>JAGVSL010000035.1:0-2400000 GCA_022494535.1 Himalopsyche phryganea | reverse complement strand
TGCTTTTGAAATGATGAATGCTTTGTGAGAACATTACCAATAACTTTTCATTCTCGTGTTTTCGACATTGCTCGTGAAAATAGAATGCGAAAGATTTAACACGTCTCTTAGAATACTATACAGGTGGTTTTAAATACTGGTATTTATTTTTTTACCATTAACTCTCATATATGGCATACAACATATAAACTGCCCTAATTTACTCCCTTTGTGAGCAGATATGATATTAAATGAAAATGAGTCGTATTTGGTAGATATTAAAGCAATAATTAAAAATATAGCTGTCAATTTGTCATGCATTCTCTCAAATTCAAATAACTCTTAATAAATGCTGCATTGATAAAATATAACATACTATTTAAACCACATAATCTAAGTATTTACATTTGTTGTTTTGACTTCAAATTTTGTAGCATTTTTCTGTGTGAACTGGAATGTTAATGATAGAAAAAGAACTGAAAAGAACTGAAGAAATCGTTACATAACAGGTTACATTTAAACATATAAGGAGGAATAACGCCTTCAATTTCTAATATTTATATTCATTTATAGTGACATTATAGCATCGTTAATATTCTTCAGAATTTGTAATTTTATCTCACAGCTAACTAATTGATTTCCAGACGTCGTCCATCTTGACAGAAGATTTAGTTTAGTGGCTACGTCAGAAGAAGAAATAGACGCTTGGGAATAAAAGTTTGACGGCCAGGTTTGCTACATCTAAATATTTCAAGAAATCAGAAGTGAGATCAACGAATGATGGCAGAAAAGAAACTGAACTAAAGTGGGTGAGTTGGAAGCAATGACAAGTGATAAATGTCTTTGTCTTGTCATGGATTCCCTTAGAAGAAGAATATTAATTAAAACCAAGTTTTTACAAAAAACTCTTTTTGCAACAAGATTTTTTTACTCAAATGCTTTTTATTACTTGTAGAATCTTGTATAAAGAGCTTTATTGAGAAATTTGAAGCCCAGGGCGACCGATATTTTTGAGAAAATCTCGCTTCACAAATGTTTATTCCATTCTGTGCTTGATATTGATTTTCTTTAAAAAATTTGGACTGGATGTCATGTCCAGACTATAAATTTACAGCTTCAGAGATGAAACACGAGGTCCTTAAAATGGTGAAACTCATGTCAGCTGCGCCCCTTTTGAAAGATACTTGACAAGCAGGTCAAATCATTGATTATTACATTTTGCCTTCACAGCCTGCCTTTATACAGTGGAGTTAGCCAATTTTTCTGACCCACTATTTTCAGGACTGGCCAATGTAGAAGGGTTAACAGAATCACGAAATATATAGGCAATTAAATATTATGTTTTGTTGCATAAATTAATTTGTATACACGCAATCTTACGGTTAATACATTACTGATATAAATAAAGGTACACCTTATAGTTGTAACTTTACAAGAAAGAAATAAAATGACATAACGACGGCAACGCTTCCAAAAAATCGAGATATATTTGTAGGGCCATAAAATTGTTAAAGTGCGCATTTTCTCACTTATTGCGAGCTTTGTAACAGCCATAGTAACCTTTTCCCTTTCACATTCGTGGAAACAATAGGCCTTTTTTATTTCTTAAAAATCTCAAACGCCACTTTTTTACCGGGCATTAACTATTATATAAATACAATCACTTCCTGTTCTCAGTGTCTTCTTAATATCGTGATTCATTTCAAATGACATGTCTAGCAATTTTAGATACATGGATATCATTTCGATCCCTTTATATAAATACAACGTTTCTCATAGCTAGGAATATTTAAAGAGGTGAAGTTAAATCTCATTACTTTGGTTAGGCTTCAATTATTTTCCTTTATGCATATTCTAAGCTTTAAATAATCATGTTAAATATGTATATATTGAAATAAACAGATGTTCGTTGTCTAAATATAATAATTAATAGGAAAGTTAAGCTAACGAACGATTATTCCAACGTTTTGGAAAATTGTAAAGCTGTTTAAATTTTAAGCAATCGAATATGTGGGATGCACGTATAAATACATTCTTAAAATACATTAATAAAACTGATTATTTTTACATACTAATATTTGTGCTGCCAAAAAAAGATAATCAGATTGACTGACTCATATTTACTAATAATTTACTTTGTAAAAAGATTTTGATTCTAATTTTTCAATAAATTGAATCGAGTAGAATATATCAATTTGCACTTGAATTGGAACAAATGGACGCAAATAATATCGTCGAAGAATTATTTCAGAATTCGTTTTTTTAATAAACCGAATTCCAATAAACTATTAGGTTTAAAAAAATAGTCACCCGATTAAATGTCAAAGGTTACACATTGAATAGAATTGAAGCCATACAAATATTTACAGCTGTCGAACACTTATTATAAATAATAAAATAAAATAGTCTACCATTTGCATACTATAGTTTTCCTTGAAAACTCTTTCTGTCTTCCAATATTATGAAATTTGTTTGAAAATAGGCACATTAAAATAATCTAAATAAATTTACTGCTCTTAAAAAACAAGTACAACAAAAAAAATGAATATACCGGATGAAAACGAAACCTGCAACTCTTTCGAAACGTCTGGTGATTACTGTCAATAAAAAACGGTACAAAACCATGAAAGCCGGAAAACTTATAAGATATGAAATAGTTTATAAATTGATTTCTTTAGTTGTGAAAATTTTTTGCTATTCATGTTAAAAGTAATAACTGAAATCTATAATATTTATCATAACTTATACTTGTATTGAGTTTTCATCTTATTGATTTCCGGTTAGTTTTAATCAAAACATTTTCACAATAGATTCTATTGAAACGACCTTTCGCAATATAATGTATATTTTCAAATATACCGTCATTGAAAGTAGGGATGGACCTGATATTAAGCCCTTCGGCTGTTGCAAAGAATTGGTCGCAAAATATTGAATAAATGTTATTTGATTTCGTTTGGCTCGGCCTGAAAGCTGTTACTTTTTCATAATATGAGTATTATAAACACAGGGAGAAGCGTGACCGGAAATAAAACATTAAAACACGAAATTTGTATATTATTAGTATTGTTATAATTATTTATACTACTTTTTGTTTCATTATTGCAAAGTCAGAAAGTTTATCAACAACTAATATCCGGTCATCATCATGATATATTTACCTTCACTAGAAAAGGAGATTGATTTTATTGATTTAAAACTAATCGTATTTTTTTAAAACACAATTTTTTTGTACTACTTCCACATGTTTGTAATGTGTAATTGTGTTCCACATAAACATGTGGAAGTAGTAAAAACAAATTGCGTTTTATTTTTAAAATATAATTCGTTTCCACCAACAATTGACAGTTAACATCTTAAAAGTAATTCATAAATTCATTAAAAATTAACCAAGTACCGATACAAATAGTGTTTCATGAACACACAGATTTTGATTGTATTCATATTATGAACACGCTTTTGTCAATCATGTACGCTTTTATTGTAAAACAAATCTTCTTTAAAGTGCTTCATAAGTGACCCTTACATAAATATCCAACAATTGGTGTGACTTTTGTATGCTCAGGGAAACATTTTCCAGCAAGAGTGTTGAAAATAAGTGAAACCAGTATGTAAAAAAGAAAAACTTTCCCGGTACAGCCTCACTTTAATATTGAGACGCCTTTTGCCGTAGGCCAGGAAAATAACCATTGTTGAGCTTTTGAGAAAGGTCCTGAATATTTGGTTGGCAAATGGTTCGTCTACGTTTTTTTTTATATTGTAACTTTTCACAATCTTTAACTGCGTGAAGCAGTTTTATCGTATTATTCAGTGCTAAAACACTGTTTTACGCCTCTTCCTTGATTTCTGATGTAAATTTTCAGCTAAACGCCATTTTCAAATGTATTTTCTTCATATTTTTCAAAAATAAAAAAATACATAAATATATTCTTACAAGTTAAAAATAGCCTTACAGGTGTAACACCAATTAATGAATCGGACATAAGAAAGGAGAATATGCAAAGACGGTTTGATTACTCAATAAATTTGAATTGGGCAAAAATTTGTATTTATTTATTTCTAAAATCTATTGTTTCTTTAATTTTAAAGATTTGTTATTTGAGTGCAGGATTTTGAAATCTTCTGTTATGTCAAACGTATGTATTAACTTTATCTTTAGTATTTACAATTTAACCGAAGTGATATTTATCTATTAAATTGTAATTCCTGCGAAGCTAGATATATCGGACAAACAGGAAGGTTTTTTAATATTTGAATCAAGGAACATCTAGCTTGTGCTAAAAAAGGAGATGATTTTTCTACATTTGGTAACCATTTTTTTCTAAATAAACATACGTTTGAGACAACAGAAAATTTCAAAATCCTGCACTTAAATAACAAATCTTTAAAATTAAATAAACAAGAGATCTTCTCCTTTGTTATATCCGATTCATTAATTTGTATTATATCTGTATGGATATTTTTAACTTGTAAGAATTGATTCTGTCTCTGTAATTTTTATTTTTCAGATATTAAAAATTTAATGGATACTCATAGCTGCTCTGCTTTGTCCACTTAAGATGGCTGTTTATTGTTAATATTAATTACATACTTAATATTTGATTGTTTTTAAATGGTTCACTAATTTTTTCTTATAATTTTCCTGATTCATTATTGCATTAGTAATGTCATTAAAAATTTTTGCTTAAATAAATGGACTTTTAATGTAGCTATATTCGTGATTTCAGATTAGTATTTATTGATTTTTAAGAGGTCCATAACATTTTAATTGTAGACTCTTTTATTTATTTTATGTGTGATTTGTTTGCTGATCAGTATTTTCTTGTCTTAGTTCATGAACCATCAGTTTTATATACCTTCATTTTTACACTCAATTTTATATAAATAAGCCTGTTATGTTTGTATTTTTATCAGTTGATAATGCTCGTGATGAGCGAAACCGGTCCTGATCATTATAAATATGTGGAAGTAGTACAGATGAAATGTGTTTTTTTAAAAAAAAAATCATTCAATATTCATTGCCTTCATAATCGTTTTAAATATTTAATACATTTTCATATTTGAATTCCTATCTAATCGAAAGCGAAATAAAATTTTTAAATTTAGAATCTCAGTTTTTTTGTCAGTAATGCCGTTTCTTCTCAAGTTTATGTCATGTATTTAAAATTTTAGTCGCAATACGTATGCAGAATTTTTTTTTCAATCTATTTTTTGTGAGCTGTTCAAGTTGCATACGTTGAAATGATACCTTCCCTTTCTGCGTGCCTTTGTCGCAATCGTCGTGAGAAGTGACGTCGATTTGCAAAAATCACCCTTCGTAAATTGTAGCAGTGCTACGCGTTACGTCATCATTTTCGTGTTTAGAGAAGAGCCTACTTTGCGAAAATCATCGTAGCGGCACGGATTATGTAATGCCATATCACAATTTGCGAAAAATTACCACTTCAGCCTGAGGTCCAGGAAGTGTATAAAGTTCTCTCACCACAGTAGGTGAGCCAAATTTTAACTCTTAAGCCGTGCAAAATGTCGTTAACTCATACAACATTAATATCAATAATTATTTTTGCTTTTTGTTTGGACAATACTTGATTGGATATGATAGAAATAATTCATTTTATATTCATTACTGTTAAGCATTATTGATGACATGATTTGTATGCAGTATACATTCCGCATTCTATGACTTCTAGCCTAGTGGCCAACATTTCTGGACTTTGGTCTATACGGTTTCGGGGTCACAGGTTTTAATCTAAAGGCATGAATGTATGTGATGTTTTTTACACATCTCCGCCCATCTATACCCGATCTTGAAAACGTGAGTGAATGATTACCCAGCCACTAGTGCTTTTTCAAGTCTTTCCTAATGCAGATTGGGAACGCAAATGGCATTAAAAACTCAACCAACAAGGCTTCTCTTAGCTAGTTAGCTTTTTTAGTTAATAAAAAAAACAAATGTTAATTTAAGCTATTTATAACATAAAAAAACAATTTGTTACAGTTAATGAACAGTTCATGAACAGAAGCAAAAAGAATATAAATAAAGCTTCGAGCATTTCAATTATTCAAGTGGATAATGAAATAAGAAAAATAAGTTGCATACTTAATAAGAGTTGAGGTAAATGTTGGGAATGCAATTACTATAAATAGACAGGAATTAATGAAATAAAATAATATTATTTTGAGTGTTATTTAAACCTGTCCTAACGGTTAAATAACTATGTCCATATAGTATTAAAATGGATTCAATAAAATTTTATTACCAAAATATTAGACGCATGATATTATGAGAGGAATGATATTGTATAAACTTACCAGTAACAAAGAAAATAATTTCTACAACTTATTGAGAATTTATAGGCTGATATTTATTTGCTTCCTTTGGCAGTGGAGAAGGGTGGAAAACGTCAGGTAAATATGAATACGTTGTATTGATTTATAACACCAATTTATCTGCTGTAGAACAACAACGTAAGAAAGTTATTTCGCATATTATAATGAAAGCAGAAGATTCTTGTTCCTAACCTTGATAAGCAAACTAAGTTCAGCGAACTTGCAAGAAAGTAATTTATGTTTCTTTAGAAATGTTTCGTCAGTTATGTTGTGTAGATGTACAGATTATTATTCGAAACAGTAATATGATTCTGAAACAATTATTTATAAATAATGTCTCATATTGTTTTTTTTTTTTTCATATCTGCTCCCAATGTGGAGCATATGGTCTCCTAATGGAGGTATCTTAACAGACTTTTCTACGAGAACTGCTTGTCACTCAGTTGCTCAACCTCTCTTTTTTTTCGAAGAGAGTAGGGATAGAAGGATAGGGCTATGACAGGACTAATCGCTCTCGCAACGCATACATCCAAACATTAAATCAGCTGCCCATAAATTCGTCGAATATATTGTTGTCCTGTGATCCAACCGAAACATATTATCTGATTTTGGTAGGTATTTGGTAGAAAACATTCAAGAAAAGTCCAGCTTTGCGTAAAAAAAGCAAAACATCAGACCACAACAACCAAATATTTGCCACAAGCTTTTGCTCTCAAATCTCAATTTTCCATTAATTTCAGCTGTCGTGTGTTGATATAAACAACACGGCAACAGTTCTGGCTATATCTAATCAAAAGCTTCAACTACCTGTTTTAGGAAATATTTCATCAGTATTTAATAACCATGCCTTGTTGATTTTGATTAATTTGTGGCTTCACGTGATGGCATAAAGTATTACACAACATCAGTATTGACTATATTTAACCACTGGTTTCAAATAATTCTAGAAATGTTTAATTATGCGGTTTCAATTAATTATATATTATTGCAATTAACGAATATTAATTACACACACAATAAAGCATGTAGAGAGAAAATGTATTTAGAATTTTAATTTTGTTTCTTTTTTTACAATACATACATCACTTCTGTTTGAGTATTTAATCAAAGTAATTTTTCTGTTTCTTGTGTTGTGTGGAAAATTTTTAGTCCCACTATAGAGACTTGCGTGAGTTAAGAAAATCTTATTTGCTTGGTAATTTTAGGGAGTGCTGAATATAACCAAATAGATATTGAAAGCCTCGCCCACTTTCTTCATATTATCTTTAAGTGCTTAAAAAATGAATGTCATACAAACATGAACGCTAACAAATAAGAGATAAGTCAATTAATTTATTATCAGTAAGGTTGATACAAAAGAATTTGTAGTCCGATTGTTAGCGTTAATATATTAGAAAATATTCAAGTGTATCTCAGGGATTTAGAGTAAAGTATAAATATGTAATTCCCATTTCACCCGTATTGAAATCCATATACTTTTATTTTATATTGCGCATAAGATAATTGAGTCTCTTTTTGTACGAGAGATGATACGTTTCAGAGACCACCGTGCAAAAAAATCTTGTGTAAAGTAAAACTGAAAATAGAAAAATGGACGTTAGGTTTCATTGCTTTTAACAGTTACTTCTAAAACTAAACGTTTTTTTTTTGTTTTTATTGTTACTTAGTATAAATGGAAAAATAGTTTGTCGTGGGCTTAAGATTAAAATATACAGAGTCAGTTAATAATGCTAGTGATGAAAGAAACCGGTCCTGATCATTATAAACATGTAGAAGTAGTACAAACAAATTGTGTTTTATTTTTAAAATATAATGACTTTTTACCAATAATTGACTGTTAACACCTTAAAAGTGATATGCACATTCATTTAATCAATGTTTAACTTTTGGACAATCAAAAGATACGATAGTAATTATACTGTTGTATTTTTTTATATCTTCTGTAAAGAAAAAAACGGTGTAAAAATTATTTTTTACATTTTCTTGGACAATTCAAAAAAATACTTCCGGGTGTACTTGATTAATGCGGCATTTAGATCAAAATTTAATTTCATCTGAAAATGTTGATGTTATAGTTTACTTCGATTGTTTTTTTTTTGTAAATTCTGACAGAAGATACAAGCTATTTTATAAAAAAATGATAATCTTTGAATGAAGAACAGAAGTCATAGATTTTCGTACCAGAATAAGACGTCCAAAGTATGGTCGTATTGTTCCTCTGATATCCCATTAGTTTACTCTACTTATCCCCTATTATAATACTTTGCAGTTGAAGAAAAGAGCTTGTCAAATGAAAACGCTACGCATGTAGAGTACATAGTAGTCAAAGATAATAAAAGTGAAGTGAGGCGTAAGTGGCGGCTGAATGAATGAACTAATGCTCCTAGTGGCGAAGTGGTTTTTCATCTATCCCATCACGTTAATGTGTGAAACAGTATCTCTCAAAAATTTATAAATGTAATGGAATAAAAAATATTTTTAATAAATAACAATTGCGAAGAAAATGGCTTCTGTAACTGTACGTAAAATATTATATACCAAATTATGCTTTCATTAAATATTTTTTTCTGAATTTATGTATTGTAAAATATCTCATTGGAGAAAGAGCAGTATCAAAAACATCGTTTAATCGATGGCTATTTTGACATTACGTTATGGTCAAAGCTATTGCACTACGATGGCGTTCTTACTTTGCTATTTTCTATCATATTGTAAGGAGTTTCAATGGATTAATCAAATGCTAATTCAATCAATATATTATTCTGCCTAGATAGACTGGTTAATTAATGACGAAAAGAGGAAGTTCGTTCAAATCGTTCGAGTAAAAAGCCATTAATCGATTGAAAAAACTTTTGGCCGAACAACCGCATATGACGAAAGCTTAATTGAATATGGTTGCCGTATGATAAAATATATTTTAAATAATTTTCGTCCAATTATTTAATACATTTGCTTCATGCATGGATATTCTGAAACTATTTCTAACTTCTACACCTGTAGTCGAGTGTTCAACGTCATTGGATTCGGTTGCGGTGTTCATATGTACGAGTGTGTATTTTTCTATTATTTTTTGGATTCATGATCGAAGGCATGAATATCTATTGATATAAAAATTCTGTTCCATTAATCCAATCCTAAAAACAGGACGTAGCGAGAGTGATAAGCTAACCACTAGTCCTGTTCTAGTTTTATCATTACGTCTTAACTATCTTCGAAAAAGAGAATAACAAGCAGTTATTTTAAAACTATTTCTGTTGAGATAAGCTCCATTAGAAGCCCGTATGCTCTACATAGGGAGTGGACATGGATACGAGAAATATAAAAATGCGAACAGGATTACGAAGAATTGTTGTGAAGTATTCTAGAAACTATAGTAGACAGTGATTAATTTTAGGTAAATATTCCGTGGCGCAGTTGGTAGCGTCGCTGGCTACGGTTACGGATGTCTCGGGTTCAATTCCCGGTGCGGACGGTTTTTATAGATTGATCTTTCAATCGATTTATGGATTTCTGTTCGTAGTCTGAGTCCTCCCTCCCACCAATCCCATCCTAACGGGGCGTAACGAAAGCGATTAGCTAACCACTAGTCCTGTCATAGCCCTATCCTTCTATCCCTACTCTCTTCGAAAAAGAAAAGAGAGGTTGAGCAACTGAGTGACAAGCAGTTCTCGTAGAAAAAATTCTGTCAAGATACCTCCATTAGGAGACCATATACTCCACATTGAGAGCGGACATGGCAAAAAATAATATATATATATACGGTTCATTTTTCTGTCTGCATTGTTATCGATAGTTGAGATTTTGAGAAGCATAGTGCTAGACAGCGCAATAAGATAGCTCACTATTTATATACTGGTAGCTAGAGGATGGATTAAGGTGACATGACGGCCTAATGGTACAATGGATAGAATCAAATTTAGCAAACTGAAGGTTATAGACTCCATTACTTGAAATGTAAAGGTTATGCATATTCTTCATGACAGATGTGTCTGGAACGAATACGTTTAATCAGTTTTATTTACAAGAAATGGATTTTATTCATATCGTTGTTAACAGTAAAATAAAACACCGACAGTGTCTCTAAAAACATTATTTTCAGCATAAATATGAAAATGCTTAACGCTATCTTGTGCAGGGTTACAGAACTTTTTTCCTATTGTTAGATCGTATTCGCTTATTTTCTAATAAGGCTGCATTTAATAAACTTATTTTGAAAACGAATGAAAAATGAAATAAAAAATTTCTACTCCTATAAAGTAAAACCAAACTATTTTTACTAAGATTCGGTGATCTAAAAATTTCAGTTAATTTCACTGCATACAAATAATTATCGGAATACATGACTAGGAAACCCATAAATGTAATTTGTGGAATTATTATCTAGGTATCACAATTTATTATTCAATTTAATATACTGGTACCACCTTCTTTGAAACTGTAGTGTGTTTATTGATAGTAAAATTGGCATTATTTATCATTATTAACGGCAAAAAGTTTTGTATTTTTAGAAAAGTTTTCTAGCTCGGCCATTCTCAAACATTTCACGTATGCAGTGGATTCTAAAATTACATGTTTAATTAAAATTTGGTTGTTATGCGTACTGAATTGATAGAAATATTTATTAAGTAAATTTTAGAAATTAAATCGTTAATCCTTTGTGCTGTTTGTTCAATTAATTGATAATTAAGTAAAAATAAGTAACCGAATTCTTCGCCGATATTGTAAGCAAAGATTGTAAGGTGAGGGTTCTATAATATCCGTAATAACCAAGTTCGATAAACAGTTATGCCTTTTACCACAAAATTAAATTTCCCATCGGAATTATATTAGCGGCACTTCTGTATTGCTTTATTTTGTTAATGTCTAATATCTTTTTGACTAAAAATCGGCTGCTAATTTATTTTCTATTTATGTAAGATTTTTTTACTTTAAACGATGTAATTGCATATATTGCGTAGACGCTCTTAATCAGCGCTAATACTTAATTATAATGATTTTCGATAGTTTTCTTAGAATAAAAAATTTATGCCTTTCCACAAAACTGACCTGTAATAACATGTTTGGGCCAGAAACTTTTTGACCCTAGTACATATCTTTATATGAGAATTAATTGAAAAATCAATTTCAAAAGAAATTGAGTAACCACTCGGCCGTAGCAATATAAACTTTATAAAATTGTTTATTTGCAAGGTTTTAGTTGTAGAAGCTTAGACTCGTTATCTATTGTGTGATAATTAAGCCGAAAAATAATGGCCAGTATTATTTTGTTCTATCGATTATTCACAACTCGTGCGGGATTATATTTTAAACCTGCATATTTCCAATCACAATAGGATGACAAATTTGGTTGCGCAATTCTTTATACAAAACATTTTATGAGAATATTTTTACTCATTTGTTTACTCAATAATTGGGAATGATCGAATCTAAGTGTTACGAAATCAAATGGTCACGTTGGAAAACTTTATAACTGAATAAAATATTGGATTAAAATTCACAACTACGTACGTCAAAAATATGTTAAAATGCGTGACAAGAGTTCCGCTCGTTTGAGATGTATCTTTAGACTGACCGAATTGTAAACAGTTGATATTACTGAGGCATTGATTGTATATTATTTTTATTACTTAAAAAATATCAAGATTTCATCTGAAAACGAAAATGAAGAGAGTTTTTCTAATAATAATAAAAAAATCTTGAATACACGAAACTTTTATCAATTTGCTATTGAGCTCTTTTTGGCACAACTGTAATATTTTACTGGAAAATAATGTAACATTTATTCATGATAAATGATTAATAATAAAGTTTTTCAGCTATTGGCTTCAAATTTGTCCTTGTATTCTTTTGTTTTACTATCTATGCCCCTCTGCATAATGACTAATAATATTTAAATCGAGAGGTGACACGGTTAAAAAACTGTAACTTTATTGTGGTTGTCTATTTTTTCTAAATGCACATTTTATAATTTCTAGTTATAGAGCATAAACATAAAATGTAATAATAATATAAAATATTTTGATGTTTCTTAAGAGTATTTCTATATACAAATAAGTTTACAAGAGTCTTTCAACATTCTTCGCTTTTAAATTAAATTTATTGGACAAATAAATATGAATTTAGAAACACCTAAAATGATACATTGGCAATTCCGCATGTTGTGCAACTGGGTATATAAATCATTTTGCGCTGTTTTGATAAACATCTGCAGAGCAAATGATTGTAGTTCATTATCATATAGAGTGGGACATATAGGGTAGACATCCTTCTTTTGACATAATTCGATTGAAAAAATCAATACATAATAGTACTCATTCAAGTATCTGTCTAATCAAGTAGGACCAAAACCGTATAGTGTATTATCATTCTGTTACAGGACTGAAAGAAGGAATCTCTTCCCTAAGGATTCTGTTTTATAAATCCTTTAATACCCTCAATAAAGGTATTTTCCATCGGAGAATGCTAGCTTTTCATTAATCAAAAATTCTTGTACTGCACTTACCTTTATTTCATTAAAAAAATACATTCAATACATAGGGTAGAGATACAAAATACAACACGGACACAGAAGTGACCTAGAATGAAATATGTGTCCCTAAATCTGAGACTGCACGTCAGAATGGAACGTGCGAACGTTATTCTCAACAAAAAACATTTGGTGATGATTACCATTAAATAATGGAAGAATTCCATTCCATTATTTCTATAAAAGATTTAATTTATACTATTGAATAACTAATTTTACATGGATATCAATAATTTAGCTTTCAAGTATCATCAAATTTTATGAATAACTTGAGTACTTTCTGCTTGATAACAATATACTTTTTACAACGCATTCCCGTGTACTTAACTATTCCTATAGATTATAGGTTATTACGTATTAGGACTGGTAAAATTATTGATAATTAGTAAAAGAATATAAATAAGCCACTTGTAAATATATTAGTGTTATTTTCTCTGATAAGCGTTATCATTAGAACCGGTTTCTATTCATGTTGCTCGGTTATCAGCTGAGCGCACAGAACACTTTTTGTTTGGGTAATTTAAATGTAAATATGTTAACAAATGACATTTACAACGAGCACTTGCGAAATGTGCATAAATGAATATTTTTACGTGAATGTTTTTCTGGCACATAATTCTGATAATACCTTAAAGTAAAGCAAATAGATTCTAGTTTCGTAATTAATTTATTATTATGGCTGAAGATAAGACAGACATACTATTATATATTATAATTATACAGCAACAGTCAAACAAAGGGAAAATGAAACGTTTCATTATCAAACTGTCATATGTAACAAAAATATATTACTGAAACAATAACACATCGAATTTTACATCTAATAAAAAAATATACTTATTTTATAAAGATTAATGTCGTTTGAGGTTGGAGTTTGAGGCTAAAGAAATATTGCTCTGGAATGAAATTTTATTGTTAATTGATAGTGATCTTGAAGTAAAATTTAATGCTAGTTTTACATATAATGTTTGTGGAAAAGTCAGTCGAAAAGAATGATTATTTTAGGAAGTAAACACTAGTAAAAATAGTGTAAGTATATTTGACAAATCATGCTTTCTAGACCTAGATAAGTACACATACAAAATAATATTATAAACTTCCTTCTGAATATCGAGTTTTCACTTATGATGATATGTGTAGTCTATGGAGATTCAAAAGCTCACATATTTGAACACATAAAGTTTCTTTACCCTTCGTACATAGTCGTTGTTTACGAGCGTGTTTTGGTCTAGATTAGGAAAATCTATTGAATCTGAATCTTTTTTTACTTTAAAAACGAATGAATATGCTCTTATTATTATGATAGTCGCCATAATTAATATGTATGTGGATAATTTATTCAAAATGTCCATTTTCAATTTCATTATTTTTCGACGGAATAGTATTTTTAAATCTGAGTATATCAATTTTTGACACTTGCGTTATAAAACTCTGCAATTATAACAATACTGTATCTGATCGCAGTGGATATGTGAAAGCTGTCTATTTCTGCCTTCCTAAGCTATCTCGGTATTAAAAGTACAAATGGACATATCCAAGTCATTGGTTTTTTAGCCGATTTTTGTGAATATGATGATATCTGCAACGTTTTCATCCAGCACATATTTAATCCTGCAATCTATTGAGAGAACGATTAGTTTACAACTAGTTCTATAATAAACTCATCCTTTGTTTGTGTAGAGGAGGAGAAGTGGCTCACATACAATATCTATACATATAAAAATGAATGTCTGTTTGTTGGTTTGTCCGGATCTTATAGGCTCCTAAACTACTCAACCGATCGCGACGAAACTTTCAGGAAGGACTTATTGTGATCATGCCGGGAAATATTATATAAAATAAATTTTTGTTTGTCCTTTACGCGTTCCTTTACCATTCGTACGATTTCGATGAAACTTCGATGAGTTGTTGTGCACACACCCGTGAAGGGTTTTGAAGAAAAAAAATTGAAAATCTAAAATTGAAAAAAAGAATCAAATACGTACATACAGCGACACCTAGAAAAAACCTTCTGATTTATTCGTGTACGCACCAGACGAAAAACAAAAATATTGTGTTATAGCAAGTGTGATATTGATACTCGGGTTCGGGTCAGGCCAGACCTGAAGATGATGGGCTCGAACCGGGTAAGTCTATGAAATTTCGGCCTGTGCAGACCTCTAATCCAAAAGCAGTTCAATAAACAGAATTAAAACACAAACCCTTTCTTTCGTTGAGTGGCATTGCAACGCATGCCGAGTACTCACTAGTCTTATATAAATATAATAGCCCAGACCGGTCTGCAAGTGTAGAATTAGTTGTTTTATTAATATCACATACACATGTACATACACAAGTTCAAAATACCTTCTGTTATTACACACGATTAGAGGTTAAATTTTTTAAAAATTTGTAATGAAACTACTTTGCAATCGTTAACATTTTTTACAATTATTATGTAAAATCAATATTAACTAAGCTTAAAATTTTTTCACTGACATTGCAATAATTATGAATTTTTACCACATGAATTAAACATGCCACTATCAAGTTATGGCATTGACATTATTCGGTATAAAAATTGTCTGCATAAATTAGTGTCTTCTTTCGTGTTGGTCTATTTTTATCGTGATAAAATACAATGTGTACACAGCTTACGAAATGCAAAAGGTACTAGTAAAATAGATCAGTAAGCTTCTTCTAAAACAACCTTGTCTGCCAACTTCACTGATAACAATCCTCATTAAAGTTAATGTAGGTACTGAGAAATATATGTTTTATGTAATACATAAAAATGGTGGAGCTTATGGACAAATCTAAACATATTTTTTAACCAAGTCTGCTTCCAATGTGAAGCATATGAACTCCTTATTGAGAATTTTAAGAGATTTTTTCACTAGAACTTGTTGTTAGTCGGTTTCTCAACCATTTTCTTTGGAAAAGGTAAGAAAAGAAGGGTGGCTTTAGAAACGAATTAAGGATAGGAGTTAATAAATATTTCACAAAAATCCATGCATTTTGGACACAAATCCTAAAACTGATAAAATCGATGAATGAAAACTATTCACGGTCTTGGGACCGCCAAGCCGAGAAAACACTTCTGTCAGGCAGGTGTTTCATTTTTGAATAAAACTATTTTTCTGTATTGAAAAACCACTATTATAAAAGCTAACGTTTAAAGACGTGGAAAGTATTATTTTTTAGCCTAAAATTAACCCGTCAATACTCTAACTAAATCCTTACAGCAGGGTTTCCCAAACTTTTCCTGCGATGGAACACTTCCTGCAAATCCTGAAATTTTCAAGGAACACGTTGCTTATTTTGTAAGGTATGCAATAAATAATAAATAATCAAAAAAAAGAAATTATAAAAAACAATAATTATTTATCTAGTACTGAATTATTTTCAAAAAATAACGCATAAAAATGTAAGTGAATGAATTCGATAATTTTGGTCCTTGAATTGCAAATCTTCTTGGTATCAGGCACAATATTAAAAAGATGATTCTTATATCTTGTGTGGCGTCGGGTCTGTTCCTAAACTTTGACGTCGTTGCCACATAAATATGTTGAAGTAAAGGTAAGTTTAACAATAACATGTAGTAATTTAAGACATCGACTGAGGGTGCTTGATGGAATTTCAATATTAAATTTGGATTATTGAGATTTTGTACACTTCCATGTATTTTGTTGTTAGTGACAAAATACATGGAAGTGTACAAAATCTCAATAATCCAAATTTAATAACATGTAGGTTGTTTTGACACACCGTGGTACTGTTACAGCCGCTGCAGCATATCAAACCATTCCAGGCTTACGAAGAACACCTATTCACGTTCCGCGGAACATAGTTTGAGAAACCCCTATTTACATGATATGATAAAAACGTTATTAATCACTTTAGTTGATATTTAATGCAACGAATTTCGTTTAAAATAAAATTAAAATTGATTTTAGATTAGCTTTTACTATAATTAGCGAGTATGTACTGCAAGAAATATTTGAATTTTACTCCACCCGGCAATGTCAGCACTCACCACGTCAAGTAGATAGATTACAGTCCGCTAGAACGCGTGTTACGCACTCGAGACAATCTAGTATATAATACGTTAGTCTATAAAACAATCTAAAAGAAGAATAATACAACATACACACCTAACATAATATTAAAATAAATCAATTAAACTGAAGATAATACGAAGATATCCAAATCAATTTAGACGTGTGATGAATAACGATTTCACATATCCGCACATATTTTGAAACTAGTAATCTATAACACGACTATTTTTCAAATAAATAATAAATGGAGTTAAGAAAGCCTGAAGGGCGCCATGTACAAGCTGGCAACTTTTTAGAAGAATACAATAAAGCAGCTATTTATTCGCTCAGTAACTAATTTCATAGATGTTCAGTAAGAAATAATAAATGGTTAGTTAATAATTATGTTTGGTTAGGTTTAATTTGAAAAAATAACCGTTTCATAGAAATATCTGACTGCTTAATTTAATAGCAGACCATTTTATATAAACTACTGACCGTTTATTTTATTAACTGATCACGTGTATACTGACCATTTATCGAATTAGTTACTGACTAAAAATTGAAATAATTACAACACCCAATAAATGTAGACCAACAAATAATTAGATATCCCTTAATATTTTATTGATATTTTTAACAACAACATCGAATAATGCAAAATTAACACAAAGAACATAATAAATTAAAGTTATCAAAATATTGCTTGCACTTCATGTTGACTGATGACAGTACTGAGGCCAGACTTAACAATTTTCTTTTTACTTATGAAATAAAAATATGAATCGAAAAATAAAGTAGAAATAGAACGCAATTACAGAATGGTATCTGAAGTATATAATAGTAGTGACGATGGCGTGATGCTGAAATAGCTAAAAACTGTACTTCATAGTTATTATGGAATTTAATAATTTGCTAATTTTACCCGTTAATAAAGGAAAAATATTATTTTTCTGATACAGTATATATTACATATTGCGACACCAAGTTTGATAAACGCTGGATTATTTCATTGAACATATCTTTAAATAAAGCGTAATCATTGAACGCAGTAAAGTAAATAAGCTTGATTACAATTTTATTTGTTAAAAACGCATATTTAGTTCCATACACATAATACCTATAAATTAAAATCATATAATAAATATTATGTTTTTCTATTGTAACGTGAAAGATTTTGTTTACTGTATATGTTGACCATCTAGCATGCCAAAATATTTAAAATTTCATTCATGATACGCATTTCGTGTTATTTCCACCCCGACAGATTGTTTTCATAATACCTTTTGATATGGAAATTTTCCGCAACAAAAGTAGATTGCAAAAAGCCGATAATTCAACACTGATTACGTCAAAATATGATGAGGTGGTGATACGATATTATAAAGGGTGCGAAAACGCTTTGCCAAAGGGCCCCGCTGAAAACTGGCGATAAATTATCGAGCCAACGCAGTGCCATGTGCGCATTCATTATTACTTTAAGTTTTTTAAAATATTAAGGTTTTTTTCAAATAATTGACAACATAGTTTTCTAAATCTTATATATTTGGTTATTATTTTTCCATTTGATGTATACCGGCTATAATATGATTTGAAGTCAGAGATTTAATAAGAAATAAATATGAGAAAAAAACTTAGTAAAGTAATACTAATAAAGTAATGTTAAATAAATTCGGGTTAAGTGTAGCCGGACTGATCAAAGCCAGATTATAAGAGACATTGTTATATTATACCTGTACTATAAATTACTTTATTCAAGATTAGTATTTTTATTTGTTAATTTAAATTAATACAAGTAATTTTTTACCATAGACTGAAATTAAAGTTAACAAAACGTGATATATTACAAAATACGTTTAACTATATACTCTAAGTTAAACTTAACCCTTCCGTATTCATGATGTAACAATGAGTTACTTCCGACTTTAAACCTTTAAATTATCAGTGAACTTGTTCTGCTATGAAGAATTTCGATTCTTACGTCATTCGATAATTTCACATTGTTTAAATATTAAACGTATTTCAGGTTTTACACAGAAAATATGAGGTAAAATAATTACTTAGTACTACATAAAATCGTATTTCACTATTAAATTAAAAATGTCATTTCGCTTTATAAATGCGTTTATATGACAAAACCTACACAGTAACGAAATGCGACTACATGAGATCCGAAGGATTTTTTTAGCATGAAAACGGAAAGGTTTTAACCTGCCCTAAAACAAAATTACGCTAAATATAGATTGACCGCATACTTATCACACCAAGGGTACTTAACGTTGTGCTCGCCACTACCACGTGCAGTTTTCTATAAATTTCCATTTGTTTACTTTATGAAGTTTATTAACTTCATTTTTTCGCCAGATGTAAAAACTCTTTTTTAAATCCAAGCATGACTGAATTTAAAATTGTGTAAATAAAAAAACTTGATTTAACGCATCGGGAAGCTAGACAGCTATTTTGATTGACGTATTTGTATTTCATTTTGTTACAAAAAAACATTTAGTAATATTATATAAACTATTTCTTTGACGCCAATGGGTAAGCAGAGCTATATTGCGATAACGTCAAGTGATGTTCCATAGGAGAGAAAATAATCGGCAATGGTACTGTGGTTTTTTTATGCAAAGTTTTACGCGTGATTTATGAAGCTTGTTATATGGAAATTCAACGATTATTTTAGATAGTAAGTAAAAGTTTTATTTAACCGACATTTACTTACCGGAAAAAAAGTCCGGAATATTTCCGTTAGCATGTAAAATAAAATCCGCAGAAAAAATATACTACGTCGTGTGTTGAATTCATGAAATTCAATTATTTTTATTTCATTGAGTGATTTAACAAAATAATCGAATATAAAGTATAACTATCACGTTATGTATATTCTTTGTTTTTTATTATAGACAATTAAATATATGCTTTAACTCAATGCGGAAAGTATGGCACTCACGGTTGTACTCGGTCAGAAACAAGTGCCACTTGTTCAACGCGTACATTCTGACGGTGCTGCTTTGTGGTTGCGAGTCATGGCAGCTCACCAAGGCACAGTGTAACCGTATACTGTGCTTTGAAAACAGATGCTTGCGGCGAATACTAGGGGTACGGTGGTTTGATTTTGTCAGGAACTCGGAGGTAAGAGAGCGGACGGACCAGCCTCTTATTACGTCCAAAATAAAAAGCTACGATGAACCTAGCTTGAACACGTGCTGTGGATGCCCCAGGGGAGCCTGAATCCTGCATGTCTCTTCTACCAACCATATGGATTCCGTCGCCTTGGAAGGCCGCTGATGACCATGCATAGGATGTATTCGGTGGAGCTACGGGATGCCGGGATGACCGGGGAGGAAGCGAGGAGACTGACGGGGGACAGAAAAGCTTGGAGGAACCGT
The DNA here is from genome assembly GCA_022494535.1 of Himalopsyche phryganea. Classification (NCBI taxonomy): domain Eukaryota; kingdom Metazoa; phylum Arthropoda; class Insecta; order Trichoptera; family Rhyacophilidae; genus Himalopsyche; species Himalopsyche phryganea. Next base: position 2,379,760 of record JAGVSL010000035.1, on the reverse strand, counting down.
ATGATGGCTCTGAATAGGAAGCGGATATGGTTAAAAAATATATGATTTCTTTGAGTGGATAAGGAAGCAGACAAGGATTTACAATGTGATAGAGTTCATCAAAAGCTTCAAATAGAGAGGGGCTGGACACAGCTCGAAGAAAAGACAATCGTTGGACAAATTTAGTCATCCAGTGGTATCCATAAGGTACAAAACGTTCGCAAGGTAGACCTAGAGGCCGCTGGATCGATAAATTGATAAAGTTCTGATGATAAATGACCGAGAGAGATGGAAACAGCTTGAAGAGACTTTCAAATAGAAGTGGATAGATTCAGGCTGATGATGATATGATTTTCTGTTTTTCTTTTATCCCAGCTCGCCCTAAATTTGGAGCATATAGAATCATAAACGATTACCAAAATATGCAGGATTTTAGGGAGTGCTAGCTGTAAGCCGACCGTTCAACCTCGGTTTTCAGAATTATAACAAGAAGAAAGATGTGACTAAAAGAGGATTTGTTATAAGCTTATCCTTCTCTCTACGTCTCGTTTTCGGAGCTTATTGGGTTCCGAAGGAATTGCACGGCATAGATATCAATATATTTTGTCTCAAATTCATAGATTTATTGTAAAACACAGTGTCAATTCAACCTCAAGAAATACTGAATCAAGTTAATACGGAGACCTCAAAGCGTTTTGCAGAACGAATATTACGAGTATTAACGTACTTATTCTAAAGCCTACGCTTCTATTCCATTAAACCTTGTAGATTAATGATCAGTTGATAAAAACGACTGCTGAAGAGAAACGAGTCTTGGGATATGAAGTTGAACTGTGTGGCATGTGTACTAACTTTGTTAGAAAATAACGTCGTTGATTGCATTTAGCACTGTGTTTAAGTGCATATTAATTTTATTTATTGCTATATGCTTTTTATGTCGTTACTACGATTATTAAGTTATCCGTGTATCCTTTATCATAAGCTATTGACGCATATTATCGCGTAAAAGATTATAACTAGTGATTCACTCATTATTAAAAGTTATTTGCATGAATATTAATATTAATCTATCTGGGACAAAAACAAACACAACACTTGCTTTGGCAAACAGTGAGGTAATTTTATTAAAAGCTTTTCGATTCGTTTTCGCGATGAGTGGGTGTGCCGATTTTTCGCACAACCGGAGCTGTACTCATCGCCATAATCTTTCTATTAAACAATGCAGTGTTTCCAATGCAGGTAAATAATATTTTGAACAAAGGCATATCAGATTTTACCTGCCTACGTCAATTTGACATCTAAAAATATTATTTTGCATCATTTTACTGTACGAGTACAATTGATTCTCTTTTTGCGCGGACGTTTTTACACGGATTGTTGCTTGATTTTAAAACGGTAATTGTTATTGTTAATATGTTGTCGGAAAGCTGAACACTGAATTAATGTATTTTGTATGATTGATTTTGCTGTAGTTGAAAACCATGTAAATTTATTACATCATTTAAATGTTATTGTGCATAAATTAAAAGTTTTATTATTAGTGAAGGTATCGATCTATTATTTTTCTATGTCCACTACAATAGGCATTTAAAAGCAAAAACCAATACGTCCACAATTTGTCAAAATCTAACAAAACATACGTAGATAATATGTAATGATACATATCTTGCAAACTACTACAGAAGTTTACGAAAAAAAAAATTTAAACTTTCTTGTATGTCACGGAAATCATACGCAGAAACCTATATATTCAATTCCAATATGTACAATTTTATTTTGCTTATATTTATTGTAATACGCGGTTACAATGCTCTAAAAATAAGTATATTTTTCTCAATTGGAAATAGGATACGACGAAAAAAATATATTAACAAAAAAACTAAAAGTTTTGTCAAAAAACACAAAAACGTAGATTACTATAACTAACATTGAAAAGTGGACCTTTTTTAATCGTTGGTGCCTGATAAGTATCATCTCTCTAAAAACATTGTGGGAACTAACATATTATGATAATGTGTACAATCTACATTTGTTACATCATATGGTGACTCAGTGTTTTATTGAAGTATACACCATAAATGTAAATTAATGTTTTTAATAAAAGATCACACATAAAATTCATTTGTCAAGGATAAGTTGTGCAATCGCTTCGAAATCCGTTGCATTCCTTTTTTGTCTGGTTTTATCGACTAAGATATTAATTTTAATTAACCATTAACATTTAGTGATATGATAATATTAATGGGTCAGTAAATGCAGTGAGTGCTTAGTCGTTTCTTAATTTTTAAATAGACATCCACTAATTTCAACCAAATAGTTTTAGGATTGAAAATTCAATAAATATTATATTATTAAACCCTCAATAATAAATAATTATCAATGTGAACAATGTTTAGAACCAAGTGCATATATATATATATATATACGTAAAAGAAAAAAATTAATTACACCTTCAGATAGATCCCTTGTAAAAAAAATGTTGAATATTAAATATATATTCCAGTTTGGCGCTTTGTGAGAAATTCTTAATATATTTAATTGATTTAGATTTACAATTATTTAAGTAAATTTATTCGTTCATATTTTTGTCACAGAGATTTAAATTAAGTGCCAGAGAAGAAAACCAATCAGTGGGTAGGTAAAATCGTAGCTAAATTTTCCTAGTTGAGTTTGCTCAATTTGCATGATCTTGGTTGCATATTGGCACTTTGTTTTTCCATGGAATCTTAACAGTGGTCCATATTATTTCTAGGAGGAACTAAAGTTTTTGATATCGACTGTAATTTGGCCAATTGACGTAACTCTCAAAATTGTTGTTCAGAAGAGAGTAAAAATAAAAGAGTATTAATTAATGTGTAATAAAATCATGACATTTCGTATGAATCTGTTTCAATTAAATATATACAAAAAAATATTTCCAGTTGGCAACACTGCTGTTACGGAAACTTTTTTGAATCGCTAAAACTAATTTAAGTATACTGAACTTGTGAGTTTTTGTATCAAATTAAAACAAAACCTACTAAAATATTTCTCTAATAATGAAAATATAGTTTTTGATAAATATCAAGAAGAAATATACCACACAATCAACAGCAAATTAAATTTTGAATTTTTGTTTATTTAAGAAGAAACTGTCAGAATAGCAGATTTTGTGAACAGACAAAAAATAATTGCAATACTTCCGTAAATAGACTTTGCAGTTTGTGAAAATGTCATTAATTATATTGGTTACGAAAAACCTGTCGATACGCTCTACTGGCTGAACGTTTGTTGTTATGTCTCTGAATATTCTCTTTAGAAAGGATAAGTACTATTGATTTTTTTAACCACTAAGTCGAAAGTCAACCATGGACATACTACGAAAATATTCGTGTATCGTCGACGGAAGGAAATGTCCAAGCAAGCAAATTGAACTATATATTGGATCTATAAAGTCATGGGCAGTTGCTCCTTAGATATTACTAATCACAAAAAAAAACTCGAACGTGGCGTATTTAGTTTTAGTAAACAAATAAATTAGCTCAATACCTTGTAAATCACGTACACACCTGCGCTAATGTAAATGTATAGATAATTATAAAAAAACATTTTTTGAGAGTTGACCATACTATCCTTTTACACTAAGCGTTTTAATTTATAGCTACAATATATTTTGTCGCGTTAATGTAACTTATGGGTGTCATTAAACTTTATTTGAAATCCGTTTTCAATTGAAGACGATACTCTTATTATTAGACGGAAAATTGGAAAATGTTTTAATGGTGTCGTAAAACATGACGCACATTGTAAGATTCTCAGAAAACCCGCGTAGGTGGCATAATATATAATACAACGGGTCGGGAACCTCGTGAAACGTCCATCTTACTATTAATGTATACAGTCACAAGGTAAAATAACATACACTACCGTTTTTATGAATAACCTTATTACAAGGCAATTATTTGTTCCTCTCAGGTATTCACATAAAACATAATATAGTCTTATCTGACTTATTTTTCAGATGATTTAAAATTTCATTTATATTAAAACTGTTTTTCAGTACCAATGTATTTTATTGAAAAAGCTTTTTATTGTTTTTTTTAATTCATCTGCCATGGGTTATTATTTGTATTTTCGATGTAATTATATACCACACTTTTTCTTTACTCCATATCGCAATTGATTTTTAATTAGTATATTATCTCTTTTAAATCTTTTGTTCCATTTATTTTAATTTATATAGATTTATAAATTAAAATAAATATTCTACAGTAATAAATAATATATTTTGGAATAAATATTCTACAGTAATAAATAATATATTTTTCAATTTTTATTTACATTTTATAAGACGTTACTATTATAGAAATTTTAACCCCCTATGAAAAAGTCATGATTCAATTGCCAGTGTCAAATGTAATATGCCAAAAATGACACAATTTGAAGTAGAATATTTATATATCAATTATTACATTTACAATTTCATCGATTTAAAAAAACATCTTATATCTAAATAATAGTGATTTCACGATTTAAAATGCATTATTTTGTATTGAATTTTGAAAACGTATTGCCGTACATACATTATGTTTTAATGTAGTTAAATCTTACGAACTCCTTTTAAGGTGTAAGGTGAAATTATAAGCTTAACATTCAAGATCCAAGACTGGTGATACATAATATATATCGTCGTTTTCAATGCAAAATTGTATATTTGCAAAATGAAAACTTTGAGAGTATGAAAACAGTTTTAAAAAAATTTAAAAATGTAATTATTATTAAATATAATTATAAAAATTAAGTGTTTTTTTTTTGTTTTGCCCGAAAAATTTTGATTTTTCAGACGTTCAATTTTGCAATGGAAACGACGATATATTCTATATTATATTATATACAAAAGGTTAAATATAAAAAATATGTTATGTCTTACAAGTTCGCTCTTGAGTAATCTGAGAAAAATACATACCTACAATATTTTATGATGCGTGAAAACCGCTGAACTGTCAATAAAATTACGTTTAATTTGTCTGGAATTGCCGACTGCCAAGATCAAGTCCACTTTTATTAGCTGCTCTTTATGTTACGCTGTGCCTATTTTACAATAGTTCGTGATCATTTTTTTGGCATACATACATGTAAAGATATTATTTAAATCTATCACTTTAATGATGTAATTATCGTTTGTTTCATAGTATTTCGTAAACTGTTAAATTATCGACGAACATTCTTGAATATACAAACTAGCCTTTTTTCTGTATGTGTTGGAATAGATTAGCGTATATTTGACATTATGTATTAAATGTCTTAAGAAATCGAGCATTTATAATAAAATAACAATCAACCAAGAGATATATAAGTACTCTGTTTAAGTAATTTTGTGTTGTGTTATTTGTTCTAGGATATTATACTATTTAACTATTTAAATGAAAAACGCCAACATAATACATTCATCCGACAATATATTTAAAGATAATTTAGGTTTCGCTGATGAGTAAAAATGTCCAACTGATAAATATGAATAAAACAACAGATTTGTTAGTATAAAATAAACTTATAGAGCACATTAAAGATATTTATGTATAAACATACAGTTATTGGTACATTTAGTTAGGGTTTCAGCAAAAAAATCGTTAGGAAATATTACAATAGAAAATATCCTCATTAGTCATTCCTACAAAAACGTTTTCTTGAACACTTTTGATTAATGAATAATATTTTAAATGTATAATTACATAGTTTAATTTTTTTTTTTGTATCTTGAAACTATGATCATTTAAACATGTCCGTATAAGTTTTCAATCCATTGATTAATCTTGTATGCAAACACAAACCACCAATCCTGGAAAGGTATTGAGAGTGTGACGATTAACAACCAGTGCACGTACTACTTCTACGCTAATCTTTCAATCCTTAACCTCTCTGAGATTAGGAGATGAACTTAAAAATAATTTCTCATATATTCGATATTATGAAGGAACATGGCGGTAAAAATAATCCCTTTACAGCGTCTTCGGTTTATCTTTTATTAAAAGTAAACAATGTTTTCCTGAATTTCACTTTAAGAATAGTAGATTGACTTGTTACATTTAATATCTAAATACATACATGAATGAATTCTTGACATGGTAAAGGGCATTGGGTATATACAACACAATTTGCACGTAATGTCATGTTCTTTACTTAGTCTAAAAAATCTTGTGAACCATAAAAAGCCTGTGAAATTTTATGACAAGTACGTTTTTATCCTCAGGTGTAAGGCGAAACTAAAAATACTATTTGTTCGCAATCAGTACATGCCACGTTTTTTTAACGATCGCAGAACACACAATAAGTATTTTACTACACTAAAATACATAGCTGCTGTCATATTAACAATGTCGACTTTTTGGTGTTTTTATTTTTATTTACAAGTGATAATATAGAATTGCTTTACCGACACATTGAACGTTTGGTGTTTATCAAATGGCAATACTTTAACAGCGTACGAAGACATTTTCATGTGCATCACTGGATGTACGTACCATCAGTGGAGTGTTTTAGCGATGAAGCCTTGCTTTATCCATAGCATTCTTCTCGGTGGAAATAGTAATCCGTTGATTGCCTTTAACAAGGCTTATGGAACAAAGCCATTTCTCTTATTAATTTGACAATAACGCTGCCTTTTTTTGTAAAAATACAGCTATCGGTAAACAGCGAAAAAAATGTGTTACGCCTGAAACCACAATACATGTTTCTTTGTGTTTCGCAGTGGTCTTTTTACTTACGACGACAGTATAGAGCTGGCAGCACAATATCTACAAGCACTACCTACACAGTATTTCATTCAAATATGAACTGATTTTTAAGATATTCAACCTATGGTTATTTTAAGGAAGATAAAGATTAATGGGAAGCACTAAAAGACTCACGGCTTGCATTAATAATTACTTTTGAGAGGAGTTCAAACGGAGACAAAAGTAGAAAAGGATGACATCGTGTCATTTAAAATGGTATTTAAACAGCAATAATATGGGATTAGTTTTATACCACTTTCGTCAGTAATTTTATAAGTTTACAAATGGTTAAATCTTTATTATTTGATACTTAAATGGATCAAATTATTAAGCAATCGTTTACAAATAATATTTAGGTCATTTGGTCAGTTGGCATTCATCATGCCTTGTTCAACAATTCTATTTCCCGTCCATTCACCATATTTCATCCCATTGTCTCATTTTGAGTAACCCAGCGTAACCTAACGTAGCCCATATTTCCTGTCTCTTGTGATACTTGCCATATTTCCGTATCTAAAGACAATGGGGCGGGGTGTTCAATGTTAACGATGAAAAAAGATAAAAATATTTTTTTTTCATAATTGTATTATTATATGAATATGTACTAGTGTCTAGTGTGTTATCATCGAAAAAATCATCAATTGAATGAATTAATTTACATAAATAAAGTATCAGACATGCCGCCGTATAATACTTTAACTAAAAAAATGAAGTATTAAACCTATCTAGTATCACATCTATATATAAAACAAATTATTGAATTGCTTAATAAAAAATATTGCTTATTTGTAGTATATTTATTTTGATGATAAATTTTCCATACAATGCTAAGAAAAATATTTTTAATCTACATTAAGGTAAAATAGCAAATTATTTATTAGTCCTACAAGAGTTATAAAATGTATTTGATAGCTTTTTCGGCATCACACCATCGTCATGGTGGAAAAAAACACTTTGCTATTTTTATAATAAGTATTGTAATGGAGTTATACCAAGTGCATGTACACTCAATTAATAATTTCTATTCACTTATTTATAACTTATCAGGGTAAGATAGTAAATATTTCAACTTTATTTTTCATACTACTATCCTATAGTAGTATCTAAGATTAATTTCTACTAGCTACATGAATACTAGCTACAGAATAAAATCCAATTCAAGTGATGGTCGCTTTTCAATATGAAGGCATTATTTTAATCATTGAATGAAACACAAAGAAAGTTATCTTTGTTTGAAGCTAATGATTTGAACACTTGTGAGGGGAATTCAAATATTTTTAAGTGTTTTAAAATAAATAAACGTTATCGAAGTTCGTCAAATTTTCACAAACCGTAAATAGTAATTTTACAGTAAATTTCTCGGACTAAGTACTTATTTATTTTTATTAAATATAACTGAATAAATACACACTATACAATTCATAATTACCTACTCCCCCGAATAGCGATAAATGGTATGGTTTTTATTAATATGTGAAAGATATCCATGGATGGTTTTATGCAACTTAAAAAATGCTCGTGTTATAAAAATTTACGGAAAATCTATATCTTTATTTCCATAGTAAAGATGTAAAATGTATATACTTTCACTTTTGATATACCTTTGTGTTGAACAGCGATTGTTAACAGATGCTTCTCGAAATGCTTTTAAGCCAGCCGCGAAAAAATCTGTATTTTTTGAAAATTGATTACGTAATCTCTTTTAAGGAGTTAGCTGTAACTCTTGGTGGAGGGATAAAGTATTTGTAAAAATAAAACACTAATTTTCTACTACATTGCAAAAAATTTTCAACTGATCTTAAACCAGCTCTGATCATTTTATTTACTTATTTTTTCTTTGATATGGCTGTCCCTCTGTGTCACCCTCTTTTCTTAGTATATTCTTTGTTTTATCTTTATGCTACAACTACTTCCACCGATTGTAATATCAACATTGGCAATCATTTAATATTTTTCTTTATCATATCTAAATGAAGGTATAATGCAACAAATGAAAATGCAGCTAAGAACTTTATAAAGTGTTATGGATAAATTTTCTCAAAAGCACACATTATGTCATGGATAATTAAAACATCCGCAATACTAAAAAAACATATCATTTAGTTTTTAGATAAGCAGCGATTTATATAATACCGCATTGTAGTTGGTTTCATCGGGTGATTTCATTGTTATATCATAACATAAAGATAAATTTTACAGTATTTTGATGTTACTGCATGCAGTGACCCTCAAAAATAGTCTTGAATATTTAGGGGGCCGCGACTGCAAAAATGTTAAGGAACACTGGCGTAGAGCCATCATCTGTGCTTACGTGCCATGAATTCGAACGACAATCACCCTTTTCATCCCTTTCGTTTAGATACATCTTGCCTCTAAGCTACATTCGTTCGCTAAATTAAGCCTTTTCTTATCTGGAAACTTGCAAACTACCTAATATGACTAAATCCATATCATAAACTGCGGTCCCTACATACAATTAACAAATGACATTATTCTTAGGTGGCAATATGGTGCTATGCCCCTTGTTACGGCCATGTATGTTTATACGATTATTGAAGATGTTAATCTGAAATTTAAAATTATATTAAATGTATATCAATGATTTGTATTCTACAAAGATAATGAAGATTGTTTACAATATGAACATAAATTATCTTAGTATTCTAGTAGGCAAGAAAAGATATTTCACGATTTTTATTGCAAGAAAAAAGATTGGTAAAATAAATATTTTTTTAAAACAAAAAAAAAACATATCTGACATTACAGCTAACAGCCATGGCGACAGATATTTTGAAACCACATGAGATAGCCCCAAATGAGACAACTTTAAGATCGGCTTGAAGAGAAAAGACATCACAAACACCCATAACCAAGTTATCAAATTTAAACTGAAAAAAAAAAGAATTTGATATCTAACCCACCAGGATTTACGCTCAGACCAACTTGATCGCTAGGGTAAAGCACTTACCACTAAACCACTGGCCGATATTATCTGCCATGATTTTTTCTACCCTGTACACGGCAGGTTGATTATTTTCTTGATTCTAAACTTTTGGGGTATTAATAGTGATGTTTGCGATTGTTCATCACGCGATGGTGAGGGGCTTTAGTGAGTGCATAATCCCGCAATGCGGGGCAGGGTTAATCGAAGTTATTATGCATGATAGTGTCAATATATTTTTTAACTATTGAAAGAAATTTATGAACCTAATGGATATTATCATACAAATATTCTTTCTTCATCTGCTCAGACGAATGTTTGCATTAAGGCTCCCATACTGTTTATGGCACCGGGTAGATGAATATCTTTATCGTAATCATTGGCTTATTGGAGTATAAGTGTCGCTATTCATATTTACCTGCGCTATCGAGTACTTGTATCTGTAAATTTTAATTATTTGGATAATAATTATAAATTCATTATTCCAGCGATTGGTAAAATGTAATTATTTTTTTAAATAAAACCCAATTTGTTGTACTACTTCCACATTTTTATAATGATCAGGACCAGTTTCACTCATCATGAGTATTGTCAATTGATCAAGTTCAGGAGATTAAAATATAATCCTTTTCCACCAAGAATTGACAGTTAACACATTAAAAGTGATTAAAAAATATAAGCTGTAATTCTGACAAGTCAAACTGAAATAGTTTTTTTTATTTCATAGCTTATTAAAAGATAATTGCATATTTTTCATTTTTAAATAAGAAATCATTGAGGGTATATTATTTATATTTCTTATTGTTTACTAAATCTTCATTACTTTGTCTAATAAATAGATCTCTTGAAAAGTAGTTATTCCGACTAATACTTCATTTGCAATCAGAATGGTTGAGAATATACCACCATAAATTATTTTGTGTCCTTACAATTTCCAGTCAAGTTGAAATTATCGAAATAAAAAAAGTTCTCAACCACTAAAGGAATAAAGAATTATAAAATCAGTGAAATAAAAATAATTTCAATAATGAAAGTGATTTATCAGCATTAAATAACGATTATCATTTTTCAAACGTTGTCAAATCAATGGCCATTAATAAAAGTTAGTGGTATTTTTAATCGTCGGAAATGAAAATGTAAAATCAAATCAAAATTCCAGAAGGAAATATTTCATTCGCGAGAAATGTAATCCAATTGAAATGGGTAAAAAAGATTATTTTCAATGTCACCGTTGAATTTTTACTACTACCCCAACAGAATTTTCCAAATATATTCACTTTAATTAATAATATTATAAAGAGTCACAAAAAAATAACGATCGCCGTTGCCTAGCGACAATGTTCTAATGAAGGAAGTTTTGAAATCAAGGGATCAATATTGCGAACCATTCATTGTTCAATAAATTAATGTAATTATGTAAGGATGGATGCATTCGATGTTTTCACATCCTACCCAACCGATTTTTACGGGCAATGAGCTTACAACCAGTGCACTCCTAACTCCTAATCTTATCCAACCATGCTATCTCGAAAGGAAGATTGAGAAACTGAATGAAAATTGATTCTGTTTTTGGTAGTCAATGCTAACATCTCGAATATTTCATATGTAGTTTCAACAAATTAACAATCTATTTTGTCTGAGATGAACAAGAAAAGTTGATGATTAAAATATTAGAAACAAAAAACTATTCGATATCCAAATTTATTGAAAAACGCAAAAACATCAATTCATCACATACACCCTTTGTGATGACATGGCTAAGAAGTCAGTATAACCATATTGCTGAGCAAAAATACATCTTAATATTACATTGAATAAATTATAATAAATTCGTAATACGCTTTATGGAACAGTATGTTCAAATGTAAAACTTTTTGTCACACTCCTTTTTTTGTTTTCTCAGTGAGGCTGTATTTCAATATTTAAAATCTTGAATGTCTTGAGCCAGGGCGGCACATAGAAATGCTGCAATGATGCAATTAAATATTTTAGAGATAATGCAAAAAAACTTCAAATTAAAAACAAACAGTCAAATATGTGATTCAAAAGTGTTCTTGATTTATAATCATCAGTAACTATGAGTCTCAAATTTTATATTCTTTCACATGTTTTGTCACTAACGACACTGGTTTCACCTTTCAGCGTATTAAGACATTCAAATATTTAAAAAAATGCTATTTGTTTGTACTACTTCCACATGTGTATAATGTTCAAGATCGGTTTCCTGACCGGTCCTGATCATCATGAACATGTGGAAATAGTACAAACAAATTGTGTTTTAATTTTTAAAATATAATGCCTTTTCACCAAGAATTGACAGTTAACACCTTAAGAGTGATGCATTCAAATATGTACATATGTGAACTAGTGAGATAGCAAAGTATTATTTAAATTATATTTGATATGCAATAAAAATTGATATCTCTGATACTTCTTGATTGTGTTATTAGACATTATATTTACATATTTCCCCTCTTTGAGAAGCATACTTCGACTGGCTCTATCGTAAGATTTAAGTATATTTTTTTAAATTATTTATACTAATACCGAGTGATATATCTGTAAAACTATGTATCGGGTATATCTATTATTCTTATGTAATTAAGAAGCCAATATTGAGGAATTTCCTACCTCCACACTATACAAAGAAATACCTAATGCAGGCTTTATATATTATTATGTATGTCAACCAATTCGTTCAATTATCAAAGAGCCTTTGATATACTACATCTTAGTCTCAACTACTAGTAGATGAATATTCCCTAAATACACGAAAATATAACAAAAGACCCTATATTCGGCCAGATACTTAAGGTAAGATGAAAACTACGTGCAATCAGTTCTTGATTTTGTACCTTTGATATTATTGAATAACAATATTTTTGGAATATTGAAGTATATTTTAAAACATGTTTACGACAAAACTCATAAATTGAAAACTTTGTTTTCAAGTAGTCTTTAACATTTTTTTAATATAGATGTTCGTTGATATTTGATATATCGTTCCAGAAGTATATCATCATTTTCAGTCTTGGCAATTTTCAATTACAAATGTAGTTCAATTGTATTTTTTTATATCTCTATTTTATGAAAGACAGTATTTCTAAAATTTTTATTTAACGAGATACAACCGAAACATTGATATTCTAATAAATGTATTAAGTAATATACAGAAAAAAAACACTGCGGTTACTTTTTATCTTTTCATTAATGACACTAGTAATATTATATTATACAAAAACTGGACTGTGTAAAATCATAATAGGTTAAATCAAAAACATATGCTTAATTCAAATTGTTTATTTTTGCTCTCATGAAAAATATTAAGACTATTTTACTGCAGTGTACTTCTGGAGGTGCGATGTGTAAGATTTTATAAACGTAACATTTTTGTGCTACAACTATTTTTTATTATATTCTATGAAGATTTTGTATCATTGGTATCAGTGTTGCGTGTTCGTTTTTTAAGACAAATTCAGCATTGTATTTTTTTGTGGAAGTGAAGTAATGCTAAGTACATCATTGAAAAGAATAAATGAAAAAATTTACTAATAAAAACTGATTCCATATAGTGTAAAAAGAAATGTATTTTGGTCTACAGAATTATGAAAAGGCCACCACCAATATTTAGTACTTGTATTATATTTTTTACTAAACAGATTTATTTTTAAGCTCAATTTTTAAGATCAATATATATTGTTACATTTTTCGTAAAAGATTGACAGTAAACAATAATATATGATTAAATTAATTAAACTTTAAACTAGTGCATCATATTGCAAATGATTATATAAGCAACTAGTTAATTACTGATGTTCAAATAAATACATTGAATGCTTTTATTCAGATCAACAGTCTATATTTAAAAAACAGGAGAAAAGAGTAAAAGTCAAGCAACAATTTTCGAGTGTACAATAGCTTACCATCAAGTACTAGATATAATATTTTACTGAGAACAATGATGGTTTATGTTTAGATAAAGATAACGTGTTACCCAATTTAAATAATCGATTCAGATGATTTTTTATCCAATGCCGTCATATCCAATATGACAGCAACCTCTGTAATAATGTGAAAGCATGTTCCTTTTTTACGCAACGTTAATTTTTCCATTACATGCACAAGCAAGGGGGCTAAAGCTTGCAAGGCTGACATTGTGTTTTGGTGAAGGTGAAATTGTTTGTAAATGCATTTCCCTAGTGATGAATATTCCAGCGGGATGATGATAATATTACATTAAGAAATACTGCCGACTAAGCAGGGTTTTATGTAAGTATCAACTGGTGAGGTGAACCTGGTGCTATAAACTATACAGAGCTAAAGTAATAATGAAAAGAGAAGCATTCATTTAAAAATAAATAATATATATATGTTAAGTTAAAACTCTAAACCTTTATGTTAATTTATATCCTGTGGTGTTATTATTTTTATCATTTTTAAATAAATAAATCTTGCGTAGGAGGGACCATATTTACAATTCATTTCAGATGGAAAGGGTTGTGAGATTTTTGTTTTTTTGGGTGTTGGGTTCCCCTAACCTAAGCCCGCTCTTTATACCTTTATACGAACGAGTAGAAAGGATAGAAACAATAGCTTTCACGTGCAGGATAATATTTGTTATTTTTTAATTTGTGCCATCTATACGTGCATTTAGATTTGGCTTACGAATTAATATTTGAAACTGATATTAAATTTGAGTACTTAAAACACAGGTATTACGTAAGCGTATGCTTATTTTATTCGGATTAAGTTCTCACAATTGGAGACAATTTTCAGTATGAAATTGCAAACAAAATGATCATTGATTAATTTTACGATAGATGCAAGTAAATTAATCACAAAAATATAACTAAAAACTTCTTTAATTGATGACTGTTTTTTACTACTATGACATATATTATGATTTACATTATAACCTTTAAATTTATGACTTGGCAAAATGGTGAATAACCCTTGGTCAAAATAATGAATTACAATAATTTGTTGCCTAATAGAGCGTATTAAAAGGAAATGAAAGTCACTGAAGAGAGATTATTTCAATAATCTTTCTATACTCAGAAAAACAGTAAAAAATAAATTAAATTAAGGTTTGCTTACTTCGAATATAAACTCTTCAATTTGGAAGGCTTGTATTTCGCAATATCAAAGACAGAGTTTCTTTGAGCGCCTACGATAAATTATAATGATGGGAAGTAAAGTTGGAGACAGGTAAATATTTTATTTATTCGTCTTTGTTTTTCTGTTACTTAAATTGTTTCCGCAATGCCCTTCAAGTTGTAATATACTTGGAGATGAAACAAAGTAAGAAGCGTTGATAATAATCACTAAAATTTTTAAGATAATTGCTTGCGGTAGCTTTTAGTGCTCAGTGAATTAATTAAATATATTATGCTTGATTGAACTCCAGCACATCACAATCTCGAAAATTTCGAGACAAAGAATATTTAAGAACATCATTATTACTTTTTTAATTCATAGTTTTTGACCTACGATAAGTAAAATAATCACCTATTTTGCATAAATGTTATAAAACCTATTTGATTTTGTACTCGTATATAAATAAATCATATATCAACATTGTTGTCTTACGAGTCATTAAATAATTAGTATATAAAATATGGTAGTTGACTTGTTGGCGGGTACCTATAAGCTACAAGTAATCGGGAAATAAAGCGTCGTAAAATTTGTGTAAAATACTCACACATCTCCTTTCCCAGCACCCACGTTTCTGGTCTTGTGTTGACTTCCACCAGGACAGTTGGAGTGCACACCAGCAGCACCATTAGATCAGCAATGCTCAAGTTCATCAGGAAAATGTTAGTAGAATTCCTCATGTCTTTGGTCTTCATGATGACAATCGGCACCATAATATTTCCAACAACTCCTAAGCACATGATTATGATACAAAAAACCATAGATGTAGTCCGGATGTACGCGGGAATCTGTGGGTTTTCAACATCGGTCGAATTCGACGAGTCGCCTGTCGAATTCGTCACTGCTATCGCTCTCGCCAATTGTGATAGTGTCGTATTCGCCGCGTCATCGGGTATCGTGAAAGCTGTCGGATTGTAGGATTCATTTTGGAGTATGTTTAAATTGTCGAATTGGCCTTTTAGCGGAATGTAGGACCCGGACGTGTCATGTGTGGTGATGTTATTCGGGTTTATTGATGCGTGGAACGGATTCGAGTAGGTTTCGTTGTATTTATTAGGTTGGTAATTTAATATTGGCGTTATTGGTAGCACTGCAGTGAATGGACCGACAACCGAGGCGATTGTTGATATCATATGTTTATTATACAAAAAATATCGAAAATGTATTTTATTATTACGCTTAAAAATAACATTTCAGTCTTTCAACAAGACTTGCGACTAGTATAAGTTTTCTAAATACTGGAGATTAAAGCAACCTGAACACTGATTTTGAGTGAATATATTTTCACAGCTTACTTAAACATTTTAAAGCTATCATGCCTAGGAAAACGGAATATATCATACAAACATATATACTTAAGTAACTATCTTTAGATTGACAGTCGAGCGGTATTCAACAGCAATATTTTAAACTCCACAAAGTCTTTACAGCATATATTCAATATGAACAGAAAGCGTACAACATTATATCGTTTAAAAAAAAAAGAATTTAAGGAAGTTAAATAACGTAAGAGTTTTTTTTTTATATTCAATTTAATGGCTACGTTTTTATACCCCAGTCATAATACTTCAGCTGGAATAACTGTAATAATGTTTAAAACTGGCGGTGAAATGTGCACAACATTTAGGATCATACTTTAACCACCATTTTAATTGTTTGAATATTGTATGGAACGTAAAAACTTTCATTTTGAATCTAAAATATGTCGTGCGTTATGAGAAATCATTTCCACTGCCTCTCGACGCATTGTTCGATAGGATGCTTCTCAAATATTCTGAAAAAAAGAGAAAACACATATTAAAATATCTATATGATCCACAGATATAAATAGTTGTCTACGTCACAAAAAAAAACTTTTATACTCTCACTATAAAATTTCAAGCTGGTAAACAACGTATTATAAACAAAATGGCAGTACCAGATATTTTCAAAATTATAATATTTTACTTTTCGGTAAACTTCGGCGTCCGTGGCGCAGTTGGTTTCGTCGCTAGCTACGGTTATGGATGTCTCGGGTTCAATTCCCGGTGCGGGCGGTTTTCATAGATTGATTTTTCAATCGATTTATGGATTTCTATTCGTAGTCTGAGTCCTCCCTCCCACCAATCCCATCCTCACGGGGCGTACGAGAGCGATTAGCTCACCACTAGTCCTGTCATAGCCCTATCCTTCTATCCCTACTCTCTTCGAATAAGAAAATAGAGGTTGAGCAAGTGAGTGACAAACAGTTCTCGTAGAAAAAATTCTGTCAAGATACCTCCATTAGGAGACCATATGCTCCACATTGGGAGCGGATATGGAAAAAAAAATCAAGTTTAAATATTGATTAATTAATTCTAAATGTGATTTTGTTCTTATTAATTGTCTGCCATACAAGTTGAATTTTACATTTGAACCAAGAGTTTTGACAGGTGGCACTGCCACATTGTTATTTATATTACTTTCCGATCTCGAAACGGTGTAAAAAAAAGCATCCTTATTGCTACTACTCAACCTTGACGATGACCGAAAGTTCTAGGAGAGATGTTTTATATAAAAAATTAATCGTTTCCGTCGTTATTTGGTGTTTTTTTGGAAAAGGTGTGTCAAGTGTTAACACTGTTTGGGCGAATTGTGATGAATCCCTTATAATTGAATGTCAATGGTTTATATAACAAACCTAGATTATTTCGCATCAGCCAATGTAATATTTAAAGGAATATTGGAGGTTCAAAATATTTTGCATTTATTTTGTACAAGAAATGAAATGTTCGATCATTTGAAGATAATTGAAGTCATGAAAAATATACTTTTATGTGTAATTAATATTGTAAAAGAGGGAGATTCTGAAGATTTCAGTTTTTTGTAAAGGAAAAGATTTATTGATTAAGTTGTGTTTTACTTGGCATAACACCATAAAAATGTAAAAAATAGTAAAGCATTTATTTCCATACGAAGTATAAAATATAGTGAACACCTATTTCGACATCAAGTTTGAATAGTTTTGACAATGGCGTGATGCCGAAATAGCTATCAAATATATTTTATAATTCTTTTGGAACTAAATACTTCCTTATTTTTTAAACCTCTTAACAGAAAAGATTTAGTTTAGTTTGTCCAACCCACCACCACGATGTAACACGGGTGAATTATTAATGCGTTCAATAACCGTGCGGCGTCATACGATGAGCGAGTAGCTCTCAACTCATAGAAAGTTTAAAATTGAAAACGGTTCTTTCATCAGAAAATGTGAATGCATAGCAATCAACTCTGTTGTGTCATGAGGTAATTATACCCGCTAAGAGCTTTATATACATAGGGGATACAACGAGGAGTACTATGAGAAGATATTATTTTGATGCAACCATTATATTTTACAAAAATTTTAAATAGAGTTAAAAAATGTACATAATATAATATATTTCAAAACGTATTATTGCTTGAAACGTCTATTGTATAGAGCAGTTGAGCAATGAAAATATACAGGCTATTATGAAAATAGCGGTCAAGTTTCCCGTACTGCTCTGCTTAGTATAAACGTCACGTACTTTTAAACTAACCTAATAAAACAAAATGTCACCCAGTCTAATTATAATTCCGTGTTTAGGTGAATGTTCAATGTTCAGCGTCATTATTCAGCGTTTATTGTGAGTTGCGAATTTATTATAATTTTAAAGTATAATTATTCTTCCCTATTTCATAATATTGAACAAATTAAAGTCGAATAGTTTTAGAAGACCTTCCCAACATGGTCTTATACAGGAGTGGGGTAGCTTTTTATATTGGAAGGTAAAAAGTCATTTATCTGTTAACAATTTAGATTACATTCCGTGTTCAACAAGCTTCAATAAGGAGTACTTAAAATATACGCAAAGTATTTTTTAAAACAATAAAAACTAAAGATCTAATACACTGGAGGCTCTCCCTTCTGACCTTATATATTTATTTTAAAAATAATCGTTTTTGCGGCCGCTTTTCTCTACGTTAAAATGAATGTTTATATTTGATGTTTCATTTAAAAGACATTCTTCTTCCTTGTTTTGATTCTGCGTTCAAGCCATTTCTAAGCTATCTACTCTATGACAGTAGAACACAAAGGGATATGATATCAACCAATCAAATTATAAAATCTGTATAATTGTGAAAATAATGGCTGAGAAATTGACTCTTATCCAACCTTTGTAAACAAAGTATTTCATATTATTAAAATACACTATTTATAATACTGTAATATGATGGGGGCTTTGTTGAACGATCAGATGGTTCCCGGCTCAAATTCTGCCAAGGTAGAAATATTATATTAGAAGTATTGACGTTTGTGTTTGTGTCAATGCACATTTAATTTGTCATATGTGAGGTGTTTGGTGAAAATGAGTTGTACGTCATGTAGTTCGGAGCTTACATTTTTTCATCACATTCTAGAATATGTCTCATTTAAAAATAATGAATAAATACAAAATTATGGCGAAATTAAATATGTACCATGGGATAGTAACTAGACAGAATAATAAGTCATATGTCAGATATTATCACATTAAATATGAGAGTAATCCAATTTTAATTTGAAATTCAATGCAGAAAATTATTGTTTTCTACTAAAATAATTACTATTGTTCATAAATATACGATTAGTAAAATTATAAATAAATTATTTAATTTAAGACATAGATAGAATTTAAATATCAACTTTTAACTATTGAAATTCTGTACACTTCCATGTATTTCGTCACTAACGATCCGGGTTTCGCCCTTCAGTATCCATTCTTGTGCTCGAATGCCTGAGGATGCCGAAGGGCGAAACCCGGGTCGTTCGTGACGAAATACATGGAAGTGTACAGAATCTCGACTGATCAAATAAATAAATTAACCACATTATAATAAATGGTTTGAAAATTGCTATCTCTTTTTTTAGATTATCTCGAAAAGTACTTTTAGTCACAAAGGAAAAATTAAATATGCGGTGACGATATATTATTTTAATAATCAATAGCAAAACTACAGATTAGATGTCATAATTTCTGCTTATGAGAATAGTGGACAAGTGAGTCAAAAGCGTTAATTTTAGTTATTATACGTATATGAAATGAAAAAGATAAACAAACGGGTTGCTCATAGCCGTCATAAAATGAACACTGTAAAATAAAGTAAAAGTATCACGTAAATTATTGCAAAGGTATTATTCAGCAAGATTTTTTAAAAGTTCATTCCATTCCCAATATTAAACGTGATGAGTTCATTACGATATGATTGCATTTTTACACTCTCTCGTATAAAACTTACACAAACGAGATCAATATTGCGTCTAATATCAAACGACGATAGTCAACGTCTAGACGACAACATTATTAATCTGATCGTAAAGAAATATCCCAATAACGTTTTGATTTATATTGATGAAGTAGTACGCGTGAAGATTGTATTAAGTGACGCATTAAATATAGCATTAAATTGGCAATATGCAGTGTATCTGAAGCCAAGATATTGTAAGGTCTATTTTCCTACACGACATTTATCAATCATTAGTATGAATGTTGGTATATTTAATGATTGTACATCAAACGAAAGCGTTCATTGTACAATTGTTAACAGAAATAGTTCCACATACATTTTATATTATATTATTTTGTAAATAATTTATTTGATTGCGTTATAGATTTTGCTAAGGTTTTAGATTGCGTTTTACCCAAAAACGACATCCGTGTTTTTCGATGGAAACTGGAACCGAAATTAACTTTTACGATTTAATTTCTTTCCTTTAGGCTTAGTTGCCATTTTCTCATTGAAAGAAAAAAACTCTAATCTATGGGTATTTTTGAAACTCTAAGACATAAAAGTAAGAAATTATGAATTTGTCAATTTTAAAGATATGAAGTCACAATGGAGCATTTCAGCAATAAGCATTTTCATGAGCACCATTTTTAAGTGTCTATTTTAGCGATAGTAAAATTAGAAGGATGAGATAAAGATAGTAACATTTTATGTTAGAACTATACATAGCATAGAAACGATTGAAAACCTTTCCTTTACATACATATTAATATATATGTTGAAAAATCAATTCCAGGATCGTATTATAGAGTATATATTTATACTTAGTATTATAGCTAAGTGCTGTATACACTGTGGTCAGCAATAATGCAAATCTAATTTCTTTTATCGAATAAAATTAATTCTCCACTGATATTTGGGTATATTTTTACCACTGAACCTAATGACAAAATATTTAAGAATTTTAGATTACTGTAACGGTTCTTGCTATGGAATTAATTGTTAAAATAAGTAATATTATATCGTTTATTTCCGACCGTAATTTCGATAAAACGTATAATTAATGTTGAGGTAGATCAGGAATTAAGTCTCACACCTATTTATAATATCCATAGTTAAACTTGTTCATTGAATAAATAGGTAGGATTATATTGGATTTAAAAACAAAAGTCTAAAGAATCCACGTCTGAATTCAATGTTATTATATGAAAATGTTATTTGTTTCTTCGTGGAAACATTATAATGGAAAACTGTTAATGCCATTAATATTAAGTAGACTACCTCAACACGAACAATTTCAAACTTTCAAAACGTAGGAAAACAAATTACTGAAAAGTAA
This sequence comes from Himalopsyche phryganea, assembly GCA_022494535.1. NCBI lineage: Eukaryota > Metazoa > Arthropoda > Insecta > Trichoptera > Rhyacophilidae > Himalopsyche > Himalopsyche phryganea. The sequence continues at coordinate 2,358,348 of JAGVSL010000035.1, read as the reverse complement.
TTACGGAATTTACATTTCCTTACAGTTTGTCAAATTAAATTAAAGTTACAAATAATTCAAACTGTAATAATTTCCAGCGATCTACTGTATAATGTAGTAATTATAATGATTTTTTATTTTGTTTGAGATTAATTATTAAAATTTAATAATTCAAACAAACGAAAGAAATTGAGATTATTATTGTATCCCAATTTTATCTAGAAAGGATGTCATTACTTGTAGGGTAAAGTAATAACCAATCAAAAACTTTTATTTATGAATAAATAATATGTATCATGAATGAGACTTTTCTTCGGGCTATAAATAATTGCACTTTGTTTTAGATAGTATTCACTTGGTACACTTGAACTTTTATTTCGATAGTTTGCACTTTGTGTTAGCTAGTATTAACTCGCTACACTAAAACTTCGATTTTAATAGTTTTCATGTAGTCACGGATTCTTTTAACAAAGTGAGTTAAGTCGTAGTAGGTTATGTTAGGGTTGGTCTGGTTTGGTTTGAGTAATGTATTCTAATGCGTGAAGCAAAGACAATATAGACGGCCTAATATAGGGTAGAAGAATAAGTGACATTTCATTACAACTTCGTACAACTATCGATTTCAAAGTGTGAGTATTTGTATTGAGTGAAAACTATTTTATCTATGTGAACATATTTTTTCGAAAGCGTAATTAATGAATTTCTTTAATGTTAAAATATATTTTATTATGTGGGATCACTTTATTTTTAGAGAAAGAATTTGTTTTTTGTGGAATGTATTTGTCATAAGTGAAAACTATTTTTTATGAAAGTGAATATGATCTATAAAAATCAGTGCATTTAATTGTAAACCCTTTTCTTTTGTCCGTCCTTAAGTTTTATTGTGAATTAAATATCGATTTAATAAGATTATTAATCAAATATAGAATAATTATAATATTTATACCATTGCAATGATAATTAAATATTAGCATTAATAAGAGAATGTTGTTTTACATTAAAAAGCGTTTCAAAGCGGTTTTATTTTCATTTCATGAATTCTATATTGACGATGAAACTTTGGTATATACATTAAAAGTACTTCTGGTACATGTATCTAGTACTGAAATACTGGTACATATTAAAAGTATAAAGAAACTACCAAAAAGCGATAATGTCAGTTGCATGAAATGTTATGTTGTCATCAACATAAAAAAAGATACTTAAGTTAATAAATACACTATTGCATCGCTTTGTAAGCAATAATTTTCGAAATGTATAGCATGATAATTATTGAATAAGTATTCGGAAACAAATATTTTACGAAAGATTTCTTATTAAAACTAATAATTTATGTTCGACGTTGAAATTATAGCGCACATAAATGTTTGAAACTTTATAGCGTAACAAATGGACTTTACAAATCTTCATGGCATTGGGCTTTAAGAGGAATTATTACGTTTTCTCCTCATTTCTCGAACATCGTTAATCGTTTTCCGTCGGCTAAAGTATATGAAACATCGAAAAAATTTTTTTTTTTAATAATTGCACTAGTGTTCAGAGTATTTGTTTACACTATTGCGCTTTTATTTAAATAGAAATTGCAAATTCCATAACGATCACTTTCTTAAAAATACTTTGCTCTACGATTTTGTCTCAGACATAAAATCTCTTTAACCTACAACAAAGCCTAATCTTGTCACGGCATAAAGCAGAAAACAGCATATCTGAAAAACAGGTGTCAACTCTTTGCTAGACAGGCTTGAAAACTTTACTATTTACATTTAAATAAAAGTGCAATAGTGTAAACAAATACTCTGAGCACTAGTGCATTTATTAAAAAACGAAAAAATCCATGTTTTGTATTTTTTTGACGGCGGAAAACGATTAACGATTTTCGCGAAAGGAGAAAAAAAACCTACTAATTCCTCTTAAAATTAATTTTAGGAAAAATAACTGTCTCAGAAATAAACATTGAATGCCGAAAAATATGAATTTGTTAATATTTGTTTGTAGCAATAAGCCAAAATTGAAAAAAATATTTTAGAAATTTATTTATGATCTACTTATGTCGGAAATAACTAGAAAATCATTGTCAGAAACTTAAACAATCGAATTAATAATATTAAATATGACAATTTTTTATTTTTTTTTGGTTTTAAACACATTAGTACTGCATTACAAGAAATTGAAACTAGGTAATAGGAGCACTGGGCTATTGAATGTTTTAACCCTTTGGATGCCACGATACCATATATTGTTGTTTTTTATATTGCCCATGAACGCCTTAGCAGCCAAAGGGTTAAATGAAAGAATCATTAAAAATACAAGTTTTTCCACTACAAATACAAAATTAATAGTAATTTTTCGGAAATTAAAATTGTATTTTGTTAAAAAAAGCAAATATTTTTTTAGTAACTCCGAAATTACTTATGATGAAATCTTTCAACTGAATAATTTTTGTCGAGAATTGGCCTAACCACCTTCTTTTAGTTAGCTTATATTACAGGAATCGTAGTTTGCTCTCTCCGTGCCCCGCTTTCAGAATCGGATTAGGTATGAGGGGAGTGATGCAAACACTGTAGAAATCCATGCATTTGGAAACGAATGAATAATTCAATTGAAAAATCTTTGTGCAAAAGTGTTCTTTCGTACTTTCTAGTATTTCACTAGCTAACCAAGTAAGGGGAACGCCCAAGTTTTTAGCACTCGGTTACGAAGACCGACAAACACTTTTCTGCAGACTATGTTTTATAATATATAATTATACGACGTCACCACGACCTCATAAAGTTTTTATAACTTGAAGCGGATTAAATAAACTTTTTAAAGTTTCAGAAATATGTTTCAGAAACTATGTTAGGAGAGTTGTGCCTATTTTTTTTCAGTGTACGTTATCCACTGCCGAGCTTACGATACGCAGTAAATAATACAATTATACATGCAAAACGCAATACATAAAGTTGTAAAGTAATTACGCCAAACGACACCCAAAGGTATTTTTCAAAAATATGTGAGGCGACATACTTGCAAAATATTTTACACCATTACTACACTGAAGTACATCAAATAAAGTTGTGGATCCTTGGAGGAACAAAAAATCCTTCAGAAACTAATGGTGTACATACCTATTAAATTGAATGATTGAAAGCTTGCTGAGACTCCTCGAAGTTTATATTAATTATATTGTGACTTGTGACACTGCTAAACTTTGTATTAGTTTTATATTTTTTTTTGTTTTTAAATAAAACACAATTTTTTTGTACTACTTCCACATGTTTATAACGATTTGGACCGGTTTCGCTCATCACGAGCATTATCAACTGATGAAGTTCAGTTGATAGTGGAAGTAGTACAAACACATTGTGTTTTATTTTTAAAATATAATTCCTTTCCACCAAGAATTGACAGTTGACACCTTAAAAGTGATTAGTTATATTTGATGAAATGCAATAATTGTAATGTCAATAGTATTTAGTCATAAAAATGAATATTTGCTTTATTAGGTTATTAAAATAAAGACCACTCAGCTTTTATAAGTTCAACGATCAAATCAATAAAATATGTTCTCGTAAAACAACCTTTTGTTATATTATAAATGCTTAACGTGTGGATATTATAATATAAAATAATTATTTTTATAAAAATATGTGTAAACAAAATCAAGAAATGCGATTTATATCTTATAAGTTGGTCATCGTAGCCGAGTGGTAAGGTTTTATACTCCATGATTTGTCCCACTAGGTTATGTGACTAAGGGTACAAATCTACGAATAAACATTTTCATTCATAATTTTTTTTATCAATTTTAAATACTTATCTAAAAATAATTCATTTGGCATATAAAATATTGAAAAATAATAATGCATTTAGCTCGAAAAAGAGTAACACTGAGTTTGTGGAGACTGTGTAACAAATTCGTCTGAACACGAAAATTTGCTGAAATATTTAATTGTTTTATTACTGTGAGGGAAAATTTTGAATGCCGGCACACACCTACCTACGTGTTTTTGTAATTTAACGACTTGGCCTACACGCAGATTATAATTCTTTTTATAATAATTTGTCATGATGGATATGTGTTTATTTAAATAGAAATATTAATACGATCATACTGTATGGGATAAAATATTTTTACAATTTAATGAGTGATCTACTATAGGACTGTTGTGTCAAAAAAATAATATCACTAGTTAAAATCACTAGTGAAATGTATACATATCATGTACACATTTAAAATTGCAGAACTAGTGACATTAAAACATAATTAAATAGTAAGTGTGTGCTCATCGTCCTTGTTCCATATTTTGTAATTAAACATTTAGAATAAATCACTTGAATGATGCCACCTTTAATTTTTAGTGGAAAGATTTAAAAATGTAATAATGACACACAATTTATAGTACTAATTCTGCAATTTATGACGCCCAGATTCACTCGGTGATTGAACATGTATTTTATATTTGATATAAATAAAATTCAAAACAGCTTATAAAATATATAACCATGATTTTTTGAGGCAATTGTAAACAAGACTGACCAAACGTGAATATTTTTTAATGTTTCTATTATTTTATATGACTTTTTTCCGGTGGTTAGTATAAAACCTTTTATTTCAAATGTTTCCAGTCCCAGGGTCGAATATTATGGATAATTGAACAATTCATCATAACTTGTTTTTAAATACAACGGGTTGCAAGTTACTTGTTCAGCCGTACCTCTTTTGCACATGGTTGTGAAAGACCAGTAATTCTTGTAAAATTAATGGGTTAGGCAGATTACATGGAAAAATAGAGCACACAGAGTCACGAATGAGGTGGAGCTACCAGTCCAAAGAAATCATTGAAACACAACTGATATTCATTTTTTAAGTTGGCAGACAATTTAAGACAGTTGGCTCAGTATTATGCAGTAATCCAACATGATATGATCACTATCATCAAGCATTAGAAAAATAAACGAAAGAAGAAGAAGAAAAAATCGTTGTTTTAAACAATGTAACACACATTTGTGCTGCATAGTTTACCGAAAAATGGGGGGGGGGGTGGAATTGCACCGATGAAGTGAATTTATCAGTCGAAAGATATTGCTGGAAATTAATTAACTGTAATTTTCTTAAAACTGGTGGAAGACAGAATGGGTTGGAGACAGCTGATCCAGTTTGATACAGTAATTAAGCATGGTCACTATCCTCAGGCATCAGAAAAATACGGATAAGAAGAGAGAAGAATAATATTTATAATTATCATTCGCTTCCCTGTGTACATTGATTGTGCTGTTGGGAATATATTGTCACAGCTGGACAGTTTACCAGAAAAAAGTGACAGAGAATGTGCACCGATGAAAACAAGTCATTTTCATCCGTTTCAGTGCTGACAGATAAGAAATAATTTAGAAGAGTCAGGCATCAGAAATACGACGGAGAATAAAAAAACATTATTGCTTCATAAAATATATTTTTAACAACTAAGTGCTAATATATTTATATTGCTACCGTCGTGCTTAGTTACCGAGTGCTTTGACAGTGACACTGAAAACTTGCGATGGATAAAGCAATACTAAAATAACAGTTATCAGTAGCAGAGTAATTCCCGCCCGCAAAATGTTGTGTAGCAATTATCATAAAAACATAGATCGTCCCTAATCACCATTATGAAACACGATGAAAGGGAGACAAGACGACGTTAATAGTTTTTACGGCTTTCATTTGACGTAAACACGAGACGGGAAAACTTTGTTCATCTGACAGAAACACCAATATAATTCACGCACTTACTCTATGGCAATATTGAATCAGTTGTCAATGGTACGCATTTTTTGTGACGGCTTTAAGCTATTTCTTTTCTAAATTTTCGTCAAAGTTTTCCCAATAGAATATGCCGTTTTAGTGGAGATAAATGAATGTATCGAAGAAAATAGATAATCATTATTTAACAACGCCACTGGCGCCCTGCCATATCCATTATAGTATAATATAAAGATGACGTTAGGAAAATATAACTAAATGAGAAAAACATGAACAAACTTAGATGTTTTAAAATTTCTGGTTAGATGGATGTTATGAATTACATCGGTGTTTCTTATCTGAGGTGTTTTGAAAATCTGCGGGACATTTTTATAATCCACGAAATCCACGTGGCTGGTGGGACAATGCAATCATTCATCTCTGTCAATCCTTATAAGACAGTCTGATTCATTATTTTGCGCTCGTGTATCGGATTTATTCTGCATTAAAATCAGTCAATTCGTTTTTGCTTGTAGATATTTGAGGCGATAGAGTTAAGAATGTTTTTTAATTGTTTATTAACCTAGTTTTTCATTAATAGATAGCTTTGTCAGTTTGAGGCTCGGTATGTTGGAGTCACTGGTGAAAATGTATCCTCTTGAGACTCGTATTATATCACTTTTAAGGTGTTAACTGTCAATTCTTGGTGAAAAGGCATCATATTAAAAACAAATTGTGTTTTATTTTTAAAAGTCTCATGAAAAACAACCGAAATATGTGTATATTTTTAGGCATTCAAGACTTGAAAAATTGTGATAGTGTTTTTTCATCCGCGTCTCCGGCATGCCGAGTCTTAAACTGTTGTCGCTCTACAAACTGATTGATATTATGAGATTACAACTGGCAGTCCCCTTGCAAAAATTCAAAGATTTCGTCGCCAATTGAAGCCAATTGTCTCGCAGCCGACGTCTAATAGATTATTATGTATATCATAACGGACGGATACATACAATCCAAATCAGATTGTGTGTACATAAGAGTCGGTACAAATCAAACCTGACCATCGCCATTGAATTTCACTTCAGGATAATTGTCGAAATTCGATAACGTTACTACGAGAGGCTATTCGGTTTCAAGTACATATTATGTAGTTTCAACTATACGCTCACACGAGTCTTCCAAATGATGAACACATACTATAATAATACATAACAACGTGTATGTAGTTAGCAGCAAATTTTATACATATTAACTAGTGCAAAAAATACGAAAAGATGTATTGAACATAGAAAAATGACAGAGTTTCGATAATTTTAAACAAACTTCGATTCAATAATTTTCTAAGGATAAATACAGTTTTGTTTTAATTTGTGAGTTAGAAATTTTTCATAAGTTACATTAATTTATAATATAAATGATATAATAAATTTATGTGGTTTTAGATTTCAAAATCCAGTCCCCCCCAAAGCGTAGATATTGAGACTACGCTATAGAAATACTACGTTAAAGGGGACTAGGCACCCATACAAAAATGGCTAATTATGTTTGGTGAATTGAACGAAATCAGCAAATCAAACATGTTCCCCATTTTTTGTATTAAAATACGCTACGCCATATGGGGGTTTACTGAAAATGCAGTGATCAGGTTTTTGAGAGTATGAAGATATTCTTTTAAGTCATTTCAAAGCAAATCAGTCAGTTTTGCAAAAAAAAAAAGGAAAAATTATCAAAAAATTTACATTTGAAATCATTTTCGTAGCTACAAGCATCATATTTGAGACTCACAACATTCTAGTTATCAGTAAATGTGTTTACAATGTATAATTTCTCTAAATAAAGACACATATTTGAAATACTAAGGCAAATAAACATACGCCCCTAGACATACTCTTCATGAAACAATATCACTGCCGAACGAACTGAAGTCATTATGGCCGCCGTGTGTGCTCACTGATTGGTTTATATGGACTTAAACAACTTTGTAGTGCAATGAAGATAAAGTGGGTCTTAAAAAGCCTTTTTCTCAGCAACATATCACTTTTTTGGGAATAGCCAAGCTTAATTTACAACGACTTAATTTGTTGGAATCTTTTATAGATACAAGAAAACAACTTGTGAAAAACGATTCTCGTTGTCGTCACTCATTTGAGTCTCGTATTGATATAGTGTAGTAATTTACGGTACATACCGAGTCTTCATAAATCAACCTATCGTAATAATGTAAAAAAAAAATATTTGTTACTATTTTGTAAAATGACTTTTAACAAGCTGAGTCTATAGATGGATTGGCCTAACTACAATTTTTGGCATCAAAATTTTGATGAATGCAATTATTTAAAAAGTTGGCATCAATTTTTCCAATTTGTTTGTAATAAAATTACATCGCTGGCGAGATAGAACAATGTGAATACGGAAATGGTACTGCGTTGAGCTCTTCGTGTAATTCTACGATTTATGCGTAGTTCATCCAATCAATATCGATCGAAGTTTACATCATGGCCGCTGGTAGAATCTGGAACTAAATTAATCTTAATTTTCAAATGTAAGCTCATATATTATATCATATAAGTGTTATGGATGTTTTTTTTATTAGTAATATTGTGAAAATAAATACAGTCAAATGCTTCAAATAGATCATGCTAAGAGTTTGACAGTTCTATGAAAAAGAAAAGACTCGAAAAGAATAAATAATACCGATAAATATCTATGTGGATAGCGGCCATGGCAGGTAATATAGTACGATAACATTCCTAACGTGACATTAGCGCCATCGCCAACTGGCCAACTTATAACGGTCGATCTTGTAGTTGGAGACTTTAGATCTATAAAACATTAATTATGATTTAGAAGATTATTTTTGTGCGAATCAACACAACATGGATAAACATTTTCATTTCCTTAAATCTGTATGCTCAGCTTATTTAAATCTTGCTCAATATTACAAGGGATTATTAGCTATATTCATTTTAAAATAAATAAACAATATTTCTCTTTAGATTAATAGGATATTTTTCTCATCTGAGTTTACATAAGTGACACGTTCGTCTTGGCATAAGCTAAAATAACAAACAAACACAGTCGATGAAAATCTCAGTCAAGCAGATTTATCGCACGAATTCACTGCGCTTATTTGTGAATTAATCTTTTTGTTTTACTGCGCCGGGTGGCCCGTTAAAAACCTCATTATGAAACGTTACAAAACATCTTATTTTATTTAAATATCTTTATTGGTATTAAAAATATAATAAATCTGTCATTCTTTGTAATAATATGAAACTGCACGCGGGACACTCAGAGATATTGAGATAGAGCTTCGTTTGATTTTCACAATCTAATATTTTATAGGATTGCCATGCATCCATTAATTTTTATTTCTTTATTTATTATTACATTAATAATTTTCTATATCAATTTAGCTATCCTATTTTTATTCGAATTGAGGTATATAATATCTATTCGTTAAATATTCACGTAATTTAAATATATTATGAAATCTATGAGGGTGTGGTGCGTGTTCGATTTTGTGTAAATAGTGAGACTTTTATAATAATATTTAATAAATTATTAAGTAATGAAAAGTGTTTTTAAATAAATAAATCTATTTATTTTTAATCAAGATTATAATAATAAACATGACATCATTAAATTTACGGTGTTCCTCCCTGGCAGGTCGTATGCGGACCAAATATACAATCTTCGATGCCTCCTCCAGCAGGGCAACGAATTTAACAGTGCTCTTGATTGTTGTTTTGACGACTATGAGAAGGCAGTTTGACAGTCCGCATCAACTTTACGGATTCCGTCATAGATTGTGGCCACCATCAAGTCTCTGCATGCGAATAATAGTGCATGCTCTGTAAGAATCGGTGACTCAACTACCGAATGATTCGGGTTCACAACTGGGGTGAGACAGGGTTGAGTTCTTGCTCCGTTCCTGTTTATTATTATCTTTGATTTCATATTTCGGAGGTCAATCCCACCCGATCGAGATATAGCTGTTGCTCCTGGTCAGAGGCTGTGTGACCTTGAATACGCCGATGATGCTGTCATATTCGACAAACCTGTGAAGGGTATCTAGAATACTATTGACAGGTTAGGAGTTAACTCGGGTCGTATTGGTCTAAAAACAAACGCAAGTAAAACCAAATTTGGATTATTGAGATTTTGTACACTTTCATGTATTTTGTCACTAACGACCCGGGTTTCGTCTTTCGGCATCTTCAGGCATTCGAGCACACGAATGGAGTTCGAGTCCATTCGTGTGCTCGAATGCCTGAAGATGCCGAAAGGCGAAACCCGGGTCGTTAGTGACAAAATACATGGAAGTGTACAAAATCTCAATAATCCAAATTTGATATTGAAATTCCATCAAGCACCCTCAGTCGATGCAAGTAGAACCAATGTGATGTGTAACCATGCCTGTCATGACTCTGATAGGACCCTGACTAGCGCTGGACAGACCATCGGGAGGGTTGACAGTTTCAATACCTCGGTGTACACATCCCGGTAAAGACGGTAACACAAAAAAGGATAGGTCGCTATCCGATTAAGAATAGCCTGAGCTGCATTTAATTCAATGCAGACCGTCTGGGACACGCAGCTGTACACGATCAAAACCAAATGCCATTTGTTCAACGCTTGCATTCTACCTGTGCTGCTTTACGGTAGCGAAACATGGCACCTGACGAAGTCTCAAAAAAGGCGTATACTGAGCTTCGAGAAGAGATGCTTGCGTCAGATATTGGGGATGAAGTGGTTTGAGCTCGTGAGGAATTCTAAGATATGGGAGTGAACCGGGCAACGCCCTGTCACATCGGCGGTTATGGAGAGACGTTGGAGCTAGCTGGGTCACATGCTGTGGATGCCTCCGGAAAGCCTCAATCCTGCTTGGCTCTTCATCCGACCTGTGGGATTCCGGCGTACTGGAAGATCACGGGTACTATTCATAGGATGTACTCGGCGTAGCTGAGAGACTCTGGCATGTCATGGGAGGAATCAAAGTGATTGGCGGGTGACAGGGATTCATGGAGACGTCACGTGGTAGCCATATGCTCCACATAGGGAGCGAATTTGGAAGAAGAAGTATTTTATTTTTCCAAATACATCAAACCTACACTAAATTTGAATAGTTGAGATTTTGTACATTTCCATGTATTATTGTCACTAACGACCCGGGTTTCGCCTTTCGGCATTTTCAGGCATTCGGACACACGAATGGACTAGATGAAATTCCATCAAGCACCGTCAGTCGATGTCTTAAATTATATAAACCTACATTTGGTTTTTTTATGGGAAGGACGTTACCGATGCTAGCCGTGTGAATAGTAAGTTTCAAACTATTTAGCCAACAGAGTCCGTTATCCGTCGATGAACGAAATCTGCGATAGAATTTACTACGCTATGAAAAATTTACGAAGAACTTTTCATAGCATTTTAAGGAATGATGATGAACCAGTTCGTTACCTTAATACAAGAATTATTGATTTAGAAGATACCATGCAAGCATACTATAAGAAAAATTAATTTAACCCATAATGAATATAAGGCTCAAATCACCTTTTGCCGATGACGATGAAGTATATAATAAACAATTTACTACTAATGAAAATCACCTAATAGCAGTAGACATATTTTACGACTGTTTTACAGATATTTTATCTCCAGGAAAAATATTGAATTAAAATCCATTACAGCCCTTAAAAACATAAATAAAATGAATATTGGAATCGCATAACTTATCTAGAGGAGCCATAAATATCATTTTCTCATAAATAAATTTATTTCCAAATATTCAGCTATAAATTGAAGTTAAAAGAAAATTTAATATACCATCCTGTACAGAGATGTTACCCATAAAATATTTTTCTCATATACTAGAAATTATTATGTTTTTTGGCAAGAAGTGAGCTGTAAGATTTTTTGAAAATGTTAGCTACTCCAATATTGTGTAATAAATAGAAGCTCAATATTTTTTAAATATTTTTTTTTATTTTCATATCGACTGCAAGAATACAAAAGGACGTAACACACCCAAAAAAGTAATGTGTGCATTCCATGGATGTAAAACAATAAAAGAATCATTTCAGCACCATTTTTTACAAAAGAATGATTAAAAGACAATTTAAATTGAGTATTTCTTAAATATCCTGGCGTCCATTATATAGTGAAGCCGTCTGCGCATCAATAAGTAATTTATTTATCACAGTCATTCTAAATCCAATAATTATGATAAAGAAGAAATGTATAGCATTTACTTCATGGCTTACAGAGGATAGGATGAAATGACATCAGCTTATTTGGAGTATTCCCATCTTCCAGAGCGGTCTCAATAATTGTCATTTTTGAAGAATCCAATGATAGAAATAGTAAGAGATTTCATATTACATTAATTTCTATTATTTCTGATACTTAGTGATGATAACAATTTGTCTTATTATCAAGTAATACAGAATTTAAAAAAGGGGGGCTACTCAAATTTTTACGGATATAGTGAGTACTAGTTATAACGAAGAAAATTTTCCTTTCCTTGGTTGTTCGTTATAACCGCGTTAATACAATTCAATGTTGTTTGAACCTAATTATCGCTCAAGCGAGTCAAATTATCACATATCAACGATCATTGTGAATGGGATACGACATAACTCAAATGTAGCGGAAATAACTTTAAAGGGAGAAGACATCATGTTGGCGTGACGTCACTGATAGGGGTGGCCAAAATATAATACCATAATAGATATTCACATTATACAAATCGATTTATTTGACTTTTCGGTAAGAGTAATAAAAGTACACAATAAATAATATATTTCTTCATACTCGCTACCAGCATGAAATCCTAATGTAATGTTTCAGCAATAAGTTTTTGGTAAGGTCTAGTTGGTAGCTTGTATTTAGAATATTATTTTCATCGGAATACAATTTCAAAATTGACTGCAAAAAATAATGTATTGAAATGTTCAATCGGAGATTGGAACATTCGATCGCAAAATCGATAAGATCGAAAACCCTAAAGCAGGTGATCCCAACCGGTAGAAAATTGCTGCCGTATATTAAAGAATTTCAATATTACTTAAATGTATATTATTTGGAATGCACCTTTTGATTTAGAGTGAGAATATCTTAGGAAGGGGGAATTATATTCCTGGTAAAAGGGGGGAATGGAGTAAAAAATGTTTGGAAATCATACCTAGTTACTATGAGACCACGGGATCGGCAAAAATTTAAGAGAGAAAGCTTTAATAGGAGGTGATGAAAAATAAAACGTTAAAATTGCATTTTTATAAGAAAAGTATGCGGCATGATTTACTTCATATTTTTAATGTTTCTCTAATAACTAATATATCAATATATTTATCGAATCAATTATTTCAGCCATATATTTAAACAGACTTTTAACAAAATATCAGCAGCGAGAATGTGATCAAACGCAGAATGACGACATAGACAGCAAACGCCCACCGTTATTTTTTTTTATTAAATCAACGATCACGGTATCACTAAATAAGGTATGACAATATATGTCCATATTTTTCGTCGTTACATTTATTTGATTTTTTTTTTTGTTTTTCAATTAATGCAAAAAAATGTGATTGTTTCAGATTATTGTCATATATATATTTATTTACTAAATATGTATTTCAGTAATAAATTTATTGAAGCGTTACCTTTTCAGATGAAAAAAAAAATTTAAAAAAGCGATCATCTGACAGTATTATTCAAACAATAATATTAAATAAACAGTTTAAAGTATTGTTGTAGGAAAGCTTAGCCCTGAAAGTGTGAACAAGCGGTCACACATAAATTGTATAAGGTATATTTTTATCTTCCCGGTCAAAGGTTTATTATTTTTCACCGGTCTCTTTTTCTCGGCTTGATTTAGTATCTTGTTTTTATAAGAAACTGAACAAAATCTGATAATTTTACGGCTCGAGTGCACATTACGCGATAGGACATTTTTATTATTTACCTGAGTAAATTTACCAATAACTTTTAAGCGCTTTGAAGTGCAAAATAAATCATGTACTGTCGCCATATTAAATGTTACTACTGTGATAGAACCTACAGTATTCTTAGCTCTAGGTATTCTAATATAACTAGAAATTGTCTGATGGTAATTCTACCAGCCACCATTTATTTAATGCACTCGATTCGCACAATCTCCAGACAGCGAGAGAGGGAGGAGAGAGTGTATATGTGCTATGATGTGAATCCCTTTGTCGGTACTGATATATCTGGTTCTGGAAGAAAACACCAAATCGAAAAAATGACGTATTGAGTTAGCTATGCTAAAATGTTAATTATTTCAAATTCTATCGTATGGAAGAACACACTTATTTTTATAAATTACACTTTTACTTAAAAACAGTTTTGTACAAACACACAAAATGAAAAAGGTATAACATTTGACAAGTCTCGAAACCTGTATTTTTCAGTTAGTGTCGTCTTCCAGAACATCGACGATATATACATTTTAAAAATATATATAAACATTGTAATATTGTTATTAATGGTAAAAAATTTGGTTAATTAAAATTTATAGAATCGTCACTTTTAAGGTGTTAACTGACAATTCTTGGTGTAAAGGCATTATATTAAAGAAAACAAACAAACATTTTTTCGTACCACTTTCACATGTTTATAATGATCAGGACCGGTTTCGCTCTTATTATAAATAATATGTAGAAGTGATAAAAAAAATGTTTTAAAAAATAAATAAAGAATCGTACCAAATTTATAAATCTTGAATAATTTAATGCCCAGCAGTCTGAGAAACGATAAAATTTTATTTTGTCACACGAACTAAAGTAGGCAAAGTAAACTTTCTTGAGTTATTTACATTGGATTGCGGTCTGTTTTCCTATTTTTCTACCAAGAAAATATGAAAAAAATATGTCTGAAATAACAAAAAATTATTTTTTGTAAATGTAAATAAAGAAAGTTGTACTTAATTCTAAGCATGATGAGAGTAGAATTTTCGGCTGTGATTTGCTTTAGAAGCTTTCGTCTTAAATATCATTAACTCTTAGTAGAGGTCTGCACGGGCCAAAATTTGATGAAATTACCCGATCCGAGCCCATTCAACTCAGGCCCGACCCGAAGCCAAAATTTATATATCTCGGCCCGAAAAAAACCCGATTTAAAAAAAATATCGTAGCATGAAATTGATTGACGTACATACCCAACATTTTCACATTTAGAAAAATCTATTATTTCACGGAATGATTTCCACACATCACCACAGTCACTACTTTTCAACGTTTTCTTTATATCGTTGAAACTCATTTTTAACGAATCTTTTGAATTTTTTATAATGAATTTTTCGGTACAAGGAACAGTTGACTATCTAAAACGAATAGAAAGCAGTTACTGAATAATATCACACTTTATTCATTTACGAACTATTTAAACTTACTATCGGTGATGATTAAATGAACAAAACATTGTTTCACGGATCAATAACAATTTTATGAGCTCGGTTTTAAGTTACCAAAATATAAAATGATGTCTCAAGACTCTATTGTGTCCAATGCTATTCGAAACGTAATAAATTATTTTATTTATTGCCTTTTTGTTATCAGCAGTATTTAGTTAGCAAGATTACTCATGATCCGAACATAGTCCGAAATATTTTTCTGGAGAACAAATCCCTTACCCAGGCCCGGCCCGAGGTCGAATATCAATTGTCTCTACTCGCCCGAACCCGGCCCACGGGCCAATCCCGGGCCCGTGCAGACCTCTAACTCGTAGTAACTGGTAGTCGACTTGCAAAGTGATAATTCAATTGGTTTGGTACTGCTTTACTTCTGTTAAAATTTAATGTTGAAATCTTTCACTAAGCTCATTATATACGAAGTTTTGCGAAAGATTTCCAGAAAAATACGGATGGTAAAACATTTATTTTTTCATGAAATATCATAGGAATACCTATGTCATTGTAGATCGGGAGCCCTACATCCCATTGTTAAATATTATCAAAGTACCATGTTTGAGTTAGATGAAAAATGTTTGTGTAATAACAATATAACGAGTATATTAATAAAAAAAATATACAATATTAACCCATACGGCGCGAGTCGTTTTCACATGAATTGATTTTCAGTCAATTGATCTTTTCAAACCCTCACTATGGGTAAAAATAGATTAATTTCAACAGTAAAAAAGAAGATAATTTTAAAGCACATAGCCACGTGTGTTCCTTCTAGTTTGACCGGAAATACGAGATAAAGTCTTGGGCATGTAAACATGCCGAGCGCGTTCATCGGGTTAAGTAATGCTTTTATTCAGATTTTATGCTTTTCTATAATATATTACTTTCCATATATGAATTACTTTATTGAAAGTTTTTAATGTAGATAAGAACAATCAATAAGTTAGGTTAATAACATTGTTGTATTTAATCTGTTTACAAAAAAAAACTAAATACATTCAAGTAAAGTAAGCTAGAAAAATATTTTTAATATAATATTATGCATAAATCCAAATCTGAAATTATAATGGAATATGTAAATATAATAAGTCAGCGTTTCCCAGAAGTGAAATGTAAAAACTGAAATTTTCGAATTCTCATTGCTCACACATTCACTTTTATGCAAGTGTTGTTCGTATGTATGTATATGTATACACAACAGGAGCCCCTTGAATTTACAACGCTTTCTACATAATATATATTATACAACTTAGAAACTCAGAATTTGTTTTATTTTCACCATATAAATTCAAACCTGCATTAAAATTAGACGCATAAAAAGAAACCTTCAGTGTAAGCGTAACATAAGAATTTCGATTCATTCCTTTGGACATTCTTATCCAATAACCGAAACCGTGCTTGATATGTAAGTAAAATTAAATATATATGTATTCGTTTATTTAAAAAAATATGTTGTAATAAGTGTAAAAATATATTATTGTACATGGTATACTTACAAGATTCATAACTAAATAATTGCTCTTGTTAAATTTCACGCCTGGACTATTTTGGCAGCACGGTTGTAATTTTAATATTCCTCTGAGGGTGGGCGAAATTTAAGATTGCTATTAAACTACATTTTTTATTATTTTCGGTGAGAGGAAGCGATTATAAAATTATCGAAAAGATGAACGACCTGAGGAACGTGCCAAACGAAAGTTCGTTTTGTATTCTGGCTCGCGTAAACTTAAAAAAATAAGACAATATGAAAAAAAAGGATTATCAAAAATATTTGGTTTACAATAAATAGCGGAGCAATTACATAAAACATATTGAAAGAGGTAATTTATTATTACAGTAGACCTGCCGATAACACGATTGCGTGAAACTCCTTTTTCATTCAAATTTGCAACCGCTTCTTGAATATAGGTTAAAATTCTCTTGTGCCGCATGCGTACACTCTGATTTTGTATGAATATAGTAGCCCCAATTGCCTGCAATAGTTTGCTCCCTATCTACCGTGTTCGGGAGTCTATTGTATTTCTTTATTGCGTTGACACAACATTAGTATATTTTTCATATTTTTTCAACAACGCTGATATGATCAAATTATTATTTCGTGGCATACTTACCGTCGTATCCCAAGACAGAATAACTATTTCAAAAAAATATATTACGAACCAGGACTTACTGTTAGCCATTTGATCAAAATTTAGCCTCTGCTTCACTCTATCGATCAGATGGGTCCGGGTTATGGTCCCGGCAGGTACATTATCAATGCAACGCCGATTTTTTTAAACATTAGTAGTATTAAACGAATATTATTCGAATTATTTATCAAATATCAAAAACGAACCCAATGTAGTCGAATGCCTAGTTACAACCCGTCAATTTAGTATGTACACGTGATAGACAAAATAATCATAAATGTCAATGGGGTTCAGAAATACAGAACGGCACCAGATCACACAAATTTCCGTTTGCAAAGATTTAATTTTTTTAATTTCACTATTTATTTGTCAAGATGTTTTAAACAACCCATCAAGTAAAATTATGAATAAGATAAATCATATAATTTATTCTTTTATTACCAACGTGGACTTTTCTGTATAACTACTCTCTCATTATTAACTATTCGATTAATATCTCATTTTCTGCTTATGTGATAGGTTAAGAGAGACAGAAGATAATACAAATTAATATATCACGATAGCACAAAATAGTTACGTTAATAATTGCTATTCAAATGAGCTGGGATTTGAACCAAGCATCGTAAACACGTTAACGCCACACTGTGATGCTGCATCCGACTCTTCAAAAAACACAAGGCCGATGCTACGCATAATAAATTGATATATGTACGGAGAAATATTTAGTGTTACTACATTATAAACAACTCTCATTTCTTTGTCTAATATAAATTTGAAAAAACAAATAATTCATGTTATTTACATATTTGGATAGCTGTCGCTTTCCTCTTGAATATAAATTGGACCCTGTGGTGAAACAGTCTATATTCATATGTGAAGACAGTGTAATAAAATGCAAACTGGTCGATATTTAGTTTCCATTTCAACACTGTGCAATTACTCAATTTCGGATGTTTATTATTTGAATAAACGGCTAAGTCTTTTAAACTAACAACTGGATTGAATTATTAATAGTGATTCAAAAGTCATTTAGAAATGATTTTTAGTATGGTGTTTTTTTAAAAAGGTTTTTATGTTATATTATCAATAGTCGTACGTAAAGATATCACACGATTTTTGGCATTATAAACCGGCACTTTTGTCATATATTGTCAAAAAATCTTTTGTTACCCTGACTAAATTAAGTCAAGTGGCCAAATTATGCCCATATTTAAACATTCAACATATAATATAGCGAATCTCTTACGAAATAATGATTTTTCCAATAAAAATGTATTCACATTTTACTGGTTTTGTTACATAATAATTTTCTATAAAAAACACCCCCTCCCACCTAAAACCCGTTTCTCGCAACTTGTCACAATGTTTTAGATAATTTATTTCGTGAGTTATTACGCTTTTATATCAAATACCACATTTTTTTATAAAAAATATTTCGTTTATATAATAAAATGTACAATTTTTGTCTTCTAATCCAATACAGAAAATTTTTCAGTAACGCTCCAATGTATTTCTCATCATTATGAAATGCCAAAATAGTTAATACGTTAAATATTTTTTTTTCCATGTCTGCTCCCAATGTGGAGCATATGGTCTCCTAATGGAGGTATCTTAACAGACTTTTTCTACGAGAACTGCTTGTTACTCAGTTGCTCAACCTCTCGTTTTTTCCAAAGAGAGTAGGGATAGAAGGATAGGGCTATGAGAGAACTAGTGGTTAGCTAATCGCTCTCGCTACGCCCCGTGGGGATGGGATGGGTGGGAGGGAGGGAGGACTCAGACTACGAACAGAAATCCATAAATCGATTGAAAGATCAATCTATGAAAACCGTCCGCACCGGGAATCGAACCCGAGACATCCGTAACCGTAGCCAGCAACGCTACCAACTGCGCCACGGACGTTTAATTATGTTAATTTATCTAATAAAAAAAATCATTGGTTTATCACAAACGCGTCACATTAGTGATAAACCAAGTGGAATAACTAAGTTATAAATTTTAATTTTATATTAAAAATGAACTTCCATAAAGTTACCACCGAATCCATAGAAAATAAAAAAATCATGTACATAGAAACATACTCAAGCTGTATTGGTTTATTTATGTCGATGGAATAAAACAGTAAAAAAATAATTTTAGAATACTTATACATTTATAAGAATCTCACATTTATATCAGATATTAAATTATAATTAAAAATACAAATTTAGTAATTGCATTATATTATCCAATCCATTTCAAGCACTGAGTAATTTAAAATAATGATTTGTACGTCTACGTGTTATAGATTAATTAACAATGATAACATATGCCCGATTAAAATGCATGCGCACAATTATAATGTTTTACTATCACTGACTTTGTTTTATTTTACTAATTCATTAGTATGTATAAGGTGTTAGTTGATTTTTTAAAATTATGGATGTTTACATTATATTATTTAAGCCCATAAATCAATTTCATACATTTGTTAACATTTATTGATAATATGATGTATTGTCCAGATAATGCTATAAAACATAAATTTCAGTAATTTGTTTTTTGGCCGTAATATATCTCTCATCAGTCAGAATATACTCATATTTCATAGCTTGCCAGAATACAGTATAACCTACTTATTATGAAATACATTGAAATTAATTTCCTCCTGGTTCACTTAACTATACTGACAACTTATCTTATTTTTACTCGTAATTAGGTGTGGAAATCATACCTTACAAAGTTTCGCCCAACTTCGTTATTGTAATATTCCTTTCGGAAAAATCGCTCTCTACAGATTCTTTTTGAATTTTTCCGTTTATGTCTTTCAGAAGAGGCTCACCATATTATTCTTTATTAGGGCACAGTAATCTAAATCTTGGTGAACGCATTGTAAAGTTGGATTATTTGGTTTTTATGATAAACTTGTTTGTTCTTTCCTAATAAAAAAAAACACGAAAAACCCAACATTGTTTAATGGCCGACAATAAATAAAATATCTCAGATAAACTCGGGTCGATATAATACACACAGTGCTTAAAACACTTGATAAAACAGGCTGTTTTTCAAAAGAAAGTGTTTATACAGCAAAAACAAGAGTGTATTAAAGTTATGCTAACATGTTCGAGTTAATAAATAAGAAATGTACTTCAGTCCTTTAACACAGATGATTTGCATCAGCCTTGGGTAAACTACGGCTGGTGAGCCAAAAATTGTATTTATTTATACGTGAAAATAATGTACACTTATGTTTAACTATAATTATCTAGTCATTTTTGTAGTCAGACTACGTTGGTTTTCTCGAAGGTTTGATAACTTTCGAAAAATTGAGACAAGTTTATCGATAGTAAGTGATTTATTTTCAATCGATATTTATAGTGCACCAAGTAAACTTCAATTTAGATTAAAGAATTACTAAGCCGTGAAGAAATCTTTCATCTTAAGTGGTTCAAAAATTCATGTTAGATTGTGGTCATCCAATGTAATATATGAACCAAAATTTCTTAAAATGATTGTCAATTCACAATCAGTTTTGAAAATTCAATTACTATATTTACTCTTCAACGTATAAAAATTAGAATGATGTAAAAAATTTCGTTCATCTTATTTATTTATGAGATTATCGGTTGATATTTGTATGTTTTATTTTAGAGCACTTGGTGGCCCATTCTTTTTAAATGAAATAAATGCAACTCTTCTGGAAAAAACTTTAACCGTGCCTGGTTTATATCGTACTAATTTGCTCTAATACGTTAACACGTGTAGAAGGAAATTTATAAATTTATAACAAAATCACGTAATATAATCATTCTAAATACATAACTAATACAGTATTTTTAAAATCACAATATATTGCAAAGCGTCCATATAATTAAAATACGAACATAAATCTACCGAATAATAATTATTTCTCAATGTCGGTTAGCTAGCATGTCTTCTAGGTTTCATGTTTAAACTCAATAATTCAAAAAAAATATTTCTACTGCATTGAATGTTTGATGTGTTTCTTTATTTTAAAATAACAAAATCGTGTTCGATGCATTATTTATAAAGGGCGTCTAAACTTTCGGAACCTTCATAGTAGATTATATTTTTGAATGCTTGTTTACGGCTTTATTGCCTAATCAAACTAAAAAATAATTACGTAAATGATAACTTACATCCGAGTTCCTAAAATTCTACAATATGTATTTCCAGAAGACGTTAGCAATCAACACAAAAGAAAATTGTATTTTCTATGGATTCGGCGGTAACTTTGTAGATGTTCATTTTTAGTATAAAATTAAAATTGGTAACTTAGTTATTCCACTTGTTTTATCACTAACGAGACGCGGTTCACTTCTTTAAGAAGCATCTTCCGACTAAACATATCGCATAATAACAATTATATCAAATAAATAACATTGCTATATAGTTTGTCATGAAACACATCCCGTTAGTGGTAAAACGAGTGGAATAACTAATTTATCAATTTTAGCTATATTTTACAAAAAAAATGCTTGCATTATTATAAAAAAACATATTTTTGACTAAAATTACAGTTTTCAAATCTTTAAGGAGGTAGAATAAGAATCTTTGATGTATTTTGATACAAAGGGTGTTTTTATTAAAGGTATAACTTTAATCACTTTTAATGTGTTAACTGTCAATTCTTGGTGGAAAGACATTATATTTTAAAAAATAAAACACAATTCATTTGTACTACTTCCGCATATTTATAATGATCAGGACCGGTTTCGCTCATCACGAGCATTATCAACTGAAGATATTAATTTAGTTGATAATAACTCAGTTGATAATGCTCGTGATGAGCGAAATCGGTCCTGATCATTATAAATATGTGGAAGTAGTACAAATGAATTGTGATTTATTTAAAAAAAAATATATATAACTTTAAAATGGAATAAAACATTTAATAATCGTGGTTATGCCATTATATTGGATTTATTGAAAATTTTATTAAATGCCATTATCTTTTAAAAATAACTTTCAGCATGTGGGCGCCACCACTGGCTCGAAGAAGGCGCAATCTTGAAGTCCAATTTTCAAGCACTTTCTGAAGCAGCTGCGGCCGTATATCGGCGATAGCGTGGCGAAGGTTGGCTACAAGGTCATTAAGCGTTTCTGGTTTATTAACGTAGACTTACGACTTCACATACCCCCACAGAAAGAAATCCAATGGTGTGAAATGACATGATCTCGGTAGCCAATTCAATGGTCCATTCCGCGAAATTATGCACTCATTGAAAGTTTCCTTTAGCAAATTGATTGTGGCGTGCGCTGTATGGCATCACCAACTTGCGCATCTCTTTTTAGTTCACACGAGTATCAATAGGTGGATCGTTATATAATTATTAGTCTGTGTTGTATTTTTTTCACAATAATTATCCGAACATTCCCAGAGGACGTGCTCGGCATCCTGTGATTGACTGTATCGTTTAAAATCTGGTCAATAAACTAGCCAACCTGGAAATACTTAACAGCAAAGCCACCACGTCCATTCGTGGATTGGCTGGTGTAAGAATTTGGAGACAGAAGCGAAGAATAAATAACTTAGTTAACTTGAATTGTTAGCAACACAGATAACTTATTTTTAATTTAATGTTTGAAGCATCGGATGGGAAACAAGCACATCTCAATTCGTATAAACTTTTGCATTACAATTCATCATTCACTACATTACAGTGCATTATCTTAAGACTCTTACACGATAGTTCTTGAAACATTCCCAGCTACAATTTGAAAACGCTTAACCTTTATTTTCCCAGTAAGATTTGTATGAAGCCATAGTGGTTTTTGGTAGGTACGAAATTAAATACCCTTAAGATAATAAAGATTCTGTAAAAATATGTGTAATTAATATTTAGGCGAGCTACTAATTCATTTACTGAACTGTCATTGTAGATAATATAAATAAATCATTCTGCTTTTTAAATTTCGACTATTTATTTATAAAAAATAAGATTGATTCTAATGTTTTTATGTAAAGCAGGCTTATATTTTGACCCCGCGCTTAGTAATTATCTCTCGACTAAAATAGATTTTTTTATCTATTAGTGGGAAAGATATAAAATAATTTATACATTATGTATATTGTAAAATGTATTGGATGACGATTTTTTTTATTTTATGCACAGCATCCTTCTATATATTCGTGTTTGTCGATTTAAAAATTTATTGTTAATAGCGTGTCTACTAAAGAAAATCGTAAAGTGAATAGAGTAAAGATCAAAAAATATTTTTTTTTTGTCTAGTCTGAATATGCTTCTTAAAGAGGCGAAACGCGTCACGTTAGTGATAAAACAGGTAGAATAACAAAGTTATCGTTAACGTCAATGTGCCAGGCTTGTAGCCGAGTGACCAACATTTTGGCTTTTGTTGCATTGTTCACGGGTTCGAGTCCTAGTGCAGACAGTTTCATAAATTGATTTTTCAAATAATTTTTGGATTTATATTGGAATGCATATTTGTATGTGATGTTTGAAATTGCGTCCTGACTGTCCGATTCTCAAAATGGGGCGAAGCAAGAGCGATTACCTAACCACTATTCGTGTGCAAGCCAATTCTTACTATCTCCAATAAAATAGAGGTTGTGCGACTAAGCAACAAGCAGGTCTCATATAACAAATTCTGTTGCAATAATCGCTATTAGCACTTTATTGGAAGCGGTTATAAAAAATTTAAAGTAAAAAAAACTTTAATGTGATATCATTTAATATATTCTATATACAAATATTAAATAAAGTTTGAGCATACCTGTTTTGTTGTGTTGAAACCAATACTCCCTCACGAATGTAATGTTTAATGATAGAAGACTTTAGAATAGGCAAAAGTTTATAACATGCATTAGATATTTAATGATGAAACCAAATACACGATACAAATTTAAATTAGACCACACACCAGAAATTGAACACGCATTATAGCACAGGTTTTCAAACTTTCGAATACAGAAAAGTTTACTACTTTATGCAGAGAAACAATATCGTGTATGAACATTAGGGTGGATGGAGTCATAAGAGATATTTTTTATAAGCTTTTTGATTTCCCGTACTAAATAAATAATAAAAATTCCTTCAATATTGATTTTATTCCTATTTTCGATACAAGATAGACACATAGCATATGCAGTAGTTAAATTTTAATTTGCAATACTCTGCACTAGTAAACGTATTACTAATCTTGCCAAGGGAACTTTGAAATGATACCGAATAGTGTCTCAGGAGCAATTATGAAAAAAATTGTTGATATGCATTAAATGACGTGAAATACATTGATATGAAACAAGTTTAGTGTTTAAAGTGAGCAAATCAAAAACTTCTTTTCAAAAATTGAAGTGCCTCTTAAGATGATTTGACAATGTAGCGTAATGTTTGCTGAACTGGTATCTTAATTGGATAAAAATAGTTTTGTATCAATTCTCCAATTTTATATTATTTAAGACTTCAACTGAGGGTGCTTGATGGAATTTCAATATCAAATTTGAGTCATTGAGATTTTCGAGCGCACGAATGCCTGAAGATGCCGAAAGGCGAAACCCGGGTCGTTAGTGACAAAATACATGGAAGTGTATAAAATCTCAATAACTCAAATTATTCTACAATTTTATTCAAATAAGATTGATAGCAAATTCACTTTTACAATATAATTTATATTTCTGCGTGATTCATGAACTTTAGTAAATGTACACCTATTTTTCACCCGGCAGGTAAGTTTCAACGAGACCGTGTAAAAATCGATCTAGGTACTTATAAAATACAAAAATATTTACGTGTTCCCCAACTTTTAAAAACCGGGTAATTTGAAATGAATAATTAGGTATACGGTACAGTAATAATGAAAACCCAATTAATAAATTCTACAAAAATTTGTTCATACTTACAATAATAAAGAAAAAAAAATAGTCACACAAACAAGTTTCAGTTTATAACTATGGAAACTCAAAATTCCAATAAAAAAAAAAATGAAAAGCTTATTCATTTACTATGTATCGTTACTTGATGATAAACGTGCACTTTTATGTCCGACTGAACGAAAATTGCTCTCATCACTTTCATTCACTAGAAATATCTCTTATTTTCTTATTTGTCAGTTGTTTTTAAATATGAAATAATATTAAATATTATATACGTGGAAAAATACAATATTCGTTTTGTATTTTTTTTTTTATATTTAAAAATAATTTAAAAAAAATATCTGGCATTAAAGTTGACAGCCAACGTGTCAAATATTTTGAAAATTAGAAAATCATACGAGATAAACTCGATGAGAAATTTTGGAAGTCATTCATGTCCAAGATCACAAATTTAAATTTGATATTGACCTTCTTGGTAATTAAACCAGGACCGACCTGATCTCTAGGGAAAACGCTTACAACTAGACCACAGATGCCGACAATATGAATTTTATCATCAAAAGTGTTTTCCCGAGAATAACTTCTTTCTAAAACTCAATTATTTAAGTGTTTTGTAATATAAGTAGAACGTATTTTATATATAAAATAATACCCTACAGTGAAAAATAATGATTATATGATCCTTATAACTTATACCAACCTGTTAATCTTCCATCAACTCAATAACATCATTAAAAATAATGATACAATAACTTTGGTACTCATATGGTGTAAAGTAAACAATGATTTATCAAAAAAAACTCCTTCCTGCCTTATATACATCATGTTATGAATTTATTAAAAAATAATTTATATTATTATTGTTATATTGGTTGCATACATTATTGTTGGGTATGTAATACAGTGGTCAACGTCCTTGACTTTGGTCCGGATCACACAATTTCGAATCCCAGTAAGGACAGTTTCATAAATTGATTTTACAATCGATTTATGGATGTTTGTGATGTCTAACTTCCCCTCCCTCTTACCCATCTGATCCTAAAAATGAAGCATAGCGAGAACGATTAGCTAACCATTAGTCTTGTCCTTCTGCCCCTTCTCTCTACAACTTCTGTCGAGATACCTCTATTAGGAGTTCATACGGTTCACATTGGAAGCGGACATGGTTAAAAAAGTAATTATTGGTATACCATCGTATCTGAAAAAAATTCAGTTAATAAATCTCCAAACCAGAGTTCTCTTTTCTCACGAATATCACAAATAATCTGATGTACTAGTTTTAGATTTATTACCCCGCCTTAGTACGATATAGAGGGTTAACATTTAGACTTTGGCGTTAAAACGGCCTTAATTTGGTGATAGTTAATCTTGAAAGTTGAAAATATCACCGTGTACCGTATCCAGGGTTGCCAGGTTTCAAAAATCACAGATCGGGACATTCATTATTTCGAAAGACCAAAAAAAAAAGATCGACATGTTAAACTTTCATTCATAAAAGGTGTACTGTCTACATAAAATAAACGAGCCTACTTTTTCTATACACATAATTTTTTTTTTACATCTACAATTTTTGTTAAGTCGAGCTTTTCATAGGCGGTGCGGGACTCGGGATTTGTCTGTTCAACTCGGGACAATTCCGCTCAAATAGGGACGCCTGGCAACCCTGACCGTACCCCATGTACCGTATCTACAAACTTATAGTCCATCAATAATTAATAATAATGTTTGGCGTTAACTGTCAATTCTTGGTGAAAAGGCATTATATTTTAAAAATAAAACATAATTCGTTTCTTACTACTTATTTATAATGATCAGGACCGATCATTATTAAAGATGTAGTAAAATGTGGAAGAAGTACAAAGCGAATTGTGTTTTATTTGAAAATATAATGTTAATAATAAAAAAATTTCACGTCGCTGCTGTTCACCGTTTGGAAAGAGTTCTTGTACCAGACGGGCATACAGATTGATACATGTGTTTTCTGCTATATAGTAGAGAATGTATACATTACAATATTGATTGTAAAAACATGATACAAGACTTCAATGCTCATTATTTTTCATTGTGATATTAGTAAACATTCTAAGGTAAGTGATATGACGGATATAATTATTATGGGTGTTTGAGCTTGAGTGAAAATTGATCTTTCAAGATGTCAGGCGTCATTATTTGTTTAGTGATTGATGGATATAAAATTATTCATTCAAAAAATAACGTTAATTATATTAAAACTAAACATACAATATAAAAGGGCTCTGATATTTCAACAGTAGATGTTTAACAATGTGATATTAGATCCGCATTTATATTACATTAACCACAGCTTAATTTGGAAGATTTCATGAACCGGACGCAAAAAATCGACATTTTTTATAATTTACGAGTTGGAATGGATGTCTTTGATTATTTACTGTGCACGGATTCCACAAACTTGATCAAATTCGAGTCTAGTTACAACTAGACCATATCGATCAGAATACAATTAAAACAATCATGGGAATATTCAACAGAAAACAAATTAACGTCTATCTTTTTCATGTTTTAGGTTGGTAAATTGCGACAGAAATTT
This sequence comes from Himalopsyche phryganea, assembly GCA_022494535.1. Taxonomy (NCBI): domain Eukaryota; kingdom Metazoa; phylum Arthropoda; class Insecta; order Trichoptera; family Rhyacophilidae; genus Himalopsyche; species Himalopsyche phryganea. The sequence continues at coordinate 2,330,706 of JAGVSL010000035.1, read as the reverse complement.
AATAAAACTTACATTGATAAGCAGATTTTATCATTTATTTACTTTCTAAATTATGAAATACAAAAAATCACATATACAGTAAGAGCACTTGCGAATACCACAAGAAGAAATGTCGTTAAGGATAGCATTTTTTCTTTGAGCATTTAGGAGGTGAGTGAAATACTAAGCGAGTATGTACGACAGTGCTAAAAAAAGAAAAACGCAATGTTTTATTCATGTACACGTGATGTTTTGAAAGATTAAGTCGATATTTTTAAAACCACTTAGCTATTTTTGGGCACAGCGAGGAAGTATGTAAATTTAATGATCTGAAAAAGTTTTCGCACTCACTCACTGCCCCAAAATATTATATTACGAAGCTACGTGACAAAATTGTGGAAAAGTCCGTTTTTTGGGAAAATGTTATATTCCTAGCTGCATGCTGCATACTTGGCCTACTTATTCCCACAATCTTAATTTGTGAGGTTACCATTCTTTACATCACAATTTTATAATACTGCCAACTGCAAGCCAAGCGATTGATTAGATTTGTTAAAGCATGAATTGGTTGAAATGATTTCTAAAATAAAAACATCCCAAGTAATCTAACTTATATTTTTTTAATTTTAATAAAATATTAGTTAATCAGCTTAAAATGCTAAAATAACTGTATTTCACCATAACAATATGTTCGTTAAGGATACTTACTTTTATTTATGAGACAAAAAGTAAATCATCTTCAATGCCATCTTCTAAAAGCCAATATTCAGATATAGCACTTATCGAAGTATATAAATACTATAAGATAATTATAAATATCGATTGTGAAAAGGAAAAAGGACGTAACCCACATCCAAAAAATATTGTGTATAGCCCAAACAAGGCGTGTATTAAATTGTATATATTGTAATTATCGAAAAAAAATATTTTGAAAAGACGGAGGGGTATAGTACTTATGGCTTTCTAAAGTCGACATATTATATATAAATATAGTGTATTAGCACGTTTTATCTGTATATTTTTTGATTTGGGCTACGTCCTTTTTCCTTTCCACAGTCGATATGCAAGATACTACATATGAGGAGCAACTTATCAAATCGTTTTTTGTCCATCGAGGAAAAAATTGAGTTTAAAACGGATTTTTATTAATTTTTTCGAGGTCTCATTGATTCTACAAATTAATAATAATATGCGATCAAACATATTGTAATCCATATGAAATAATGCTAAAATTTGGCTACCCATTTAAAAAAAAGTTTTGTCCATGGCAGTGATTGAATTTGCAAACAATATTTATGCTTTGGGATTTGGACCAAATACGATTGCAAGAGTTGCTCTTCATATATAAGATACCTACGGAGTTCATTGAATTTTAAGCATTTGTGTATATATATATATATAAATTGGTGATTTAAGAATTAATCATTTTTTACAATATCAATTTTGTCGTATCAATCTTTTCCTGTATAATGTCGAGATACGGTTACCCTTCAATAGATATTAAAGTAAATTGAATCCATTGTCGCGGCGGGTTAATGTAAAAATATAATTATTATCGCCGGTAGTTATCTCAATTTATTACGCCATCGCGGCCATTGATGTCAGGTTTGATTAAAAATCATTCCAATAAAATTTCAGCGGTTGGAGCTTAGAATTTTTTCTTTGGAAGTCTTCTTATAATGAGTCGAGAAGAGTGGAAATCAAATTAACTAATACCGCCATGAATTCTAAAAGATTTAAGGTTTTTCAATGCATTTTTTTTAAAATAGGCAATAAGGCAACGAGCCGAACATTGACAAAGCAGTGACCCAATTAGTTTTATATTTCCGTCTTAATTTAATCATTTTTTCTCTTATATGCGTGTGTTTACTTTTATTAAAATTAATTAAGAATTCTGTTATACTGTCATGAATTTACTCTTAGCAATTGTTTTTAGTATAACCATTGCTAATTTATATAAGATGGATTTAAGTTTTGAGTAATTATTTACTTAAGGCACTTGCACCTTTTTTACCAGTTGGATTTTTTTATGGCTTAGAATTAAAAAAGTGTATTAAAGAATTGTCGTTTTTTGGCAACTTTTTACTATGCGGTAAAAAAACTACTCGTAAACTTTCTATTCAAGACGTGACCATGCCATCGGGCACTCCTATACGATATTAAAGAAAGCACCCTTCGACTTGGTCAACTTTCATAGTGAAACTTTTGATTTCTCGACGCATGTAACACAGGCGTAACTCAATATGCGCCGAAAATGAAAGAGGAACTTCTCGCACCAAAGTCACGGATATAATTTATAACGCATGAACGAGCCCAGTTCCCTTGATTGAAAACGCACAGCCTTAGTTACTGCAAAAACGGACTCATATAAGTTTTTTATCCATATATCGCTATTTTGACATTTATAATAAGAAATCTTGATGAATTATAGCAGTGGTGAGCGTGTTCATTTTTTTTAGGGAATCGTAATGCTGTGACAGTTTTTATTGGTAAAAATAATTAGTCACGAATTTCATGTGACAATTAGTGAATTTGCTGTAATCCTGGATATTATATTCTTGATACGTTTTTAGATGATGTAGTTATTCCAATATACAAATGTCTAGATTTATCTGCCTTTTTGTAAAGTACAGCAAAACACTGAGGCACCGACGGGCGATTCGCAGACAAACAGAAAGTATTATTTGGGTGTGAATGTTTAGTGAATATGAAAAGGTGGCGCTGCCACCTTGTGCATAATATTCAGTGGCGGCTCGTGGATAAGATATCTGGGAGTGCTGCGGTTGATAAAAAATAAAAAAAAAAATGGTTTATTTGGATTATATTTTACTATTAACATCAAAATTATTAAAATTAAACATTACATGTATTTTTATTTTATTATAAAATTGATTCTTCTGTCTTTTTTCGTTGAAAAATATCGTTTTTTAGACAAATTTCGCGCAAGGGGTCAAACTGCCGCACCCGCACCGACACGCAGAACACGAAATACTGTCAAAATAGCAGTTCAGATCAAGCTTCTAGTTGCGAGTCCCCCTCTCCGCGCCCTTCCTTCACACACTCAAGCATATTCCAGCGAAAACCGTATTGCACAAAATCATAAAGACGCCTTACTTTCTGATATTAGTACCGCGGTGTATGATAATTATTGGATGTATCTGTGCGTTGGCGAGCTTAATACGCGCTTAAAAAATATTAATATTTTCATATAATATACATAAATTTATGTATATTATAATATTACATTTCTATCAACTTGCTAGGGGGTGCTGCAGTTTTTTATATATAATTATGTCGTATGTATGTAGTATTTATTGAGTTGGATACATTTTTAAAATACTCAATACGGATACCTATCTCAGTATTCTTTTCTTTGTAGGATTTAGTTAATCGAATGCTTTAGTAGAGAGGCACACCATAAAAGAATAACTATTCTTATTTAAAGCAAGTAGAAGTTATCATGAAATGTTGCCAATTATGATAATGACGATGTTAAAATATTGACTCTTTTCACTGCGTGCATCGATAAGAAATGAAAATAAAATTTATATTTATGACCACAGCATAAAAATACCCAAATGGGACGTCTGACATGGCCTACATTTAGTGGTACATTCATGTCATAATTATTACGTTTCCGTGAATAGGTGATAGGGTAAGACCGAACTGCAATAAAGAGTGGATGATTTCTGTAATGATCATAACTTTTCTAGTAATTCAACGTCGTTGGCTTTAGTTACGGATCTCCCGATTTCAATCACAGAACGGACAGTTTCATAAATTGATTTATAGATTTCTGCTCGGAGGCATGAATGTTCATAAACACGGATGTACCGATCCGATCCTGAGAATAGGGCGTAGCGAGAGCGATTAGCTAAACACTAGGCTTGTCCCAGTTACGCCCTTGCCATTAGGAGTTCATATGCTCCACACTGGGAGCGGATATGGTTTAAAAAATTTTTGTCGTGGCATGGATTTTTGCATGTTATAAGAATATAAAATGTGAAGAAAAAACATTGAATGACTAACTGAACTAAATGGGTCCATAAATTGTATAAAACATCTGAGACAAAAATCTTTTTTACGTGGGAAAGAGCTTGAAGCATCCAGTGGTTCTTTTAATAATTTTTGTTGAAAAGGTTAAACTTTACGATGACTTTTATGTATTTAACCACTAATCTATTAGTAAAGATAAAAATGTATGGCCTGGAAAGTAATTACCTAAGAAAATGTCGCAGCGGTTAACCACGTTGGATATATGATTGTCTGTGAAAACTATTTTTGATATCGCGGAATAAATCTCATTTTTGTATTCAACTTCATACATATAATGAGCTAAGGACCAATTGCCTCGTTACATCATCGCTGTAAACCCCGTTGTATAGCTTAGCAACGAAAAGAAGTGTTGAAAACATCATAAACATTCATGCCATATAAATGTCTATAATATAAACCGTATTAGCCCGAATATAACAAGACGTTTTTTTTTATCGAAATTATTTATTTTGTCGAAGTCGCGTTATATGGGAAGTCTAGTAAAAATTAAATTATAAGTAGCACATAAATAAATGTACACGTGTATCGTTATTCTTCTCTTACGTGTCGTATTCTATTTATAGACCCGTCTGGCGTGTTTTGGTAAAATATTTTGTCTCCGCTATATTGTCTTCGTAACCCCTCTAAAAAGTTTAATAAAAGTAACACACAAACTAAAGAAAACTTTTATCACGTGGAAAAGAAAGGATCAAACTCATAAAGGTATTTGATGAAAATACGATACGAACTTCCAAGTGATAGTTGCTAGGGACAACAACTTAGATCTTTTGTGTGTTATAGTCATCCAAATACGGTACATCAATTGGAAAATCAAAACATGACAATTTAAATTGGCAAATTAGAACCTCGGAAGAATGGAACGATACTAATAATATAGAATATGTTGATTAGGTGTGTATATTTTTAATATAAATATATATTTTATCATTTTTGATTATATCATCGCTTTGGAATTCCATTATAATGTTTTAATATCCATCTTACACGAAGTGTGTCGCACGATATTGTGACGCGATGCATTGTAGAATGTAGATATCATCTTAGGAAACAAATAATAACGTGACAAAATATTTTTAACAAATCTTTCTGATCCGGTTAGATCATTTACTAATTAGATAACTACTGAAAAGATTTATCTTTACAAATAAAATATCACTGTGTCAGAAGTAACATTTAATATGAATGGTTTAGTTCCAATTAAGAGGCTGCCAATTAAACAACATAAATGAGTTACCTTATAGTATTTTGGTATTCGGTTGAATTTCAACAGATCTATGGAATAATTTAGTCTTTGATTCCATAGAAAATATTGCCATTGTTTTATTTGATTATATTGAATAATTTTTATATGGAAGGTTATTAGATAACAAAGGTTTATAAATATTTTTTATGGATGGTGACTTTGCGAAAATGGTTGTGTAACTATGTGTAGGACACGTTTCACTTCTTAGTGACGTATCTGCATACTAATTAAAAGGTTTAGTTTACAATGTAGACATTGATTATAAAACTAAGTGAAGAGAAGTAGGGTGGGATTTTTCTTTTACTGGAAGTAAAAAGGGGAAGATACAAATACTATCCATACTGGTAAAAAAATAAAAGCGTTTATTGAAGTAATTATTATTTTCTTTGAAATATTGTTTTATATTCTCCATAGTACTTTCGATATTAGTCATAGTTATTTATAATTTCTTACTCAGTTAGTAAAATACCGCAGATTAAAATCCAATTTTCTAGTGAAAATAAGGAAACTTCACGCATTAGAACGGTGCGAGTTGTAGTAAAGTCTTATATCCAGATTACTGTTTTATAAATTAATATTTTGAAATGGTTTTTATGACGCTTTTTCTCCTCGAGTTGATTACAAATGATTTTAAATTTTACGAATATTTGGTGCATTTGCTGAGCTGCCCTGTCATTTTTATTTTTAATTGAAGTTGTTATAAATTTCCAAAAAAATAAGCTATGATTTTTTTGTTAATCGGAAAACAAGAATACAGTAGCACTAGTTGCCGAAGATGAAAAGAATTGAATGAATAATAAAAAAAAAAACATTATTTTACTGAAGTTTTAATATAATGTAGGCTATGTATGACAAAGTGGTTATTATAAAATAGTTATCCTTTTTATAATACCTTAGTTATCAAACTACCATCAACGTATTCAGTTTTTATTATAATTTATTTATAGCGTTTGAAAATGTAATATAACACTTCTTAAAAGGTTGATGGTACGCCTTTCAATCTCTCTCGCAAACTAAAGAGTGCGATTATCTGACAAGAATGAGTCAAGAACTTGCGAAGATGGGAGCCATATTTGAAAACGACACGTCGTTAAGAGTAATCATCTATCAATTCAACACGTAGACTGTACACTCCACTCCGCTTAATTCACTTTGTTTGTTAACCCTCGTGATACCTGTCCTGTGCAAATTACAAATGGCGTTACACTACAAACTATGTGTGTTTAAGGCTATCGAGTAATCTAAATCACGAAACTAAAATATATAATCGAACAACTGACAGTTCAATATTCTATTTTTTGACCGCGTGACACGCTTACTGTTATGTATGCTAACGGTTTATATTACTTTCTTCTAACTGCATAAAAGACAGTAGTTATAAAATTAACAGGTTTCTTTTAGAATTCTCATTATTTATGTTTTAGTTTGTATGACTAAATATATATTTTTAGTATTTATTATAATTTAACATATAAAATGATTTTGTTGGACACCCATTGATGTATTAGGAAATAATGAACACATATATCCGATGAATATCGTGGTAAGAATAAACTACAACGCTTAAAATACAACAAAAATGGCGAATCAGATGTCACTGAAGAGTTGGAAAAAAATACGTAAATATAAAGAGAGGAGAGAGAGTGTGAAGTAAGCTTTGGCATATGAGTACATGATTTAAAAATTAAAATATACACATACTTGTATTAAATTTTATGTTTCAATTGAAAATTTAAATAATATCTACTGTTTGTCTATAGTGAAAAATATTTAACTGTTATTAAGTGAATAGAATATTTTCCATGCCACGACTTGGAACGAAGCAAAACATATTTATATTTATCTGGTTCATTGTTATATATACCCATAAAAGAAAATTTTTTAATATACATTATACTACTAAAACAAATGTTTTATACTCCCCAAAATGATATTCATAGTCTATGTCATGATTAACTGGAAACACCACAATAGAAAATCACAGAAGTGGTTTCATTTTTCTTTTTATAGAATATCTTCTTAGAAAATATAGGTAATTGACCTTTTATGCGGCTCTGTCATATAAGCCTTTTCTAAACACCTTCATAACTCAAGGTATTGAGTTTTAATATTACTTTTAAAACAGGAAATATAATTCTCGATAAAAAAGCAGCATGTCCATTTTAAGTGTAAATTATAATGATCCGTACTTCACTGTTGATTAAATTATTGTTATGTGAAGATTCTTTGTGAATTTTTTGCGAAGATAAAAAAAAATACTGTTGTCATTATGAGGTCATACACAAAGACGTGATCAGTGTTAATTCTTATTCGACAACAATTTAGTGTCCCAAATAGATGAACCATAATGGAATTGCGAAATGTGGTACACATTATTTTCTGCAAACTGCATAAAAGACAGCAATTGTAAGATAATATTATCTGTAAATGTTTACATCATGAATGCTAATTATCTATTTTCGTTTTTGTATGAAACTATTTAACCACAAATCTGATGGTCACCTAATGGCGACGTGTATGAGAATTCGTGTTTTTTTGCTTGGCGATAGAAATCGTCATTTAACGGGTTAAACATAGCATAATACCGGCGCCGGAATGTATACACACGACAGACTCTATAAAAGGGTTAAAGTGCTTTTTTCGTAATCAAGTCAGCACTATTAATTCTATACATACACTTTTTTCTTTTCAATAGAGCTATAAATCAAAATCACTTACTAAGCAAATGCACCATCCAGTATATTTCTGCATTGAACAAATTTAATTACATTGAATAGCAAATAATTATAAAATAAAAAATTCAATAGTCAGTAAATTTATCGTTAAAAATATTTGAACTAATAAATTCATATGACGGCCTTACTACTTTTGATTTGTGATAAATAAATTGAATGCAATTTAGATCATTGATTATTATGCAGTAAATAGTATCTTTTTGTAAAAAAATATTGCAGCATATAATAAACCGGATGAATTGTTCCGTGTATCCTTATTGTGTGAATGAAATCGTTAATCATTATGAAAGATCATGTAGACTCTAGTTTACATTTAACATATTCTCAATTTGTTTTAATTTCATGTCAACAGAGCTAAGGGTACATAAGTTTAAAATATCGACTAGATATATTTTACAAAAAGTATGCAATAATTTATACCAAGGTTAAATTGATAGCCAAGCGTTAAAACAAATTCCTTAGCTCATTTATCAGAAAATCGAATCTTACTACAGAATATGATAAATTAAGGCTATTTTGCCATTGTCACACATAAATAGCTATAAATTGATTATTTCATAAGGGGAGAGACCCTTTAATTTAAGATTACAATAAATAATCAGTAGCAGAATTATGATGTAGTAATTCAGAATCAAAGTCGAATGTATTTTTTCAAATATCTACACCATCCATCGGAAAATACAATAAATATTGAAAATGTCTCGTTAAAAATAAGCTGGAACGCGACAGGTTATCAATAATAATACTCGTATACACCAATAATTTCACACTGACATATCTTTGAAATTTATCGAAGCTAGTGTGTCAATGCCGCTTATAAATACACAAATATATGTATTCAGTTAGGATAATATTTTTATTTATTAAAAAATATGTATCATTTATATATAGCCTTGCAATTTGTGTGTATTAATGTTTTTGGTTCCGCACTTTTTAACTCCTTACATGAGGCACTTTTTTCCACAAAAAAGTTTAGATGGTCTATAAATATTCAAATACATAATACCTTTCCATCTTCGTGGTGTATTTCTGTATTAAGGCTATATTTAACAATATTTTCAAATACATTTTACTTTTCCTTGACGAGATAATGTCCAATCAATAAAAAGAAAAACATGTTTTCTTAATGTTAATTGATTAAGATACCGAAAAACATATTATATTGTATTGAATAATTTAATTCATTATAAATTTAATATTAAAAAAAAAACACAATTTGTTTTGTACTACATCACGATCATTATCAACCATCATTCGATTCGATCACCAAGAATTGATAGTTAACCACTTAAAAAAAGTCAATATATTTATTACATAAAAAATATTTAATTATATTAATCAATATTCTGTTGTACACATATTTATTATATACTAACGAGTGCCCGGCATTCGTTCCAATGCCGCTCAAAGTTGGAAAGTGTTTGTGTTTTAAGCTTTTACTTAAAAGCACTTCAATCAGCACTTGATGATACACAATATTTTTTGCTTCTCCATCTGGTGCGTAGCTATTTGATTCTTTTTTATTTTTGTATAGATTTCAGATTTTTTTTCAGAGACCATCGCGGGTGTGCGTAACTGATCAAAGTTTCATCGCAATCGGATGAATGGTGTAGGAACGCATGCGGGACAAACAAAAAGACAAACATTCATTTATATATATATGTAGATTTTTAATGTTGGTAAATTTACACTGTGTTAGATTACGTATTTTTTTCAGCAATTAATTTTTCGTGTAAATCCCGGGGTAGGTGTAATGTAAAGATAATTTTTATGTATTTTTCATCATTAAAATTAAACAAGGTATGGAAAAATCTGCGTAGATTTCCACACGTATTATGTTAGTTGACAAGTTAGCGTTAATGCATATAATCAATCTGACTACGCAGATTACTCGACCGTCATTTTAATACCGTGTATGAACTTATTCATATGAATAATAATCTACGCGAGGAAATTCAACGCATCTCGCCGAGTTCACTGAACGGAGTATGCAATATACCAAGTATTATAAATATAATATCATTGATAAGGAATAATCTGAATGATGCAAATTTATTCTGAACAATCCACTCACCCATAGAGCCAGTGATTTGTTGGCGAAACTAGAGAGTGCAGATATCCACAATAGTTCACGACATTTAAATGGTACTTGACATTTTTGTTATATATTTAACTTAGTAAAATGATGTTTTAAATAATTTACCATGTACAGAAGGCATTAGCCCTCCCCTTTACTGATTTATAAAGGGGAGGGCTAATTCTTATTATTTCAAAAGAGATTCTTTCTAAATTTTACCCAAGTTTATGAAATAGGCCAGAAACAGTTTCAACTCGAGTGATATTTCTTTCTTATATTTATTTGTCTATGTTACTTATTTATGACTGCAGAACAATCATTCAGTTATTTTATTTTCTCTCCTAAGCTTGAAGCTTACATCTTGAATACAAACTATTTCTTGTTGCGTTTATAAAGCACAACATATTGAAACCCCATTTTCTAGCGTAATATAATAGATTCAGCATTGAACTTTTTATTAAGCAATACAAAATTCTGTAGAAATTAAAACAATAATTAACCTTATATTATCAGGTAACATATTGTGTTTCGCAGGACAGTTTTCTGAACTGTACTATAGGGACTTTGGATGTAACATTATTCCTCGCGGTAGAAGATTAATTGGTGTTTCCTTCCAATCTTACTATGAAACGACTAAAATAATAGCAACGAGGTTGGATGTAAGATTAAAGAGAGAATAAACTGTTGAAAAATCTCTACAATCTCTTGGGTAATCAAAAAATCTAGGAGATTTTAATTTTATTCGATTGTTATATGCATCCAAGCCGCTGTTTAACAAGCGCTTTAGTATGTTAATATACTTGTAATAGATACACAGATAATGAAAAAAAATAGTCAATCCACTATATCATTTACTTGTGGTGTTATTTAAAAAAGGTAGGACTAGAATGTGTAAAAATACGATAGAATTGGTATTCAAATTTCAATTACATACAAATGTAACATAAATGTATTATAATATAATATGAATCAAACTGTAAATAATATTTTTTAGGGTTATAAACGGTGAAATAGTATTTCATTTTATTTTTTGGAAAAATGAATTACATTCACGTAACTGCTGACAACCTGTAACATTTCATAAACCATGTCCACGCTCAATATGGACCAAAGGTTTTTATAATGGAACATTTTAAACAGAATCAATCGCGATTCAGCTGCTCACTTCTACCTGTAGAGGTATATGTTATATGGTAACGATGTACTTGGAAAAAACAAGCGGTTTAAAAATCGTCAGTCACGCTCCGTTTTCTGCATCTGATAGGGTAGATTGGAAGTGAAGAAAACATCACAGGTATTCATTTATTTGGATGAAACCAATAAATCAATTGAAAGGTTAAGGTTTTAAAACTATCCATTTGAGAATTCAAACCCTTTATCACCAAGTTGTAAACAAACCCCAGAGCGTTAGTTCTCGGTTAAGAGTAGTATAAGATCTTCGTACACAAACTTACGGAGAGATTGTCAGATAGGTATATACCTTATCAGAAAGTATTACTTTATTCTACTTACATTTTTTTTATTTAAAGCGAGACCTTATTGGTTTTGCTTTTACGAATGGTAGAGATTGCTTGCTAACAAAAGTTAATAACTACTTACGAGATAGTAAATTATAGCTGCTCAGTGGTGTTTTCAACATTCGACTGCGTATTACTCTTATTGTAGATACATTGCTAGAATAAAAAAAAACGTAAACAATATATCTACAAAATAAGAAAGTCGTTTAACTTTTTTTCCAATTGAGTCTGTCTACCAAATAATCGCGAAATGTCATTAAATGAATCAAATCGTTATTGCTGAAGCATAGTTCAGATAAACATCACTGTTGACAAGTAATTCTGTTGCGCCAATAAAAGAAACCATCTTTAATTTTATTTATCACAATGTTGTTACTGTGTTATGGGGAACACGAACAACTTTTATTTTCCAAATAATTCTGTTTATAGGCAATCCAATGTCGGTATTACGGAAACCGGGGTATCGGTATTTCAATACCGAAGTATCAGTTTTTTAAAGGTAAAATACTTCTTTCGGTATTTAAATTTAAACAAAATCAAAATGTTAATGAAAACATGACGGCCATTTCCCGTTCTAGGCGTCGTTATGGGCACAAGTCTATACGTCCTTGATGGCACGTGTATACTCACATGTCATTTATAATACGAGAGCATTGTTTTGTATGCTTTGAGTTCAAGCACACGTTGTTCCTTCTGCACCACGTTGCACCTATAATCGAATTAGCTATAATAGTTATAATTTCATTGTTTAAATGTTTTCATTAATATTTATTCAATTTTGTTTATGGGGCTCATCTTATATCGACAAATTTTATGTTTGGCCTATTACTGTTGAAATCTAATTACTTAATTATATCATTAATTTTAATGTATTTTTGTAATACTTGATATTTGCCATACATCATAAATAATTTTACTCCATTCTGGTAAAAAAAAACGTGTTTCATATTATTTATGGCAAAAATATATCTTATACACGCGTACATCAACAGTTATTATTTTTACGTCATTCGAACAATACATTATTTAATTGTATGTGATTAAGCACTCTTAAAATATTCAACATAGATTTTTCCGAACTAGTATTTCCGACATAGCTTTGTCAAAACGATGACAGTATATTCTGAGGTAAATATATTATAATAATAGGGGGGCAAAAAAACAATCGCTCATTGTATGAATCCATGTTTGTGTTCAGTTTGTGTCCAGATAGAGTGAAGTAAGGATCATAGTTAATTTTTTTTTAGTCCTATTGTTTTATAATTGAATGGCGATCGGCCAATTGGGACCAAAGTGCCAGCGAAGTTTTTCTAATGTGCCTAAAAATAATGATTAATAAACAAATAATCTGCAATGTTTGACATTTTTTTTGTCACACATTACAGATCATTAGCTAAGTGCTCAGGCTTAGAAATATAAAAATAATGTTATATAATAAACTCATCTGAAGCAAAACTGTGATTTCGTGCCAATCGTTATAAGCATCCCATTCATTGCCCGACTAACTAAAAACGTTGCAAACCGCTGTTTTATAATAATTGTTGAAATTCTATAAATAACCTCACTCCTGATGTTTGATTAAGTAAAATAGAAAATATGGCACGGTTTGCACAACACGACTTAATTTCGTGTGGTATTTTAAAATGATTTATTTTTTCCATCGATAGTTCGAATAAAATGAATAAGGAAATAAATATTCATGCGGATTTTTTAAATCACCCACGAGAGACGATATTGGAGACTCGAGGAGACCAAGGGCCAATTTGGGCTGAAGCAACATCGAAAAATAATTTGCTTGAATTATGTATATACTATTGAAGTGTTTGGTAGTAGTTTATTCAGATTCGTCGGTATATCGGTAGAAAGCGATGAATCGAAATCCGAAGGTAGATTTAAGGACGGTATATAGTCTGAAAAAACAAGCTCAGCCATATTGCATGTATTTTTGACGTCATTTGAAGAAGACAATAAGAATTAAGTCAATTTCGTTCACAGTTGTTAACGGCAAGAAACTTTCATTAATATTACTAGCATTACTAAGAAAAGTACCAATAATTAAATCGAATTTGTAAATGTTTAAGAATTTCATCAAGTGGTCAGTTTAATAAACAATGGTGAAGTTATGTCAATAGAAAGACTTTAATTTCATGATTTTCTTAAAAGTAGATTATCTTAAAACAAAGTTTCATGACTTAACGCCTTCAGCCACTATACCGACGATATAATAGAGGAGTATCAGTAATCATCTGAGATATTTTTACAACTTTCATCATGCTCAGAGAAGGCAATAGTAGAAAAATGTAATTAGGTGAGGTTATTTATTTGGGTGGCCGGGCCTTTAGCCAACAGTTAGTTTGTAATCCCAGTACAGTCAGTTAAATTGATTTATGGATTTGTGTTCGAATCCGTGGATGTCTGTAATGTCTAAAATTCTCTCTCTCGGACCCTAAAAATCGGATGTAGCAAGAGCTATAGATCCAGTTGTCCTGCCCCAGCCATACCCTTCCACCTGCTGTAAGTTTCTCTTAAGTCCTATCGTGGGAAGGAATTTAGATAACAGACATCCTAGCCTTCGACTACAAATCCATAAATCGGTTGAACAATCAATTTATAACAGTTTGCCTACTGAGTTTCGAACCTCAGAACACCTCAACCAAAGCCAACGACGTTGATCTTTCAGCTACAGGCCTGGTAAATATGAAATAAACCTTTTCATTTCTAATAAATTTAAAAACAAAAACAACTTTCAAACAACAACAGCATTTTTTTTTGCTGCCTAACACTCAGTTTATCAGTTTAAAAAATAATTGTTTCGTTTTCTTATCCGTGTATTTGATAATATTTATAATATCACATTACATCAATAATAATACGATTTGAAATAATAATCCCGATCATTGACTGTATTGTGTCTAAACAATTAATTGATGAATACGATGTGCATTGTCATGTCAAGCTGTTCATAACGAATCGTTAAATAAATAATATTACAATGAGATAAGTGCAACATGCAGCATGTAAAATTTATAAAAGCATTATTGGCAAGTTTCCATACTGTTGCATACCACGAATTAATTCGGACAACCGAAATCAGATAATAGTCTTTCATCGCTGACCCACGATTATTTTGTGAGCACATAATAGCTACGATTCGTACAGAGGTGAACTGAGCTTATTATCAAAAATAAAAGAAAATACCAATACTAAACTTTCTCCAGAGCTACTCAGTTTTGAAATATTGCAATAAAAGCAATTATCTAGTAAATTTTTAAAATGATTTCTACGCTTTCGGTTGATTTACGCAAGGATCGGTAATATTAGAAAAATTTGTTTAAATAAAACGTCTCATTTCAGAGAAAATAGATACAAGAGACATGTAAATGACTGAAACTCCAAGTTATAGAAACATATCTTTTTTATGTAATCTACAAGAAAATATTTTTAAAAAATCACACAAAGATCTCTAAAAGTGAACCCTGAGATTAACAATATAAATTCAAATAATTCTATTGTGTATTATTAACTGTCAAATTGTTCTTCGACGAAAGGTATTATATTTCTAAAAATAAAACGCAATTTATTTTGTAGTAATTCTACAACGTAATGTGTTGAACAAAAAGCCACTGGCCTCGCTAAGCTCAATCTTTTTGAATAATGAGTTACTTCTTCTTCTTACACTTAAATTATTTAAAAATTCGCATGATGAGCGAAACTAGTTCTGGGGAAAACGTACAATTTAAGAATTATTACAAGAAAAATGTGATTTATTTTTATAAACAGTCTGTTGAGCATGATTGGCAAATCTGAATGAATCGACCATTCTTCAGATGGCTACGTCCTTTCGTTTTGAAATTAACTAGTTCTGCGATGGGAATCTAGCTTCTAGGGGAAGTCAGGGTAATAAAGCTAGTTGAAGTGTAATTCTTAACAGTTACAATTAATTGAGAAAAAACTTTTTTACTGTTCTGTTTTACATTTTCTTAGTGAAAAACTAACTCTCTTTAATAGTGAGTTTTTAATGATCTATTCCGTGCAACTAGACGAATATGCTTTTATTATTATGCTGATAGCTAGAGCGATATAAGAGGCTACTTGTGATATTTATAGAAACGAGTAATTAAAAAATATCTGAAATTACAGCTAACCACCAAGGCACCAGTGATTATGTCATTAAATTTGTCATATTCCAAGCCAATTTTCATATGAAGTCATTTGAGGTTTAGCTGAAAGTCCGTCATATCATGCATCTCAAATACCAATTAATAATTGACACATCACAATTCAAATATGATCTTGAACTTTTTCATTAAATATATTACATTATATGTTTTTTGTTGTTGTTAGAAACTGTTTTTGTACTTATTTTCATAGAAATACAAGCTACATATTATATAATATGATCCGTTGAATGACCCTTCATTACGGTTAAGCGACTCAACATTCATATCTTCAGCTGATAATGTAAAGGTCG
Organism: Himalopsyche phryganea; assembly: GCA_022494535.1. Taxonomy (NCBI): domain Eukaryota; kingdom Metazoa; phylum Arthropoda; class Insecta; order Trichoptera; family Rhyacophilidae; genus Himalopsyche; species Himalopsyche phryganea. The sequence continues at coordinate 2,314,628 of JAGVSL010000035.1, read as the reverse complement.
TAATTCTACAAACTACATATTTTAAAGAATAAATATGAGAAAAAGTACGCTTCAAAGTAATTTGGGAGTTACGATCTTAGCATAAAGATGTACATTTGTTTACGTGAGGTCATCGCTGTATTTTTTAAGCTTCGTGCAGATGATTTATGGCGTGTTTTTTCAGTACATATAGATTTTGATAGTAGTTTCAATCATTTATTCTTTTATTTTAGTTGTTATGCATCAAATATAATTATCTAACCAAATATACGAAATGTACAATATCAGTATGATAAATTACAATTATTGTCAATATTTGTTAAAATCATGGTGACGGAATTTACGACAAATATTGTATATTTTATAACAATGTAATCAACTTAATTCATCATACAATAAAATCTGAACAACAATATTTAAAAAAATGTATTTACGTCAGATTGAATGCCAAATAATAATATTTTTTTGACTGCTTTTCAAATTTGATTTCAATAAATTTTGATACAATAAATTAGAATCCATTTATTTCAGAGAAATAAAATAATAAATTAACATCCAATGCCCACCAAGTGTTAAAACTATGCTTGTTTGTTATACACACTTAATAAGAAACGCTGAATTTAATAATTTACTAATACTACTTCCTACGTCTGGGCTATTTTTATTCGATCGAGTAAAAAGTTATAAATAAATTTATTATGATACCAATGACCGAGTGTATGTTTTACATTTAATTTATTATATGACCTTATTAAAATTCACCTCTATCACATATTACATCCATTATCAGCGGCACAACTATAAAACATTGTTGTCTAAATCGAAGAAAGGCCATGATTGTATGATATCAAGAGGATGAGCTCCTGTGAGATGGCTTGTGTCAATTCAACGTCAGGCTGGGCGTAACTAACGACGCTCATAGTACGCGGTGGCACTGGTTCCGTGCAATTGTGTAATATTCCTTTTAGTCAATTACAAGAATAGGCTCAACAATTTTTAGCTCGTGTGAAACGCAATACCCTCTGAATGTTTTTTTTTGTGAATATGACTAATTTTCGACCGTTTGTAGTAATTATTAAATTATTTATTTACGACACAGATAATAATTATTCAATTTTTTAATCGGTTATAGTTTTGCAATAGAAATGCATTCAACTTTTTTTTCAATCAATAAGGACCATATTGTATTTGAGTACATTAACAAAAACAAACCACATAACATTAACAGAATATATGTTGACTCTACATGTAGTTCGGATGTTACATTATATTATCACGCTGTAAAAGTTATCATAACTTCTTTATTTTATCTCAATAAAGGACGACATAATACACTCAATAAAGCAAACTCCTAAGAATGTATAAAAAAACAACAACTTCAATTTACTTTAATTAAATTGCCATGGTTGCCGTCGCTCACGCTCTGTGTGTTGTGAGCCTAATAATTTTACACTATTTTACCAACCCATCATTTGTGGCGTCTTAACAAAAAAAATCAATGTTTCAGATTTTGTCTAAACTCTAATAAAATATACGTGTATATACTAAAAGTACAATCACATAATATATAATCATATATAACTAGCAAAACCTGACAAAAACTTACGAAAAAAAAAAATTTAAGCTTTTCTGCATTGCACGGAAATCACACGGAGAAACCAATAAATTCAATCATGTATATTTCTATTCCATAAAGCAGTCGACTCGCTAATAAAATAGACATATTGTTATTAATTGGAACTAAAATACGATGGAAAAAATAGACAATTGATAAAACTAATATTGTAAATTTGACATATCTGTTTTTGCTTTTAGGTGCATCATTTCACTTAATGCTAAACGATGTGAAGAAGATGACCTGGGATGTGAGTTTTTTTTTAAATTGTCAAATTGAAACAATATTGAAGTAGTAGTTTAATGAAGGTATCACATTTAAAAACCTGATAAACTAGCGAATCCAGTTCGTGACGCCAAGTAGGTGAACAGTAACATAAATATATTTCACCGATAAAACTTGCAGAGTGAAATAAATATATAATATAACAACTTCTTTGATATACCCTTTTTAGGAAATAATTGAAATAGACCTTTTATTAATTTTTAACGTGACACATGCTTGAAAAATGTGAGCTCATTTTTTACCGGATTGTCTGTTCAAAGTAATGTGTTCATTACTGAGCTTATTGATAATATTATTTTAAGAATTTTATGTCGGTGTCCATATTTGTTATTTTTAAACCGATCATTACCAATTTCTGTCATTAAAGTTGTTGATTAAACACTTTTTTATTTTATTCACCTTCTTGCTTAACAAAAATGGATACCAACCAATATTACATATAAAGAAATAATAAATGTTAACTTCTCAATTAAATCTTGAATAAGTTCTGGCGCTGGCGTGAGGCTGATATATTATATTGTAGCAATACAAAATATATCTCAATACTTATAAATCAAAATACATTGTTCTTTTAGCCCTATAGTTATGGTAACCCTCATTTAAATATCAATTCAATTATTAAATTATATTAGGTTTTTGGCCTTGTTGTTGATTTAAAATGATGGCCATTATTTTGTGCCAAAAAGTAATATGAATATTTCAAGCTTTCATATAATATTTTATATTATAATGATGCGTTGTTACCTATCAAAAATCTTATTTCATGGGATTATAAGAATAAAATTAGGAAATGCAGTTTTCTTTTAATTATTATTATATTTTAAGTGCGAGCAAACTGTTACCATTTAGCCACAGATGGGCAAAGTATCAAAAATATATTTTGTAACTTATTTCCTGTGTGAGATTGCTTTAAAATAAAATGGTTTATCATTTTAATCTACTGTTACAAGTTGACAATTTATTTTTTCTTTGCATTCGATTTCGAAAAAAAAACATACTTGCCCAACTTTGGATTAATCTGTATGTGTAAAACGTGAAATAGGAAAACTTTCTCAGCAGTGTAATTTATTTTTTACTAAAAAATACTTAAGACACTTTAGTTGATATCGTGCTGATGAATGCTAGTAAGTAACATTAGTTTTCAATATGTCATCGTCTAGCTAGATTAATTAACAAAGCTATTTATTAAATTACTACTCATAATATTTTGTAGACGCTTAATTTAGAAAGTATGTAGAGGGTTAATAATGTTAATATGATACATCGTTATGAACAATAAGTCGTCTGCTGTAAGGCAATGGATAAACGAGAAATTTATGTAAAAATTTAAATTAATATTCGACACACTGGTGCTTGTTTCGATTTTCCAACATGACGTTCTGTGTCCACCTTTTACGAATCAATTTACTTATTCAATCAACTACAGATTGTGTACGCGTCTTTATCGTCAACTAGGGGGTTAAACATTTTTTGTACATTTATTGAAATGCATTTAAACAAAATCGTATCAATAAACTATGTTGTGAATAAATTAAACTTAAAGGATAATCTTATTTATAATAGTTAATTCTGCCGGTTTTGTTAACGAGTGGTCAGCGGTATTGTGCGCTTTTCCAATTCGGTAGCCTTGTCCAAGGGTTCGGAACCCCGTACGGACAATTTTATCAATCGATTTATGCATTTGAGTTCAAAGGCATGGAATACTCATATTCACAAGCATACAACCCTAAAAACGGACCGTAGGAAAGGTGATTAGTCAGCTAGGTGAGCATCTGGATAGCAAGCATTTTTATTAAAAAATATCTTCTACTGAGATAATTCATTAGACGTGGGTATATATGCTCCACATTCGGAACGGATATATTTGGGAAAAATACTATGCAAAATGACAATCGCCGTTATGTATTTCTATAAAAGTGATTCTTGAATTGCAATTAAACAATTCAAAATATCTGATGAGAAACTATCGATAAAAATGTATTATAAACAAAACCATATCATGAAGCCCTAAAAATTTTAATTAAACGATAGTAGTATTTTTATCACATCAAATTTAAAAAAATATATTCTTTTATTACAATATGTCAAGTTTTCTGGATTTTTGATAACATAATATCCTTATAATATCTTAGTTTCTGTTACGTATGATAAAAACTCATTAAATAATACACGTGTGTAAAATTCGATAACCGTAATTATGAAAAGTGTTAATCAACAACTGGATTTGCTTATATATTGTATTCAATAATTATTACGGTAAATTATCAATCAGCGAGTCGTCAAGTCTACTAACCGCTGAGTAACTTTTATTTAGATTATAATCGATTCTCATTAAGCATTATTTTTAATATTTTAAAAATAAAACAAAAATTGTCTTTACTACTTCTACATGTTTATAATGATCAGGACCGGTGTCGCTCATCACGAGCATTAAGTTTGAAAATCAGTTGATAATTCTCGTGATGAGCAAAACCAGCCCTGATCATTATAAACATGTGGAAGTAGTACAAACGAATTTTGTTTTATTTTTAAAATAGAATGATTTTCCACCAATAATTGACAGTTAACACCTTAAAAGTGATATTTGTTAAAATAATTAGAAACTTTCGAGTTCTTGATCAAACACTTGGCGACGGCTACCGTACGGATTATTTCCGTTCATATTCGCAATTAATTTGAATAAAATGTTTTATTATTATTTAAAATGATGGTTGTATATGTCTGATACAGTAGTAAATATAAGCAAAAAGACAAGGCAGGAGTGGTCACCACGTGTTAAAGCCCACGCGCCGAGAAAGGGTTAATTGCTTTAATTATACCCACTCTCATCTTATCCACAACCTTAATTTCATTATACATGTGGAAAGTTACTGGTATAAAGTAATAAACATGACTTTTAGAAATGATATTCATGAATATTTTCATGACCATAAGTTGGTAAAATTGTGGGTATATAATGTATGTACTCAGTTTCATTCATCTATTATCATCCAATTGATATAGAAAATTGTATCTCTGTTGATATGTAAAATTGTGTATGAATGTCTCCAATATTTGCAATACTTCCTACCACCTAAATTATTAAACAGGGCATAAAATAGATAAAGAGTAACAACTCTTTCTTATTCAATTTTTCTATTCTTCATCCCGTAGTTAGCTAAGAAGTTAAGCAATTGACTTCCAACCGGTACTAGGTAAAATACAAATTTCGTTCGGAGTGCCCGTTATGATCCAAACTTGTATCTGATTAATTGGTTTCGTGGTTCATTCAATCAATGACAACTAGTATTCTATATTGTACTTCCACTAAGATTTAACAGTAAACAATAATAAATTCAGCATACTCTTTTAATAATAGTAATATATTATAAAATGGGTAAAAGTTTTTTTTTTTAAATCAAAAATACAATTAGCAGATTTTCCGTGTGTTATAGAAACTTGATTATGCTGATACTAAGGAGAGTTACTGAGAATATGTTGTCGAAGAGTGCAAAAATTTGATAAATAAATTGCGAGTGTAAAGTTTTTTTGCATAAATGTTTTCAGTGTTTTCATAGACAACCAATACCCACGGGATAACTTAGTTGTTATGTAATATTCATTTTTTTAGTATCAGTTGTATCACATTGAAAATTGTATTTTTTTTTTATCCACAATTCATTTTACCATTATTTCATGATTCTTAAGTTTACGTTTCTTAAATATGTATGAGTATCTTCGGTATAGCTTGATTAGTTGAAAGGTACTGGACGAGTTTAAGAGAACGAAAGTAATCTTGCCGAACCAAGTAATGGTCTATTTCAATTTGGTATCTCGAATTTGGTTCGATCCCAACGTGCAATAATCGTTTTGTAAAGTAATGCTATAAGAATTAACAATTACAAACTGAAAACAAAACATTTTTATCTTAAACAACATAAAAGAAAAGAAACGTCAAAATAGTTCACTGAAATAAAAATTAAAAATAGAACAACAATTTTTAAGACGGAAAATTTTCCTTGTTCTTTTATTTAAGAAATAGATAATATAACAAAGTATAACAAATATATAAAACATAAAACAAAGAAACATAATGAAACTTGTTAATAACAATAAAAAAATAGATTGCTCATCAATTTTCGTAAATAATATACAATTTAAATAATAATACAACAATATTAAATGCTTTTAGTTTTATAAAGATGAGTAATAATGAAGTTAGTTCTACCAAATAAATACCGATCGAATTTACATATTTTTTTAACTATGTCCATTCCTGACGCGGAGCATATGGCTTCCTAAAGGAAGTCTTCATAAAAATCAGTCACAAATCGATTTTACATAATGTTGCATAGATATTAAAGTTATAAGGTAATATTTTGACATTAACAAAGATCATCGTTAGTAAAAAATTTTCTGCAGATGACAATATGCCTGAGATTTTTTGTTTAATAAGATTCATTACTATATTTTAGATTTGTATATAAAGGGGTTCTACTTTCTAGATGATATTGCTTCTCATAATTATGTTAAGTGGTTCGTGTCTTTCCACATATAGCAACGACAAGATAATTTATTATATTATATTTTTAATTGTTTTAATCTTATTAAGCGATCAAGAAAAAATATCTTAAGAACTAATTAACTTATTTCAACTGCACACAAGTTTAATTAAAATAACTGAATTAATTCTGTAGAATAAATTATAAAATAAAGTATAATGTGAATTTTAATTGACTTACCCAAATAATTATTAGTCAAATCACAAACAAAAGTTTCGAAATAATTCTATTTTTAACAATCGGCACCGCTACACAATAATCAGTACTTTATCACATTGTTCAATTTTAACAATGACAAAAGCAAACTTTTCAGTCGGTTTCCAAAAACTTTTTTCACAATAGAAAACTTTTTACAAAGTAACAAATGTATTCACTTTAGCGTTTTATTAATGAGAGCCATAAATCATTTGTAGATATCGAAAGTGTCTATTAAAATTAACTGCCTTTAATTGGCGGTATATTTGTTTTCGAATTCAAGATAATATAAAGATAGGTATTATTGGTGTTGTAAATTTTCCGCGATGTTTTCTACTGTCATTTGGGAAATGCTGGAGCGCGTGCTTCCGCCGCAACTGACAGACGCGTACTGAAAGGAATATGATGAAAAATTGAAAACAAGGCGGCTGTTGAGTTTCTTTGGCTTTTAATCCTTTGAGGAGAAACTTTGAAATTTTTACGCGGAGTTATATTTTTTGCGTTTATTTCCGTTCGATGTTTTCGTATTGAAATTTAGCGTAGGATATCCAATAAATTAGATTAAACTTGAAAATTTCGACGGTGTCGAAGACCAGACACGTGATATTTTTATTGATGGATCAATACTATATTTTTATTATATTCACACATTGTAATAAATACTTACTACTCTTCATAGAATTGGTTAGGCAATATTATTTAACATTTCTCATATATTAGAATTCTCATATGGTTTTGTTTGTTATTATATTTGCTACATGAGATTCACTCAATGTGGGATCGATGTAGTGCTCACATTCATTAACTGCTTTATTTATGCTCAACGAATGGTTACTACCTTTTTTATTATATATAATACAAACCAAATACTGAATTATTTGAGCTTCCTTAATGGTATTAATCACATTAAATTGAATATATATTTTTATTCGTCCCATAACAGCCATTTTAGTAATATTTCCAGTGTAATGTTTACATTTTATTTCATTATATGTTTATTAATTTATTCTTATATTTTTCTTCTGTGTGCAAACAGCTTACTTCTGGCTAATAACAATATATTTTATTTTATTATTTTTTTTATATATCATAATCAATACTTATTACAATTTATATGCGGATATTATTCTTGTTTAATTTTCTTTTGTATAAGTGTGTTAAAAATGCTTGGTAACTACATGACACCTAAATTAAATGTCATATATAAACATCAATTGTTTTCATTCTACGTAATGTATATGTAAATCATAAGTAGGGAATATAATAAATTAATACGATGAATTTTTTGATATAATCATTGTTGACAATTTTGTGCGCTATAGTCAAATAGCCATATTTATCTGACTAATTGAAATTGGTCAATTTGTTGTTTTTTGTAATATTTAACAGAATCCGGGCTTAATTCGGGTCTTGGCAATATTAACAATGATATTTCTAGCACACTACGATAAAATTTATGTATGCAAACGAACATCAAGGTATAAAAAATATACACTAGACATTTTGTGAGAGAGTTTTGAGAATTGACTATCATTACTATATTTGAACTGGAATCGATTGTAAGCCAATCCCTTAACCTCAATTTTCAGAGAGTATTGAAAAAAAGGAAGGAAAAGACAAGGTAGGGATGAAACGATGGGGTGTGAAACGGAATATTTTTTAGATTTTCTTTCTATCTCTTTCTCTCTGACTTTGAGGATTGGAAGAAGTAGATGGAAAGGGATTAAAGCATTCATGCCTATTGGATACATATTCATTTAGCTCGTGATAAGTAACCTTTTTTCACTGAGCCAAAACTGAAGAAAATGTTAATTAAAACAGACTGCAATTATCAAACTCTCAAGGCTATATTTTAATAATTAGAGTTAATTAAGTTGTGTTTAAGCTTGTGTTGGGTCCTTGATGCAGTTTTCAAAGCCGTTAGTTACGGCTACGGATGTCTCGGGTTCAAGTTCCGTTACGGACAGTTTCATAAATTTATTTTTCAATCGATTTATGGATTTCTGTTCGTAGGCATGATGTCTAAAATTTCAGGAGATTTAAATCAAAAGGGAGATTGATCAACTGAGTAACAAGAAGTTCTCGTTGGAAAACTTCTGCTGAGATACCTCCATTAGGAGACCATATGCTCCACAGTGGGAGCGGACGTGGTAAAAAAACTAATTAAAGAAGCATTCAAAAATATTCGCTTAGTTTTTATTTTTTAGTTCTAAACTGCTAATTTTCATTCATAGTAATAGAAATAATATTTACATATTTAATAAATAAATAAAAATACATATTCTCAGATGAAAATTTGTTTACGCATTGTAATCAATTTTATATTTGATACTCTTTTTCAATATTTACATCTACCTATTGTATTGAAGATACGAGAAATCAAAAACAAATTTCAACCTGTATGACATTTACTTCGTGTGGTAGTTTTTTCACAATTTTCGGTTTTGAAAACTATTATCGGAGAGGTAAGTTTAGTATTTTCGAATATACATATGTATTATCTGCCTAGTATAATTTGTGAGAAGTGGTAAGTTGTCGGACGAAAAGTAAGTCTTATTCAATTCGATGCTGGAAAACAAATCGGTCATTTCCATTTTAAATTCCTAATGTATTGTATCATCGTTCGAATTGAAGGGTAATGAGAAAATTGCTCATTGAATTCTATTTATTTATACAAAAATCATTTCTTTTCGATATAGTGTTGAGCACCACTCCATTAAGCGATTGAAAATTTACTATTTGCATATCCAAACCCTTGATCGCGGAACAGCATTGGTGCGGAAGCCTTAGACGTCCAAAAGTGTTACTGCTTTAAAAGAAAAATGGCATTATAGGAAATAATTGCCAACGAACCAAATAATTTGAAATTTTTAAATCACAAGAGATCAACTTGAGAAGAAAAGACATCACAAACATCCGTTTTGAAGATTTCACATTTAAAAATGCTATTGACTTTGCTGGGACTTGAAATAAACTGATCTGATGGCTAGCGTAAAACTATTACCGCTAGACGTCAGAAGTCGACTACTCGGTTAAGGTAATCGGGCTTATTATTCATCAGCCATTATAGTTATAACTAAATATTTTTGACTCAAATGAAAATTCTGACTGGTATATTAACTAACCGTATTTGGATATTTCCATTCCAGAGTGAAAAAAATATACGTAAATAAAAATAAAAACAAATATATCCTCCGTATTGTATTATACATTGATATAAATAAAAATAAAAACAATCGTTTTTGCCGTTCCTTAGAAAACTTCCAGTTTCAATTCAAAGAATTTACAAAATTAGAATGCGACATAAGAAGTTATTATTACCATCAAGCGAATGTGTTTATTCAATGATTTTACTCGAAAATTCTTATTCGTGTAAATAAGACTCAGACTTGGACTAGATATATAATTGTATTGTAATTTAATAAAATATTTTTACGAAAAAAACAGATCTTTGATTGAGTACAAAATGTAAAACGAATTTTTAATCTAATACTGTTTGATTTTTTCTAAATTGTGAAAATGATGTATCATGTTAATTGATTAATACATAATGTCGTGTTAAGTCAAGTTGTAGTGTCTGGCAATTTTGTGAATTTTGTTTATCTAAGAAGCTGAAATTCTTTTTATTTTATTCTGTAATTTTCTGGTGACTGGTAAAAAAACAAAAACTGCTATTCTCAGAAAATAATTTGTAAAACTACTAATCGACATGATTTTAACGTGTAATAATGTTTTTTTTTTCATCTCTTTTATGGTTTTAACTATCAATTATCGGTGGAAAGGAATTATTATTGATAAATAAAACACATTTTTTGTACAAATCTATAATTTTATGAAATTATAAGGAACGGGTTCGCTCATAGTAAGCAATTTCAACTGATGAAAAATAAAATCGATCAGAGCTATTTATATAGCCTTTGTATGATTAATGTGTGTTTTAGAGATCTGCACGGGCCCGGGTAAAGACAATTCAGATTAGGGGCCGGGCTAAGCCCGGGTAAGGATTTCTATTTTCAGAAAAATATTTCGGACTATGTTTGCTTCATAAGTCAGCCATAAGGCAATACTATACATAACTTAAATAATTTATTTCACATATGTTATAAATATCGTTGGAAATATGGAAACAATAACGTATGTATTCTTTGAAATGAATCAATGAATTTCTATATTTTTAAAAAATCTGGCCTTTTTTCGGGTTGAGAAAAAGACGTCTGGGCTTCGGGTCGCGTTCTGTTAACAAGTGTGATATTGAGACTCGGGTTCGGGCCGAGCCGGACCTGAAGATGACGGGCTCGGACTGTGCAGACCTCTAATGTGTATAATTATGATAAGAATGTATGAAAAGATTATCATAAAAATTAAGAAGGAATGAAATTAGAATTCGATTATTTAATTTTTTTTCAACAAGTTATAAGTTAAATGTATCTGGCATGACAGGTAATAGGCTGGTTATTTTTAAATTTTAAATAACTCAAAAGATTTTTTAATGTTACTCGAGAGTTGAGATCAAATCGAGAAAAACACGTAATGTCACGAACACTCATATCCAAGATCTCAAAATTTAATTGAACAAATTTATATTTGATATTGACCTTTCCGGTACTCGAACCAAAGCTCATCTGATAGTTAGCTGGTTGTTGCGGAGAAGGTAAGAATACAGAGATTCGATTATTTAAAGTTTTTTCAACTAGTTAGAAAGTTAAAAATATCTTTCATTACGGCTAATACGTTAGATATTTTTAAATTTTAAATCACTGAAATGATTTTCTTAAGGTCACTCGAAATCAACTCTAAAAATAACATTAACACCCATATCTACGATCTCAAATTTAAATTGAAAAAATGTGTATTTGATATTAGCCTTTATGGAACTTTAATCCAAGCCCCACTGATCGCTAGCTGGTTGTTGCGGAGGTAAAGATACAAAGATGGAGCTATAAAAGGACTAGCAGTAAGTTGATCATTCTCGCTACGTCCTGTTTTATTCATTGGATGGGAGAGTTTATATTATAAAAAGTGATAATATTAAAATACAGTTTTTTTCAAATGCTTTCTCATTTAATATGTGGCTTAGATAAATCGTAAAGTATTTATAAATTTTAATATCCTATCGATCATAAAAATATCAAATGTAAGATGATGAAGTAACGAAAATAATTAATACCTTTTTATGATATTGAGAAGTCTTTCGATAAATGTTTGTAATACTTTTTAATTGCTATAATTTAAAATTTAACGACATGTTTTAACACTAACAAGTCTTTCAATTTAACACTTAGCCGTTTGGATTTAATATTATGATGGACATTAATAAAGTTTTTTTAATTTGATGTCTCTATCTACAATAAAAAAATATGAAGTGTGACTACATCAAAGTAGTTACAAACCTATACGTCGATACTAGTAGCACTCAGATCGAATCCTGGCCGGGGTTTCTATCTTTTAATTAGTAGGCTCAGATTAATCGTGGATATCTTCGTCAAACATAAATTCGACATTATTGCGAATAACATTTAAGATTAAAAATCATTGTTCTTTATTTGTTAAATTTATAACAAAAGAGTGTTTTTTTTACACACACAGACTTTCATTTTTATATTATTTACGCTTGATAGAATTTCAACGTGATTTGTTGATTAAGTGTTGCTTCAACTGTAGAATATGTTTGGCTTTTCGTCCCAACAGAAAAGTATCGAATTGTAGTTCGAATTACGCTCAAAATGAAGGCATTGTTTTGTTCTACCTTCTTATGTGAACCAACATTTTCCATTATGAAAGTGGTTAAAAGTAAATATAGAAACAGACTCAAAGATGTACATCTTGATAATTGCATTCAGACGGGAGTGACAAGGTACTCACCGAGAAGTGGAAAAATTGTGGAGGAAAGTGAACGGTATTCTCTTCAGTAATTATTTTTACTTTTATTCACACTTATTTCAAGATATTATTATTGTGTTTGTAAATAAATAATTTAAGTAAGCATTTTATGTTTTATTGTAAATACGATGTCCTAATTTATCTTCGGTAATATAATAATATTGTGAATGGTACGATAAAGGACGATGATACAAAATTATAAAGAAGAAAAACGTATTAGTAGCTAAGCCGACAATTTAAATTTCTGAAAGTAGCTCACATCCTTATAGATTTTGGAGACCACTGATTTACATCAACTCAATCCAAAGAACACGGGTGTTCGTCACATTTTCAATTTTAATTACCAATCTCCCAGATATTTTGACAGAACAATTATGCCCCACTATATGTCCTTGTTTTGGGCATAATCCATCATTATCAAAATACCTACCTATGAAATGTTCTTTGATTACTTATTTACATACAAGTCGAAAATTCTAATATAAAAAAAAGCAACGCTATAACTTCAACACAATCCATCTTGTTCGTAAAACTATTGATTTAAACCATTATAATTTATGTAATCTTTTATTTACAAATCAAATAAAAGTGTGTCTTGTAGTGCTGTAAGCTAGCGACATAATTCTTTTTTAGGTAATGTAATTCAAACATAACCCTAAATTAATTCAACTCATATAAATTAACTGATACAAAATTGAGCAAACTAGAAATCAAATAGACCCTTGAACCTGACTATTAAAATTAAATGATTCTTTTTCATCAAGAAATTATAAGCTTACTTGTATATCATTGTCGCTATGGCAAAAAAAAACGTTAAAATATCAGTTTTGAGTAAATATAGGTTGAATAAACATGTCTATATCCGTCACAAATGTTTACATATTACATTTATTGATTAAAATGGCAATAACTTGATAGAACTCCTTTATAATAGGGTAAGATATTGAAGTATTTAGTTCTACAAAATTTTATTATGTAGATGATAGCTATTTCGGCTTAACGCCATAGTTAGAACTATACTCAACTAATTCTAACTTAGCCATATATACTGTTTAGAAGATATAGACAATATCAAGTCATCTCAAACATCATAAAATTAAAATATTTAATGTACTGATTGTGTTTTTGGGAAAGCGGCTACCGTGGTATTTTTAAATCATTAAATTTCAAATTAATCGTTAAAGAAAATGTATTGTAATTTTATTGATTTGGTGGAATTATATGAGCTTCTTATAATGGTTTAAGTAAGTGATAAATTAATGTTTGTTAGGTCATTAAGGAGATTATTGTTTAGATTATATCTATTAATTTCGAGCTGTTCTAAGAAGTTGAGCTTAAGGTCCTTATCACACAAATGTAGGCATACAGGCAATGAATTAGGAGTTATAATATATTAAGTGATTTTTCTATGATGTGGTTAGCGAATCGAAAATCGGTTTTTTAATTATTATTAATTGATGTTCTACATATTACATTGTTCAATAATTATTACAATAATGAGCTTTAAGTATACGTAAATCTTGTGAGATTAATTTTTGAAAAAAATCATGTTTCACTTAAATGAATTTTTCTATTTTGATAGTTGTAAAGAGAATTTTGATTTCATTGAACTAAAACGTTTTTCTCAGACGATAGATAGGGCTTTTAAAGCCAAAACGTAACTATTCCTAATATTTTTTTTTCAATATAAAACTAAATAAAATTTATAAAAATAATATTTAAATTTGCTACAATATTTCATGCTGTGCCAACGTTACACACTCGATCATATTAACAAAACTGCAAAATGTCGTTAACTTTACAAAGCTAATGGAAAAGTCGTATACATTTTAACGGTACAACTATTTCATTTTAAATTTGTAGAACAAGATAAGCGAAAATTCCTATGTACCAATTATTCACTCCAGTAAAACGTATTTAGATTAGAAATTTTGGAATATTTTAATGTCTTATTTAAATAAGTGGGCGTCACTCAATGATATACTGTTTACCCAGTGCTAGGACAAAATAATGTGGACATTACAGTAAGGAGAAAAATAAGGGCAAAATGGTATACGCAAGATAATTAATAAATCTAAATTCAACATTCTGTCCGTACTGGTATGTCGTATGGTTGATGGTGACAAATTTTTTATTTGTGCTCGCCAAAAAAATGCAAATGATATTTACAAACGTGCCAGGCAGCAATATGGATAAAACTGATTGCAGAAAAATAGTTATGAGATTGAGATAAGATTAATTTCATAAACATGATCCCTTAACCTTTCCTAAAATGTATTGTAACAATCTCGATTGGGTGCATCTGATTGGATACAAAATCATTTATATGGATAGATATAAATAGATATGTCGTTACTTTTGGTATTAACGCACACCGAATTAGGCTAAAAAAAACTATAATTATAATCCAATTTTTTTCACATTTTGTAAATCAAAAAATTGATAAGGTGTAAGCGTACTATTATGATCTGTCAATCATTTAATGACGGGTAAAATTTTCAAATATGATATACCATTCACACGTCGGACGAAAACTTTTATACAACCTTTCATTATTGATATAATAATAAATGTAATATTGAATAGATATATAGAAGTATTATTGATAAAACACATATTCACAAGAAACAACATAGTTCATAAACGATAAGATATTTTTTCGGAAAGTGTTTTCGTTTAAGCAATATGTAAGCACATTCGTTTTTTTTACAATATATAAAAAAACTGCTACAATTTAGAAATATTAATGATGTATTATTTCTTATTACAAACTTTCATTAAGTCAAATTGTATAAATTATATTATTTAATATAATCTCTAGAAGGTAAAATATTCCGTGCGATGGCTCCACTATGAAAAAGGAGTGGTGGATATTTAAATTAAACAAATTCTTTACTAATTTTCCGCGCGTCTGATTCCTCAAGTTTACTGTTAAATTTATAATAAATGTAATATGCATGGTAATAAATATAATGAATACGTTATGACACCACTAATAATAAATTACGTATTTCTCATACAACATCAAAAACCAAATTAAAGAAGGAATGTGGTATTCTCTTCCTATATGAAAACTTTATTAACACTTCCGCATATATGATAAATCGGTGCAGAGAAAATGGAGATATGTCAAAAAGCTGGATATTTTTAATGAAAAAAAATCACTATAATAATTAGCATTTAGTGATTTTTTTTTTCAAAACATTCTTTCCTACCTTATGGTATACAGTCGATTTTAAAAATAAAACACAATTTTTTTGTACTAGGTACTTCCACATGTTACAACAAAATAAAATTACAACAGGGCTATTTATAAAATACTTTGAGTAAAACTTGTTACAAAACACGACTATTGAACTATAAAAACTATTAGAGAAGTACACACCGAGTGGAAATGACATAATTCTGTAGAAAGCCGACACCGTTTAATTAAAAATTGTATACACAAGTCTATATCTGTTTAACTTCAATTAATTGGAGATATACACATTTGATGTGCACAGAAATTGATTTTAATGAAATTTGGCAGATAATTTTTGAGACGGATTTTATTGGTTGTTTTATTATAAAGACTATTAATCCAGATAAACTGCATTACAATAATACTATATTGCGTGCATGAGGTATGTCGCATTACCGACAATTTAACAATGACATTAACAGTAATCTATTATTAATACATAATAATATAGTTGTTATTCATATCCGCTTATTACGATAAAACAAAATTCATTCGCAACATTTTTTCAATAAAAACCTTTTCCAAATTAAAAATTGTATTTTTGTGTTCTGTAAATTATTATTTTATACCTACTAAATGTACAACCTAAATATCAAATTTATGAATCAACCAGTATTTTAAAAGATAACGGTGCATTTATTTGAACGAATTTAATTTTTATTATAAAAATACAATCTTTAAATATATACGAAGAATGTTAATTGTATTGATTGCTCTTTATATCCGGAGCGTTGGAGAGGAAGCGAGAAGCGAAGACACGGAGAAGTGGAGCTTTACTCGGAACAGGAGCAGAGCCGGAATACAGAAAATTTGCAATGCTCCACTGCTCTGGAAATTCTTTATTTCTATCAAAATCTCGTCACAAACTCCAATAAATGTGTTTTTTTAATATTAATTATCATTATTGATTTTATCATGAAAAGATATTATACTTGGCATTTCGTAACACTATAATTCTTTCACAACGCTGTGGTAGCACTCCATCAAGTATGCCCAATACTTAAACGAGTGTCAGCGATTATTTTCTGAGCTGAAACTATTATTAAGCGAGAATAGGGAAACAATGAAGCATGATTATTTTATATAATTAATAGTGATAACAAAAATTAAAAATGCTTATTTGAAAACTATTAGTCCTATCAAAACTTGTTGGGAACATAAAGCGGAGCTGGAGTAAGTACTTTGATACCGGCGCGGAGCAATTTAAAAAATACCTGCTCCAATCCTCTGAATATAATTATTAATTTATTATGTGTCAGATAATTGTATTGTATTGTAAGATTGGTGATTTAGCTTTTATTTTTGGTGAAGTAGTTTGTATTTAACGTGTTTACAGCAGTGGCGTAGATTTCAGGAGAAGTTTCCTTTGAGTATATAAAGATTGTTATCACAAAAAGTTATATCGACTAAAATTTAAAGTTTAAATTAGTTCAGTTCCAATTAAAACTAAAAGGCACTTAAATGTTAAACATATTGTTCGACCCTTAATTCAATAATTACTATATATATAATACAATACGAGTCGCCAAACGCGCTCCCGAAGGTTTTTAGAGTTTTGAGTAAATCACAAAATACTGTTATGGACAGTATGATAATTTTAAGTATAGTTTAGGCTATATTGTGTCTTCCGGTTTATAAGAAAAAGTGAAATATTCTTTTACACTGTCATTTTTTGGAGCAAGTCGAATGTGTAAAATGAGGCTCGAAATCGTGTAAAAAACCACATTTTTAAGTTTGGAAAAGTTTTGAATTTTGAACAGGGGATGAAATAGGAAGAAATTTTAGACTTGCGTCCGGAAAAATTGATAGAACACATACGTACATTAAAAACTTATTTTTATTTAAAAATCGTCAGGAGCGTGTTTAGCGACTCAGTGAGTCATATAATAATATTATATGTACATAATATTGATTTTAATTCTACAGATTTAATATTCCAGAAGAACTATCGTGGATTTAGCAAGAAAAGCGTGAATAGAAAGAATGAAGGGAGAATAGATAAATCTAATATAATCTTAGTAATATAAGATCTTTTTTGGGAATTGAAACACCAGAAAACCCCATTTTCACTGAATAGAAATTATTTGTTGGTCTCAGAGAGCGGAGCGGCCGTCGTGAAATTCGCGGAATACCTCTATAATTCACAAATATACAACGTAATCGGCAAGTTGACTTTCCAGAAAACCGTCGGAGCTATATATTATTTTTTCAGCTATTTAATGTTGAATTTTGGCCTCGTGGCAGTGACCCCATTTAAGTAAGAAGAATTGATTCTTTTCGTTTGAAATAAAAAAAATGTTGTCATCCGCCAAAAACCATCCTTCCGGTTGATAATAATAATTGCAATTTCTTTTCACACTTGCAAGCGTGTAAACATTCGCGCTATATCTTCGCATTAATAATAAAACATTAATGTTGTTACTAATTATTCAAACGACAGTTAATTATAAGTAAAATGCACAGGAGTACATATATAAATAACACTATTATAAAACATTTATTTAAGATCAAAGATTAGATAGCTGCTAAAAGTGCTATAAAAACCATAGAAATTATTATCATTAATATATATCAGGATTACTCAATCTTTTTGTTTTAGGGAGCCACTTTTGTCATGATATTTTCTTGAGATCGTATCTCACTCTCAAATTAAGCAAAAGTAAATTCCACACTAAGATTTAGTTTTTCAAGCAAAAACAAAACTTTATTACCCAAATAATGTTAAGAAATCTTAATATGTTATATCCATATATTATGATACTCACTTTTAAGGTGTTAACTGTCAATTCCTTGTGGAAAGACATCATATTTAAAAAAAACACAATTCATTTGTACTACTTTCCCATGTTTATAATGATCAGGACCGGTTTTGCTCATCATGAGCATTATCAACTGATGATAATGCTCGTGATGAGCGAAACCGGTCCTGATCATTATAAATATGTGGAAGTAGTACAAATGAATTGTGCTTTTTTTTATTTTTAATATTATGAAACTATAACCATCTAATTATCACTTACAGAGTGTCGAACTCTTCAGGATCACAACCGAGTACGACGAAACAATTGAGTAAAAACATACCACTAGGCTTTGGCAACCATGAAACTATATATGTAACTTGTATTAATTTATATAATTGATAATGATTGTTATAAGTTTATAAAGTTGATTGATTTTTTGACCAGTTTTGAAAATAATTAATTGCTTGGTTACTTAATTGGTTATTTTATACAGTATTATATTATCGCTTGTCACAGTACCCACTAAATGTAAAAGTATTAATTCTTTGAGAACCTGTTTCTGTGTGCGAACTTTTATAAAGTACTAGGCATGAATAGCTGGTGTATTATACAAGCAGTAGGTATTAAATTACCAACCACAAAATTTGTCACTCTGGCGAGAATTGTTATTTTAGTCCAGATTGTGGTGAAACAGTTTCGTTTTCGTAATTACTTAATCCTGTGAAGAAATTCATAATCACGTTCAACCCGGTCGCCATTAACCAACCCAAAATTTATTTATAGCTCTAGGATAATGTAAACGTTCAGCAAATATTAGAATCATTATCATTGCAAGTTTTAATGAGGTTTTAAGAAGACTTTATGTTATGATTATCTGAAATATTTTTTCAAACTTTGCTGAACAGTGATATTAAACATTTTGTTTGTTGTCATCAAAATTCTCGTTACATAATTTAATGATAAACAGGAACGAGTTTTAAGGTTATATTTCTGGTCCAAAAATACTGGTTTCTTTTCGTGTCTTTAAACTTATTTCTCAATGTTATTAGTATTTCAAAAAAACTGTATTAAATAATTACTTAAATAATTTAGAGCATCGACTGAGGGTGCTTGATGGAATTTTAATATCAAATTTTAATTGTTGAGATTTTGTACATTTTCATGTATTTTGAAGTTACATTTCAAACGTTAGATTCTGTTTAATGTCAGTCAATTCGAGTCCATTCGTGTGTTAGAATGCCTGAAGATGCCAAAAGGCAAACCCCGGCTCGTTAGTGACAAAATACATGGAAATGTACAAAATCTCAACAATTCAAATTTATCAATAACTTGTTGTAAATTATACTCAGACTTCAACTCCATATTAAAAGTGGGGGAAAATTAGAATCATGTAAACTTGTACATAAATAAATAAATTGACAATACGCAAATTTCTATCTCGGAAATTGAGCCCATAAGGGTAAAAATGAAATAGGACGAAGGCTTTAGAGTATTACCACTCGGTAAACGCGATATATATAGTATAAAACGATCGTTTTTTTCAGGCCATATCATTTTTTTCCGAGCTCGGACATAACACATAATTCAATATAATGTGGAGGGAAATGATTTATAATCGAGTTCATAGGCCAGATGTAGGTATGTAGAATTGAGTTTGTGTTGAAAAATGCTCAAAGAATAATTTACGACAAACTGAAAGAGTTTAAGAATTTAGAGTGTGAAATTTGTTTTATTGCACTTACATATTAACACTTTGTGCACTACTGATACTAATAATTTGTCACAACTAATCCAATATCTTATAACAAAATTGCTCTCGTTTACATAGATATTCAATTGGTAACCAGGTGCCCGTGACTTAACAAGAGATTAAGCAAATTCATATTACATAAATCTAACTTATTGGTGAATCGATCTTAAATACAGTCCTGTTAAATTAGGTACAAATAGTATATACTCCATTAGATTCAGTGCTCGAATTTGACCAGAGCACACTGTACCGGCGACTGTAAAAGTAGCGCATCTTACAAAAAAATCATGGAAAATATATTGCCTACTACTTGCTGGCGTGCCGCTTCAGTGCACTCCGGTCGAATTCGAGCACTCAATCGAATGAATGGAATATTTGTTGTTTAAGTGTATTTAAGATCGATTCGCAAATGAATGAAAAAACATGTCGATTTTTTTAAATCAACGAGCGAGCGTTCCAGTTGGGGAAATTTTCCATATCGAGCACCGGATAATATTATGTGCAGTTATACATATTGAATAAACATTTTTTGACCAATGACTATCGTTATCATTAGCCTTCCTTAATCTTCCATATTACGCTGGTTTTCAATACAATATTGAAGTTTTTTGAAATCTATTTAAAAATTTAATTATATTTGAAACTACAACTTTATTAGAAGCTACTCCAGATTCCTACATTCCAGATTTTTTTTAGATAAAGAGATTCTATGACATCTGATATCAGAAGACTCCAGCAAGGTTACAAGTTACAATCATAAATCTAAAATATAATTCACACGTTTTAAATAATTATGATATATTTAATATGCTATGAAAAAAATGATTTATTTTCTTTTCGCATGGGAAGCGTTAAATATTCGAGAAAAAAAAGAAATCAGTCACCGCTGATAAGTGTTTTGGCATTCAGCCACGACATGGTGACGAGTTGAAACCAGTCAGTATGTGTCCTGACCGAGAACGCGAATGACAAACATTAAATATGTCTCATATTTTATTTTTTTATTTTAAAATGCTATCTTCGAAGAAAAAAATCAAAGATGCGCGCACTGATATAAATGGGATATGACAATATTTAATTTAAATATACGGCTTACACTTCACTGAAAAAGAACACGATACATCATACATAACCCTAAATAACCCATATTTTATGAAAAAAAAACGTGTTTGCATATAAAAATAAATAATAATTATTTAAGTAACCTCCCTCCATGGATGAATGTTTGTGATGTTTTTATTTTCTCTCATCCACCAATTATCCGAACCTGAAAATTGGGTGTACAGAGAGCGACTAGCTATCTGCTAGTTCTTTTCAATTTCCTTACCATCTCCGAAGAGAAAGGTGGAGCGAAAACTTACCAAAAGTTTTCATACAATTTAGTTGATACTCAATTGGTAATTCATGTGTTCTACATTGGTAGCGATCACTGAAAAACATAGTATGTTTGTTAACCTCTCCAACACATTTTTAAACATTATAAACATTTATAAAGTATAAACATTTATTTTTCATAACAATTTGTTTTCGAAGCATCTATATAGTATTAAATTATAACGTGAATAGTTATCAAAATCAACATTATACATTTATATCTTTATCCCAGCTTAATCTTTGCGCATGTGTGATAGACCTTTTGAAACGATGCGTAAAGTCTTAGTTCGCAATGCTAAAATTGTAAAGCCTGTCGTTAATAATATCGTTTACTACATATAATATTACCATATCCCAATACATTATTCTTGTTCAGCCCACGAGCTATAGCTATGATCAGGGACGGCTCTTGTAAAGGAGCAAAGGGTGCACTGCACTCCAATAAGTCCCATCAAAATATTCCATTAATAAACGATATTCAAATATAATAATTATACCAATTCACTAATTTTAAATTTTCCTCGTGTTTCCCATAGGAAAATATTGGAGGAAACGATGATCAATAAACACGACTAGCAAACGTATTCTGCGTCGATTCAGAATACGCATGAAAGTCGGTCGATGACGCGGTAGGAGCATAAATTCTTTTGCACTCCTTAGACGTCTGAAATGTTCCATGTATTTTGACATATTTGTGACGTTGCAACAGTATGAACTACGCGAAGGGGGGATTTTGTATGGACTGTTTTTGAGCATTGATCCCCCTGGCGGAAATTCCCGAACGTACCCGAAGCGATTTGACGTTTGCGTTTACAAGCCTGTAACAGTCATTTGTATGAATGAAAAAGAGCAGTGGAACAAGCGTAGTAAGCTCATTTAATTTCAATATGATTCTTTAACTATACGCTCTTCAATAAGAATAATATTTACCTACCATTATAACTTTTGGAGTGATGAATACAATTTATAAAATTATAACTATGATCGTGTATAATACCGTGTAGATATTATTGAATATTTAAAATAGAATAGTTTCGAGTTTTCTACCTGGCTGGCCTTACCTATTCCATAATATTCAACTGTGTATCTGGTTCAGTTTCGTAATACACCTTCCTCTAATATTTTTTATATTCTTCTATATTGAATTCTGCAAATTACTTTCCCCAAAAAATACTTATGCGAAAAATTTCCGGCTTAATACAGAATTATTCCAATTGCAGACATTAATACGGTAACCTTAACATATGATTTCACCGAGGAATTTAAACTTAAATTGAACTAACCGTCTTATACAGCAGAGAAGATTTTTACGATGTCGTTGGAGCCCTGTCTATACTTCAACTCTTCACGAATAAAAAAATACATGTAGTATTTAGCTAAACCGTTAAGCCATTACAAATAATTTATACAATATCGATGACTTCCGTCGAAAGTGAGTGTTACTTCTAAAATTTAAAAAGGATCAATTCATTTTGAGAAATACCACGACTAAAGACAGACAAGGTTTCCCAAACTATCATCCGCGACAACCTGGAATGGTTGTATATGCTGCTAGGGCTGCAACAAATTTAGACGTACTCAAATTCATATTGATATTACCTACCCAAAAAAAAGAAAAAAGGTGGTCCGTCGAAATTAATCCGCAGGAAAGGTTTAGGAAACCCTGGTGAAGAGAAACAGTTGATATCGCCAATATCAGACTTATATTTTCGTATATGTCTGATAGTACTTTCAAAATCCAATATGTGGAGGATGGATTTCTTGCATAAATATGTGAATCTTTTTTTGCACTCCCTAATATTCCTGTCACCGGCCGCCACTGGCTATGATGTTGAATTGCAAAGACATCTATTAATTTTATAATCTTCTTTATACGGAAAATTTCCCAATTCATAATTTTGACGGAAAGATGCTCGCTTTTTTTTAATTTTCTGTTGTGAAACTAAATCAAAATCATTACGATCCAACATCACCAATGAACATTTACTTATTTAGAATCACGCTATTAAATTTACAACTGATATTATAAGATTATTTTTTTTAAATAAATCACAATTTTTGTACTAATTTCATAATTTTATAAAATTATCATGAACGGTTTTGCATTTTGCGAGCATTCTCTACAAAACATTTTATAAAATTGTGAAGTTAGTACAAACAAATTGTGTTGTATTTTTATAATTATAATGGCTGTCGACCAAGAATTTTTTTAACAGCTTAAAAGTGAGAATTTCAATTATAGTCGTATGATTAAATTATGTTTGGTCGTAGAATTAATTATTAGAGTCTGTAGAATTTCATTTATCATTGTGATAATTCATTTGTTTAATTGGCAGCCCGTTCTTCATTTTGAATTCGTAATGCAGACCTGCGGCCAAAAACTTTGTCCAGGCCTGTTACAAACGATCAAAAACAATGTATCGAAATTCACGATCCACGCATGCATAAGAAATAAGGACAATACTTTTACATTTTGACGTTTGTTCTTTTGTTTTCGTCATCGCATAAAATCATGTTTTAAAAATTCGTCTAACAAGTCGTTTTCCGTTTTTTAACGCTTCAAAATCCGTATAAACAAAAACAAAGGTACCCAAAAATTGTAATTTAACGATGTATCTAAATAGAAATGGGGTGAAGATAAGTGCATTAAAAATACTGTTTTTAATGACACAGTTTAAGTCTTTCTTCGATGGACTCGGAGGCAACTTTGTGGAAAATAATTTTTGATATAAAATTAAAATTAATAACTTTATTATTCTACTGGTTGTTCTGGGACGTGTGGCAGTTTCGTCTTTTTGGGAACCATCTGCAGACTGAAAATTCCGGTCATTTTCATTCAAATAACGATTGGTTATTCATCTTAAAAAAATAAGTATAGATAGATAGAAATTGAAAAAATCTGCATATTACAAATAAGCGAGTATTATCATGTCCTTCAAAATACCTAACTTATTATTATAAACAAGTTTGTGGTAACTCTTAAAAATACATAGAATGCAAAACTCTTAATACAATCTAAAATAATTTCAAATATGCTCCACTCTTTCTATACAACAACCTAAGGCGATTTTTTATCCATATTCTTTTGTTAACGTGTTAAAATTGACAACAGAATTAATATTTTATAAAATGCGACATTATGAACATCATTTTCCGGTCTGCTTGGATGACTGAACAGATTTATTAACCTACGTCGCTTGGCTTATTATATCTAAAGATCTGATTCATAATACTTACCTATTATCCTAAATAAATTGATAAAGACTGAATGGTTATTTTTATGAATTTCTTTGTATCATTTCAACAGTATAAAATCATATTTGAATAAAGTAATTGGTAGAAACATACTTGTACGAATCATTAAATAAAAATAAGGTAATCGCTATTTCAATCGCAACTTTTTATTCGTGCTGTATTTGTATGAGAAACTATTCGTTTGCGGGCAGTGTGTTGTTGAATATTTTGAGAAGAAAGGGCTTTACAAATATTATACAACAGGTGTTCCTGAGACAATATGGCCAAACAACGCGCTGACTTTGACTAATTACTTCGTGCGATCTTCTCTTTATCATCTGACATTTTGAAATGATGACGTCACCACGTTTTGTGGTCGTGGGTAAAATTATAATCTTCTCACCAATCAAGCAATTTAAAATCTTCCCCCAAAACAGCCGGCTTCATAAACAAAACATTTTTACTGCGAATGCCAGTATATAATATAATAGAATAGCCACGTGTAAACATCGACGAAATACGAATATAACGAACCAGCTCCGTTTCAATTTTTTAATTAGCGCAGTCATAAAAATGCTTGCATCCAGATCAAAAGCACTTAAGCAATAGAACTTTTGACAAGGTGGGCCAGTTTGTGATATGTCGGCCTCTGTGGTCCATTGGTATGTGCTTCACGTTAGCGATCAGATCGGTCAGGGAACTAGATTCAAGCCCCGGAAAGGTTCAAATCAAATTTAGATGATTTCATTTAAAATTTGAGATCTTGGGCATGGATGTTTGCGATGTCTTTTCTGCTGACTTATCTTTGTCACGTGATTAAAAATTTCAAAATATTTGACACATTGAAAGTAATTAGCAGTAATACTAAATATTTGAAACAAACTTAGTACACACGTCCAGTCTCTTGCAGCTGAAGTCTAAGAGTCGGAAGATGACTCTCAAAGAGGTGAAACACTTGTCACATCTAGTAGCATAACCAGTGGAATAACAAAGTTATCAACTTTATATTAGATTCGTTCCATATGAATCTAAATTCTTCTTTAAATATACTATTTAATATTACATTTAGGCAGTGTAAGATACAAGCGTATGTTTATTTTAATTTAATAACATATTTTTATTATGTAGGTTAAATTGAAGCCAGTACGTCGAAACTTTATGCAAAATATTTTTGTAATACCAAAGATCTTAAACTACGTTCACCACTTAATGAAGACCGAGTTACTTCACGATTTTTCATGGTTTCCCATTTTTTTGCACTCTAAACTCTTTTTTGGAGTGAGTACGGATATATAGTATAGGAATAGTAACCGGCTAATCACCCTCACTACATCCCGATTTTGGGATCGGATGGATGATGCAAACATTACAGACATTATAGCCTTCGACATTTGATATCGATGCATACAATTTTTCGAACAGAAGTTCGAAATTGTGGAAACCCCAGTTGAATAGGTTGAGAGCCCAAGAGCATTTGTCACTCGACTACAAGTTAGTGTTGTATACCTATGTCGGAACTAAGCTTTATCGTAGAAACTGTAAAAGTAAATAAGTACACATCTATAATATTTTATTTGGCGGTGAAGTACTAGTTGAGAAATGAGAAATGGCTGATAGATAAATGTACTTAGGTAGATTTATCGTAAATATTTTGAATATTCTTTGTTTGCAAATTGGCACACCTGTCGAACACACTCTTCTAGTAATACACACAGCTGTCAAACAGCATTTGCTGAAACCATATTGTTATTTTCGCTATATGGAGGATCATTTCGTATACTTCATCGTAGGCAGGGGGCTTCAATATTTGATTGATTGATTGATCGACGTGTATTACAGGTAGGTAGGTACTCAGAGTTTTGCGCCGATATCAATCATAATTTTATATTATGTAAATAGTTATTTATAGTCATTATCGATAAGATATAAATGGAATCCGTTACTCCTCTTGATTGCACACTTCTCTAATACATTTTTAATTATTTACTATTTGCTTTACACCTACCCGATTCTTGAAATTGAAACGGCATGAGAGAAGTTGCTACTTCTGATTACTATTCAAAATGTTTATATTTAACCATATAACTTCTATTTTAAAAATAAAACACAATCTGTGATTATACTCGCGATGAGTGAAACCGGTTCTGATCATTACAAACATGTGGAAATAGTGAAAACAAATTGTGTTTATATAAATATTTTTAAAATTTCAAACGTTTCCACCAAGAATTAACAGCTCACACCGTAAAAGTGATTATATAACTTCTACCAGCTGTTATATGTTAAATTGTTATGGATTAATTGCTCGTTTTGGAATAAAACACTAAATCGAAATATAAAAACTTCAAAGTCCAAATACTCAAAACTAGTATTTTTCAATTAGTGTCTTCTTCTAGAGCAACGACGATATAAGTCTTATGAAATTCAAGAATATAGTTCAAATCGACAAACGTAGTATAGCAATTTATATTTTAAGCTTCTAGGTTCATATTTATAAAGCTATTTTTTGGAAAGAGTCCATGTTATGGTTTTCATTCTTTTATTGCAGTTTTCAAAATATCTCAAAAAAGATTGTTTTTATGTTTGAAGATTGAATATTGAATATTTTTATAATCTCACCACGAAATGTATAAAATCTCAACAATTCAAATTTGATATTGAAATTTCATCAAGCACCCTCAGTCGATGTCTTAACTTACAAAATGTATAGTTTTATTTTCATGATATTTTTACATGGGTTCAACATCGTACGTGCTTAAAATTTATATTATTGAATACATATAAGTAGAAAACAAATTAATATGATATGTCTATCTTTGGTTTGACCGAACCGTAAAGCTATATGGCTGCTCCGGGATAAGTAATACTTTGGTCTGGCAACCTTTCTACTAAGGCATGATGAAAAGAATGTTTAATTGAAAACGTTTTATGGATGACATTTCTATTATTGTCGCTTTTTATTACATTAACGTATGTTTTTTTAAATTCCCATGAAGTTTCTTAAACACTGAAGTACTAATTTTTTCGTTTTTCTGCTATCAATAACAAACACCCTACTTTTTTCGACTTGGCGCTTCTGATTGGGCTAGTTTTTTCGTTTTGTTTCACACAACCGGAAGACAATTTAGTTTATCCCTGACAATTAAAATCTTCTGCTCGTTTATCGGAACTCAAAATACAAAAGAGTCCATTAAGAATGAGGGCCGTATCCACCATTTTAATTTCTTAAGCTTAGTCAACCCTTTCGATGCCTGAGTAGCAATATGTAACAATTTTTTTTTAATTAACATAATTATTCAATATTAATATCACCTAATGTTGTTTGTTTTATCTCAAAGTCGTATTTTAACCGTTAAAATTCAATGTGGCAACAAATATTATGAAAATGTGAAAAATTTTAGCGACCCACTTTAAAAAATCCAGATTATTTGCCATTCCCCAGTCCCCATCTGTTTGCTCATATCAGTATTTCTATATACATTCATTAATATTAATATAATGCATGACACATATATTAAAACAAGATTGGCATAATATGTTGATACTTAATTATGTTTGATCAATAAATTTCAATTAACAGTTCAATTTAATGTTTCAAAATGTACATTAAAGTCCTTATTTATATAAAAATATTGACTCCCAGACTCATTCAGTTGCTTATTTCTAGTCATGCCTCTGCAAATACCATACTGGAATAATAAATTAGAAAACTACATTTGTGGAACATTTATATTATAGGCACTACGGGTATCGAACGGGTTATGCAAAAACGGTTTTCCTCGCCTTTTCTGTGATGTAAATAAAGCGTTCGGCTTTCAAAAATACGGATGCGGAAGTCGACAAGATCGTTTTTCAAAATGCCGTCATAAGCAAATATTATTATTATTTTAAGAGTAGTGATTGCTAGTATTACACGAAAGTGTCAAGGATCCCGTATTGGGGCAACTTATAGACCTTTCAGGTATACTAACGACTGATTTCACTGTGTATAGAGACTTTTTTATTGTTTAAATTTTGCTTTTTTCATTTACTTTCGTTAATAAGAATAGTGTAATATTATGAAGTCTTTTCAACTATTACTTCAAATGATCGATCAATGTCATGGAAGTATCAAAACATTTAAATCCGGGGTCTACTTAAAAGTCTGTAAAGGGGACCCTAAAATGCAATGATCCTATTGTTATTACCTAATTTCATTGTAAAACATTAAAATAAATAACTTTTTTATTCCATAAATTATTGTTAAAATCGTTAACTTTGGGACTGGATCTGCAGGCGCCGAGCCCAGAATTGCTACTTTTATAATATGTCGGCCCCTGCTGACAAACTTATTAGTTCATTGACTTAATAAAAAGAATCAACTCTTTCGTTGTTTATTATCGTTGGCATTGCAATCCCCACCACCATTCGCCACAAACGTACGTTCTAGTATTAGCGTTTTCCCGTGGTATATGTAACGTTAAGCGTATTATTTAAGTTTTTGTGCTGGGATTGTCTAGGGAGCAGCTGTCCAAAACTCGACGGCTTGCACTTTAGTGTGCTGACTGTCCTTAACTTAAGAAGTCACGTAGTGTTTTCTGTATAGATCTATTCGCTTGTCTTAGTATGATGCCACAAATTTGCTGAAGCCGTTAGTTTCCCATATTAGCTGCCAAGTCGGTATGGCCTGTGGGTCCAACAGCTGATCGGACCGACTTGAGAAGCTTTTCTCGATCATTTGACATTAAAGGAATATTCCAGAGGATGCGGTCAGCATCCTGAATTTTGCTACATGCGCATGTTGGCCCATCTAGTTTACGCCTGCATGAAAAGCCTGGCAGCGAAACCACAGTGCACTGAACTGGCTCTTCCAGTAATTAGGTATTAAGCTCTGCGTGATCTCCATCCCCCGCTTGAATTTAAAGTGAATTTTAAGTCTGACGCCCCTTCAACGAAACGTCCCACCGCTTCTGCTAAATGCGAAGCGACGCATCCATCACACAGCCGCGGACAGTGTCGCGTCACGGAGACCAAGCTAGGAGGGGCGACACTCATTGACAATATAAAATAAAACATTAATATGACATGATAATTTGTGATTAAAATACTGATGAATTCAAAACATATTTGCTCATTGGAGTGTTTGAAAGGGGGGAGGAATTATAATTAAATTAATTTAAAAATGTTAATGGCATAAAATATTATCTAAGTAGTTAAATACTTAATACTTTCTTCTTAAAATAAAGCGGATAATATAATGTAGCAGGTAGCCCATATTGTTTGCAATGTGACCATTAGCAAAATCTTGTCCGCAATTTCGTCTTACAAGGTGGTACTAAAAATAAATGATAGTTCAAGTTACCGAAATATTAGCCTTTATAATATTATAATCTCTCGTTATTCCTTACTTTTACAGACTTTGTGGTGGTGTCGTTGGGTAATAAGTACCTACATTATACATTTTTTATAAACCCCGCTAATAAATTCACAATTTAGTATTTCGTGCTATTATATATTTAAATTGCTATTATAATATATTGAAACAAAATCGAATAGAGATAGATGGTTAAGTTCCCAACGACTAAATTATCGACATAATATTTAAATGCGAAATAGACCCATCAAAAATTTGCAAGAGAATCCAAAATGTATTTACGATATTGGTTTATTGTCGCGTTTAACTATTTTGCAGATAGAATAATAGGTATCTTTTACCCTGAAAGCAATAAGCCCAAATCTGCCTAAAACATAGGCAGTCTTTTAAATATATTCTGCATATTATCATTTTCGTTGTAGTTCACTAGTAATTTGGGATGCCCACCATGTTTGGATGTCGTATTTTCCGCGCAAATGTTGCATATCGTATTTTTTTCTAAAGCTTTTGTGTTTACGATGTTCCACTTAGGGTCACCAGCACCAATATAAATATGATATTTTTTATAAAAGGTTCAAATATTATGAAATGAGTTTCCATTATTGTTTGATAGTCTCAGTTGAAGTATAAATCGTATATTTTGAGAATCAATATTTTTCACATTTATTTTAATAATAACAGATGATTGAAGGCAATGCGATTTCAGACAATACAGCCATTTCGCACTTTACTTCAACGCGGTCAAGCAAAATGATTTTTTTTTTAAACACCTATACAAATTTTTAATTTACATCATAATCATGCTCCGAATGTAGATGTTGTGAAGCAAAGACATTAAACTAGCCATATTGAATACTTGCTGGAGACCAATATAGCCAGAAGTGTTTGCAAGAGATAACGCCATTCCACCAAGAATTTTTTCATATTATTAAATTATTACATTTATTATGAGGTGAAAGTTTTGAAGTCTGATGGAGTAATGATCGCAAATGGATTATTTAAGCTAATATCTGAACCCATGGTGTAAAAAGTATAGGTGAGCTGGATCGTTGTTTTTGTATTGACGAACCAAATTTTTATTGTCACCAGAACACCGTTGTAAGCATAGTGCATTGTAATTGGAAAAGCATATAATGAGGTCAACAAATACAAAAATGGCGACTGTCACCTTTTATCCAGCTCGCCTGTACTTCTTACCATCATGATCTGAACCGAAACGGAAAACGGCCCAGTGATTCATTCAGAGGATCCATCTTTTTACGAGCGTTGGCGAAACTATCCAGCTATCCAGGAAATTGGAAAACTGTGGGTTAAATATTGATCCAAATGTGGAACGTGCACTTAAATTAAGATACACATTGAGAATTAACTATCATGAATCACGGAATTTCAAAATAAACAACTACCTATGACTAGTATTCTTGAATTGATTATTTCGTAACCAAAAATGGAGTTTTAGAAGACAGGAGCGAAATTGAGGATGCATGGATGTCATTTTAGTTTTAAGCAATAAATAATATTATGTTTATACAAATAATTATCCTTACTAATTTTTTTTTAAATAAATTGTAGACCTTTTTTCCTCGAATTTTCTGAATGCATCTTCTCATTTCGTATGGAATTATTTTCTTTATTTTAGCGTTTTTTCTTCCTTGGTATCTATCTACCCTATGTTTTTGTATGGATCTAGACTTTTTTACAGTTTCCATTTACGCGGTTTATCGCGGAACGGATATATATATATATATATCAAACACTCTTTCATTTCGTAATAATTTAAATATAATTCGTTATTTGTTACCAATTATTAACAAAGTTAACTCGAAGGCAGTTTGTTACAAGAATGTAAGGAATAGTTTAACAACTTACATAGATCAAACAATTTCAGATGCTTCTTTACATATTTTTTTTCAATATCAGTGAAAACAATTAATTTTATTAATTTTGGACAAATTATGCCATACTAAATTCATTCCACAAGACATTGGTGCAACCCTAAATTTTATTTGCATTTAAAGAGAGCATTGTCCCTTAAGTACAATGTAAGGGCTTGCCTCAACAGTCATAATCATAAATTCCTTATGATAAATCTCCCAAGGTCTGGGTCTCTCCAAAAATAGATGCGGAGAATGAAAAATGAGAGGGATACATTGACACAATCATGCCAGGTGTTTTGTATTCATACCACTAAAGAGTGACAAAGTATCGAAATACGAATATAACATATTGCAGGGGTTGTAAACTAGTTACCTTTACGAATTGCAATGATAAAACTATCACTTTTAAGGTGTTAACTGTCAATTCTTGGTGGAAAGACATTATATTTTAAAAAATAAAACACAATTCATTTGTACTACTTCCACATATTTATAATGATCAGGACCGGTTTCGCTCATCACGAGCATAAAGTAAGAAAGCAAAAAAAGATAAAACCATCCACCGAACATAAAATATTACCTATTTAAATGTTTATAATAGCCACTTTTCATTATTCTTACGTGTCTCCTTTCCGGAATTTAACTAATAAATAAAAACCATCTTTTTTATTCCATTTAATTAATGAGAAAAAAAACCAATTTAGACTTTTCATTATTATATTTTACCAACTATTTCTCTGGGCAAATTAATTTTCTAAAATGTACTCCCACTTTTTGTCAGTACAATTTTGTCAATTAATAAATAATGGATTAATACACGTACTTCGGTTTTGTTGAGAAACAAATAAGTATAGTCCTCGGTGATACCTGATGTGCATTCATGGATGTCAGAAATGGGGTAGAACGACGGAGATTTGTTTATATTCATGACCGGATTATTGATTGTGAGCAATGTTTTAGTCCAACAAGAGGACATGTCATATAAAAAGATACTAACAATATTAAAGACATACAGTCAGAGTCATTCAGAGGAAATTTTAGACCTAGGGCAATTATTAAGCTTTTTAGTCTCTTCCTTCAAAATTAAAAACTTTCAATAACTTTCATTAAAGATTTGCTCAAGTGGAATTAATCAATTTGCAGATTAAGTTGCCCAAACGCAGTGTCTTTTAACTTTAGTAGGACTAGCAAATTAGGTTATAATTTCGGAAAATCTCAATTCATAATTCAATTTTTGTGGATGCCCCTCTTACCCCCTCAACCTCTCTCAGCCCAATCTCAGATGCACAAATCTTTAGAAAACTTTAAACATGGTAACATTATTAATCATAATACAAAAGAAATTTCAACAACTTTTAATTTATACATTTCTCAAACACACATTACAAAATTTACATGTTTCATACAATATACAAACATAACAATGGTCACATAATATTTTGGCACAAATGCAAAACATTAAGACTAGATTCCATGTGAATAAATACAATGTAAGTCTTACCATATGAAAAACCTAAATTTAAATAAAAGCTAAGCACACTAAATTAAGTTTTAAAAAAAATAAATAGCCCCAATTGTCACATCCCAATTTCCAAAGGCCTCAACTCGAGAGGAAAATTCACCTAAGCAATATACTCATAAGAATAATATTATATTCCTTCTTTAAAGTTTATTTTATTTGTATATGATATATCGATGCTATACTGACAGAACGAATTAAGTCAGTTTTTGATAATTTTCTGTTTTAAATGTAAAAATGTATCCAATTTAACGCTTTACATACTGGTAAAACGTATGAAGTTATAGGATATAATGTCCAAAAAATTTTCAAAAAACAAAAAATTCTACTTGGAAGAGAGTACTTTGAATAAAAAAATAATGCTTTAAATGCAAAGAACTTGTTTTTATGACTTAATGCCTTCTCTCAGTATAAACCTCTATATGTGAGTAGTGAAATAATGTCTACAAAATGTAACAGGCAAGAAAACAATATATTATAGTGACATCTATGATTATCTACACTAAGTTATAAATAACTGCTTGAAAAATATTACTTAGATGTCTCTTTTACATAAATCATAACGGATTCAAATGAGCGATATATTTGTAAGCTTCGAAAATGGTATATTTGCAGACAGACAATTCTTACGATTATATAGTTATAGCAAATAGGTATATAAAAGAAATTTATTTTACCACAAGGAAAACAATATTTTATAAGCTATCGTGAAATTTATAGCAACAATTTTATTTATTTAAATATCCAAAAAGAAATCATTTATTTACTGGCTGAAGGAAGTTTATCAGTAGTTTTTCATTTTAGTGAAATAGCTCCACACCTAGAACGGCCTGTACAACATTTTTGAGATATACACACTGATTAAAAAAAAGAATATCTTTGAAGACTAAAGGCAAACGTAAATCTGCATTAGGAAAGGTGAAAAGTTATTGTATCTTGAATACAGTGTTTTCTTTACATTACGTCACGCACATAAATGTAGCTTCAAATAAGATGTAAGGAACAACAGAATAATAAATTATTACATATTAATCGTTGCCCAGGAAAAAACACAACTTACAGCCCCATATTCTTAATATTTCTAGTTTTTTTAAATACTTTCGGCGAATGAATGATTATGCAATATTTCGTGATTTTTTAAACTTCTCAGAAAAATATTCTGGAGCAGGGATTGGCAACATGGCCCTTTCTGTGAATATGTGATAAATGTAAATATAATACACCAATGATAACGTTGAAATCAATTACAATAGATGAAGCATTAGCAATGACAGACCAAGAGAATTTTTTCACCTCTTTATTCGGTTATTTCAAAAATTTGTGTCACATTTCTGTTTCATATATCAGTAAACGCTGTGTGTTAAAGCTATCAAATAACTATTGTACAAATTATAAATTCCCTACAATTAGTAAATCAAAATATTGATCAATACTCATTCACTCTCGTTGGATAATAGTATAAGAGCAGGTAACTGAGGACAATAACATTTTCGACGCCTGCTATTTTTTGAAGATGTGATGGATTCATTTTCACTAAATGTGCAGTAAATGTGAAAACTTATCGTAAAAAAAAATTGGCAAAAAGACATTTTTTCACACACACTGAAGTGTGTGAGCAAGAACTGAAAAATGCGAATCTAATAACTGTCATGTAATTTGTACTGTTTGACACAGAGCAAATGAAACCTTTGTTGTTCTTCTTGGATAATATGTTTTTATGTGAACTGATATATTCTGAAGATACAAAATAAGCTGTTACTGTCACTATCATAAATCAAAGCACACACAATAAACATGTGAGATGTGCTCCAAAATAAAGTGTGTTAGAACAACTGTGGAAATCCATTTTATATATAAATTAAAGTTGATGACTTTATTATTCAACTGTTTTTGTTACTAATTATAATACAAACTGTGGAATAACAAAGTTGTCAATTGTAATTTTATATTAGATTTAATAGAATATTTAAGCTTACCATCATTGCAAAGGTGCATTCATGGCGCCTAGGGAAATATTACATAACATTAAATGTGTCTGCGGTATTATATATTGGAATAAAATAGGTTATAATCAGAAGCATCTTGATTATCATTCCTCACTGTATCATATTCTCATGTTGTTTGCTCTTTTTACAGATAAACAATTGTATTACTAGGATATACAATCTGCATGATATTGGCCCAGGATAGTGACAATACTACAATTTGTTTGCAAGCCTTTGATATAAGATGCCATCAAAAGAAGAAGAGTATGATTGCATTGGTAAATCATTATCAACCATTCACTGAAAATTTTGTTGCAAAATGAAGTGAAGCTTGATATTTATTGTCAGATACTTTGGTATATAGTTAGTTACCCTTGGATATATATTTTAGGAAAACATGATAGCAAAAATCTTTGAAAAAAAAAACATAATTGAAAAATGTTTATAAATATGAATGTCTAAAAATAGAACAAGATGTCCTTAGTAAAAATGAAATGTAGACTGAGAATCCACTGTATGTGAATATAGATGCTTTTTAGCTGATTTCATCACAGCACATATATTCACTAGAAGTAGAATAATTAAATCAGTCCTTAGAAAATACAGTAGTGTCACCGAAAAATGCAAGAATTGAACCAAGCTCAGTCATATCTAATGTTTTAAAATATGACGTTAAATAATAGCAGTTACCCAAAAGCCATTCAGTAAGTATTTAAAGTTCATCTTTAAGCTTAGCATCATTCAGTACATCAATGTAGTGATCAATCATTGCTAAAATATTGCTGAAAAATTCAGTATCATCATCATTAGAGCCCTCACCACTTTTTGCATCATCCTTCTTGGCAACAATTTTTTCGTACAATGTTTGCATTTTGTGGAAAACAACAAGAAGACTTTTATCTTTGTAGTGATGATGTTTGCAAATGTGGCTAAACGTGTTGATAACGGAGAATATTTTATCTATATTGTCAACATTCATACTGTCATATTCAAAATACTCCTGCAATAACTTACTTAGAATTTCACAAGACGCTGGATTTGACAGTTTACTAATCAAATCTACTTGGTAATACTGTTTCAACTTCTCTTCATCCCCGGGATGCCCCACAACATGGTTTTCAAGCACCGATTTGTGTTCGAGAACTAAATCTTCAAGAAGAGTGAGAATTTTTATTTTCAATTTCACATATGAGGGGTTGTCTGATGATAAAATCTTGTGGAATACATCCATACCGTGCTTGGATATGACTTGCTTCTGTGCCAGTGGAAATCTTCTTACTAGACAACCTATCGCAAAAACAGCTCTTGCCTTTACGTGTTCGTTTTTTTCCAGTGCCAAAATTTTTAGTAAATTTTCCCCAGCGCCTGTCTCCAAAGCGTAAATTTGGACTTTGATATTATTCTGCAAAGAAGAACCGAGTAATTTTATTGCCTCGGCTTTCAATGTTGTATCCGTGGCGTTGAGGTGCGGATAAACTATTTTTTCAAACCCTTTGAGCCTCACAAATTCGTTTGCATTATCAAACTGATGCACCAAATATTCTAAGTCTGTCAAGATGTTCAAAATTTCTATAGATGCACGGCTGTCAACTATTTCTCGTTCTAGGTTATCTATTTTTTTATCAGAATAAGGAAAATATTTTTTCAGCAGTTCATATCTTCTAAAAAGGTCTTGCATTATTTCTGCATCAGTTTTAATATCCATTTTCATTTCTTTGAATTCAGATTTTAGTTCTTCTAATGTTCGGAATCTCTTTGGATCCGTCGGATCGAGAACATCTAGCGGAATATTTTTGAGAGCTTCTTCGATTTCTGCTTTGGTCATTCTCGATGAATCCGCAGACTGTTTATCTATATTCAATGTACTGTTATTGGCGGTTATGTTCTCCTTCGATTCGTTTTCATCATTGACAACTGTCAACGATTTCACATCACTGTCATTGGCGTCCATCAGTTTCGCTTCTGTCACGCCTGTCTCAAAATTGATTCTTATATGTAAACCTTTAGGAACGGGTTGACCTGAAAATAAAGAAAACATTTACTGTTATTAATATTTATCACTGATAACAATTGATGAATGAACACTATAAATAATTGACAATGATACTAAACATATCTGTTTACATGTTTCAGAGCATAAAATATATGAAGCTGTCTTCCAATCTAGCATTACATTAAGATGAAATCATAGTTAATCACAAGTGAGGTAAGTTATTGCCATATCAATTAAAAAACATTAGAAACCTAAAGAATTATGGAATTGGAAATTATTTAGAGAAAAGAATAGTAATAAAAATTAATATCATAACAACAAAAAGATTTATTAATTAGACATTTAATAAAATTAATGAAAAAATCACAAAAAACAATAACAGATTTGACAGATTATTTAATATGGAAGAGGCATGATTTTAATTAAAAATCTGTTTTAAAACTTAAAATAAGAATAATGGTTTTAAAGTGAATGAAGGGCAGAATTGTCATGATTTATAAAGCTTCATTATAACCCAAAAACAATCAGGGCTAACAAAATGGTTTTCACAGATTGAATAGTTAGTCAACACTATTTTGTCAGTCCAGTCCAAATACTATGTGTATATAATTGTCAACCAAAACATTCCATCCCAGTGCAAATAAAATCAGATAAACAAAAATATGGTTCCTTATGTATGTGCAGGATTAAAAATGATTGAAAAACAGCTGCGAATTTCACAACTGCGTAGGTAATTAAATTACTGTAAGGTATTATAATATAATCAAGCAGCCCATCAATGACACCTTTAAACTACCTACCATGGAAGGCATTATAGATATATACTTTATAAAATATGGTGATAAACTGTTTGTCTGATTGATCCATTTTGAAAATTAAAAAACTGTCATGGGATGGAAATGAATGATTGATGAAAAATTTTAGCGGTCCAGTAAAACGAATTCTTATCACATTCATTTTTTTTTGGGCACTTCCTTAAAATGGTTTTGTAATTAATTTTTATGCTAAGCCAAAATTCTTCTGATATTTACAAAAATTACTGGGAAAAGGAAACAAAAATTGAGATATGTCGATGTATCAAACGATGTGCTTGCTAATACGAGTTGGCGCTTACCCTTTTTGACCACCTGCCATTCGTGCGTAGGGATAAATTCATCGGATTTATTTGTATCATTTTTGACATTACAATAGCAAAACATCACACACATGAACATAACATAAGAAATGTTCTCCAGTAACTTCATTTTGACAAAACGCCGATCTCGCGGAATATTTTAAACAGGTTCCCTCCAAAAGGGGTGCATGCGAACCGGTTAGCAAAAGAGCGCTCAGTATATTTCACGGTAAGGAAGTAATATTAAGATCAATAATAAGGTTTTCTGGAAATTATATTCATCCAAATCTCATTGGTCCACGTTTTACACTTTACGCCATTTGTAAACAGTTTTTCATCAGCTGTTTAGTATGTCAGTCGACATTAGAGGCATATTAGAGGATTCCAATCAAGATGTCAATCTGAAAATTGTAACTTCGATAAAATATTGTCTATGAAAAACTAAAAGGCATATAAAATGGGGTAAATTGTAAAACAGTGATTAGTATAAAATTTTAACAGTATGATTAAAACCATAATATTTACGAAAGTGGGAATAATAAATTACTTTGGTTAAATCTGTGATAACGATTTAAATGATTTTATATCTGATTTAACCCACTATTAAAAAAACTATACAATAAAATTAGTCCTAAATATTTAAACAAGAGCAGTAAATTATTATTTTTATTCAATTGTAAGTCATACATACTTGTACTTTATGGTTGCTAGTTATTTTGTAACATTTGTTCATTTAATATTTCATTAAATATTTTCTGTTTCCCATTACATCTTATGGCTTATTTATATTATAGCAAAATATCAACTTGTAGAATAGTATCGAGTTGAAGTATACCTTTTACCTACAAAACATTTACGGTTGCTTTTTTTAATAATCATTGCTTTGCTTTATAAATTGTCGTTGATTCTAAAAAAATTCAAACATTTTCGTATGTCTTGCCAGCATCCAAGTTGTGAACATTTTAACGTCGGAAACGTCATAATTTTCAAGATTCTCTCCAGAACTGTCATACCCTGAGGTACAATCAAAACAATAATAATTATTGAAACAATCGGAAAATGAAATTTGCGGAGCATCTGGGTGCTCACATCACACCAGAATGGAG
Source organism: Himalopsyche phryganea (assembly GCA_022494535.1). NCBI lineage: Eukaryota > Metazoa > Arthropoda > Insecta > Trichoptera > Rhyacophilidae > Himalopsyche > Himalopsyche phryganea. Next base: position 2,274,846 of record JAGVSL010000035.1, on the reverse strand, counting down.
GAAACAATATATAAATTACGAGGTACGTTAATTTCATAAATCACTGAAATTGACACTTCAAATTGTCAAATAGATTATTTATCATGAAGGACCAATTGATTTTGAAAGCAATTTTTTTAATTAACCTCACTAACCCATTCATTCAAATCAACATTCAGTATAAACTAAATATAATTGGAATCACTCATTATTATTAAACATTGGTAGTGGTGTTTTTTAAATTGTAATCCTACCTACTTTGATGCTTCAATGATTAAATTCCATTTATCTATAGTTTATAAAATTTATATGATAATGCATCTACATATCCAGATGTCTATAACTTATTTGTTCTGATAAATATGCTTTATAACACGCCACTCTTTTTCTACAGAAGATTTTTCTAATTGCTGCAAAAAATAGTGCAATATTGCCAATGCAAAAATACCAAAAAAACCAATCATTAAAATTCGAGAAAACTGATAATTTATGCGACTTACTAAATAAATATTAGTATGAAAACGTTGTCATATTCAAAATTTGTTCTATTGGCCATTCTTTTATATTAAAAGAACAAAATATTGCTTTGTAAAATAGACCGTCACAACTTTACTCAAAAATCGTCGTTTTTGAGATATTTTTGTACAGTGTAAAATAACAATAACTTTGTGTAGAACTTATGAAAGTTCCAAGTTTTAACTCCCAAAGAGTCACATGCTCCTATTATTTATCCCGGTCAAGAAATGGGTGTTTCATCGTTATGCATATTTTGTAATGCTCCTCCTGAAACATGAATTTTGTGTTGTGACTAATGTTACCCCATAGCTGTTTTAAAACTCCTGCTCACTAATCTTGAGTTTAAATAAATAATTAAGTAATGAGTAATATATGTTGATTTCAACTTTTTAATAATATTAAACTGGTTGTAATTGTTGATGCCGTTATGTATGCCCAAAAACACGAATATTTCAAGGAACTTTTGTTCCACATTTAAAGCATCAAGTGCTCAATCTGAACTTAGATTTACCTTTATAAATGCTATCAAAATCAAATTTAAAAAAAACTAGATTTGGTTTCAATTTAATTGATGGAGTTTGATAACTTCACTACCATTACTATTTTGGTTTTTCATTATAAGAAAGTTTTTAGTATAGTGTTAATTTTAAATATTTTTGAAAAGAAAAATAAATATTAAAGATTATGAATAAAAACTATTAATTCATATTTTCTTTACTGTAGTTTTGAATTTTGATAGTAATGGGCCTCAAAAATATTTATTGTCCAGAGACTCACATTATCTCTGAAAAGTCCTGGACATTTACACAAAATGGCCAATGAGATAAATTATTGCGGTAACTGCCGATTCATTGTAAATATGTTTATAATAATAAAACACATTTTGTTGTTATCAATTTTATTCATTTCCGTTCATCAGTATGTCCAAACACCTCATTGATGTAGTGTTTTTCAATGAGATATTATATTTAAAATATTTACACAGGAAATGAAGGCGATGCTCTATGTGGCAGTGGAGGAAGCTCCGTCGGCAGAAAATGTGGAGCCCGAAATCCTTTCTCGCCATTTTGCGAATTTCGATGAAAACTTTTTCCATTATTGTGACCAAGAACTAAAAAAGATCAACACCTTCTATTCAGGTTAGCAAAAAGTGGAATCTATAAGTATTTAAGGAAGGTCTGCTTGGGATAGAAATACAATTTATCCAGTTAGACGCTTTTGTTGCTGTGTCACTGGTTATCTTAACAAAATAGACATAGTTTTACATGATTACATTTATTCAATAATTTGACAGAAAAGTTGGCCGAAGCAACCAGGAAGTTTGCAACTCTTCAAAGCGAGATGAAACTGACATATGATCAAAAACAAAAATCAGAATCAAAAAAGACAGCGATGCCTCATCGTAAAGTACAAGAGATGAAGTTGGCCTTCAGTGAGTTCTATCTTAGTCTCATACTACTTCAAAACTATCAGAACTTGAACCACACAGGATTCAGAAAAATATTGAAAAAGCATGATAAAGTAAGTTACCTTAGTTCTCTACTCATTTATCAGCTTTCTTTACGTAATTCAATTTTATTCATACTAAAATTATTTTTAATTTGTTCAGTTTGGATAGTTCTTTTCTGACACAAAATTTTCTTCTTAGTTATTAACTGTAGATGTTGGTGCAAAATGGCGAGCTGAACACGTTGAACAGTCTCACTTTTATGTGAATAAAGACATTGATAGACTCATTAATGACACTGAAGCGTCAGTTACAAATGAGTTGGAAGGCGGAGATAGACAGAGAGCGATGAAAAGATTGCGTGTGCCTCCATTAGGAGAACAGCAAAGCCCATGGACAACCTTTAAAGTTGGGCTTTTTTCTGGATCCTTTTTGGTACTTCTAGTGGCTGTTGTTTTATCTGGTGAGTTTGGAGTGACCATATTTTTTATTGACAAAGTATTTACAGCAACTTGATGTAATATTTAATTTTGTACATTTTTGGGCAATCAAACAAATTTTAAAAACCTCTAAATATTAAATTTTTTAAAAATCTTAAAATTTTTGGACGAATTATTGTTTATTTTCAATAATATTAATAAAAGATTGACCCATAATTCGTGTCAGCGATTTTTGGGGTGCGTTCATTGGCTTTGCAACTTTATATTTATTTATCTTCCGGACATTCTGAAGTTAGCATCTCAGTGCTTTTCTTCCAAGAAACGGGTATTTTTTGTGCATATTTCACCCCGCAATCATGTGTGACGCTCCGAAACACTGAAGATAAATTCGTAGAAAAATTTGATAACAAAAGCTCTTCATCGCAGTTGGTAGTTAATATGCTTTATATATGAGTGCCGCACGAGCTGAGACAACAATGCACGGCCATAACTTTTAATCATGATAGAAATAGTTATTTCAAAATATCCATAAAGAAAGTGCTTGAAATCTCAAAATACGGGAACATTTGAAAATATACCACTGATGCAATATTTTTTTTTTCTTTGTTTGAATCCATCTTAATCACCTTAACTATTCCATTTATTTCAGTTCCCTACTGAAAAATCCTTTCTCCAATAATCCTAATGAGAACTTTTTAAGTTTATACAGGCAAGGCAAGGCAAGACCGTTATTATCCTTTTCCTATTTCCCTATACATATTATATATCACAAATAATCATACTTTTTTCCATGTGGTTCAGTAGTATTACTAAGACATAGTACATTCACATATTTTCTAATCACTTATTCCATATCTAGTTTGTTAATGATTTGCATTGTATCATGTTTGTGAAATAATTATTATTAGGTATACATATTGGTCATTGGAGACCAAATTACCATAACTTATCTGAAATTTCTTTTTCTAGCTCTTTTTCATGACAGTACTTCACAAAACCTAAAGATAGCACTTCGACTGTATAGAGGACCGATGCTTATTATTTTGTTTCTATTTCTAATTGGTGTAAATGTTTATGGATGGAGATCATCTGGAGTGAACCATGTTCTTATTTTCGAGTTGGATCCCCGAAACCATCTCTCAGAACAACATCTTATGGAGATGGCAGCCATTTTCGGGGTTGTTTGGGCACTCAGCATATTGAGTTTCTTGTACAGTGCAAGCTTAAGCATTCCACCGTTTGTGAATCCACTGTTTTTGACAGTCATAATGTGTGCCTTTATGCTGAATCCGTTGAAGATATTCCGACATGAAGCCAGATTTTGGTTTTTGAGAATATTTGTGAGTATAAATATTTTGAATAAAGTTTTTATCTTTAATAGGAATTCTTATAATTGAGACAGACATGCAACTTTAGCCCAAGAGCATCGATCTATCAGCTAATCAGAGCCAATCTATTGTGGCAAACTTTTACATTTCATATAAAAATAAAACACAATTTGTTTTGTACCACTTCCACATTTTTATAATGATCAGGATCTCATAATGATAATGATGAACGAAACCGATCCTGATCATCATATTTTTTTGTATAGTGGGCAATCCAATCTCTTCCGAACTATTTATTATTTCAGTATTACTTGCGATGCTAGAGGTGTTTTTATGATTCAAGAAATTAATACTAATTTTCCCGTACGCGTTAATCTAAAGTCAATAACGAGAGCACTTTATTACTCTATGATAAATATTATCTCACAAAACCAATACCTAAAGATTTAATAGAAATACAAATATGCATTGTGGTTTTATATGAAAAAAAAATACATTAGGTGTTTACACCGTTCTTGAATTTATTTGTGAACTGTATAATACTTTTCAACCTTATAATTATTTTTGTTAACCGTTTTCATGTATTTCATGATAAAATGAAAACACAAGTATATGCCCATATAATTTACACAATTGCATAGCAACCCTTTTCCTATAGTTGTCGCATTTGTATGTGAATAGAACAGCCCAACAGTTTTATTAAAAAAATAATGTCCAAATCTTCCACAAAAGTATATTTAAAACGATCATATCAAATTCATTTGAGAGATATTTCTATATTTTTTCAATAGTGCTACCGAAAGATATATTAATGTTTACGTATTGACTGGGGACCACACACATGCGCGTCATATTAACATACAATATGATTCCGTCAGCAGCTGTTTTGTTAAATCATTTATTTATTTTCCATATTGTAGCCCACATATTATTAATATTATAAAAGCTAAGATTTTATCTTTCTGACAAGGAAGTGTCGTTTTATTTTCACTACAGAAAATTAACATAATAATTTCCAAAATGCAACATCACCACATTAGGTTTTAATTTTGGCAAATTTTAAATGACTTCATTCTATGACATACTGGTCTATTTTAATTTTCTTGTGTATTCACACCGTAATCTGGATAATGCGCTCATATTTTGTGACTAAAACTGTTTCTTATCTTGTATTGTTGGATTGTTTAATCTGCCTTACAAACATTGCCTTTATTGTTTGTATGGTTTTGTGTCTACAATAAGTAATGTATTGTTAATTCTATCATATGATATTTGTTGAGATTTAAGATTATAGGGAATAATTCTTTTTAATCCTCTTTTCATTTATGTTATTAAACATTAATAATGAGAAGGGTTTTCAAAACTAAGGTGTAAATTTATTTTTTATATTACCAACGACAACACATATGTTTCACTTTTATGACACCATGTGCTACATAAGTTGTAAAAATTAAGACAAAAGACTTTCAATATAATATAAATAAGCAAAATAGATTTAAAAACATTTGACACCCTTTTTCACTGAACAAATTATAAGTTTTACTTAAAAAATAAAACACAATTTCTTTTGTACTACTTCCACATTTTTAAAATGATCAGGACCGGTTTTGCTCATCACGAGCGTTATCAATTGATGGGTTGGGCATTTCATCAATATTGCGATGAGCAAAACCGGTCCTGATCATTTTAAAAATGTGTTTTATTTTTATAAATAATATACCTTTCCACCAAAAATTTACAGTTAAATGCCGTAAGCTCAATTATCATTTTCTGAAAAATCAGTTTAATTAGATGCAAATGAAAGTAGATTTAATTATGAGTACATATTTGAAATTAACTAATGACATTTTTTACAATATTTTAGTGAAGAAAGTCTTTCCAATCTCAGCCAGTGATGACAAGCTTTCAGGTTGTCAAGCTGCAAGTCATTTTTTGTCATGTAAGACATTGCATTCATTTGCTTTTGAATTACTCGACACTTTCATAAAAAGCTATTTACTTGTTATCAAAATACAATACATAGGAATTGTATAATTTGTGATGCTATACCCGTTTCTGATGATAATAATAATTCTAATGGATTTGGTTATGCCCTCTCTGTACATTTGAATTTGAAATTACATATGGCGATTTTGATTGATTGTGTTTTTTAAGAATGTAAATATTTTTATTTTTGGTAGGGTCGAATGATGGCTGCTCCTTTTATCCAAGTGACTTTTGCTGATTTCTGGATGGCTGACCAGTTAAATTCTTTGGTGACAGCGCTACTAGACTTCCATTTTCTTATTTGTTTTTATATCACCAGTGGAAATTGGTTAGAAGCTGGAGGTAATATTAATTGATCACCCTGATAATTGTTAATATGGATTGTTTTGCTTAAAATCGAATGATATTGGCGATATTTTGATTCTGCCTCGTATAATTAAATGTGTACCATTTAAATTATAACCTATAACAGATATTCCTAATCATGTAATATGGCTTATACTTAAATATTTGACTATTTTCTTTGACAGATAGCACTCAATGCTTGGAACATTCCTTTATATCTCGGCCGATAGTGAACTGCTTGCCAGCATGGTTTCGGTTTGCACAATGTGTGAGAAGATACAAAGATTCTAAAGAAGCCTTTCCCCATCTGGCAAATGCAGGAAAATATTCCACGACTTTTATTGTTGTCATTTTTGCTACACTCAAAAGCTATTATGATAGTAAGTCATGATGTATAACGATTTAAATTGTTGTATTTCCTTTGATTTGAAATAGTAGTGATTTTACATTCTTGCAAAATAAATAAAAACAATCGCAAAATAATATAAAATTTTAAAAGCATTTGGATCTTGACTGAATCCATTTATATTTCGATGGCAATGTAGAAAGCTATAAAATTTATAGAAAATATATTTTTATTGAAAATTTTATACAGTATAAAAATGAATACTCACTGTTCCCCTGTCATTTAGGTTCCTACAGTGATCCTTATGACAATCCATTTTTGTACCTTTGGCTGATGTCTCAGTTGATATCGTCTTGCTATGCGTACACTTGGGATTTGAAGATGGATTGGGGATTGTTAGATCGGAGTGCTCCACCGGAGAATCGTTACCTTCGCGAAGAAATTGTGTACAGCTCCGGAGTGAGTTGAATCTTAAATTGTATTTTTATATGAAATGTCTTATTTTTTTTAATTAATATTTTTCATTCAATTTCAGTTCTACTATTACTTTGCAATCATTGAAGACTTCTGTCTGAGATTCATTTGGGCTTTGTCATTTATAATAATTCAAAATAATTGGATAAGCTCTGAGGTCATGGTAACACTTTTGGCTCTCCTTGAAGTTATCAGGTAATATTTTATAACATTCATATATTTTTTGGTTCATAGCGTGGAAGCAATGTATATTATTTCCAATATATCTTCTCATGAGTTTAATTGCTGTAGAATTTCTTTCTGATTTTCGATTGATTTTATTGAATTAAGTTATTTTTTATTCAAAAAAAAATATAATAAGACTTTTTTTAATATTTTTTAGACGATTCATTTGGAATTTTTTCCGCCTCGAGAATGAGCATCTTAATAATTGTGGTCAGTTCCGTGCCGTTAGAGATATATCAGTTGCCCCAATTGATTCTTCGGATCAGAATACTATTCTGAGGATGATGGATGAAGAGAATGGAGTTATTAACAGGTAATAATCATTTATATTTTCTTTAACAGTCTCTTTAAGTTCCATAATGTGTACAGAAAATAATAAAACATTGGTTAGAGGAATGTTGCAACAAATGGAAAAGTTTTGGTTATAGAATTTGCTCATACTTGCTTGCCAAAACTGAAAGTGCTATTTTTCATTTTCCAGACACCAGAAAAAGAAAACACCTAAAAAATCAAAGGACCCAGAAAAAAGAGCTCTCATAAAAAAGGAATCTATACACGATTTACAAGTGGAAATGGACCAGTCTTCAAAAAAGTTATAACATAACTAACTGGAAACTAATTTCCGAAACAAAGTTCTATATTGTTTGCAAACGTAAAAAATATGACGCGTTTGAAATAAATAATGTATCACTTTCCTCATTATCCAACGTTTGTTTATGCAGAAGTATTTACAATATTTTTCTGTTATGTAATACATACATCTTTCAGCCATTCTGGCACGTATGACGTGCACAGCACACGGATCATGAACCACTCCTGGGGACGAATGCGAAAAAAATACATTTTTTAATCGACCATTTATAAAATCAATAGTTCACCGATTTCATTCAAATAACTTGAGTTCTATAAAAATTAGATTAAAGTTTAAGTGATGAATACCTTTTATTGTATTTTTTTCAATAAAAAAAAACCGCTGAAAGTTAAAATTATCGCTTTTCTTTAAAATGTGTAATTTGAAATGATAAAGTTTTCAAATTTGACACATTCTAAACGCATAGAGAATTTTGTTTATTGGGCTATATTTCCAAATATTATTTAAAAAGCTGTGGATGGCTCGACCCACTCAGGGTTTTTGAACTTTTAAAATGATTATTTGAATTTTATTAGTATAGTAAAACTTTGTACAGAATATAAAATGAAATTCTGCGAAGTTGTATGATTCATTAAATTCGGTTCATGAAAAACTCCACATAATATATACATATTTATCTCAAGTTAACATGATGGCTACTGGCGGAGTCACTTTGTTTTCGAAAAATTTCAGTAAAAATGTTATTTCAGTATTGTATATTATGTGATCTTGACAATTCCTGTCATTCACAAATAATAAACATGCACCCGAGAAAGGAACCTATTGCTTTTATGACTAAACTTCCGAAATATTTTACTTGCACTTGTCAATGGATGGAACTTACTCTGTTGCTTACTCAGTTTCATATTATTTCGGCTTTAGCCATGTATACTCGTTTCTAACACGGACCGATGAGTCGATGGTTGGAGTTTTTAGTGTAAACATACTGTGTAAATAAAGTGCCAGTCTGAGAGTAATAATTTTAAATAAAAAACATTACAATCTTTTACCCTGAATGACAACCAGAGATGTTTTTCGAAACAATATATCTTTAATTTTATGTGTTCACATGGGGCTCATTTGGATATTTATTGACGATGCGAAAAAAATATTCTAGTGACTCGAATTGCTGATTGAATAAAATTTTGCTATAAAACCTAATATCAATTTTACCACTATCTTATCTCCATAAAAAAATTATCTCTCCTGGGACTGAAAATCCAATTCAGGTATACATGCCTGGAAGGGTTAAGCACTAGTTATTATTCCATCATAGTTATCTATGTTATGAAAATGAATTGCCTATTAATAATACATCTAAAACACTTGAAATCAATAAAATTATTATTTCAGTATCTAATCAATGGGAATTTGTTGCATAGTCAGAGATCCGATGAAGAATTTTATAATGAAGTACTTTTGTAGTTCATAAATATTGTTTCACACTTATTCAACCATTGTATTTCAAAATCACTCAAATACCGTTTATTTGAGACTATGGAGTATTACATAATTCATTGTGATGGTATATGCTTCATGTTTCATTCGCGCTACTTAAATTAATATGAAATATTCTTCAATGTTATTGATGTCTCAAGGTCATCACCATTAATTATTTATGTAATTACACCAAGTGACTTGTGTATTATTATGATCATATTTTTAAAGTAAATGATTGTACTACTTCTTAGATTTGTTTCAATTCAATCTCAATACATGGAGTTAACTAACAGTTACGATTATTACAGCAAAATCATTTTTTATAGATAAATGCTAGTTGTGATTTATGTTTTACTGTCATTGTTGAATTTTATTCAAACTACATATTCCGCAATAATTTTTATACTTTATATTTCACTATCATAATTCAAATTCATTTTTCTTTTCCAACATTTCAGCCATGTTGTATTGTTATTTTATTTCTGATACTTAAAAATTCCTGCACTTATGAAAATATATGTATAATGCACTTGTTTTTGATCACATTTAAAAAATATTTCAGTAGTAAAATCTTATCAATCAAAATGATGCTTCAGTAATAAAACTAATTTAATATTTTTTGTCATTAAAAAATATTCAGATAGATCATTAATACTTATAATAATTACATGTAAGGCACCATTCAATTTCATCGGCATTTAGAACTTACCTATCATCAGTGACTGAGTGAGAAACCTCAAAAACAGTCTGAATTTATTGTTTCGGTATTATTTCATGTGGTTTTAAACTGGTTGACTGTGCCTTGTGAACCAAATTCAGGAAGTTTTTCTAAATATGAGATTGTGCACTATCTATTTTCATATATACCATTCTAATGTATCCCAAAGTTTGTAATAAGTATTATATATATTAATTGTACTAAGAAATAATATATTTAAGTTTAAGAATTTGTTTATTTTTCTTCTGACTATTGGTCGTTGCTTTTTGTTTGCGTAGAAATTATGTCAAACATGTGATATACGAATATTAATTGTAAAAAAACTTAGGACATGTGAGAAACTTAAAAAGACAAAATAGTTACGTGTTGATTTAGAATAAGCTTGTGTTGCTTTTTCAGCTTGCTTTTAAAGTTTCCATTACCGTTTTGCATTGTTATACTGTTACTTGCAACACCAACGTTATTGTGAAACTCAACTGATGGTATATTTTTTTATTTTCAGTAATATAAATAAATGTGCTTTTACTATTAAATATTAATTTTCCCTTTTAGAGCCACCGTTTGTTATAATACCTTTTCATAAAACATGTTTCTTTGTCTCAACCATAACAAGAACATATGTTTTTTTCACTAAAATATTACAGTATTCTGTCATCCCACCACCAGTCCAATTATCTGTGAATTAAACTTTGATCATACTTAATTCTGGAATCATTTTCAGCTCTTGTATTTTTTCCTTTTCATTGGCAAATAACGATTCATATATAATGTTTGCAAATGTTATCGACATAATTATGTTTTATTTCTATTGGATCATTCTTTTTTTTTGAAATTCCTGAATGTGATTGATTTTATAGTTACCATCACCTCTGAAAAATATATTTTCATTGATGCTTACCATTTTTTGTTACAATTTTTATTTTGTTAAGCTATTTTTATACTTATATAGGTTTAATTAAAATAATTATCATTTCGGTCACAGTTTAGACTTAGCTTCTTGCCTGATAAAAAGTAAGTTTTTTGATTCTTCATAGATTATCACTTAATTTTTAATATAAGAAGAGTATACAAAAATTTGTTATCATTAAATTATTTTTGATCATGTTAAATGTAATATTATATTTTTATATGTAACCTATTTCGTAGTGAAGCTTATTTAGGTACTTAATTTTATAATTCTATTTTTATTTAGCATGGTTATAAATGAAATTGTTTTTTGATTTTATTTAAATACGATTAAGTGTGTGAATAAGCAAATTTTTTCATGTGAGATTTTTTAAACATTAAAAAAGTGAGAATTATTGTTAAAAATATATGCTGATATCATTTTTCAGCACCATGCCTTCAAATGTCACAGTTTTAAGAATCCATCACTACCAAAACTACAGAAATTAAAAAATCAAATTAAATTTAAATGTTATGCAGTTCATTATCGCACAAAATGTTTTATGTTGCAACTTTTGCCTATGTTGAATATCCCAGAAATGTGGAAAAACATTTATTTGTCCTTGATATAGTAACTCTTGATGTGAAAGTTTTTGCTTGATTTTACTTAAATGTAGATGTAATTAAGATTTAATTTCACGATTTATATGAAATGCAATAAAAAAAATACTTGAAGAAAGAATTTATGAAGATAACATGATTTAAAAATCATTTTTTAATTTTAATATGTACCTTTTGAATTTTCATTTTATATTTGGCACCATGAAATAAGTAAAATCTAAAATAATTGACGGAAATGATGTCTGTTTTTACTGGTGTCTTTATTTCACCTTTTTGACGTTGCAATATCGATTGTAAAATTTTCAACTCTGCTGAATGAATTTCCTATGTCAGGTATGATTTTTTTGATTCGCTCATTGTCAAGTCTTCCAATATAAATTGTTAAATCTTTGTATGCTTGATAAGGGATCAATAATTAAAATGCGATACAGAAAGAAGTGATATAAGCAAGGTGCTTAAAATGTAAATATATATACTTAAATATTTATTAGAAAATGTAGAAAATATCTTGTTATGAATAAAAGAATTAAAAATGAATGTTTTTTAATTGAAACAAATCAATAAATAACTTGACATGGTCAAAATCCCATACCCATAATAAATGACTAAATTACACAGATGATTGACATTACACTAACTTTTTCAACTAACTAAGGAGGTCTAATAATTTTTGAACAATGTTTAATTCAAATAAATGATTTCAGATAACAAGTTTAGCCAAATACTTCATTTGAATTTTGAATGTGTCCAAATTTTCAGACTAGAAATATTAACCTTCTTATACCCTATGGAAAGTATGTCAGTAAAAATTTGATTTAAAGCAGCATTTCAATCTGATTTCCAATATTTTCAAAGTTAGAAGCTTTCCACTCTATGCCGATACTGTTTTGTCAAGAATAACCAAGGCATAGTACAAAGTCCAACAACAACCTTTATTATTACCTTGGATAAGTTAAACAAATTACTTTTAAATGATTAATGGTCCTATAAATTACTATTTTAAATTATTAATTTAACACATAAATGTTGACACTAAGAAGATAATCAAATCCATAAGAGCTTATTTTGTTAGGAGCAGTTTCACTCAACAATAAATAATTATCATTGCAAATTCATATTTATCATCCATCATTGGAGGCAAAAAAATTACAACAATAAGGATGTGGGAACAGTTTTGGAAAATTTATAAAAATGAGTACCAATTTCACCATAATATGTAACAATTTAGTGTATGGTTAATTGATTTTATGTATCCCAAGCAAATGTTTGCATACATTTCATGACTCAAATTCTTCTAAATAATTAATAAAGAAAATTTCAGCACAACAGATATCTGAGTTGATATTTATTTTATATATATTATATTACAGTTTCCTAATGATCCATAATATAAATAAATATTTATTTTGATCACTTTTAAGGTGTTAACTGTCAATTCTTGGTGGAAAGACATTATATTTTAAAAAATAAAATACAATTTGTTTGTACTACTTCCAGATGTTAATAATGATCAGGCCCGGTTTCGCTCATCACGAGCATTATCAACTGATCTATATTTCTACCTGAGAAATAAAAGGTGATAAATGGTGAGTTACAAATATAATACATTTTTAAATAAATTAGCGACATCTATATGTAATTATCGGTGAATGGATGAAATCGTACAGAAAAAAGCGCACACAGAGTAGAAAAAGAAGTATTCACATTTAAAATACTTCTTATCGTTTCATGAGTTTTTCAGTTTTAAAAAATATTTAAATCAGATTTTTAATTTTGAATAACGTCAAATAATAATTTCCAGAAACTCAGAACCTCCGGACGACGAAAGATTCATTTGTTGCATTCTATCTTTGTTTGAAAGTGTTGAGTTCATGAGACTTCAGTACTCAGTAATTTCGTCTGTCTTTTTTGTATGTGACTTTTTTTAGAAATAAATTTTCCTTATATACAGTAAAAATATGTATATGCATTTTATTCAGCTCTCACTTATAATACAACCGCTGACACAAGATAAACACGATCTTATTTGTATAAGATTTTACAATTATAATGTGATTCATTTATTCTTTTAAATAGCGTCTATTTTTATTTTTATATGTAACGGAGAAATATTAACTATTTTTTAGCTTTTTTCCTGTACGGTTTTTACCTAGAACCGTAATTATTGCACGCTATAACTTTAATTTATATGACATTGAAGTTCCATCAATACCCTCAGTTGAGTGTTAATAACCTAATTGGTTTTTAGGTGGAATGAAGAGATAAATTGGAGCTCAATTTTCTTGTTTTTATTTTGATACATACTTATTATATTACACTTTAATTGACTAGTATTGGAGGAAATTATATAAACAGAATAATTTTGAATAAAACTGTTTAATGAGTATCTACTATAATGTAACTATCTTATAAACAATCCTTGCAGCTGAATCTTCCGGCACATAATTAGTTTTATGACCATACTGAAACATAAGTCTCAATTCGCCAATTTTGGTTTTCGGTAAAAGATTAGGTATCCACTCGATACAAAACGGCGTAGGAATATTTTGGTCTGGTTCAGTGTAACCAACTTTTAAATACGTTATAAGTGACCCTGATTTTATGTTGGTAGTTGTTACATTTGGTGAAGTTTTAACTGGTTTTTTAGGTGAATTTTTCTTCGATTTTGTAGATTTTACCGGTGATGTTTCCGCACTCGGAATCGTCTCAACATGAGTAAATGTTCCGTCTAAATTTTGCTTGAAAAAGCGTGTTATTTCTAGTTGAATCTGTAACCAATAAACATATAAACACAGTGTGCATCTCATAAGATAATGAATAAAGTCGAAATAATTATTCCAATCACAACTTACATCAGATGTGTCAAATATTTTCTTCAAATGGAATATATTAATTATATTCCAAGTATATTTGGTAAATTTTCCTAAAGGCACTGCATCTTTACGCACAAATACTGAAGTATGATTTGGCAATCTCTTCTTTACTGCACCCATGTTTATTCTCTCTTGTAAAAATTCAAAGAACAACTGGAAAAGGTTGATTATAGCAATTAAATTAAAAGAAGATTTTTTTTTCATATTATATTATGGTTTGACGGTTTTTGGTGGAATGTCAATATTACATTTGAATCGCCCTAATCGAAATTTATGTGGGGAAAACAATGAATACTCTGAATAAAATAATTCCAGAACATTTAGCGCCCATGCACACTGGCTGTACCTATGGTGTTAAATATGTAAAACGCCCGCACCACACTCACTGCATCTCTGCAGTTCATGTACAAACGTTATGTTCATGAGCGTATGAGTGTTTAGGTATTCTTAGATTAAAAAAGATATTTCAAAATTGAACATGGGAAAATCACTTACTCTACACAGCACCAAAACATAGCAGATTATAAATTAATGTCGAAAAATTTAATAGCTAGCAATAATTTGACAGATTTTAATTCATGCTCATTATTTCTATATCTAATATAATATTATCTAACCTGTGGTATGTGAGATACAAGAGCATCAGGCTTTCCACTAAACTGATAATGCATTGTTTGATTAATATTTTCAGTAACAGACGACAGCCATTGTGTGAATGCAAAATTTGCATCACTCTCGTATAGAACTTTCGTTTCTTCAACTGAATCTTTTTTTTTAATTTTCGAATATCTCTGAGGTTTTCTCAAGAGAATATCATCACACTCATCACTGTTCTTCACGGGACTAGCCTCGCTGTGCTCGCTAGATGCATTTAATTTATATATTTTATTATTGTCAAATGGTGTATCGCAAAATTCAATAGGAAGATCATTACACACATAATTGTTATCGGCGTTGACGACTGAAATATTTTGAAAATCACTATAATCTGACAACATCGGATTGGAATAATTATTAGCACCGGATGATTTCTTGCGTTTTCTAGGAATATTCTTGATTTTGAGAATATTTTTATCTTGTTGGTTATCTGCATGCACTATACTTCCTAAAGAGATGTCGCTTTGATTTGTAACCTCATCAGAATTATGCGCGGCCAAGAAAAACATTTCTTCATCAGAATCAGACGACATTAACGTATTATCGCTATATAAATTAGATTTTTCCACAGCCTTTTCATTCTCATGCACAGTGCTGCCGACAAGAACATCGTTGTGTATAAAATGATAGCTCGTGGCTACGTGAGGATCAGAAATATTTTCAGTATCTTTTTTACCAAACAAAGAATCATACTGCTCCAACGAAATAATTTTTAGTGAACAGTCGTCTCCTGCAATCGTGTAAACATGATCACTGTGGTTTTTCTGAACGGATAACTCTTGAATATCAATAAATTCACTATTTTTAACTGCAAGACCTTTTCTGTCTTTCCAGAATTCACTTTGATTACTGATATCAACATTATTGGAGGTAACATTCAAGGGAGAACCATCATTATTATCCTCGATTGCATCCTTGGAGCTATTGTCCACAATAATATTTGAAAGATTTATTAAATGCCCACTATCAGACAGCATGATTTGAATATCTAACGGTTCTGATTTATCACTAGAGCACTTTTTAGGAGAAATCACATTATCGGCACTATTAGCCAATAAAACATCACACGTCTTCACAATATCATTATCATTATTATTAGTTTTATATACAACAATGTCCTTTAACTCATATCCGCGCGTGTCTGAATAGTTGATATTATTTTGCAATTCATTTGAATGCAGCTCAGCGTGGAGTTCGATCATATGACCGTTTCCGTTTGATAGTTCTATTACTTGAGTCACAAAAGGAGAAAGTGCATCTCCAGTCAGGTCCTGCGATGGCGAAACGTCCTCAGTAAGTTCTATAAAATTCTCTTGCGGCCTGATTATTGAATGAAGTGTTGAATCTTTTTCTGTGAAACTATTATCATCTTTTTCGGCAAAAACTGAAACTACAATAACAAATTAAGATGAGATATTTTTTATTTTTGACAATATTTCTATATTTTTACCAGCCAATGAATTCAATGCCGGGATTTGAAGATACCATGATTCCTATATGACAGCTGATACAGTTAACTTCTGTTTAACTGGAATGTATGATAAAACAGAAAACAACAGCCGCAGCAGAAGCCAGCAAGAAAATTTTGTTACTACTCAAATCCCAAATAATTTTGGAATATATGAAACTTCTATTTTCATCATAACCATTGTGACAGATAGACAATATTAAACAAAATGTTCACTAACCTAACATTATTCTTTTTTCAGGAGACACAACAATATTTACGAAATATTGAAATTCTTCATAATATTTTGTATTAAAAATGAAAGCGGCTATGCACATGTAGAAATGAATACATTTTTTGATGTTCACCGTATTTAGACCACTGTCGTCCTTATATAAACCTAAAATTGATTTTTCTGGAGAGCTTTTCTTTTCTAAGGCGGACTTCTTCTTTTTAGATAATTTTGCTGCAAATAATTCACATGTGCAATTGAACCTGAAACAAAAAAATTATTACTTGTGTTCAGCATTTTTATAGAAACAAATCATTAATTTCAATTTTCGTTAGCATTTGTATGTTTATTTAAAACTTGGTTTGGACACATGAAGTCAATAAGCTTTTCAAAGATTATTATTGGGGTTTTATATTGTGTTTTTGCTATAAGGTAAGTAGAATAAAAGTTTAGATAAAAAAATTATTAACAATGGTAAGCCGCACAATTTAAACAGAATCTCAGAGATAGTACTACGATAATAGATACACATTTTAATGTATATTGGATATGAATGTGAGCAATATATTTATTTTTAATTATAAGACAAAAAAAAATATTTATTATTTATTTGGTAAATTATTATTATTTGGTAACAAATAACTAAATACACAAATGAACAATACGCAATAATAACAAAGACCCCGCGAGATATAGCATATCGCTACCGCCCAGAGGGGTCATTTAAAATTTATCAATTACTTATTTTGTTTTATTTTTTATAAATACAATATCTCCCAATCAAGCATTAGAGTCAACAGCTTAAAGTTTTTACAAACAAATGGCTAAGGAACAAATGATAAAATGCACATTAGAGGATGTCTATTAATTATGTCAATAATTTTTAGGCAATTTTTTAACCTCCTATTGTCAACAGGCAATTTTTCACTGTGCCCCCTAATAAAATTATGGCAAGAAAAATTAACCCACACCCCCTTCCTTAAAAACCAACAATATTTTATATGGTTGACTTTTATTTTGAAAATAGAATTATGGAAATTAATAATAAATTTAATTTAATAGTCTACAAATAAATTTTTAATAAATTCTACTGTAACAAACAATTTTTATATAGTTTAATTATAAGTAATATGAAAAGTAACTTGTGATTTCAGTGGAAGGGGTTAATGGAGGATATTTATTTTTTTGAGCACCCAATATCAAATCTTTAGTTTACGACACAAAGGTGGTTTTATATTTCTCGTATATACCTTTGTGGTTTAGTCTTTGATGAAACAAATAAAATATGCAAATATCCAAGAGGGTTTCGTTTTGTCACCTTACATCTAACCACCATTGTATTTTTTGAAACCCTCTGAATTAGCGGGCATGAGTTGTTAATTTTCATATCCAGAATTTCATTCTTAATCTCTTGGCTGATATTAAGTAGGTTCACAGTACTTGTCGCTATGGACAGAGGCTCTAAAAATAATTATAAGTACAATAAGCCATAAAATTAATAAGTTATATAGTATTACACATATTTCAAATTAAAAACAATTTTATGAAAGACATCATCGACTAACTTACAAGTCGATTTTCTAAATTGGAGCAGAATTTTTGGGAGAAATGAAAATATGCCAATAAGTACTTTATAAACTAAATCACTTCAAAGCTTTCCTATATGAAATTTCAATAAATGTAATAGGTAGATCCAATTCTATTTTTTTCTTCCTCATCGTTTTGTTCAATAGTTGAATAGTAGTCAAAGTGATTACGGTACCTGCATCAACATAGTGCCCGCGAGCAGATTGAATGTGTACACAATCATTTTTAAGGGGAGTAGTATGGAGCACACCTTCTTTACATTTTTTTTTCATTTGGTGAGCACAGCATTCTACGTGACAGGTGTCAGGCGAATTTGTTTGGCTGGCAGGCAATCCTCGATTATTCAATACGACAAAACCTCTGTAATCCGGACCCTTATCGCGAACTCTAACAGAATATACGGAAGACGATATATTTGTAGATAGTTTGACAGCGTGTGACTGAGATTTTTGCTTCTCAAATCCAGCTAAAAATACTGCATTACATTTGGTGTTTTTGCAAGATCGAGCACGATTTCCATTGAAACAGTTGCATTTGTGACAACATTTCACACCCCTTAGTCCTGATCGTAGCAGATCTGAGAATTCCGAAGACATGATGAATTATCTTAGCACAATGTCGCAATTACTTTAATAACGGTGACATTAAAAAGTAAAGTAAATAAAGAAAAGTGACTGATTTCCAGTTGACATTATTATTTTGACACATTTTGACATATTGACAAACATAGACAGCAAACTTGTGACCAAATAATTATCTATGATTATGACTAGTCATAGATAATATACTCTAATAGTAGGTACATTACTCTATGCTTGTGACATATTTGTTTTATTTATGAAACTATAAATTATCTAGTTGCCTAGTTATTGTAGAATGTAGACATTTTTATGTATAATTATTATAATGTTGATACTCTCATTACTGAACAAATTTCTTGAATCATTAATACATTTGTCTATTTTATACATTGCAATAATGATCGTAGAAACGTTTATTTGGGCTTACACTTATTTTATTTTCATACATGGTAACTGTGTTGTAAAATGACAGTTCTACAAAAAAATATTTTCGATTTCGCAGCTGAATTATGTGACGGCAATTTTTCTAGTTAAAAGTGCATCGTATACCTGATGCTACATCAAGTGTACTACGAAATATCAAATCAAACATGTTTAAGTGCACAAATTGAATTGCTTTCTTTAGCATAAATATTAGAATGTTTAGACTCTAATAAGTCTATAAACTAGTGAGATTTTCTATTCAAATGGATTCGGAAGATTCTCCAGATATGAAGACACAGCCGCTTATAAACGTGTTTAGACAAGCTATGAAGACATTTTCACTGAAAAACGAGATAGACTTCGTGTCTAACTTTAAAAAGTTAAAAGATGCACTCGATATAGTTCGGGCGGATCACGTACGCCTAGATCCGGCATTCGACGACGAGTTTCTCTGGGTCACCGGTGAAAAGGCTCCCTGTACTTACATAGAAATCTTCGAAAATCGCGATTTAAACATGAGCATATTCATTTTAAAGCCTGGATTCAAAATGCCCTTGCATGATCACCCACAAATGCATGGATTACTGAAAGTTTTGTCAGGAAACGTGAGAATAAAAAGTTTTAGTGAAATCCAACTAACTGAAGCTTGTAGAGATCTTTCACAAGGAGACAACGAAATAAACAATTCACCTAGAAAATCCAAATATGATAGGTTGTTTTTTGCAAAAGTGACAGACGACAAGCTTTGTAATTCTGAATCCGAATGCTGCATTTTGACGCCCACTGAATCAAATTTCCACGAAATTGAAGCTATCGGTGTGCCGTCGGCATTTTTAGATATCCTCGCTCCTCCTTATTCCACAGTTATCAGGGAATCTGAACCGAGAGAGTGTCATTATTATAAAATTCTCCAAGAGATCAGCACGAATGTCGTACAATTTCAGGAAATACCTTCACCAAAATGGTTCTTTTGTGATCAATCTCCATATTTAGGGCCTGTTTTGACTGAAACAATTTCATAAGTATCACTTAAAATGAATGTTCATTATCTTAAATATCTCCATATTTTTCAGTAATTTAACTAAGTCATGGTGGTGCAAGTTTTCCTATTTTGATAGAGGTTTTTTGGATAAGGCCAATTATCAAAAACATTAACATTTTTACATTTGTATATACAAAGTTTATACAGTTTTAACCATTGAGCTACTATCTTACATATTGGGGTGATAGCTTTCTTTTACATTATAAAATCATATCATGCTTATCCATTCACCAAGTCAGATACATGAGGCTTAACCAACAGACTGTACTCCATTCAGCATATTCACTGCAAGAATTTCTAGCAGTATGAAATACTAAGATTAAATTAAGTCTGTCGAAAATAATTCATCTGACGGGAATAAATTGACAACCTAGTATGTAAGCATTTTTTTATTATGTTTAATGAACTCCCAATGTGAAGCATATGGATTCCTAGTGAATCTTCTCAACTGAAGTTGTTTTATGAGAACTGATTGTAATGCAGTTGCTCAATCTCTTTTGGAGAGGGTAAGAATAGAAAAATGGGGGTAAAAAAAAGATTTGTTGAAAACTCATCGATCTCGCTGTGCTCTAATTTTAGGATCGGATAACAAGCACACGACTGTTAATAAAACATGTTTGGCTGAATATAAAACCATTTTATTTTAATATCCTACACAACATGATATTTCCAAAATTTAAAGCTGCTATACATATCCAATCAAAGTGAACAGTCTCAATTTCAAAAATTGATAATGCTTAAATGCCCTTTTAACACATCATGCACTGGTGGGTGATTGTGCACACTCTTAGCCTAAAACGGGCAATAATGAAAACATGCCACTATATCAATCAGTATAATTATTAAAATTACGAAGTTACTTTTATATTTTTTGTACTATTTACTGTATATTACCACCAATGTATATTGAACTGTGTAAAAATCAAATATTTATAAGAATCATTTTCAATTATATTATACTTGATTTTTTCCAAAATTGTAATTCTATTTCCAATCTGTATTTTCAGTAGATCCTTTTTTGTGAAAATATTAAACAAAAAATCATATAATTAATATTTAACCTGACAATAATGAGAACACTCTTCCCATATAAAACCGCCTGTTGCCGAAATGTGTTAATATATGAAAACAAGGTTTGGCATGCCTCTGTAAAGTAGTTCAATGGTTTTGACAAATTCTTCTTATCACATTGCCGATTGCAACCATTCAGACACTTCTGCAAACTTAACAAAATACCTATGTGTGTCAATGCAGTGAATTGAATTCACTTTGCATGTTTTGCGCGCAGCTTTATTGTGACAGCTTATCATTATAACTAGTTATTGTGGATTTCATAAATACATTTTAGAAACTAAATTGATATTACAGTGACATATTCATAATGAAATGGAAAGGGTGTGTGGTGGGATTAATTAAAACTGTAAGCATAATAATTATCTCTGTAAGAGATATTAATAAATAATAGGTAATATTAAATATTGTTCATTGACGCAAATATGTTCAGTGAATAAACTACTTGTATTATTACATGATATGGCAAATTCTTTGTTGATATATTTTTCCTTTTATTACAGCAAAAATGACTTTTCCAAACGTTGGCGAAAAATAACATATCTGGTTTAAAAATAATTTAGTAAGTTTTAGGATAATTTAAAGCAATGTTTGTTAGAACAAAACATTCACTCACCAATCAATAAAGATGTAGTAATACAAAACCATGTTGGAAAAATCTAGTAATGAATCCTAAATGATTTTCCATTGAAAATTCCTATCATCACTTTGGTAGCACATTTACTATAAAAATATATGATATACAAAAGTCTTTGATTTTTTATTATTATCACAACAAAGTTTTGTGAATATAAATAAATGAATTTATAATCAGCAGCACATATCATATTAGTCAGCATTGTGATTTTTTCCTAATTATTTTTTTTTTCAATTGGAATTGTCCTTAATAGAAAATTAAATTAAAAATTGATAACTTAGTTATTCCACTTGGTTTTTAATTTAATTTTTATTAAAAATGAACTTCCACAAAGTTACCGCCGAATTCATAGAGAGGAACTGTCCTTATTCATTGAGAATTATAAGAATTAGAAAACAAAAATAAAAAAATATTGCGTGTTTGCTCGCTATGCCCAATTATGGCAATTATTAACCTAACTCTTATACAATTCGCATAGCTGCTTCAATGTTAATTTACAAATTTTCAGCCATCTTTGAATATTTAAGTCTATATAAAATGTAAATCGAAACAACTCATAATCATAATAATTCATCTGACGGGAATAAATTGACAACCTAGTATGTAAGCATTTTTTTATTATGTTTAATGAACTCCCAATGTGAAGCATATGGATTCCTAGTGAATCTTCTCAACTGAAGTTGTTTTATGAGAACTGATTGTAATGCAGTTGCTCAATCTCTTTTGGAGAGGGTAAGAATAGAAAAATGGGGGTAAAAAAAAGATTTGTTGAAAACTCATCGATCTCGCTGTGCTCTAATTTTAGGATCGGATAACAAGCACACGACTGTTAATAAAACATGTTTGGCTGAATATAAAACCATTTTATTTTAATATCCTACACAACATGATATTTCCAAAATTTAAAGCTGCTATACATATCCAATCAAAGTGAACAGTCTCAATTTCAAAAATTGATAATGCTTAAATGCCCTTTTAACACATCATGCACTGGTGGGTGATTGTGCACACTCTTAGCCTAAAACGGGCAATAATGAAAACATGCCACTATATCAATCAGTATAATTATTAAAATTACGAAGTTACTTTTATATTTTTTGTACTATTTACTGTATATTACCACCAATGTATATTGAACTGTGTAAAAATCAAATATTTATAAGAATCATTTTCAATTATATTATACTTGATTTTTTCCAAAATTGTAATTCTATTTCCAATCTGTATTTTCAGTAGATCCTTTTTTGTGAAAATATTAAACAAAAAATCATATAATTAATATTTAACCTGACAATAATGAGAACACTCTTCCCATATAAAACCGCCTGTTGCCGAAATGTGTTAATATATGAAAACAAGGTTTGGCATGCCTCTGTAAAGTAGTTCAATGGTTTTGACAAATTCTTCTTATCACATTGCCGATTGCAACCATTCAGACACTTCTGCAAACTTAACAAAATACCTATGTGTCAATGCAGTGAATTGAATTCACTTTGCATGTTTTGCGCGCAGCTTTATTGTGACAGCTTATCATTATAACTAGTTATTGTGGATTTCATAAATACATTTTAGAAACTAAATTGATATTACAGTGACATATTCATAATGAAATGGAAAGGGTGTGTGGTGGGATTAATTAAAACTGTAAGCATAATAATTATCTCTGTAAGAGATATTAATAAATAATAGGTAATATTAAATATTGTTCATTGACGCAAATATGTTCAGTGAATAAACTACTTGTATTATTACATGATATGGCAAATTCTTTGTTGATATATTTTTCCTTTTATTACAGCAAAAATGACTTTTCCAAACGTTGGCGAAAAATAACATATCTGGTTTAAAAATAATTTAGTAAGTTTTAGGATAATTTAAAGCAATGTTTGTTAGAACAAAAATTCACTCACCAATCAATAAAGATGTAGTAATACAAAACCATGTTGGAAAAATCTAGTAATGAATCCTAAATGATTTTCCATTGAAAATTCCTATCATCACTTTGGTAGCACATTTACTATAAAAATATATGATATACAAAAGTCTTTGATTTTTTATTATTATCACAACAAAGTTTTGTGAATATAAATAAATGAATTTATAATCAGCAGCACATATCATATTAGTCAGCATTGTGATTTTTTCCTAATTATTTTTTTTTTCAATTGGAATTGTCCTTAATAGAAAATTAAATTAAAAATTGATAACTTAGTTATTCCACTTGGTTTTTAATTTAATTTTTTATTAAAAATGAACTTCCACAAAGTTACCGCCGAATTCATAGAGAGGAACTGTCCTTATTCATTGAGAATTATAAGAATTAGAAAACAAAAATAAAAAAATATTGCGTGTTTGCTCGCTATGCCCAATTATGGCAATTATTAACCTAACTCTTATACAATTCGCATAGCTGCTTCAATGTTAATTTACAAATTTTCAGCCATCTTTGAATATTTAAGTCTATATAAAATGTAAATCGAAACAACATAATAATATAACACAGTAAATTGCTTAACATAAAACCATGGAAACAGAAATATTTTATCATGTTGAAAAAATTGAATGAAAAAACTATGTGTCTCGTTATGTGGCCAATAACTGAAATTTAAAAAAAGTGTTTTTCATTCATTACAAGAAAATAATTGTGTGATAAAATAGCGTTGTTGGATTCTGAACATTTTTACAGTACCTATAAAAAATTATTTTGTTTAAATTTTAGCATTCAGATGTTTTGGTTTTTTTAGTACAAATTTTGCATCCTTTATTCCATTTATATTATTGATAATGCTCATGTATTACGACTGAAATTGTATCATGAAATATTGGAAAGCCGTGTATATATTATATACAATATTTGATTGTTTGTATTTAAGATATATTATGTATTATTAACAGTGTAATAAAATAGAGGATATTATTAAACTAAAAACATATGAAATACTTTTAGGCAAGTTTGGTTGTTTTTTATGTAAAGTTACCTATAAATAAAATAACTTTTAGAAATATCCTTGTTTTGTTTTTTGAAAAAAATATCTGAATAAAATTAACATGCTATGATAATATGCCCAACACACATCCCGTGCAGAGTTTCCCAGATTTAATTTACTGTGATCCTGCATCGAATCTAACAAAATTCAAGATTTCAGATGCTCTACATCAGTGCTCCTCAACCAGTGTGCCGCGAGACGATGTTAGTTAAAATATATATTTTAACTAGCATCGTCTTATAAAAAAAATATATATTTTAGAGAGGAAAAACTTAAATCATTTAGTTGCTCCGTTTATATAAGTCTCGTTGAATTTTTATTGGTCCATTGTTTTTTGGCGAGACTCAGTAAAACGGGAAACGGTCATCGCTGGACTCTTCACCCATAAATATGGGACTTACTCGACCTCGAACATCCAGCTCAAGGCGTCAGTTAGGCGATATTTGTAGTCTTAAGTAGGTATGTATAACTTAAAAAATATATTGCAGTCATAATTTTCGAGAGTTATGTGCCGTGTCATAATATGAATGACATCTAGAAACAAGCTTTTCGTGTTTTCCTGTCTGGAGAAACCAATAAAGTGCCTTGTTATTTTTTTGGAAATTGCTGGTAAGTAAGTTTTATGGATTTTAGAAAACGAGCTATATTTTTTTTTAAATATATTGAGATCAAAAGGAGAGTCCAGAAATCATTCTTTCAGAGGTTTTTACTATTATCTGTCGCTGTGCTACAGTTTCTCTCGGGAGTGTTTTGTGTAAAACCAATGTGTATAGATAATTTAATTTAATTTATATTTATGTTATGCTATTTTAAATATGGATAAGTTTTTACGGAGAGAAAGGCCAACTTCACCGACTATTTGTGATGAATCCAGTACGAGCATTGCTGCCAAAAAAGATTGTGGAAAGGCAGTATATTGATGAATACATTCAATATGGATTTTCGTGGTGTGGTGAAGAAGCGGCTCCGAATCCTGAGTGCGTGATTTGTGGTGAGCGTCTTTCCAATGAGGCGATGGTGCCAAGTGAACTGATTCGTCACCTTAATTCAAAACATCTTAGTTGCGCAAGTAAGGACAAACAATATTTTCAAAGAATTTTAAATCAAAATGTAAATCAGAAAATATTTATGCGATCTTCCGTCACAGTTTTTGATAAAGCGTTGGAAGCAAGTTATCATGTTGCGCAATTAATTGCACGTCAGAAGAAACCTCACACTATTGGTGAAACTCTTATTAAACCTGCATATATGGAAATCATTCAGTTGATGCTTGGTCCCAATGAAGTGAAAGAAGTGAGCAAAGTTCCGCTGTCGGGTGATACCATTAAAAGACGTATCGACGATATGTCGGTTGATATTTTGGAAGCCCTGATTAAAAAAATAAAAATGGCTGGAAAATTTTCCCTGCAAATCGGCGAGTCGACAGACATTAAAACTCGAGCAGAATTATTAACTATTGTACGCTTCGTTGATGACGACTCGATTAAACAACATTTTTTGTTTTGCAAAGAGCTTCCAGAGCGGATTACCGGTGATGAAATATTTCGAGTAACAAACGATTTTCTCAAGAGTTATGATATTCCATGGAATTTTTTTATAAGTGTGTGTACGGATGGTGCAATGGCAATGATGGGAAATAAAAAGGGGTTTATCTCGTGTATAAAGCAACAAAATCCCAACGTAGAAATTACACATTGCTGCATACATCGGGAAGCATTGATGGTAAAAAACTTGCCAGATAAGTTGTTACAGACGATGAACGAATGCATCAAAATAATTAACATCATAAAATCAAGAGCCTTAAAATCGCGAATTTTCCAAAAAATCTGTGAGGAAATGGGATCAGAATATCAATCTCTATTATTTCACACAGAAATACTTTGACTGTCTCGAGGCAAAGTTTTGGCAAGGTTGTTTGAGCTTCGCTGCGAGGTTATTGATTTTTTACATAATTAAACCATGCCAGAACTCCATCAACTCTTCCAAAACAATCATTGGTTAGCTAAGTTCAGATATATGGCAGACATCTTAAGCATCACAATGACTTAAACAAAAAAATGCAAGGTCGGAATGAAAATATTTTGACTTGTTCTGACAAATTAAACAGGTTCAAATAAAAACTAGAACTTTGGCAAAGCGAATTTCGGTGAGGATCATTGGAAATGCTTCGAAGAACTAACGAGGCAAATATTGAAAATAGAGAAGCTATTTTGGATTTGGTTAAGCAACATTTAGAATTATTGCATCAAACATTTGGACAGTACTTTTATACACTCGACACAAAACAATATGATTGAATACGAAATCTGTTTTGAAGCATTTGTGAAAAATCTACAGAAGCTTTATCCCTTCACATCCGAGAAGAATTTTTTAATTAAAGGACGATAGGACGCTGCAATTGAAATTTACTGAAGTTTCATTGGATATTTTTTGGTTTTCAGTTAAGGAAGAGTATCCTCGAATTTCCAAAAAGGCTACTGAAGTTTTGCTCCCGTTTTCAACAACATATATTTGTGAACAAAGTTTTTCATCTTTAGTTTTAATAAAAAATGATAAGTGGACTTGCTTGAAGTCCCTCGATCAAGAACTTTGTGATGCTTTGTCAAACATCGAACCAAATATAAAACAGTTGTGTTCAATAAAACAAGCACAAGTATCACATTAACAGTGTTTCTTAATCGGTGCTTAACTTTAATCCACATACAATCTACAAAACATGAACGAAGAAATTGGTCTCGTCACATATTAGCCCTAATATTACTTAAATCAGCAAAAGCCGACAACCTCAGGCAAAGAATATACATATATATATATTTTTTATGTAATTATACCTTAGCTTCAACTTGTGTTGCAACTTTTAGACATGTATTTTTTTTTTTAAGAATTTTCGAAAAATTTTCGAAATTTAAATTGTCTGAATTTTTTAAATTTCCATGTATTTCGACAATAATGAGTCTTGTTCCACCTTTCGGCATCTTCAGGTATTCAAATACACGATTGAACTCGAACTGACAGTAAATAGTTTATATTTCAAAAATTTTCCATTACTTAAAAAAGGTAAGAACAACGTAGCTAGAGGTAAAAAGGTTTGTCCGTAGTGCAATAATCTCACAGGTCCCAGTACGGACAGTTTCATAAATTGATTTTTCAACCGATTTATGGATTTCTGTTCGAAGATTTCACTTCCTCCCACCCTTTCAATCCTAAAAACGATGACGTAATGAAATCCTTCTATCCCTACTAAAAAAGAGTGATTGAGTAACTAAGCAACAAGTAGTTCTCGTAGAAAAACATTTATTGACCCATATGTTTCACATTGCGAGCGCTCACGGTTTTTTTTTAAATTTGCTTTTTCAAATTCCTGAAATAATAAACAAATAATTTAAGACATGAACCATTTAGAAAACCTTACTTTTAGCAATAAAACAAAAGTTAGAAACGTAGTTTATTGGTTCCGTTACGTAGATGACATCCTTTGTTTATTCAATGGAACTGAGAGACAAGTTTCTAACCTTCATAATTTTCTTAACTCATTAGATGATAAAATTCAATTCACTTTAGAAGTAGGGGGCAAGAATATAAATTTCCTTGACCTTAATATTGATATTAAAAACTCGCAAAAAATATTTCGCAAATCGACATATTCAGATGCTGTCATAAATTTTAATTCAATGCATCCTCTCTCATATAAATTGGCTGCTTTCCATTCTCAGGTTCACAGATTAGTCACTATACCTCTAAGTAAATTTAATTTTGAAAACAAACTAAGCATTATTAAATAAATTGCCATTAATAATGGCTATGAGGCGTCTCTTATAGATAGTCTTGTTTCAAAAAAATTAGCAGAAAAGATGCTTTATTTCGGGAACCTGTCAAAAGACATAGACCAACCTAAGAACTGGCATAGAATTAGTTATTAAGGTTGTACAAGCTTTAAAATTAAAAAACAACTCGCTGATAAAGGCCGGCTTTCTATTGCAAAAATTCGCTAGGCAAATTACTTATTAACAATAAAGATAGAGCCCACTTTAAGAACAAATCTGGCATTTATATATTACAATGCAGTGATAGACAACATTTCTATGTGGGTAAAACCACACGTACATTAGATACAAGAGTATCAGAACATTTAGCTGACTTTAGATTAAAAAAAGATACTTCGAAATTCGCAAATCACTTGCTTTTGGAGAACCATACGTTGAATGCAGATGATGGGGTTAAATTGTTGCATCAAAACATGGGGGATCACAAATTATTTTATCAAGAAATTTTGGAAATCAATAGAGCCCAGTTAAATTTCTTGCCAATTCTGACGAACAGATGAACCTTCCCCGTTGCTGTATCCTATACGTTGAATCACCAAACAAATGCCACTAAATGTGGAATGATTGTATATATTTATCCTTTTGTCGAATTGCATCCCGTCGAAACCCACAATACTATTATAATTGTAAAATCACTGGTAATTCTAATAGTAGTTGGAAAGCGGCAATTCGCCACTCTGTTAATGTGTGATTTATGATAACAATATGATTTAAATTTAAAGATTATCTAATTTTAGTTCAGCTCTCTTTTCAGGTAATTTTACGAATTATGTAATATTTATTGTTATGATCAAAAAAGTAGTGTGACAGACGATCAGGAAGAAGTACTCATCATGCTGGTGACGCATCCATCTTTCTATCCAATTATGTCAAGAAATTTTATTTTCTAAATATTTTTTATATTGTCATTTCTATAGCAAAATTGTTTATCTGCAAAATCTCAATTTTTCAGGGAACATTATAAAACTTAAAAAAATAGCTAACGAATTAACAAAAATAATAAAAAACACGTAATTAATATTAATACGTATAAACATACTAATTACGTGTTTATTATTATAGTTTTAATACGATAAGGCTATTTTTTTGAACTGTTTTTATGCTCCCTCGAAAAATTGAGATTCTGCAGATTTACAATTTTGCAATGGAAATGACGATATGCAAAAATTAATATAATAAGATCTAAACTATACATATAAAGAACTGTTTCCCAAACTACTGCTACTAAAGCAAAAATCTAGCACTGAAGCGATCTAAGAGTGTGTTTAATACATCTCTGGCGGCGCCGATTGAGTGTAAGTTAATTAGCGACACGGGCATATCCGCTTACGTAATTATTCGCGATATATGCTGTCGCGAATTATTCGCGGACCATTAAAACATATGTTAAACCTTTAAATTCAATATTGTCTTCATCCGAATAATCTGAATCACTATTTGCAAGTATTTCGTCGACGTAACGATCCGAATTATTATTCAAATCCACTATCGTATGGGTTTCGAAAAATCAGCAAAATAAAAAACGAGATTGAATATAAAGTCCACACACGAAAACTTATAGGTGCATAAAAAAAATGAAATAAATCGGGATCATATGTTTTGACATGTGGTTTCGATCCCTACCTGAACACATGTATGAGTGGAGACAGCCGATTTATACTCGTATGATAAATTTTCAACAAAAATTCAACATGTGTTAATGTAAACCATAAATATCGCAATATAATAAGCAGGACTGTGATCGCAGTCTCCCGCTGCAGCGGCAATTTTTCGGTAATTGTAATTAGTCACCCGCAAACAGCGAATAGCGGACTGAGGACTATGATTCTCGTTTCCCGCCAGAGATGTTTTAAGGTGCAATACATAGACATAAAGAAGAAAAATTTGTCACTGCAACTATCTGTTTTTTTGGTTACGGAAGGTAAAATTTCAGGTAGCACAGTGTTTTTTCTCTCTGTTACCATCGCAAGTAATCATAGCAAGTACATTTAAGCTATTTGCGTTATTCCATGAAGTAGTCAAAAGTGATGTTCAGACGAGTAAAACAATTTTTAATTTTATTTAAAGTTTATAAATTTATTTTTTAAATTAACAATTCTCAATAAAAATTTTGCATTGATAGATGAATACTTTTTTTTTGTTGCTATTTTCACAATCTCAAAAATCAACAATGGAAGTTATTTTAACACAAGGCACCCTACCCTATCACATAATTTATTTTTTAATCCCTTAAGAATATATTTATATTGCTTATAAAATGAAATGGTAACAATAGTATTAAGTGTATAAAAAATAAAAATTTATCTAAAAATACATATTTATGTTTAAAATTATGGCCATATATTTGAAACTAGATTTTTTTTTCGGTGACAATAATATATTTACTAATATGCATACATAATTAAAATGATTTATTAAGTAAAGTATTGCAAAGCCTTATTAATACACACTACTGGCCTTAAGTGAATTCTATTTTCCCATGAGTCTTTCACATTTGTAAGACATTCTATAGGCCAAAATAAACCCGAAAAGTCGGTGTATTTTCTTCAAAATTGACAGGGTCTTTCAGAGAAAACAAGAGGTCGATTTACATTTTTGAAGCCCAACCCCTTTCGTTAGATTGATAATTTTTCTCATATTGTATTATTATTAAAAGTTTCTCACATTAGGTACGATTTTGGAAAACCTTAAATTATGAGGCTCCCCTTATGCCCCTCTCTAATGTGATCTGCCCATGGCCATTATTATCAACACTAAAGCAAATTTTAACAAAGATTTTATTTAATCGTTTGTATCCATAAATTAGAACGGCATATTAATATTTATTTATTTTACAAATTTTAGGGAGCGTTTTACTGCTTTGACAATGAATGATATGCATAAGCTGAACTGTTTTCCATTTGATAAAAAATTTGAGAAATAAATGATTTACTTATATAAACAATAGAATGATTAATTGCACTACAATTTGGAAATATTTGAATTGTTAACTAGCACCAATATTGACATCATCAGAAGTATTTTGACAGTTAATGTAGTACATTATAAACAAATAAAAAACGACTAAGATAAAAGCATAATTTCACATACATATAATACTCGACTCGTAACAGTACAAGAGTGTCAAGAAGTGATAAACCATAGATATTAAAACTTTGCAGCGCATATTTCCTAATTTGTAACAACCAACAGTAATAAGAATATCTTATATATGGCACTAAAAAAATCAAAAAAAGTGATTAATACTAATGGTAAAATACGTATGAATGCATGGTAATATTTCAATTATGAATAATCACATTATCAAAATAATAGGTCACACCATTGAGTTACTTCCTAGAGGACACGGTTTCCTGCATACAAAAATAATCATCATGATACCATATACATACTGGCACAACCTCATTGTGTTCAGACAAAAATAAGAGAACATATCATCAAATAAAAAAGATAAATTCTATGAATAGAATAATGGGAGTAGTCACCGAAAATTTTGTCTGAATTTATATTTTGGTAGTTTTTTTTAAGTTGAGTCATAATTATAGCAGGAATAGTCTTTGGAATAAAAAGCATAGTATTTCTTTTATTTACAATGGAGTATATATACAGAAAAATTAACAAACAAGATATTATTGATTTGATATTATAATAATTTATAGGAATAAAAATAAAGGTTAGATTAAAATTGAATGATACTACGGCGCAATATTCTGATAGATGAAGGTCATCAAATTAAGTAAGCATTTTTTAAAAATTAATGTTTTCATCATTAAGACCGCACACATAAAAACAATGAGTAAAATCAAAATAATTTAAGAAACATAAGGACATACAAAATACTGAGTTTTATATACAAGGTAGGTACTTAAAGTAGTTAAATCTTTGGAAATCAATTTGTATAATTTTAAAATTATGGGTAGCATAAATTTACAAAAAAAAGATTATTTATAAGTTTTTTGCTCAAGCTATGTTTCTGGGATACCTGTGAAAGAAGTGATATTAGAGTAAAAATATATTACCGCTAAATAATTTTCAGCATACACCCGATTCTCTTTTTGCACGGGGGATCTTTCCAATGACTTCTGTCCGACAAAACTGTATAAAAAAAGATAAGGTGCCAATATAAAAATAGGATATTGGTTACATTACTTAAAATACCCCAAAAATATCTAATTCTCGAGCTCAAAAATAATTCGAATTTATTTTTTATTCATTTAAAAGAATATTTTCATAAGATACGATCGACTGCACTAAGCTGTAAACAATTCGTAACATATCTAAAAAAACAATATTGGATAGAAATTCTTTTATACAATTTGGTAAACAGACATTAAAAATAAAACCATAAATGGAATAAAATCGAAATATAGAAGAGCAACATAAACGTGTTAATGAGTCATGAACACCTGCATCTTACAATTCGTTAAATGGCTAAAATGAAGATTCCAATTTTCACAAAGGGCGGAAGTGTTTTTAAATATATACATATACTGTATTTAATAAATCTTTTCGTCTTTAATAACTGTGTAAATGCCAAAAAACCAGTGTAAATAAAATAATTGGTCCGTTTTCTTAGACCATCCAAAAAGAGAATTGGGTGTACTTTTTTATTTCAATCTGATGTAGATATTTCATATAACCTATATTATTAGATGAGTGGAGTAAGTAAATAGAATACATTAAATGAAGGCGTAATTGAGTAAATAAGGTATGAAATAATTGATCAATGTAATGAATTTATAAACATTATTGTACTTCTTAAATTAAAAAAAAAAACGCTAAAAACATATATTCTGACATAATTGCTCAAGCTATATATATTTTATGATTATAACACATATGGCGGCATATAAAAACCATAAAAACTGCTTCATCAGTTCAAAAAATAAAAAAATAAGATATATTTAAAGAATACAATTCTTTTCTTTTTTTATAATTATTCCATTTCATGACACTTGGTTATTATGTATTAATAATGCTAAGTAATAGGAAATTATTACTAATGGATAGAAGAGATTTCTCTAACTGTTAATTTCTAAATGTTACCTATAGATAAAAAATATTTTTTAAGTAAAATTATTAAATACAATACTTTAATGTCTAATAATAATCATCGGAATGAATTTTGTTTTGTTCATTTTGGTTTTGAGCATTATTAACTAAAATTACAAAAAAAAAGATAAAGCATTGTTGCATATATTAAAAAATGGACTAAGTTTTATAATAAAATTATAGGTCATATGTTGTCATGGCTGAATAACATTATTAGTGGTTGTAACAATGGTAACATGAACAGAATATTAAAGAAATATAAACAAAAACAAGTGTACAAAATTGACCATAAATTGTCTTTTAATATTTTTTTTTATATATTGAGCAGTAGGCAACAGCAAAGCTGTATTTACTATAAAAACTCTACCCACTCATAAATCAGCTGGAATTGTTGTCACATTAAATTATATGCCATTTAAATAAAATTTTCTTTATAATGATATGTTTGCATATTTTTTTTTCAGACAGAATGGAAAAAATTATGACACTACTTTAACAATATTTGATTTTTACTTTTTTACTTTTTTGAAGATGTGATTCATGTTGGAATCAGTTACAGTAGACTTAATTACAAACATTTATTATTTTTTTCAATTAATCTGGTTTATCTATAGTTAAAATGGTCATTAGTATAGTGTTTCTTCATATTTGTACAGGTGTTTGACGTTTTTTAGGCGGAGGCGTAGGGGCTCGTTCTTTATTGAATGGGCTTCTGCCGTTTTTTTCTTTACGACTTGAAACAGAGGTGCCTGCATCAAAAGAGCTATAAAGAAATGATCCCCTAGGTATTAAGACTTTATCGTAAGCACCCTGCCTACGCGTCACGGGGCTGGCATTCGCACTCGCTGGCTTCCTGACATCGAAATTGATAGCTTGATAATAGTTTTCGTCGTTTTGTATTATCGTACGATTTTCACTGGACAGCCTGATGGATTGGTTCAGTTGATGAAGAGGAGTCTGTTCGTTTTTGACCGTCTTTTGTGGCAACGGCGGAGGGTCATCTTCTGCACTCATATTTGAATCGGTTGTACCTTTCATTGAATTGCGACATCAGTTAATTTTTAAAATTTAAGGTTAACACGAAGATAACTCATAAGCAAAAACTGATACACATTTATGTGATGAATAAGTGATGGCGTAACAACTACTAGTATCATAATAGAGAAAAATCAAATAAAATTGATTCATTAAATGAAGAATCATAACGGTTGAAATAATAATTTAAGTATGCATACATTTTCATTGCACTTCTTTTATGATTTGTCGAAGATAGTTAACAACTCACCAGCAGAATTTCTATTTGAGTTTGTTTCACTCTGCAAGGATTGAGGTCTCTGCGAGAGTCTCTTTTCTTTTTCAACTTCGGAGCGTAACGGTCGGGATGGTGTCAGCTATAATTAAAAATTGTTCTTAAAAGACAATAACTCCAGTAATGTATTATTAGTATAGCAAAAAAGATAGAGTTTTTTTAAGTATCACATTAGTTTTGACATCTTCCTTGATCACTCACTGTATGCAATAAAAGCAAAGCATCCAAATAGATGTCACGTGTTATTATTAATGAAAAGTTAAATTTAATAAGCACAATAAATAACCAATTATAATTATATTAATTGAATACCCAATAATATCAGTTATTTTTAATAATAAAAAAAATAACAAGTAAAATATAAATATGCTGCTATCCATTAGACAGAATGTACGGGATACCCTACAAGCATTAACTAAACCAATGTATAAAACCTACCGAGCTCTGAATTAATTTTAAAATAATATTTCAAATCTATCGTACTCCGATAGTTTTGTCCAAGTAAAAAAATATCAATGTACATATTACTCTAAGGATTATTAAATATTATTATAGATAGCTAATTGACAATACTTGTATTGCTCGAATTGCTGTTGCTTGTTGCTGAAATTTTCTATTTTTAAAAAGTATTGCAACACTTCAGTGTCAGGGCTCAGTGGGCTTAAGCACACGAATTACGTGAAATCAATAGCAAAGAAGCGGAAAACATTAATCAAAATAAGCAAGGAAATGTGGCTACGTTAGTAAGCTGTTTGGTTCAGATTGGTTAAGAGGAATAAGGTGGAATGTTTAATATTAGTGTTAAAAATACCTTAAATATGTGTTACAAGAATCTAAAGGTTAGATTCAACTGAAAAAATGTGAAAGTATAATACTTTATGACAGCAATTATTAGTAACTGCTTTTTTTAATCATAAATTAAATTATTTAGTAATATTGGTTGATTAATAAACTTGTATTCTGTTTCGATATTCTAATATAAGTAATTAATTACACTGTAAGTTCACATACTGTATTCATCCAAATATAAGGTATTCCAGTATTATAAAATGGTATTTGAGAAATATTTTGCCATGAAGAATGGAATGAAATGGCGACCTACGTGATATGAAATAAAGATATTGATATTATGACAGAATTTGGTAATTAAAATAAGGTTTTAGTGACAAACACAGGTGTAAAAATGCAACATTAACGTACGATATTCATAACACAATTCTGAATAACTCAGGGATTATTTGATTCAAGTGATCAGTTTTACAGTCAAGCAAAAATAAAGACATTGAAGAAGAAGTAATAGACACAATACAATATAATTTGGTTCATCACATTTTTCAAAAAATTTGCTATGCCGGCGTAGTATACACCATCTGCATTATATCTTAAAATGGAGGATTAAAACATTTTTTATAAAAAAAATATTTAAAATATCATTGTACAAGCAGAATTGGAAGTTTTCTCAAAATTATTCAGTGATTTCAATGCTTCCTAAATGAAACTATCGAATAGTAAGTCATTGAAGAAAAAATTGAAATTGAAACATGTATGGAATAGAGAATAGCTTAGTATTGCCTAGTCAGTAAAAAAATTATACCAGGCAACTAATTTCAATGAAGTCTAAATACACTAAAACAACCCATTGTCGTTTATTCACAGAAACTGGGCGCATGAACAAAAACATTGAAAGAGTGGACTCATTCGAGCGAAGTGTAATGCATCATATCTTCCGACTGATCAATGAACTGACAGTCAGGATGGAGAATAAGGTATGAGCTGTACGCATTATATAAGAGAACAGCCGTCTTAAATTAAAGAGACATAGTACAGCTGAGTTGTGCACGGCAATAAAACTAGTATTCTGAAAGACAGAAGGCAAACAATGACCTGATTGGCTTCTTACAAATGGATCGATAGTGTTGATTTCGAGATCTAAAAATGATGAACCAGTTTTTCAGTCTCACATATAAAGCGATTTTGAATTTCAAGTTGGAAGTACCCAAAAGAGATTTAGTCTTTATATGGACGAATACAAGTGTGACAATTTTAGCATGTATTTAACAAGTATGTATATAATCATTGTTTCAATATGAATGGAGATCTGTGAGGATGTACATAGGGAGGTAAGGTAGCACAGGAGCAAGGCTACATTGATGATATAAACACATACACACCTCTTGCCTGAGTTCAAACACGACATTGGAACTTACAGGTTCAGAGCTCACAATCAAACTGGATTTGGAACCGTTCACTATAGCCAAAGGAGTGGTACTGCTAGTGTACCACTGGCTGCTTCCGCTCGGTGTGGATGGCTGACTCGTGTTATTTATAGATGCTTCACTCTGCTGAAAGTAATAAGTATTAGTAATGATAATATAGGGCATTGCAGTGAAAAAATACTGTACATCATCATGTGTCTTTAGCATTTATATTTTGGAATGAATATTTTCAGTGATAAGTGTGTTTGAAGGGTTCTGAGTAGGGCTTCCAATAGCGGAATCTGGGATCATGTGCAATTTGTCAATCCCGTACTCCCGGGACTCACTCCTTAAACTTATTTTATATCTAAATAAGAACTACTTTCACATGTTTATATAATGATCAGGACCGGTTTCACTCATCACGAGCATTATCAACTGAGAAAAAATACTTTATTTAATTTTTATGTACAAAAACTCACTCCTCATAGCACAACCATAATTAATTAGTTACTCCTGGAAAGGTTAAATTCCGTGATTGAAAAAATTTTATCCTGAAATTTCGGGATCAGAAAGAGGGTTCGGGATTGGATGCCCTAGTTCTGGGTAATAAAATGACGATGTTATTCTTATCTTGATCTGTTTGCATATAAAATGTTACCTTAATTTCATTATATGAGCTGTCAACCTAATCATATGCATGCATTACATCGTGCTGAGATGTCAATTTATAACGAAATAAACATGAATTAAATCCCTATGGTTCTGAATTAAGAATTAAAATTTATTTTATTCTCTTTTTGAAATTGTATTCAGTCCCTAGTTGTAGATAAATAATTTGATATAATATATGCAGTATGAATGGGCCGTAATAGTAAACACCTTTACAGGTAAAAAAGCTTTGCATATTTACAATTATGAAGCCAGATCTCCACCGTGAGCGAAGAGGCGTGAGCTAAGCGATGTAATAACATCATACAATATTTTCACTAACGGTGGAGACGTAACTATGAAAAAGACCCTTAGCTATGTGAGCTAAGTTAGTACTAACTTAGCTTAGCTCGCGGTGGAGATCCGGCTTGACGCATGTGCTTATCCTGAAATAAATTATAGAGAAAACAGAATAACAGAATATGTAATTGTTGTCTATGAAAAATTGAAAATCGTTTAACAATTGAAATTTGCACCTTTCTGTTCCTTCTTTTATCCTTGTCTCTTTTCTTGGCAGGTGATGATGCGAGGAGGGAAGTGACTGGTGACCGAAGACCAGCTGCAGTAGGTAAGACGAGACTTGCATAGCCACTCGACAAGCCGTTGCTTAAAGATCCCCTACACATTTCATAATAAGAATTTAATATAGATGTGAAGTTATAAAATCACTGCTCTGAATCTTCAATTCAAAAGTTTACATTTTTGGTTAAGTCCACATTTTGTAAAGAATAAAGAAAGTCTTATATTTTAAAAATAAATCACAATTTGTTTGCACTACTTCTACACGTGTATAATGATCAGGACCGGTTTCACTCGTCACGAGCATTATCAACTGATAAGACCAAAATCAGAATGCCTATTTATATAAAATTCAATGTTAACAATTACAAGGTATGTTGGTTCATGAACTAAGGCAAGAATTTACAGATAATCAAACAAATTATATACAAACGAAATTAAATAGCCTACAATTAAAATGTTGAGGACCTCTTACAAATCAATAACTATCAAAAATAAAGTCACATTAAAAATCCATTACCTGAGCAAAATATGGCTTTATTTTTTATTTCAAAATAGTATTTATTGATTTGTAAGAGGTCCTTAACATTTTAATTGTAGACTATTTAATTTCGTTTTCATAATTTGTTTGACTACCTGTAAATTCTCGACTTAGTTCATGAACCAGCTGTTATATACCTTGTAATTGTTAACTCATTGGTTATTATGGTCCTGATCATTATAAACACGTGGAAGTAGTAGAAACAAATTGTGCTTTATTTTTAAAATGTAATAAGTTTTCACCAAGAATTGACAGTTAACACCTTAAAAGAGAAGTCTGTCTTGTCTAATACAATTATAATGGTGTGCAAAAATCAATCGGCAGAAAACCAGAAAGTGTGCAGGTATAATATTTAACATGCCATGATGCAAAAGCGCATGCATCATATTTGAAATAAAATAGTTAGTTTTAAAAATGTGAAGAGTACACTAATTTGAAAAAGTAGTAAATGTTCGTTTTTGGAATTTAGCAATATAGAATCAAATTTGAACTGTTCAAATTTTGTATATTTCCATGTATTTCGTCACTAACGACCCGGGTTTCGTCTTTCGGCATCTTCAAGTACACAAATTAACTCGAATTGTGTACTCGAATGCGTGAAGATACTCGAAACGAATGAGTCGTTAGTGACGAAATACATGTAAATCTTAAATTATATCAATATTAATCAAAAAATAATAACTAAGTTTTAGCAACAAACATGCTGTGAAAATTGAAAAAATGATCATGCTTATGAAAGAGGCCATAAATACAACATGTTAAAATCA
Source organism: Himalopsyche phryganea (assembly GCA_022494535.1). Taxonomy (NCBI): domain Eukaryota; kingdom Metazoa; phylum Arthropoda; class Insecta; order Trichoptera; family Rhyacophilidae; genus Himalopsyche; species Himalopsyche phryganea. The sequence continues at coordinate 2,235,010 of JAGVSL010000035.1, read as the reverse complement.
GTTTTCATATTATGTCAGCCTAGTGTAGTTGTGATGATTGTACCTCAATGTTCTGCAGTATAGATGTTATTGTAACTAAGGAACCGGTTAATATGAAGAAATAAACAGACACAACATGTTACCTATGAACTTGCCTATTGAATTGAGCGGTTAGGGCTCGCAAAGATGTTTGTCTCCCGCTGCTGGACCTGAAAAATAATTGTAAAAATGATGGATAAAACAAAAATAAAAAGATGTTAAGAATGGATGGATGGCGATCAGAAAATAAATGCCTCTGTACACACTTATGGAAACGAATAGGGTGAATGGGGAATTATGAAAATACATATAGATCAACCTCGCCACACAAATCCACGTATGAAAGTAATCAAGCGAGAAGGACACGAGTCCTGGAGCAGTAACACTCCGCTACGGCTACCGAACAACACAACTACCGAAGATTATTTTGTTTAATAAATAAATGCTTTTATAAAATGTGCACACACCTCTATTGATCCAAAAATAGTATTATTCAAATAGTTGTGAAATAATCTTTCCCACTCACTCATTGGTTTGATTAGTCGGAGTCGAAATTGAGGAGAGTCTATTACTGAAACTGGATTCATTGAAACTCATTCCCCTCTCGTTCATGCTTTTTCTTTGACGTCGCATCGTAACCATGGATATTTCTTTTTCCAAATCGCAACTCTGAAAAACATAATAATTTCATAAAAAATATTTAAATATAATCATGGCACTGAAAGCCTGTAAGAAATATGTAAATGTTAAATTTGGATTATTGAGATTTTGTACACTTCCATGTATTTTGTCACTAACGACCCGGGTTTCGCCTTTCGGCATCTTCAGGCATTCGAGCACACGAATGGACTCGATCGAGTCCATTCGTGTGCTCGAATGCCTGAAGATGCCGAAAGGCGAAACCCGGGTCGTTAGTGACAAAATACATGGAAGTGTACAAAATCTCAATAATCCAAATTTAATATTGAAATTCCATCAAGCACCCTCAGTCGATGTCTTAAATTATATCTTAAATTATGTAAATGTTACTTTTCATTTTGGATCTTAAATATGTGACTAAAATGCTAATGTTTTAGAAATATTTTAAATACCTTCTTTCCATAATTTTCGTGGACATGATGCTTCATCTTTTCAAAACATTCGACAATTCTCTGGTGAAGTGGAGCGATCTCTGGTGAAATTCGCTCTTTATGGACATCGATACCTTTCCAATCACACAAATATTAATACAATATACATGATTATACAGCCAGACATCTTGTTAGCTTGAATTCATAGAGGAAAATAAAGAAAAAGTATGTTTGTATTTAAAGTAATGATCTACTCGAGTTGTCGGCAAACTATGCCATGTTAGCATCTGACAATCCGGCCCGTGATCTAATGCAATAGTTATTTTAATGTTAAAATTCTCTAAGATTCTTAACAATGATCGTAGTAGAAACAGTTTAATAATAAATTATATCCTTAAATTTGAGAAACAAGGTAGTGAAATATTACAGCAATTCGTTATATCATAATATTTCTCACCGAATTCTAGAAGTGGTATCTGTGAAGCAATCAAATCTTTTAGGGTGTTGATGAGCCCTTTATGATCAGGATGTGCCTTCATATATTTATCACAGAAGAAAGCCTTTTCGTAATTAGCCGTGCCGCCCATAACTGCTGCATCCACCATACCTGGAATAAAAACATCAATATATTTAGTTTGATAGAAAAACGACTTTGACAAAATATTTGAAAACAAATGTAAACAGTATTTAACAATGCAGATTCAAACTTTACAAATCAATCTAAAATAACATAAACCATTTTAATTTTATTATATATAGACATACCATTCAATTTTCTTGTCAAAGGATCTAGGGGGAGTTTTGGATCAGCCCGATGCTCAATAACTAGAGATTTAAGAACTTTGTTAGCTTCTCGCATGGTTTCTACGGCTACCTGAAGCGGGGACATTTCATGTGTTTCACTCTTAGTGACAATGCACCAGCGTAGTAAGCCTGGAAAAATGAAACGATTTTACATTAAAATTTTTTTAAGTACATTAATAATATTACATGACAGAAATTTAGACATACGGATCTCTGTTGGTTCATCATTTGGGCACTATGTTATTGCAGTCCGTTTCGTTAATGCAATTCTATAAATAACTTTGCTCCACCCATTGATTTAGTGATAGACAACAGTTGGTAAGATCTTTTTATTAAATCGCTTTAATTAAGTTTGTATAGACATTAACATTTTCGATAAATTGAGAGTTTCGTATACATAGTGCAGAAACGGTGATAAATTTCTAATATATCTCAATTCAACAAACCTGGCAGCTTGTCACGTATTTCAAGTTCAGTTCTTTCCAGCCACATTGTACTGAATTCATTTTGACTCTTGCCGTCTTCAGTCTCCATAGCTTCATCTTAGAAACAAAGAATATTCTGAATGTAATTTAAAGAGACCTTAATATTTAACTGATACATAATTGTTACTGAAGTATAAAATTCATATTACCTTTTCTGTGAAACGGTCTGGAAAATCTGAATTTACTGACATTGTTGTGTTGGTGGTACTTGAGAATGCGCTCGCTTATCGGTTTCCCTGACATTCTGTCATCCAAATTGCTCATAAGCGGTTCAACTGCATTCACTTGTACATCTGTTGGTTTAGTTAATGTAAGGAAGCCAATTATTATTTACATGTATCATTAACATCTGAAATATTATATCATTTCTTTATTTAACACTATAATTTGGATTATTGAGATTTTGTACACTTCCATGTATTTAGTTGGGATGAACGATCCATTTTGTTTTTATATCACAATACACAAAATGTGGTGCAACCTCAGGACATTTTCATGCTGATGCCTATCTATGGGACGAGAACCACTTATTTAATTATAGAATTTAAGCCTTTCAGCCCCAGAGCGCCATACTTCAAAGTTTCCAATGACAGATTGCAACTTTGAAACTTTCAGCACGGATAAAGGGCTTAAAGCAATAATACAAAAGGATACATTGTTGATTCGAATTTTTGATATCTTCATTGGGCGGAGCAAGAGTGGTCATGAGTTCGGCATTTGGTAAGCCATTTAATGTGCGAGCGCAAAAATCTTGCAAACGCTCATATTCTTTTCCTCTGTATACGAATACCTTGAGTAGAAAATAAATAGAATTAGTTACATGTCATTTATTTTATTTTTATATTGCAAAATAATAAATCTTACTTTGTTTTGCAAAAATTCTGGAAATCCCTTTCCGTAATACCCGACTCTGAAATATTCAGGCTGCGGCCGGTCCTGTTTCACGATCGCTTTGTACAGTCGACCCATCCTTTCATGGAGTTCGGACAGGTGATCGTAATCAAATACTTCTTCTTCATATTGTGTTGCCAATTCTTTACAAATTCCTACGGCCGATTCCCACATCTGAAATTTTATGTTGTATTTTTTTATACCGGGGAACCCGAAACAACAATACTTCAGATATCCCACATTTCTGTCATATTCTGTTTTATAATTTTCACTAGAGCCTTAATATAATGCAAATACTTAAAAAATATTATAGGTAAAAACAATACGCCATATATTATGAAGACTGCATTAAGAAATTCAATAAAAACTCATGAGGAATACAGTCTTGAAAAGCCAAAAACAACTCACCTGTCCTTTTTCGAGGAAACTAATGATATCAAAAGATAAGGCGTCTTTCAAATCTCTGTGGGTCTGACAGGAAGGGTATTTAGCACTCGTAAGCAATGGATTCAAGGGGGCATTTGACCATTTCAGTATGGCCGCATGGAGCTGCAAGGTATTGCCAGCCTCTGTCCAGTCTTCGCATTCCAGATGAAGGTCACAAAGTTTGTTGACATATCTGATGTACATTTCATGCCGCTTTATGTCTGAATAGAAACCCTGTTGAAACAAACAAAATAAATATGAAAAAACAAAAAAAATGTACATTTTAATCCGAGGGCAACCTAGTACACCATACAGTAACTTTTCTAAAATGACACCATATGCGTCTTAGTTTGGAGGCATCTAGTTGTTGCAATACTATTAGTATTTTTTAATATACCAATTTTTTTGTCAAATTAGGCAGTTTGAATGGTTTCAGCACCCCTCACGTCTGGGGCTCATTGTCAAGGATATGGAGTTTAAAATATTATATGACTCACATTATTAATTATTTTCTGTTTGAATAAATCGATAAGCACTGGCAACGGATATATAAATGTCATTCAACAGCATGTAATGTTTAATAGATGCTTATTTTTACTTAGTTTCTTGCATAAATCGAGAGACGGTTGTATGTATGGTTTCTCACCAAAAGTGTAGTGGTAGCCTGCATTCTGTAATGGAGACTGGAATGATCGTGCAGATCCCTATACTGCAATAAAATATCCAACAATCTCCCTACAGTGGATACAAACTTGCCGCCCTTTTCTGCCAACTCAGGATCATCGGAACATTGTTTTCCGACCATATTTACAAAAAGTTCACACCATTGAGCGTCACCACTGCCACCTGAAAATTTATCATTAAGCTCAAAATAGTGTCACTTATTCAAATAAAAACAATTTGGACGTCGCGCTACAACGCAACTCGGTGTTTGGATTCTACATACCTTCCACCAATACATCCAATTTGACGATCATCTCATTTTCAAAACCGTTAAAGTTACCCATACAATGATCCTGATACGGCTCTATTGAATTGTTAAATTCGCACAGCATCATATCGAAGAAAAGGGGTATGGTGGCAGTACGAAGTTCAACTTCCGGCAAGAGGCTCATCTCAAGGAACGGGCCCACGAGGGCTGGCAGAAAGCGACTCTTGTTATCTTCTGTTGAGAAAATAAATACTTCTTAAGTGCAAAGCATAGAAGATGAACATTCCATTTTCCTACATGTATCATATATATGTTGTTACCCAGATTGAACCACATGTCTCTGACAGTGAATGCAGTTTCTCTCCTCATGTCCCCGTGCCGCGCTGCCATTCTGCGTCTTTTGCTGGGAGACAATTTCTCTAACTGCAGCGAGGGTTGAGTCAGAAATACTACTGACAGGTGGAACCAGTTAGACCATACTTGTTCCTCTATTGGTTGAAGGAATGATTCTACCAGGGTGTACGAGAGTAGTCTGAAAGCAAAACAATATTTGAAAAACTCCATAATAAACCAATTGCACCTATTACCCTCTCTTATTCCTCACAAACTTTGATGTCGAAAATGAAAAAAATGACAAAGATTTGCAATATTTTTTATTGTCTTTGTCTTTCATATGAAGACTAATGCGTAAATTTTGTTTAATAACAGTATTGCCCACTATTTTTTTCAGTTTCTTGACATATTCACTGCTGAATTATATTATGGACATTGCTGAGATCCTCCAAAAATTTGTAATTTTCAAAACCTTATCAAAAATATAAAATATTTAAAAGTGTTAAATTGAAAAGGTCAGTTTACTGTTCGACTACAAATATAACAGCAACTTACGCCGCATGTCTCACAGCACATGTTCAAAGAAGTGATGTCAAGGAGACTAAAGCTGCGTTCACATGTGACGCATAATTTATGTTTTATTATGTTTATCTATTTAAACTATTTTTTGGCTCAATGCCGGATAAAGGCGCATTCCACATACACACAAATTTTATTTTTTTCACTCAATTTCCATGTCGGCTTTTTTCCGTGCCCGGTGTTTTCCTGTACAGTTTTATCCAAGAACCCCATCAGTCACACATTGTAGGTATATATTTATAATGTATTGTAAGGTATTTTTAAGTATTATTATCATCAACTAGTGATTTTTTTTACATAACAAAAGATTACTTCTGAGCTTGAAATCAAATTAACTATAAAACATTTACCTCAGTGTATTAAGTACAATATTATTCTGCAGGTTGATCATATCTGCCCAATGTTTCTGAAAGACGGGCTTCTCCACACAGTCTCTCAGGACCACAAGAATCTCAATGAGGAAGTCCAAAAGATCACTTTTGGATGAGAATTTCGAGATGTATTCATTGTACCGGTCTAGGGACATCTGCCTGAACATTTCTAACAGCACGGATACAAGTGGGCACTGAAAAAAATTAAAAACATTGGTATAACATATCAGTATTTTGTCTGCTATCTATTACACAAATGGTTATATGAGTCGCGAGCCATTTAGTGAACATTTTGACAGACTCTGAAAATGGTATGAGACCTTGCATGGGACACTTAAAATAACAAAAATTATACAAAATAAATAAAAAAAGTCATGCGTTGGTGAAAACTAATCGTTAATTCCTGAAATAATTTCTTTGAAGGGCAGTAATCATAACTTACCACCAGAGGGTTCTCCCTATCCATTTGTATGGCCGCTTGAATGATAGTCCTCAATAAGCACAGAGTCAAATGATTGAATTCCTCATCTGTAGAACCAATGTCATTGCGAAACAGCAATGTTAAAGTCTCGTTCAGAATTCGAACACACAATTCCAACTAAAAACACAAAATATATATAAATTCATTAAGTGATTTATAAATATGATTAATGCAGCAGTCCTTCTTCAAAAACCAGCTGCCGGTAGGTGTATGACAAAAGTTTGATAGAAGACCTCCTAAAACACATTTAAACTCGATTTGAGTATCGCTTCCTGATTCCAGACACTAAAAGTTTCCGTTCTCCTGTTATAGTGAGGGTCGAGTGCGGTGGTAAACCGTTATCATGACAGATTGAAAGGAGTAAACGGAAAATAAACCACCAACATATTTGATGTCGTAATAATCGAAAGACTCAAGACAGAAAGTTTACCAAAGAGAACATTTTATGATTTATATCAGTGGTCTCTACGTGTAAAGGTGCGACAGAGCACTATTAATGAATTCCAACAAAAACCTCTTCATTTAGTTATCATAGCAATCAAAGCAATCTTACTGTTTGATTCCAAGCATCTGTGTCATTTTCAGTGATGTTTGATATCAAAGCCGACTATCAAAATAGAACCTAAACTTTGTATCCCGGTTTTAGAGAACATTAAACCAGTATAATTTGGTTGGTTACTATTTGATGTCTATTTCCTCTTTACTTTGCAGCTCAGATTTCTGTTCAATCAAATCTCGAATACACCAATATAATGAATATTTTCTACCTCAGCGATACATTCACACTAGCGGTAATTTACAAGCAAAATAAATTGCCAACTTACATGTTACAGATATAAAAAGCATACAATATGTAAAATTATTTTACTAATTTTAATAATAGACAAATGTTTTGCCCACAAACGATAATTCATAATTAATGGTAAGGTTGGTAGTGGTGTGGCAATAGAAAGTGGTATTCTCGAAACGTATAAAGTATAAAAAATTGGTAACAATACTACAGGTGGTATACATTTTTGTTCTTCCAAGATGAGATATTTTTTCATGTTAAAAGTTTTTATTTCTTATCATATATATAAAAGGAAATGAAAAATAGTATTTTGTCGCAACCAGAATATTGTTTATGCTGAAAAAATTTCAATGTACATACGCCAAATTTAAAATAAATATTATACAATTAAACCAATCAAATATTACCATGGCTCTTATTGAATAAAAATTAAATTCAGTATTTGGCTACAACCAATTTGAGTGAAAGATGAGTGTGGTGGTATTAAAATTTGGGAAATATTTAATTGCACTTTAGATTAGACAATCGGTACAGCCGACATAAAGTTGGATTGTTGCGCATAAAATGAATTTTGACATATCGTAATCAACTGTAATTCAGCATGTTTGCCAAACAGGGTGTACTAATTTACTACAAATTTATTAGTTATATTATTTATTATAGTGAAAATTTTCTTGCAACATATTTTTAATTACTGAAAATTATTTAATGAAATCTAAAACAAACTGCAATTAATTACCACCCTTAAAATTGATGTTTTAATCGCTTTGTAAACACATGCAGATTTAGTTTTAAAAAATCATCCTGCACATTTAAGATTATAAAAATATGATTGCTGAACATTGTTGTCATAATATTTATATTAAAACATTCAAAGAAAAAAATATTTTTTTCATAAATAAAAAGTTACAACCAGTGCTTTTTTTTAGAAAAAAAAAGGTACGGGAACTTCTTGTCAAGTTTTTTATGAAAGAAAGTGATATACAAATATCATTTAAACAAAATTGAAGGCAGCTTTTCCTATGCCATGAAGTACATAAAAAACATTGTTTTTTTGTTTAAGAAATGTAGTTAATTTTGATGACGAATTTTATATAAGCGGGAAATCTGTTTTGTCTAACTTCTTAAATCAAAAATACCATGAAAAAAGGTGCCGGAATGCCGTTCCACCGCGTTACATGGCAAAAAAAAGCCCTAGTTACAACTATGTAAAGACTACACAACATAAGAGTGCAAAATGTACTTAACCATATCACAGATGATCAGCATTTGGATGATATCGTATTATATTGGTGAGCTGAAATGCTTTTTTGAATAAGTGGATAAAAAAATTAAATCCCTCTATTTCAACAAGAACAATCAATCACATTTTGTATCATCTCAAAAAAAACAAAGAAGAAATAATGCATAAAAGATGATCAGTACCTGCTCGCTATATCCCCTGTGCTCTTGTAGTTTGTGCCTGGACGCTCCGAGCACTCTTGCAATCTTATCAACGGATCGATTTTTCGATCGTATCTCTATCCCGCTTCTCGTCTATGGAGGTAGATTATAACCGTAGACAAGAATCGAGGTTCGATTGAAAAAATAGATCCGTGAAATGATAGCACGGCCGGTGTGAATCCACAATGTGTTTGGTTTGAGGTTACGATTGTTTGTTGAACAGGATACACACACACCGACACACGCAAGCCCGTCCGTATTGGTTGGGTTCGGTATTATGAAGTTAGATGACAACACCACGCCATAAACAGGCAATAAAATGAAAAAAAAAAACACAATGACAGTCGGGTGCTGATTATTGTCGGACAATCAAAATACAAAGCATTTCTTTATCCTTTATGTACGTACCATTAAAAGTATTTAAAAGGCAACACAATTTACACTTTTCAGATGATGATTAATTACTAGATATTCATTATCTGATTATTTATATTGAGAGTACCAATGCTTTGTCTTTTGAAGGTCTATAACCTTTAATTTTATATCACCATCAATAAAAAGATTCTAAGATTAGAGGAAAATCGTCAAATATATATTGAAATTTTATCAAACACATTATTATGAGAGAAACATATTAACAGGCAAAACCGCTAAGGCAAGCATTAAAACATGACAACACAAAGACAAAGCGTTTTAATTTTGTTAGGTTTGTTTTAAAAAACCGTTAAATTGCCACCTGTCCAGGCTCAAAAGATTAAAAACTACACAAAACCCAGCCATATGGAATGCATTTATTTATTTTTCTTTTAACAAAAACACAGTCAGCAGAATTTTAAGAATATTGAACATTAGATTATTAAGACTGATTGTAATTGAAAATATCTCAAAACTAACCAATTCATGTTTAGTAAAATATTACCGGTAGAAAATAAGACTGTTTTCACACTGTGAATAACATACTGTGAAATGAAATAAAATACGGAGGAACATAAATGATGAATTTTGAGCAATTAAATAACAAACCTTTACGAAAACTCGATATAACGAGGTCCAGCAATATATTTTTTATATTCATCAAAAACATGATGCTACATAAAATATCGTAGAAATGACACAATTAGTGCGATTTAAAAATGCAGATACTCAAAATGTTGAAGAATTCTTGGATTATTACGGAGCACCCCTATTAAACGAATAACTTCAAAAGTTTACGAAACGGGAGATAGTTATAGACAATATGAAAAAGCAAGACGAGATTAAAGAGGTTCCTCAAGAAAATATCTTAACTTTTAAGTTGTTATATGAGTCTTAAGTCTAAATGAAATATCTCATGCATTAAAAATTCTTTCTGAAAACGACCTTAACTTTGAGATAATCTGGATAATGAAGAGAAGTGTGCTAAATGCGGCAGATTGTTACAAGGAGATACTTAAAGAAAAAATAAAATGCAGACGACACTGGATAAATTTATGACAAACTCTTCGAATTTGAGTGAAAAATATTGTATTTTTGTGTTGTATTTGCAGCAATTGTATTTATTTTAATAAAAAAACAGTTATAAATATCTATATATAACCTTTTTGTAATATAGAAACGCATTCCTAACACCTCCATGTTATTCTTTACTCTAAAAACGAATTTTTTGGAATGCATATATATCGTTAACGGTTATTACTGTACTTCTTGGCCCACTTTACCTATTATTTATAAAGCCGCTGTTTCACGGCCGCCTTCCATACAGGCTAACAATCAAGAAAAGATGTGAATTTACTCATGCCGAACTTTTAATTATACACTATCGTGCTTAAAAAAAAAAGAAAAAATAGTGATGAAATAAAATGTGGCTTGCTCAGCCACTTAGTTTTAGTGATACTAAGTACCCGTATACTGAGAATCCACCGTGGTAGTAGAGCTTAATCTACTCCGCGTTGAATCTTAAGAGGAATCAAGAATATTCCAACCCCCATATGATGTGGTAAATTTATCAAATGCCTCAAAGTTGTCCTTGGTTGGGATCAAGTCAGCGTTGCCTATTGAGCCTGTATGAGGACGGACCACAGCAATCAGCACTGCTCGTAAAAAATTGATGAGGTGCACGGGAATTCAACAATTTTAGTTCACAATGTGACAGTTGATTAGGACCATCAACCTATCATGAAGGTCTGAAGAAACTGATAGGCGAGATGTGGGTTGTAATCCTTGTATGTGATGGAAAAGTAGTTATTTTTATCATGGATATTTTAAACAGTAAATATAATTTTAAATGTCAATCGTTGAATGAAAAACATTTAGGACCAACATTGTGTACAGCACAGATCGGTATTTGAAGATAAATGGCCAAGTTGAGTAGTCTTAAGAAAAATTTCAGAAAACATTGGTATATTATGACAGAAGTATTGATATAATATACAGATGAAAAGAATCCTTGATATTTGGAAGCATGAAATGAGGGTTGTTTGTTCATGCATTGATATTGTTACATATTTTTTTGCATTAACCTAGGAAAAATAATAATATGTATAATGATCTATGATGGAAAATGATGGATCGATAAACAATCAAATTTATGATATTTTATATAAAATATTTACGGACAAATCAAATTAAAATATAAGTGTGGAAAAATGTTACATTGAGGAGTGATAGACCAAGATTCAGCTGAAATCGATAATCCATACATATTAATCATGAATTTAGTATAAAAAATATATGCTAGACCTACTTAAATAGGGGTAAAATTATAATTTATTTTTTTGCAGATTCACTATTTCTTTCTTATCAAGAAGAAACTGTTAAGGTAAATTCATTCACTCTTAATGTTATTTGTTTTGCATAATAGTAATTTTCTTGTACAAATTTTGGCATTTAGATGTAGCAAAAATTCTTTATGTTCACCAATTTCCCCACATAAATATTCTAAATGCTGACATAATTTCAACTTCATCACATTCCAAAGATCTCAATAAATATATCACGAGAAGTCATCAAATAGATGAACTGATTATTGATATTCCGATAAAATAGATTCAATGTTAAAGATGTTTTTCATAAAAGTCTTTTATTTATATAAAAAATATTATATCTGGCATGCAGATTGTCATCAGTAGTAGAAGAATGAGAAAAACGTGAAAAGTCAAGTTGACATTTTAAAGTAAAAAAGAAATCAAGAACAATCGATCTTTGAAAATGCAAATATGAAAGTAGTTTTCACTGAAAATTTATTTATTTTCATTTAACAAAACTTCAAAGATAGGAATAAAAAAACTTGAAATAATATCATGCTGTATTATACAATACACTAAAAATAATATCCTTTCAAGGATATCACGGTAAAAATACATGTACCAAATCCAAAAAAGGACATCATATATTTCTCAAGGGTTGAGAGAAATAACTATCTATTTTTTAAATCTAAAATAATTTGTTTGTACTACTCCACATGTTTAAATAACCAGGACCGATTTCGGTCATCACGAGCGTTATCAACTGATTTATTTAGAAAATATAATGCCTTTCCACCAAGATTTGACAGCACACCCTAAAAGTAACTATCCATGATATTAATAAATTTTACTGTTGATTATAAAAATAATACGATTTTGCTAAGAATTCTTAGTGATGCGGACAAATTAACTATAAAAGCAATCACACACTGATGAAATCCTGTGTTTATGAATCATAAGGTATTCCTTATAGTTAACTATTTGGCAGTTAGTAAGACTGTGTGTTATGGTGTGTTTCAAGTTTGACACTATCGCAAAAATCAGTTTAGAAAAATGCTAATTCTTAACATATTTTATTAAGTTGACTGAAATAAAATCCCTATAAAGCATTGAATAATTGAAAGTTTTTTTCACTGGAAAAAGTGTACTTTAGTAATTTTATAAAATTCCAAAATATCCAAAGTATATATTATAAACTTGTAACGATAATATATTAATTTAATCAGTAGGTATCGGGGATGTCAGTTATAACCCGTCTAAAATTATTTTCTCATTTAAATTATCTATCATGGATCTCCTAACAATACTATCAGTCTACTGAAATAGAACGATTGAACTCACAATCTTTGTGAAAATACCTACTGCTGAAATACTTCAAATAATTGTAGTCCATATGTTCCATTTGAGGACATAGTGAGCAATAACAATTTAAAAATGAGGCATTGACAGTGAAAGTGTCACAACACACACATACATGAAACTGGTATTGTTGGGTATGTTGGTAGATTCAAAATATTAAATTAAAGACTATAACAGTAGAATAAGTGGCATCTGTTATGTAACAGAATGGTTTCTGACAATTTTAGATATTTTGATTTAAAAATAATGTTTTCTTGCGAGATATACAAATTAAAAGGTGATTTTCTTATAATCCCTTTGAATATAGGTTTTTGACCTGCAGAATCTTATAATCAAAACAGGAATTAGTCACTCAAGATCATTAAACCTTTTACTACAGGGAGGGGTCAATATATTGACCCCCAATGCAAAAGGGTTAATTACCAAAACCAATAATTAAGATTATGGTAATTATTGGTAACTGTGTAAATAAAGTATCTCTAATAGTTTGACTTTTATGCAGTCAAAGATGAGTATTGACACCTGAAATAAATAATTATTCCAGGGGGTGAGAGTCCATATACGTTTTGGCTGATTTCTCATATTTTCATAAATCGTAAATAATATGATAACTATTCTCAGTATATTAGAACAGTTGGAGATGTTTTTACTTCATTTGACATTGTACATTATGATATTATAAGTGAACTATTTCAGTTTCGTGTGATGTATGGGTTAATATACTTTTCTGCTCAATAGATCAAATGATTACATCAAAGAAAATGTTTCTAGGCAGCTTTGGCTTAAGTGATTAATAAACATATTTTAGCATTATTTTTTTTGTAAGGTCCGATTCAAATTATTCATGATAGTAGGTAGCGACGCTGTCAGTAAGTATGCAGAATTATATTTTAGGATAGCAACATTCATGAAATTCACACATGGGAGTAATAATAAGGAAAAATTCGAGCAGAGACTTATTAATTATTGAAATGGTGTTTGAATGCGGTGGTGCTTGGTGCGGTGTATTAAATGGAAAATTAACAAAACACATCGGCAGATTCACACGGCAGTTATTGAAATTGTGCTCTTGGCAAACCATCACAGAACACATTAAAAAGGGAAAAAAACAGGTTATTTATATTGTATTGATGAGACATGCTTCAGAATATACTTGAAAGGATCTTCTAAATAAAATAATTCAACCATTAACGAAAAAGATATATTCTTTGTTTAAATGTATTGCTGTGTACTGTTTTATACATCATAAAATTTCATCTAAGTAGTAACTAAATGGTAAATACTTTAAATTGTCTCAAGTGGTTTATCAATTTACCAAATTCACCATGATACTGGTTTTGTTTAATAATTATATCCATTTCATTTGTGACTTGCTTTTCATAAAATCATGTCTCAACAAAAACATTATTTTAATAAGATTTGCAACAATCAAAAATTATTACAAAATATTACGAAATACTGTAGCAGATCAATAATACACGGAATTTCATTTCTCTTACATGTATTTTTATATGACTGCTAACGAAACAGTAATTTAAGCTAAACCTTTTCCATCACAATGTTGCATATCCTAGTAAAATAATTTTATGTGTGCTAGATATAAAATATAATAGGTAGTTCCATACATTAACATATAGTATAAAATATGTTGGTTGCCAAAGTTGTTCTTTCAAAAGCTTCAATCACTTGGTATACTTAAAGATTGCAATACCATTATCACTGAAAATAGGAACCTGGTATTTAAACTGTTTTTTCAATAGCAGTTTTAAGAAGACAAAATATAATTGATTTTTTATTTAATATGAAAAGTTGACTAAATGATGGGTATACGAGCTGCCCTAGGCGTTGTTTGTGTTTTGACCAGAGATGGGAAACGTAACGTAATGATACCCGATAACATTTTAATAACGATTCAATTGGCATTATTTTTCAATAATGTAACGGTATTATTATAACGTTCTTTAACTTTATAATAACCGATAACGTTTCTGAAATGTTATTTTGTTCCTTATTATCCTTTTATATTAATTTTATATTTGACAAATATATTCAACAATCGTTTGACAACGGTGCGGTTTTGTCTTCTTGCTAATAAAATTATAACGTTATTAAAGTAACGATTCAAATTTTTTTGCATGTTATAAATAACGTTATATAACGGAAAAAATATTGAATAACATTATGGAATAACGTAACAATTCGAAACGTTATCCCATCCATGGTTTTGACACACGTGAAATTTATCACACAGACACAGTACTTTTAATTATTTTGAATTTGATTAAGTTGAACCTGTTTTCGAATTCTCGATCAAAGATATAATTTCATTTTTAAAATATTTTGATTATTTATTAATTTAATAATGTAATTCGGGTATTGATGTAATCGTCCAATATTGCAATCCCTAGGTTTACTGTACAATAAAGTATCCACGTTAAGGTACATTATTAGAAATATTATTTTAATGTATATTTGTATGCAACTACCGTATTAATGATTTTTTTTAAAAGGATAAAACGAGCAAGTTTTTTGGTGTGAACAACCAAATAATGTTTTTATGAAATAAAAGAAAACAACAATCAAAGTAGTGTAAATTTAATTGACTTACCTTGAAACTGTCAGGGAGCACAGAATAAAAGTGACATTGGTTAGTAAAGAAATAAAAAAAAAAAATCAGAAAAAAAGTATTACTGAAATTTAATATTCTATATTACAGAAAGTCTACAAACCCAATATTACATATTCACTAAAATCAACACCCAATACTGCATAGATAGAACAAATATTACAGATCAATGTAAAGAAGATAAACAATAAATGGGATTGAAAATTGTTAAAGAATGTACTGCAATATTTTATACGTATAATAATGTAATTTGCATTTGACGTAAATTAAAACGAAAAACCAAGTAGTCCCAGACTAACTAAAGAAAAAGAAATAATATTTTTACAGTAGCAAACAATAAATTGATTGAGAAAATTTTCTGCTACAAAGAACCGTTAAACTTTTACAGAGGACTGTGGAACATAAACAATGAAGATATAAAAGAAATGTGGTAAAGACGGCAAGCAGAAGATGAAGAAATAATACGCAAGTCATCCACCATAACCGGGAAAAATAGTGCGGACTAAAGATTGATTTAGGGAAGGCCACGATTAATCCAACACCATGCTCATTATAATTAATTAAGCTAAATAAAAAACATAATACACCAAGATTTTCTTCACAAACATTTGAAAACACCTATAAAACCAGACATCAAAATGTTTCTACAGGGAGAGTAGTATTTAACTTATCGTCATGCCAAACTTGTTACTCCCAAAACAACAAAATATAATTTAAATACCAATTTGAAGAATATAATAAATTTATAACGACCGATATATTATGCAAAAACATAAATATTCAAAATTGAAACTAACATTGTTTAAGACAGAATGTTTTGCTAACTAAAATGAACCGTCAGGAAACATATAAATCAACATATTGATAATATAAAACATAAGTTTATTTGTGTTAAAGAGTAATATCCAGAAAATTTTGTTTTGTTGATCTGTTCTTCCAACTTAATTGAGGATAGTTCTTCTTTTGGTACTACATGACTCATATTCTATAAAAATATATTTTTGTTTTTTTCGTAAAACTTGTAAAAATGAAACTTCAATATGGCATGTAATGGAATATCAAATTATTATTTATACTAAATATCATAACTATGTACCTACATACAAATATTAAAAAATATAGTGCATTATGAAATGAAATCTAATCATAATCTAATCACTTTTTTATGCTACCCTGTTAAGTTGTTATTTGTGGAGTTACAAGTTTTGCAATTTAGGTCAATTAAGGTATTTTTTTTATATATGGTTTGACTATTTTGACAGCTGTCTTTAGAAGTATTCATTTTTATCATATCTTTTTTGTCCTAAAAATTGTTGAATTATCATTAACCTTGAGCAAAAAATCAAGTTCATCAGGATTATATTCTAGGCATTCGAAATTTACTTACAATTGCTTTCTAATATTGCTAAATATATATGTTATTATTTTGACTAAAAGTATTGCAAATATGATTAAACTATCACCTATCATTATATTCAGCAAGAAAGCTGACTAACAACTGTTAAAATTTATTCACTTGTAACAATGAATCTTTGTTGAAAATTTATGCGAAAATATACTTTATCTATAGAACTTGAACACAATCATTGACTTGAACTAAGTTAAAAAATTGATAATGCAGCAAACAGCATCCATACCTCATCACTGTTCTGAATGAGATTCTTTATAGTTGTAGTAATGTGTGGGAGAAGTATACATCTGCAATGATTACTCAAGAACAATGGCCCTTGGACTAAGTCTAAGACAGTAATCAGGCGTTGCTTTTTAAGCCTTTCGGAAGGAAGCACATCAAGTATTTCACCAATCATTTCCCTGAAAATAAAAACGCATAAAGCCAAACCAAAAACGATAATACAATAAATTTTAAGAAAATCTCATTTAGATTCTCTTATCTAAAAGCATAAATAATGGACATGCATCATTTTCAAACAAACTTATCCAAGCAATCAAATCATTGTAGTGATCGAGAATCACTTAATTATCTCAAAGGGCATATTGTGAATCACTTGCTTTCCCACCCTCTTACGGCTTGGTCAATATCAGGCTGAGTGAGAAAACAACTGACTCGGGGAGAGTCAAATTAAAGTGCGATTTGTTTTTTTGTTGTGGTGCAGTGATCTGAATAGAATGAAACAATCAAAATTAACTAAATCATAACTCGAATAGTTCAACTTTTTCCATTTTTCACATCTAATAAATATGGATTAAAAAATGATGTGTCCTTTTCAATGACTAAGGAATTCATTGGTTGAATTGGCATTTACTTGGTAGAACTCTATTATAATAGGATAGAATATCGAAGTAATTCACATATATGACGAGTATTCGGTTCTCCAAAATTTTAACTAAAGAATTCATTTAACTGATGAAATATCTTACGACAGCAGTGGCTCAGGGAAGACCTTAATGATGTGAGGGACAGCAGACGGCAGATATTTGAGACAAGCTCCTTGTGAAATTAGGGCGATCGTTGTTTCACAATGCATCATGCCAACGATACTATTCAGTAGTTCTGCAAAACAATAACTTTATGTCAATCTGGTAATACGGAAACTAAATATTTTATGGACGGCATATTGATATATCAGTAATGAGGCACAAAAACATTTGATAAAACTTTGCTATTGGATACCTTGAAAGAGTTCTTGAAAGTCGTGCTGATCACTCCTCTGGGTGAGTTCGGCGTGAAGCTGTCGCGAACGGACAATGAATCTGGTCAAATACTCGAAGCATTTCAAACTCCTCACAAGAACTTTGTTTTCGTCGTCCCTAACAACGTCTTTCACCAAATCGGAAAGAACTTTGCACAGTTTCCTGGTAATCAAACACATCAGAATATAATTTATGACATCGACTGAGGGTGCTTGATGGAATTTCAATATCAAATTTGAATTATTGAGATTTTGTACACTTTCATGTATTTTGTCACTAACGACCCGGGATTCGCCTTTCGGCATCTTCAGGCATTCGAGCGCATGAGTGGACTCGAACTGACAGACAGTAAACAGTGTCTAACGTTTATATAGAAGATACAAATACGACAAATATTATTTATGAAATAAAATATTATAAGTCTAGGATCCACACCGATACCTGAGTTAAAATTTCGAGAATCTCTTCTCGATATATAAGCAGCCTGATAGTTAAGCAAATCAGTGACTTACTTGTATGCAAGAGTGGCACAAAAGTTTTCTTTAATGTAGAGCTCCAAAACAGGTTGAAAGTGATGATATTTTCTGTTGAGTACTATTGTGATGACATATAATAAACATTCGAAGACCAATAAATCACATGTGTCCCTGCTTCCATCCACGTCGGCCTGGAGGGAAGAAATTTTTTTATTTACAAATAAAGTTGACAAAATTTGTGGAAAATAATAATATGAAGTCGATTGATTTAAATAGTGGTGTAGCATAATTGTATAATCGTAAGCTTTGCAGTTGGTATTTTATGCCAAATATATTGACAATCAATATGTAAGTCACTGACAGGGATAAACTGTAGGTTTCAAGGATATGTCGTCAGTCCTGCAGCCGAGTGGTCAACACTTTTGGGCTTTCATCTAATCAGTTGCATGGTCACGAGTTTGAATCTTGAAATGAAAACTTTCGTCTATTGATTTCTCAATCGATTTATAGATTTGTTTCGAAAGGCAAGGGTGTTTTCATACCTCCCTACCCACCCTCTATTTACTCATGAAAACAGGACACAGCCCTAGATCTTTTTTGGGTTCATATGTGGGCATGTGGTTCT
Source organism: Himalopsyche phryganea (assembly GCA_022494535.1). Taxonomy (NCBI): domain Eukaryota; kingdom Metazoa; phylum Arthropoda; class Insecta; order Trichoptera; family Rhyacophilidae; genus Himalopsyche; species Himalopsyche phryganea. The sequence continues at coordinate 2,215,927 of JAGVSL010000035.1, read as the reverse complement.
TTCATAAATGAATTTTTACGCTCATTATTATATGGCTAATGATTTGTTTCGAAATATTAACGTTTTTTTTCAAAATTCAGGTGTTCATTTGAAAGAAATAATAAAATAATGTGACTGCTAAAAAGCACTGATAGATATATAATATGTAGTATCCATATCTGAAGGAATAATAATTCATAAAAAAATATAAGAATGGCCGGACAGTAGATGCTACAATATGTCGCCGTACACTTAGGGCCATCTACTCAAAAGGTTAAAGATACCGGATGCTAAAAATAAAATTAGTCATTCAAATACATAATATGGAAGAAATGTAAATGATATACATGATATATATAATATTCACAATCAATACCTGTGTGAGTATGCTGAAAAGGGCGTCTAAAATATCTTGCAGAAACTTGACAACTTCCCTTTTGGGGACTCTAGTTAGTGCTATGAGCGACCTCTGCAACTTTTCATCTGACGTGTGTTCAGACCAGTTAAGGAAACCGAGCAACTCCACTAAGGAACAACATTATTCAAATTAGACAAAGAGAATCTTTCATAATATATTATACATTTACTTGTAGGAAATTATCACTGGTCTTACCGTTTTGCGTGAGTTTGGTCGAGCACACATTAGTGGATATAGAAAAGGAGTCTTTTACCATGAGAGACAAAAATCCTTTTTGTTGTTTATTGCTGTCCTTCTCTCCGTTGATATTATTTCTTTGGCTAGGAAAGGAAAGGTAACATGCAGCAGCATCTTTTTCGTTGTTGGGCCACTTTTTTGAATCAACCTAGAAAAATTTTCAAAGACATTCACATGAATGTTATAATATAAAACATATATAGAAATGATACAATTTTTTTAAATACGCACTTTGTAAACACAAAGATTATGCTCCTCATCTTTCAGAGTGGTCCCGTCCATCTGCATCAGAGGAGTGTACGCCAGGCTGAATGGCTTCTCTGCTTTATCTTTAACCTCATTAGAACTGCGGTGTTTAAAAAGAAAGACTACGTGCGCCAACTTGAACTCCTCAACGGGCACACATATCTGCAATGGAAATAGTGGGTATTCAGAAAAACAAATTGATGTATCAGTGTATGTCTATGACAATGGGATATTTCATTATTTCATTACCTTAAATATTTCATGCCATCTCGGTTTATCATCGTGGTAATAGATGACAGAGTTGTATTCATTGAGAGCCTGCATACCTCCCCCCATTGATATCACACCCTATCAAAAAATTGTAGAAATAAATATTTGACAGACAATTTGGCAGAAATTGAATGAATGACAGTAATGATAAGTAACTATTGTACTATTATTCATTGGACAATTTTCACAAAGAAAACTTTAGGTATTAACTAATAAAATAGCATTGTAGATTCAACATGCTCTCTTACCGGAATCGTGGTCCCGTCTTGGTTGCAAACTTTCACAGTGACCTGTATATTTCTGTCTGATGATTTTCCAACTCCACGAGTGAAACTACCACCCACCAACGTAAGATAAAGATCGTTACGGGCATCACTGGGCAAAATAACTTCAGGAAAGCCCATTTTCCGGGCTATCACAACATTTCCAACAACCAAGTGTGGAATTTCTTCACGGATCTACGAATACAGGTTTAAAAACATTATAAATCAGTTCATCTAACAAATGCAATATAAATATTCACCTAAAATTACTTAGTAATTTGTTCAATGCATACCTGTTTCAGATCACCATGCAAAAGTTTGATAGACAACCATAGTCCTTGACCACTTTTTGTGTCACCCTTCAGTTCCTTGTTGGAAATAATTTTTCGAAGTAGAGAATCTAAATTGTCCTTTTCACATCTATATTGAATAGAAAATAATTGTGCAGATTAATAAAAACTGTTTTTGCGCACAACAGACAGCATGAAAAAGAGCGCAATAGGATCGTTTTTTTTTTAATTATGATTTTTACTATGATAAAACAGAAATTAATCAGGGCTAATATGAGAATGGTTTTGCTAATTTCAATTTCACGGATTATCTCACGATTGGTCCACATAATCAGGTTTTTTCTGTATGATCAAATATAAATCATCATCATAAAGATAAAATAATTAATATTACCATACTTAACGTGTTTTTCATGTACCGCGTATATTTCAGAGCCTCCCAAAAATTGGGGAAGATTAATTATATTTTTTTAAGAATTTTTACTTACATACTGGTGGGTGGTAAAGCGATTTTTCCAGTTTTCAATTGAAAATTGTAAGATTTTTTAAAAAATGTCAGGGTTGGCGCAACACAAAATAGTATACTTTTTTTCATAAAACTTATTTTTATAAAAATATTTTTTTGTATAATTAATTTTCATTTTCGACAAAACTACGCTAAATTTTTATACTGAAAAACGATATTATAACGTTAGGGTTGCCACAACACATTTTTTTTTTTAAATATTATCACATTTTTACCCAAATGAACAAATTATTTAGACACAAAATTATATTTAAATGTTTGGGTTGCTACAAAATAGTCGTTTTATAAAAAGAAATCAGTCTTCGAAATTAATTACCACGCAAATGTAACAATTTTTAAGAATATTTTTCTTTCGAGTGGTAAATGCCAAAGTATGGAGCAGAACACATTGGCATTTCACATTCCAGACAAACAAATTTCGTTTATTGAACTTTTTTTGTGCAAGGCAAACGATAGAGCGTTTTCTATCAATTTCTATATGCTATCTTCCACGGTAGACAGTTTCTATAAAAAACGAATTACATTCATTTTCTTCCACCATTTTGAATGGTGAACAAAAATAGAATTTATCAATACAAACAATTACCATATAAATAAACCTTAGGTGAATTGTCAATTACCACAGAGATCACTTTATGTGTAAAAAATTCGAAATTGCGGAGATAATATCATGTTTATCGAAAGTTTGTCTATATCGCGATAAGTTTCGAAACAAACTAACAAACGTATGTAGTGATAATTGAAAATATTATTCCTTTTAGGTATGTACTATACATGGGAATTTATCATATTTTTTAAAATTGATATTATCCTTATATAGATGTCCCTATGTATATTCACCATAATCCAAATAAAATTCTATTGGAATACCTGTTCTGGATTTTTGAAATTTCATGGACACCAGTGTCCGCTTGGGATTCAAGTGGTTAATAAATCTTTTGGTAAAAACTTACGGGAAGAATGAAACACAATGATGTTTATCGTCGTCGACATCTAGATGTCCCGAGAGAATTTGAGTGACATCCATAGCGGCCACACCGAGTGGACGGCGCATCGTTGTACCTCTATACCCAAACATTTCACCGTTGCCAAGATTTCCTGGCTGCGACAGAGATCGACCGCTCACAATAGCAGCAGCCACTGAACTGCGCCTGGTAAAATATTTGTAATACTTCTTAGTACGCATAAAGATTTAATAAACATGTTCTTTGACCATTTATCCGAAAACCTTATCAAAAATATTAAATATTCAGAAGTGTTAAATTGAAAATGTCACTTTACTGTTCGACTCCAAAGTTAACAGTAACTTACATTGCAACTAATGGATGCATAACTCACAACATGTCTAAAGTGATGAAAAGGCGACTAAATCTGTGTTTATATGTGACATATAACGTTTTATTATTTTTATTTTTTGATTAAAATCATTATCTTACCTTTATTGGCTTTATGCTAGAAGTGATCACGTCTCAATGCTGGATAAAGCCACGTTCCACATATACATTGTTTACAAGTTTTATTTTATACACATTTTATTCATTCAATTTGTCTCATTGTTATTGGTTTTCAGATTCAATAGAGATCGATACAAAAAAAAAATTCAGTCAAAATTTTATTTGCCTAATATTGACATGAGTACAGAATATTTACTACTTTCTGATTAGCCACTAGATTCCACAAAGATTTGTTTTTCGAAATTTTGTCGTTGAAAAGGGTTATATTTAAAACATGAAGGTCTTTTGACATGATCGACATTTGAAGCATATTACAATCATACAATAGTTGACCAATATAATACATTGCAAAAAAAAATTACGACTTCCTTACCGATTATCAGTACTTTGTGGCTCCATGCCACCAATTCTAATCACATAACAGACTAGATAAACCTTTTCTCTCTTGATATCCATCGTTCCGAGATCCTATTGACAAAAATATTATTACCAATTTGAATTCGTAATGTAATAAAGTAATAAGCAAATTTAATATAAAATCCCGAAAAACAAATCATTAATTTTATAAATAAGCTTTATCTATATAATATATCATATTGAATAGCGCACCGTAAATAACACTCTTAAATGGTGAAGTTGATCAATTTCTCTTGCCAATCCTCCCTTCGACCAGGGCACAACATAACTCTCTGTGAAGTGTTGATTAGAGACTCCGTCATAGAGAGAAAGCTGTAACTCTGCATCTTCAGACATCTTGCAGACAAAATTTCGAACCGGCGCAAAGAAGCTATAAGAGGTAGACGCTGATGACGACGGCGGTTGGTTCTGAGAGTCTGATGGGGGTTGATGTGGCTGACATTGCGGTATCGCTGTCGTTGGCGGAGCTTCCTATAGTGAAGATAAATTTTGTAGAAAAGTAAATATTTTTCTTCAATAATTATAAAATTGGAGCAACAATTTTGTTGAAGATTTTAGTGAATGAGATGTTGGATGGTTTGAATTGTAGGCGTTTTGTTAAAATTTATGACAGCTATCCTCATGTTTTCTTTCTCAATCTTTTCATAATTTTTGTAACATAATATTTGTAAGAAAAACAGTCATTTAAAATTTAAAAAAAAAGGATGAAGCGCATCTCAAAACACATTGAAACTTAAAAGTTTTATGTATGAAACATAATTGACAGAATACTTACAGATTTTTGTTTAATACTCTCTACCGTCTCAACATGGAGGTTGTACAATTGACTAGTGGATACTTTACTGGGATCAATGTGACTGCCCGTTATCGCACATCGAACCGTGATGTCCATACCGAGCTCTCTAAAATAATATTTACAGAAAAATAGTACAATGCATGTTCGAATTACCAAGGGCGTCCAGTGGATTTCTCTCTTTCTTGTACAACAACATGTAAAGTGAAGGGTGCGGTGAGATACATAAGTTTGGTTGTGTGATAGAGATAGATCCACCCACCGCACGCCGATGGTAGCCACATATTTTGAGCATTTTGCGATAGATGCTAAAATCAGATATGAATGTAAAATTATTTAATTTTTTTTAAGAAATGTTACATTATAACACTATAGCACAAATAATCAATGTTGATCAACAGATTCTCAATGCATAAAAGGGTTTGAGCACTTTTTTAAACAACTTTTAACTAATTTAAAAAGTGAATTAACACCCCAGATAAAATGCAATTATTAATGTATAATATAAAAATTAAATATGAAGAGTTTGCTTGTGTTGCCATCAAAAGTGTTGATATTAAAAGATATTTCAGCAAATATAATTTAGTTGTACGGTTACAAATAAAATCGTCGCACTAATCTGAAAGAATTATGTGTCGAAACATTTTCCATGCATAATTTTACACATAAAATTCATATTTTTGCCTTTGTATTTTTTTTTTGTTACATGCTTTAAACGTTATGTACATTTGCATATAATAAATGTGTTAAAATGTTCGATTGGTTATATGGTTGAAACGTCGACTAACATGATGAAAGATTTTTGAATTGGAAAAATAGCGCAAAGCCCACAATTATAATTGCTTTAAATTGGGATAGTTTTCAGTCAAGGTCATCACTGTATTGGCAATCCCATCAATTCTGGAGATAAATTTGCTGCACTAAATGACTATACAGAGATTGAAATATCAAGTTATCTATAACCAAAACTATATCATATTATCACAAAGGTCACATATATGCCAAACTGGTTTCAAATAATTTTTTGTTATTATGCATTATTACCGCAAGATTACAAAGATATATAAAGTATTTAGAGGAGTGCGATAATTACCGATTTCCTCTGTCCATTGTGTAAATGGCCTGTCTTTGAACTTTTTTAAGTTGGTCGAGTGGTAATGTACCCGATAGTATGGCACCCCGCAGTTCCAACAACGCTCTCATACTAACTTCAATAAATTTGAACTTGATGGTGTTACATTTCTGAAATCATCAAATATATTTCAATCCACATTATTACCATCATTAGTTGGTGAAGAATGGGATTAAAAAAACTGTTAATAAACTAAAAGGTATTGCTTAATGTTCATGTTTTAATGTTTGATATTAGTTAAGACTTTGAAAAAATTTAAACAACAAATAAATGAACTGATGTTTGTTGCGTGCAATGTTCCAAATACCATGAACAATCAATTAATTTAATAGTTAATAATTTATGAAAACATGATTGTTTCTGATTGTCAATTAAAAGGGTTATGAATTGTCATAGACAATCTGTTAAATGATGTTTAAAATAACTGCAAAATAAATCAACTACTAACCACATAAAGATGCTTCCAAAGATTCCCCCACTCCCTAAGCGTTTGTGTAATCTCTTGGACTATATGAGGCTGTATAATACTGACTATTTCCACCGATTCAGTTCTACAATATACAGCAAGAATTAAGTATAGATTAAGATAAATAGAAAAAAATATTACATGGTAAGAAAGCTCTAATTTTACAGTAGACAGCATATAAGATATTATATTTCTATCGACAAGACAGTATATTCACAAGATGAAAATGTTCAAAACGAAAATAATTATTCATAAGAATGTACAGTCCTGCAGTCTATTTAAAAAGTCTGTCATAAAAAATAAGATATATATTCCATACCCTTTCTGTTGCAAATAATATACAGTAAGCTTCCGATTATCAGATATTTTAAATCTGTTATTTCTGTTTGTTTTCGAGTATCTTTTAACGATTTAAAATACCAGAGCAAATTTTTATATTGTTTTTGTCCCACCACCACCCGTTTTGTATATGCAGATGATAAAGTTGTATTGGAAGTCTTAATGGTTTGCAATTAATGCAATTGACACTTCGTTCTTCACTTGCATCATTATTGTCTTCCTATTCTGTCCTTACTTGACAGTACAAAAGATATCTGCATCATTGATATATTGAAATCATGAATCACTTGAAAAACATTCTAATCACTACTCAATGTTTTATTTACCAATATTTTTTGTAAATTCATCACTCTGATATATTTCAGATATTTCACTTGCTTCAGGTTTGTTAGGATCTAATAAAACTTGTAGCATATTCTTTGGGATTGCCCAATTTTTCTATTGAAAGAGATATCCTGTATTTGTCATGTAGAAATAATCCCAATGGTTCTATCGGACACCCAGATCTAGTTTCTTCTCCAGAAAATTTCTATCAAATCAACTGTTGTTTGGTGACTTTAATTATTTACTCGCTTTTTATGGTAATATTCATTGTTGTCATTATATATTATAAATATGTACCCTAAATGTATCATTGAAGACATATGATCTTCGGTGTGATAAGCACAAGTTCATCGAATAATAAAAAATCAGAATATTTTGCTTAAGTTAAAAAAAAACAGTTAATAGTCTCACCTGTCTACTGTGCACTCCCTTAAATTTACATAGCTTTTTGGGAATATTCCTTTGACCGCCGACCGTCTACCCGCTATTCTTCTTCCATAATACCAGTCATCTGTTTCAGATAAGATTTCCAATAACTCACCAACTTGGAGAATGAGAGAGTATGACAGTCCCTGGTCCGGTCCTGGACTGAAATTGTAGATTGCTGCAAAGATATACAAATATTATTCAATTTATAAACAAACTACAAAATACATATTGCAATACAGTGTTTGATTTTACATAATATAATTATTAATTGTCTAACATTTACAATATTCACCGTGACGTTTTTCACAATATTCATTACTTTACAGCAGTTGATATGAAATGAGAACTCAACGATTACCTAAATGAATCTGACTGACCATTTAAATAAAGGTAAATGATACAGTTCTGAACACCTTGCAATTTATTCAACTGTAACGAAAGTCTTGGATGGAATCGAGTTACAAGTAACCTACTTCAACAATTCAACAAAGAAGAATTTGTGAGTAAAGTGTATACACAATTATTTAAGATAATATAATCTCAAGTTTTTATACTGCAACTGGAAGAAGGTACTTCAAATAATAGATGTGTTGTATGCGAAAGAGAAGGACTTGACAAAACCCACGATGATTGGTTCTGACACCATTCTTCTTTCAAACCAAATTGAGCCTATGGTCACTTTCATACTGCGAAACCAAACATAATTCCTGTATCAAATTTTTATTTTTCCCAAATGAATATGCCAATTATTTTAAATAAAACATTTTTTTTTAATTGACTGAAATGTGTGTTTATTACCAACAAGTTAAGTTGTTTGGAAACTTATTTAAAATATATAATTATCAATTTAAAAAAGAATGAAATCATCTCATCATTCATTCATGAAACACAGAATTATTCCCACTCTCTAAAAGATAACTACAAATTAATATCAGCATGATTTATTTATAAACCAGAAGTGTAGATTGCCCTGAACAAGGGGTTTTTTTTTTACCCTTTTTACAGATAATAAAACAAATATATTTAGTTATTCATACTTAATCCTTCCGAAGTAAATGTCCATACACCAGACGGCCAATTAAAATAATAATTCTACATTCATCTGACACACTTTGATGGATATGCATTGCATTATAGTATATTTTTATATGACTGATTTTGATTATAAAGGAATTAATGTTTCTAACGGGGCTTGAATTGTAAAATTTAGCATACCAACACTCAATAATATTTAAAAAATAAATATCAATGAATTTTTCCATCAATATTGCCATATTTTATTCGGTAACGATAATTAAGACATTCGTTGCTAATTAAACTATGCCAAAATTGACGACACGCTAAGAAATTCTGATATCTTAAAGATGTGCTACCGTTTTTTTGTGGATTTCCAATAGCGCTGTGGTTATTTTGTTTAATAATAACTATTATAAGAGGTGTCTGTACTGTACATGGTGACCGCATCTCAAGACACAAATTATGTCATTGATTGAATTGGCATTTACTTGACAGAACTACAATGCAGTTCTTTTTAGTTCTACAAGAATTTTATTAGTTTGTTGATAGCTATTTTGACTTCTCGTCATCATCAGAAGCCTTGTAGAACTAAATACTTTGTTATTTTTACTCTATTAAATATTATGTCCATACCATATACGGACATAGAGTTCAATGTGTTACAGTACTGGGCGTCATTTTAACAAAAGATTATGTGACTACCAACAATTTTCTTCATTATGGCTATTTTTCTATAATAATTATCAAATTCTCAATATTTATAAAGTTTTTTTGTATTAACTTTTTAACGCTTTTCTAAGATTTATCATTTTAGATTTTTTCCGAAATTTGGTTCTAACAGTAAAATAAGAGCTGCATTGTTAGATAATTAATCCAAAAGTAATGTTAATGCATAAGTAACGTCGTATTTTTTTAAGAAATCAAAAGTTAATATTTTACAGAAAAACTTTATTAAATCAATTCATTACATAATTCCCATTATTGCTAATGACTGTCTCGCATCGTTCTGTCAACTTTTTAATCCCATAGGAATAAAAACTTCATGTTTTGATGCAAAGAACGTGTCTAGTACTGTTTTCACCTAATGTTGTATTATATTTTTTCCATTTCAATAATTTTGTAGAGATAAAAACAAGGGAAAATCAGATGGGGTTAAGTCAGGAGAACAAGGTGAATACTTTAAAACATCCCGATTGAGCACCGTTAATTTATGCTGTCATCACTGCAGAATGAGGCCCCACATTGTCATGATGAAAGACGACACCCTTGCGATTGATTAGTTCAATTCGTTTTTTTACGAGTTTCGAGATTGATTTTTGCAGCTGTCCACAATATCTCTCAGCATTAATTGTTTGGTTAGGTTGCAATGACTAAATAATGCCCTTCATATCCCACCAAACGCAATCTTCATCAGTCGTTGATAAATTCCCAGATCTGAATTCAGCAAACCATCGTTGACTGTTTCAAACATCGAAAGCACCTCTGCCGTACACATCACATATGTTTTTGGTTGCCACTGTTGTATTATGGCCTTTATTAAATTCAAAAAGTAAACAGTGTCGAATATGCATTTTTTCTCTGACATTTAAAAAGGCACAAAGGATCTATATAGCTCGACCACTGACGATAGACTGAAAAAATTGTTGGAAGAAACCCTCCTTTATATAATACAAAAGCAACATTAAACACAGTTACTTAAAAACAATATTTCATAGTCTATGTAAAAATACGACGGAACTTATGCATCAACCTAATATATCCATAATGAACAGTATTTTTGCTATGCGTAAGGAAGGTAGTAGGGAGATAAAATTGACAGATTTTGGCTTGCATTCAAATGTGCAAGGATAAATAATATTTATTTTATCAGTGGTAAATTACAATGATTCGACTGTTTATTTACTGTCAATATTTAAAAAACGGAAAAAAAACGGTTAAAAAAGGCTGGCATTGGAAAAATTTATCAATATTATTGTTTTATTATCAACAAAGGTTTTTGTTTTTCTCTAACATAAATTGAAGATACAGTACTATGTTAGTACATATACATTGGTAATCAAATATATATGTACAAATGAATCAGCACACAGTCAGCATTCCCTCAGAATACTAATGGTTAGTTGACACGGCGTAGAGCCAATACATTACAACGAATGAATCTCACTTTCAAAGTCACAATTTCCTTGAGAGACAAATACTTAATGTATCACATACCTTTTGACTGTCATGAACACATACAAATACTACTGAATACTAATGATCAAGCCGTGTCCAATTATTGTATAACAACTAAACTGTAGTGAGCATACCATTAAGCAAACAGGGGTAAAAAACGCAAGAAATGTGTGCTGAATTTTACTGTTTTGATTAGATTACAAATTATTTAACTTACATAATTTATTTCTCGACACTGATTGTCACAGAGAACTATGATACTAGTAAAGTTTGCAATCAAATTACTGGGTTCAAATACCACACAAATATATTGATTCTTATATTAATAAATGCATTTGGATCCGGTGGCATAATTTATCTACGAGTTTTCGAAACCCGTATATACATCATAAAAATGGGATCATATCCCGGTAAAAGGTAATGAGACTAATTGCTAGTGTTTTTTTACGTCATTAATTGAGTCAAAGTAATCATGAATGGATGTCTTGATAACAAAAATAATATACATACTTGTATCTGAATAAGATATTTATTTAATAATACCTATACCAAATCCACTTCTCAGTTTTAATACGCAAGACCCTCTTCCTTTCACACACAAACAGAAATGACACTATCATTTAATTGAACAGTAATAAAATATTTATTAAACGCTAATAATATTTAAAATTAAAATAAGTATGATTAATAGGCGTCTATCTGTAGGTATGAAGAATATGAATAATTTTATTTATTCTTAAATTTAATTGCATTGGTATGTCATAGTTTCCTGACCCACCAAAACCTATGCAAAATAATTGAGTTGACACAATTATGCGTTCACACCGCAGGTTATAACGAGGATGTTGTCAAAACAGCCGACCAAAAGTAATTTTGATCTATTCAGTTTGAAATTATTGTCAATAAAAGTTTGCAAAGGGGATATTTTGAATAGGCAAATATACAAGAGTACAATTTTGTTTATAAATAGATGAATACTATAATGCTTAGAAAACAACTAAACTTCGCTTTCGGATTCTGTTTTTTTTTTATTACTCTAATATTTGTATAAATCATGAATTTAAGAAAAAAATATTTTACTATCATTACCTTACTACCCACTATATATCCACTACTTGATGAAGGTCACACCAATTACAATATTTATGTTACTTTATTGACCTTGTTTTATGTTGATTGATTTTTTTGAACACGAAATTTGATTTGACTCAATACGAAATGTATTGAGTATCACAAATCACGAAATTTTGGTGACCAAATCAATGTGGAAAATGCTTTGATGGGGGCAACCAAAGCCCCCTATAATTACAAGCATGCTGTACGGCCCATCAGCCGGTATTTTTGGAGACGAGTGGTCCGTTACATTAACTGCGGAGTCATGAAATCGATATTATAGACTAATTACGATGAATTCTGGCATATTTTAATAATGTGAAATAGTGGGTAATTAAATGAGGTATCTTTAATGTTAATAGGAATAAAGATAATTTGGATGGATTTGGCGAAAACTTTGGTGTTTTAATATTAAATTAAGGTTGATAACTTAGTTATTCCACTGGCTGTGTTACTAAATGTAATGCGTTTCGTTTATTTAAGAAGCATCTTAATTAAAAATGAAGAGTAGAGTGGTTTGTTTTCTTCTACTGGACGTGGGGAGGGGGTAAAACCCAAGCAATGATAGTACTAATTATAAAATTAACTACTAGTGTTTGGAGGTGATATAGTTAGTTATGGTTCGATATAGTTAGTCTGAAGATGCTTCTTAAAGAAGCGAAACGCGTTACATCTAGTTACACAGCCTGTGGAATAACTGAGTTATCAATTTTAATTTCAAATTAGCAATAAAGTTGTTTACTTACTTAGAAAGAGTATAATTGTAAAGCCTAGTCGTAATCAATGATTGTTATTAATGGACAATTCAAAGTGTGTATTTTGTGATAAATTACTATTCTAATAAATCTACCCTGCCACACATCGCATTTCGTGCCATTCACTACATATATTATGACGACTGTACGATATAATTTATTGGGACGATTTAATTATTACTTATTATTACATTAACATTCATATATGTTGGTTTTCGATGAATCGTAAATTATATAATGATTATAGTAAAGAAACACTGAATAAACTCATAAGAAATCTTTTCAAATATATGTTATATTCGACGAAAAACGGAGTTGAGAGACAATCTTCGTACAACCGCCATACAATTTGTTCATAGAGACTGAGACTCCTAGGACTACTCGTAAATTGCAAATTTTCTTATAACATTGCTTGTAACTTAAGGTTGCTCTAGGGCAACCCATGCAGTGATATAGTCTATTATGTTCATACATGTGAAAAGTCTTGTAGGGCCCACTCGCAATACAGTAAGACATTGTTTTGTGTTTCCTCAATTAATGTTGATTTGATTTACGAGGTTTCCTCGAAGTCCAAAAAAAGTTCAACATTTGTAATGCAACGACTGATTGTCTAGGCTCTACAATTGAGCCTGTTGCATGACGGTGCTAACGTGTAATTGCACTCTTTATCACCCAATCCATTTTTCCAGAACAGATAGAGAGGGTAGAAAAGGGATGAGAACATTACAACTTTGAAGACAAGACTAAAAATCGAGGATAAGAATAAGAATAGGACATGCTCGCATGGCTACAGCGACCAAAGTATTAAATTTGCAATAATTACAACTTATGACAATTATTGAATATTTTTATTCACATATCTAAAACTAGCTCTAATCTCAACTATAACTCTCGTGTGGTTGTCGTCTAGTAGTATGAGTGAGACACAATCAACAATGGTTGGATTGGAAATTTCATTCTCTGTTTCCTTTAAAACACTCAATGTGTGTTGACAGCTATTGCTCACTCACGATTTCATGAAAAAAAAGTTATCTTCATTTTTACGAATTTATTATTAACAATAATAAAAGGCAGATAAGATAATATTTATAAGCAATTGAGTGAGAATATAGATATCAGCTTTATTTCCAAGGTATTTTACAAGAGAGCCATTTTATTTTAAGAAATATACAAAACGCCTTATCAGATCATGGGTTTCTGGTTTTGATAAAAAAAATTATCAGAGTAAATGTTATAATAACAAATACTGGATTAAGTAAATACATGCTAATAGGTTAATGTTACATTTACATAGACATATAAAGTAGATTAAATTGATTCAAAATGACCGATGGTACTTTGGAACTGACATTTATTTAATGCGGAAAATTTGAAGGGATTTTTTAGATTTACCAATTGCATTAAAAGGAACCACCAAAAGCATGTAATAATATGTTTGTATAGACCCAATGAATTGCAACTTTTTCAAGTGGGCATGTACGAATTGATAAATAGGTGTAGGAGTTCTTGATATGCGAGTGTGCACAAAAATGATAAGGAGCATGTATGAATAATACAGTGATCTGCAACATGGAGCTTGCAGGAACTCGCCAAGCATATTTAAGGTGCCCAGGTGTTTTTTTAATCTTTAAAACTGCCTGACATTTATTAAAATACACAAATCGTTCTACAACATTCTGACAAACCCCCAGTTAACAGCTATATATAGATTGAAGCAGACGGAGATGTTGTTTTTCTCTTTCTTGTCAATCTGTATTGCTGTGGTAAACTAGCGCATTGGTCACTTATGACTCGTGACAATGCATGGGTGTATTATGACACGATTTTAATTTGTTTTTATACATATATAAAAAACTATTAACCATAAATTAAGATATAGTCGGGTCTGTGGTGCAGTGGTCAATATCGTTGGCTTCAGTGATGGAGCTCGCGGATTTAAATCCCAATACGGACAGTACCATAAATTATTTTTTCAATCATTTAGCTATAGTAGAGAAAGCTTATATTTTTTTGTGTATTCCGTTTAACTGACAGTCGGTTTATAGCACTATTATGATCAAGATACTCATACCTTTGGGTGGGTTTGTTTAGGAATAAATAAGACTGATAGTTTTCTCTAGCTCTTGTTTCTGTGCACGCCAACACTTGATTAAATTTTGACTATTATTATAGCAAGAACAGTAAGGTAAGACGTGACTTGGTTGAAATGTTTCATGTCAGATGTGCAATATGTGAAGTACAGTGGCATTAGATATAATTAATTTGTAAATATATGTTACATAAAATTTTTGGTGTACTGTAAAATAAAATAAAACATTTTGAAATTGAAAACATATTTCAATATTAAATATTTATATTTCGGATTTCATTTTAATATTTTAAATGATTTTTATGATCAAATATCAAAGCTTATTGAATATTTTTTAAATTTAATGGATTTTGAGAAATTTTGTCGTTCTTAAATATTATTTCAGAACAATGACACCTTGTATTTCAAATAAATGATAATTATGAAAAGGATTTAAATTCAAATAAATGGTTAGCTTATGCATAAAAATATTATGGACAAGGAGATATGAAAAGAGTGCTTATTTACATAGCAATATAATATTTGAATACGGTTCAATTTCTAAATCAAATAATACATTTTAACATAATAATTAGTGATAGTAGTTCTACTAGTGACAATATGTATCTAATAAGGAAAAAATACTCTGTGGGGATTATTGAAACCAGGAAACGGGACGATATATCTTATCGCTCAACTAAATATTTTGCGGTATCTTCCTTTGCTTATAAACACAACCATCAGTAGAGTTTAAAAAAGGGAGGGGCTACAGGACGATATTGATAAATGTCATGCAAATTGACTGCATTTCAGACGATTCATCTTTCATTATTCCAAAATCCGTCAATGCCAATGACATAATGCATATTTATATTCTCAGCGGGAGAGGTGTGTACAAAAAACGAAGCAACAAGTAGTAAAAATACTACTGCGCAAGGACAAAATTTAACTGAATAAATGTCAACATTGAGGTAGTTGTGAAAGACACTGTTAGTACTAAATGCCACTCACCAACTCCATATTTCGGTTTTCCAGTCACTGCAGTCCAAACCGTCATTTTTATTCTTGTAATTTAATTAACTCATGAGTCAAATCACAGCAACGCAAACGAAAACATTGAGTACACCATTTTGGAATTGAATCACCTGTCAAAGATGCCTTTAGGTTTGCCATATGTATCATAGATAATATACTATAATATGTATGTTATATTATTATCTATGATATAAACATTATAAATAAATTAAGCACTTTCTTGCGTAATATATAAATTATATCATTCACATACTACCTAAATTCATTCAGCATTTACTGTATAAATAAAAACAATAAATAAAATGTTATGTATGAAATAATATTATTCATCTTATCACAAAAACTGCTTCAATATTTCTTTCTAAATTTATCGGATGGTCAAAAATGACTCACATTGTATTTGATTCAAATTTTACTACGAATAATAATTATTCTTACATTTATAACTGATGCTCTGGTAGTAATGTAACTGTGGGGGTTTTACTGTGAGCAGTAGCGTTGTTGAATTTCAACGACAAAATTGTTTAGATAAAATAGAACACATGGATGCTTACACAACATGTTGATGTCATAATGTTATTTGGTTTAAGTTTTACAATATTCATAATAATTTATTGGTTTAACACCCTTTTCAAATGTAATCTGATTTTTAGAAAACAGCAACAATGGTATACATTGATAAACTGAAAGGAAACCTGGTTTATTTTGTGTAATATTTAATTTTGTATTATAAAACACAATAAAAAAACTTGCTAATTTAGAAAAGTTTTCGTTACAAACTCTCTTTTAAATTACCTGAATTATTTTGTTTCATTGTAAGTCCAGAGTCAAGTGTATCATCATCGAGAAATCATCCACTTGGTAAATTTATTTAAAATAAGTAAAAAAAGTCCTGGAATTTAAAATGTTTGTTTATTAGACATTTGAGTCAATATTAAACAATAAATCGACGGTGTTTTGATCAATGGTGTAACCCTCTAAAAATCATCAAAAAATATGAAAATGAGTTAATGATTGGATCTCATTTTAAAGACGACATAGCAAGTCTCGGCCAGATAATGCAGGTACATTAGAAAAATAAATTGACCACTTTTTGGAAGGGAAACTGCGTTTTACATTGATTTTAGGATTAAAAATTCTGACCCAGTCATTTGATGTAAGCCACTATTATATCACACCCCCTACGTATAATCCCGTATCTGAAAACATAAGAATTTACAGTACATTTCAAGCTCAACATATAATGTTTTCGATAAAAACAGTTTTTACTCTCTCCTGAACAATTTCAATTTTGAGGGTTACGATCGATATTGGCCAAAACACCGTCGAATTATGCTTCTTAATTTTCTGATTAAATATTATTTTAGATAATCATTGATAGATTCACATTTGAGATGAATATAAAATAGTATGTATTTTCCTCAGTATATGGTAAAAGTATTCTAAGACATAATCATTACTATCTTTAAAACGATCAATATTACAAGTGATAAATTTATCAGAAGTAAATTAAATTTGTACTATTCATAAAACCCATTTATACTTTATTGCAAAGCAAAGGAAAACCTTTATAATTGGAATTTAAGTGTCAAAGTAAATATTCATCAACATGGACGTAGAAATTAAAATAGAGCAAATGGTCAAATGCCGGGCATCCCTCAATTATACTTTGATTTACAATAATTACAAGCAAATGAATTTAACATTAATTTATAGGTGCTGTGTATTATTTTTCACTAAAGTGCATCATTTCAAAATTTAGAAAAAATATGAAATAAAACAAATAGTCTTAGAATGAAAATGATCCATCCTGACTTGGTCCTATAATGTGCTGATTTCGATTGACTTAAAGTTATGGGCATAAAAAAACATAAATTCATTAGATAACAATACATTTGTCGTTGTTCGTCATTCCGAAAGATTGTAGATTTTTTATCTTTAATATTTATTACCTACTTGATAAAAAAATTTTATACATAGATGATGATTAGCTGATGGATATATCAATATATTATGGATTGATATAATAGATAAAAGTACCTGGTTCATATTACAAGATTAAAATCAAGCTTGAGGGAATTAAATCCTAAACTAAACATTCCGGAATGCTGGCTAGTTTAAAATGTACTTTTATGTGATAAGAAATTTGTCTAATATCTTACTTCAATAAATAATCATTGTGCAATGGTAAAAAAATATTATTATTAAAGTAGTCATCCATATTTAGATCTAATTGTCACAAACAATAATCACTATAATATAAAAAAAGTATGTTAATTGTAACACATGCAACACAAACCGTAGAACAAACAAGTAAATAAAAATTTTTTTACCATGTCCGCTCCCAATGTAGAGTACATTTACTCCTAATGGAGGTATCTCAACAGAAGTTTTTCTACAAAAACTGCTTGTTAGTCAGTTGCTCAACCTTTCTTTTTCGAAGAGAGTATGGATAGGAGGATAGGGCTCTTACAGGACTAGTGGTGAGCTAATCACTCTCGCTACGTCGTGTTTTTGGGATTGGATGGGTGGGAGGGAATTTTAGACATCACAGCCATCCATGTCTACGAACAGAAACTGTTTGTACTGGAATTTGAGCCCGAGCCATCGGTAACTGAAGCCAAAGATATTGACCACTGCACCACGGACCCGACATAGTTATAATTAACTTTAAATATTTGGCCAAATTGTATAGATTGACTAATCAAATTGATAGGTTGGTGAAATGAAATTTTTTTTAATTTAAAAATAGTGCTAAAATTTATATAGAAATAAGATTTTTATTAATGTAATATAGAAAACAGTGGAAATGATAAAATTAGTATATGAAGTTGGAACACAGCTGTAGGAATAAAAGTGCTCAGGTCTCAAACCACCGTTATTAAGGTCTTAAAAAAGCCCTGTTCATGTTGACAATGACTCTTTATCTGATCATTTTGCATCACCACATATTTCCTCTTGTCACCTGTTATCAGAGAAAAAAGCGTTATCAATAATATGGTATTTCATATTAGTTTTTATCTATGTATCCAATTATTGTGTGCGCTATCTGTGATCACAGATTACTCGATGTGAAACACTTAGTTTTAAAATAAATTAGTATATGTCAGTTCTCATGAAAAAAGAGTTACAAATATTTAGTTTTCATGGCTTTGTTTTCATTGTACATAACTAATTTGTGCAGGAAGAATTAACCATCGAAATTGGAGTTATTAGGTGAAATAAAGTGTCTGGGTATAATGATTTGTACCATTTTACAGGTTTGCCTATGATATTAAAACCTGTTTCAATAAAATTACATACTGAAACCCCAATAATTAATTATATTGAAATAAGAGCCATCATTTAAAATGTTTAAAAATTCTTATCATGAGTAAAGGTATTGTGTTTTGTGTAAATAAGAATAACTCATTTCTAGGTATAGAGTCAGTGTTTTTGTCGTAAATTTATCAGCGAATATAATGCATTCCACTGCAATGTGGTAAACTCTATAGATCACGAACTCCTTGCGAATCCTTATTCTGGTAGCCAAGAAGCCTGTGACTCCCTTACACATTTTCAAAAGTCATTTAATAGATAGAATAGTGACAAAAAAATTGAAAAAAGTTTTTTAGAATAAACCTAAAACTCTATATAGATTTTTGTCAACATTTTTGGATCTGTGTTCCCTCCCTGTACTGTACGTTAATGCCTCTTTAACATAACATAAAGTTTTGTAAAATGAGCAATAAATATAACATGCCATAAATAATAGAAAAAAAAATGTACGTTGCTATAAAAGTATGACTGATGTAACTTTTTTCTTGTGCATGAAATTTTAGTTTACAATTGTCAAGGGTTCTTTTTCATAAATCTCTAAAAGTGATTATAAGTCTAATAAGAAACAGCATTTATATACCCATAATTGTGTTCTTTTCTAATTCGTTTTTACATATTTTTTTATTCTATGTTAACTTGTTACAATTACAATCCAAACTAAGTAAGAAAATTTCTCAAGACCCTCAGTTTGTGACTGATTATTATTTTTTAAAAGAACATTTTCTAAAAAATTATAAAATGCCCACATTTAAAGCCATAATCCGCCCTAAAATTTTCAAGCATTTTAGAAAGGCAAGTATGACATTTGAAGATGATACAATTTTTGAATCATTGAAAAGTGATAAAAAAAAAATATTTTCAGTTTCAAGTATTGTTGTCTCTGTTTGCTTTTGATTGAAATTAATTTTTATTCAATGATTTTTAAAACATTGAAATTAGGATGAAGAATATACATATACGTACACTATATTAGTTCAATGAATATAAACTATTTCCATACTGTAGCATAATAATTTGTATTAGAAAAAAGAAAATGAGCCAAGGGCAAACGCTATTTCTACAAGAATAACTTTTTTTTTTCTTATTTCCCCCACATATAAGGTAACGATTTAAAACAATTGAGTAATTATTATAAAATAAATGTTACACATTACACTTAATTAAAAATTAATAATTTAATAATTTTTCTTGTTTTTAAATTTGGCTTTCGCTCGCCACTTATTTTTCAATCTCGAATGCCCCCGAAACCATAATTCGGTTGCGAGCGCCTGGTGTCCAGTGTATACAAAAGTATATTTTTTCCTCTAAAGCATCATTATTTGGGAAGATTTCTTCACGATTAAAATAGTTCACGAAGTGGAATTCTACCATATGAAGATTTAATTATATTTCTTCCATAATATAATTAAAAAAAAATCGGAATGTTTTTAATATTCCTATATCTAACAAGTTTAAATATTTTTATAACATGATGGTAATGGTAAACATGTAATCTTTTTCATTTCTTTTTAGCGCTGTTCATTTGTAGATGAAAACTTTCGTACCATTTTAAAGTTGGAAATTGTCTAATGATAACTACAAAAAGACTTACTTTGAAATCATCAATCATTATTGTTTAAAATGGCTGTGACACAAAGGGTGTACATATTTGGGACATTTATAGTTTCATGCATCTCTGTTGCTTTATTAATAGGAGCATTTTGCACTCAAAATTGGGTAAGTGAAATATACACAATGTTTCATGACCATAAAGTTTTAATTAAAGCAATTTTGTCGGCGTCCGTGGCGCAGTTGGTAGTGTTGCTGGCTACGGTTACGGATGTCTCGGGTTCAATTCCCGGTACGGACGGTTTTCATAGATTGATCTTTCCATCGATTTATGGATTTCTGTTTGTAGTCTGAGTCCTCCCTCCCATCCATCCCATCCTTACAGGGCGTAGCGAGAGCGATTAGCTAACCATTAGTCCTGTCCTAACCCTATCCTTCTATCCCTACTCTCTTCGAAAAAATAGAGCTTGAGCAACTGATTAACAAGCAGTTCTCGAAGAAAAATTCTGTTAGGATACCTCCGTTAGGAGACCATACGCTCCACATTGGGAGCGGACATGGAAAAAAATATTTTTAGGTAATTGTTTGTTGTACGGTTTGTGTTGCATGTGTAACAATTAACATAGTTTGTTTATATTAAAGTGATTATTGTTTGCGATAGTCAGATCTAAATATGGATGACATAAGAATTGGTTAAGTAAAACTAGGATTGATTCAACAGTTTTCAATAGCTTTTGGTAATAACTTTTTAGGAAACCGCTATTGCTCGATGTTTGAACCATTGATGCAACAAATATCAAAATTTCTACATTCCACGATATTTACTGTTATACATGTGGAATTTTACATAATATTATACCATTTATAAATGTTGTCTATAATCTGAACGCTTGGTAGATAGCCATGTAATCAATAGTTTACTTATGCTTCCAAAGGATTTACATTCCATGGTTAGATTTATAAATATCAGAAAAAAATTCAAACAAATATATTTATCAGAACAATTGGTAATGGACATCTCTTTTTAGGTGGAAGGTGAAGCTGATGCAGGTGAACCGTCGAAGAATTCAATCAACTTTGGTTTATTCCAAGGCACATTCATAAATAAATTCCTTAGCACACCCATTTCCAACGAAGTTTATAGTAAGAACTATTTGAATTAAATAATTATTGCTCGATCTAGTATGTATTACATTCATGAAAAAAATGAAAAGTTGTGAGTAAAAATGGCTGTATTGATAAACAGTAGAATTATTTTGGTAAAAATCATTCATTATTTCCATTAATACTAGTTTGCCCCTATGTCTGTTACTTTATTTGCAAATGTATTTGACTTTTGTCGCATTTATATGTTATTTTATCGTAATAATTATTCATATAATGTACCATTAAATAATATATTTTTTATCTTTTAGTGACATGCCTGTTCGGAAAGAATGCATGCGCTCTTAGCTGTAAAACAACATCATCAGCCAGAAAGGATGAGGTAAACAATGTTCATCAGAAAAACAACTCATTATGTAGTAATAATTTTTGTTGTCATTCTGAAAATACAATATGAATGTGATCATTTATTTTGAATTAGGCATTATGCACTCAATATTAATTTGAGTTTTTTTTTCGAATAAAAAGTACAGATCAAAATTTAAGATTGAGCCATTTTCGTCTTCAAAAAATAACTATTTATTTTGTGCTTATTATTTTTTTCTGATCTATCTTAGATTTCGACAATTCTTGATGGGAATATATTAGATGCGTCATGCAACTCTTTTGTAAATAACGTTAGACCATGTAAGTATTATAACCTTTTTTTTAAACTTCTGGGTTAGACATTATAAAAGGGATAATACATATAATAATAAGAAAAAGGCTGAACTCATGGGAAAAGATCAAGGGGGTTAAAACTGGTGATTAGTAAAGTGAAAACTATCAAAATATTATGGAAACATGCAGGGTCACTCTGTGAGCTATATTTTTGTACCCTCATAAAGAGTAGTACCAAATGTTTGAAAGTGAAATAAAAAATTAGGCTCTTTTTAAAAACATTTTGTTTAAGTGTTACTTTATGAATTGAAAACTTTTATTAAAACATTTTCAAATTTATATCTTGGAATGGAGTTCTTAATCAAACGCCTTGGTGCAGGGCCCAACCTTACCACCTGCAGAGAGTGGCAATGGAAACATGCATACACAGTAAACCGGTTAAATGTTCATAGACACCCAATAATGACCTGATTTACTTAAATACAATCTTAAGCCCCAACTAACCCCTTTGTCACAAATCATGTCATAGTACACCACCTCTCCTCTCTCTTAAAGTGAAATGTCCTTCCCTCTACAATAAAATTGGAAATATTTTGTACCTGTAAAATAAAGTCGGCGTCCGTGGCGCAGTTGGTTTCGTCGCTTGCTACGGTTACGGATGTCTCGGGTTCAATTCCCGGTGCGGACGGTTTTCATAGATTGATCTTTCAATCGATTTATGGATTTCTGTTCGTAGTCTGAGTCCTCCCTCCCATCAATCCCATCCTCACGGGGCGTAACGAGAGCGATTAGCTAATCAATAGTCCTGTCATAGCCCTATCCTTCTATCCCTACTCTCTTCGAAAAAGAAAAGAGAGGTTGAGCAACTGAGTGACAAGCAGTTCTCGTAGAAAAAATTCTGTCAAGATACCTCCATTAGGAGACCATATGCTCCGCATTGGGAGCGGACATGGAAAAAAAAAAAAAAGCTTTGCACATTAATTTTCACATTCAATTCTAATTCGTAAACAAAAAGAAAAACATAAATAGCTTGGATTAGCATAAAACTAATATTGATAAATTTAAGACATCGGCTGAGGGTGCTTGATGGAATTTCAATATCAAATTTGAGTTGAGATTTTGTACACTTCCATGTATTTTATCACTAACGACCCGGGTTTCGCCTTTCGGCATCTTCAGGCATTCGAGCGCACGAATGAACTCGAACTGACAAAATACATGAATAGTGACAAAATAGTGACAAAATATATGGAAGTGTACAAAATCTCAATAACTCAAATTTAATATTGATAACATAGTTATTTCAGAGCCAGTGGAATAACTAAGTTATCAATCTTAATTTTATGTTAAAAATGAATTTCTGCAAAGTTACCGCCGAATCCATAAAAAAAATAGCTTGGATTAGCTTCCTGCAGCCTTAACTCAGTTCCCTTTGTTCTTTGAAGACATAACACAAATGGCCCTGCACTTGAAATACTTTCAGATAATACAATTAAAATGTTTAGTAGAGGTATAATTATTTAAGTTGAGGTTTTGTGAGGAATATTCTTTAATCAAGGATCTCCAAGCTTTTTAGTGGCCACACTGGCTGTTCCATAAATTTGGGTGGTCTATTTCTAGACCTATTACACAGCCCCAACAAACTGTAATTTTTGTTAAACAAACACAGTTTTTCAACTGCTGCTGCAGGCTGGATTCATGATGCTCGCTGACTCTGGTTTATATGAAGAATATCGATAATTCTGAATATACTATTTTTGCATATTGTTTAATGTAAAGGTGATGGGATATTTATTTATTAATTCATATTTACTTGGTCTTTATGATTTTCAGCAAACCAAACACAAGTTTGGTTCAACGGTGGGGTATATGTTAGCACTATGTTGTTTCTAGCACTTTCATTACTTTTGGCATTTATCTCAGCTGTTTTGGCAGTATACAACACATCAAGAAATCCAATAGAACCTTTGCTCGGTGTATACGGTAAGTCTTATGCGATTATTAATGTAATAATTCTTTATCATTTTCAGAAAATTCAATAAATCAATGTGTTTAATATTATCACATTTCAATTTTTAAACTTTGTACACTTCAACATGTTTTGCAATATTGATGTGAGTATTTATCATTATACTGTGTTCATTATAGTGATTCCTAAATCTTAACCAAAACAGTTTGTCATGTTTTGTAGGATGCTTAGTGTAATAAGGTTATCGGTAGTGATTTGCGAGTAAGAATAAATTTTTTGTGAATAAATTAAAAACACGGCGGAAATTAAGTTTTGTTTTGTAAGTGCAAGGTTGAATATGACGGAATTTGTATAACTTTTCCCTTCACGACTTGTTTACAATAAAATTACATTTACAGTTTTCGGAATTACTGTAGTATATAGCAGATTTTGGAAACAGAAATGTTTTTAAATATGAAAAACACAAATATTTTTTTAGGAACCAAATAAATTGATTCTTCTGATCTGAACTATTATATTATCTGGTTCATAACATGATATCCGATGCATCATTAATTACTGACATAATAAAAAAAATTGCAGGTCTCTATATTTGGAATGCATGTGCTGCCATCTGTGCTCTGCTAGTTTTGATAACTTGGGGGTCACATTACTCAACAAATGTGACCAAGAACCTTTCGTTTACCCATGTTATGATTGGATCGTATAGTGCAGTTACATCCTGGCTAGGAATTTCTTATTGGTAAGAAAAAACTCAAAGTTACTATGATGATGTGATTTGGGAAAAGATAATTTTTTCTTTCTTTAATGTTTCTTCATGAAAATATTATCATGATGGGAGTATATTTTTGATTGCTTCGACACGATTTGATGGAGATCAAATTTGGTTATAAAGTATCCTTCAATAAGAAAAAATTCAGTTTTGATGTTATCATTTGATACATGCGATTGGCTATGAGGATATGTGCCATCATTCAATTGCACCTTTCTTATTACATTTTTGTCAGCAGAAATAATTACATGATCCATAAAATCAAGTTTTTAATATTCCTACAAATAATAACGGGCCGGTAGCCAAGCGTTCAACGTTGTCCTGTTCGGTTGCAGTGTCCACAGGCTCAAATCCCAACATTGACGCTTGCATAAATTGATTTTTAATTAGATTTATGGATTTACGTTTTAAGGCATGGATGTTTGAGAAGTAGAAATTCCCTCTCATCCATCCGATACTAAAAAAGGGGCAAACAAAGAGTGATTAGCGAACCATTAGTCTTGTCCTAACCCCATCCTTATATCCTAACTCTTTCGAAAAACAGATATATCTGTGCTAAAACAGCTTAGAGATAATTCAATGGTATGGATTATCTAGTAAGCTCTCAACAAAGCAAACTTTGGAATCATTTGAATTATTTATGTAACTTTATTGTTTGAAATTTTTATGTTGATCGATTAATAAATGAACTTGTTATTTTTTAGGCTTGTTTTCATATCGATGTGGTGTAATGTGGCTGCAAATATATTATTGGCTGTCAGAGCTCATAAGATAGAAGCTGAGCGCCCACCTCCAACTATTAACATTGACAAAAATACAGATGGTACTATCTTTTTATACTAAAAAATCCTTAGTATAAATGGTATACTTGATAGGTCCAGCATTTTCACAATTACAATCATCTTTAAATCCAGAAAGTTTTTATGTTCGTAGATCAATGTTAATATCAATCAAATAATCATACTGATACATAAGAATCAAAAACAGAGACATGTTACAACATTTGTCGTTTTGTGTAATTGATGTAAACCATTTTGTGATTCCATTCCCATTTAATGGTAAAAGTGACACCAACAGTCATGATAAAGAAAACAGTGCAATAAAAAAAAAACACTAATAATTGCTGACAATATGCAATACAGGAAACACTAAAAATGTGCACACTAAGTAGGTTGAACTGATATTTTTGTTTTCTTTTTCTTAATCATGACATTTATAAAATTGGTTCAATTGCTAACTGTTATTTTTAAATTATTTGTAACAATATTTATTTTTATTAAGAAAAACAGTTTAGCAAAAATTTAATAAAATCTATTGTGGAGGATTAATTGTGCTCTCACTCTTACCGCCGTTTACAAAGACTTGTGTTTAAAGCCATAAGGGACTCACTAGGGCTAAAAGGGTTGGAATGAAGGACATCTAATAGCTGAAGGGATATGTATTGTGATCCAAAAGTACTATAATGGAAAAAAGATAATTACTTTTAAAATTAAGAGTGATTTTGAAATGATTTTTACAAAATAAAATTTGACTTATTTATTCATATTATTGTAATTTGTAGGTATGCAAAAGAGAAACTCTATATTCGATAATCAAATGTAAATATTATTTCTCATTTGCTTTTACAAGTATATTATTTGATGAATAGCTATGATTAAGTATCATTGTAGATGTAAGATAAGGTACCACGAAAAACAGCCATTCACGGAGATAAGACGGGCCTTTCCGACATGCCTTAGGGATATTGAGTTACCATTTCTGAAGGTCCATAAGATATGACTTTATTTAAATGTATATTTATTATTAGAAATTAGTATTCGAGTTTAAGCGCTGTCACTGTAGTGTATTTATTATGAAATAAATAAAAACACCAAGTTTTTATAAATAGAATATTTTCATTTATTAAACACAACTTATAATAATTATATCGAAATACAAATAAAATATGTATTAATCATCAATTACAATATACCAGCTTGCAGTTTGTACACATGTGGTTATTTCTCATAAAAAAAATAGTTTATTAATGAGAAAGAAATATCTCTAACATAATGTTTAAGCATTGAAATAAATAACAGATCAGGCGCAAATTGACGAGACATATAATAAAACTATATGCGACAATGCCAAGGGTAAAGCGATATATATTTTTACGATTTCCATGACTTTTTACAAGATACTGTTGAAATAATTTAATGGATAACTTGGATGCCCCTCCCGCGATCCCCCGAACAATCACATAAGTCACAATATTGCAAGGTTTTCGGGAGACAGTTTTTCTGTCTGGTGACATTTATTATTTGTGTTAACACATCTCTGGCGGGGCTGGTTGAGCGTAAGTTCATTAGCGAAGTGGGCATATGCTGTCACGAATTATTCGCGAACCATTAAAACATATGTTAAATCTTTAAATTCAATATTGTC
This sequence comes from Himalopsyche phryganea, assembly GCA_022494535.1. NCBI lineage: Eukaryota > Metazoa > Arthropoda > Insecta > Trichoptera > Rhyacophilidae > Himalopsyche > Himalopsyche phryganea. The sequence continues at coordinate 2,188,386 of JAGVSL010000035.1, read as the reverse complement.
TTCATCCAAATAATATAAAGTCCACAAACGAAAGCTTCCAAAGCACAACTAATATATTTGAATTAGGTAAACTAAAAGCGTTCGAAGAACTTATAGGTACATAAAAAAATGGAATAAATTAGGATCATATGTTTTGACATGTGGTTTCGATCTTTACCTGAACACATGTATGAGTGGGGACAGTCCCGATTTATACTGGTATGATAAATTTTCAACAAAAATTCAACATATGTTAGTGTAAACCATAAATATCGCAATATAATAAGCAGGACTATGATCACAGTCGCCTGCTACAGCGGTAATTTTTTTAGTATTGTAATTACAGTCTTCCGCAAACGGCGATTGACGGACTGAGGGCTGTGATTCTCGTTCCCGTCAGAGATGTGTTAACAAAGAATTTAACAGTAGAAATGTCAAATAAGTTGCAGAACATTCCAAAGAAACAAAAATATATTAAGTATATGATCACATAGGTCTGACGTATGTGGATATTCCCCTGTGTTTTTGAAGAACATTCTTTTGCGTTTTTATGAATAATGTATTAACCACTTCACGGTCGCTCGCTCACCCGTGATAGAAAATTGACAAATGCGTTACGTTCGCTCGCTCACCGGTGATAGAAACCACTTGGCGTTATGTTCGCTTTCAATCGTATATGATAGAACCATCAAAAAAATACTAGGGATACGTATTCCTATTTCAATGACCTACACGAAGCTACATATGTTCTAAATGCTGTAGAAAGCGATCGAAAAAAATGTTAAAATAGAGTCGTAGTTGTTTTGTGTAATATTTTTATGGCGTTCTGCGATAATTAGACCGAACTCATAAATTGTGAATGGACACAGTTTTAGTTTCTTTACAATTGCTATTCTATTGTTCTCGAGCTTTCGAATTGCATTATTATCCTTCTATTGTCCTAGAGTGTTGGGTAAAGGAAGTGAATTTCGGCATTTCGGCGTAAAAGGATTTGAACAAATGCATTCAACCGTATCTAACATTACAGTAATAAAATTTAGTAACCATTTGTCTGTTTACATGTTTTTGTCAATTTCGTAGAATTATTAGAATTCCAAAATGTTTCGGTAGAAAAAAGAATCAATGTAAATATTTACGCAATAACTGTCAGTTGTTCGTTGGCTATCGAGGCGCGTGCATTTATCTCTATACTATACATAGATGAAAAATATGATCATTATTCGCGAGTTAGAAATTGTATTTTTATAATTATCGCGTTCGTGATTTTTGGATATTGCATTCGCTGTGAATTTGCTGTGAATTTTTTCGTGATTTTTTACTCAGTGCAATAATTATTTTTGTGTTGATTGATATTCTTTATTTATTTTAACAATTGATTGAACTTTTGGTCTCGTTTACATAAACTGTTTTTTAGTGTAATAATTATTTTGTGTTGTTTACGTGTGTGAATTTTTACACCCCAAAAATGGCCAGTGATAATGAATCATCAGATTATGAAACTGATAATGATTTGGAGAATTCAGTAACGTCGTCTGCAGCAAGTTCGTCTTCAAGTGACACATCAGACATTATATATTTACCCCAGGACTTCCATTGGTCTAAAATGAGAACTACCCCGCCATTTACACCTGCACCCCCTCGATTTCCATTTTCTGGAGAACCAGGAATAAAGATTGATGTTATTCCAAATAATATATTACAATTTTTTGAACTATTCATCGATGATGAATTTATAAATTATATTTGCTTGGAAACAAACAGATATGCAGCATCAAAACTTTGTAATAGAAATGTACCATCAACTTCGGGCTCCAAGAAAACACCTGCGTGGAAACCAGTCACAAATCCAGAGTTGAGGATATTTTTAGCACTGCAAATCCTTCAAAGCATAAACAAAAAGCCGGAGGAATTATTTTCATGGTCTACTAGGCCGATACTACATACTCCATTCTTTGGAAAGACAATGCCCATAAATCGGTTCAAAAAAATAAAACGGTACCTGCATTTTACGAATAATGATACGTATGACCCAGAGACTCATCCCAATCCAAAAATATACAAAATATCGACAATATGCGAAATGTTGCTGACTCGCAATCAAAAATTATATACACCGGATGTTGATATTACGATTGATGAAAGCCTATTGCTCTATAAAGGTCGTATCGGCTGGAAACAGTGTATATTGACTAAAAGAGCAAGATTCGGCATAAAGTCATATATGCTATGCGAATCAAAGAGTGGATATGTATATAATTTTATTATTTATACTGGAAAGGGAAGTATAATCGATCGCGAATTTCCTGAAAACCCTATGTCAGTGCAAGTGGTGATGGCCCTGATGAAAAATCTACTTGACAAAGGCTATTGCTTGACCACAGATAACTTTTATACTTCACCGAAATTGGCAAGTATGCTGATATCCAGAACAACGGATATTTATGGCACAGCACAACCCAGTCGATTAGAAATGCCAAAAGAGTTCAAGGGAAAAAAATTGGCAAAAGGTGCAACTATTGCATATAAAAAGGGAAAAATTATGGCATTACAATGGAGAGATAAACGGGTTGTTACCTTATTGTCAACCATTCACAACAACGAAATAAAAAGTGTACAAAAGCGTGGAAAGACAAAACAGAAACCAAATGTTGTTGTGGATTATAACGGGACCATGGGGGGTGTAGACAGAGTAGATCAACATTTGGCAGACTATCCTGTGCCTAGAAAACGGGGGAAAAAATACTACAAGAAGATTTTTTTCCACCTTTTCGAATTAGCTCTGTGGAATGCATTTGTGCTATATAAAAAAACCGGTGGTCGTCTGTCAAACCTATATTTTCGGATGGAGCTGATAGAAAATATTATAGATAAATACTCTCCAAGTGTTGAATATACGCCCCGTGGAAGGCCATCATCAGGACAAAGAAGCTCACAAACTCATTATCCAGATTTCTTACCGCCCACCGAAAAGCAAGCATATCCACGTAAGGCGTGTTGTGAATGTGCCAAGAAAATGCACGGTACTGGAAAAAAAAATCGGCAATTGACAAAATATCGTTGCCTCCAATGCAATGTAGCATTATGTGTTGTGCCATGTTTTGGTATCTATCATACCGAAAATTAGGTAATTATTTCAATGATTTTTTTAAAAATAAATTTTAAATTCTAACAAGATTTTTTTTTTCCTTCAAGGGTTATCAAAATCAAAGGAATGGGTCATCATTGTACTGCATCTCTCGAATATTATTATACTATTTATTTCATCATTACTAGAAGAAAATCCACATGTTTGACAACAATTTAATTTACTAAATGTATTAAATTACGGTATTCTATTCATTTTCAAAATTGTTTTTCAACCTGTTTCAAAATAAATAATTAAAAAATATTAATACACATTGTTTTTAAATGATCCATAGACCGTTAAAATGCAATAAAAAAAATCGATTCGTTTTGGACGATTTCCCCAAAAAAAACCGACCGTGAAGTGGTTAATTGTGTTTGTGCACATATGCGAAGATAGGCAAATACTCAAAAATGAGAAAATAAAAAGAAAATTGAATATAACTTGACTTATGTGATTGTTCACCACAGCCATTGCAATTATGACATCAAACTCCTTCATTATCTTCAATTAATTATTTAGCTCATAGTTAATTATTTATTTTAATGCTTTAATGAGCTTTGCTCTACCTTTTTTTACCAAAAAATACGAACTAAATACAAATAACATATATTATAAATATCTATTAACATTTAAAAGAGCTATACATACTTATCATATTTTGTGAGACTTAAAAAAGGATTAAGCACAGTGAAATTATTTAATCTCGATATTGAGTGCCAACAAAATTGGTCGAAAAATGAGAAACTGGTCTACTAGACAACTTATTGAGTAAGTTAACAATGCGATGCTTAGTGCATAATGTTTAATTAATGATACAACCTATATTTTGCAGTTGCTAAATTATGATAATCCTTTTAGTCATGATGTATTAATATACAAGGAAAAATTTTACACAAAACAGATAAGTATAATTTGTTGATAAGATAGTTACAAGTCAACCTGGCTCCTTGATTATCAATACAGTATGTATTTACAATGGATATTTATATTACATTTGTTGTTTAAGGCACATTATTTTTTACAATTAAATCTGGCAATATACAATAATTTTAAGACAATGGATACCGGATAAGGTTGAATACATATTTTTTTGTCGTTGAATATTATTTGTGATCTAATTGAAGACGATAAGTAAAATTGTGATGGCTAATAAGTCAGTTAATGGTAAAGTTTATGAATGAAGATGGATAAAATATCCATTAAGCAGCAGTAATAGTTTGCAGGATTGAATTCGATTTAAATAAATGCAGATTGCTGATGCAGAGGTGGTATCGAAATCAATGAATATTTTAGTTTATTGACAGAAAAATGATTCTTTGGTATAGATATATTATTATATCACGAAAACAAAAGATTTGCCATTCCGTGATCTACAGGTTCACTAGATCAATCTAATTTGCTATCGGTGAATGTAATATAAGCCACTATCTATATTATCGAATCATATAAAGTTATTTTCTAAGCTCTTTAGAAGTATCAGTGACGTAGATTGAGAGTTTGAGATATCCAATGATCTCGAAAGTATGATTGAAATTTATGTGCATTCAGTATTAAAATCCACTAAAAAATATAACTAAATTTCATACAATCCATATTCACACTTCTATATAAGTGTGTGAATTTCACACAAAATATTTTAAAATCAATAAAAATACTGAGTAACGTATTTTATAATACAGAAATAAAATATGCATATATAAACAATTAAGAGTAAAATATTTATTATTATAAAATAATCACGATGTAGCCTGTTCTATAAACCGTACATCTATGTAATAAAAAAAATCTCTCTAATTTAATTAGGAGCCTTTATATCAAACAACACAATGATTTCAGTTTATATTGCCGTGTACTCGACTTCCACTATCATTGTGAAGTAAGGACTCATTACAGATTAGCAATAGATCTGAAAACAAAACTGACGGATGTCAGAACACCAAATGTCAGCTGTATTCCACTAATAATAAGAATAAACTTATAAAGGTAGATTGACTTATATAATAAAGTATATAAATATTTTCACTATATTCTGATGCATATTGCGAATCATTAGAATTCTAATGCAGGTAGCATTAGGCTATGATTTGTCCATAAGCAATGTATATAGACGTCAATGAAACATATCTATAGTTAGTTATGACTAACAATAATTTTTAGTGACATTGAAAATGTGTAAGAATATTAATGTGTAAATCCAGGTTGGAAAGCCAAACCTATATTTAATTATTCTTTCCACAATTAAGATGAGAATAATATTTTATATATGCATATTTGTGGAGAGGCAAAAGTGATTGAGTATTTTTTGGCATCAAATAAAGTCTAGTCCTTAATTTAATGTCTTTCCACCAAGAATTGACAGTTAACACATTAAAAGTGAATAGAAAAAGTGTCTGATATTTTGAAGTTTTGAAACCACTTGAGATTAACTAGAGGAGAGAAGACATCACAAACTCTCAAATATTAGATTGAAGTAATCTAAATTTAATATTGACCTTGCCGGCAGTTGAACCCAGACACATCTGATCACTAGGGTAGAGCTCTTACCAGAGGCTGAGGCCCAAAAATCAGCCTCTCCCAGTATATATATAGGTAAATATAGTTATTATATTTTTAATAAAAATAAATACTTTTAAATAAAAATAAATTATTATACTTTTTTTATTGTTGTTGAATACATATTTATATAATGCCCTTGCAAGTGCAAGGAAATAGTTTCAATTAATAAAAATATATATAAAAGCAATTTTTATAAAAAAGGTAATAGATGATTGTTTGTACTAAAATGCCTTACAGTTTTCTCATATTTAAGGAAAAATCATCTGGCATTAAAAGGGTTAAATCACAGTGCAAGAATATCATAGTAAAAAGATACAATACACCATCATAGTGGAAAAAAAAAATTTCAACACCAAAACAAACATTTGATTTTTCATTTTGCTCTCTCCCACAGTAGTGAACATTATGCACATTTGGCTTTCCGACCTACATATTATTTTTCTTTTTAAAACAATGAATGATACACAGATAAACCAAATGTCTGATTGAGAAAAAATAAAAATGTGAATTATAGTTTATTATGGATGGTGTTATTTCAATACAATATGAATGTTTTAGCATGTCATAGTAGGACAAAATAGTATGTATCTACTACAACAAGAATAATAAACTATTTGAGATCTCTGATATATGTTTTATTATAACAGAATTCTTTTTACACCAGTCAAACATCTGGAATATAAATTCTTATAAATAAAAAACAGTTTGCAGGTAAATCCTTAGATACATTGAATGTATTTTTGGCACTTTCAATAATGATGAAAATTAATTATGTCTAAGATCGTTGTCATAAAACACCTAGACATAAAGGCCAAAGCAATGCAATATTTCAATATTTTTTTTAATCTTTTCTCAATCCAATAATTTTGTAGTTAAAAATTTGAGATTTACGAAAATACTAATTGCACACTGCCTTGGTAAAAAAGACCCACTCCAAAAATATTTACAATCATATTTGTTTTTTAAATCTCAATAAAAATAAGTCCAATGCAGAACAATGTAGTTATGATAACACAGTAATTTTTTACACTAGTATAGATTAGGGATGGCGATGTTATGATATGTGGTTAATTTTTGTTGACATGCTAGTAATGTTTAAAATTTGTTCAATATTTACAAATAGATTTTCACATCTTGAACAGATAAATCAACAGCTCGCAGAACTTAACACTTTGAACGCTAAGCTTGTATATGGTACGGATATAGTATTTCTCCAGAGATGCACTCTATAATAGTTATAGTAAGGACACCTCTTCTAATAATTCTTTTGGCAAAATAACCACAACGTCGTTGGAGATCCACAAAAACAACGCTAGCACATCACATCAAAATGAATTTGATGAGCGGCTTATAAATAATTCCATATATTTAAGCACTTTTAAGACATCAGAATTTCGTAGTATGACATCAATGTAGGTGTACTTTAATGAGCATTAAATGTGTTAATAGTACAAAGTTGTATTAATTATTGACATCTTTAATTATTCATATTCAATCTGATGATCAAGAGATTTTGAAATTTCAAAATAGTTTCACATGAAACAATAAATTTATACAACTAATTTAAATATAGAACCCATGTATGGAAATGCATAAGAGTGGGATGAGAAGATAAAGAATTGAGAATATTTTTTCCACATTCAAAGTAAAAAGTTTGCCATCCCAGATATAGGCGATTGAAATTGTTACATTGCTGAGCAAATGTTACGATACTGAATTATACAAATTGATTATTTATTTTGGGCTTCACATACAATATTGATGATATCTTAACCTACTAACATACTCCAAAAACAAACTTCGTAAATATTACAATGTTTCTCTACAGATGGATTTCTTGATTAGTGCAAAATGATTTGGCACAAACTCTAACCAATGTCCATGTGACAAAAATTATTTTTCTGACCTGAGATGATTGAGATAATTGATTCTTCTTTCTGAAAAAATAAGTCTATGTTATTTTAGCTATTCCTTTTCCTTCACTAGTTTACATAAAACTTATGTTATTAAATCATTATATTTCTACTAATTTCTTATAAAAGTGTTAATAGTATTGCTTGAAAATTTAGGCCAGTTTAGGTTTTAAATTACATCCTATTTATTCTCAAGAATTAGAAATTTTCAAATAGTAGAAATAAGGAGTGCAAATTATAAAAACTTCACCTAAGTTTACAAATGGGTTGATATTTTTGGTGTAAATCAACAATAATAGAATGTTGAACTACAATTTATTTCAATTGCTATTTAAATTTTTTGCAATAAGTGTTGCAACTATAAATTGGAGTCATTACACATTTCGTTCCAAAGACTTGCAATTAGCTGTCTCACACAGAAAATGATATAAAATATTTTTTAGACCTGTTACACGCCTATGTTGTAAATCACATATGGGGAATGTTTCCATAGGCAATAATTTCTGAATGATGCAATGAAATTTATACAAACGAAATCTTAAGAGTTGTTTACCTATTCACTCCCGTGTACTTATATTTGTATTGTATGATAAAGCTTGAGACAGTAATATAAAAGTGTTACACTAATAGATTTTCCATAAATATGTCGTATAGGAGTCGGCGCGATATCACTCTTTTGCATTCACTCTGGTAAAAATGCAATTTCGCAAGGTCTGGTGTAAATAATGGTTTGATTAGTATTAATATTGATAAAACATAAATCGTGGTACATTAATATTATGTGTGAACAGTAAAAATGTAAGGATTGATATGAAGTATTTACCTAATTGGAATGCAGGTCAGTGTTGTTGTTTAAGGTCAAATATCTCTATCAATAAGGGTTCCACATGGCTCGGGTTGACGTCTAAATACACCCCGATTACTTCCTCAGTCAATTTGTGAAGTTCCATTATTTTTTGTATCAGTTTAAGGAAAGTGGACTTCGCTTCACAGCCAGGGTAAATGCTCTCTAGATAGCGCCGTAGTAGGTAATAGTAAGAATTCTTGAATACAAAACAAAGTATTTATTATTTATAATGCTACAGAATGTTTACAAATGAAGCTATCCATAAACTTTTAAAAATAATATTATGATATTTTTTGGTGTCTTTATGGCTGGTTTTACATACTACCTTAATAACTAAAAAATGTGATGTTAATTGTTCGAAAATCATAAACAAATTGAAATTGGTTATTTATAAATATTGTTGTGCAAATAGCAAAATAAAGTATTTCCTGAGGCAAAAAATTCACTTTGATAGTAATATCACTAAAGCAACAGTCCATACGAAAAATAAGTACATGTTGCAGATAATGGCGTTGACTGAATCTAACGAAAACTTTAGTCCACTCAACAAGTATTTCAGGATGTTTGAAATATATTCGATTGGAATGCTTAAATGAATAATTGCATGCAACCTCTGAATTGAATGAATATACAATATTTTGCTAACGAATGAATTGTTTCATTGTTTGTCTATATAATATAAGAAGCTAAAATGAAAGAGTACTTTAAAATATAGCTGAAATTTGATTATTAATTTTACAAACAACAATAATGATAAGGGTTTTATAATTATGTGGATAAATATTGCTAACGTAATTCAAAATAAACCATCAATGCTCGAATACAATAAGTAAATATTAAGAAAGAGTGAAATTCTATTTATATATTGTAGTCAATTTGATATAGACGTAAAGTGATAAACTACGGAATAAACACTGATAAAAGGTGAAAAATTGTACAGAAAAAATGATACAATGTATTTTTTTTTTGTTTAGAAAATATCTGGCATTACAGCTGACAGTCAATGAGCCAAATATTTTGAAAATTAGAAAATCATGCGAGATAAACTCGACAATTTTTACAAGTCATTCATGTCCAAGATCATAAATTTAAATTTGATATTAACTTTGCTAGGACCCACCTGATTGCTAGGGCAAACACTTACCACTAGACCACAGAGGCCGACAATAGTGTAATACTAATACATGTTACTTGCGAAATTAAACAATGCAGAAAATTAATTTTGAAGATAAGTAATTAAGAGAAAAAAGGAGAGAAAGAGACAGTCAAACGAATAAGAAATGGAAATAAAATTATACTGACTTGTTCTAGCTTGATCACATCCGAATGAACGACGCGTTGTCTGCTCGGTGAGAACAGAACAATTGCGCTCATGATGAGGATGATGTTTTCATCCATTCGCCACCGGGGATCGAAAGTTCGAATGAATCGATCGTGTTCTTCATATATATTGCCTTTTGCAAGTTTCAACACTTCTGCCTTGATGCTGCTAAGAGCCTCCTGGGAATGTGGTATCTGAAAAGAGGGATAATTAAAGATAAAATTACGTATGCTACATCTTTATTATTACAAGCCACATTAGAATTATACAGAGAAAAGCGATTTAATTTAATATCTGTGTTGTTTCAAAGGAATACATAAAAAATCCAATTGAAAGTATTAATTCATCAAAAGCTTCATCAAATACTTAAGCCGATTGAAAAATCATTGTATGCAAAGGTCATTTTGGGGATTTGTACGTTTGGTCTCAAAACACCACTGAAATCAGTTCCAAAAAAATATAATTTACAATTAAAAACATAATTCACTCACCTTCCATGTATCTCTGTCACAATCGTAAGTCATAGTACTTCGTAATATCATCATTTCCGTGCATCCACCTTTCAATAAGGCAACCTGATCTTCTTCGCACATGTTTTTAAAAGCATTAATCTTTTTGGACATTTTTATCAGTCTGCGGATGGCTACTGCCGTCAAATTTATGATTCCCAAGAGCATCGGATCGTTCTGACCTTGTGATGGCTGAAAGGTATCAGACTAAATTTACATTTAATCTTGTAATTTAATTAATTCAATTAGAAACGTGAAGTGCGTCTAGGCCAAGGGTCGTTAAACCTGTGGCAGACTCTTCGACAATATTGAAGGTGAAAAAAAAAATCAGCATAATTTATATATTATGTCTATTACGTGTATGTGAAAAATCATTTTCAAGGACAAATCATACGAAGAGTAATCAGAGAAGTTACGTACCAACCATACAGAAACGTTTCAAGGAAATGCAAGATATTGTTCATATTGATTTTAGTGAATGCTTATACAAAGACAACTAACAAAGACATATATTTCTTTTACATCTTTACTTTGGCTATATTAAGGAAACCATTTTGTAACGTGTAATCAATGTTCCTGTCAATTGTACGTATGCCACTGTAATTAATGGCAATTTTTCTTGTACACCAATATTTTATTCCACAGAGATTTAACTATCACCTTTTTTTCAAATTACAAGAGAATAATATCTCTTCTGACACAAGACAATAGTTCTGAACTACATGAAAAGGTTGGTGTACATGATTCTAAGGAGTCAAATAATATTCTTAAAACCTTGAGATCTGAACAAATATAAATAAAATATTTGAAAGTGTTTGTTTGAAATATATTTGCCAAGATTAAAAATTACATTAAAAAATTATTGCAATATTTCACAGATCTGTAAATTAAACACTGTTAGGACTCAACGTGTTTGATAAGAATTATTATATAAGAGCTATTTGAGAGCTTTGCTGGGTTACAAAATGTAAATAAATATGACAGATAAATAGAAAAAAACTTACACAAATTTGCAAAATTCATTGAATGAAGATTGCATTACAACTTTTATTATCATAACATACAAAGAAAAGTGGGTAAAGGTCACAAATTACTAGAAAGAGAATTGGTAATAATTTTGCTTGTCATACAATTTCATGAAATAACTGGACTACTTCTAACTGTCGGCGTAGAGTCAAAAATCCTTAGGTAAGCATTTTTTTAATTGGTCAACAAAAGGTATACAAGAGTGATAAATAATTACATTGTACTCAGAATAAATTAATGCGTTTCTGTGATAAAGTTCTTTTAAGTGCAAAGAGTTGATATAATCTCATAAGAAAAATAGACTGGTTTAGCATAAGAATATTCATCACCAGTTAATTTCATTGATACAATCATTGTTACAAAGAAATTGAGTGCTGAACTACTTTTAATATCAATGTAAGAATGTGTTTTTACATAACATAAACCTGCTTTCACTGACATTTATATAATCATCCACACTCTTAAGTTGAGGTTCTTAATTGGCAAATCAATATTATAGAGCGGTGTTTCTCATCCTGTTTACACCTTCAGACCACTTAAAATAAGATAAATATCCTTGTGAAGCACTAATGCAGGTATAACAAATATTATTTATAAAGTACAAACCGGATTGGTCAGTGTTGCTCAGTTGATAAAAGTTACTACAGTGGTTCAGAAGTATGTACGACTCCATTCAACGGCTATTGCTGTTCTGTCACAAATATTAACTGAATTGATAGTTATTGTCAAAATTTTGTTATTCCGCTTACAAGCATGTACGATATCATTCAACCACTAACGTTAAATAGTCCTTGAATGCAAGTCTGCAAGTGTTATCTTGTTTTTATGATGCCGGTTGATAGTGTATGTTGCAGCATCACAGGTTTTGAATAATAAATTGGTTAGATTTTTTGGCATGGGTAGGTATTTGAAAATGGGCATTAACTGTTTGCAAACCACAGAAAATTTCTGTAGACCACCAGTTGAGAAACACTGTTATAGAGCATTAAATCAGATTAGGTATAATCGGATGCAAGAAAGGTATATCTCATAATTTAATAACATATTCTCATACCACAGTAAAAATAACTAATTACCTTAAACCTGCAGTCGTCGGAAATCAAATTAGTCATGTGGTCATCTAGTGGTGCCAACAATGCCTTGTTAGCGACGATGAGTTCATTCAATTTGGCTCGCTCGGCATCATTCAATTCCCGACTCGAGCTGTTAATCTGAGAAAGCGACGTGTACGCTTCGAATTCCAGTTTGATGGCTTCACAGAGTATGGATTCTATTGAATTCGGTTCAATAGGTATTCTATGAATATTAAAATAATATTACGTATCGAGATGTTTAAATTGCAGAATATCAAAATATATACGAATGAAGATCAAAGGAGCTTTAGTATAAAGTTAGCTGTTCAGAAAGCTCTATGATACAGGGGTGCACTCTGTGATCAAGGTATCACATCCCCAGTTAGACATGATTTATATATCATCAACCTTCGACTCATAAACCACAACTAGTGGAGAGCATTTAAGAGTAATTACTTTATTATGAGGTTTAATAATTAAAAAAGATGTTTAGGAAAAAAACTGATATATATTATGTACTAGTGAGTACCCGGCATGCGTTGCAATGCCACTCAAAGAAAGAAAGTGCTTGTGATTTAATTCTGTTTTTTGAACTGCTTTTGGATTAGAGGTTTGCGCGGGCCGAAATTTCATAAAATTACCCGGTCCGAACGCATCATCTTCAGGCCTGGTGCGAACCTGAGTCTCAATATCACACTTGTTACCTGAACTCAACTCGAAGCCCAGATTTATTTTTCTCAGCCCAAAAAAGCCTGATTTTTTTTAAATATACAAATTCATTTATACTTTTCAAACACTATATAGAAATATGGTTTCCATATTTCTAATGATATCCATACCATCTCTAGGAAAGATTGATGCAAACATTGTTGAAATACTTTGTGAGTGGTCAATGTCAAGTGGGAGACGTCAAAGTTGTAATAACTTGCAAAAAGTAAACATACTTCTTACGCACGTTTTTAATTCGTCGAAATTGCAATAAAATTTCAGTACAAATTGAAAAAATAACAAAATTTATTTTATTGATGATTTCTATTATGCCATGTTTTTGCATGGGTTGATGTATAAAAAACCAATGAAGATTGTTCTTTAGGCCGATAAAAATTAGCTAAGGACAAAACAGTATAGCGACAGTTGCTCAACTAGACCTGTCCTAAGTATATTCTATCCTTTTTTTTATGTCGTGATAAGAATTTAACTTAAAACTTGTATTCTTAAAGTACAATACCAACAACAAGTTGTAAGAGGAAATGGTTTTTAAAAAGAGTTTCTTATACAAAATAAAGCAAAAGATATGCTTATAAAGTAGAGTAAGATGATTTAAACCGAATGTGATTTCCATATTTTTGGCAAATATTTAATTTGATAATAGTCTTGTGGAAGTCTAATTTGAATTAATAAGCATTACCGAACAGAAAGACTTTTTGAGACAACACATAGTAATAATTATACACAGAGCGGTGAACTACTGAAAGATTAAAGGAATTTTTGTAGCTCAGCGGCCAATTTTCGAACTCTGACATTGAAGTGTGAACGGTTATTTATACGACGTTCTAGTCCTACATTAATGTTTGTTCTCATAACCATACTAGTGCAGACTTATATGCGTTGCTCTCTATTTTGTCTCATCAAAATACACTGGTTTTCATCATTTTATTGTAACCAAAATCCGTTTATAGATCGCATTGTGTCCATTTCAACAGTAGATTGCGCGAAAATATAAAGCACATGGTTCTAATCTTCAAATATAATTGCAGAATATATATTTTGCATGCATTTTCAGTAATAATTTAGGTTAATTAACCTTGACGTACATATTTCACAATTTTTAAGAATAATACGTATATTCTATAATAGTTTTAAAAGTCACCTCTCCACATCCTGAAGGACATCTCTGGCAACATCAGCTTTATCTTGTTTTCCCTTTTGTGAGCTCGCTACTGTATTATCACATGACGGTTGGTTGACTTGTTCATCGGTGGTAAGTGCGGCTAACAGTTTAGAAGCATCCCCACCGGGTGTAGAGGTGGTTAGCATAGAGCGAAGCATAACATTTTGTTCATCTTTGTCTACATTATCTGTCCTTACATTATTCAAGTTGTCATCTTTATGGTGATTTTGAAAACTTACTTCGTTTTCATGGCTGAAGGAATTTGAATTCAACATTTGGTTATGATATGACAAACCTGAATTAGACTGTAAAGAGAGAGGTACGGTTTCACAATTGGATTCATATTGAATGAGGTATTCGTCATGTTTCTTGTTGACATTTTCGAAATGATTTGAGTCGCACATGACATTGTCTAAATGGCTATCTGAAAGGTTGTTATTTTTTATGACACTGACAGCTTGGTTGTTATTCCCGTTGATTCCTATTTCAAATTGTCCATTTTGAGACAAATTACTCACTGAATCTAAGTTATGCTGATCTTCATAGCAAATGGGTGACAATTCTTTTGAAGTCTGCGTCCATGATTCGTTTGAATCTTCCGTGTCTTCTCGTTTTATAAGTTTCGAACTCGACACTTCGTCATCTCTCAATTTGGGGTTAAGTCTCTTCTTAGCCCTGTTTTCGGCAATTTTTTGCCGTTTCTGTGCTTTATCTTCGTCTGACATTATATAGTCTTTCACCATTCCTATAGAGAAACATTTTTCTAAGCGACATTTTTGACAGAACCGTCTGGTTATGACTGTTATTTCACATTGTTCCGTGAAGGGACACCTGAATTCTTTACTCACTAATGCATTTCTTCTGAAGAAAGCTTTACAGCTTTCACAAGTTATAGCGTTGAAATTGTAGCCCAAGGCTTTATCACCGCAGACCCCACATAACTTGACAGGTAAAATACCATCAGAAGCCTTTTTTATTTGACACTTTTTATCACTGGGCTCCATTTTTAGACTTCTGTCGGAGTTTTGGGAGTTATTTAAACAATACGGGGCCATTTCATATTATCTGAAATATCAAACATTCATTTAGCAACCAACTTACTACTACAGCTAATCGTAAATGTGTAAATACAATCACACTCACCGAAAATCATTTTGACTATATGACAGATTATAAAACGCGATATCAAGATTTGCACGCGAATGCTTACGTAATTTACCGATAACTATAATCAATTATCAGCCAAAGATATCGCAAATAATAGCTAAAATAGAGGTTTAACAGAAACGTCAGATAATATTTTTATTGATGCATTGCAGCCAACTGCAAATTCATTACATTGCCTTTTCATCATTTCTTCTCGTTAAGGTGGTGAAAGCATTTGAAAGTAGCGGGAAATTGAAAATAATTTATCGACACTCACGATATCTTACGTAGATAACATACATTACTATAAAATCTTTAATTATTATTAAAACTCTACAAACATGCATAAATTACAGTCAAATGGTAAACGTGTTGACAATAAAAACATAAAAAAAACATCCCAAAGTATTTCACGGAAGTCTGAAGATTTCACGACTATAGTAATAACAAACGTACCTATGTAGATGTTAGGAAATCATGATTTCGCATATTGTGCAAAATAACAGCTATATGCCGGAAGCCTTACTTCAAATTGAATACTGTCCCATATTTCATCGAAAAAAATATAACGACGCTTGAATACATTATTATTTTGCTGATTGAGCATTGCTATATGTATTTAAACTAAAAATAATGTTCATTTTAATTAGTTTATTTCAATAGCTCGGCATGAGAATATCAAACGAAATATTTTCAAAATGTTAGGCAGTATAAAAGTTATCATTGGATCATGTATTATTATTTTCCAATTCAATATAGTATCAACAGAAAATGTAGCTGTTGAAGTTTCATCAAAGAAAATATTGAATGAAGTTAGTGACAAGTTTATTAGCTTTTCTGTGGACCCAAAGATTCTTCTGGAAATGCATGATGTATCAAAAAAGTATGTATGAATATTTTTTGTGAATTTTAAACATTTTTTTACTGTCAATTATTTTATTGTTCTATATGGAAAAAAAACCCTTGTTCGGTTCCGAAATTAAAACTACTACTATTTTTTATAGAACCCATACTATTTTCATAGTAAAATAAAAAATAAATATTATTTTTATTGAAGTGTCAACCGAATACAATATTATGTATGTATTCAGAATAACAGTCAACTGAATCAAACATACAACATATTCTACTAAAAGTAATATTTTGCTAGAATAGAAAACTTCAGATATAGTTTAACTATGAATTTAAATATAATATTTAATAATATAGCAATAATAAATACATAGTAGGTAATAGTTTATGACATGTAGCAGTTTCAAAAAATAATTATGTTTTGGCAGAATTTATGTTGTCAATATTAAATTCAGCCATAGGAGTTAAAATAGTAATTGAATACTCTGTATAAATTATGATAAATGGAGTTACATTGTACATAAATTAACAATGCGTATTATTAGATCAACATCAATTGATATAAATATAAAATTAATAATAATTGAATTTAAAAAGACATTCGCTTTTTTTCCACTAACTAAATTCATTAAAAAATTTGTATGTTTTTTTGATTATTCTAATTTAAGAAAATATGCTAGTTGTTATTCATGCATTATATTCAATTCCAGTCTAAAAAGTTATGATGAGTTTTGATTGAGTGTAATAATATACTACTACCTATAATATTTAATGATTGTTATAATTTCTCAAAACTGACCATTCTCTTCAATTTTTAATTTTATATATTATTTTTATTCCACCTACAATACAAATGGCATTTTAATCCCAATACACTTTTAACATTAAAAAACTGTCTTCCTTAAATCTATTTCAAGCTTTCGGTTTAAAAACCTGTGCTTCCATCAGAGAAACAGTTTCTTTGAGTTGTGTCAAATATCTTTAATTTAATAAAATTATTAATTATCTGATACAATATGTACATATCTTTTAAAAATTGAATTAAAGCACTCATGATACTGTTAAATTAATTGAACATTTTCTCTCTTTGAAAAATCTTGTTTTGAATCTCTTTGCTTTGAGGACCCACGGTGTAAATGAATACATGTGCTGAAATATCAATATTCTTACGATGATATCTGTTACACACACCATGCTTCCTATAGTGTTTTACATAAAAATAGTCAGAAAAAATTATATTGATTCATAAAATAGTAGCAAGAATCACAGCTTAATGTGTCAAGTTAAGTACATTTACTTGTACGGAAATATTATGTTTATCAAATTTGAATTATTGAGATTTTGTACACTTCTATGTATTTTTTCACTAACAACCCGGGTTTCGCCTTTCGGCATCTTCAGGCAGAGTCCATTCGTGCGCTCGAGTGCCTGAAGATGCCGAAAGGCGAAACCCGGGTCGTTAGTGACAAAATACATGGAAGTGTACAAAATCTCAATAATTCAAATTTGATATTGAAATTCTATCAAGCACCCTCAGTCGATGTCTTAAATTATATTATGTTAATGGTTCTGTCATAATTTTCTTTCAAATTCTAACAAATATGTTGTCATAAATGCTAATTTATAGATATATTTTGTATGGTACTTATTTAAAATACCGAAACTATTTTTCCTTGAGAAGGCCCCTTTTTGTATCCTTATTTATAAATGATTTTAAAATTCCTTCAGATTTGACGTCATGCGAATTGGAAAGTCGCTATCGCCAGCTTATATCCGCATAGCTGGTCCATCAACCCATGAAATGTCATTGGAGAACTCGGTTACAGGACTAAAATCAAGTATTGATAAAAAGAATCCCACCGATCCTTCTTCCCACGAGTCTCAAAGTAATGACAATTCTTTGACAAGTTTGCAACAATGGAATATTTTGTTGAAATGGGTGAAAACTGCTAATTTTACGCCATTTATTGCATTGAACAATGCAGAGAAGATTTTCGATGGTAATTGGAATCCAAAAGAAGCTATTAAGGTTTTATCTATGGTTGATAAAATGAAATTAGGAGAATGCGTATGGCAGCTTGGTTATGGTAAGCAAATGATTTCAAAATCTTTAGTTTATGTAACAAATATAATACGTATCTACGTTTGAGAAAAATATTTAGAAAGGAAATGAAAGCCAACAAAATTAAAGCTATGAAAAGCATTTGATTAAATTTGACATAATCGTATTTTGAATTGATTTGTATGTAAGCTTTTGCTATGTAAAAATCAAAATGCATTACGAAGAGTCAATTTTTTCCTCAACTTTTTTCTCTAATATAACTACATATTTTGAAAGTGAATTATACTATTTATGAATATTTTACAAAGAAATGTTTAAATACTATAATATTGAACTGGTTGTAGAATGTGCTGGTCAAACTTCTGAAAAATACATGAATGATTTGAAAACAATGAAAATCCTGATGGATGCCTTTACTTCTCGGAAAAATGGTGATTGGAAACTTGTTAGTGGTGATATTCATAATTGTCTTGGAGAACGACCATCTGCTGAGCTGTATTCATTTTTAATCCGGTCCAGTGATCTCTTAGATGCTGCTGTGTTGAATTCGTAAGTAATCGTCATATAGTATTTTGTTCAAAAGTGGTGATTTTTACATAGTATATATACCTATTTATCTATATATATCACGGCGTGTGGTGAACTTATCTCTATCTCTATCGCCCAACCGCACTTGGCGAGCAAGATACAGGCAAGATGCAAGATACGAGCAAGATACATGAGCATGCGCCCCATATTTGTATTCTCTATGAAAAAGACAAAATTTTTACCATTTCGTCTTATGACCAAAGTGACGGAACGGAACCCTGTCGTAAGTCGAGGATTGACTGCATATAAATAATTATAAATAAAAATATATTTGACGATGTCAGCTCCCAATATGAAGCATTCGACTCCTAATTGGGCTTATTTCAAAAGAAGTTGTCCCTTGTGAGTATTGATAGAAGAAATAGTAGTTAGCTGATTGCTACGGCCTATTTTTAAAATTGAATGGGTGCAAAATTACATAAATCCATACCTTCAAACACAAGTCCATAAATCAATTGAAAAATCAATATATGAAAGTGTTTTTACTGGGATTTGAACTTGTGGACACCACAACCGAAGACTTCAACATTATTTATGTATACAAATAATTAAAATAAAATATTTTTCAATATTCTAGAGATGTAACCATTGATCCGTTAGATTTATTGGAAGAGAAAGACCAAAAATATATAAAGTCCCAGTTTGCTGAGAATAATGCTCAACTGTGGACAGCAGTTGCAGACGGCATGTTACCTGATGATAAAGAAGCAATCAATTGGCTCAACACATTAGGTGGATCAGCTGCTGATGGATATTCGGTTGTCTTCAAGGAATTAGTGCAAGCCGATTTGATGAAACCAACATTGGTAAGATGTTTGTTTGCTCGATTTTCAAATAGGTAGTAGGGTAGGGACTTTAGTAGAATATTATATTATTAAAGTTGCTCTTAAATGATTTACAAACACATGGTTGAAAAATTCAGACAACCAAACACTACAATTAACTGACATCTTTTTTTTTGAATTCTTAGCATAATTTTTAAGCTGAACTATTTTACGAATTACATAACCATTATTGCTTTTTTTTGGTTTTGCGTAAAGGTGATTTCAGGCTACGTTGATTTTACAAGATTTCAATGTCAAAACAATCATTTATAAAATTAGTTCTTTCAAATTTTCTTCTTGATTATTACCTGATTATTCGTTATCTTCAATTTGCCGTTAAACATGTAAAATGATTGTTGCGTTACAAGATAAATCATAGTTTTAATTAGGTAGTGCAGTAACTTGTTTTATTAAAAACATTGGAAGATATAATACAATTCGAACAAGAATTTATTTGCTACTGGTGAATATTGAATAAGAAGGATGGGCCCGAAGCTGACAATGATATTATGCCATTCCCTTAGTAATCTGATAAGCTCAGATTCAAGCCATTAGATCTGATTCCCACTGCTTCTATATGGGCTAATAACTACACCATATTGAAAGCCCCTGTTGTCGTCCAATCATGGAGGTTAAGCAACAATGGGCGCAGAGAGTACTTGAATAGGTGCTTCTAATTAGATCCAAAATTGAATGTTTGTATTGTTTTTAAGTTTTGGTAAATTTATGAGGAACATTCATTGTTAGTTTGAACAGTCATTGTCAGTTTGAATTGTTTCTGTGCCAACATTTTTACTGTTAAAATAATTGCATCAGTTTTCGGCTTAAAACCTTTTTATTAATTTCTGTTACAGAGTTTTTATGTTTCCCTCTTACATAAGAAGCTTGTTGGATCTGAAGTATTAGAGGTTTTAGAAGATATAATATCTGTGGATGTGTCAGTATTTGCACACTGCACAAACTTGCAGACTATTCTTCCGGGGGCAGTCACATTATTTGCTACTAATGCAGGAGATGAGGAATCTACTGTATCAATTAAGATGCCAGTTAAAGAAAATGGTGGAGAAATTGTACAATACCTTCTGCGGCAGAATGATGATGGGTAAAAAAATTTAATCTTTCAATTTTTTTTTACCATGTCCGTTCCCAATGTGGAGCATATGGACTCCTGATGGACTTTATCTAAACAGGAGTTTTTCTATGATAACTGCTTGCTGCTGCTAATTTTCCAAATAGAGCAGGGATGGAAAGATAAGGCTAGGACATGACTAGTGGTAAGCTAGTTTATCTCGCTCTGCATCGTTTTTGGTATCAGATAGATGGGAGGGCATTTTAGACACCACAGTCACCTATGCCTTTGAACAGAAATCTATTGAAAAATCAATTTACGAAACTGTAGGTTCTGGGGTTCGAGCCCGTGCGCACCGTAACCGAAGCCAACAACGTTAAGCACTCAACCGACATATATAATATCGTCGGTATAGTGGCAGAAGGCGTTAAGTCTATAAGCCTTGTTTTGGGATAATCGAATCATGAAATTTAAGTCTTTCAATTTACATACCTTAACCATTATTAATTAAACTAATCCCTTTATGAGATTTGTTAATCATTTACGAGTTTCGTTTAATTATTAGTAATTTTTTTTATAGTTATATTAATTATGCATGTCGGCGTCCGTGGCGCAGTTGGTAGCGTCGCTGGATACGGTTACGGATGTCTCGGGTTCAATTCCCGGTGCGGACGGTTTTCATAGATTGATCTTTCAATCGATTTATGGATTTCTGTTCGTAGTCTGAGTCCTCCCTGCCACCAATCCCATCCTCACAGGGCGTAACGAGAGCGATTAGCTAACCACTAGTCCTGTCATAGCCCTATCCTATTCCTACTTTCTTCGAAAAAAAGAGAGGTTGAGCAACTGAGTGACAAGCAGCTCTCGTAGAAAAATTCTGTCAAGATATCTCCATTAGGAGACCATATTCTCCACATTGGGAGCGGACATGGAAAAAAATAAAAAATTAATTACAGTTTTTTGTCACTAATAACTGTGAATAAAATTGACTTAATTCATGTTGATTTCTTCTTAAAAGTTACGTAAAAAATATGGAATATGGTTGAGATTTTTTTTCAGATGATACTGTCCTAAAATCGATTGTATAGCATTTATAAATCAAAACAGCCGATTTTCGACAGATCGCCTTCTTCTACTATGCTGACGATATATTCATCATAAAAATGATGTTTCTTGGATTCGTATGAGCTTTTGAAAGAGTAAATAACAAGTCTGTTAATTTTATCAGACTTGGGATAGGTATAACTCTCTAGCAGTGGTTCAATAAAAAAAAATAAAAAAACAAAATCCTTGGTTGAGTGAATAGAACATTTTGCTTATCACATTTTACTTCCTAATAGGTACTCGATTTTCACTGTTTGATAGTTTTCTTGAAATGGCAGATGGTTACCTACTAACAGCCAATTATTTTTTTTGATTTCAGAAGAATTGTTGTCAACGATAAGGTTATGAATAATGAAGGGGATTTGCAGCCAAAAATAAAAAAGTTACAAGAATTGAAAAAAGAAATGAGACTATTGACGTTCTCTATGCCCCCAAAATCAATCGGATTTTGGATTGTAACTATGGCTAATTTGAAAGCATGTTCGACCAACAAACCGGAAGGTCCAAACACTGTCATTACCAATTTGAACTACAAGCAATTACAACATGAAACTGGTGCAGACATTTTACAAAGAAATATTCAAGAGGTATCCAAGGATTCTTTCAAAAGAGCTGTAAGATCTGTTGAATATCGTCATACTGACGATTCAATTCAACATGAACTGGATGATCTGTCGAGACCGATGGAAGCATTTAATATTCATAACACGGAAGAAGAAACAACAGTTCCATTTAATGGTCTAGGCGATTATGAAGTTGCAATAGAGGAACGAAAAAATGATGATGACTTTATAGACCAACACAATATAAAGACTGGTTTAAATAATACGATCAGGACAAATATTGAAATGCACGATTCAGCTGTATTCCCTGTTGACGAAGGAACACAGAATCAACATTATAAAGGCAATACAGACAATTTAGTTATAAAACTAATAAATAAGAGTGAAAATATTTTGGGTGGGTACAATAATTCACGAGAAATTAATGCCGATGCAATTGTTGAAGAGAGCACTATAAAATCCCCTAACTCTGATGACCTATCAGATGATTCTGAAAATAGAAAAGGTTATATTGAAGAAGCAATTGTAGGAATACAAATACCAATAGAAGAAGAGACAGCTGATGATAAAGTATTTGAGCCAGCAAAAACATACCAGGAAATCTTACCCTGTGATAGAGATGGAAAAAATGTAACTATCATTGTTATCGAGACCACTAATTCTAGTACTGATCCAAGCTTCAGTGAATTGTTTGCAATCCTTGGACAAATAGCATCAATGTTAGAATTAGAAAAAGAATTTTTGGATATTGGTAGCGCAGTATTGACACCTGATGGTGGTAATCCTGTGACCAAAAGTGACGGCACCGGTTTTAAAGAATTAACCATTTTAGAACATCAGAAAACATTAGACGATGATTTGAAATATCTCAAACCAAGTGTTACTAGGGTCAAAAGAGAGATTGATGAAGAAGCGGTAGCTGATGACGTTGATGATCAGGAAACTAAAGAAGATAAACCTGAAGATGTAGTAGGGAGTCCTTCCCATAATTTAAGATTTGCATTGCCTTCGCTACCGCAATTACCATCATTACCGCAGTTACCTCATTTGCCAAGACTTTCAAAACCATCTAGGCAAAGAATGCCAAGTAAAAGTATTGACAATTTAGTAGAACGAGCGGAACGATTGATGAGAAATATAAACCCCAATCTTTTAGACAGTGCCAGAAGTGAGAGTCGATTGAATCCGCATTTCGCAAAAATTCCTATGGATGCTCGTGCACATGATCTCAACTTGAAAAATCAATTAGCAAAGAATAAGTTTAAGATAGAACAGCTGAGAAATAAAATACAAGCGAGGATGGCAGACTATGAATTAAAGACAAAAATTTTATTTAACAAAGATTCAAAGCCATTGAGGCTTTTTAAAAGAGATATCAAAGAAAATATTGTAGAAAAGGAAACTATATCTAATGAAAAATGGACCCTAAATGATAGAAATCAACGAAAACTTATTAAACCACTTTTTGAGTTCAAGAAAAACATGAAGAATTATTTTAATAAACTGAGGAAATCTGGCAATAAAAAGGAATACCTCAAAGGGTTGAATAAACAAAATAATAAAATTGCAAAAGATGATCCTACTACTGCTAAGAGATTATTACGAATGAAAAGGTATGTAGATAACGAAGTTGATAAAGAAGAAATCAGTAATGACATATTTAGCATTGATGATTTTGAGTATAAAGATGAAGTTAATAAAGATTTATCGAAAGAAAAAGAAGTAAACTCAATCTTCAGTAGTAATAACGAGCAAAGTAATGATCATACTGGCAAAGTTGATACCTTGGAAAAATTTGACACCTATAAAATAAAAGATAAGTTAGAGAGTGAAGGAAGTGTTGATTGTAATGAGAAGGCAAATGCTGGAATCCCATGTGCAGCGAAAAAAGATGTCAATAATGCTATTCTAAAATTAAAGTCAATCTCTCAAATTCAAGATGATTCTGACGAAATCCCTGAAACCAAAGTGAGATGTCTCCGCTCCGATTTGGATGATGTCCAATCGGAAAAGTTCACTTGGGAAGATGTCAAAAGCAAGGTTGGACTTTCTGACGAAAGTGGTTTGAATACTATGATCAGTGATGTTACATCATTTTTTCAAAATTTCCCAAAGAAGATTCAAGAGTTTTGGCAAAGACTAGGAGGCTAATACTGAACTGCAGATGTTTTCAATGAATATAATAGTAGCTCTATTTTGTATACATTGTAAAGAAATGGCAATGTCCGGTTGAGACTGTTTAGTTGATTAGTTGTTTTCTCAATTTTGGTTCATAATGGAGGATAAAAGAAACACCATTTTAAGTGGTACAATATTATTTATTCATTAATTATTATTTAACAACGCGTAGATCTACCATTTTTATAAATCATTCAAACAATATATAAAAATGGCAATCTCTAATTTCTAATATCTATAAGTACTCATGTTTTATTTCAAAAATTTTACATTTCAATGAAATAATATATTACGAGTATATAAATATAACCAGGATAAATAATTCTTAAGTTTAGCTATTGCATGCTCGCATGCAATTTTTATATTTTTTTATTGATATTAATTTTTTTATAAAATAAGGAAAATACTGTGAAATAAAAAACGTTAAAATAAAACCATTATTTTGTCATTGTACTCCCGAAGATGAAACAGAACAAAATGTTACATTTATTAGGATAATATTTCAAACCAGTTTCAACAACAATATTCGCATAATATATATTACTTACATTTGCAAAGTGAATGAACTACCAACTTCAATTTAATAACAATACAACATCAATATGGACTCTGGTCCATATGTAATTTTTGTTTCATGCTTTTGTTATATTTAACTTTTATATCACTAGGTGTCACTAATATAGCATAAAGCTTATAAGCAATTTCTCATGTTATCTCCCTTAGATTACAGCTACAATAGAAATTCAATAAATCTAATGTTATATTATTATTAGGTTTAGCTATAAAATGTAATTAAATCTTAGTGAAACTTCACTGTGAATCAAAATTAATCATAGTAATAATATGCATCAGGTGTCGTTGTCTCTATTTATTTCTTTGTTACAGTTTTACAAAATTTAAAGGCATGCTTGGTTCAAATATTTTTTTCTAAGGTAACAGATAAAAGTTGGAGATCACTTCCGCAGTCAGTTTTAGTAAAACGGACTATTTTGGGTTTTATAATACAAACAGATGTAAGTAGATTCAGTAATTAATTGAATACTAGCCCTGACAATCAAGAGGGTCTTTTAAAATACCATTTATGTTAGGAAAGTACAATGCTTATTATTTGTAATGAGGATGTTATCCTTACTCATTAATCATAATTATAAAAAAACCCCCGCTTCTCTGAAATTGATGAAAGCTGTCTGGGAAATGAATTTCACTGGCGAAAATAGCACGATTTTCATTTGGTCATGATCAGATTGCATGTAAACTCCATAACTTTCTCCTAAACGTTTCTTGAATTCTATTATTTTGTTCATTGTCTTAATAATTATATGGTTAACAAACTGAAACGCCTATACCTAAATCATCTTTAAAGGATTAATTTCATTATTTTATGTATATTGGGTATAAAATACTACAATATGAAAAAATTCACATCAAAATTAAAAGAATTAAAAATACCATTGCTTTAATTTCGAAGGATTGTTTTCATAAAAAAACATAATAGGAAATAAGGAAAATTTTCAATATGTGAAGATTTTTTAGTTTCGTTTCTACAGTGGTATTTAACATTCAATCTTAATTTGATTTGATAAGGCTTTTATACATTTATATGTTTTTTTTATAATCACTTATCATTTGGATAAATTATAACAAGAAATAGAAGGGTGAATTTAGTTTTATATATGTTTTATATTCTGGTGGACATTGAATAGTTTTTAATTCGACGGCTGTTTCGAAAAACTTAAATTGTGACTTCAAGAAATTGTTATCAAGAAATTTGTGTTAAAATTATAAAAGGAAATAGTAAATGATTATAAAGTAATTTTGTGATTTACAATTCGTGGATTGCAAAGAAAGAAACGACCGAGTACATATTAGTCATTTGAATCTCATGTAAAAATTAAGGTTTTTACATTTTGAGGGTATTTCAATACATAAATTAATTAATTAAACAAATAAGTATTTCACAAAAAAAAAATTAGTAATGAAGATTATTAAGCCTACTAGTAACAATGGGATAACACTTGTAGTTTATTTATTACAAAAAGAATAATGTCTCTACTTTATTAAGTTTACCTTGTATAAACCTCAACGTTTTCATTTGAAAGTTTTTTTCAATATTAAATCCACAATTTTCTTTTATATGATTATAACCATATTTTTATCATGTCAATGTGAAAAGTAATTTATGTTCTGCATTAAATAACATGCTTTGGTTGAAAGTGCTTAAAAATTACTTTTCACACATTGATAACAAAACATTTTTATTTATTTACAAAAGTATAATCACATCCAAAAAACATCAAAAATTATGTCCATAAAAGCAACAGTGTTAAAAGAAAAAACAAAGGAATATTGAATGGTTATGATGTTTGAAGACGAAAATAGTACATAGAATAAGATTTAAAAATAACTATCTTAGATCTAGTAAGAGTAGTCCAATATCATTAGTTGATTATTAAATGGTTAATACACATTAAGTAAGTGTAATATAAGAAGAAGGTATATTATAATAACCACTTCTAAATTCAATAACCATGATTACAATAACAAGGAAAACAGGATTCCCCTAACTATGTCAGGAAATAATATGGAAATTGTATAATGTAAGAAGAGTCAACTGTTAACACTTCTCATTCAGTGGTGTTATTATTATATTGCTGAAAAATACTAAAATAATCACAATAATATCAGGTCATAGTTAATAATATATAAAAGAAGGGACTTGATACTGTCAATGGAACTGATATTTCAGTCAAATTCCAGTCTATTCAAAAAGAAATTATTTAACAACTGAGATTGTATGAATAATTAATATTATAAATGAATTATTTGACATAAAATACTGTAGTCTAAGACCTTTTTATGCAATGTAAATGTAAGGCTCTGAAAGTCAAATGCACTAACAATTTAAAGCTAGCATTTAATGCAACACAAATTATCTAGCACAACACCGAGAAACACACACATATATATATATATATATATAAGTGTATAATATATTTAAATACTTTATAACTATAGATGCATTGTATTACATAGATTTTACAGAGGGGAGACACACTTAAAAATAATTAGAGAAAACGACACTTATACATTTTGATGAAGCAATCTCAATATAGCAAGCTTTAAAGCAAAATAAGAGTATTAATTATTTATGAAGTTATATTTATAAAATATTATGTTAATGGTTAATGAACCTAAAACAAGAAAAATCAAATTCACTGATAAATAACAACATAATAAATTGAAGAATACTGATTTTAAAGCGCATTTCTTAAAATAAAAATTCTTTTGATGGAATGTTAAATTTAATCAACTTGAGAAGAGTTAAAGTAAGTTAAAATAATAAAATATAATGAAAAAGGCAAACAATTTAATAAAATCTTACAATAGCAACTCATGTACACTCGTTTATTCTATGTAACTATTTATTGACAATTTCTAGCAATCTACAACAATAAATTTTGATAACATATACACATTTTTTTTTATTTTTCATATTTTAATTCAACATTACAACAACGAAGATGCATAATATATATAGAAGAAGACATTTTAATATAAGTTATACACAGCGTTAAGTATTTAAAATAATAAAGCAAGGGAAGCTGGTTGGAAAACATTGAATCTATACTTTTACTACATATTTCACAGTACATTCACAAATGCGTACATTAGAGAGATAATAATATGTAAAGTAAGTTTATTAGTAATAGGATAGCTTAGAAAATGTTGTAGGTAAGTAATAATATTTTAAGTAAAGTTAAAGTTATGTGTACACAAGAGAACGCAGTGTCAATAAAAAAATATGTTCGTACACAAAGTATTAAAAATTTATAAGAAATATTAATCTGTGCACATCTAATGATAGTTGGACATAATACACAATGATATCGATTTCAAATATAAATTTATGTGTAGGTATTTTCTTTTGTATTAGGGTTAATAATTGACACAATGATACAAAATTTCTAAGTGTTTAAGTATATGTGAAACCACAGTAAAAATATTTAAAAGAAAAGCTTGGCAGTTTTATCAATTTGCGGTTTTGATCATTGAGTAATGGTATTGGTTACCTCTAAAATTCATCTCAAAGAAAATTAACTCTCTCATAAAATTGAAAAGTATGTTGGTTTAGTATTTTACTTAAATCAAAATCTACATCTAATCAATGTAGAATATACAGCTTGAAGAAAGTATGAAATTGTAATTTAACTTTTATTTTAAAGATGACATTCAATGCAAGATAATATTTTTGAAGGGAATAGTTCTGTGTATTAAATATACTTACCGAAACATTGAAAATAAACTGAAGATTCAAGTCAAAAAAGGAAAACAAATATTGCTGTCGATAAGATTTATGCATCTATTTCTCATATGCTTCCGTAAAAAGAGAAAAGAATGACCATAGAGAAGGTCATAGAGAATTGTAATTTATATTGCGATGATTTATTTTTCATCATTTAACATGCTTATATCACAGCTTTTGACGTTTTGCTTTGTTTATATAATCTTAACTATTGAAATTGAACAGGACAAAAAATGTTAACTACAGTATCGAAAAGACATGTATGGTTTGAAAAAATCTACACATTTAATAGCTATTGACAGTTAGATATATATTATTTATTATTTGAATTAGAAATGTGGATAGTAATGATACATAATTTATAAATACTATTTAAAGAGTATCTACATATGCGTAGTGATTATTTATATCCATAAAGAATAAAGACAGGTGGAAAGATGTATTATAATAATGACGCTTAAATTACAATGCTGCAAGTGAAATTTATTAAAAAAAGTTTATGACTGATATCGAACATTTATGTTGCATAAATGACTGAAAAAATATTTTATTTCACATTATTTAAAGTAATCTTGAAGTGCTATTAGATAGCAGCACTATTTATCAGAAAACATCCTAATAAAGTCTATATAAAAATCCAATTAATTTTTTTTGGTCTCATTCTTTCATGTGGCAGCAGTAACTAAAACAGGAGAAATGGAACATTTATATTTTTTTCTGTATTTAATGACTTAATAAATTTAAGATCCATCGAGATATTATTAGAACATTTTGTTTTTAATGAAGCAATACGAGGAGAGGTCTGAAAGAATTTGATTTTATTTATTGCCATGCACTTGTTTATTACATTAAGAAAGCAGTTTGCAATAGCACACCGACTAAGCACACAACATTGACATGTAAAAAGAAATACAGTACATTATACCATAAACAATAAAAGCAGAGTAAAATTAATTGACAAAGCCGAAATGTTCATTGATTACAAGAAAAGGTCTCAGGAAATTTGTAAATACACAAATAAAAATATAAAATAAAAGTATTGAGAGTACATTGACAGGTTGACTTAAGAAGAAAATATGTTTTTTAAATACCTAGTATTTGTTTAAATCTCAAGTACCAATTTTATTTATTATTAGTGTTCCGATCATTGAGCAAAGTTAAGAATTTGGATGACATTTTTTCTTTTACTTTTGTTGGAGTGATTTCAATTTTTTTTTATCATCAATATTTAAGTCTTAAATTAAAAGTTATAGCATTTTCATAATACAGAAAACAATGCAAATGATTTTTAATTATAACCGAAATAGTAGTTTAATCAACCTATTTATTTCAAGACAAAAATAACTTACTACTCCTAGTTTAATGCAAATTAATGCAATTATTTTATACTTTGTTTACAAAAATGACTTCTAATCAATGTGCTGCTAATTTTAACATCCACTTTTTAACAAGATATCACAAGCATATGTAATAATTTTATGTGTAATAAAATATGAATAAAAATACTTTTCAATTATGTAACAAACACAGTTTTCGTGTTTAGATGTTCAGTGAAAATTTAAGCTTACTTTTACAACCATTCAGTAAGGTATTTAAAGATCACATTTTTAAGACTGAGTATTTACCAAAATATTGGGCATTCTAAATAATTTACTTCTGTAAATGGTTTTATTTCCGAAAACTTTAAACTAGAGTGTGCCAAGAAACGCGACAATATTGGTTTATTTATAATATACACATGCAATGATAAAATAATATCTTTAGATGTGATATAAGAGGAATATAATGGTTGCATAAATTATCAAAGTATAATTCTTTGATCCCGAAAATGATTTTTTAGCAAATTATTGGTACATTTTGATTCTTGGCATACTAAAGTAAAAAAATAACCTGATAGCAAATAGATATAGAATGTTACAGCCTGTATGGTTGTTTTACCTTGACAACTGGAAGATATAGGTAGCTGTTTTGAATTTTTTTAGCATATTTTATTTGCCGTTGTTGAAAAGAGTTTGATTTACAAGCTACTAAAAATCAAATGTTCAGTTGTGAAACAAGATCGATGAAGCTTTACATATAAACATAGGGAAGAAAGTGTATGAATAACTGAAAACTGCGACATGATTGAACAATGAGATTTTATTAAAATACAGCCAAAACGTTAAAAGATTTTACTACTTCCGTAATTTACATAAATATAATATGAATAAAACATAGACACTTAGATTTCTTAGAAACGGTTATAGTATTTTTCGTTTTATAACACACAATACGTTAAATCAGGAAATCTCCAAGCCTGCGAGACACAATAATTCTTTAAATATAATACTGAAATAAAAGAGTTGAAAAACAGTAAAAACAAACACAATATGTATTAAGATAGCATTAAATATATATTATTGCTTCAATTCATTGTTTTCATATAATCAATTTTACAGAAGGTATCGCAGTAAACCAGTTACGATACACTTTCTGTTGTAAGTATAACTTGAAGTGTCAATACCTAATCAAATATGTATGTATAGGTTATATATTTAATAATAATATACTATAAAGTTTTCATGTGTAACAAATAGTTTTAACATTCTATAAGCTAAATTTTGACAACAAGCGCTGTTTTTTAGTCTTCACCATTTCGTTTACCTAAATTATCTCTGCTCTTCTTTGCACCCGAGTACAAATATTTAAATTTAACATTCTGAAATTTATTAGTTTGCCCCTCTCAAGGAAGAAAATGAGAAACATTTTCAAGAGATGAAAAGATAGAGAGCTTAGTATTCTTATCATACAGATACCATAGAACAAAAGTATCGATGAGTTGATCAAATTATAAATAGTGCGAAAAAAATAATGCAAACCAGTTAATTGATGTTAGACATAAAAATTGGGTAATGATGAAAGATTCAATATTACTTAGGTTGTAGGTTCTTAAAATTTTACGATTATTATCTGTATGAATATTATCTTAGGTTATTTGAAATTATGTATATTATTATGTCTCAGCAATTTGTTTGCCATTTACAAAAATTGATAGACTTTATTCTATGGTATAATTTATGAAGATGTTAGGAGGCAAAATAAATTAAAGTTCTTAAACAAGCCACAAAATAATATTGGATCAATATCTTATGTCATAAAGTTTTTGTAATCATATGAAACTTTTTTGTATTAACTGATGACATCTGTTTTTCTTTCTTGTAATGTAAGTATAGTGTTTTCAGCTACTATAGGAAAATTATAATTAATCTTCAAAGAAATAAGAATTTACGCAGATTTGATATATTCAATAACGATAATTATTACAGAAAGCTTTCTTACTGGATTTATTGGACTGTCTACTTCCATTTTGTGAGTATTCTGTCTAATTGGTGTTTACGATTCAGCTAAATTGAAAGCAAATTATTTTTAGAGAATGCGTAATAATATATTGGATATAAATAGTTTGATATTACGAGGGGCACATTAAATATACTTATCAACACAACCGGGAATACTACCTACAATTGAACGAGCTCTTGGTACAATATGGCATATTTAATTTTCCATTTATGATATCAATGTGTTTAATTAGAATAAAAATTTATGTATAATTTACCATGTCAATTATAGCATAGCATTCAATCAAACGTATGAATTCGTCCACAGTTCTTCACATCGTATATCACTAAAATAAAAATGGATCTATCTTTAAAACATAAATTTGCAATATTCCTAGACTCGTCAAACAAATATGGAATCCCGATTGTGTATTTCAGTATTTAACTAAGTATCTATTGTTGATGTGTCTATGACAGCTGACAATGTTTCGGTGATGGCAGTTGGCAATATATTGCTATTGTGGCAACTTGGTGGTCATTCAGTTATTTTAGCACCATAAAGCTAGTAGTATATAAAATAAATAGATCAAGAAATTTCATGCCAGCTGACCTTTCCTAAAAAACAGATAGTTTTATTTAATTTTCTGTATCCATGCTACAGCGAGTAAAGTTAACAAGACTTCTTTATATGACAACTACTAGATACCTAGTGCAATATCATCATGATAATGTAAATTGAAACATACTAAAAGTTTTAAATCAAACGTCATCAGTGCAAGGGTTTCCTGTTATCTTTTTCGATTCGTGTCATAAAAAACTTCCTAATCTATCTATTTTGCATCGTCCTTGATGTAGTTTTTGTAAAATTATTATTGGTGGTGTTGCCACATTGTCAAGTTGGTATGGGCCAATGGTGTTAACTTTTCCCTTTCAGCTTGCTTTTGGATGTCATCTGTACATAGGTTTTTCACTGCATCACGCATTTACTTTCGATTTGAGACTTTATTTCATTCACCTGCGTTTCGATCGTGTTTTTCAGCTCTGAAAAAAGAAACAATATCATTACATAAAAGGGTGCAAATTATATACTGAGAAATTATTGGTTAATGAATAACTATATTAAAATGAAAGTCTATAGAAAGATGAAAACATTAGAAATATTTCGTTATTGGTGGAAATTGGTTTGTTACAAAATAAATAAAATTTAATACAAAATAAAATAACAGTGTATATGGTTGATAACGAGAGTGACAGTAAACATTAATTTTGTTCATAATGTATGGATGGCAGCTATGAATTGGGTAAGATCTAAATTTCCTTAGTAATGTTGTTTTTGGCATTCCTATCCATTTCTAAAGTGAAAAGTAAATTGTATATTGATTTAATATAGATTTGAAAAAGCTTATCTTAGAATCCTTCATAAAATTTGCAAAAAATTTGCATTCAAACCTTTGAATTTTATCAGAAATTAAAATTAAATGTTATGACTCCAGAGGATGATGAAAAAGACATCTACATATTTTTGTTTACACTTAATTATTTATTGTTTATAAATTATAACTTTTTTCGGAGATGAGTGATTTTGATAAATATTATGATTGTTAATAAAATAATAGAGAACTGACTCGTGAAATCATCCTGATCTTCAAGTTCCGCCTCAGCTGCAAGTTCTTCAGGAGTCTTTTTCTTGCGCATTAGAGGATTATCAGGCTCTTGAGGCATTTGCTCCACTACTTCTTCACGTTTCTTTATGTTGTACTGTAACAAAAGAAAGAAAAACATATTACTTAGTTATTCTATTGTACAAGAATTTCATTTCCCTTAGGAGAAATTTCTCACGAAGTTGTGGAAACAATGATAAAAAAATATACAACCCAATGAATTTATCTCGCATGAATAAGTAACCTTAAATAATTCATTTATTTAATATGAAATGCTTTAAAATTATTCTAAGAATTATAAAATAAATACAGACACCTATGGAGTATTCGAACAAGAAGAGGTCTGCAATTAACAAAAATAATAATTAATGAAAACATCAACATTTAACTGTCAATAATAAAATTGCTGCTATACCCATAAAAGATCTTTATTTTGCTGAAGTAGTTACAATAAAGTTACCAAAAATATATTTGGTGAATCTAGTGGTAGTTTTGTGTAAATTCAATTTTAATGTAGAATTGATAGCTTTATTGTTCTACTGCTTGATAAAAAATTCATCAATTTAATATAGATATTGAAAAAATACCACAAAAATGTCTCAATTTTTAACTAAAATATTACATATTTATTTTGAAAACATTTATTCAATTATATCCAGATTATTTTACACTTTTACCCCTGGAAGGATAAACATGACTATATATATGATTTCAAAATAATAATACTTTAGTTTTATTTAGTCTAATTAAAATTTAGTGTCATTGCTAAAAAATTCTCTATCACTCTGCCATATAGATGAGAGGCGCCCTAGGACAGTGGCTTGTTATCTCTTTTCACTAAATTGCTTCCAATTAAAAAAATCAAAATAATTTGATTGGAACACAAAATGATAAATAAAAAAAAATATGTCTCAATAATGACATCCCATTATGAGCATAAAAAACATTTCCAAGATAAAATCCCTGCAGATGATTAATATATCGTAGTAAGATGAGAAATGAAACTTTGACCAGCTTCTTATGTGCTGATTAGAGTTTCATGAAGTCGTGGTCAATTTAAAAAATCCTTTCTGAATGGTTGTTAGTAGGAATTAATTATTTACTTTTAGAAAAAAGAAAATGTTTACACATAGATGTAAAAATAATATTAGGAGAATAAGAAAGTATCAGGATGGCATCATAACTTCAATATAAATATCTACGATTTAAATAGAGCACGGAGTAACAGATAGGGCAAGTAAGCCGATAGAAAAATGTTTGCTAATTGGGTCCCTTAGGGAGAAACCTTTAGAACTACCCAGAGTCTAGAATTTTATTTCTTTGCTAACAATTTTATTACTTTACATGAAAATCTTATATTAGAGGAAAAGATGTAGTAAACCACGAGAATTCTATGTATTATTATTTTAGGTATAATATCCCAATATTATATTGTAATATCAGTTCTAAAACCTCTTTTAGGAATTCATGAAAAACTGTTTTAGTTATATAAATTTATTTCACGAAATGTGGTCGTTATTTTTCAAAAAAGTTTATCAGTGGAAAAAATTGTAATTTAGAACTAAAGACGAATATGAAATTCGTAATATATTTAATTTACAAATAATATTTAGTGTGTTTTCATAAACACGTCAGCAGCTGATCATTTTGTATGGTAATATGATGCGCATGCGCATGGTCCGCATTTATGAGTTAACTTAAACATTTATAAAATATTTAACGGAATAAAATATATAACTATGTAATGCTTTTTTCTTCTTTACGTTATATATTATATTTAAATGCTTATTATGTATTTGCCTTAGAAGAGCATTTATTAGTTTTTTAGCGAAATGCTTTGTAAATAATTCAAAATATTCAGCATTGATTGACCTGTGGTTAGTGTAAATTTTGAATTTTTTTATTACCATGTCCGCTCCCAATGCAGAACATTCAAACTCATAAGGGAGCTTAATTCTACATAAGTTTTCTACGAGAACTGCTTGTTATTCAGTTGCTCAACCTTTCTTTTTTTGAAGAAAAGTAAGAGTAGAAGGACAAGGGCAGGACTACTGGTTAGCTAATCGCTCTCGATACGCTCCGCCTTTTTTACGATCGCATGGGTAGAAGGTAATATTTTTCGCATCACAAACGTTTATGCTTTCGAACATAAATCAATTTAAGAAACTGTTGATAGTGAGATTTGAGCCCATGAGCCTAGTAACCGACGTTGGCACTTGGTTAAAGGCCCGGGAGTTTTTATTTAAATTAATATAATTATTTTAAATCCATAAGGCAAAAATATAGTTTATGGAAATATTATTTGAACATTTCAGAAATAACTGCGTTAAGTAAAATACGATCATTTGTCCATAATTTAATTAATCGCAAGAATCTCAAAAATAACTATATTAGATTTTCTTTCCGGGTTGTTTTCTATGTCTTAAAAAACAGCTGTATATAATATATTCCAGCACTAAGCATATTCCGCAAAGGATTGTTTTAAGTATAATCTTCAGAATAGTTGTTATAGGATCGCTACGGCTAACGAAACCCAGACATGCTAGCGTTAAATTTTCCTTAAAAAATCCAAGGGTGTATTAATTATAAGCAAACGTTCGGTGTTTTAATAGAATTTAATTGTTTTAATAGATTTTATGCACACTTAAGTGCACGTTCCCAAGGCTTGGGCAGTTGCTTCTAAGATACTCCCGATTAAAAAAAAACAACTTTATAAGACGATTAACTTTTGTTACGCCACTGGAGACTGCCGTATAAAAATAGCGGATAGGAAAGCAGTGGTGAGCGCAGAAGGGCGAGTGAGCATCTTATATTTGCGGCAATTATTAAAGAATAACGATGTGAAAGTTTCAATGTGTCATTAAATATTATATTTCCGGCTCAAGCAAAATTAGACCGGACTTATTCTTCTGTTACTTTCAATGGTTACCAGCGGTTGACGGGTAGCATGACTTTTATAACACTTCCTGAAATAAATATATAATGATTTTTCATAATGCTTCCTTATTTTCAAAAATGTATTTTTAAAGCAAAAAGTATGCACGAATTGCGATGAAAATAATAAATTTAATAGTTTTAAACATAAAATATCACTTACTTGTAATACGCCAAGTACATTTAACCGTTTTATAAAATTACTCGCTATTTTTATATTCATGTAGCTGAATTAATTATTTTAAATAGTTG
Source organism: Himalopsyche phryganea (assembly GCA_022494535.1). Lineage (NCBI taxonomy): Eukaryota > Metazoa > Arthropoda > Insecta > Trichoptera > Rhyacophilidae > Himalopsyche > Himalopsyche phryganea. The sequence continues at coordinate 2,151,291 of JAGVSL010000035.1, read as the reverse complement.
AGTCGTTTTTATGAAAAGCTTCCCTATAACTGACATGGGACATCTCTGAGCCTTCTTTGACTTACGCGGCATGGCCGTATCAATTAATTATGTCTAAGACTTAACGTAGGAAAGATCGGGATAATGACATATAATTGACCGCCATGATTTCCCAAAGGGGCAAAGCGCTTTCCAGCAAGCGAGCGGTATTATTTTTTTCGTTCAATTGGCAACATTTTTTAGCAACAACTGCCAATATACAGTCTATGGTCACATCTTTATGGTAAAAGTAAATTTCATTTTCCTTCTTAGCTTTTGTATGAAACTTTCAAGTGAGTTTACTCCTTATAGAACGAAATACTAAGCTATGCGTGACTTATTATAATGGAGTTATAACAAATAAATGCTAATTCACTAAACAAAAATTCGATTATAAACTATTTCGTATTACTCTTAAACACAATAAATGTATGAAACACATTTAAAACATTCAGATGTAATTTAAGACAGTTTTGTACTTTTCACTTCATAGATAAAAGAAGCATTAAAAATTAATTTCAGACAAAAGACAATTAAATACAATCTAAAACCCACATATTTGTATTCGCATCAAAGTGTAAAAAAGCCAATTTTGAAATAATCGCCATTTTTGCATTGCGAACGAAAATAATGAATAAAAGCACATTTTTAGCTGAAGTGGCCCGTTTTGATCAAGATTTAAATCACTTGAATTTAATAGCACCCCATAATTGAACATAAATTGGCAGGCAATTTGAACTTTCGTTAATCAGTTTGATAAGCTATTTATAAGCATATTCTAACTATTAAAAAAAATGTTTTCAACTAAAAACAGAAATGAATACTATAAATTTTTGCAGGAATATTTTTTTTTACTCTATAAAACACAAATCGCTTATCGAATTTTTCTGGATAAAGTCTCCAAAACCCAAAATATAAAAAAAACTTTAAAATAATATTAAACGAAAAAATACATTTTGCTATTAATGAATATTTGTAACGTTGTAATTATTAATGTTTTCAACTAAAATTGCATAATATTTATTAATACTGACTTGGTGAAATTAAAATATAAAAGAAATGAAACACTATTGCATGCATAGATTACATGTTTTTGTATGAGGTGTTAATTATTAATACATTAATACATCGATAAGAAAGATAATTATTAATTGCATTTTGAACTTTTATTGATGTCAGTTGAAAGAAATATGGTTATAACCTGAATCGTAAAGCATTAGTTCATACATGAGTTTCAGCCAAATGCCCATTCAGAACGGAAGCCTACTTGAAAACACTTAGCACTTTTGCTCATAAATGAATTTTTCTCATTACGTCGATAGAAAGAGGCTGAGAGAAAACGATCCTTAGTCAGGCAAGCAATTAGAGTAAGTCGCTGCATTGACAGGAGATTTTTTTCCAAGTTAAACACAAGACAAAGTCTGATGGGAAGAAAAATAAAAAAGTTAGCTTCTTTGGTTGGAACTGAACGTTAAGTTTTCAGTGAAGGAATTAAGTTTGTCGTCTGGTTGGTGGAGTCTAGTGACGCTAATAGGCTTGCATGCACTTTAAATACTCTGACGACATAAAGATATTACGTCAGTTTTATATCATTAAATGATCATATTATGTCGTAAGATAAGTACTAATTAATTTATTGAAATCAATAATTCAGGAGCTCTTCTATTATTCATTATTGACTACTTCAAATTTTGAAGAAAAAGTGTTAAGAATATACTTACGTTTATTCACTATAGTGATACCAGCTATCAATTAATGTCAAATTAAGTTCGCCAAGAGGTTTTGTTTCTCTTTAATTGCACATTTTGAAAACCAGGATTTTTCATAAAGAATTATTGTTCCCTGCATAGATAAACGTATTGCTTTTTTCTAAATCTGATTATTTACTGCAAATAGTCTTGTTGGAATTTTTCAAGTATTACTTACGCCCCATGTTTCCGAGCTGCGTTTAGGTGATCGTAACCCTATCTATAAGCAGGTATTTTCATATGAATCAATTTACTAATTAATATTGTTTAATTATGCGTAGCTCCGTAGATAGTAATAATAAAAAAAAACTTAAAACTATCTTAGGAAAATTATGTCTAACCTGGAGCTCAAAACCCGCTCAAAAATAATCAGGAACTGTGGACTATCACATTAATTCGACGAAATGGATATTTATGAATCCATTTTATTATTAGAATTGCTTCAGTTTTCTGAATTTTTTAAAATTTGTATTAGATAAGTATAGTTTTCAAAGTGTTTTTTTTCAATTTTTTTCGTATTTATTACTCATATAAATTAACACCAAGTAAGTATATTAAATTAAATTTCCCATAAATATATTAATTCGTAAATAAAAATGTTACGTTTGTGCGTAGTTTCTGTAAATTATGGATTGTGTAATGGGAATTATATTTCATCTACCTACATATTCTAACGCGTTTCATGTATTTGAAATAATTAGTAACAACTATCTACTGGGCGGTGAGAAGCTGTTGTGAATGTTATTTTAATTTGAAACACATTGTTAAAGACGAACAGACTGCCGGTAACCACTAGGGATACAGAGGGAACTTTGAAAAGTCCTCACCAGACAGCGAGAGGATTAAATCTCACTTGCAAATCTGCGAGATCGCGTTCCAACTAACTTGTCTGATGTCCTGATATTCAGAGACAGCGGAGAAGATCGAATGGCACAACTTAATTAAACGTCAATCGTCTAATTCAGTAAACAATACATTAAGTTAGATTTATTTGTAAATACGAAATTAAATCAAAAAGAAATATTTTATTCTACAAAGGTGTACATATTTATTTTTGAAAATTCAGTTGTCTAAAATAATTTGATAAGTGAATAAGAAATGTACGAAGGTGTTAAAATTCTACTTCGGTGTTGACAATTTGAAAGAACCCAAAAACAAGTTGAATATGCACTTTTGAAATTACACAACAATTTTAGTCCCATTGTTTACTTTCAATTGTTTTAGAAAAATAAATATGACGGCATGTCAGCTTATCATGAGATTATAATAAATAATATATGTGGCTATTAAATGCTGATTTTTAAGCTTAACGTATCTTAACAATACTTTTTAAATATAATATAACTTTGAGGTAAGTCATTGCAAGATAACACAAGACACAAGTGATACGATAATAATGATCTGATGTCTAAAGTATCTTGATAAAATTCATATTATTATTTTGAGTTCAGAACAGATGCAAAGAATTTTAATTATGGCAATATTACGTCACGAAATTATAAAAAAAAATAATATTTTGACGATTGAAACTTTATATAATATATAAAACAACTTATTCAATTACAAAAGTAAATCATTTCGAGTTGGACCTACCACTGCTCTCGTTTATGCAGGGTGTTAAGAAAATTGATTATTACTCAAGGGGTGGTTTTACACGGCGATACGCTCAAGTTTCTGTAATGCAATTAGGAAGAGTGGTGTTACTGAGAAAATGAAAAATAGGAGCAATGAATAGTTGTTGAATTACTTGAAAGCTTTTTAAATAGATATCAGTGATAAAACCAGCTATAAAATTAATTTTGATTCTGAAATGAAAAAACGCACTGGATAATTACGAAATAAAGAGGATTTGATTATTATTAATAAATACATAAACACATTTAATTATAAAACTATAAATAAACTTCATTCGATTTCGCAAATGATAATGTTAACATAAAAGCTGTTCTGAAGATTTGCCATTTTTTTAAATAAACAAATCGATTAATAAAACATTGTCCTGGACAATTCATTGTTTGTATATTGTGATGAAATTAATGGATTCATTTTATTGTTAAGGCAACAAAAGGATACAAAAATAAATTATTTTTATCAGGGAAAACTTTTAAAAAAAGAATCTGTCCCATTAAAAAAAATAAACTTGTTCGAAATAAATTTATTTATTCAAACAAAAAGCTATACATTGTAAACTCAAGCCGTTCAAATAAAACCGAAAAAAGGGGATGAAAAAGGAAAATAAATACGCCATCTTTCACCTGCTCGAAACGCTGAATAAGCGAAAATAAATCAAAAGTTCAATGATGTGAAAGCAAATGAGTTTGGCATGGGGCCAAATATACGAGTTCTTGGCTATACATTATCACGGATCTGATGTATTTTAAAAAGTTTGTTGTTTTGTATCCTTAAGAGAAAGGGCATGAGATGTGTTAGAAAACCATTAAATGATATTTATTTATTTATAAATGCTTTAAGATTGAATTAATTTTAATCAATCTACAGCACCATTTTTGTAACCTATACACTTTCAATGTGAAATCAACGTACTTGGAAAGTAAATGAAACACAAATTAGCAAAGCATATTTTGTGATAAGCGGAATAAAATAAAAAAAGTCGGGTCAGAAATTCATTGATAAAAATCTGTTAAAAAAGCAATAATTTTTTTTATATAAACACTAATTGCGAAAATATTAATCTAGGTCCTAAGATAATAAATACAAACACCGAATTCATTGTCATTAAATACTAAAGCTATGATTTAAGCCAAAGGTGGGTTACGGGTGAAAAGAATATTTTATATTTTATTCCCTGTGTGAGATAGCTGTTTGATTTTTTTTTTTTTTTAATAAGTATCTTTTCCAATTTATTTTTACAATGTTTGTTGCAATCATATTTAAATTTTCACAAAAAATAGTTATTTTTCATTCGATTTGGTTTCATGCCATTTTTGCTTATTGTTTATATAAGTCTCACCAATACCTGATATTGCGATATCATAACGGTTGTTTACGCATTATTCAATTAAAGATGAATAACGAGAGAAAGAAATACACAGCAATAATTATTTGTAAATAACCGATGTCAAACAAAATATTCTTTATAAAACATAAATTCAAGTAATTATCGTGTGTGTATAGCATGGGTTTTGAAGAGAAGTCATAAAGCCTCTGGCGGATCTACATTTGTCATTTTTCTGACACCCAACGACAATTCAACTTTTGCTTATTTTTACCGTTGCCAGGAGCGGTTTGTGATTTTTACTCACAATGCAATCATATGCATACTAATATTATTCATTGTAAATAATAATACAAATGTTTATTAAGATTTTTTTTGGACAAAACATAAATAAGTTTAAATTTTCAATTCACTTTAAACTAATTATATTTTTGATTTTTGTGTAAGCATTATATTAAATTGGTTGAATTGAATTTATAGGCTATTTTCAAACCGCTTAAGTAAAGTCAAGCATTTTTTAAATAGCGTCACCCGAGATCAACTCTAGGAGAAAGGACATCACTAGTACACATGCTCAAAATCTCAAATGTTTAATGGTTAAACAAAAATTTTAATATTCATTTTGCCAGATATTGAATCCGGAACCTTCTGACCGCTTAGCTAAAGTGGCGGGTTTAGGCTACATTAGACGACATAATTGTTACAGAGAATAAACATTCGCATCTATTTCTCATGAATTTCGATGTGTATGTTAGTGGCTAGTGGAAAAATAGTTAAACAAAGGGACGGTTATTTTACTGGATATCCTAATGTAAACCAACAATTGGATCAAAAGTCATAACTTTGTGTATCTATGGTATTATTACTTTTCGTTAAAAGTTCAAAGTTTTGTGATTCTTTTGTTTGAACTCACTTTAAAGAAAACGGAATAATAAATGAGAAAAATAATGCAAACTCGCTTTCTTATTTTTGGTTTACTGATTAGTCCGCCGATGGTTTTACAGTAAATTTGGCAAAAGACGGCGTAATAAATCAAAAAAAGTTTTAACAAAAGAACATCGCAAAATGTGAGCTTAAAAACCATTATTGATGACTTTTTAAAAGAGCATTAAACAAGAACAAATCCATTTCTCTAGAAATAATATTTTTCTTTCGTAAATTTAAGTTGATTTTCATCATTTTAAAAGAGAAAATTTGGTGACAGTAATAAAGAAGCTGAATAATAAAATATAACATATATCAACATAAATTATTACATATGAATGTTTTTTTCTGTGTGATAATTATAATATATTAAAAATATTTGAGTATAATTTTATAAGTTTCATATTTATGTTTATGCTTTCCTCGATTAAATATTAACGTATTTTGTTGTTATTTCGTACGACTTCAATTTGTGAGACACAAGGCAGCTGCCCATCTCAATGATATGACCAGATTATGTTCAGTGGTGTAACTACAATTTCAAACTCTTCCCTTCATATTGCGGCTATATGATTCAGATAGAACTTATCTAAATCGATCATAAACTGGAGACTAAAATAATGATCATCAAAAAAATCAGTTGAAAAAGTATGTTATTGTCATCTTGATATAAACATATTTAGACATATAGATAAAAATCTAGTTCTATTCAGTACAATGAAACGGAATTAAAGTTCAGTTAAGAACATAATTTCCATATATTATCCTACAGTATCTGAATAAACAAACAATAGAACATTTTATTTTGATTTAAATGGTAATGGGTATTTTTCTCCCTTTCATTAATAAAAATACATTTTTAAAAAAGATTGAGAAGCGACGGAAATCATTTTTTTTATAAATAAATATAAATTATTCGGATTTAAACAGTCCAGGACATTACAAAAATTTATACTATTCGTACAAATAAAAGAACGCGGTAACTACAAACATATTGCCAAAGTACACTTCTTTTTCTCAAAGGTGCTGTGAGAAAAAAAAGCGATTGATTTCGAAAGCGTAATAATTTCCAGTAATTTTTGAAAACAATAATTTACAAAATTTAATCAGGATACTTATGTTTATAATTAAATAAGTCAAAAATATTCTCCCCTATTATGAAATGTAATGAAAAAAATAACTTTATCAATGTATTCATCCTAGACGCTTGTCTGACATTTAGTAGTTTTTGCATAGAAATTAAGCTATTGAAAAAATCGCGACTGATATTTCGTATGTCAAATATGAAATCAAAAACTACATGTTTGAGAGCATCATTAATTTTTAATGTCAAAAATAAAGGTTAAAAGATGTGTCTAACACATTTTTCTCTTGAAAACTGACCACAAATGTTATATTGTTTTTTTATCGAAATTACTAATTTACTTATTACTAAATGTTAAGCGCCAAGTTGTGTGTATTTGTTTTTCATAAGATACAACAGTTTTGTTTTAAAACTAAAAGTAAGTAATTATTTGGATTATTGAGATTTTGTACACTTCCATGTATTTTGTCACTAACGACCCGGGTTTCGCCTTTCGGCATCTTCAGGCATTCGAGCACACGAATGGACTCGAACTGACCCAGGTCGTTAGTGACAAAACACATGGAAGTGTACACAATCTCAATAATCCAAATTTGATATTGAAATTCCATCAAGCACCCTCAGTCGATGTCTTAAATTATAAGTAATTATTGTTTGTTGACTCTTATAACATATGTAGCACCTAATGGAAAGGAAGTAAACTCATATAAGGATGTTTTTTTAAAAATTGACATTTATAATACTTAAATATAAACGAAAGATACTTTGAGACATCTTCCTTATCGTTCAAACAAACGAATCTTCTTTTTATTTATGCGAGGGATGAAAACACCAAATAAAACTTTTCTTCTAGCTGTCACTTTTCTCATTCCATCAAAATATTACGAGTGTTTACATCAGTACAAAAAACATTTCCCTCGCAGTTTTTCACATCTGGGTTTTTCACATCTTCACAACCGTAAAATCGTGCAATGCCATGGAAAAATACGTGGAAATTTTATAAATGGAATAAAATTTTACATCGGACAGTATTTGGCACATGAATTTCAAAAATAATTTTGCAGCCAATTGCTTTACACGATGGTAATAAACAAATCAGTTAAGTTAAGTATATTCAGTATTTAACATAATTGACTTAATATAATAGTAATTAATACTCATCTTAATTGAGGTTTATTTCTATTTACTGCGGAAGAGTATATAATTTTAACAAGAAAACATGGCAATTTAATGCTTTAAAATAATATATAATATAAATGTCAAGAAATTAGATGAATTTTTAATTTGTCTTCTGTCAATTTCTTGGAAAAGTAAAATTCAATGAATGCGCTAATATAAAAAAAAATGATTGCAAAAATATACAAAAAAGGTTTTTTGTATATTTTATTTCGTAAACGGTTTCTCTAATGCTTAATTAATTCGCTTTACAATAATGAATTGTGTACTAAGCACGTGTAGATATGATTATCTTGCAATTGAAAAAAATATAATTTATATTGAGTAAAAAGCTAGTCTTGCTAATTAAGTAAAATATTTGTGTTTTATATTGCTGCTAACCAATATAACAATACAAATGAGAAACGTTGTTGTTCAGGCTGTCAGCCCGGATCGTAAACATCTAAGCTAGCAAAATAATTTATTAAAGATTATTTTTATGAATATCACGCCTTCCCACGAAAAATCATTAACAATTAACCCCATTAACATGAAAGATTGTTTGAATAAATGGGCTGCAAAAGTACCGAGTGGAAAATTATGTTTTCGCAATGAAGTTTCTATGTAAAAATAATATTGATTTTGGCATATATAAAATACAATATATTTGTGATTCTTTGTATTACATAAAATCACCTAATAACCATGCATAATGAAATAAAAAATACCTTTGCGTTTTTTAATTCGGTCCACAGTAAGAAAAAATAGGTATTTACTTACGATCTCTTGTATGATTGGATTTACAGTGGATTTACGAGGTTTGAAATCTAGACGAAATATATTGCAAGTTCAAATCCATTTTTTTAGAAAACCATGATTGATATTGCTTCTTGATGTTGAGAATGTAAAGAGTGTTCACTTTCAAATCGATCAGTTGCCATGCTGTCCGTTGAAACACCTGAGTGGCGTCAATCTGACTCCGTTAGGGAGTCGCTTTTATTCACGGACTCCCTACTAGAGTCAATTTGACCCCGATCAGGAAGACGATGATCTCTGCACCAATAAACTGCATTCACCAGCATTTCTTCATATCATGAACAAATAATTTATGCTGAAAATAAATAATCTTATTGCGTATATTGACTGAGGCATGCCATCAAACATTTTTTCAGTGTTGTTTTATAGTTTCGGTGAGTAAATGGTTCTCATTCAATGACACTAACTGTATTTAACTATATCTCAAAAAAAAGGAGAGACGATTATATTTGATCACTTAATCTCCTTTTCTGCTATGAGCATTTAAGTACGAAATCCAGATTTTGAGATGGAAACAAAAATAAAGAAATCAAAAGAATTCGGTAAAGGTCAGCTTAAAATGCTTTCTTAATTACTGTTGGTCATTAGAATAATCGTAAATTGTTGAAAAACAATTCATGAATAGTAATTTATTAAAAAAAAATTCTATCGCAAAACGTTCGAATAATGTTTCCACATTATTTCATATACATACTTTTAATATCGATGGTACTAATAAGTTCTTTGAAATTAGGCTATCTGAAATGCTTTAGGTGATAGCTTTTAAAAAATCTAACGAAGTTAAAGTTTGTATTAAGCCAGGCATTGATGAACATCATAGTTCACGAAATTTTCCACCTTCCGCCGTGTTAATAATAAACTACGGCTAGATAAACTTGTCGCTACGAGCTTTTTAATTTCGCTCATGAAATTGTGAAAATTTGATAGCGAGATTGGCAAGTAATTGAAAGGCAAGCTTCTAGGAGAAGAGATATAGCCACTTATACTAAAGTAAGGGTGTACAGGGTGTCTGGCGTGAATGTGCAGATCCAAAATAAGATTAGTTTTATGTTGACACTACTAAGTATGTGTGTATGGATATTACATCGAATTGCCGTTTTTGTTTTAATAGTATATTAGAACTTAGGTATGTATCTTTATTATTAAGTATTTATATGTAAAATTGAATGTACACCATTTTTCAGTTTTTCGTCATTCTACGCCGCTAAGTTTTCTACATTCATTGTATAAAAACCGAATCATAATTTTATTTTTTTCTCTGACATCTTAATTGATGAACTTTCGAAATTTAGGAAATCTATTCATGCATATTTGATAAATCTGTTAGAGTGGAACGCTCAAATTTTCAACCCGTCATATTCTAACATTGTCTATACTTCGTTGTTTTTAATTAGCTCTACATGTTTCTCCTGGAAATAATTATTTTTTTCTGTCACCACCTCTGTTTGTATATGTATTCAATATTTTTACGATAGAGAGAGTTTCACAGTAAATAACATGAAGATATAACCATTAAATGAACGGAAAGTTGTGAACGTCGATGTATTGTAGTTGGAATCGATAATGTTACTAATCGTAGATCATAATTAGCCTTTTAAACGGGGTTAATGCTATCATAAACTAAATTATTTGTTGATTCAATAGACGTAGATGTGAACCTTTCCTTGATTACAATTCAATATTTAGTGACAGATATTTTCAATACAACAATATCAAATATTCATAATGTGTTTTTGCTGGAAAACCGTGGAATATGGTACGGAATGAAGCAATGGTGTCGATTATGAAGTCTGCAGTAAGATACTTTAATGGAAGATGTTCAACTAAATGTGTTAGCAGCCTCCTTGCTTCGCGCACTTAATGCAATTATTGTATACGCCGTTGTAGCGATTTTAATTAGAGAGAGCTAATACAAAATACAAGGCAGCTGTCTTTCAGACGTTGGTACATCGTAAAAGATACTAGACGACTAGGTACTAGCGGTTCGTTAACGTTTTGGATAATCGTGATAATACTTAAGATATTATATTTAATTAAATACACCTCACTGCCAAATAAAAACTTTTTATTACTGAACGTTAGAGAAATTCAGATAGAATTGATAATTGAGTCGCTGAGTCCATAAACGCTGGTTTTTAGAGTTTTGAATAAATCACGAAAAACTGTTATTGGCAGTATGATAGTTTTTAGTATAATTTAAGATATTTTGTGTCTTCCGGTGTATAACGAAAAGTAGAATATTCTTTAACACTGTCATTTTTTCGGAGCGCGTCAATTGTGTAAAAGGAGGATCGAGATCGTGTAAAAAACGACATTTTTGCGTTTGGAAAGATTTTGAATTTCCGACAGGGAACGAAATAGGAATAAATTTTAGACTTACAGCTGGAAAATTTGATATATCTATCAATAGAGCACATACATACGTTAAAAACTTATTTTGTGAAAAATCGCCTGGAGCATGTTTACTGACTCACCGACTCAATTGTCCGTCTCAATTCAGTGTATTATATTCATATTAATACGATGTTGCGTCATTTTAGAGCAGATATCAGGTATTATGCCTTACATGTTATTTCTTTGGAATCTTAGTACAAGCAAAAGCGTTAAAAGCATTTCTTTATATTCTATATCAACCATGAGTTTTAAAATTGAGATATGAATGTTTTTTTCAGAGATTTTGCTTAACTTTTCCATGTAATCCAAAATTGTATCAAATAAATAAATCAATGCGGGATATGATTGTTGCAAAACAGTGTTTTCAGCGACGTGATCAAATTTTCGCAATCATGGAACACCATTATTATTATTATGATTCTACTCAATTTGAGATAAGGTCTTTGTTGTATTACGGAACCACTGAAAAAGTTCGCTGAAATCAGGTTTTCCGCACAAAATTGTGACTATCGCTGCCCTATGGTACAACAGAAAAATCTAATACGTGGAATTTTACACCAATTGTTGTAGTTCAATATCTATCAGTATATAAAACGAAACAATTTATTTGATTATCCTGCAAGAATTTGAGAAACGTATGGTGAAAAATAGTAGTCTTTTTAACCCCAATTAATAGAAGAGAAACATTTTATTAATATTTAAAATACTAAATAAATAAAAAAAATTATGATCAATTTTAATTTAACAGTATTTCAAAAGAGAAAATTTCGTGGAATTCCTGAAAACATTTCGTTCCAAGTATTGCTTTAAGCATAAACTTTTATGTGAGATCATAAAAATTGATAAAATAATTTTTGATAGATAACTAATTATTGATTTCATTATCAAATTTATGTACACTACTCAATGTTAAAAAAAGTAATAATAAAGGAATTACAAAATACGTTCATTTGATGAAAAATTCCCTTAAATATATTCACAGTTTCTATAATATTTCGTAAACCTTTGTAGTTGTAGATTTTGGCGGTATAAAGCTGTACTATGATATCGTATACATACTCAGGAATAAGGCATTGTTTTCTGTATTACGTAGTAAATTTTAATCTTAAAATTTTCGACCCCAAAACGATTTAGGTGCACAATAACTATAACCATAGGGTACATCATAACCCCAATACAGGACAAATAATAATTATTTTCTATTGTATTCCTATTGTATATAATTATGTATGTATACAAGAGTTATTGTTGAATTAAAATGTTTGATGATAGTTAAGTATGCTTTAAAAAAGTAATAAGACGTTTTATAAATTCATAAATTTACTATTCTTAATGAATTTATTAGAATACATTTGAAAACTTCCGAAGACAAAAAACTTTTAAGAAGCAGATTATACATTTTTAAATGCATTAATATAGTTCCATTGATTCACACTTTTATTTTGGGACTTAGATAAAATTGAAGTGAGGTTGTCATGTTCTAATACCAATATAGCATACTTGAAAAAATAACAATAAAATCATGTAAAGGGTTAAGTAATTTAATTTGAATATTTTATAATATTAATAACAAACTAAAACTTGTTTTCTTTAAGTGAGCTTACCATTGAATCGTCACAGCAATTTTTATCACTGGAATTAGATTTCTGTGTAGACTTAGAGAATGGGTGTCATCTAATGAAGCGTGAGGGTAGTTGATATATAATTATATAATTTTGTATAGTATGAACTATATTATTAATGAAGACTTTCTGAACAAGAGAAAAAGTAATTTTATTACAAGTATTGTATGCTGCAATTAATTTTTGCGATAATCTGTTTATAGTAAAACAATCGTAAGTGATTTAATTTAATTTTAGATTGCGTTTGATAGAATAAGGGTCAGTGACGAGGGTGGGAAATTTTACCCGCAGACACACTGTTCGGGTTTGCATCCCAGGGGGCTTTAAATGCGAAAACAATGTTTTTATTTTTACAAACACTCGACTGCCAATCGTCTGGAATGAGAAAACAAGAAAGCTGCATTCAATACCTACTTTTACGAGATATAATTCTCAACGCAAGACGACTGTATGTTTCTATGCAGTACATTGAATTAATGTTTCGGATTTAAGTTATACATGCTTTCAATTTAGAAATACAACTCCATCCTATTGAAAGTTCATAAAGAGAATTCTAGTTTAACTATTAATAATATATGCTTATAAACATACAAAGCCATAAATATTATTCTTTATAAAGTATTTTGATAACCACCCCTCCCCAGATTTTTTTATTATAATTTTCATATTATAAAGTCAACGATTTTGGGCATATCTTTTTTCCGTTGCAGTGATAACTGATTCTATTCCCTCTCTGAAAACAATTTCAATAAACCAGTTTTTCGAATGCTGTTTATGACCATTATGAAAAAACACTTTTTTTTCAACATTAGGTCTTCTAGTCATATTCACAACCAGGCAGACAGATAAATGAAGATAAATATATTGTGATAATGAGTTTATAATGTTTTCTATTAAAATTATGTTTTCTTTTTTAAGAAGTCACAGATCAGGCCGAAATATATATAAATGATATGTGGTAGACAAAAAATTCATAAGGACGAATTGTGTTTTAATTTACGTATCAGTTTTTTTTGGTTTATGTATTTTGCCTGACAATTCAATTTATATGGGTTAGGCAACGCATGAAATATACGTTTTTGCGCCACCAAAGGGTGTAATGTCAATTCAGAAGTAAAGTGATTTTCAGCATTGGTAATAGATATTTTGGAAGGGTTGGTAGGTTATGTTTTTGTTATAACTGAAAGCGCTGCGGTCCTCTGTAGCTTTTTGCAGTTCACAAAGCTCAATTTCAGATTGCAATTTCATTCTATTCGGGTTCACTTTTGCGGCTTGCGAGCTCCCAGGCGTATATTGCTCAAATCCGGCGCGAAAACCTTTCTGCTCGCAGTGCAGTGTCAAATAAATAAATCTATAAATACAAATTTTAAAGCGTTTATTTTTAAATATTGTAGAGCTCGTAGTTTCTCCACTACAGCTTTACAAAAGAACTAAATATCTGTATCGAGCTTTCTATAAGAATTTCTAAATACACGAACCATTGTTAAGAATTAATAAGTTGTCTAGGTTATCGTATTTTTTGTGTTCTATATAAATATTTAAAAATGTTTTTTATGTTATAAAAATAACATTCAGTTTTAAATCGAAATGCATATTTTTGTAAATTTTAGAAAGTAGTATATTTATATATTTTTTTGTAATAGAAGGTATATTTAAATAAATTGCACTGTTGTTATATCAAGTGTTAAACATTGTAATCTAACCTAGCAATCAGCATAAACTTATAAATTAATATTTTGATTTTTTTCATTTATGGTAAGTATATTAAAATGTAAGTAAATGAATCGCAAGAGTAAAATGTCACAAACCGGAAGTGTTTTGTAAAATATCCAGTCTCCGCTACTGGTTTTGCGGGTTTCTTATCAACCACGGATCATCATGTGAAGCAAGTTTAGCCCCCATGTAATTCACCCCATGAAAATCTCATGCAATATAATGCACGAGAGACGTAATGTGAAGGTATGATGTTCAGTGATTCCTCGGCGAGAAAGACGTTAAATATTATTTTTATATTTCCAAAACATTTTATTATGAGTATATCGCCAACGTATGTAAATCACTGCATGACAAGACGTTTTTTGAGCATATAGGTGTTATAAATATTACACGGATTGGATAAGATAGATTCTATAAAATTAAAGACAATTACATAATGCATACATACTACACGTTGAACAATGAATACATGTAAATTTAGCTAGATAAATGAAATATCCATTTAATAAAAAAATAATCATTTTTATGTGGTTTTGATATTACGTATTATTAAGAGAACTTGAACTTCAATAAATTTGTCTGTACTGTCAGACGATAGATATTAGAATAATACATTTTGGTATTAATAACTGCAAAATGACTTTATTATTATGTGTATTATACTATATACGTAAATATTATTTATGCGTACACGTTTTATATATTACATGGCACACTTTAAGGTAACACGAAAATCTACATTCATATGCATTATATAAAACATTTAAAATTTAAATCTTCTTTAAATTTTAAATGTTTTATTAAAGGATTTCAGGTCTTAAATTTGAGGTTTTTGAGTAAAAAAATATTATTTTCACTTAAAATATTACAGCTTTATTAACTAAACGATCACCGTCAGTTCAAGTTCATTCGTGTGCTCGAATGCCTGAAGATGTCTAAAGGCAAAAATTCCGGTCGTTAGTAACGAAATATATGGAAGTGTACAATATCTCAACAATTCAAATTCTGATGTTTTAAATTCCATCAAGCATCCTCAGTCGATGTCTTAAATTAGATCACAATATAAATTATCGCAGTTGATTCTGTCATATTAACAATAGCCATGTCATGTACTTCAATATTTATATTTAATCGATTTCTAATAATACATGAAGATTTATGGAATATTTAATAATTTTATGCCCTATGAAATACTAGATACTAGGGGTGAAAGAACAATTAGCTAAAATCAGCCATCTCTAAACTTCATCCTTATATTCCGATCTTTTCCGAGTGGTTGAGACTGTTGAGAGATATGAAATACATACTGTTAAAATACTACATAAAAAATTCTATAGATATGGCGGAAGCTTTCTGAAAATGATATGAGAAGATTATATGTCTTATCTATAAGCGCCGCAAAATAAAAATCAGAGATATTTGACAAGCATTATTTATCAAAAATGAAATAATAAAAGGTGATATAAATTTTAAAATACCCTTTGTATAGTATAAAGGCAAGTTAATAGTAGTAGAAAAGATGGTTCCTTTTGCCTCCTCGCCTAAAATGTTGACAGCATAAATAAAGGTATTTAACACTTCCGTGTACTGTGTAACACTCTTATATTTTGAAGGTGCCTCAAAATTTTGAGCCATAAATGTTCCAAAATGTAATAGTTGAAAATTCGTTTCTCTTGTATTTCGGTTTTAATGCGTTCTGATCGGACACGATGCTGATTTTTGCATGTCGTTAAATATGTCGTTACGGACGCTCTCACAGTGGGCGGCTTAGGCGGTCCCCGTTAGCGGACGACGCCAATGGCGCGGTGCTCTTTTCACTGCCAAATAAACGACAACAGAATTGTACCATTCCAAAAGTGCAAACAATGTGTTTAATCAGTGGTGTATTTTAAAATTGTTGAAATCTGGAATAATTTTATTTCTCTGAAATACTTTAAAACCGATATTAAACACTGTAAAAACTTTTTTCCTTTACGAGAAAACTATAGCGTCAAAAATGCTTCACGAAAAACATTATTCCTCAGACTATTGAGTTCCAGAAAGTGATCAAATTCATAAGAAAAAAAATAAATAAAAGCCTCATATATGATCGTGTTTTTTTTTCAATTGAGATAACAGTCTTTTGATATTTTCAATGAAAAAGGAAATACCTCATGATATTACATAAGAATTATAGCACTGCCAGTCAAAATTTAAAAATTCTGATTGGATGAAATATAAAAACTAATTTGATCAATCAAATAAAATCAAATTTCATATTCATTTAAGCCAGCATTACACGTTCCGCTCTTAACACTTTCAATAAAACGATGTATAAGGAATAGTGCAAATACGCAGGAGGGAAAGAAACTATGGAATTTATTCGTATCATCAAAATATCACTTATAAGTGACGATTAAAATAATAATTACTTCGAGATGGATGAAAATTATTAAAAATATCTTTCTTGTGGGTGTTAAAAGTATTCTCAATGTCTGTTAAAATAAATATTAATTGTATGTTTCTTAATATTTATAAATAAAATATACATTTTATAGTGTAGGATCAAATTAATAAATTAGCATTGAAATTTCACGATATCCACTTAGGAGGAAGAGTAGGTTTTCCTCTCATTTCGCGAAAATCGTTAATCGTTTTCTGTCGCCTAAAGATATGAATCGTCGAAATATTTTTTTTGTTTTAATAATTGCACTTTCACAGTGTTTGTTTACACTATTGCACTTTTATGCAAATGGAGATAGTAAAGTTTTCAAGTCTGTCCAGTAAAGAATTGACATTTGTTTTTCAGAAATGCTTTTATTTGCTTTACGCCGTGACTAGATTAGGATTTATTGTAGGTTATCGAAATTTTAAGTCTGAGACAAAATCGTTAAACAAAAATATTTTTAAGAAAGTGAAATTTGGAATTTATTGAATATAACGATTCTGTAAAGATTTTTGAAATGTACCAAAGAGTTCGTTTTCTCGCACTTTTTGTGACCGATATTTAAAGTAGAATTATGCTGAATACATTTTTTTTTAACAGCAGCGACACGAAATTCTATTATATACGTCTTTTAACAAAAAAAAATCAAAAACATTAATAAATAGTAATCATTTTCCGGGATATGTTTTTCTTAAGAGTTTCTTAGTTCTTGAAAGATAGTATTGCAATGATAAGTATTGTACGAATATAGTATGTAGGATAAATGTAAATTTAAAATAAAGAAAGTGAAAATTCACTCAAATTTAAAACGAAGGCGAAAAAAAATAACGGAAGGGTAAAATGTCGTAATTCATAAAAACCAGTGCGTAAATGTATTCCGTCTGTCTTTTTTTACTCCCAAGACTACAGCACTGCGGTAAAACGTCCTCAATTTGTTCAAACAGTTCGTTTCGAGTTTGTTTGCGGGGAAATTTCAACATTTAAAACCCCCTTTTGCAGGTGAATACATTAAACGCTGAATCTCTGCAAGCCCCGTTAACTTTTTTTTGGGAAATCCCACTTTTGAAGTACCTACAGGAAGCATAAGCGTTTGTTACTTATTTCATGCACAAACAATGAAAGCGGTTTTGCATTTGATGACAGAGAATTTTAAATGGCTGGGTGTTTGTTTTTTACTGGATTATTTAATAGAGGTAGAGATGAAAACAGCAAATTGATGATGAGAAAAAAATACATTTTTACTTCATATTCATTTTAACATTACTTATTTAAAGTGGAAAGCTATATATAGATAATCCGAATCACAATGAGTGTTTATATAAAGAAATAAGACACAACAAATAATAATATGAAATGCACAAAAAAAAAGCAATTCAGTAGGTGTAAAAATGATTTTAAAGATCCTAAATAATTATGTTTTAGACACATTGAAATTAATTCTTTGTTATATACTGAGTTCATAATATTTATGTCATGATATATATATATAGTGTCATTCCGCTAAGAGATATAAAATTCGTTAATGATCAATATGATTTAAAAAAATAGATTTATTGGATGTTTGAAAACGATCAAATTCATTTGTAAATTGAGTTTAAAATCAAAAAGGCGTGATCAAATATTAGATGCAAAACGTTGTTACAATACCAAAAATAAATTTGTTTGCACAACAATGGGTTGAGTTTCAGTAGTCTATATATCAGATTGCTTCCTCTGTTTTGTTTCAACAAATTGCCCTGTTTGTATTTAATTATCTTTATTTGTTTTGTCTGCTGTATTTATTTTATTTTCCGCGAGTAAATTAGTCGTTTTGCTAAATTTATTTATTTATTGAAAACAAATTTGAGACAAAACAATACAATCAAATTGAGATAGCTAGTTAGTTAAAAAACACTATTTTGGAACGGATTTCCATTATAAAATATTTTATTCGAAACAGCATTAACGAAAAAGAATTTTTCTATCATATTAAACCTATCGTCAGCCCAATACATTACTTATTACTAGATCGTAAAACTGTAGGTCGTTTTGTGAAAATATTTTTTGGACAAAAAACCAAAAAATATATCAGTTTTATTGATTGAATTGGAATTTATTTGGCAAAAGTATCCATTATCCGTTATAATAATGTAAAAAATAGCAATTTATTAAGTAAGATAAATATTAAGAAAGAGGGAAAAATATTTTTTACTCTCAAGATTTCATTCCTTAAAACATATTTTTTAGTGTTATTAATAATACGGCTTTGAATTTTACAACAATATTTAAGGTTTACTTTTAATTATTTAAACTTTTGCAGAGATTTTTATTTAAACTTAAAATATGTAAAGATAAAAAAATGTGCTTGATTTCATATTTTACAAGGTTGAATAAAGATATTGGAAGATGGTCAGTAAAGTAAGTCCTTACGACAAACAGCTTAATAAAATCTGAGAAGCGCATACAGATTATGTGATACGTAAACTGCAGCGATCTTTTCATTTTAAGTTATAGATATCGGAGGTCTATTACTTTCACCAACATCGATGCAGAATAATACGCGTGAGGGGCAACGATCAAACTCTGAAAGCATACAGAGTAAAAAGAGTCTCGTAAATTGGATCAGAGTTTACGACAAGGTCCGTTGTAAGCCACTTTGACCATCATAGTCCACAAGTCAATTTTTAAAAGTATTGAGAAATAACCATGAAGCAAACTTAAAATAACTGCAAAGTAAAAATAAATTTAAACAAAAATGTATTTGACGAAGACAAATAGGGTGAGGGCCCTTTACAGACATCCTCAGCATGTGACCCAGCCAATTCCAACGTATATTCTTAGCCACTGAAATAATAGGCAGCTTCTGGTCTGTTCATAAGTCAAACTAATTCACAATACCCAGCGCAAGCACCTGTTC
This sequence comes from Himalopsyche phryganea, assembly GCA_022494535.1. Classification (NCBI taxonomy): domain Eukaryota; kingdom Metazoa; phylum Arthropoda; class Insecta; order Trichoptera; family Rhyacophilidae; genus Himalopsyche; species Himalopsyche phryganea. The sequence continues at coordinate 2,131,537 of JAGVSL010000035.1, read as the reverse complement.
TTGAATATCAGAATACGTATATTTATTAGCCAAATATACAGTGTCGGTCAGAAACGGTTCAGAAAATTTGGTTTTTAGTATTATTTTTGAGATTGAGATTATATGACTGCTGCAGAGGACTGAAATGTTTGAAGGGAGGCGGTGGAAAAGTCCACATATTGATTTTTATTACATGTATTCGATCCAGAATGCTATTAAATAAGGAGTTTAAGAAACGGGTGTGGTGTCTCAAATTGGCATGTTCAATTCACATCAGAATCCTGTGTAATAATATAAGAACAGTTAAAAATATAAAAAAGCTAATGAAACCGGTTGACAGATTCATGTTTAAGAACATATTTAATAAGCAGGCAAAGTCTAAAAGCATGAATTGTTATTATATCAAGGAAAAGATGTACACTATTATATATCGCTAATCGTCTCACTCAAGTGGTTGTGTTCTGCGAACAAGTGTTTGAATTCCTGAGTAGATACTTCTTAATATTAGTGCTTTGATAGATTCACTCGTCAATTTTTAAAAATCGTATTGAAAGTCGTAACAGAAGAACGTAGAAAGCACAATTAACCAAAAACTAATCCTTTTCGTTTTATCGTTACCCTGTTTGTAAATTTGTCAATCGAACAGAAGTCCATAGCATTGGGTTACAAAGTTAAAAATGGTAGACTGCCTTATACTTTGTGTTAGTCATATCTAAGATCAATGAATTCAAAGAATAATTAACTGTGAAAATTAAACTAGTTTTTAGCTTTTAAGCGAGAATGAAATTCTTTGTTTGATAATAAATCCATAAACAAAATATAAAAATATTACAGAATACATCAATATAGAGTGTTTGCCCAAGTGGCACTGAAACAAGGAGGTTGTGTACAGAAAATAGATGTTTGTCTACGTAAGTTAGAGAATAAAAAAAATCTACGTGACTTGAGATGCCAATGTGAAAACGTTCTTACTCCTGCAGCGTTGCACATTTTAAAATACAACCTCTATAAAATGCAGACGTTCGTAAGATTATATATTATATGTTTATATTTATGATTATAAAATGTCATTTTCTAAAGTAAATATTGTCGGTCGTTTTGTAATCAACATTATCGTCGCTTATTGCAAATAAAAAGTTAATATGAGTTAAAGATATTATTTTTAATAAATCATTCAGTATTTTCTACAAATAAGTAAATTCTTTCTTGGTGAACGAAAAGAGTTTTCGTATAAGCGTTTTATACTAATAGAATTAATACACAATGCTGTTGAATTTATAGTATTAATTGTATTACATCAGTTCAGCAAGGATTCACAGGAAACACCATCTTGTAAAAGAAATGTAGGGATGTTCATTAAATTAGAAAAAGGAAATCCAATTAGGATGTTATTATTCTATCAGTTTTCAAATTTAAATTATTACTGACAGATGCATTCTTGTGTGACAGCCGTTGGCGTGATAATGCATGAATAGTAATTCATATCTATGTGGTAAAATTAACCACACAATATGATTTATAAATGACGTTCTATTTCATATATTATGTATCATAAGTGGATTCAATAATATATCGCGCATTGTTAAATTAATTTAAATGTCACAAATAATATTAAATAATGCCCTGTGAACATAATTCACGGATCCGTTTAAAAGCCTCACACTCTGAAATAAGCATGTTCGCGTAATATTGAAAACCGAATTTCATGTAAATTATTAAATAATATCTATTCGAAGCATGTCATAAATCAGAATTAATTTTTTGTCCTATCAATGAAAAATGATATAAAATTGGCACGTGGCTCAAACTAACTTTTCATTTCGCTTATAAAAGAAAATTTGAAATATGAATAATGGAATGATTTTCTATTATTATTTAACCAATAAAGAGAGAAGGGTGTGCTTACTTTTTCTTGATATTGAATAATATTTTAAACCTAACAATTACTTTCTGAGGTAAAGAAGTTAGGAAGTGTGTAAAACATATTTTATTGAAATAATTGCTTTTGTTTTCCATTTCAGTGATAGAACAAATAAAAATTTCCATGGTAGATGAAAATTAAATTAAGTGAAAAACCGCGTGTCTGTATTGAGTAAAAATATAAGCTTTTAATATTATTGTATAAAGAATTCAATGCAATATATACAATATTTTATATTTTATACAAAATTTTCGTAGTAAAAACTAAAAATGGCACACAAATTTCTTAAAATTTAACTTTTAAGAAATTTGTGTACAAAAGTTTGATCAAATGTCACCCAAATATCAACCAATTCGTATTAATTAATTTTTAAGCAACAAATTATTCTACATATTGATAAATAAAACGTTGTTTATATGAGAATGTGGCTATCAATCAAAATATTTTACTTGAGCAATCATTGGATTATAATGATTACATTAAACAGTATTTGGAAATAGTTCTTAAATTTGAAGGTTTCAAGAATATATAATTAGGTTATACAAGCCGATTTTTTAATAACATGTAGATTTGTGTCAAAAAATAGATGGTGTATTAATTAAAACAACTTTAAATACTTAAATCTCTCATTGAAGTAAGGACGTAGAGCAATCATACATATTTTATTTCCGAACCAGTATCCACAAAGAGTGTTTACGAAATTGCGAGTGATTGACTGGCAGTTTCGTAAAATATAAAATTCAATTAACGTTGTCAATGTAACTCGCTCTATCGGTCTATTTTGGGTGTAGAAATGCAAAAAACTTGCTCCTCATTTTTTTAAGAACAAAGTAATATATTTATTGTTATAAAGATGCCATGTTTAATATTGTCTAGCGATATCCGTACTCTGGAATACAAAAAACAAAACGCTAGATAACTTATACATAGCCTCGAGGAAAAAATCGTAAAGAATCAAAGACGTGCGTCATTTTTGTCGTAGGGTGTCGGTCACGTAACACGTGGCGTCACTCCAATATTTAACGATGTCGCAATGCAGGGGTTGTTTGCTTCGTGGGACGTTTAGGGAATTTGCCTTGTTTCTTGATTTACTAGGGTTATCACGGATTTTACTATTGTAATTTTGACAACACGACTACGGAATATCCACAAAAGGTCCAGCTGGACCTTACTGGTTTTACCGTAAACGTTCCAGTTTCAAATAAATAAATCCGTCAGTTTGAAAGTGGACCCTTATTTCCACCCGAGTGGCCATATCGTATTTCATTATTGGCATTTATTGACAATTAAGTATACAATTGTTGTAAACATTAAACTTTTGTTCGGGATTCTGTATCGCTATATGTGTCTTCTTCCTAAGTGATATAATATTTATTGGAATAATGAAGTCCACGACTATTGGACAGTGTATTTACCGAAAAAGAATTATATTATTAGAAACAATTACATCGCATTTATTGCGCGAATTTCTTTTAAACTTTGAGACTTTAATCTTGAACTATGAAATTAAGAAATATTGACTATTATCCAGTCTCTAAAGAAGTCGAATCATGCTATCGGGTAAAACATCTAAAACTATGTGTTATGAATTAGAAGATCAGGACCGATTTCAGTTGATAATGCTCGTGATTAAAGAAATCGGCCCTGATCATTATAAACATATGGAAGTAGTACAAACAAATTTTGTTTTATTTTTAAAATATAGAGTCTTTCCACCAAGAGTTGACAGTTAACAACTTAAAAATGAATTAGAAGCTTCAATCACTGGAATGAAACACAGAAGCAAAGAGCGTTAGCTTCTAGGTTACGAATAACGACGTATTAACACGTAATATGTTGTAATACTGTTAATAAAAGACTGCATTTGAATCAATAAACTTAATTCCCTTTGCAGAGAGATTGATAAGAAAGTGATTAAAAAAGCTGAGTATGGTAACTGACAATCAGTCAATGTTATTTTATAGCATCTGTGAACTATAGCTTAAACGAAAATAAAAGGATAACCCACGTATGGTACATATTCTACATGTTTGGAATAGTAGGATTTGTGTATTTTCAAATTTATGTACAAAATTATTTTAATGATTTAATTGTCACTTCTGGAAAAGACGATGTTTCCGTTAAGTACCAAATTAAGATATGTGAATATGACACAATGAATAATGAATTGTTATAAAGTATCAACATACGGTTAAAACAAAAGTTTTGATTTATAAAAAATCAGCTTGGTACTTACAACACAAAAGTAAATGACTACGCATAGAGATTGTACATTGTATTCTATAGGGAATCTGTAATTTGTACTATAAAAACTATATGCTCGGGATATATTCGACTGTATTCGTATTACTTTTATCGTATTCCCAATTGCACATATCGTGTGTTAAAAAGGGCCGCACTAGGGGCAATTATACTGTATGCACGCGGGGTGCAATGGCCCCGCCTACAAAGGCATCGTGCGAGCTTAATGAATTGCCAGGCAGGAAGTATGCGTTGCGTGTCGTCATTTCATATATGCACCGCGTCACGTGACGTCACATTGCAGGCTGGGTGATGGATCGATGTTTCTCTGTATTAGTTGTCAAAACAACAAGATTGTTAACCAAGTGACAATATATATACGTTATATTTGATTGTGTGCAAAGCGTGTGGATCACAGATCAGATAAATAGGGATGAGATCAAACAAACGAAGCATTTTAAATTGAGATGAAAACATTGCATGGAGAGTGGGTCAGGTGATTTAAATGCATCAAAAGACCTGCCATCATTGATTGTTGCGATACTAAAACTTAACGCCATTATGTGTCACGAAAGAGTTGGCAGAAGATTTTTATAATAAAAAATAGTACTGCACCCAGGTAGTGAATACAAAATGACTGGTATGTATAGTTGCTTCAGATAGATTTTTTATATAATACATAAAAAGCTTTTCTCGGAAATTTTTATTCCTAGCCTTCATAATATAGAAATATATGTGGCATCACAACTCAGTGCCAATGAGCCAAATATTTTTCAATCAGTATTCAAGGGGAATTTTAATAAATTCACTCAAGATGAACTAGAAACGCGCATACCCAACAACTTAAATTTAACTGAAAACATCACCATTTCATAGTTTGAGCTCAAAGCCTTTTGATCGTTAAGTACAGGTATTTTCGATGCGATACAGAAGCCGATTTTATAAACGTATTGTTCTATCAACAGATTCTATATTATTTTCGAGTCCACAAAAAATAAATTGCATAGATCTGAGAATAATTTAAATTATTTTTAAACATAACGGTTTGAAATCGAGAGACTCACATAACTATTATGTAATATTACTATGTAAGTGAAATGGTTTAAATATTAAATCATCCCATGTGCTTTGAACAGATTAAAGAGTGTGTAAGCTAGAAATTATCGTAGATCCTTTCAAAGTGTGTGTAAGTATGTGTGCTGTCTAAAACACTGTCATTTTATTGAAAACCTGAGTGATAATTAATTACAGAACGTGTAAATTAACCTGCATAGTTGTGATTCGTTATTGAAGATTAACAGGGGGCTATGTTTGTTTTTGGTTTGCTGTATCAGCAAAGTCGTTGAGCGTTAAAGATAAGGTAACGATCGCAAACAGAGGTAAGCAATCAGTTATTTCACCTTTTCAATACTACCATTAAAATAAAAGTTTTATAAATTTATTATTATAATGAAATAATCATTTTCAGCATTTAAAGTGTTTGGGTAGTATTCCAGCCTGAAAATTAGATATGATTGTTCATTGAGTAATACAAACTAACAACTAAGTCAAAACACACAAACTAAATAAGAAAGTTTGCATTTTAATACGTCGTATTATTTAGTACATTTACAACCACGACTGAATAATTATTTTGGCATTTTAATAATGTTTTGACTAATTTCAGCTGATAAGAGATGTAAATGTAAATTGTTTTTCTGATCCTGTTTATTAAAGATTGATACGTTTTTTTATAGTAACATTACATTAAAATTTTTGTATATCACACAAACGAAAAGAAACTAAATTTGGATTATTGAGATTTTGTACACTTCCATGTATTTTGTCACTAACGACCCGGGTTTCGCCTTTCGGCATCTTCAGGCATTCGAGCACACGAACTGGCCAGTTCGAGTCCATTCGTGTGCTCGAATGCCTGAAGATGCCGAAAGGCGAAACCCGGGTCGTTAGTGACAAAATACATGGAAGTGTGCAAAATCTCAATAATCCAAATTTAATATTGAAATTCCATCAAGCACCCTCAGTCGATGTCTTAAATTATGAAAAGAAACTATTTGGTGTCTAGTTAACGAACGATGCTAAACCATTTAATATACGCGGCTATAAAAAATGAATTATGGCGAAAATGTTCGTTGTTTCAAAATCAAATTTATTATCTTCGATTTTCCGGAAGCCTTAATTTTGCGGAACAACATTTAAACGCTATTGTTACGCTTCATTTCGGAAACAATGTCCAATTTTCTTTAAACAGAAAAAAGACAAAATCGTCGACGGGACTGAAGACTTTATATAAATTTATTTCGTTCTGATATTTGATATTCACTTTTTTTGTCTACATTTTTGAAACCGAATAAATGAATCGTTGTGTTTTACAATTATAAATGTTTGAAACATATCAATCAACAGTGTTTACGATCGTTTTCCTATTATAAGTACGATCCAAAACTTGAAAAGTTCAATCAAACAATTTTAAAGCTTCGGTTAAAAAACACATTCGGTTTAAAGCAAGGACCAGCAATAAAATTGAATGACCTAGAAGTTAAATGAGTGTTGTGCTATGATTTCAAAACAGAATGGCCGCTTGAAGAAAAGCTTTTTATTCCCTGTTACTATAAATTCTCGCCGAATCGGTGCTCAGTGTTCACAAGGGGTTTGCATACGCGGGCTCTGGGACTTTATAAGTATCTATAGAGCACGAACAGGATACGGCTAACGACCAAACTCTGACCTTAATGACTCAGTTCAAAACCTGGGTACATTTAGCTTTTCTTACATATCTGCGAACAGTTCGTCCTACTTAATTTAAAAAATCAACGCTATTAATAAAATAATCTAATTTTAGGCGTTAAAAAGTAGTACAAACTGATTAATTTCTGCTTTTCTGCTGATAATATAGCTTCAGTTGTATATTTAGAAAAGAAGTAAATGATAACTACATTGTTTTTAAAAGTGATAAAATTTATCGTCGCATTTAATACTGGGCGAATGACGATATGGTATTGATATTTTTAAGAATCCCTTTTTGTTTTTCCAAAGAAGAAAAAGACATTTTAAAAATATTACTTTTGAGTTAATCCATTGCAAATGTATTTTTGCACATGGCGTACAATGATTAAACAATGAGACGTAGACATAATATGAATAGCATAACAATTGTTGGGTGATGAATGTCAAAAATTTATTCACTTAAAATGTATTGATTTGGCATTTTTTCTGGAGTAGGTGTCTGTGAAGACAAATAAGCGTTCTAATTTAAACTGATTTTTGTTTTGCTGTACAATATTGCTTTAAAGAGTATCATCTTGTTAAAAATAAGTAAAAGTAAGATTAATTAATATTATTTATGTGGCGTGTGAAATTTTAATAAAAAGTTGCTACCGAGCTTTTATTACAGTAATATAATATTATAATGTCTTCAATTTGGACTATTTTCTGTATAATTTAGTGATTGCAGTGGAGTTGTTAAAGTGAAAGTCTGTACAAAAAATAATATTCTGACCATTACAAAATATTACGTCATTTCATATATTTGCTAATGGTATACCTAACGTAATGTGTTAACAATTAACAATTTATGGACTTTTAATCTATCTACGAAAACAAATTTTATTATCAATTCTGTAATAACGACACCAAAAACGTTGGTGATTTTTTTTGGATGCAACGTTTAACCCGAAATTCTTTTAACACCGAAAAATATTGTGGCCCCCTTGGAACTTGTTAAAAAATTTTCACTGTGTATTTATTTGGAATTGTCGGCGTCCGTGGCGCAGTTGGTTTCGTCACCGGCTACGGTTACGGATGTCTCGGGTTCAATTCCCGGTGCGGACGGTTTTCATAGATTGATCTTTCAATCGATTTATGGATTTCTGTTCGTAGTCTGAGTCCTCCCTCCCACCTATCCCATCCTCACGGGGCGTAACGAGAGCGATGAGCTAACCACTAGTCCTGTCATATCCCTATCCTTCTATCCCTACTCTCTTCAAAAAAAAAAAAAAAAGAAAAAGAGAGGTTGAGCAACTGAGTGACAAGCAGTTCTCGTAGAAAAAATTCTGTCAAGATACCTCCATTAGGAGACCATATGCTCCACATTGGGAGCGGACATGAAAAAAAATAAATAAATTATTTGGAATTCTCAAATATTTAATCGTCGTTTTGAATATCAATAATGTTTAAGTGAAGAGAGACCTGGGCAAACTGGAGGAATTTTGGTAACACAGGTTTGAGATATTCAAATTTTAAGGATGGAGCCAAGAAGCTGGTACTTATCATGTTACTTTAGGTCTACGTGGAAAGTTAATTTCTTGCCAAGGTAGTCACACTTCAATAAATAATTTTGGTAGACGGGTGGTTTCAGAAATGCCACAATTTACTTATAAACCGTCATTAAAGTAAGTTATCATGAATGGACCTCTTCTCAATAATTTTAAAGTGAAAGAATCAAAATTGTTGTCAGGAAATATGTATATACATACGTTTAATACATCTATTCTCTTGTTTGTGGTGCATTGTCTCTTAACAAATCTATATATTATGATAAGTATTATCTTGGCTTCGATATTATATGTCACAGATTAAAAAAACAAATATCATTAAAAAAAAGGCACACAATGAAACTACATATCGTCACCTCAAAAGTAAAAGTACACTTGTGACATTTTGGAGATTTGGAGTAGTGAATGCAATTCTGTTTGTATTTTTTTTTTACATGATAAGCAAAAGAAAATTTGCGAAACAAAACCTATGAAATCACAATAGAAAAAGGAAAGCAACTTGTGTATTTGTCAACTAATCTCCAATTCATGTATGGCAAATTACACTTTCTTAATTTAAATATCATGAATTGAAACCTACATACCAATTTGTTAGGTAATACACGTTAGTAGTAAAAGAAGAAATTTAAAATTATATTTTTTTATAACATGTGACGTAAAATCTCTTAAAAATTCAAAATTGTAAAATAATAGAAAACATTTAATTGCATTTCAATATTTGAGTAATAAATCACTTGTGACCCAATTTTTATTCCAAAATACTAGGAAATAACCTCCAAACGATTTTTTTCCAATCTGAAAACACTTTTTAAAACTTAAGTTCCCTTATGATTTTGGGGCTACGATATATAAGACCTTAACAGAAAATTCATAAGTCTATAGAGATAAAAAAATGGATCAAATATCTAGTCGAGAAATTGTGGGACCAATTGATCACTAAATGGAGATGTTATTGTATGGCCACATCGAGAAAATAATGTAAAAACCTAAAAGCTGTTCAAACATGTCTCTAATATGTATAATATATGTGAATAATATCTATGAGAAATGCGCAAGTACGTATAACAAATTTAATGATAAACTAAAAGTATAAATCAATTTTATTTAACATTTAAATAAAAAATATAGCATTGATGATTTTATGCTACAGTTTTTATTTGGTCGGAGGTATATAAAAAAAAAGAAATACTGAAAACAAGATTTAGAATATCACAAACAAAATAAACCTATTGAGCCGTGAAACTTTTGTTCTCATTGTATATTCAAAAGAAAATTTACTATGCACACAAAATAAAATAGTTCCACTTTAAACAATGTTCAGTAAACTACCAAAACATGCTGTAAAATGGCGCGTAAACAAAAAGCGAGAATGTTTTTGTATTTTTCTTTTATGAAACAAAAAAAGCTTCCTCGATGTTACAGCTAACTTGGAAAGGGGATTTGCATATAATTATTATGCTCGGTTGGCGTCTTAATGCGTTCAATGAACTGACGTAAATTGATATGAAAAAAGAAAATTATCGCTGGCAGAAATATTTTTTCCCGTTATTTACAAGAAGTATTTTCAACTTTTGAACACATAAATTATAATTTATTTGACAATAATCGTTTATGAAACGTATGAATGATTGGATTATTTTTTCGGAAAACTCAGATTCAGGCATAAAAACAGTGCATTGTTATTTTTTCACTTGTTGGGTTATTATATTAATAATTATAATTAAAATGTAAAAAAATATTCAATTAGTCTGTAAATGTAAATATCTTAAGCTGGGATTCAATCATAAAACCATGAGTCAGGTAGGTAATACTGAATCAGGTATATTACCAGAAAATCATACCACATCTATATTTCTATCTATAAAGAAGAGACATAACAACTTCATTGGCTTCACAATTTAATCAATATTCCGATTCTCATAAATGTAACTTGCTGTAAAGAAATATTTAATCGAACATGAATTGACGAAGTTGCAGTGAAAGAAAACACTTTACACAATTGGTTAACAGGCGTTTTATTAAAAAAAATACGTTCATGTTCACAACAGAACTGACTGTAAAAATACATATTTAACCAATTACCTTCTCTCAAAGTAGAATATTGTTTTCTATCAAGTATAATATTAACTATGTCAATTAAGAATACATATTTATATCGTATTAAAAAAAGGCAACAAATTAAATGATCAGAATTTAAATCAATATTTGTTCAGAATTCGAATCAACTTTTGGTCAGAATAATAATATGAACGGTGTGAATAAAAGGTTAGGTTATGTTAGACATACTGATCATAAATTATTTATTCTGCCTTCTGTAATTCTGACCGATACATTATAACCAATTAATATAAATTCTGACCAATGTTTTAAAAATTATGACGGAAACTGAATTAAAATTCTGACCAGAAAAATGCGAGCCAGAAAAAATAGATGTCGTACAATTGAAAACGCACGAAATAAATTGGAGAATCTTCAAGATGGTTGGTTTTCTTTCCATTTTTGTTTTCGGCTATTTCTTTCTATTGAATACGTAAGTTATATTTTATTTAGTAAAAAAGTGGCTAGACATTGTATTATTGAATAAAAAATTTGCTGTCTTAAAACTAGTTATTGGCCACTGAAATTTACTTAATAATTCAATATTTCTAGTGAGAATGCACTTCAATTCTCTTAAGTAGTTGCACTGTTATACGAAAACCCCACACCATTGACTGTGTAGTATAAATCGATATGTAAAAGTGGCACGCAATATCCTACATATAAATGGCAAGTTAGATACCAAATATGTAGCAGTATTTTCCAAGCCAATTCAACAAAGGAAGTATAATTGGCTAACAGTAGTTTTCATTTTATTATTTAAAAAGAAAAACAGTATTCGTGCATTTTTCTTCGAACGGAATTATTTATGACATGAACGCATATTTACAGATTAAACCATTAATGTAAAAAGCTAAAACGGTTATACAAATCAGTGCAAAACGGTTGTAATGAAAATAAAATACAAAACATGTATAATAGTATAAAAATTTTCATTTTTGTGAGTTTTTGACAGCTATCAATAAATTGAACTTTAATAATGATAATGTAGCAAATGTCTTTGTTTTTAAATAAATGAAAGATATCATTGACGTATTTAAAAATAGCAGTATAAATTACAAGCACCATTTAACAATTATAATATCCTTTCCAGTGTTAAAATTAGATTACTTTTTATCTGCTACTAAATACAGAAATTATATTATTACTTGAAAAGATACTGTATTATGTGGCGTAAATTTCTATTTTGTATTTTCAAAACCATTTTCTAAATTGTTTCTGCAGTTGGTAGTCTTACTTGGGTTGTGTTGCAAGCAGTAAAAATAATATGGATTTTATTACCAGCGCTGTTTGTATGACATGACTTTAAGTATCTGCCCTATAAAAATTTATGGGTGATAGTAAATAATCTACAATTATTGGCAGTATCAACAATCTGTTTATTCCTTTCCAGTTATTAAGCCAACATTGTTTTCACTTGGTTAATAAATGATGAAATGCTATTTAGTGTGGAATCAATAAACATACGATTTTTATGTTATGGATATTATGAATGGAAAATGATCGAATGAAGTTAAATACAAGTGAATATTTATGTAAGTTTTTAGTTCACGGCAAATAGCTGTGGTTGAGTGAACCATCAATAATCATAATATTCTCAAAGTCATGAATACTCGAGTTTTTAAAGTAAATTTGTATGTATTAACTATTTAAAAAGTTTGGTTCGTGTCTAAAAATACGATATTCTGTTACTAAATAAATTATAGCGCTATCATATCTTTTGTAATTTTATTATATTTCATAAATGGTCTATGTAATAATTAATGGTTGGTATATTAAGATTCAAACATTTTCAGATACAATGACTGAGCTTTACAAGATATCGTTGACTACGTATTTTTTTCATACAACGTATAACATATTTCTAATATTAAAAATATATACATATAAACCGACCAAAGTATTTATTATGAACTAAATGAGTTGAGTATTATATAATATGATAGTAAGGTCTGTTAAAATAAATAGTCTTACGAAAAAATTAATTTCCAGATGGAAAATGAGCCAAATAGCCTGAAAATGACATTTAAGTATAGGAAAAGCTTCACAACTTTCTTCTCTGGTGCCAACGCCATCTCTCAGCGCGATAAATAATTGTAAATTGCATAAATCTAAACAAATGTGTCACCAAAACGCTTAAAACTTTTTTCACAATCCAATTTTATGGTAGTCAAATTTAAGAGTATTTAATACAAAATAACTGGTAGTGATCGACTTACAACAGCTTCTTGTTTAAAAAAATATTAATATAAGTAAACAAAAAGTATGATGAAAACGAAGTTTGTAATTATATGAATAGAAAATAATGTAATAGTTGTAAACTATACACTATACTATATTAATCCGATAAAAGCTTCGAAGAACGTCAAAGACTTACCCTATCATTGTTTGCCTTTCAGAAGTTTACTATGTTATCTTTCAAAAGTTTCTGTTATTGTTTAACAGAGTTAGCAGAGTAACAATTTAAGGTTTGCCTTATCTTGAACACTTACTACATAAATTACACAGCAGACGAAGTCTTGGTGCATTTTATCAAATTTATTAATATTCTGTTCCAGAAACTTTTCCCTTTTGGTGCGAGTAACCAAGGAATATTCAACTCTTGTAATATTATTTTCTCTCGAAATTAATTAGTTTTGAACCAAGTAATTATATTTGAAAAAGTAATGAAATTGCAGAGTAGAAAGTCGTGTGACGAAAGCAGGATTTTATTTTAAAATCGTCAGTAGCATTTAAAATAAAACGAAATATTTGTTTATTGAATTGTGCCTGAATCACGCATTCACTAATTTATATGCCTTCTCAATTTATCTACCAGTTCAAAATATTCTGTTAATCCTCTCTAAAAATAAATATTATCGTTGTTTAAGTGGAAGTAACTACCCATATTTAATAGTTTACATATAATATTTAAATAGTGAAGTCTTTTTGATGATTTTGACTGATGGTGTTTGGTAGAATTTCAATATCAAATTTTGTATATTTCCATGTACTTCGTTACCAACGACTCAGGTTTCACCTTTCAGAATCTTCTTGCATTCGAGTACACGAATGAATTCGAACAGACAGTTAGTAAATATTTTATATCGTTTATATGTAAGATAGAATATTATCACCAGGTCTAGGAACTCAGTTGATATTGATTTGAATTAATTTTAATACTGATTTGATAATAATGATTTTTAAACTTGATTGGGAAAATAGTCGCACATACTCATAGGACTCAAATTGCAGGCGACCATATTGAAAGTAAAGTATTCCATAATGACTTAACTCTATTTAATACGATATTTTCCCAATAGAGATTCTAGCGTAAGCCAATCATGATGTAATTAATATGACGTATTTTTTCGTCATAATTTATAATGTAAGATCAAATATTGTATATTAAAATTGATAACGGTTTACTTATTATGAAAGTTTTGGTAACCAAAATACGCCGGCTTTTTCAAATTAAGCATTTGTTTCAATCGGGATCCATTCAATTCTTATTTTCAGGGCATTATGTTGCTTATTAGGTCCTAAAAAGGCATATTATATCTCTTTTAAAAGGGTTCGAGCCTTTTAGAGGCTTAATGTTCCGAGATGTACCAAAAAAGCCCATCTCAAATAGTAATATAAAGAGATACGAAATGAGAAAAGAAGAAAATCCTTCTATAAAACAAATTGATTATTTCAGAAAAATATCACTGATTTAGTCATCTGTATATTTAATTGAAATTACGGAAGTTTTAAGAATGTACTGCATTTTTCCTGAAAATTTATATGAAAAATAAAAAAATTCTCAAACAGTCAAGAGTTGTTGTTCTCAACCAATTATTAAACTACTGCGTAAAATATATAGAACAATACTGATTAATGAAATGGTTGTAAAATATAAGTTACTTTAGAGATGATGAAAATGTTCATACAGTATGAATGAATGATTAACTCACCGATAAACTTAAATTTAAATTTGGATTATTGAGATTTCTTCAGGCATTCGAGCACACGTGCTCGAATGCCATGAAAATGTTCAAGTACAAAATCTCAAAAATCCAAATTTAATATTGAAATTCCATCAAGCACCCTCAGTCGATGTCTTAAATCACCGATAAACATTACAGATTAGTGTAGGATTACTTTGTATTGAAATAATATTCTAAAATCTCTGCAATGTTTTGGTCTCTTTTACACTACACAATTCTGAAAAACACGGTATATAAGAAGCGGAGATAGATATTGAAAAGATTTTTTATTGTGTGTAAAAAAATTCATAAAGTTGTTCGAAGGAATGAAAAAATATGAGTCAATTATAAATTAACGTTAAAGAGTAAGTGAGAGCGCATAAAAGATTTTATTTATAGTTGCAACAGTATGTAAGTCATTTTTTCGTGAAAGTAATGGTGGAGTTAAGAGTGCAGTACATTGCATGGCAGAAGCAGTAAAGCGTTCCGCAAAAGATCCAACATCTCAAACTTTAATATGTCATTTATCAGTGACTGCGGCGGTATATGAAAGCATTGCCGGTCTGCCGCTCGCCAAAATGGCTGTAAATCTCGGTTCAAATGGTTTAACGCGAAACGTTTTAAGCGCTGCACCATGTATATCCAAGTCACAGTGCATGCACAAATAAACCTGTCGAGGTCAAAATATTTCAAATTACATTACAGATTTGTAATGCAACATATTGTGTTCTTCGTCTAGTTACTTCAGTATTCAAATGTAAAACTAAGCTTAGAGGTTTTTAATTACGATAATAGTTTGGGAAAACATTTCAGAAAATGACACTGTAAAATCGATTATATAATAATATGTATTATACAGTCGTACATAGAGAGTAAACATTATTCTTGATTTATCTGTCTATCTATAACGCAGTACAAACGCACTCTCTCTCTTTGTGTCTGCACATCGTTCATAACAAGCGTATTGAACGAATGCTAACATCGAATTGAGTAAATGCTGCACTGTCACATCATGATAATTTATAGTAAAGTATATAATATAATTACATGATATATCAATCAGAAGCATGTTATTGTGTTTGTAATGGGGAAAGATCTAGAAGGTCTAGAAAGTTATGAAATGTTTGAAAAAGACTGCCAATTCCATTGGGTCATTCGGAACCTTGATTATAAAACAGAATCAGGGCACTAGTCTTGGATTGACACCACTCAGCCACAACGATCGGACATTTATATGAAATAATTATAGCTTGTGGTTTTTTTAATGACTTTTCAATATCGAGTACAAAAATATTAATGACTGGAAGAATAGTGTTGTGTTAAAAAAACTATTATTTTTGTAATAAATACATAGATACCTAAATGTTGTAGTTGAAATTAAATAAATCGAAAATCAAGAATTACGGTGAAAAGTTACGAAATAAATAAAATGATTAACGAATAGTAAAAAAGCGAATCATATGCTTTTCAATCATCAATTTAACAAAAAATGTTAATATAATCATAATCGATTGCTAATAGTATTAATTTGGTAGGAAATGTTGTAGGTATTTAATTTTTGTATTAAGTGAAATATGAAAGTCTTTTAGTGTAGATAATTTTATTGATGAAAAGAGTATTGGTAAACTGACAAAAATATGGTGTATGTGAGTGAGTTAATACTATACTATGCGAAATTGACCATATTCAGATCTTATATTAAAAGATTCAGCGAATTTAAAACTGATCGGGTATGCAGTAGTTTGCCAAATTTAATTATCCATCTAAACGTGTTATATGAACCGAAATACTATTACATTTTTAGGTTTAAGACATGAATAAAATTTTTATCGATTTTAATATTGACTTACGTTCTAAACGTCGAACTACGTACTAAACGTACTAAACGTCTACGTACTAAACGTCGAACTACGTTCTACTATTCTGCAATGACGATTCAAAAATCTTTCTCATTTATTTAACAGCTTTTATCAATGATAATATGTAATTCGACTAGCTGTCTGAATCTGTATAAAGTAACTCATTCAACTGCTGAAAAGTTCCATTAATCTTTCGAACCAATTCGATAAAACATCAAATCTATACAATACAAAAATAACTACATGTATTTGGAAAGCTTTTCAGTGTTTGACGAATTCCCACTGGAAAAGTTTTCTAAAAGAATGTTTGTATTTCAGGTTGTAAACTTTTGATCTTAAAAAGATTTTTCATACAATAACGAAGGCAAATCGTTAGTTGGAAAGATTCTGAAACGAGAAAGCTAAAAATTCTTTCAAAGTATTTATGTATTGGAAATGAGAAAGGTATTCGAAAATTGCAATATTTTGGTGGTTTATGAAAGCATTTTTATTCTTAATTATGTATATTAAGACCCTCTCTAGACGAGAGCTCAAGGTGTGGCATTAACGTCGGTCAAACAAAACAAATTTCGCAAGAATAGATTTTTATATAAAATACCTATTGACATGTTTTGCTGACGTAAGCGCCGCTTCGACATCGCCACGCTTTCAGGAAACTTATATAATAGAATAGGCAGTAGACTTTCGTGAGTAGAATATAACGCAAAAATGAAAATTATTGTGATGGACAATTATTGCTTTTAACATTGAAAAGGAGAGACGGTTTTTATTGTAGTCTTAACGTTAAACTTATATTTTCCTGTTTTTCAAAACACCGTAAAATATTTGCCACAAACGTATTGTTCAGTTTTTTACAGTATAGCCGAGATTTCTTAATTGTTTTTTTGCCACGTTTTGAGAGCACGAACAGAACATTCGTAGCGATGGGAACTGATCAGATTTAAGCTGTACTGTAACTATTATATCAAAGATTATTAGTTAATTCCTCAATATTGTTAAGCGACTCCAAAAATGTGATATATTACACAGTTTTCTCTGCAATTGTAGATCGTTGTCTTGAGATTACCGCATTAAAGCATGTACGAGACCAAACTTATCTCAATTAACACCAAAAAATTAAAACTCTCGTTAAAAAGAGTGTTCGAAGTATAGTTTTATATATATACATGTAGAAATATAAACTTTAGATTCTTGCAAGGTTAACCTCGAGAAAACAAAGCCGGATGTGTTTTTAATATAAGAAGAAAAGCCTGACTACTGGTTTGGAATGTAAGTGGTTATAGTCGGACATTGTATTCAAAACACGGGATAGGATAAGTACCAGTATTGAAATTAGTGCACCAGGTGTTCCGTAAAATGCAATGCTGTAAAAGCAAGCACGAAAATAACACAATTTAATTAATAAGACGGGAAGATAATGGAATATAAAATTAAAATTGATATTTTGCAAGTTTGTACTAGTAACGATGTAAAATAAGGACTGAAAAAGTTTTGGTTCGAAGATTATTTATAAAATAATCATTGGAATATCGCTGTTATTTAACGCGGTAAAGTGAATATTTCTTATCATTATTTAATATGCAATACAGAACTTATGATATACATTTTATATCATTTGACAATGTGAGATCAATTGGAAACTTATTAACTTCATTTTATTATTTACATATAAGGCGCAGATACATCATATTTTACCTGATCAGTTACATATGCCTTATGAAACGGATGTATGCAGATCAAACGTGGATATCTCCACGGTGAATATTTATAGAATTTAGCAGCAATGCTTTAATGGATATATTCAAAAAATGCTAGTGTTGAAAAAATGGTTGCATTTTGCTCGTGCTCCTTAATTGGTTGCTATCGGCTCGAATAAGATTTTTAATTTTATACCAACACAAATATTACTCGATAAATGGAGTTAACACTTTATGTGTTTTTTATGAAATTATTAAGTTATTGTCAACATTTTTATTGAAACGACCGCAGAAAAAAGCTAAAACAAAATGTTAGATAGTTATTTAAAAAACGCTAAATATTCTGGCAAAGTTTCATGTGAACGTGAAAAGTATAAAATAATCTAACATCTTGATGAAACAATAATTTTTCTACAAAAAAATAATAAAAAACTTCACAAGTGTTCACGAAAAACATTTTCTACCACCTGGTGTTAATAAAGTTTCACTAATTTATGAATACATTATAAAATGAACTTCTTGCAATGTTTGCATGAATAAATTATTGCGATAAAACGCTTTCAAAAAGGGAAGTAAGTTTTTAATAAAAACACATTTTTATATTTTTATAACAAAGGGATGCAAAATTTCACTCAGGTAAAAAGTTTTTGTAAAAAAAGTAAAGATTTTTTAAATAAGCGATTTATTATGAAATTTTACATAAAACTTATCATTTGTATACCAATAAATCTTCTAATAACAGTCGTACTTATTAAAGGAAATATTATATAGATAAAGCATGAATTGGATGCTCCTTGTTTGGTGATGAATTTCTTTCACTTCCTAAGCTAGTTGGTACTATATTTATTATATGCACCATATTTAAAAAAAGAAGATTTTATAATCCATAACGTATATAGGTATATACATAGTAATATCTGGTAATCAAAGAGCTAAATAGGCCATCATTACCAATTAGTGTCGTAAGAATTACTTAAGTAGTTGCTTTAAGTGAGTAAAAGAATATGTTAGCTTTATTCAATTATTCGTAACTGACAGTCAAAGTGACTGAGGTATTGAATATGAATTTTAAAAGGATTGATGGTGACTTGAGTTCTATGATCACTGGACCATAAATATCACAAACCTGTGGCATAAGGAGTCAATATCCTTCATTTTGGTTTTGGACTAAAAAAAAGTAATTTTCTTAGTTTATCAAAAATATTCTTAAGGTCAACATGAATTAATTATTTTAATTTTCATTGCTAAAAATATATTTTTTATGGATTTTATTCAATATTCAGTTTTTTTTATTATGTTTAGAAGAAAAATATCACAACTGAGTGCAAAATTATACGTACCTAATTATAGAAAATTCTAGGAATATAAAAATGAAATATAGGTATTGCCAGCGATTGTTGGCTATAATTTTTATTGTTTGAACACTTTAGTCTTAAAGAGTGAAATACTGGCACAGAAACTGCTACATTTATTGTCGTTATTTATGTATGTGTTCTCCAAGTTTTTGTTGCCAGTACGTGCTCTGTAAGTAAGTGATAAAATAAAAGCAAAAGTTTAGTTAAATGTGCCAGTGGAAATTGGCGAGTGTGAAATGTGTTTCAAACTGTGAAAAATCCATTATTTCAGTAAAACAATTGTCAGAATAAAGAATTTATAAAATATGTTTGATATAACTAACACAAGAAAAGAAATCCTTTAGTCCTTGAACCATGAGAAGACCTATTTGAAGGCATACGATAAATTTACAACACCAGATGAGCTGCACAGTATCCTTGATTCCTCGTTAGATCCAACGAGGAGTAGGTAAAACTCTACAGCCAAAGTGGATTGTGAGTATAGGAATTTGCATACAGAATAGTTACACTTAATATTAAATTTACGAGGAACGTACAATTATGAGATTTTATGTAAATTTTTTGCGTGCAAATAATGTTGTTTAAAGAGCAGCTATGCATCGGGCAAATATTTTTATGTTGTAAATTATGTTGTTTTTAATAGAATCAGCGGTTTTATACGCATGACGGTGGGTAGTGGAAAAACCAAATTGTCTTTTTTTGAATGGTTCGTATATATTTTGTTGTATCATAAATAGAATATATGTATGTCAGACAAGTTTCATTTATTATGCAAAAATAAATAGTTATTTTATTTCATAGATGAAATTAAAATATTTCAAGTACGTTGCACGTGACCATTTTCAATGAATCTCAAATGTTTGCGTAAAAAATGAAATTTACTTCACTACAAAATTGGATACAGAATACCTCAACTGAAACGTCGTCTATACAAAAAAATTTCCACCAAGGTTATTAAAAAAACTTTATAAAAGCTTTTAGGATATTTTGAATCTATGTAGGCTTAATATAAAGGTAAGCTGTAAAACTAGGCTCAACGTAAGACATGATGGTATTACTTTTTTCGTATAAAGTAAGAAACCTTTAACTTTTAGATTTTGAATGGGAGTTTTTTCAATATAACTTTGAAATGCATGAAACACGTGTGATGAGTATTGGAAAATAAAAACATAATAACGAAACGACTTAAATACAAATATAAAACTTCATATAATCGTGAACGCTGCTGGGCTGGCAGATATGTTATTAATACAAAAATATATTATAAAAAATTTGAACTATAAATGTATGTATATTTGCAATCAATTTGTTTCATTATGCACCTTAAATAAATAAAAATGGAAAATGAAAAAGTAAACATTGTTAAACGTTTAAAATAAGATTTTACTTAAATTCTTTCATATGAAACGGAATAACATTGATTATTGAAAGATGAATATTTTTAGGATTAGTTGTTGGATTAGGATTAGGATTAGGATTGGTCATTTATCCTCACTTTTCTAATGGAAAATGGTTAGATATGATAAGAATACATGTTAGCCAATAAGGTTTTTCATAAATTCGATTTCCGAGGGATGGTTAAACAGTAGACGCTTGGCTAAATAATAAGCATAGAAAAATTATTCATCTAAATATTAAACATTAGATAACACGATATTAATCACTTATTACAAGTTATAGTTGAATAATTATTAACATAAAGTAAACATATTTACAGTTTATCATCATAGGTAAAATTCATATTGGTTTTTGAAATTGAAAATGCACCATCGAGGACACTGTTAGTATAAGCCCCCTCGACACAATGAAAAGCGCTGACAGTGGAATTGATTTATTAATGCAAGTTCAGCTATGCAATTTATTTCACTGATACATCGCTGTTTTCTGTAAAAAAACTAGCATAAAACGATGTTTTTGCTGCTTCAATTTGCATACGTCAGAAAACTTCCATCACTGCTTTACACCAAAATAAAAAAGTATGTATCAAAACTGATTTCAATTGACATTATTTAACAGGTTTTTATCGCTATTGAAATATGTATGCGTAGTTAAAAAAATGTCAAGTCTGTGGTGCAGTGGTTAACGTTATTGGCTACGGTTACGAATGTCTCATGTTCAAGTCCCGATTCGAACAGTTTCATAAATTAATTTTTCAACAGATTTATTTTCGTAGGCGTCTAAAATTCCCTTCCACCTATCTGATCCTAAAAACGGCGAGGGCGATTACATAACCACTAGTCTTGTCCTAGCCCTATCCGTCTCTTCCTACTCTCTTCGAAAAAGAGAGGTTTAGCAACTGAGTAATACGCAGTTCTCGTAGAAAAAATTCTGTTAAGATAGCTTCATTAAAAGGCTCCATATTGAAAGCGGACATGGTAAAAAAAAAAAAATACAAGTGAACGAATGTCAGATAATTTTTTATTGTATCAGAAATTCAATACCGACATAAAGAAAATAGTCCGATAATTTTCATTTCAATTAAGACTTTGAAGCAGGTGAAAGGTAGCTAAGAGGTGCAATGCAAAGTTGATTTTGCTGTAGTTAACGTATCAAATAAGTACGGAAAATGTTCAATATGAAAAAAAAATTAAAGATTCGTTATTCGATTTTGGTTGTGTTACTATTTGTGACACGTGTTTCAACTCTTTGAGAAGCATATTCACACTGATTATTGAAAATATTTACTCATGTCTGGGCTTTAATTGACGGCGTATGAATCAACTATATAACTGCTGTGGCTCGAAGAATTTTGATATAGAGATTTTATGTTAGTTTTTAAACAATAAATTGTGTTTTTCAATAAATATTTTTTAAATGAATTAAAATATTTAGCTGGAATATTTTCATATAGGTAATAAAATTTTTATGAATAATATAATTTAAAGATTATTTCTTGGTGATTGATCGTGGCTGGTAACCAACGTTATGTCGGAATCACCGTTTTGAATAAATTGATGAAGAATATTAATCAACGAAATGCTCAAATATTTAAAAAATAATCTTGATCAATGTAAGCATGCGAATCTAGATATAAGACTCAAAGAGAAATAAAGCTTTAAAATAAAATTTTAATGACTTTGCATATATTATAGTGTTTTAAAATTTTGTTATTTTATTTACAATAGTCCAGATCGTTCCGTAGACGCTTTTTATTATTATCACATATGTCATGTATGTATGAAATTTTCTCATAACGCAAGGGCCTGCGGTTCGCGGTGTAAAATAAAATAAAATTCTCTCTGTGGTCTAGTAGTAAGTGTTTGCCTTAGTGATTAGGTGGGTCCTAGTTCAATTCCCAGCAATATCAGATTTACATTTTTTCAATTTAAATTTGTGATCTTAGACATGAATGACTTCTAAAATTTCTCATCGAGTTTATCTAGTATGATTTTATAATTTTCAAAATATTTGGCACATTGGCTGTCAGCTGTAATGCCAGATATTTTTTTAAAAATTTAAATAAAATTAAATATTTTTTTTTGCAATGAACACAGTTCCAACGTACTAGTTACTTTAGATATTGAGTATTTCAATTTCAATACCGTCATCTATGACGGGTACGAGAATACTAGTAACTATATAATATTTCCAACAATACGGAATGGTAGACGTTTACTCTTGTCAATATTAAATGTTATATTAAGTTTACTTCATATTGAAATATTCTAATACAACCACCATTTTTATTATACATAGACGAACTAGTGACGTTGTTTTTCCATAATAAAAGAGAAAACGATGTGTAAAAATAGATACATATAAAATCAGATCATGAAAAACATACATAGCCCAAATGACTAATCAAATAAGCTTTCTTGGTGAGAAAAATTATACCAATTTATCACTATATTGTGGCGAATGAAATGCCAATCACCGTGTATAAAATATTCATGAGCTATGGAAAGCTGTGATGGAAATTTCAGATTTGTATCTCGCATGGAGTATACAGCTAATGGCAATAGTAAGAGCCTGGAAATATGTGTTTTTCTCTTTTAACTGCCGTTTTAAAGTCACGTTACTACAAAATTTATCGATTTACCGATCGTTAAACCTTATCGGATCGAGCCGTCTAAATTTATGGCGAGAATTATAACATATGCCGCGAAAGTAAGTCAAATCAATTGTCGAGTTTGTTGCCAACGTATTTAGTTAAGAAAATTAAGCATAAAATAACATTTCGAATCACATGAAATGAACATTTTTTAAATGTGCATTGTATAAATGGTAAATTTTATTATTGTTTTTTTAGCATTTATGAGTTATATAATAGTTTAAAAAATGTGCTCGAGGCTATAATGGTAGTAAATAATAAATATATAATTTTTAAAAATACATGTTGCCATAAAAAAACGAAGAAAACTACATTTTTAATCAAGCTGCAGCACCAAAAACGTAACTACGGTAAAATATGTTTACGCGATGCGTTAAAATGTCACGCTATACTAAATAGATAGGTATACAAATAAAAAGCTGGTAGTTTTCCTGCAAGCAGACATAATATAATAACAAAATAAGTAAGAACCAACTAACAAACGGTTATTAAAAACAGCTGTTATAAATAGATAAGTATCTCAAGCTAGTTTACAAAAGAAAAACTGTTATTTTTCCAAAAGAGTTTCTTTAAATTATTTTCGTGAATGCCCTTAAGAGTAAATATAAGCTTTGGTGTTCAACTAATGATATTTATTTTTATGTATTACTAGATTTCTGGTTTCCCTCCCTATGTGAGCAGATGTTAGTATTTACTTGAACAGGGATTGAAACTAGTAATATTCATGTATAACTAGATATATTATATTTAATATAAATTATGGTATACTAAACATGTGTTCCATACTTTACCTGCAAAAAGGTTTCTTAATGTGTTAAACTGATTGTCTATTATTATTGCCTTTTCTATTTTACTAGACAATTCCTTTTCAATGTATAATGTCCTACAGACAAAATGGTCTGCATGACGTAGAATACAATTTTATCTAGCTTTGGATAGTAATTTTTAGAAAACTAAGCATAGTATAAAGGGTAAGAAACATCAGATATCTACTTTCATGGAAAGCAAAACATAATTCAACAATATTGATTTGAACTTTAAGACGTAGTAAGGAAGCACAAAAACAGTATTCATTGGACTACAACCGGAATATGGTATATTGTCAACGTTAATTTAATAACTGTGGAAAATTTTTCATTAGGTATTAAAAAAAAAAAAAAAAAACATTGAATAAATTTGAAAGTTCCTGATAAAAATGCAAAATCCACCGAAGTAAGATAGCATCTAACGTAGAAAAGTAGATGCCACTACTCGTTCGGTGCATTAATGAGTGAGTCAACAGCTTCCTGTAGCGGTCGGTAGGAGGCGCCGGTGTTTCACTAATGAGGGAAATGACAAATGTTGCTAGTGTTGAGGATTTGGAATTCCCTTCTCGCCACTTAAGGGAAAATGTTAAGTAAACGCGGGATGTACGATAGACGCGTTTATGTTTCTGTTAATGTACGCGTATTATTTGGGAATATTACTGTTATGGATATGGATTAGAAGGTAGATTATGTGTCTTATCTCAAGTTTAATGGAGTTTACCAGTATACTTAAAACTTCTAAGTGCAATCAAAGCATAATATATACTATTGTTCAGCAATACTTAGAAAATTGGTTAGATATAATAATACATGTTATGTTTTCTCTTAACATGATCTCTTCACAATTATTTTCGTAGAAATACAGCATTATACTCAGATACCGTTGTGAGAAAATGGATAACTTTTCAGTGAATAGATATATATCATCATTTCATGCTTGAAATGTGATGTTTGTGTAAACAAATGATTAGTCTTTCGTGTCTGATATAAAAATGAGAAAGCATTAAAGACACTAACGGTCAAAAATTATCAAGTTATAAGCAAAACCAGTCAAAGTTATTATGACAACGGAATAAATTTTATGATTTTTTCAATCAAAATGTCAACATCAGATATTGTCATTTTTTATAATGATTAAGTATTATACTAGCCATTATCGAAATGATTCTCTTGAATTACATATTTATCACATATAAAATATACTGCTCAGCTTCTTTTCATATTATAAACCTTTGATTAACCAGAAAGCCTTAGTTTTAATGAAAATAACGATTGAATGAGTAAAAATAAAATTTCTACAGAATTAGTTATATAAAAACTTTAGGAAAAAAGATAACTTTATCCATTCGAACCTTTCAGTTAATTGATCACTGATGATCTGCCATATGTTCAAAAAATAAAGGGCTGTCTCGTTATAATTGATATGCCGTATTAGTCGACCTGAACGTCGGAAAGGACAGAAAAGAATTGAAATGATTTGGGTGGACATTCACAGATAACCCTAAAAAAGGATTGAATCATCGCTATAGTTGGAAAATCATTATTACCTTTGTCAAAGCTGACAAGTTTTCTGGTAATAAAGTTGTGTCAAAAATACAAACAACTATTATAATGTATCTTTTTCATTGATTATTTTTAATGAGAAAATAAATTGTGTTGTGATGGATGTGGATAAAAAAAATATTATCTGTTTTATTTGTGAAAATCGAAAAGAAATTTTCATTGTAATGAATTTTATTCGATTATGTATATTATGACCAAAAATATAAATTCATAAATGTCATAACAAATATATATATATACTGCCGAATATCATTAACTTAAATTTAATTTGGAGAACAATCTTTAAAAAACGACCATTTCAATTCATCTTTTCATGAACTCATAATAATAATACATTATAACACACAAGTAAAACCGAATTAATATTTCGATTTTGCTTTCATAAATGTTTGTTAAGGCCCTATATTAGGTTTTTCTGTCATTTTGCGAAAATCGTTAATCGTTTTGCGTCGCCAAAAAAATATGAAACTTAATTTTTTTTTCTTTTAATGAATGCACTCTCAAAGTATTTGTTGACACTATTGCACTTTTATTTAAATGAAAATAGTAAAGTTTTCAAACCTTTCTAGCAAAGAGTTGACACCGGTTTTTCAGAAATGCTTTTATTTGCTTTACGCCGTGACTAGATTAGGGTTTATTAGAAAACTTTACTATTTTCATTTAAATAAAAGTGCAATAGTGTAAAAAAATACTTTGAAAGTGAAATTATTAATAGAAAAAAAAATATTTTGAAGTTTCATATTTTTTAGAAGACGTAAAACGATTAAAAATTTTCGCGAAATGATAGGAAAACCTACTATATCCTCTTAGAAACTACAACTTATGATAAGAAACAATTTTAGTCATTAAATATTGGTTGTCAGTATTCGTAAAGAGTTTTTTAAAGTCATAAAATCAAAAGGATTTTACAGTCATATGAGACAATAAGGCTACATGTTTGAGAGAAAGAAAAAAGGACACCGACACCTAGTATTGTTCTGATACAGTTGGAAGTTGAAAGTTGGGAGTAGTAAATAAAAAAAAAATCAGCTGGGAACGTAAATTTGTTATAAATTCAACAAAAGCATTAATTCATTTTACAGAGGCCATAATGTTTTTAAAGGCCGTATGTTTAAAAACTAGAAAAAATGTTTTTCGCCTTGAAATTTGAATTTGATTTAAAATACTAATTATATAGATATGCAGATCAATGGCTTGGTAAGTGTACGTGAGGCATAGTAATAAATTGTACACAATCGCTACAAATTCGTACCGTAAACACGGTGACAGAATTTGTTGATTGAATGCCCAAAAATCCTCTCTGCTGAGAATTATAAAACGCTGAAATCACTGCACGAAACAAAGCAAAAACTCAACCCCTTCGCTGGGCAAGCGGGCATGTCACACCGACCGGGTCAAGTATGCCCAATAACAATAACCCCTCGCTGCCAATCACGGCGATTGACGTGACAGTTACAGATTGCTGCTTCATCCATACGGGGTCCTCTGCTTATCTGGACAAATGACCCTAGCCGGGACCCGCACGAAAACACGCCTATGATTTTGTATTTTTTATATCTTTTTCAGGGACAGACGGATACTTTACGCATGGAGGATTAAAAATTTGATTACACGTTTCGTTTTATAATTTAAATAAAAGTGTTTGTTGTCTTTACAGCACGCAGAGATTAAGAATTTTTTTTTTGATAAATGATACAAGGCTCCAATTTCTATTGGGATTTATTTCAATAAGTATACCTCCTCCAAAAATAGGGCGTAAAGCGAGTTTTAGAAAAGAAGTAGAAACATCTATTGTATCTACAACACATTGTGAGAGATGATTCTATGTTTAATCAAAAGAATGAGTATTTATGCACGCAGGGAGCGAATATACTAGGTATAAAAATATAACTAATTTTCACGATATGACTTTGTCCAAGAACGATTAACAGAGTAATAAAAAGAAAATGCCTTGACCCTTTCGCCAAGATAACAAGAATTGGAATAATTATTATTCGTTCCTTTTGCTTTCTTGATAAAAAATTAGATATGGTAATAAAAAGGAAGTTCAGGTAACGAGTTAATTATTTTATCGCAGATGAGCATGCTAATATATTACAAAAATAAACGACCAAGTCAAAGTGTGAAATTTATTATCATTATTTTTTTAATCCAAACAAAAAGGGTTCGCGAACACAGTCTAAGAATTCCCATCAAGTGAATTAAATCTTATTAAATTTCATGTTTTAGAAATAAAGAATTGCTATGTATTTTATTCATAAATGTGAATTAATAATAATGTGTTTGACAAAATAAAATAACAAGGTTTTGACATCTTTCTACAATGTCTCTTAAATTCTCAGTAATACCATATTCAACGCATTGAAATGAGCACACAATTGAAAACACGAAGGGTGTTATGTGTAATGCTTGATATCACATTTCCTATTATGTTATGTTTAAAGCACAATATAAGAGTAAGTTTATTACATTCCTTTCAAAGAAAACTGACGTTCAAGCGTGCATTAAGAAGAAAACAGGACAATAACGTTTGATTAACATGATTTTAAACACATAATATAAAACTTCCAAGAATAAAACCTTCATTTATGGTTATGATTCAAATGTTACATTTGTTAAAATAAACCTTATTTTGCGCTACCCTGTTTGATTAATTTGAGAGAATTTTGAGCCAATAATTCAGTAAGAGAAGGGTTGGAAAATTCAATTATTTATCATAGTAAGGTTGATTGAATATATATTCTTTCGTAAAATAGTTCAAAGTAATTCTAATTTACGAAATTGAATTAAAGAATGTTAAAATTTAAGTTAAGTTAAATAACCAATTATACATTTTGGTAGTTAAAAAAATATATTCATTTTAATGAAATCGCTTGTATAACATCAAATCGGATGGGTGACCTTAATATATTAATTGAAATGTAAAGTAAATGATATGATTCGCAGTGTATTTAAGTATTGATTTCGTTCCAAAACGCTCCCCAACAGACATGTATTTTCATTCTTTTTCATGTAGTATTTTTTCAAAGTACCCACTGCACATGACTACCTCGAAATTAAAGCTCTGATTTTATTACGTTATTGCTTGGTTGGTTGGTAAGCCGAGTTCGAGGCAAGTGGCAGCAAAGCACGCGAATTAAAAATAGCAAGAGGTTTCGTGTATATTTTCGGTGTTATTGATTTTCACAAGCTTACTGGCGACAGTATGACGGTGGAGAAAACAACATGACTAGCCAAGAAATGAATAGTTCGACTCACTAACGTACGCCAGAGCTTTCCTTTAAAAGATTAAGGAAATACAATGGTTTTATAGTTATATTTTGTTTGTAGACAAATAAAAATAAAATTTTAAATATCATTATTCATATTCATAAAATATGCATATGTGTTTAAGTTGTGAGTGGTAAAATTATTCAAATACATTTATATCATTATGTACCGTACATTCTAGCGCTGATACATGAATTTATGGTACAAGTGTTAGAAAATTCATCAAACCTTTCAAACATATTCCTAGAATAATGAAGAGTCTCACCTTATCCCTGATTTCTTGCCTCATCTTTTCCCGTTCCTCTTCCATCTTGCGGTGCTTTTCCTTGCGTCTATCTTCGGCTTCTTTGATGGCCTCCTGTCGTTCGCGCTCGGCCTCTTCCTCCTTCTCCTTATCGTCTCCATCATCACCGTCACCGCCCACAGCACCTACAATGAAAACAAAACTTCATTAAAAACTATAAAACTTTAACACTACACTAAGTATCTAAAAATTTGAGCGTTGCAAAAGTCAACGAATACAGTTTTGAAATAATGGAAATTTTATGAACTTTTCTAGTATTATTAGAAGCATTACATTTTAGTATTTTATTTGTATTATTGTGTCTATTATGTAGTTTGAAATATTAGACTAATTATATTGAATGTAATTTTTTTATCGAAAATTCAATCTTTGAAACTGTCTGTCGTGTATAGTTTATTTAAACATCTCTATCATTTACTAAATAAAGTTTTTTTAATTGCAAATCAAAAATGCTTGACAAGATATTAAAATTATATATTTTTTGGTACTTAAATTTGTATTTTAGCATATCGTTTCGATTAAAATGCAATGAAAAATATTCAATTGATTAACAAAAACATATAATTATTTGCATTAATTTTTGTTGTTTATTATTCGTAAGTAAAAAACGGCACGATAACTATTATCATGTAATTATATTTTTTTATGAAAATTTTCCAGTTCTTACTAAATACGTGTCTGACTATCATTCTTGCAATGCAAATATTATATTGTAAGGGTATATTATAAAAGCTATTAGTATAAAAAAAACTAATAATTTTTCTTAATACAGATGTAAACGATATTATTTCATGATTCATGAATATAATATATGCTTCCAAATGATTACTTCAGGGAAGGAGCATTTAATTCAAGGAGAGCCTGTTCAAAAAATATTCCCGCTATCTAATAAAATAATTGTCCCTTAAAGGCCGCGTTGTTCTATTGGAAGTTCTGATTCGCCAATAATAACTTGAATCTTCAATAAAAGATATTAGCATCCAAATGAATCGACGCTGCCTAACGAATTTAAATTAAACTAAAATGATTAATTCGACTGGAACAGAGAATATTTCGAAAACGGTTTCTTGATACGAATGTTATTTGGCCAAGCGAATGTCAATCTACTTCCGGAGACGAAAAATGATCGTTCTGATTAGTGTTTTGAATATATTTTAAAAAGATAAATATACATTAAATAAAGAAACATGAAAAATGGTAAAAAAGTAGCTTTATTATCAGTAGAATCGACAGTTGGAAAATCTATGGTATTTTCAACCGTAACTATCACATTTTATCACAGAAGATGAACAAAACAATTGATTAACAAAACTCTCAAAATCTCACCTTTATAAAAATTTGTTCTTCTTCAATAGAGGTTGGTTAAATGATTGATTCGATTGATTGATTGAAAAATTGTGTATTATTTTTATAAATGTATACCTAGTTCTTTTCCACCAAGAATGGACAGTTGACTCCATTGAAATGGTTTTAGGTTAATTATATGTTGATCATACTTCAGTTTTATGGTGTTAACTGTAAATTCTTGGTAGAAAGGAACGTTATTTAAAAAAAAATTGTAATAATTTCACAGTTTCATGAAATGATTACGACCGAATTAACTCATAAAGAGTAATTTTTAGCTGAAGAAAAAGATAACAAACAAAAGGAATTTAATTATTAAGTTGAATAATTGTTGAGTTAATACATTATATTATCATAATCTATGATTTTTATGACAAATATTATTCATTAAATATCTGTTTTGGATTTGTGACACACAGATGTTTATTCATTTGATGATATAAATTGAATTATGTGTGCGATGTAAAATGAATTGGTAGGCACTGTTGCAAGATATTACTAAGCAAATTTATTTGCGCCGCTCCATTTGGTTCATTGTTTCAGCACAATATTGTATAAATTGCCAACTTTCAATCCCTTGCCTTATTGTTTTGGCCTACAGCTTTCTATCAATAAGACCCTGATTAACCTTTATTCAATGACATGCTAGAAATATCTCCCCAGCAGGGTGAACAAGAAAAGACGTATTAAAATGATATTACGTAAGGTGGGTTCGCAGTAATTATTTCTCCCCTAAGGGATGTCAAGTAAATTTGGAAACTCTGCTTTGTAAATAAGTCACAAAATCTTTTAAACTACCATTTATTTTTAATTGTAGATTGTGCAATGAAATATAATCGAAAATAATTTACTTTCAATCCAAATGAGTCAAAGAGATCCCTTACAACTAAAAAATGACCAGAAAATCAGTTTTGCAAGGATTATTTAAGATGGTTGACGACTTTTTTGGAGTATTGAAGGTGGTATGGTATGAAATTGCAATTTATTATAACACTAGCGAGTACCCATGGTGCACTGAAATGCCACTTAAAGAAAGAAAGTGTTTGTATTTTAAATCTGTTTATTGAAGTGCTTTTGGATACGCAATATTTTTTTGTTCCGTCTCGTGCGTACACAAATAAATTAGAAGGTTTTCTCAGACCCATCTGAGAAACATGGATTTTATAAATTTAGTCCACACACTTGTAGCGATTGTCTCTGTGATTTTTTGATGATCATTGTAAATGCTTGTCGCACCGGAAAGTGCAGACGTTTGAATTCGACTGGCATATCTGTCGGAATCATTGGCATGCGTGGCAACAGTACATCTTCTCCTTTAAATTTTCCATTTAAGACAGGCATTTGGAATTTAACAATCGACACCATTTGTTAAGTCACACGCGAACTGAAATGTCATTGTTTGTACATATTTGTTTTTTTTTTAGACTTTTTTCAAAAACCTTCGTTTCATAGCAATCGGATGAATAGTATAAGAAAACATACGGGACAAAAAAACAAGCAAACATTAATTTTTATATATATAGATAGATAAAATGAATTTCTGCAAAATTATCACTGAACTCATAGGAAATAGTTATGATTGATATTTATCAATCTTTGTACATAGCTTTTATTTTTACGCTATTGTTATTTTGAATTATTTGTTGCGATTTCAAATAAACTCGTAGAGAAAAAATTTGATGATGTGCGGCCAAAAGTGCCCGATAAAGAGTAATGTATTCTTTTGACTAAATTACAGCATGTAAATTAACAATGTTACTCATTCATAGAAAAGGATGCAAAAGGGAAAGAAGAGTACGAACTAGGCACTTTTCAAAGATCACTTAGCATCAAATGTAAAATTTTCCCGCTACTCTTTTTGTTTTCCATAGCGGAGTTCTATCCGAAGATCACAGAGGGAAGTTTCTATTCTTCAAAAGGCAGAACTTGAGTGAACAAATTAAATTTGAGATCAGTGACGCCCGCGTACGTTAGGGGAAACGAAAGTAAAAATAATTAACCGTGGCCAATTAGTTCTAATCCAGTTTACAATGACATTACTGCATCGTAAATGCGATTATTACAAAGATCCATCATTAAACTCTAGGATGGAGAAAAATACTGATCGTAATGTTATGGTTGTAAAGTAAATTTAATTGTATTTTTTTTGTTAAATTGGGAGTTACATAATTGCCAAATAAGTCCTCAATAAAAGAAGTAAATATAAAAAAGATAAGTTTTAAGCATATTATCGGTAGTTATAGTTATAATTTCTTTTCAGTTAATTTAGATATTCAATAATCATTAGTTAATTTTTCGAAAAAGGTGTATGTTTAAAACTATGTGACCTAGAAGTGTATCTTTGTGCTTCCGTTCTCCAATCTATAGATAGGGTTTCAAACGTTGCTATTCGTACATGCTGATATATCAGTCGACATATTATCTATGAAAACATTATCTATCTCTAGTGTTTAATTAAGAACGTAACCTGAAATGGTATCAACACGTCGTGTAATTAACACTACTTATAATACAAAATAATATCTTCCCAAAATAATATTTTATGAAGGTCGTAAAGCAGATTTCAGCTTGTCCTTCGAACCTGATACTTAATTAGAGAACTTAACTTTGATTAAAAGGCTCTAAATTAAAAAGACTGTAAATTACTGAAAAATAATGAGTTGACAACGCATATGAATGAGAAATAGGGTTATTTTGAAAAACATTTATTTTCTCTGTTCTATGCGGCATTATTAATCAAGTTAAGTATAAGAGTAAAATGTTGTTTCTTACAGCATTGGTTGAAGCATATTAAACAAAGTTGTCCTCTCTTAAGGACTGAGAACGACGCCTCTGTTCGAATATTTTTTGAAGTGGAATCTTGGAGATAATATTATGTCTTCATAGATTTCCTTGGTGCAGAATGATTTGCCTTCGAAACGGAAATATGCTCACTATGCGTGAAAGAAAATTATTCGCTCTAGTCATACAACATTAATATTCTTGTATAATTAGTATCCAGTATTGTAATGAAGGATTGCCAAACTGAAACCTAAAAAAATAGCAAAGTTCTAAGGCATTAGCTTAGATTGTAATATTTTATTTTGTTAATTTTTGTTAATTTCAATGTCCATTTTATCGAAGGATTAAGTAAAACATAAAAATCATTGAACTTTTAAATTTTAAATGGCTTAACACTATAAACATTAAATTAAATAAAACTGATGATCATTTGTACTTAAAACCATTGATGTTTAATACTACAGTTGTAAGTAAAGACAACCAATCGCAAAACAAATATTCCAAGTAATAAGATTAAAATTGTCATTCCAACATTTATTTGATTATTTCAATTCAGGTTAGTATTGTAAAGCAAACGAATTAATAACGATCTGTAAAATAAAACTGAGCAAGGTTTACAATAATAATTTATTTATTATTTTAAGAAACACACTTTCTGCTGTCAATATCTTAATTATTTATTTTTCTAGTAAATAAACTGTTCTCACAGGCAAGACAAATTAAATGAAATTTTGAAATTTAATAAAAAAATAGAATCCTAAAATACAAAAAAATCTAGTCACCATTTTTTTGAGAAGGCGAAATAATATGTTATCTTGTTCAAAAATTACCGTTTCAAATAAATTATTACGTATACTTATATGTGGGTAATAAATTTACAATAAAATAATTTCTTGACTAAATTTATTAAGCGATATAGAGCTTTAAAATAGTCCTGGAACATATATGTTCTTGGCCATAGTAACGCATCGGTTTGACCGTAATTGGATTGTGGACCAAATGGAAAACTTCGATTTCACGTCAATTTTCACAATTTGATTCTGTTTACAACAAAATAGGATTTGCGAGGCAGTTGTCTGCTGATTTTTTCCTCTCCCCGGAAACGCTTTTTGGGTAAATAAAAATACACACTTGTCACTGAAATGTTACAAATATTTGTGAGTGAAATTTGAGAAGAAACTCCACCCTATATCGACAGAAGTAGGTAAAACATTTTGATAAACAATATTGGTATCAAAACCGACGTTTGTATATTTAACAAACTATATATACAAAAGCCTCACTTAATATGAAAATTTCTCCGATAATTGTTAGATGAAATTTTATTATAATATATTGTATAACTATTTATTATAAAATAAAACTATATTACCGGTGTATCAAGTGGTATCCAAAAGCTTTCTTAGACTCATTATATCTACGATCTAATGAAATTTTTATATCGAAAAAGAATTATCTCTATATGTTCATGTAATATATTATATATTATGAACTTAAAACAAAAGTTTTTATTCTCCAGTCTTGCCTTTAAGCAATGACCATTAATAAAAAAAGAGATTGATCACATAAAGTGAGGACATCCTATCTAGAGGAAAGTAAATCCCAAACAGGGAATCACATTCTTATATGATGTATTTTAAATGGTGTTTTTTTTATCGCATGTCTTCATCATGGTCTTCCATCATCCGGAAAGTCGTTTTCGGTTATCGAATTTAGAAAATGCAGATTTTTCGATATATAAAAATTGCAAAAATCCAACTACCAAAGTCCTTAAAAAGTCAAATATAATATCTCATTGAAACTTAAAATAATATTTGCGTGTTTATGATATTTTATAAAGAAGTATTGTGCTGAGTTAAAAACTTTTAAATCTAGTTTTTAATACTATTTGACTGTATTTTAAGTATTCAGACAAGGTATGATTTACATTTGATGGGGAAAAGTTGTGAGTCAATTTTTAGACACTTTTTGCAAAGAATGAAAGATAAATTAGAAAATCAACGAATTTGTAAATCAGATGCTCTAGCCGATTAAAGGGTAGACAAGGTTACAGGCTTACATAGTTGAAATGAGCGCATTTGTAAAACGCATGTAATGTAGGCGTGGGAAACATTTAAGTATTGTGCAATTTATGCATATTTTTGTAATTAATTTTACTGTTATAACATTTTCTCTGTCATTTAAATTATAAAGTATTATCCCACGAGTCCAAATAAAGCAAAATTGTAGTATCATAACAAAAAGGATTATTGCTACTGACGATGGTTTTAATTGAAAGTAAAATAGTGCATTCGAAATTGAATAATACAATCTTATCGTGGCTGATAAATTATATTAAATCCAACTTAGTTTACTAACAAAGTAACTGTGCTTTATAAATCAGTCGAAGGCGTTGTCAGGTATAGTCAACGACGGAATGTTGAGTACCTTCTCCGAAGTAAGATTTAGTGATTGTTAAGTCTTATAGTAATGTTTGTATCGCAGAAACTTAAGGTCTAACCTACGAACCAAAATTGCGAGAGAGGGAGAGCGTGGTCCTTCAAAAACTAGAGTGGCGCTAAAACAAAGCCGAATGATAAATTGTTTCCTGACGTTGATAAATTGAAAGCAAAACTTTTCCTTCGAAGCCTTCGGAATCTCGCGGCCATGTTTTTTCTTTTAATCCGTTTATCTACCGTTTTTTTTAGTTTAACATTTTCATTAGAGCGTGGCGACGAAAATATGTTAAATATAATGTTGATTTTTTGGTCACGGTTGTTTCGCTTTCCTGGACGCGTCTTTATAAATTTTAATTTAATTCATCAACTTTACTATTTTTAAACAGACATTTTTTTATTGAAGTCAAATGTTATAAGATACCTCTGCAATGATGGATCTAATCATTTTTTTTATATTAATTAAATATAGAATTGATATTCTTCGACATAGTCATGATATCGTCTTCCCTCAGGATGAAAAAGTAATTTACATCATAATTCATTTTTGTTGTTTTTCTGTATTGTAGTTATGTGTAATATAAATCCTTTGGTTCCGAATACTGGTGTATTATTTAATTTTAAACAAACAATTAAACTAAATTTAAAAAAAAACAACAAAAAAATCTTTATATTCGTATTTTTTAAAGGTTACCTTATAAACAGGCACGTGAAAGTTTATAAATGGATTTGATTGAAATGTCATTACAAAAACATATGGTCTAATCAATCACTGTTACTGTTTTTTTGCCAATAAGGGAATGATAATATTATATAACCGTTTAGACAAGCAATCCATAACCTTCTTACCAATCGCATAAGAAATCATTTTGTCCGATAAAAAAACCTTGCTAAGAGTGTTGTACAAACTGTATTCAAATTAGGGCATCCAATCCCGAACCCGTTTTACGATCCCGGGATTGCGGGACTTAGAATTTCTCAATCCCGGGATCGAAGGATTGCTCATTGAGAGTAATTTCATATGTTAAATTGTACATTTAAAATTCTATTAGTGTCCATTTTTGCTTCAATTGGAATGTTCATATGATTAAATATTTTTTTTTGTGCATAGAAGTAGTTTTTTTTTGTTGATTTAAAATCAGACAGTCATTCACAAAAAAAGAAAAAATATTTAAAAAAAACGTAATGATCAAAATAATTTTATTTTATTTATTGCATTATTATAGTAGGTTTTACCAAATGGTATCCAAAAAGAGGACGTGTCCTTCAATTTGATTTTAAAATACTGTCCTCCATTAATTTAAGAAGCGGTTCTAATGTGTCCCTCATTTCAAAATGGTTAAGAACGGTTGTAACGAAATATGAGAAGGGGGGAGACTACACTAAATTTACTTTAGTTTTATAGGTATTATAAAAATACAATGTATATAAACAAGCCAAGGTACACGTTGTAGTCAATCAGAAAGTTTTAATTTTATATATGAATTATGCATAACTTTAGCATTTACAGTGAATCTAAAAATCTCGGGATTACGGGATTGGAAGCCTTAATTTAAATGAACTAATAAGTAAATTCATTTCGTATAGTTAAAACTATTTTCCAATCGGTTTATGGTAAAGTAATTAAATTATGGCGCATTAATTTACGATGCGAAGAGTTTTTCATTAATCATTTTTAAGGTAAGTAAGCCCTCAATATACTACGAATAAATCTCTCATAAATTAGATATATCCACCCAATTCTCTTCTCGAAATCGCTTTATAACGATCCGCAATTGCGTTTAGTAAGATATTTCAGAACGCTTCCAGTGAATGTAAAGCATTACCAGCCTTTACTCGTAGGATGGCAGAAACCACACGTGTGTTAATATTAATTTTAGTTATGGCATCTAATATAGCAAACCCGACCCAACGCCTACAGATGATGTAGACTCAAATATTCAGTGACGTGCAAAGCGCACCTTCAAATAAGGTTTGTTTTATTTTTAGATTCAAAATCAATAAACGACCGGCGATGTCTATTTTAACAAAATATTATCGATTATTCTTGACCATCCAAGTTTTCCTGTGTCAACCTTGTTGCTGCTTTGGTAATTTTAATAAACAAGCGATTTTTTGCTGCCATATAGGATTGTAATGCAGTATTTTTTTTATTTGTATGTAATCTCATATCCCTAAATAGTCTATGGTATTTTTACCTTTCCTCTTAGCAATATTTGAAAACTAAAAATGTTGAGAGTAGGAATTTTTGTTTTACACCCTCTCATTATGTTATTCCCTAGATGGAAAAATATTCAATCACGGAAGCACAGCGGCCATTTTTAAAAACCCGATTTAAATGAGTTTTATTCGAGTATAATGTATATATAATAATAGTAACGTCATACAATTTTTCCCAAAATATTTTAATTTTTTAAAAAAATTATAATGTATATTTTGAAGATATTACTGTACAATAATGATCAAATCCAAATTACATATCATGTAAAATCTAATGTAACTAATAAAGAAGTCAAAATTTTAAATTTCACAGATTCAATACCAGTCCGTTATTCAATATCATAAAGAACACTCATAATAATTAGCTTAATCGAAAACCATTTTTACAATTGCATCGAAATAAAAAAAATGTAATGATAATGACAAAATTAGATTTATCTGATGCTAAGATAAAGGTAAATTACTCCCCTTGAAGCTGTCTGCTATATTGATGTAGAATTATCGTAACGACACTGTCCTCTCTGAAGTGTACATGCATATTTCCATTAGGGTGTACACTGTTGAGTGGAAAAGGGTTTCCTTCCACTTTGTTGTCAGTAATTGGGTTTCTCTCACTCGATCAATGATTGATCCGCAATTTAAACGTGGACACGTGGTGCTCCTATCTTTATCGAGGACGATAAAGCATTGTTTTGTTCTCACTTGAATCTTAAGAATATTAAAGCAAAATTTTTAAAATTTATTTAAAAAATTATCTGAGAAATAACTTCCAAAAAACTCCGTCTCTGATCAAGTTATCAGTAAATAATAATATAACTTGCTGTCTAAATAGATACATCATTCAGTTTGACTTTCAGTACACAAAACAACAAATGTAATATTTAACATCCAAATACAGAAGGTACAAAATGAAAATTATCGAAAGGAATTTGCACGTTCATTTTTGAAGTATTCATTGATAAGGGTTATTCTAGTGGAAATGAAATGAAATAATCGACAGGTTCAGGAGAAGTGTAGAAATAAATTTTAGTTTGTTGAGTAGTTCATATAAATTTATAGTAAAAGTTTCTAAATCTACAAGACATCTTCAAAGTCACTTAGAATAGTCATATTTATGGACAATTTTAAATAGCTAAAAATCAATAATTAAGCAAATATTTTTTATTACAAGGTCGTAAAAATCCATGTGTAAAGTATAAAAAGTTTTTCAATTAAAATTGCGGAATTTAAAATATTTTCCCACGAATGTGTCAATTAGCTTTATTGTTTATTAATGGGTTTCACAGTATGTAAAGAAACACGCAATCCAACACTGAAGTTCTGAATAGTAGTAATAATTTTATATTATTTAGAAATTTATTTTATTTTATGCAAATAAATGTTACTATCATACGAGTGCTACATAAAAATAATGAATTAAAATATTTTTTTATCTTTAAATCTTTTTGATTTCTTTATCAAAGCTAGTAATATTATGTTATAAACATATAAATATCATGCAGTCATTTATTATCATAACCTTTATATAGGTGATTAGTCAGAAAGATTATTGATTTAACCCAAAGATAAAAAAAAAATTGTAATTGTTGAGTACGGAAAGCCGAATTATTTATTTATTTAGTTTATTGTCAAGTAAGGTTAAAGCTCGTTCAATTAATTACTAAAATAAAGCAAGACAAGGTGAAAGCTCAAATGAATGAAAGTTTTTTTTTACTTTCACGATAGCCGTTTGCACGGACAGCTGTGTCCTTTCAAATAGAGTTAGAGCGGAAGTTTCA
The DNA here is from genome assembly GCA_022494535.1 of Himalopsyche phryganea. Classification (NCBI taxonomy): domain Eukaryota; kingdom Metazoa; phylum Arthropoda; class Insecta; order Trichoptera; family Rhyacophilidae; genus Himalopsyche; species Himalopsyche phryganea. Next base: position 2,091,615 of record JAGVSL010000035.1, on the reverse strand, counting down.
GACTCACCGTAAATTCAAAAGCTCGTTTTACTAATTCAATGAAAATTGTATTGGAACAATTTGCACGGAAAAGGGAAAGCTTATTTGCTTTTTAATTACGGAAAATAATTACGTTAAGATTTTATCAAGATGAGACTATTTTGCTTTACGGAAAATGCAATTTGTTGGAATTATGCAATTATTGGATTAAAGCAAATTGTAAAAAAATAACGCTTGACTATGAAAACCTCCAAATTATTTCGGAATGGTACTATCATATTGTTTTAACGCTGCCAAGTTGAATTAAGTTTTTTTTTATATCAGAATAGCGAATTTTATATAGTAATGATGCTATTTGTGAAAAAAAACTACTAACATTTCAATAAAATAGAAAAGATAGATAGATAAAAATATTTTGAAAGATTGGCTAAAACGTTTTGTTTATGACACTGTAATCCACGTTATATTGTTCGAACTTTCCTGAATTATCTGTCACAAATGGAAAACTTGAGAATTTTCTCGTGACTTTGGCTGAGAGAAATAATTTCACTAAATCAATTTGCAGTCGCTGCCGCCGCGTTGGAAAATATATTTATATAGAAAGAGGGATTCTAATTTTCTTCGAAGTCAAAATGTGCGCAATTATTTTTTATTATTAAATTTCATCGTCGCTTTATGTCTCACTCTCGGAGGAAGTGGTTTCGTGAAGACCCGCCTACGATCCCCAATCATTTCTATTGAACTCTCTGGATTCTACACATCCATGCAATACCCGTGACACGTGTGCAAGGGATTTTGACATATATTATCATCACATATATGAAAAACATATTTAAAAACGAACCGTATATTAAATATTGCAAATTTCTGTCATTAAAAGTTTTTTCATTGTTATCAGAAACATCAAAAAATAATATGTTAAAAAAAATATACTCTCAATATCCGAAAACTATATTTTTTAAAGAAACATATTTTAAATGTGAGGTTGTAGCTAATATGAAAATTAAGGATAGAATATCTTCTGTATTATTTTTAAGTATATGGTAAAATGACAACGATTTAAATGAAAACGAAAGACATGGAAACACAAAAAAATGTTTCAATGGGATGTTAGGGTAAAAAGAATTCAATGATATTTTCACAAAATCAATTAGGCTGGATTCATAATTATTTTGGTCAATAATGGGCACTCAGATTGTGATAATAATGGAATAGTTGATTGCCGCTGCAATAGATTGAGGGTCCTTCGGAATGGTAAGAGAAGGGCCCTTTGTGGCCCTGCAAATTGAATGAGAAGAAATGGAATCTAAGTGGTAATATGGCACAGAGAAGAAACCCGGACAAATGGGAAATAAACGACTGTCAAATATCTATAAAAATTCCGACATAGATCGAAGGCTATTGTCATTATATTGAATGCGAGAAAAGGTACCTACATATGATGCATTCTACAGACCTTCAAATTTTTAGCATTATCAAAAATAATATCTTTATTTTATCATTCATCATTCTTTATGTGAATAGGAAAGTTTTATATTGAGATAATTAAATAAAAATGTCGTTAAAAAAAGCATTCATGAAATAAATATGCGATATGATTAAAACATTTTTTTTTACTTTTAGGACAGATATTAGAATGCTCTAAAAACAACACTGATGCACATTATTTTAGTTGCGCTTATCGAATGAGAATTATCAATATCTAAAAATGCAGATTCATTGAAGATAACCGGTGTTGAAATTTTTGTGGGGTATTTACCTAATATTTTAGCAAATTTTTCTATATGTGATTTTGACAACTATGTTATATTTTCAAGATGTCTTATAATGTTACTTCACCACTAAGAGAAATATTTAACAAACATCATGAGATTTTTTTTTAACTTTTTGTTTCAAAATTGTTCTCTACGATTATTACTCAATTTAAAAAACGATTGATCATTATAAAATGATTTCTGTTAAAACCGAAAGAAAGTGATAAAAATTATTATTGAGATGATTTCTAAATATACTTAACTACAAGCGCGGACTAGTAATAATATTGATTTTTCTTTTGTGTTCAAAAATGTACATCTATTGATGTTGAATGGATGTAAAACGAGTACACTAATGGAACACCCCAGCGCCACCAGCGAGGCGCGAAAAAGCTCATTCAAATTCAATTAACGAATTCGAATGCCGTTTCTCTCCGATTTTTCCCGCTCTATTTTGTCGCCTGAACGAGATAGATTTAACATAAAGGAAGAGTCCCTCTTAAAATCTGGAGAATGGGTGAGAAGAATAAACAGTTGTCACTAACTGGCGTATTTATTATATAACTGCGTTACGTCGAAAATAAAAGATGTCAGGAGGCAAATGAAATACGAATATTCCTATTTGTAAGCAGAAAGACAGAATAAACACAAAGATATATAAAACATCACATTGAAGATAGCGTGTTTTATAACACTTTGATCTTTTCATGGTAACTTAAATAAATGGTCGTATATACAGGTTTTCGGGTAAAGATAATGAAATAAGTTTATAAGCCATTTTTATGTTTCAAAGACAAAAAAAAATAAGCCATGTGAGATGTGTAATATTTAATTAGTTCATTTTATCTTCACAAGATACAGTTCGATTATAGATAGGATAAAATAACGAAATATTTTATATTAATGGGACATTTATTTCATTAGTTAATAAAAGCAAATTTGATAAAGATATTTTTCCGTATTTGGTTTTATTTAGAATATTTTAATATGGTAGTTGATTGGGGCTGCAGTATCAGTATTTTAAATGCGATAAACTGGTATTTCGGTATTACAGAACAAATATTTAATGACAATTTGACATTAATGATTTATATTCCGGTCTAGATATCTTTATTCGTCCGGTATTGCGATCCCTAGTAGTGGAAAATGTTTTAGTAAAAACATATTTTTTTAGTCTACTGATCTGTTTGATATTTTAATTTTTAATATTGATCATAACTTATTTTACTGAATGTTTTTTTACAGTTTGTGATATGCTCAATTGTCGATATTATATATTTCATAATTTAAGACATCGACTGAGGGTGCTCGATGGAATTTCAATATCAAATTTGATTATTGAGCTTTTGTACACTTCCATGTATTTTGTCACTAACGACCCGGGTTTCGCCTCTCGACATCTTCAGGCATTCGAGCACACGAATGGCCTCGAACTGACAGACAGTAAACAGTGTCTAACGTTTATATAGAAGATACAAATATTATTTACGAGGTAAGATATTATACGTCTGAGAGCCACACTGATATGATAGCCGCACTGATACCTGATTTATCAAGAAATTTTGGAAATCAATAGAGCCCAGTTAAATTCCTTGCCAATTCTGAATGAGCAGCTAAACCTTCCCAATTCTCCGTTATTATATCCTATACGTTGAACACCTAACAGATGTCACTAAACGTGGAATGATGATTTACCCTTTCGTCGAATTGCATCCCGTCGAAACCCACAATACTATTATAATTGTAAAATCACTGGTAATTCCATAAGAAGTTGGAAAGCGACAATTCGCCACTCTGTAAATGTGGTGTTTACAAAATAAGGATTAAAGCAATTCTCTTAATTTTAACTCAGGTATCAGTGTGGCTCTTAGACGTATAATATCTTACCTCGTAAATAATATTTGTCGTATTTGTATCTTCTATATAAACGTTAGACACTGTTTACTGTCTGTCAGTTCGAGTCCATTCGTGTGCACGGATGCCTGAAGATGCCGAGAGGCAAAACCCGGGTCGTTAGTGACAAAATACATGGAAGTGTACAAAATCTCAATAATCCAAATTTTATATATTTCATGTTTTTTTCAATGACATTTGAGTAGAATCCTGTTTTAACCATACAAAATGTATGTATTGTAATGGTTCCCAATATTATGGCACATGTCAGTTGGACAGGTGCCATAATATCGGGAACAATTACAAATATTACATAATATTATAAATGCAAAAAATTGGTAAGCAAGCAATGAAATATGTAGGTTTGTATTGAAATTAAATTAAATTTCCATTAAAAATTAGATGTATTAAACATGAGATGACTCACCATAAAAAGTTAATTTTATTAATATTAAATTTAAACAATTTAATTAAAATAACACTTACAATTTATAAAATGAATGCTAAGAAAAGTGAAATATAGTTAATATTTCAAATCGCACACAATAATGAATGATAAGATATGAAATATTTCCTGTGAATGAAGAGCTTACAAAAGCACGCCTAGACAAAAGTTCTATTTCACAGTTATCTGGAGTGTTCTATGTGCGATCTTGCCTGTCCGAATTTCGACCGATCAAAAGGCTTCACAGTCTCAATTAACAAAGCCTATCCTCAGAATCCACATTACCTGGTGTTGAAAAATAAATGAAGTGTTGATTGTCAATCTCAAAGTGCCGACGGAAAAGCGTATATTTATAATCTATTTTTTGCTGTATTCCATCAAAGAGTAATTTTTTAAACACGCTTTGTAAATCAGTATTAACTGACAAACTAACAATTAAAAATTAAAACAATATTTTTTGGAAAAAATTTGTTTATTAATAACGTTTTTTACCAAACTTTGGTTTAAGATTACATATCAAACTATTTTAAAATTCCTGTTTGTATTTAATATTATTTAAATATAAATTAAGTTTACTGAATGCATATTATCTGTTGTGTTATTTAGTCATACAAAAATTAAGCTGTTTGTTAAAAGAATTAAAAATGTTAAAAAAATAAAAATTAATGTGTAGGCTTTTTAACAATAGAAAGTCATGTTAGTTGAAAGAGTTTTTTTCAAAATTTATTGTCTGCAATGTATGATATCTATGGCCAGTTTCTTATACAGAAGATTAATTAATGGAAGAAAAAAAGAGATCAAATAAAGTTTAACCATTATTATTTAATATTTATTTATGATTGAAAAAAGGTGAATTACATTGCGTTAAATAATTTTGCGGCGTCATACAGATAACGAGTAGATCACAACTCATAGAAGCTTTGGTGGCTGCTGGTTTAACGTTGAACACCCTGGGAAGATAGAGATACGGTTACTATTTTTACATAGTTTCGTGTATTCATAAATAGAAGCTATACTATACTCTGAGAAAATATTTTTATTTTTACAATTCAATAAAACCTTAAAACGTTTTGCCTTTTTGTAATGTTAAGACTGAAAAGTTTCTTGTAGAGTTTGAGAAATGGAGGAAATTATTTAGTGACATGTAATGAAAATGCAGAGCTGCAAGCGAAGAGAAGACAAAATAAGCAAGCAGAACTAGATCGTGCCGCAAATGCAAAAGATAGTGAACAGTGGGTCCCGGTGACGTTACTTCCGATAACGTTGAGATTTTACTTGTCAAGATAACGGGAGCGGTAATATTGATGTTATATTAAATACAACCTTAACAGTTGGCTATCTGAATCTGCGTAACTCTCAACTGCTAAGTTCAATAAGCCTCTATATAGTTAAAATAGATGTGGGTGTCATTGAATTTCCTTTAAGTTATAAAGTTTCTATAGTATATTTTAAGTATAAATCAAATATACAGTTACCTTGCGAAGATTTTTGAAGATTCACATTGCATTACAACTTTAGAAATATTACTGTTCAAAACGTTAAGAAGTTATATTTCAGTATTGTATCTATGACGGTAAGAATAATATATAGAAGTAAGTTAGAATTCGGAGTGGGTGAAGTGACGATTGAAAAAATCATGTACACACGTGTCATTGGCAAAATAATCGTTTTGTTGACTAGAACACTAGAATACTTCTGTAGGTGAGTTCGACAATGCTTACTAACAAACCAATGGATGAATAAACGTATACGAGTATACGTCGTAATAACAATTTCAATAAACGCAAATGGCGACGGGCTGGTTACATCCTAATAAAGAAGGATAATAATAATAGAAAACGGATAGCGCTACTCGAAATATATGATACACTGGATACAATATCAATTTGGCACCTACACATTTTAAAGGGTCTTGAAGACACGTACGTGTTTCCAACTGTCTTTGGTGAAAATTCTACGAAATGTGACTAAAAAGATTGATGAGTTGTACCTTGTACCTATTTCACATAATAAAACTAATTTTTCTTCTCTTAGCTTTATTCAGTAAAATAACTTTGGTCAGTGGTTTCTCTGTGTGACCATACTATCTTACCTAAATCCTAGTCACACCCCAAGTCAATTTAGTAATGTATGCAAAATACAAATTTATCCATTTGTTAAAAAATAATACATTAAGATAAGACATGTGCAGTTATACATTTAAAATTTGTTGTCACAAACGTGCCTTGATTAAAAAAAAGCGAGATGCAATTTATTTGTATTCAAATGCAGGACGGATGAAATAGTATTCGTTTTTGAGCCATTGCACATAAATGCCAATTTTTGAATGTAGCCTTAAATATAAATGACTCTCAAACATTTTTTATTCTATTCTATCAATTTGCAACAAAAAGTTCTGGCTGATTGGATTGTGCGCAAAAAAATGAATTGCTTGTTGATTTAGGTAGATACGCGATTATGCTGTGAATGTGTTAAAAATATGTACTCATAAGAATGAATATAATAAAAAATATCTCAACGAAAATATTATTAAAGATTATATTTTGTAGGCTTTTCTAATTAATCCTGTAATTAAAATCAAAATAACCGTAACAAAATAGAATTTATCCTACAATAAGCCGTAGATTTTAAAATAATTGTTTTTACACAAGATATTAACATAATACATTTTAAATTGTTAGAAGTTTTACAGTACTTAGTAAATGTTTTGGTTGGATAATAATGTTAATATTTTCAAATATAATTTAGCACAAAACTTGCAGTAGGTCAATAAATGTTAAAAATTTTAATTATAAATAGTCAGCACGGCTAAAAAACGATGTGTTTAATAAATACACTTGTGTACAAAGTAGTTTGTTTTATAATGACTTTTTCAAAATTCACTAAGCGGAACAAATGATTTCACGATACAGATCTAGTTTCACAGTTTTCCAGGCGCTTAGCAGAGTGTTCAACGTTGTTGGCTTCAATATTCGTTTGGAAATAAAGAATTTTGTTGTATTAAACTAGCTATAGTAGTTGACAAGAAGGACTAACAGTTAATTTTTAGAATAAAAATTTTGGTTTATTAATGTTTGACTGAATTGTGATTATTAAGTAAAAAAATAAATGTAGACGTTTTAAGAATACGATACGAAGCAAATAAAATTTCTTTGCTGTTTGAAAAAAACGGCTGTTAAAAGTTTCTTTTATACTTAATTCAATAAAAGCCAAGACGGATAGAAACAATGAAATCCATTAAATAGAAAATTTAAACCGTTTTAACATAAAAAATGCTCAGAAAAGAGAAATCTTTGTTCGTTGGCCATTTAAGGTAAAACCAGAGACAAAAAATCAGATGTTCCGGAAGTCGTAGCCATTTTATATTTTCAACTTGCTTCGATTTGAGCTTTCTGAGTGCCTCGCATTCAAAATAGACGGAATAGAATAAAAATAAAATTACAGGAAATGCACTCGCTGACTCAATAGAGGTCGTCTCCCTCATTCCATCGTTCGACGGCATGGGGTGAGAAAGAGACAAGGGGGAGGGAATTGCTTATCTGAATCGTCTGTTGTATTGTCGTTCATAATTGGCCTGTCCGGGCCACGTGACAGAAAAAGCCAAGACGTTTTTGAATAGTGTCTTCTACAGGGAATTTAAACGTTTTTTTCGATTTAATAAAATCAATTTAGCGGAAAATTTATTTGTGTTATAGCAATATAAGCTGATGTAAGATCGTAGAGTAGTAAATTCATAAGTAATATACAGAAAATCTATTGAAATTGAAGATCTCGCCAAGCTTTGTCACCGAGAGACAACAAAAAACACAGAAATTTTTACAAATATTTATTTCACTGTTCTTTTTTAAATAATAGTCTGTTACTGTATACTGAAGAAAATTTTTTCATATATATATAATACAGAACAATAGCTCAATTAGGTTTGAAAATTATCGGCTCAAGGTTTGAAAGTGTTGACTAATTTTTCAAAATCATATGTATATTGTCATAGACTGCATTATTGACGGGCAAGAGCTTGTAGTTATATAAATCGCTATATAAAACTTTCAAAATTATATTAATCTTTCAAACAGTGAGCAATCTGACTCTGTTAATTTATCTACTGTATAAAATGTAAAAAAAAAGATTAAAAATAAATCAGTGCTAATAACGTAATAACTGTGCTTCAACTCAAATGACTCCACAACTCCATCAACTTTTTGATCATTGAATTCAAATACAAATCAAAATGTGACCTACAAATCATTGGCGAACATTTTCTTATGTACGTTTGAGACATTGTGTAAAATATATAATACTTTATTTATTTTTCGCATAATTTACTTTGTAGTAATGTTGAAACAATACATCTTAAGTTTTTAGAAGTTTTGATAAAAATACGCAAGTCATATTAAATATTAAATCAGTTCAAGAACATAACATTTCACTAAAACACTTAAATGAGCTAGCTGGCTAGATGAGAGCTGTTTTAACTGAATTTCGTTTATTCTACTGAATTTAACAAATATAAATGTAAAAGCAGTCGAGAAAAATGTAGCTTAACCCAATTTCATACCGTACAGAATTTACTATTTGATTTAACTCACTTTGATTTCATATAGAAGTAAAATTTTCAATATTTTCTGTGAACAAAGAAGCAAATATATGGGGAATAAACTTAAGTTACATTATATTTAAAATAGATTCAAAAGGAATTGTATTGTATTATAAAACAGTTTGTGAACGACAAGCCATTTTTATAATACAATACCAAACAAGCCATGAAAAATAAAACTAAGCCACTTCCTTAACCATATTGATTATTATCCAAATAACCAAGAAGAATGTTCTCATGTTAATATCAATATACACATACTGAGGCGTGAACAGGACTCTAAATGGAAATTTTCACACCGGAACACTCGACAAGGCTTTTCATTGATATTGCTCATAACCCTTTCAGCAATATGTAATAACAGTTGAATAAAAGTGTTTTTTTATAATTTATGAACTGCAGCGAAAATTTCGATTTTTTTTACATTTCGTTACTCTCCGTGTATTTGACGAACCAACACTATGTTGTGGTTGAATTTGAGCCCTAGACGTAAAGCTTATCTATGATTTTTACATTTAAACAAATTGTTCATAACAAGTCTTATATAATTTAATTTAAGACATCGACTGAGGGTGCTTGATGGAATTTCAATATTAAATTTGGATTATTGAGATTTTGTACACTTCCATGTATTTTGTCACTAACGACCCAACTGAGTTCGAGTCCATTCGTGTGCTCGAATGCCTGAAGATGCCGAAAGGCGAAACCCGGGTCGTTAGTGACAAAATACATGGAAGTGTACAAAATCTCAATAATCCAAATTTAAGTCTTATATAATTATATAAAAGATTAATTTACAAGAAATAATTGATGATATATTTAAGAACTCGACATTACTTGTTTTCAACTGCATAAAAAAAAACTATTTGAGATGTTATTAATTTACATTAGATTACTATTGATAAGCGGTCTTAGTATTTAGGTCTTTCTCATTTCTCACATGTTCTTTCACATTTATTTTAATGAAAAATAAATTAAAATAAAATTTTTCAACAACGCGGTGTACACTTTTTTCGGTGAAAGCTATTTTCTGAATATCCGATAGATTAGAAGTGCCCACTAATCCGGATTAAACACCTACTTAACTTGGAGCGAGGATGATTTTCACAGGGGGATCATAAAAGAAAAAAAATATATGGTGACACGTACCATTTCATAGTGTGGAGGTTGTGTCCAACTCCGCCGCACTATTTACGCGAATAAAAGAAGTAAGCAGTAAAATATATTTCATCCCATTCATTCCGCGTTTTTGCGGTGGGCAGAGCATTATCTTGAACAATGCAACTAATGTCACGCTGAACTAAAGAGCGAGATAAAAGAACGAAACCTAGCTGCAAGCTTATCTCTACGGGGTATTTTTCTTTATTTCTCTCCACTATGAAATGTTGCCAAGCATTAAAAAAGGGCTTAGTGGATTATTACCGTACATTTTGCGAAAGTAAAAAATATCCACTTTTATTTACGCTTAGTTTGTATGTAAAATATCCGTTACGTAAAATTTTTAAATTGACCAAATCCATCAAAGAGGCTTTTAAATATTATGGAAGTAATTTGTCTTTAATAATTCCTTGAAAAAGTAAATAAAAAATGATAACAGATCTTACTTCGCTGCTTGTTATATTTTTGTACACTGAACATAATAAAACTTTCGTAGATTTACTATCGTTTTCAATGAAATCATAATTATAAACTACAATTATGTCTCGATTGATGATTATAATTATGGCTACAAATAAACTTATATCATTCGATAAATGACGTATTTAAAACAATAATTAACCGAGTTGTTGAATAAAACTATTAACTGATAACCATTTCTCTTCTAAGCGAATCTATAGGTTTTCTGACCATACCATAGAACTTGAGTGTAAGAATTAAAATATTTTTTTGTTGTCCATTGATGTTTGTTTTAATATTTGAAAAATTGAGCCGTGTGAAAAATATAACAGTTTCGTGCCGATATTGATATTTTTTTCTTTCTAGATGTCGTTTTTCTTGACTTTTACCACTATTTATATCAGCTATTGTTTGATGTGTAGGTTTTTTATTTGAACCACAATTGTAGAGGAATTGACAGAAAAAATCGTTGAGAAGGGAAAAAAATTCGCAACCTTTTCATCACAATAATTGTATAAAAGTAAAGCAGTGTATATAACGTTTTTTCCTGTGAAGACGTATTGGAAAAAATCAACGCTTTCAAAGCGGAAAAGATATTTTATCGACAACCATACGGCTTTAGTTTCATTTTATAATATTAATAAAAAATGGCAAATATTAATCCAGCGCTCCACTGAGGTATGATTTTTGATCTAATAACCCTGAGCTTTAGGATTAACTCGACTGTGAATCTTAGCGCAGAAAGCTTTTTTACGAGACCATTTCAAACTAAGTAAACTTTTTACTGTTTGCTAAGTAAATTAGACTGTTTGTTATAGTCTAGCGTTAAGAGTATTAAAATAAATTGTAGTTTATTTTAACAAGAAAGTATAAAGAAAAAAACGCAAACTGAAAATGATTCCAAACATATAATACGCATTGATTAAATGGATTAAAAATAATAATGCCTATGACTGCGTCCGAGTGCGCTTAGTATTTTTGTTCTCATTAATTTTCCTAATTAGAAATAATACTTTTTAAGGCATATATATGCGTGTTTATTATTCATTCAGAATCCACCAAACTTGTTGTAGCAAAAGCTTATTTTAGAAATCTATTATTTATAAAAAGTTAATAAATAACTCGTCCTCTTCTAAAATATTAATCTATCATTAAACATCGTAAAATTTAAATTAATAAACTAAATTAACGAGTATATTTTTGAGTTCAAAAAAATTTTTTATCGAAAAAAATATGTCGCATGAACGATTTCATAATTTTACAACATATTTACTGCTCAGATTTTTTTATTGTGTACGTCTACAGCAAAAGCTGAATAAAACCACGACAAATAAAATTTAGAATTTGAATCGTTACACGGATCAAGCATATGGATAAATGATGTACACGGATGATGTGTATTCAAATACTTGAAGATACCGAAAAGCGAAACCAGCGTCGTTAATGACAAAACGTATGAAAATGTTCCAAATTTGAATGATTCAAATTTCATATTGAAATTCTATCAAGACATCAGTCGATATCGTAAATTAAATAGAATTCAGTTATGCCATTCTTTATTTTAACGTTTAAATTATGGTTTACAAATGGTTAAAAAAAATTAAAAGTTTAACCTTTGTTTGTTATCTGGTTTTAAAAAAATAAAGATGCAAATGAAAAGATTGTTTGTTTGATTTCATTTTTTTAACACGTACATCTGTAATATTTACAATGGATTAATGTTTCGCAATAATAATAAAATTTTATGTTTAAAAATACGTTATAAAAACATTTTTATCGATGTTTACTCAGGTTGTTGAATAGTATGGATAGAAAAGACGACGTACCGATGGGTGGAGCAAACAATGTAGTAAAAAAATCAATAAATTTGAAATTGTTTTCAAAATAAACTACATAATTGATGAGCTCTTCTGATGTAGTAAATTGAAAATCGTACACGGCATTCGAATACAGTTCGTCATGGCAAATAAATTGCAAAAATATTCATAGTCTGTTTCTACTTCAGTTGAAATAAAAGCAGTTTCACCATATAAGAAAATTCATAACATTGTTTTCCATATCATTTTTCACAGGCACTTTATTGTGGGCGATATAAAAACCAAATATGTGGCTCGAGTTTCACACGCTCGGAATTTAGATGAACAATGAAGTAAGGCTGTGGGGGAAGCCTTGTGAATGCGTGACGCGACGAGGACAGGAATGGCGGCAGAATTATTATTGTGAGCTGTTAATGAAAATTTGCGCCAGTGCAATGGAGCGGCATAGATCAATAAAGATGTCGTTTATTCGATGAAAAAAAAAATCGTCAACAAAAATACATTGTCCAGTATATAAACCAATAGTTTTAGAGTAAAACAAAAACAAAAGAAAAAAAATCATTTACGTTAACATAAAAACAAATTATAACTTTCATATTGGTTTGTATTAGTTTTCAAAAAGGAAAATCAATGTCTTATACAAATGAAATAAAACCTTTACTGTCATTTGAAGATTTAAAAACTATATTTTCATTTCTTTCGGTATGAAAGATCATTTTTTTAGGTATATAATTAAATATTTGTGCTTAGAATAAGACAAAAAAATCCATCACAGGACAAATATGATCAAAACATTGTACGTGATTCAGTTCATAAAGTGATTATAATGCAAAACGTTTTATGATTGAAATTAGTATAAGCTTTACAACTAGGTTTTGTCGTAAATTAAGAACCTGATTTAATCTTAATTAACTCACAGCTTGAGAAGGAAACTACGTAGCTAGTTGAAAATATGCATATTGATCCCAATTCGAGGACAAGTGTTCATTTCAAACACTTGCCCTCAACATTTGTGAGTTTTTGTATAACGGATAGATACGGATATTTTATACCTTAGACTGTATCTTATATATAATAACGCCGACTGTTCTGTCAACGAGTTTTATTATTAATACGTACCACATTCGTAGGTACGAAATTTTCTCATGACCTAAGCGTTCGCGGTGTATAATACAATAACATGTTAGACAATGGACACACAGTTCGGACGTACTAGCTAGTTTGGACTTCAGTATTTCAATTTCAATACCGTCAACTATGACGGGTACAGTTATACTAATATTAATATGTTACACAAGTTTGTAAAGGGCAGAATTGGTTTCACTAGAGTTAACAAATTGTAAATTCTCTATGAAAAACAGACTTGATTTTAACATACGATTTTTTTAGAAAACGAAGCTATAGGAATTCATTGTGATTAATATGGTTCATCAAATGATAATTAGTGTATTTTCCATAACTTTATTATGCTTATTACACACGCATATACATATGAGTAAATGTAGGATGATTATCAACTACAAAAATAATATTAATTAAACTGAAACATAGATAATGATGAAATATATTGATTGAATTGTTATTTAGTTGGTACGACTCCATTATAATATTATAAAATCACACCGTTTTCAGAATTATAGTTTTGAAGTCGGCGTGAAGCCGAAATAGTTATCAATTAACTAATAAAATTTTGTATAACTGAATACTTTGATATTTTATCCTATTTTAATAATGAAATTCATTATTGAAAAGATCATTAATTGGATGAAAAATGACGAAGTTGTTGTACAGTGGAAAATTAGTCAGTCATTGCAAGAATCATAATCAAATTTATTGTGTATACGTCGGAAATATGATTGCCATAAAATATGGAAATTCATTTATATGTGTATTTGAAATAAAAACTTTCTGTGTGTATTTTATATGTGTTCAATTGACGATTGTACTCCTCAAAATACAGATTAACCGTTACTGTAATAATAAAACAGAACTGTCTCCACAAACACAGTAAAATAAATAAACGGATGATGTTCTGCTATTAAAAGCCATCATTTGATAAAACATGCGAGAGCAAAGCTTATTTAAAATGAAAGTGATGTAGTACAAGCTGGTAAAAGCTGTAAACATTTTTATATTTAAAGTATACCGAACCTAAGTAACAGCATATGGCATAGTTATATTGTAATTGCTAAGGTAGCGTCTTCGTATTATGTCAGTACATTTTATTAGGTCGTTTATACCAAAGTATAGAAATACAGTAAATGTAAGTAATTTTGTTTATTTTCAGTAAAGTGAAAGAACATGACTTTCTATTGAAGTACTTAAATTATCCATATTTATTTAAGAAAAAAATGTCTATAGTTCAATCATCAAACGCCGTTTTCATTAATGATGTAATTATGAATTAAGAAAGAGAGTTGTAAGTCACTAAATATTTCTGTAAACTGTTTATAATATAATTTAGAGGGACAGTGATAAAAGTGTCATTGAAATCCAATCATTTCGATTACTATTCATAAAATGATCAAGAATCCAATTAGGTTTTCAGGAAACATGGAAAGATACTGTGGTATTTTAGCATTATTCGTTCGTATATTATTGTAATACATTATTAAGTACGATAGGAAAAATTCAAGAGTTTTTTTATGTAGCTGATAGATAGTCGTTCAGTTTATTTGATAATTGATAAATGAATAATTAAAATATAAAAAGAAAATTGAAAGCCTGTTTGTTTAAATTTAAAGTGTTTGATGAAAAACATGTTTTAAATAGTTATTACTGAGAACGTTAATAAAAACAGGTACTTACTTCTCAAAACAGAAAGATATGGAATGCAAATAGCCTTGTGAATATTTCGCCAATAAACACAAAAAGTGAAATATATTTTTTAATTATATTTATTCCGTTGGAGATGCGGGAATAATTTCGGCATCCCTTTACAAAGGGGTGTGAGAAGTTGAATAATAATTGAACCACAGAGGAATTCGAGCATCGGACAGGCATGCGGGTGAGCTCGGCAAAGGAAGGCGCTTTGACCTGCCGGGGTGCATAATATAAAATAGCCCCGACCGCAAATTGTCGAGGAGACCGGAACCGTTTATGAAACACCTAAATGAAAAGAATAATCGATAGTTTAACGTCATAACTGCTTTCAAATTAATGTTTTTTTGATATGAAAACAAATTAATATATATTATTATTATAAACCATCTTCGCTACTATTGTGGAAAATTTCCAACAGTAACAAAAAAGTTAAGGAGAATCTATTTTAAAAGCAGTGTTTCCATTTTGTAACGTAAGTGGAAATTCACCATTGGCTGTTTGCGTCATTGCAATCCTGTTGTTATTTTCCTTAAATAATTTTTATCAGAATAAATAGAAAATAGTTATTACGTTCATTTGTAAGTAATTTATTCTTACTCCTCTTCATAAAAGATGAAGAAACTATGACTCCCTTTTCAAGTGATGTAATTTAGCACCTAGTTCTATGACTTTCCTTGAGTAAAGGGCTGCATTCTATGCTGGGCACCTGATTATTCAATTATTAAAGTAGTACTTTTTTCTAATAAATAGCATTTTTTTTTTTAAATTTAAGGGACTACCTTAGATGTTGAAAATAAAGTATATAGAGTTTTTCATGGATTGAATTTACTTTGTAAGTAAATTTAAATGTAAATGACTCTCTATCAAAATAAAAAAACGCCTAGACAATGACAAGGGCCATAAAGCACGCTTCTTATCTGTCGAAAAATCGACATTTCTCTACCAAGATTTACCTTTATTGCAATCGCAGTATTTCAACTCGCAACTAATTACCGATTCCCGTTGTTGATTATCCCTGGATAAGAGGACTAGAGTCACGCTACGGAATATTCGACATTCTTTGGAAATTTCCGCGTCGCGGCGCCATTTCAAAAAAGACGTCGACGTCATATTTGATTTCCGAGGCGACTCTTTCCCTCCAAATTGGAATAATTCATGTGATAATGGAATCCAGCGATGAAATTTAATAAAGATGATTACGATGTTAAGCAAATTAAAAAAATCTTAAGTATGAAATTGAATTATTTAATATAACTAGCCGTGTCACAAGGGATATTAAAACGATATTCTTTATTATTTTTAATACATTATATTTTTATTTGTACACTTATAACGGGAGAAAAGGTGGATTTATTCGATCTTTTTAATTCCCACAGCTGATACACATATTATATGTAGATATTCTTCAGAGAACTTACTTATTGATTATTTGCTTATGGAGTTTCTGTTGTTGAAGTATTCGCGTTTTCAGTATTACTTCATTTTTTCAATATTTCTAGCCTCTTAGCTTATTACTTTTTTTTAAAGCTTACCAAAATTCCAATAACATTTAATTCTCATAGCGTTAACGGGCCTAAAACAGAGGAAAGAATGGTAGCTTACACTTAAAAAGAAGTCTCATGGGAGGTTAAATTATCAGATGTTTTATATTATTGCACAGGGATAGGGGGAAGGGGGATTTAAAAGTGAACAGTGTTTGAGTAAAAAACATTAAATTTGCTAATGCAATTTATTAGAGATGAGATAACCTACATATAAAATCAAGCGCCTGCCTTGGATTTTTCTTTTTCTCGCTCAATCACATGTAAACTGAAGGGTGCGAGCGAGATATGAAGGCATGGAGATACATACAACATACGCTTATGATATATACATAATTACATGCTGCGACGTAGATTAAAGTAGATCATTCCATGTGTGTATTATAGATGGATGCGAACATTTTTTACAACGTTGCGTGTGCTATTTCATTGCATCAACATGAAGTGATATATTTTCTAAAAGATATTTTATTTTACATATATAGAGTTCCCTTTGCTAGATCTTTGCCAATTCAAATATATTTATTTATTTTAATCGACAACGGCAGCAGTTGCGAGCTACTATGGTCCCGTTTTCGTCTGCCATTTCTCAATGAATTAAAAACGGCAAACTCTAGGTGCCCATAGAATCTTATTTGCCCTGGGCCCGGATATTCGGAGACGCCGGTTGTATTATAATGGGTCCTGCCCCACCATCTAAATTTACATCATTAAGCACGCTAGTACGAGAAAAATAAGAAAATTTGCTAGAATAATGCAATATAAATTCTTAAGTTACCCATAAATTGGTGTGGAATTATCATGAAATATTAAATAATATAGATCTGAAATATTAAAAAAGAATCTTTCGATTGTGATGTTTTGGCATCTCAATTAAGCTTGACTGGTAATCATTTTATACCTATACAGCAGTTACTTAAAATAATTTCAAGATTCAATAAATAATTGACAACTATCTGTGTAACAAGTTGAGAGAGAGTTCATTTAAAATTGAAATGTAAGTACGTATTTGATTATAATCATAAATCATAATGAATACAATAAATTATTGTCTGTAAAGTTTTTTATATAAATAAGTTTTGAGGTATCTTAATGTTCTTAGAAAAGTTTCTCTAAAACAGGTTTATTTAACTGAATTTTCTCTTTAAAATAATCTAACGGAGATTTTTATTGTACTTTTTTGTAGTGTGTTACCTACATCTGTACGTTGGTAGCGGAAGCTGGAACGTCCGCAGTGGCAGTAACGCCATCTCTCGTGGGAAAGTGGGAGTTTCCACACGATTAGGTTAACATAAACTAATTTGCACCAAAGGACGTTCTGACACCAAACTAATAGTGCATTGAAAGTGCAATATGTTCCGTCACCACACATAAAGTGCATATATGATGATATTGTGTAGGCATCAAGTCACCCGTGCATAACTGACTGCGAAATTAATGTACATATTTTGCTACTGGAGGCATAAAAAGTGAAAAAAGATAAGATCACAAAATGCATTTGCGGATATATTAAATCTTTTTTACAATATATTTCTTTTGAACTCTCCAACTCTCTATTATAACGTATAATTCAATATTACTCATCAACATTATTTATATGAGATTTTATCAATTAATTAACCAAATGACTTAATTTTGAATGGATGGAAGATTGGTAAATTAAAGTTTTATATTTTATAAAGTTCTTTCTAAATTACTTAATATTACTTGAAATTATTTTCTGTTTTGTGTTATTAGTTATAGTGATATCAATCTGCGGTAACAAGCGTAGTTTATATGACAAACAGGTATTTGTTTTAGTCACACCTTTGGTCACAAAATATAGCTCATAACGCTGATCTCTACTGATTGTACAACCATGACAGTACTATTAGTGAAATCTTGCTCACCGTTTGCTAGTATAGTACTATGTAGTCACGGATATAAATATATATATAGTGTTCTGGTAACGCTTAGGGGAAGAGTTAGGCGAGGCGAAGCTTGTCAACGATGGTGACTTGGTTGAAATGTAAACTCAAACATATAGAATATACGTTTTTATTGAAAAGTAATCATTCTGCAAAATCACGTTTTAAAAAGGGTTTTTACAGACAGCCAAGACTCACGCGAAGCTGTCATATCAATACAATGTTGATCCAAATACTATGGAACAAGACAATATGAAATGATACAATGTATAGAATAAATATTTTTCGCCAGTAATGTTGCCTGTGTTATAAATCCTCATATATTGTGTTTTGGGCACGATATCAACACATAAAACATATTTATGTTGCGAAATGAAAAAAAATACTGTATGATAAACTGCTATTGTCAGTTGAATGGAAGCACTACAGTGGATATAAAGGTAGTCAAACACGTGGATAGCACCAACTGTGAAATGATTTAACACTTGTATGGGTACACTAAGCAGTTGTGAACAACTAGGAGTTTACGCACCACATTTCACAATATGCAATTTTATTTTATAAAATTTTTTCACAATTTAAATAACTGTTCAAATTGTTTTTAAAATAATTACAAACATTGTTTTATGCTTATCATTTCGGATGTGTGGTTTCAATCTTGGACTGCTGAGTAATTAACAATATATTTTTGTCAAACATCATTTATTAAATTGATTCATTAGAACTTAACATTTTTCACACTGACGGTAGATAAATTTACAAAAAAGCCCAGCTATAAAACGCGAATTGTACTCTTGTGACTAAAATTTCAAGAATTACTAGATGGCATTAGAACATTCTCTTAGTCAAAAAAGTGCGACAAACAAATTCTTTGATACATTTCAAAAATCTTTATTGAATCGTTTTATTCAATAAATTGCAAATTCCGTCAACATCGCTTTCTTAAAACTACTTTGTTCTACGATTTTCCCTCAGACATCAAATCTCTAAAACCTACAATAAACCCTAATCTAGTCACGGCGTAAAGCAAATAAATGCATTTCTTAAAAATAGGTGTTAACTCTTTGTTAGACAAGTCTGAAAAGTTTACTATTTAAATTTAAATAAAAGTGGAGTAGTGTAAACAAATACTTTGAAAGTACAATTATTAAAAGATAAAAAAAAATTCAACGTTTCATATTTTTTAGGCGACGGAAAACGATTGACGATTTTCGCAAAATGAGAATAAGACTTCCTTATTCGCCTTAAGGAACATTAACATACTATAAATTTATTATTATGTGATTTTATATTTATTTAACAACTTTGATTGTACTTACTTAACTGAAATGTTTTGATTTTTGAATTGCAAGAGACCCACACGACAATAAAAAGAAGAATAACAGACAAAAGGTTTTCAATATGTTATTATCTGAATGTACCATATTGTTTCACATTTGAAACTGTAGAAAGGTACACTATTTGGTCCAATAGGCTTTTAAGGTGCGGATTATAATTCAAGGCTATACATATTACAGTAGTTTTATTAGTAAAATTTATTTATAAGTTCTACAAAAGGTTTTAGTAATTTCATATAATGAATATGTTAATAATACGAGTAGAACATGAAAAAATCACGAATAATGACAAATGCATATTATTAAAATATACAACATCAAATACTTATAAGTTCTATAATTTGACTATTAATCTTGAAAACTGTCATTATTTACAGCGGGGCCAGAAATAAAAATTAATAGGTTAGAGAACTTCAAAAAGAAAAAAGCTATTGCCTGATGAAAATAAATTTCTTTTTCATTTGTCAGATATATAAATAATTTTCATTTGACAGAAATAATAATAAATTGATTTCGTTGACGTAAATTCAATAACTTTATGCGATATCATTTTCAGAGTATTCAAATACACAATACGAAAAAACACAACGTTATTGAACTAAAAAACATGGATTAAATCAATAAAACGCAGAGCTAGTTTCTATGAAAAAAAATATTTAAAAGACGCATCGAAATGAAAAGCTATTTGAGTTTAAAATAGAATTTTAATAATTAAAGTTTTAGTATTAAAGGTTAAACGTAAATAAAGTTTTAGTGAAAAATAAAAATTTGACTTGTAATAATATAACAGAATGTTATACAATAACAGTGTTATAAATTTCAATTGCGTGGGTTTTTTTTTTACATATTATTTAATGATATTTATGAGGAGTTTAGATTTAAATCTTAAAACAAAAAATATACATACATATGTTTGTGATAAAAATAAAATCCAAGCGAATAAAAGGGGCTTGTTATACGAAGTGAGCATAGGACAAATTCAATGTATTCTGCTTAATGAGTCAATTATCTCAGGCTGTAATAACAATGTGAGATATATTGGAAAGGGATCAGCCTCAATCCCCAATTAATGATTCATGTTTGAAGTATAATCGGTTTGTATAATGATACATCGTTACTCGTTCTATCGTTAAGGTATCTAATATGTTTTGCGAGGTACTAATTTGTATTCAATAGCTACTAAAAACCTTTTATTAATTGATGTGACAACGTGGTAATGATTAATTCTTATTTTTGATAAAAACAATCAAAAAATTTCCTTATCTGCAATTGACCATGCATTAAAAACCTAAAATACTCTTGTCAGAAAGTGGCATATATGTTATTAGTATAAATTTTATTTTGAAAAAAATATAGATCAAAGAGGCCGCCAAATTCATTGATGTTTTAAAAAACGGTAAAAATATTTATGTATTTAGTAAAGAATTTTCGAAAACGTCTTGTAAATCTTCATCCGGTAAACTATTGAATCATTATGCCCAAGCTGGGTAGGATTAAATTTATCCAGAACTTTGTGTAAGGTGTATTCGGCGGAAGTTTATTCATCAAGGGGCATTTAAATAATGATTTAAAAATGAATGAATAAATGAGAAGATTTTAAAATGAGAGTCGCTGAATTGGATAAAATACAAGGATTTTACAGATCTTTGAAGCAAAAGTAAGCTTGGTGATATTAACAAAAAGCAGAAAATATTGATGATAATATACTGGATTAAAAAAAATGTCTTCATAAATTAATAAAATATTGAACTACATTGAGAATACTACACAAATTATGATATACTGAAAAGCAAATAGATTTTTACCAAAATTTTAACTCTCTGTAAATGTATAGAAAGTGAAATATGAATTTAAAATATATATATATATAAAATATCAAAAATTAATGAAAAACACATACACAATACAATTCTTATCAAAAAATTCTATCTGTATAAACTTTGAAGTATCATTAACTCTCTATTATGCTGGGATAATAAGAGTGTAGCTAGCTGTAAATGGTATGCTCAATAAAGACTTTTGTCCTATATGTCAAAAGATATTTTTGGATGGTCATACCGACATAGATTTAACAAAGAACATTAGAATCGATTTATGATGAGGTAATAACGTTTATGCTACAAGCTTTAATGACCCCTTAAGTTGATGCGATGTTAACAATCCGTAGCCGTTTCCAGAAGCGAAGATTAAATCAAGCATAAAACTAAACGTCAGTTACTTCACCATGTGCAAAGACAGTCTGTCATTTTCAATTGTTATGGGTCATTTCATATAGAAGAAAAGCTCTCAAGCTTTTCACCGTACAATCGAATATTTCAATAGAAAATTATTTTTTATAATGAATATGATAATAATACGCCATAAAATATATAAAAAAATTAGAATGTCCATCAGATATAAATATCTTTAAAAGCTTTATCGTGTGTAATTCATTAACACTAAATATTTACAAGATATTAGAAATGTGTTCTTTTAGTATTTAAGTCGTTTACAAATATTATTCCGAGTTAAGAAAGAAGAATAAAATTATTCCATAAGATTTGGTTACATAACTATAATAAATATAGTTTAATGAAACGGAACGGAAAAAAACAAAATTATTCCTTAAACATTTTTTAGGCATTTCGTGGTAATACGTCAGACGGAGTTTCTTATGAGATAGAATAATTATACGGTTAGATTGGTTGATAACAAGTCGCTCTATGTCTTATGTTAAGGAGCACATATGGGCGCATAATTGAAAACATCATACAAAATATGTTATTAAAAAACAAAAACCCGAAAAACTACATTGGCATACATATTCAACATAGACACTAGTAAATGTTGAGAACGGTAATGTAAGAATCAAAGTAAGATGGCTAATATGCCAAACAAGCTATAACTTAAGACCTGTATAATTAATCACGCCAGCTCGGAGTTGTTACGTCAAACGCCCAGACAACGTTAGCAGTCCTTTGTAACAATCAATTTGACAATACATGGTAGACCCCTCTACGGCGTAGCGATCTCTACGAAACTTAGTCAATTTTCAATTAACTATAGTGAAAAAAGCGTACGCAAGTCATCATGTTGTTCTGAGTTGTGTGGGATGTGTTTTGTTTGTTTGTCACAGGACTCAATAATAGATTACTTGAAATAAAGCGTATGTGAATAAATTATTTTAATCTTTAGAGCTGTGTATAAAGTTCTGACATATAATCTTAGTAAATGTCACATTGAAGTAACCTCATGAATATTCAAAATATTTTGAGAATGCCGAGTTAATGTCAATAATGTCAACATAGGTAACCTATTATTGTGGTCTAGTGTTTATAGAACCTGGCTCTTATTGTTCGATCGGGACTTCAGTTTCTAGTTGGAATTCTCCACATTAATTGCATAAAATTGATACGTGTCGTCAATTGCGAACTGCATGCACTCCCCAAATATTTGACAGTACAAACGTATCAAGAATGTTTCCTTAAAAAAATGAAAAGCTATTTTTGCAATGATCTTATTGATTTGTTTATTAATTATCCCTGATTCATTACATGGCGTTAATCTTTACATCTCCATCATTACACTGATTTCAAAATTGAGACGTGGAAACGAATCAAAGAGATTAAGTAGAGATATTGTATTTTATGCCATATCTAATGAGATGAGTTGATTGACCAGTGATTGAATATATCATTAGTACACAGCAGGCACGGTAAACCAAAATTACAAATATTTTTTTAATATGATAAATGGAGAGTCGAAGATACACAATAATTTTATTTTAAATATAAAGATTTCGCTAATATTACGAGTACAGAACGTATCCTTTTAAATTAGTTGAATAATACTTAGAGCTTGATTCTAATACAAGTAATAAATTGCTGTAAGAAATTTTCCTTAAAATATTGTGTTAAATAAAATAAAATATAAAGTTTATGATTGTAAACGAAAGTTGTTGAGGTTTTTTTTTGTTGTAATGAGAGTGACCTGAGTTATAAAATAGTATTAAATTTTTACTTGTATAAATCTCTTGAGAAAAGACGCTTCTATCTAAGCATGGAATTCTATCGGTAATATATGGTTTTTTTTAATTAATTTATTGTTGATTAATGACAATGATAAAACTCAACCCAAATTATTAGTCTTCATACGTCTATTTTCCCTAAAAATCTAATTATATTTAAATATTGATGGAATTAACTGAATAAGAAATAGATATGAGAGAAAAATCAATATTTGGTTGAATAACATGGGTGTTGGGAAGGAAAGCGACAATTAATGTTTCTGATTTTCCAATGAAAATCCATAAATCGAGTTGACCCAATTGCCAAATGGTGTAAAAATTGTAAATTACACCTAAACTGGATCGTACATTTACGCACGAACACTCATTTTGTGAGGACGCCTGATTCATTAATTTACTGTAAATTATACAGCAGTAATTTTTGTTTGATTTTAAAATTATCCTCGTAAAGTAAATAAAAAATTAATGCTGTAATTGTAGCTATTTTATAAATACTTAACACGTTCTAATTACAATAATAATCTCATAGGTAAACTTTACTAATAAAACTGTTTTGCATTAAACTATAGAATAAATTATTAGTTTACCTCGTACTAAACTTGAGATGAATAAGTGAATTATAACTTACCCATCCATTTTAATAGATTATAATTCAGAAGAAACAACACATTATTTATTATGTTTCACTTAAATAATCTCGTAAATAAATAAAAATATTTATACCGAGAAGATTGTTTGTTTTCATTATTAAATAAAATATTGCTCTCTATTTATCCGTGGTGGAGTTTACACTGAGATTTGAAATCGATATACAAAATTATGAGAAATCACACAACGAAAGAACAATGATATGAAATCAGTAATTACGGAAGTTTTATAAAGATTTAAAAAAAATATAGTATTAAATGATTAAACAGTATTATATCTTAATATATGGTGGGTCCGTGGTGCATTGGTCAGTGTCGTTGGATACAGTTACAGATGTCTCGGGTTCAAGTTCCAGTACCGAGAGTCTCAGAAATTGATTTATCGATTTCTGTTCGTAGGCATAGTTGTTTGTGATGTGTAATATTCCCTCCTACCCTCCTACCCACCCAACCGATCCTAAAAACATGGCGTAACGAGAGCAATCAGCTAACCATTGGTCCTGCCCTATCCCTATTCTTCTATACCAACTCTCTTCGAAAAAGAGAAGTTGAGCTGCTTAGTAACGAACAGTTCTTGCAGAACAACTTATGTTGAGATACCTCCATTAGGAGTCTTTATGCACCACAGTGGATATGGTAAAACAAAAATCCTGTTAGAGGTTAGAGAAACGAGGGAAGCAACTGAAAATAATACTGTACTTGTGAGGTTTTGGTAGGTTTGCTAAAATTTAGGTTTGATATAGCTGTTGTTTAACTATTAACAATTAACTGTTCAGCAGATATAGTTTGTACCTTCTCACAGAAGACATATTTTGAGATTAATAATTGAAAGAAGGCTATTTGTGCGGTAAAAATAGTTGAATTTTTTAAGCCCATTATGGCGTGGATATAGTTCTGACACATTAACTGATAGTTTGTCGGATTCTACAATAGATAATTTTACAGAAGTCTCAAGTCTTTTAGATTATTTTATATTCTTTCAAAATGTACGGTTACACTTATTTCACATAACCATGTTACTTCCAAACAGGTTTGGACATAATAAAAAATCGATTATGCTTTGTGCTATAAACATAATACATATATAATTTTACTTAACGAATGGTCAGAATTCTATTATTATCTTTAATACAATTATTTAGCATTGAATAATTGTTCAGCAGCCCTTCACCACTAATGCTGATCATAAAATGGTAGCGGCTGTTCCCTGTATGTGTTAAAGTGATACAGTGTGGTGTTCGATACATAACCAAAATGGTAAATAGTAAATACAGTTTACACTGGATCTATACATTTCCGCAAAACGTTTACGAATAAATCTGCCAACGTTCGTGCGAGCGCGCTAGCCCCGTTTTACTTCCCGAAATATGGCTGTCGTTGATATTTGCATGTTATTTAATGTAGGGTGACCAAGAATAACAAGTTACGGACAGAAACATATCAAAATTATTTAGTGAGTGAACAAATGTGTAATAAAAGATCATAATAAAACACGTTTTTCCGTAACAGATGCCATCTATTTGCTAAAAAAGGTGACATTTATGTTTTATGATCATTTTTATTTTACGATGATGAGAACGTTTTTAGGGAATACTGTGCCGATGATATGATATACAAAAAATATAACTACCAACAAACGGTATAGTTTGGAACATAAACTGTGACTCAAACCTTAGTATATTTTGTTAACAAAACAATATTGATTCCTCATGATAGCCTGTCGTTTAGATGTCTAATATCTATTTATAGAAGCAGTATGGTTTCAAATTCATATATTTAAAGAAAGAATTTGATTAAGAAACTCCTCAGTTTATATGCGGTATAATAAATTTAAAGATAAAAATACTCAGGATAAAAAGCAAACAATATCATATTGTATTTTCTATAGATTACTACTAAGGTTAACTTTGTGTAAGTTCATTTTTAATATAAAATTGATAACTTAGTTATTCTACTTGGTTTATCACTAACGTGACGCGTTTCACCTCTTTAAAAAGCATCAGATTAACCTGATTAATAGAAAGTTAGCCTGAAGATGCTTCTTAAAGAGGCGAAACGCGTCACGTTCGTGATAAACCAAGTGGAATAACTAAGTTATCAACTTTAATTTTATATTTAATATCATATTGTGTTATTTTTTTTAGATGCTTCTGCCTTTTAAAACAAAATTAGACGGGTACGCATGTAAATATTTGGGAATTATCTTTGCTATAAAAATTGAATATAAGAAGCATATTTAATTTTATGATGAATATACTATATTCATTGGCAATAGTTTGCTGAACGATTGTTTTTGAATCTTCTTGTGCTGCATTTGTATAAAAACATATGTTGTATTATACATTTAAGCGAATGATTTATTAAGACAGTATTTATCACAGTAAAACTATTTTTCAAAAAAGGCCGCATTCATTGGATAAAGACAATATAATATCCAACTCTACTATTTTACTAATCTAGACTATTTCTGTATAGTGGATGGTTACTCGAGTCATACAAAAAACCGCTTAAACTTACACCGGGGAAGTTGGTTTACGTTGCATTTTTATATCCGCCATGTTGGCGAGCGTTATCCCTGATTAATGGTCAATGTTGCCACACTGAAAACATTTAAAATTGAAATCCCCGAAGAGGTACTTACGTTACGTGCTCAGGCAGCATCTGTGGTTTTCACCGCAATTAAATTTGGGTTATTTTTCACACTGTATCGATAGATGATTAGTGCTTTTTTTCAATATTAAAAACTAACATTAAAAATTCAATCAGTAAGTTTCTATAATAAAAGGTAATATTTGTAAACAGTTGTTTACATTACTAAATTTGTATTTATTGGAAACCAGAAAAAAATAAGTAAGGTATATTATATAATAAAGACACAAATTTAAAAATAGTATTATCTCAAGCACTCAGTTGATACTTCAAAAAGAACTATTAATATATAAATCATGAGAATAGAATTTCTTAGATCAAATAATTTTAAATGATTACTATATCTTTTATATATACAGATAAAACATTTAAGATAATCAAGCTATACAATACGAATTTATCTGTGAGAAAAAAAAAGGCATTAGATACAATAATATACTGTTGGTACATATTTGTGAACATACAATGAAATATACATTTCCTAATGTAGTGATTTTAATTATATGACTTCAGTCAAATAATTAGAAATTTAATATTAAGTATAAAATAATTAAACCATTTTATTTTAGACGCTTCGTCTGGAAGCTTATTGTATTGTAAATGTATAGACGTAAGCTCATGTTTGTCGGAAATATTTATAGAGCTATTGTATCAAATAATAATATATTTTGCATGCAGGTCTGGGGGAAAGTGCATTTTGCATTCAAAACGGAACTGCGATCCGATATATCTAGAGGGAAAGTTTGCCACTGATCTCAAGATTAAAATAGAAAAACTTTGATTAGTTTTTAGTTTTGTGGCATGGAACGATTTGCATTTGGATAAAACTTCATAAGTATGCATCGTGGCTTTAAATATTATGTCTGAAGCTTTATTATATAAAGGTGATATTATCTTTCATATAGAAAACTTTTTTATGCTAAGCTGCTCAATTTTATTGTATATTGTACTGTAACTTTAAGAATGGCCAACAATAAGATAGTGTTTTCAATTGTCATAAATATGCTAAATATTATATATGAAAGGATTTTATAAAAATATTAATTAATTCTTTATCATTAATAATTGATATACATTTTTTTTGATTTAAAATAGTATCAAACATTCTTGTTGAATAGTACATTTATTGTGATATGGTAAAATGGATTGTAATGCACCGAGTAGCCACAAAACCATTTTTTTTAAATAAAACAATTAATAATAACATAAAATAAGTTTATTATCCTTGCAGTATACAGAATAGAATATGGTTTAGAGAAAAATAGATATTAAGACTTTTAAGTGCATTTTAGGTGTATATAATTTTTATTACAAATTAAGTCTTATTCAGAGCTTGAAAAAGGGGTTAGATGCAGTTGAACTCATAAACAATGTGGTTGATCGTTTTTTTGAGATGTCACATTGCGTCAAAAACGATGCATTGCTACCTAATAATTGAACTGCTGAACTACTGTGTTCAATAACTCGTTATGAAAAAAAGATGTTTACCTAGGCATATTTTATAAAATATTAATAAAATTACAACATTCAAGAATATAAAGTAGGCATAGAGTGCTTAAGCAATTGTTATACTTATTAATTTTATAAAAAAATATTATCATTCAGAGATGACGATAATAAAAGTAATATTTATTTGATGATATTGAAGCGCATTTATCGTAAATAAAATAGTACGCAAGCAAACAATAAGTACTTTATTATCGGATCGAAATAATCAGCGACTGCCATTATCCGATAAATGGAATCGTTACGTTTCAATTGACCGGAGTCGAAATAACGGTTAGATTTTCGTATAGACTATAGACGATATAGCGTCCGTGATAATTCCACAATTTGCATACATTGCAATATTTTTTAATTTGATTACGGAATCAAAGCGAAGAGAAAAAAAACTGAAATGATGTTTATTATTCGCAATGAAAATTTATTATTGAATATCAATAATTCATATAAGAGAGCAAAATTATAATTTGAATTTAGGATACGTATATTAATTTTATTACGCTGGAGATAATCAAAATATATTAATACATATCTAACGATAGGTATTTGAGCACCATACCGTCGTCATAAAATAATGTGGAATATGCTTTTATATGGATTTGTACTCACTAATAATATATATATAAATAAATAGCTGTACTCGATCGGAAGAAGATATAAACAGGATTCAGGCTTCTTTTAGGCTTTAGCATCGCGTGCTCAAACCAGGTTCAACTCAGGTTATTAATACTAGCCTTTTATAAAAGGCTGCAAAGCCCGTTCCTTTATCTTTGAAGTCCTGTCAAAATGATACCACTGTACTCCTAGTTTTCCGCGAGCATAGTTTTCAAAATTGAGGTCGTTCTGATCTCAAAATATTCAGTGGAGCTTCTGGTCGCTGGAATGACTTGGGTGGAAGCAGAACAGTATACGGGATACAGAGAGTTTTGGAAGTCCTTTATATTGGCCATAGTATTCTCTGAACAGTAGGCAAATATGGCCATAAAGACAGAAATAATGTATTCTATGTAACCTTAAAAAATATATGGTAGCTAATATCAAAAATTATTTAAATTCTTACATATAATCTTGGTTATCGATTAAAATTTTAAATATGACGAATCATTTTTCTTACCCCAAAGAAAAGCTTTCGATATAATAAATAATGTACAAATTATTATTCTTGGAGAATGAAATAAAGCTCTTTCAAGTAATTGGCAATTCAATCGTATGAATGACAATCACTGCATGTTTCGCTTTGTTTTTGAGCGCTGTTTGGCTTACTGAGCCATAAAGTCAGATTAGTAAATATTCAAAATTTATAAAACTATTATATAAATTACGACAATGCGTGATATGAAAATAATTACCAAAAGACGCCAGCAAAAAGCAAAGTATATAATATTGGTTTTTCTAGTCTATTTTAGGAATCTGTTAAAGTTGTAGAATGAATTTTTAAAATAATAGAATATTTATTGTGAATTTTGGTTATGCATAATTTGCATAATGGATTTTGATAATAAACGATTCCATTAAAATGGTCCTATGTCTAAATAAAACTATGAAATTTTACAGATTTATAATAATGATTAAATGAATATGATATATTGTATGATTGAATGAATGAATGCGTGCTGAATGATTCATAAATATGGCGAATTTCGAAATGAATACAAAATAAAACTTATGTATGTTCAATTCGATTGACAATAGATATTCGATTTGATAATCAAATTACCATTGATTGAGTAATTAATAATAAAGTACCATTGATTGTTTCATTTATTTTTATCACAAGGTTTGTCGAATAATATACTTGTTTTGGCACCTGACGACCATTAAGACTATAACTATCTTAAAAGCACGTCAAAGAAATGACTGTAGTCATGAGATGTAGTCATATCGGCAAAATTGAAATTATAAATATGACACACCTGATTTGCTTACATTAGACGTTAATTAATTAAATGTAAGTAGCTGGAAGCTGTGTAAAGTTTTTATTTGGTAATGAATATAAATGTTTATTTATTCACACCTAATTTATAAATGAATACTGCAATACTAACCGTATTATTACTACTCCAATGAACTCTGTTAAGATTTATAGCACTATGATATGCAAGAGTACTAATATTTTTCAGTTTACTTACCAAAATAGCATGAAAAATAGCATCGATCTATCTCCAAACAAAAGAGGGTTAAACCGACCCTTAAACCTTAATGGAAGAAGCTTTATATCGAAAGTGGAAGAGGAATGCCCAAAAAAACTTTATCTCACATATGTATCTAAATTGGAACAAACAAAGAAAAATATTTGCAATTCAAATGTGTTTAGAGAGATGTCCTACTATTTGTATAGTATAGAATAGTATTCTTAAGTTATGTGTGAATTTATCTAATAGATTGCTTTTGTAAATACGTTTAGTCGCAAATACTCCTTTCGACGAAACTGATAGATTTGTGAGGACTCACAAACCATTAAACAAAATACAATTAAATTAATAACTTTTGTTAAAAGATCAAAATTAAAACCGCTTTTCTTTTTTACCGTAAATGTATTATTTTTGCATTTATAGATGTCTTAATGTTTTATTAAATTAAAATTTTATTGTATAATTTCATGTGATTGAATATTGATATTTTGCATGACAAAAGAGATTGAAGAAAAAAGTCCAACTTTTTTTTATTTTTTTCGAAATTATTCATTTCTTATTTTTCTGCAGTATACATTTTAACGAGAAACGTTTGTTAGGCACATATTAAATCTAATTAAGGCTAAGAATAGTCTGATATTAGAAGATTGGTTCTTTTATGATTGATTTGAAGATTAAGTTCTGAAAATTATGGATGAGATTGACATGGACTAGACCTAATTTTGAATTTCATTTCACAATAAGTGTAATTTAATTGTAGTGTTGAAGTGGCAAAGTTGTGACAAAAGTACACTGATTTAACAAAATATACTTATTTTTATAGTTTATCATAGTCTACAATAAATTATCTATGTATGTTTATTAAATAACGGCGATAAAAGGCAAAATTTTGGTACTGCAATAAATATCCGTCATAATTAATTGTAAGTATTGTAAAATGTTGGAAATTATAAATGAAAAAATAAAATTTCCATTTTGAATTTCGATGGTGAATACTTAATGCAGCTATTCTCGGAAATCGTTACTTGCCTGTTTTAAAATGTATCGTATGAAAGTGATCGATACGAGCTAAATTGAGGGGTGCACGTTGAATAAGTGATTTAATAATAACCGGTTGTTATCTTTAATTGGCTTTTGTATTAAGTATTTAAGCTATAGCCTACTTTATTAGTAAATTATGTAAAACTTAAGAATTGTTAATTATCGTCATTTTAAATATGCGGTTATACTAACATAGTTCAATAATCTAACATCAAAGAATGTTGTTGAATTGTTTGATAAATCGATTGTAGGTGTGCTGGTATTTGCGTCTACCAGAGCGTCAAAATACATGGCTGATATGACATGGCATTAATTATATCAATTGTGTTTTTGCGAGTATATTAGCTAGTTTATGACACACTATTATCATGGTTGCTTTCTACTTTACTATAAACGACTCTCGCAGTATTCCCAATTATTATTGAAGTGTCAACAGAAAGGAAAGGGAAATTAAATTATATGTCACATGTTTCAAATGTCACACATTTAAAATTAAAATTTATTTCACCTTGTTATAATTGGTTGTAGACTTGAGTAGAGTTTTTTTTATCAAGAATCATTTAAAATATAATACCAATAATTAAAAGAAACGATTTCATTAGCAAATTTATAAGCAGATAAAGCGCTTAATTTATATGCCACAATTAAATATGAAATATATATACTTCAAGCTTATTTGCATACAAATGTAACGCATAATGGAAAAGGGTTTACTTTAGCCTGATGAAAACATGTGGTGCCTCTGGTGAATTTATACAGGTAATGGGCGATATGTCTTGAATTTGATGACATTTAAACAGAAAGAAACAAAAAAAAACTAAAATATGTCATGTACTGCTCAAGATGATTTCGAAGGACTCGGTGATAATTTTGTTGAAATCATTTTTATTTATAAAATAAATTGATAACTTTATTATTTCACTAGCTGTGTTGCTAGTTTAGAAGCATATTAAAAATGAATTTCCTTAGATATTTTGATAAAATTGTGAAATTAATATAATAGGTATTTTATTTTTAGAAATATAATGCCTTCCGACTAGAATTAACAGTTGACAAAAGTGATATCGAAGAAGTGTTTAAACCTATCAATTCGAACTTAGCTTGAGTTTATACAGATAAAAAGAAAATTATAAAATCGTTTTGACTCACTCTTTTTCAGCCAAAAGGTATACATATTAATAAAGGCAGCGTTATTAACCATGTTTGCTTTCAATGAGGAGTATGTATAATATTTATGGAGCATCTAACCAGAAATAAGAAAATAAATAGGTGATACTAAAACCAGAAACTGGTTGGATGGGAAAAGTTTAATAAGGAAATCCATCTCTTACCCATATATAGGTTGATGCATAAGTTCCGTCGTACTTTTACATAGACTATGTAATATTATTTTTGTGTTAACATCTGTGTTTAATGTTGCATTTGTATTATATAAAGGAGGGTTTCTACCGACATTCTTCTAGTCTATTGTCAGCGATTGATCTATACAGAGCCCTTGTGAAAAAATGCATATTCGACACTGTTTACTTTTTGAACTTAATAAAGTCCATAATTCAGCAGTGGCAACCAAAAACTTAAGTGATGTGTACAGCGGAAGTGCTATCAATGTTCGAAACAGTCAACGGTGGTTTGCTAAATTCACATCTGGGAATTTATCAACAACTGATGAAGATTGTGTTTGGTGAGATATGAAGGGCATTATTTATTACAAGTTATTGCAACCTAACCAAACAATTAATGCTGAGAGATATTGTGAACAGCTGCAGAAATCAAAATCGAAACTCGTAAAAGAACGACCTGAACTAATCAATCGCAAGGGTGTCGTCTTTCATCATTTTGCAATGATGCCACAACATAAATTAACAGAGCTCAATCGGGATGTTTTAAAGCATCCACTTTATTCTCCTGACTTAACTCCTTCTGATTTGTACTTGTTTTTATCTCTACAAAATTATTTAAATAGAAAAAATGAATATAACAGATGAGCTGAAAATTGCACTAGACACGTTCTTTGTATCGAAACCCGAAAGTTTTTATTCAAATGTGATTAAAAAGTTGAAAGAACGATGCGAGACAGTCATTAACAATAATGGGAATTATGTAATTAATTGATTTAATAAAGTTTTTCTGTAAACATTGACTTTTGATTTATTAAAACAATACGACGTTACCTAATCTATGTATGAGGTTTTTATTCAATGATTATAACCTTTGGCCGCACAAACGTGTAAGGCAAAGCACCAAGAGAGTTGATCAGTCGACCACGGCATAAACATATCATTATTTTAAGTAAAATAAAGTGAAATTCAATTTGATATTAAAAATGAGCACGTATATATGAAGAGATAAGGGAGTCTGAGAGAGTTCACTTGTGAAATTCTCTTACAGAGAATTATAAATAAGGGCTGTTTGACCGTTTGCGTATTTAATCAAAGGAAATTCTTCGAAGATTGACCTCTTTTGAATTATTTCCGTTAGATAAACCCTATTCATGTATTAAAATCACTCTTCCGGAATAGAAATCCTTTAGGAAGCGGAGTCTTTGAAAGATGTAGACCTAGATTACGTCAAATTAACGTATTGATTTTGAACATAGGCCTATGCGAAACCTTGGCTGATGTTTGATATGAAATAAAAGATTACGTATTTCTCATACGCTCAACCTAATTAATATCTAGCTATCCGTAATCGGTGCCAAGTAAAAAAGGAAATACTTTCGCAATTCACTACGGTATCTTCAACTGAATGAAAAAAAATATGTCTTAAATTAATTTATTGAGTTTTGGAATTCAAAAATTTCAATTTAAAAAGTTTACAGACATATCGATATGGGCTCAATTCATGAAAAAGCTTTTGACTCGGTGAATATATGAACGTTTCTTCAGGAAAAGCGTATTTCTAGAATTTTAACACAGTGTGTCCGGAGGTTTGAACTTGTTCACACTCCTCAAATGAAGGCTACACTTAGTTTGTCCGACAATCCAGAAAAATACGAAACTCTATATTAAATACCCGATACCGGATATTTATGTTTAACATATTAATCAACCAAGACTATATTTCATTGTTTTTAGTTTCGTAGAAAACTTAATATTTATTTTTAAATAAATAAAGCCTAAAAGTATAATCCTTACCAAATTCTCACGATCTGCTAAGCCGGTGATTGAGATGTCTATTTCAATATTATTTCCCATCACAGAAAATTGACAAGTTAAAACTATTGAGTGATACATTTTGTTTTGGTTAGTATTTATATAAATCGTGTTTATGTATCATTAATAATATTAATAATTAGGTAGTAATATCTGATTCACAACCCGTGTTTTTTGTAGAAGGTGCTTTATTTCCACTACTTTTAAACGAAAGCTCTGACTGTCAAAAAGTTGCGTGACGCTAGAAACTTAGTAAAGTTGTATGCACAACATAAAGCTTCATAATACAACTACAGCAACAAAATCACCGAAAAGAAAAACCTTCGTGCTTGGTTTGAAACAAAACTATTGGCTTCAGGAAAAGAAATTTTGTACTAAACAGAGTAAATGATAAGTTATAATAAAATACATAACTCAAAAATATAATATAAAATAATTATGCTGGTTTTTAAATACCTCTAAAAGGCGTTAGGTTGGTTCAACGAGTGGATTTGGTGGTAACTTTAAGTAAAAAAAAATTATAAAAATTGATAATATTATTATTTGAATGGGTGTGACACATGTTTCGATTCTCCGAAAAGCACCTTCAGGTGAGATAAAAATGTATTGTAAAATATGTATATATTGCTGAACTTAAAGTTAGTAAAGAGTTTCTTATAGCGCGGCTTCCTATAGTTGCTACCAAGAATGTCACTCAAAGAGGAGCTGTATAGGATTTATA
Organism: Himalopsyche phryganea; assembly: GCA_022494535.1. Taxonomy (NCBI): domain Eukaryota; kingdom Metazoa; phylum Arthropoda; class Insecta; order Trichoptera; family Rhyacophilidae; genus Himalopsyche; species Himalopsyche phryganea. Next base: position 2,056,057 of record JAGVSL010000035.1, on the reverse strand, counting down.
CAGCTCCTCTTTGAGTGATTATTAACAAGTCATTGTTCCCATTTTTTTTCAGAGAGAAAAATAACTATAACTAAAACCATTTGTTATTGGCCACTAGGAGGGCCGTTATAGGTGAGTACATAACAATTTATAAATAGGCCAAGTAATTTTGTTGTTTAAGGGGTTATATAAGCAAATTGAAGGGTGTAACGCAGAAACGTTGAAGAATATAAAAAAATCGATTTTCTTTGGCGTGTCTCAAATTACGTAAAATAGAATTTACGACTTCCGTAAAATTAGATTTACTTCACCTCTATGGTCTGAAATGAATTAGTGATAAGTAATATTTGAGAAACGTTAATACAAACATACATTACATCGAGTGAATAATTTGTTTTTAACATGTTATGACAAGTTTAAATCTTTCTAATAATGAAACAAATTTTTAGTGGGAGACAATGACCGATAATTTTGTAGGCTGAAAAAATATTTTTATCTAACATCTCACACGAATTGTACATAAATTTCTCATTTAAAGAACAAAAATATTAATTATCTGGGCAAAAACTCTATGGTAGTGCATAGAAATATTTTCAATACTTAAGAAATACAAGAGTTAAATTTAGTTTCATTATTTAAATTGACATACGATTTTCGTATCCTTTTCTGTCGGGATTTGAATGAAGACTTTTGTGCTATAAGATTTAACACAATAATTTGATACACCATGGCCCAGTATTGGCGCAAGTTTTTATTGCGAGTGTTAAAAATAGGTGAATCGTAATTCATTATTTGGTAACTATATTTTATGTTGCCAATTTATTAGAACCATTATCGAATTATTCTGGTGTATATTAGGCTGATCGTTTCGATAGAGACGTTTATAGGCTGCGGTTTGAGGTTGTGGTCCACACTCTATCGACCCATGATGCCACTGATATGTGCCTAACAGTGCCGTGCTTAGATATTTGTGTAATTATATTATCAAAAAAAACTTTTCATATTCTTTAAAATTTTTTCGAAAATACATTTTTTCAAATAAATACGAAATCATTTATGATTTACACAATGAATCTGTATAGCTCAAAGTTAATATTAAAACAGTATCTTTTTTGAAGAAATATATTTATTGAGTATACATTTTAATTCATTTTTATAGAGGGTATACTAATAGCACTAATAATTTATTTGATAAACTCTATATTTTACAATTAAGTCTGGCCAAACTTAGAATTGTAAAATTTGCAGTTTCGAGTGATTACCCTATATAAATTTTGCTGAAATATATATAACGCATGTCTTAAAATTACAGAGCTAAAAGAAATATTACTTTTTTCTGTATTTTTGAGTAATTTTTAACCAAATATTTATTTATTTAGTAAGAAAAGCTTTGACTTTTGACAAAACTTTCAATGATGATAAAGATCATAATGCAAACCCATCCTATTTACCGATAGATAGAACGCCATTGCGGTCCATCGAAAGCTTGTTGTTTCCACCCCAATTAACAAGCAAATAAACATCCCTTTAATGGCAATGACTCAACCTTAATGACATTGTAAATTCCAACGTTAAAAAAATAACGTTATTTTACACATTTTTATTTGTATAAATTCAAAATACGGTCCGATAAATAATGTTAGAGTTTATAATAGTTGAAGCTAAAAATGATACAAACAGAAAATTATTTTTATGTCGTGAAGGCAATCTTTCAAAACGTCTCATTTTGTATTAAAATTAATATATTTGTCAAATGGTTAGTTCTAGTTTTCAAAGATTAAATTTAGGTAATGTATAGTATGTTGATTAAATTACGTATTGAATTATTTTAAGAGTATTCAGTTCATAAACATTTCAAATTGTTAGCTTTGTTATTCCGTCAATTTGAGAAGCACGTGTCACAATTAGTGGAATAACAAATTTATCGATTTTAAATTTATATAATAAATGAATATTGCGTATATTTACCGCTAAATCAATCGAAAATATTCAGTTCATATTTACATAAATGAAAAAACTCATTTGTATAGATCTAAATTATAAAATAGATAAAAATATTTGTAAGTATTTTTAATGTTTTATTTTTTCATCTACTATGGGTTTAATAATTATCAATTTGCGAAGAAGAGTCAAAAAAACGTTTTAATTTATAGCTGGGTGTTATACTACAGAGTTTTGAAATATTTTAACACCTTAAGTAACATGAATAGCGTAAGGCTTATTTTTGTTGCGAGTACTAAGATGTATAAACTTTTAAATAGTAAAACGCATCTACTGTATAAAATAAACTGGCATTTCTTTCTTAATAAAATTGCGTCCCACTGAGCTTAAAAAAAATCTTCCCGTTTTATTACGGTCTTCTTATTCCAATGCCAGCACCATTCTTTATTACAGCCATTTGCCGAAACAAGCGCATCGCATTTTTGGAAATGCGTTTTCCTTTTTCATCATGGCCACGTCAAAATTACGCGGGATGGAAAAAACTTGACAGGAACATCGTAGCTCAAAACTGAAAGTTACTTTATTTAGACAATATAATTATATTCTGTTTTGTTCGGAATGAAACCATTTCATATAATATTTTGAACTCATTTTGGGCACTTAAAAAAAATTAAAATGATTTTTATAAATTTTAAAATATCAGCATAATTTGAAACTTAATTATATTCTGTTTTGTTCGGAATGAAACCATATGTATTCTTTTTTGCACTAATAATCAATGACCTTATGATTTTAAGCCTTTTGTTATGTCCTAACGAAAAATAAAAAAAACGGATGGTGATAACGTTCCTTATTTTGATAAATTATTTAAATAAATCTGCTTTAAATGTTGATAACATTAATAAGAATACGAAATACATCTTCGTCATTTGAGTCATCGGTGATTTTTTATTAATAGAAAATCAAAATTTAATTGCAATGGCTCTGAATATATTAAAATATTCTATAATTAACATAATAAAAATCATAAAGCAATATTTTATGTAAAAACTGAATTTATAAAAGACATTGTATATTTTATTTTATAAATACTTCATTCATAATATTATATGAAAAAGTATGAAAGTTATTTTTTACTTATGTACAGACAATTGAATAATCATATTAAGTGACAGTAAATTTTTCCCAGTGGGTATTATGTTTTATTTTTCGCAGTAAAGTGCGCGAAATGTCTCACATGCTGGAATTCAAATTCAAACATGTGTGAGAGTCTATAGTAAACGTCGTAACGGGAAGGAAAATTACTGCGTACGATTGCATTAAACTGTGCTATGTTCTTCCTTATATTAAACTGATGTTGGCACGCCGTTTGAATACTGATAAATAAAATGCCATCATCATTTAAATCAGGCGTCGCAAACTATAAACTAAATCTAATAACCTTTATCTTATTGTGACAATTTTAATGGTTTAGAGCTTAGGTGGGACAAGCGTGTTAAAAATATTTGGTTTCTTATTTTCTATTTAAAATAGCAAGATACTAGCATACATATAATGGGTTATCATTTAAATTAATTTCCACACAATTTGAATAAAAGTTGACAAAAAGTCTTTTATTTGCATTCGATTTGGCAAAAATGACAATTTTTACCACCCTTCATTGTAGAGTAAACTCCGATAGCAAATATTTTATTCTAATTTAATCGATAAAAATATTTTATTCATATGTTCATAACAAATTACAACTAACGTTCTTTATTAGTCACGAAAGTTATATCCTCAAACGAAAAGATTTTTTAGTTTATTTTCAATTCTTTTGACCGCTTATTTGAGGAAATTTGTTTTCAATATTTGATATTTTACTTGTTGTCACATTCAGTTAAACAACAAATAAGGTACCAAAACAACAGAATTTTTATGAATATCGGTAATTATTAAAATTAAAATTAAAATCAATACTTAAACGAAAATAGATTGTCTTCTTAACCTAAGATTATCCCTATCTAAAAAGGTTTTTTTGAATAAAAAAGATAATATTTTTGAATATAATGTATATCATTACTATATAAATTATTTTTTTTATTATGAGCGTGAAGAAAATTCTAATGCTTTAAATATAACATACAAAAATGAATGTTTATACAATTTTAAATAATAATCCTGAAAAGTGCTGACACTGAACAGAAGATTTTATAAACAAAAAGTGTCAATAAGAAAAGAATCGAATATAAATATGCAAATTTTATTTAAGTCAAATCTAAAGGACAAAAAAAGTTATTTGGACTGTAATTTTTAAAGCTATTTTGAACCCGTGAAAACCAGAATATACAATTTTCCACGCTTTTTAGGGAATATTTTCTAGCAACACATAAAATAAAGAAACGAATAGTTCTTTGATTATGATCAAGACCAGTTTCACTCATCACTCAGCATTATCATAAGTTGATAATGCTCGTGATGAGCAAAACCGGTCCTGATTATTATAAACGTGTGGAAGTAGTACAAATGAATTGTGTTTTATTTTTTAAAATATAATGTCTTTCCACCAAGAATTGACAGTTAACACCCTAAAAGTTCTTTGATTGTTTGAACTTTACTGTATCTCTATGAGACACAATACCGTACGCCAAATGTGACGTGAAGCATGTGAAATATGCTTGACAAAAATGTAATGCATTGAATTCTACACATAAAAGCAAGTAAATTCCATCGTTTGTATTACTTTAGAGTTGTCATTCTGAATTATTTATATCGAGTGCCAATAAGAAATCGTAAATACGTCAAGAATGAAATTTCATTCCATTCGTTTTTAGTTTTTTTAATATCCTTTATAGGACTATATACATAAACTGAGTTTATTAAAATTTAATTCTGCTATTTTAATTTGAATTACTTTGCATGAAAAAATTTTAGTTTTATACAATAAAAATCACGTAACAGAAGGCCTGAAACGAAAACCAGTAGTTTAATTTATAAATGAATGTGCTGAATAAAAATGTCATAATTGCAATAATTTTTACAGTTTACGACTAGAGAACGTATGTTAAACGGTTTTTAATCGTTCATCGTGCGTTGAAGATATTCTTGATCAAGTAAATTTGTGTTTTTCAAAAGCGCAATGGTTTTTTCAAAAGGCCATAGTAAAATACTATTAGTGATATTTAGGAAAAAAATATTTTTGATATTATGGAAGTAATGAATAAAAATAGCCGTATTAAAGAGGAACAATTTTAATCAGCTAAGGAAATATCTCAATTTATAATGTAGATATAACTGATAAAGCTCGATCTCTGACGTTAAAACGATTCGCTCTAAAAGCTTCCTATTATATATAACAGCAACGCGTCGACTGAGTAAGCAAACTCGCTCATAAAGCTCTTTGGAGAAAGGTTTTGGCAAACGTCCAAAGGCCGCCGCTGTAACGGGGCTAACGAATGCATCCAAATAATACAGCCTCCAAAAATGGTGTGCCAGCCTTTTGTTGAGCATCGATTTTCGTAACGGTTTACTTTTATATACTTTTCACTTACGAAAGATACCAATGGAAGATTGAACGAGCTTCCTTATACAAAAAATGATTGCTTCATTTTAAATAAAATAATATTCCTACCGAATATCATATCTGACTTTACTGTGAAATATATTTATAAAAAAACATGGTCGTTATAAAATTGAATGATTGTAATTATTAATAATATATTATATTGGAAATGACGTTTCGAAAGGAGAAAAAGCAATTTTAATACGATTAAAAATGAGAAAGTCAAACTTACACCCAGAAGTATATCAATCATTCTGAATTAACTGCTGAGCACTCACCTGAAACAAAAAAAAATGTTATTAGAAAAACAATTCCAAAACAAAATACACATAACGATATAAAAGGGCCATAACAATAAAAAGAAATAAACAAATTACAAATTAAGTATTATATAATATATTGTGGTAATGTAATTATTACAAAAAAAATATTAAACTGTATCACTAAAAATTTGCTATGATATGTTGAGATATGGTTTATTTTACATCAAGATCCATATAAATTATGAAAATATATCACATAAAGTCCTAGCTTAAACATTGGACCGTCTATCAGTGTAAAAGAATGCGATAATAATATTTATTCTGAATCAGAATAACCACAAATTCAAACAAAGCTTAATTAAAATATTTTTGTACCCAACTTAAAAGGAACGAAAATTTGTTCCTAGAATATAAACTGAATTACTTTCCCTTATTCTGGATTTTTTAAACAATTAAATTCTATGCAAAACAGGATAGACAAAGTTTTATCAATAAAAAAGAAAAGGCAAAACATTACTTTTTTGCGACGCAATGTAAAAACTTTTTTAATTTCAATTAAAATACGGATTCTGTGAACGACTTTTGTTTCACCGTATACATAGTCGTATTGAATCGAGCTAAAAATTTTAGATTATAGTGAGACCAAAGCAAAAGTTATCGTGTGGCATTATTATGATTGAAAGTCGTTCTCAAGCCTGTATGGATACTAAAACTTTTCGGGAAGTATTTCAAAGATTCCCATTATCAAACATAGAAAAGCTATTTGAATACCATATTAACCTAATCAAAGATGTTTTACCATATCTCTATAACATTTCGTATACTATTAAAGATAATTAAATTATCAATTGTTGGAGGGTTATGAGTTACTAAAAAAGATATAACATCCAGTGAATTTAATAATTTTACAACTGTGGTGGTTAATTTTGAAAGCTATGCTTGTTTCTTCTATGTTATAAGAAAATATGTATTTAGTGTTAACACATGTATATGATATGACATAAAAGGTATGAAGTTGTATTTTCAATACACAAGATTAGTTGTGGCATTTTGGTGCTACGACAAAGAAAGAATTAAAAAAAACGCTGCCCAAATTTATGTTGTCAAGTTTTATAAAATTATGAATTTTTGTTTCATTTTATCAAGTTTACAGCTCGATTGGCATATAACAGTTTAAAACATGAATTTAATATGTAAAATACTAAATAAAATACGTTTGCTTATAAATTCTACAAAATTATTAAAATTATGTACGATATTTGACAATAATAAGGTTAAAAAATGAAAAGAAAACGTACCCAATATGTTCATCTTTCGCTTTAATTTTCGGCCACTTGTCTAATTTCTTCTACGCCTCTTTTTCTGTCTTCAATTTTAACAGTCGAATACTCGTACAAAAATAAATAATTATCCAAAACTTTTAACGACAGTTTAATTTTCTTTAATAAAAATTTATTTATAGCACCAACGAATTGAATTAAAAATACAGACTAAAATTTACGATAAAAAGTTGTTTTGAAAATGGACATTTTGCTATATTGCTCAGATGTTGGTTGATATTTAGCTACATTCTGTAAAACATTTAACGACTGTTACAGTATTTAACTTAAGGGCCAACGATAACCAAGATTTAAAAAAGACTTTTGCGTGAACCATTCGAGATAAGAAAAATATCTTGCACGAAAAAATCTTTCAAACAAGGTTGTCATGAAATTTTAATATTTGTTTGTAAGTTTGTTTAATTCCACCAGTGTGTAATTTGTTTGATTTATGCAGTGCTGCCATTAGAATTATTTGATTTTATGATAAAACACTGCTTATGATCATGCATATGATTCGAGTCACAGTAAAGTTAGAATATTTTTTAAGACAAATGAAGTGTAAAAAAGCGTTGAAATTTTTTACGTAACAGTTATTAGAAAAACAAAGTTTTATGCTGGATAAAAGAGCAGGAAAGGAAAATAACTGAAGAATTCAATGCAAATTTAGAAGAACGACAAGGTTTATATTAAAAGCTTTAGAATGAGTAAGAAAGTTGAGCAATAGAACCAACCGCTAAAAAATAAACTAAATGTATATGGCGAAGATGAAAATATTTAGGCCCGAAAGTAAAATAATGCACCTTAGTTCACCGGAGCGCCGCTAGACGTGCGCTGCGGCATGCTCTGGGCAACACTGACGGCAAAGTCGCGATCTGCCCTGTCTAATACGAGAAAACTCGCCACCAATACAGCGAAAGCAGTGCGGAAAGCTCAGGGGTGGGGGTTGAAATTTGAGGCTGTATTGGTGGGTATATGTGTCGTACACGGTGATACGGAAGTATATCGATTGGATTAGCCCGAGAGTGCGTTTTCCCGTCCGCATTTTATTCTGAGATGGAGCTATATTTTTGATAATTTCCATAATACGGGGGCGTTAAGTAAGCAAACACTAGATTTCGTGTTGGTAAAAATCGAGTTTAAGTGCTCTCCAAAAAATAAATAATATCCATATAAATCGATAATTGATATGAATCATATTATACGTAAATACAACTTCAACAGCATAGAGTTTCTGTATGTTGTCAATAGTAAATAAAATTAGCAATTACACAAATGAATAACTAATGCATTTCAATTTGTATTGAAAAAGTCATTTTTAAAATAAAATTAATACTCTTATCCGAACAGGAATGATTTTCACAGATCTAATGGACATAATATTGATTTTAACTGGCTTCCGTGTCATAGAACTATTATAAATTGTGGATGTAGCAATTTTCTTTTATCCCTGTAGGTAAATTTCTTTACTAGAGTGAGTTCTATCTCATTCTATCTCCTACTGAGAAGGCTTCTCTTGTCTCCCTCCGATTCGTAGCTTAGCTGGCCACGTCTAACACTTAAGGCGCCCTTATTATTTCGGTGAAACACCGCTAGAGGTATCGGGTTACTAACACTCCAAGCAAACTCTAGTAAAGTCTTCTTGCATGTTGCAAATAAGAAAGAGAAAAGAAAATGCATTGTTTGTTGATGCTACATCTTGGAAAAGACTATGGAATATAAATTAAAAATAATATTTCAATTTAGATAAAGATTTATAATTATATGCAAATAAAACATCAATAAAAGGATTATGATCTATGAGTGAATTACTAGTAGGCTTTGGAGTTACTAGTAATTCACTCATAATATTGTGTGTCATGTTTTATAAATCATAAAAATAAATATCTAGTTGATTTTTTGATTATTTATTTCATAATGTTTTGTATTGATAAATAATAGCCCTTGTCAATGAGTAAATGAAAAAATATATTTTGTTATTTTACAAATTCACAAAATATGCTTCAGTGAAATAAACACCCTTTTTTTTACTTTGAGGTTAAAGAAACTATGTTTTACATCAAGAATATTATAAAACAGTAATAATACGATTGGAAGGTTTAAAAATAGCATATTAATAATGTAGGTTTGAAATATCAATAAAAATTAAGCAACAGAAATTTTTTTGTTATTGTTGTGCAAAATCGCTCCAAACTGCCATTTTTATAGGTAAATTTTTAAACTTCCAGATACACTAAAAAAAATATTAAATTTTTGATTGATAGATGGATGGTATTAATTAAAGTCAACTACTGCCAATTTGTACCATCGTACTTCTGAACGGGATTACCAATCAATCCTCTATCAAGACCATCATATTGTTTTTTATCTTCTCGGAAATCTGAGGTAGTTAGACAGGCATACAATTAGTCCAAGTTAAAATTCTTACGCTTAGTGAGTCTATATGCGTCACAGTATAAAAATTCTTTGTCAAACAGATTATTGGAGATTATTTATTGCTTCAAGTTTAGTCACATTTCATTAACTTTCATTAGATGACAAGGCATTTACCCCAAAGCTTCAATGCGGTTTGTATTGTCATGTTTTGGATCGTTTAATAATAATAATTAATCTTCCGTAAGTGATTTTAATGAAATAACTTATTTATTTTTAAAAATTTGCATATGTTTAGTTTCCAAATTTGTAATTGAAATGACTAATTATTGAAAAGTGAGATTTTGAAATTCAGAATGTACGTAAAGGTGATCTTACCACGATCGCACTTAAATGATTTCGAAGATATTTTCAGGATGTTTTGAAGAAAGCCCATGCCGTGACATAGGTTTAAGATTTTTTCTAAATAAAATCGATTTATAGTGAAATTATATCTTATAAATCAGAGTAACTATTATTATTGACTAAGTGATTTTTGACATGTCGCTCTTCAATTATGTAATTTCATATGTTTTTATTTTAACAATTTAAATTTTAAATTGAGCTATAAACGCGATCATTATATAAAATACAAATTCAACCAAAGTTATATTGCGAAGTCAATTTTATGAAAGATCGAGTTTGAAAAGAGTAAATCATATTTTTTTAATAGTAGTCTAAGAGTTTTACTAAAGTAAGTAATATATGATTTATCGCAAATACCGTTTGATAAGATATTATTGAATTAAGCTAACAAAAACTATTTACAATCCCTTATTTCGTTCTTGTTTTCTGAGTGGAACTGGTCTTGATTAAATGAAACTGATAATTTTAAATTTGCTAGTATTAATTTGAAATAAAAGTTAATATTGTTTTGCACTATGAGTTGACAATGAAAATGATATAATTTGTTAAACAAAACACTTCCACAAATCACAAAATATCATCCGTGTTCAAAGTTTTTGATTGAAAAACTATATTTATTTGATATAAATTCATGGAAAAAATTAAAAATATTAAATGCTACAAACATGTATAATTCAAATAAATTTGGATAGTCTGGATGTAGCATATTCAGTCAATTGAAAGCATCAATAACAATTGCGAAATAAATCATTTGAAAGATGTAACATAAAGTCACTAACACTACACTAAATCGTATACTTTGTAAGTTCATAGTACCAATGTCTAATCCTTCATTACACGTTTTGAATTGGCATTGCTTTTAAGGTTACAAAATCCAGTTGCTTTGTTTAAGTAACAGCGAATCGAAAAAAAATCGAAGGCAAGGCAGACGCTCGAACTGCCCAGAAAATTCTTCTCACTTATTCAGTTAATTGACAAGATGAGTGTTGGAAGATATTCCACCCTCCCATATTTCTCTCTTAGAAGGGCGAACGAGAATGACTGAACTTTTACATTGGTTGTCAGATGTTGGTGCAGTATTCAATATTTGGCCCTTTCAAATAATTATCAAATGTGTATAATGCTCACGTAATAAATGAAATGACAGATGAAAACACTCTTGTTAAAAACTATTACGCATGTATTTAGAAATGAGCATCAACAAAATGACAACATATTGAAATAATAATGTACGAAAAGAAAATTATATAAATATAAAACCCTGCTTAATTTCTAATATATTTTTTCAAAAGTCAGAAATTTTATTCAAGACAAAAAAATATCTGCCGTATATATTATAATATATACAGTAGTGCCATATCATTATTGATTTAAAACTACTGAATAAACTTTATTAGAAAACATATATTAGGTTTTGATGTTCTTTATTGTATCTATCATCTTTTAAATGGTCAAAGTTATTGTTAAATTTAAATATATTATATGTTTTAACAGTTTTTTTCTTTGACAATAAAATAATCAGCTAAAATGTAATTGAAATGTTATTTCAAATTTTATATACTGGTTTATGTTATAACATATGCTAAATGTACGGGTAGTTGATCATTTTCGATAAAAGTGCCCAAAATAGTGCGGGATTGCTCTAAATTGTAGAGTTCAGACAAATGAAACTATCTTTTGTCAAATTGAGGAACTAACACATCACCATATATTTCATCCGGGTGTCATAGCGGCCATTTAACAACAACACCTTATGCAGTAAGTATTTTATTTTGAATTTTTTAAGAAAATTGTTAATGATATCAGTGAATGTAAGCATATGTTACTTGATTCAACCAAGAGTGGTCTTACAGGAAGCTCTGATGAAAGGTTGTCATGAAACCCTCTGATTAGGCATGGTCAACCACTGAAAAAAAAGTGGTCAACTTCCAAACTTTCAATTTTTTAGATGTTCAACTACTGACACAAAAACATGGTTGTTAAAAATTGAACGTAAATTTTTATAACAGACCCTTTTCTAATTTTTGTTTTATCATATTAATTTAGACATTTGGTCCATTATGAATACACTTGCTTTGTCATCATTCGGTTTAATGCTAAACGTTAATCGTTATTTTTGTTAAATTTTTCTCTTAAGCGGTCAACTATTGGTACGTTTACTATAATTATTATTTTGTTAAAAAAAATCTTAATACATTATTAAATGTTGAATTAAGAATAACTATTTTGTAAATATATCAACCTGATAATGTTTTTCAAAAGAAATTGGATAGCTAAAAAGATTTGTTAAATCATATATTAAATATTACACTTCAGTATATTTTTCGATACATATATATCGATATTTTCTATTATACAAGATTAATTAAAAAGGTTATCGATGCATGACTTTGATAGAGCTGCTATCATTTCATCTAAGCAATGTACAACCAAGAGTAAGCGAGTGTAGATATTCTATAAACTCTAAGGTTTAACAGAAAATTAAATTGAATTATTTATCAAATCAATTCAATTATTGCGATAAATAATGTAATATAATTATTATCAAAAAAGCGCACCATTTAATAATGAAAATCTGAGCGGAGAACTAATTGATACTCTTTTAGAAATATTTTAAGTATGCTGTTTGATAAAATAATGAATTACTTTTCTTCCATATATGTGGAATTTTGATATTGGAAAATCTACGAAGTTTCTGCCATTAATATACATAGCGCAATTAAGATATAGCAAATAAAAACTGTTTGAAACTGTCAAACATTGAAAAGATGTACAATAAATATTTTCAAAAAGTATTCAATGAACTCTACAGTTAAAGGAATAACTTTATTTAAATTAGTTCGGTTGGCTTCGTGCTTTCTAATTCTTATGTGTTTCCTGCGTTATATTCTTCTAAGAAGGATTTAAAACTAGACCATAGATAAAATAATATGCTGGAATATAGAAGTGGTACTTGTGTAAATTCCTTGCATTCCGGTTAAGCGTTGCGCTTAACCAGTGAAAATTCCAGTCTATTCATGCTCCTTGCTTATCCATGGTCATTGAAATTTCTGTGCACTTATAAGATAATGGAATTCAATACGGGATGATTATGCTGGAAAACCTATACTGCATTATCCAGACAAGTGACGTTAGCATATTTATGGTACAAGTTGAATAAAATTCCTTTCTTTATTTGAATATAATAAACTATTATTGGAATATATGAATGATTAAAGAGTGTTGACAAATATTTTAATCACTATAGCAAAAACCCTGCTAACAGTTTAGTAAATTATACTCTAAATTGGGATTACTATATTAAATAGTAATAGCAAATACAAATAATTAGAACATTGTTAAATTTTTTACATATTTTATAGTTTCTGAAAGCAAATATAACTATTGTATTAGAATAATGTAACCTAGTTAGAACCATTTTATTTCAAAGAGTATTATTGTCATCGCGTTACAGAATTATTGTGGATTTGTAATATACTAAAATACAATTATATAATATGACGTAAAATCAAATACATAGTCAAAGGAATCTTTATTTAATGTTTGATTCTACCAGTTATCGATTCTTAGACGATTGATTGTAAAAATGAATATTAGCAATATTAAATAGAGCTTCAGTTATTGATAAACATGAACTTATTGCGTAAATGGATAGAAAAATACTATAATACATAAAACAAATACATATCTCTCATGAACGTGTAAATTGAGTTTTAAAAAATCAATTTGTATGTAACAAATCGAATGAGTGGTTGGGTTCTCATAACATTTAAAAAGTCATAATTTATGTCAATCTCTCTCGATATTTATTTTTGTTAGAGTTAATTTATTCGTCTTATGATTGCTCGTGTATTTAAGAAACGTATTTTAAGTATATAACGTCACAGAAACTAATCGTGATGCAGCTTTAAGCTCAATTCTGGAGAATATCTTAACTCCGTTACGCCTGGAGGCAAATGAAACTTTGCCCAAAAGGTTCAGAGATTAAAGTATTACCTGGGGCGGTCTTTGCAGGTTAAAAATGCCAAGCATATGGACATTTTTTCTTATTCCAGAATTTTCCGGCAGGCACTATACTCGAGTGAAAGACATTGAAGACATTTTTTCGTCTCTAGGGAGAGCTTTCTAGCTTATCTTAGAAACCTTAAGTTATTAAAATCGAGCTTCTTTGAATATACTTTAACAGAATAAAAAATCTATATGAATGGAAATGTACTGAAATAAAATGAGGTTCTTTATTATTTACTTATTTGTTGCATTTATTTTCGTTATTTGTTGAATTCACTCCAAAATTAAAGAGAGTTTTTGAATCATCTAGACTCCTACTATTTTGTTTATAAGTATACATAAATATATAAACGGGGCTGATTGGGAGTCAATCAATCAATACTTATTTCGATTAAATTGGTTATTGATCAATCACAAATCAAAAACAGTATTAATCGTTAAAATCATCAAAAACATCGATTTCTTTGAGTACGAGGGCTTTAATTAAAAAATGCATCACTTTTACACTGATGAACAGTTGTTGCACTGAGTCATAATAATACACCGTTAGATCAAACAAATTGAAGATACAAACCAAAAAAAGCATAATGTATATTCTCTTTAAACGATATAAAAGTGTGAATTTCGTAAAAAAGCAGTAGATGTTAAATATTAGTAAACATAAAAACATTTGTAAACCAATATGGCTGTAAAGTCAGTAAGTTATGTGTTAAATTTCATTAGTACTCTTTTTATTTAAAAAGTCACTTGATTTTCACCTATGAATTGTTAGGTGCAAATTTTGAACAGTTTTTGAATGCACCTATCATCTACCAGTACATATTTATTGATAAGTCTGAATAATAGCATCGGTTTCAATAAAATAGTAAGAAAATTGTTTACAAACTAATAAAAGAAGATGTAGGAAAATATAGTGATTTCTGACGATTTCGACACATAAAATTATATTAAACAAAACCATGTAAGTTAGAAAACATTCTTCTGTACAATTTGCAGTTCTCGCGAATTTTTATAAACGTTTTCAATTCAAGTTCTTTCTAGTATTCATATTAATAAGCTGTGAATAAAATTGCTTTCCTACTTTAGATTCACGAGGTATTTTAAATGTATATTTTTTGACTGTTCACGTTTTCAGAGAATACCAGGAACTGATTACAGTTGGTTTACAAATACGTGTCACGTAATACTGAGTTTAATTAAAATGCTTTTTTGTTTTCGTGCTATTTTGTTTGTCCAAGCAAAGAACGAATTGTCCAAAAAAGCTTAGTAAAAGAATGAAGTTTTCAGGATGAAAAATGTCAACAAACGATACAAAAAGGAAATTTGTTCATTGGTTATTTTTAATGTTTTAAACTGTTTAAATACGTTAATGTGTAAAAAACAGCGTAAGAATGCAATACAATTATCAAGTAATTTTATCATAATAAAGCACCATAGTCTGTAGACCCAGGGCATACAATTCAACAAAACGCCAATATTATTTGTAAATCCACAATAAGAGTCACCGAATAAAACCAGTCATTTATTAGAACATGCTTACACATAATGTAAACTGAAAAAGTAACTTAAATCGCATTAACTACCTCACCAAGATCAATGTACCTGGCCATATTTTTTTTACGTTATATGAGAATTAAGCTATTCTTGAGAGAGTTTTTAGCTTTGTGTTTCTGATGATTACCTGATGAATTGTTGACCAAGTGTAGAACTAGCTTGCTAATAATTTTAAAACTCTTTCCACTTGCTTCACAATTATTGAAATGGTTTTGTTTCGGATGTTGATATATTCCGTAAGGATATGAGATATGACCGATATGAGTGAGTTCAGACGAGTTTTAATGTAGATTTTGTTAAAACTTGCTCGGTAGATTTTCTTGCCAACTTTTCCTCTAAGATATTGCAAAAACAAAACACTTTTTTTTAAAATAAGCAAATAGCAAAATAGAAAATCGCACATAATATATTAAAAACGATCCTTGCGTTTGATTAAAATACTAATAAAAAACAAAAAGGTTGCTTATATTACTGTATTATTATAAACCAACGAGAACTAATAATACACTAACGCATATACCTTACATAGTTTGATGGTTAGAAACCATTAAAACTTTTGTGCGCGTACAATTCGAAATGGAACCTTAAACTTTTAACGTCGATCGTTTAAGTGTCCCGCGGGGTCCGGCCGCAATAAAAGGGACTCAGGGATCGCCCGGTGGGTACAATCCCGCGATAAAAATCTACTCAAATGTAGGAGAGCTAATCAAACTTAGCTTCGCTGGAGCTTTTGAAGCCATGATAGCTGGAATAATTGAGTACGATAAATAAATTCGTAAAAAATATATTTTAAAGTCAAATCAAATTTTGATTCAGACCAAAATTTGAAGATTGGGTCAACCACAAGAATAAATTATTTAGGTTAATTCATGAATTGTAAATGCCTAAATTTTACGTTTTTTTTAAGTAAGAGACAAGCTGGTAGAACTATCAAAAAGCTTACATTTTCCAAATACAAGACAGTGAATAATTTAGAGAAAAGTGCACAATTTATGTGACTACCAGTATCAAATGATTTATTTATGTAAATTCGTATAATTTGTTTACAATACTGTTTTATCAATTAATTATTGTTAGTGAAATAAAAAATATGAGAAAAAAGTGCTTAATTTGATATATATTATAATAAATTGACACTGTAACAGGTATTTATCTGCGCACAAATCTCATAAACATACATTACTCATGAAACATTAACCCCTGCCATACTGAAGTTTAATAACTACATTACATGCAGTTTTAAATGATAGCTAGTGGAGAAAGATGTGATACTGTAAAAAAAGTTGTAGATGGGTAAAAAAAGCCTGAATCACTATAGTTTCACCTCATTTTAAGCCCACTGAGGTATTGTAAGAAGGAAAACCTCAAGCAGTCATCCATGCTTCTGGACATTTAACAAAAAATAAAACCATTGCAGCATTATGTCAGAAAAAAAGGTTTCTGTTGACATGTGCAGCAAAATTTGCAGTAATTTTTTTTTGAATAAAAATGATGATAGAAACAAAGCTTTGAATTACGAAATATTACGAAAGCATCATCTTTTAAGAAAAAAAATAAATTGAGCTACATAAATGAATGATGAATTTTAAACTATAATTGAATCCCATTTCAGGAAAAAATGTTTCCCACAAAAGCATCAAAGTTGAGTAATTGATGGAATAAAATTTGATATTTTTTGACGCAACGTTTGAGGTAGGTTTCATGACGAGGGAAAATATTCTGCCTATTGTTAATAATTTCAAATTCTCTTTTTAACCTTGAAAAAATGTTTTATTTGGATAAATATAATTTATTTTTTAAACTTTATACTAAAAAACATTATTGGTTTCCTTCTTATAAATTTTTTTCCGAATGCAAATAGTATGAAATACATGCTTCTGTCAATAATGAACTCGATAAAAAAACTGTCTTTTAAAAGAATCACATGATAACCGTTATGGAAGCTGTGAAATTCAACTAATCAATTTCATAACTTTGACAGCAAAGGCAAGCCCTAAGTTTATTCGATATTGATGATAGCGTAAAATATATAATATTATATTGCCGAATTCAGCTCGCCAATATTTGCTGATGATAAGTCACAAAAGGCTATTTTTGTAAGCACATAATTGTATTATATATTGTTTTAATTAGTATCGTAATAGTATATTGAAGAATGCTGCGAAATAATCAATTAGTAATTATTTAATTAAAATTGTACTCAAGAAAATATAATAAAAATTGGATTTAATATTCAATACTTAAATAATTCTTTCGGTTTTATACGGCATTTTTTAATAAACCGACGCACAGCTTAAGTTAATTGACACAGCTGAGTATATGAAATTATTTAATTCGGCAGAAGAATATAAAATGGCTGAAGTTTCCTTATATTCCACATAGCAGTACATTAATGAAAGCTCGATGTGATGCATGGTTTGTTCTATTTTAATAAATGTCAATTATAAAGAGTTATATTAAGTTAACTTGTCATTTTTATAAACGTGACAAGCATACTTAAAATACAAAGTTTCATATTCTCTTCAATATTTAATCATTGTACATAATTTCACATTTAAATTAAAATATAACAACAGATTATTTATTCCAGGTATGCAATTAAAATTGTTGTTATATATTTCTGCAATAGCTTACCATTTCCAAGAATAAATTATAAAATACCTGGACAAATTCTACAGAATATTATATTAGAAGCAAGATTAACTTAAATATACTTATATATGTAGTTAGTAGTAGAATACAACCTAACAAACTAAATAAAATCCCAGAGTAGGACTGCACAATGTAACCTCTTACACGCGTCATTGATTGTGTTTACAGACTGTGCATGTGTCAATAGTATGTAACGTAAATTGCTTTGCAGCTGTGAAGAGGTTAATGTGACAATATTTTAGTTTTATTTGGCCATTTACGACCGTGTAAAGTTACTCTACTATATTGCAATTTGAACATAAAAGTTAGTGGGATTATAATATCGACGGTGTTTTGGCCAATTGATGTTACCCTCAAAATTGAAATTGTCCAGGAGAGAGTAAAAACTTTTTTTATCGAAACGTTATATAGTGAGAACTGCGTTATGAATCTTTGAAATGCACTCTTGTAAATTATCAGATACAGGATTATACGTAGCAAGTGTCGATATAATAGTGGCTTACCTCAAGTGACCGGGTCACAATTTTTCAACCTAAAGCCAATGTAAAATGATGTTTCCATTCCAAACAGTGGACAATTTATTATTCTGATTTACGTCATTTGGCCGAGATCTGCTCTGTCGTCTTTAAAATGAGATCCAATCATTAATTCATTTTGGTATTTATTGAAAGTTACACCAAAAAAACCGTTGAATTATGATACTTATTTTTCATTGGACAATGCAATGTTTTGCATAATAAATTCAACAAAAAAAAGTGGTTTGTATTATCATATAATATCAAAAAAAAACTTTATCTTTTGTTTAATAAACTATTTATCTACTGATATTTTTTGTACAAAAATGTGATATTGTACACTCTAAAGAAATTGGTATTATTCAAAAGTAATCATCTAATTAAAATACCAGCAAAAAAGTCCGAAGGTAGAAAAAGGTATGCTAATCCTTTTATCTTAAAAATCGTTGATACTTGGCACAATGTCTCAAACTATTGGACCGTAAGCGAATGGGTCAGATAGAAGCTGTTGGGAAATACTTCAAGAGGTGCGGCCAATCAACAAAGAGTTTTCCCCCATTGAAATGGTACAAGTGAGTGGCCACCGGAAGCGGTAGAGCTTTTTTCCACCCCGGAAAAGCTCTCCATTTAACTGTGGGTCGCTGTTTATATTAGCAAACATCAACCGTTATCTGGTAGCTGTCCAGCCGCGAGATATATCGCCGGGGTAACGGTGTAGGTGAGAAGGCTTCGAGGGAGTTGGGAGGCTGCTGAATGACAGGAATGAGAAAGCGAAGAATCTGCTTTAGTGATTTGGAACGAATGGTGTTTGTAAAATACAAAATTGCAATATAACCACATATTTGAATTTTTATAACAACTTATATAAAGTGTCACGTTATTATGTCGTCAAGTTTCTGACTATATGTCTATATAGTTTAAATTTAAATGGTTGACGTGAACTAAAATATTCAAAAAGTTTATTAGTTATTTTGATTTTCTTACAAATTAAAATCATTTTGCTTTTGGTGTAGAATATTTGATGTAATGTTTATGAGAAGAGTTGTGTTTCTCATTGGCAAGATAGAAAAATTGTTTTTGATTTAAAATTTATTTAGAAAATAAAAGTAAAAATAAAGTATTAAGACATCAAAACCAGATGGGATATTGCTAAGATAAAAGAATTAAAAGTGAGATGAATGTTGTAATTAGATATAAGAACTATCTTTGTTTATCATCGACATATTAAGGCATTCTCAGCTTTGTTTAAAGATTGCACTTTATGGTAAAATTATAAACATTCTTGTTTACAGCCATAATAAAGCGGGACATAAAAGGTTTGTTATCTCTCGTTGAAGTGGCATTACTTTGGGATCTTCCACGCATTTCGTAAATTAACGTAGATGAGGAAAGTTTTGGAGATTTCTCAACGGCTTGAAGAGGTTAATACGCATTGAAGATGCAATGCGGTAAAAGCCTCATTTACATAGTTGGTACATAGAGTTTTAATAATCATCTTAGCTTCTTTATGGATCTCCTTTGTTATCATGAAACTACGAATATGTTTAATGCGAGTTTTAGATTAAAAATGAACGGTTGAGATTAGATCGTTATTGATCAACTGACACATTATTAAAAAATATATTAGCTATTCAATCAAACATTGACAAACAATATTACTGTCGATCACCAAGAAAAAATAAAGTTCCTAAACAATTGTGCTTGGTTTTTTCTATTTTTGCTACATTAAATTGATGAACCGGTTGAAAATCTAAGAACGGTGTGTATACAATATTGATTGCAATACAGTAAAATAAGAATTATATTATGATTTTGTTTTGGCGAAGTAAAAATAGTTTTTATTGCTTTATATGTATAATAATATGATACAAACAAATCACAAGAAATATATCGATACTTTTTTTAGTGGGTATTAGGGAAAATATTTTTATAAGTTAAACCTGTTTAATAATTTCATTTATTTTACCACGATTTATAAATTATATTTTATTGTGGCCGAGATCTTACACTATATAGTTTGAATATTTATGCCGCTATTTAGAGTTCAGATTTGAATCGATTATAAATATAATAAAACTTGTAAGCTGGGCATAGATTGAAAGAGTGAATAAGATGTAATAGATATTTACAAGAACATTTTTATTTAAAGTTGAGTGACCGGCCAATCACCAGTTCAACACATTTAATCCATACGCGTTTATGACGTGAGTGTATAATTATATACATATATTTTAAAAAGCCTAGTAATTAATAAATAAAAGAGAGATTAAGTTTCTACTGCGCTAGAATTTATGTAACGATAAAGAAAGATCAGCACCAACACAAACAATAATATATCAGTAATCTTAGAATAATCTCTCGTAAAATAAGTTTTATTTCTCACCATTACAAAGAAAATGAATGTAAAAGTACTACAAAAAGCTGTGTTTATAAAGCATTAGGAAAATGATAAATGATTGGAATACTGTGTAAACAATGGCGCACAAAAAACAAATTTCCTTTATTTAAACATTGTCGAAGAAGATAAACGGCCAATTTATCAAACAAAACGAAAATCAAAGAAACACAGCCTGAATAAATTTAACTGGCATTCATTTTACGATGCGAGAAAAACTAAAGAAACTGAAGACCTGGGTGTTAAGAGTGGGGCGGGGGAAAGATAAAGGCCCGCTCACACTCGACTCGCTCGAACGCGCGCCGAGAGTTGATGGCGATCGCATAACTTGAGTATGCGCATACATTTGAGAAAGGAATAATAAACATGCGGTTACATCTAAACGTTCAGGGCGGGGGTGCTTGATGATATGGGACGCATGGAATCAAAAGATAGTGGATGTGTGCAATGAATTAAAGTATATTTGCAAACAAAAATCATTAAAAAATATTCATCTTTACTTAGTAAGAATGCTGAAATGACGTAAATTACCATTGTCGTTAGAAAGTTTTTTTACAGGATTTACACACTAAAACATTTGGATTCTTTTTCATAAATTTATCTATTTGTGTAAGAAATTTATGTAATCCATAGAAACGAGTAATAATAATACAGTTCTCAAAATTTTGGAGATAAAGTTAAAACTTATCTAAAAAGAGATCTAAATTAATTTTAAAATAAAATATGAATCAAACTCACTGTAGGACTTCCGTAAAAGTTGACCTTTGTAACTTGGCGGCAATTGCTACAATTAGAGAAAGTCAATAAGTCTTACCTGTCTTGTCTTTTATCTTCGTGTTGATATTGATCAATTGCGTTAAGTACTCCACGAGTTATGTGATTTGAAATTCAAAACTAAACTAATCAAAACTTTATTTGCTAAAGTGTCTACAATTCTTGAACTACAAATATAAATGCGAATATAACATTTATGGATAAGGCAACATTGATATTCATGAAAAAGAACAAAAATTACATACGTAAATATCCAACCGTAAGACTGTTAATATTTCTTAAATCAATCTCCCTTTAGAGTAGCGGGGTTACAAGAGTGGTTGCATACAGCATACCACATGTAAAAGTGATTAATACATTACATACTGACTCTTAATCTGCTAAATAAAGTAACTTGCTAAAAAATTGTAATGTATTCAGTTTTTCATTTGTTTACTTTATTTACAGTGCAATAAAAATGTAGTTAAGTGTGTCATTTAAAAAGTTGAGTATCGATATTAAAACAGTTTATTCCTTTTTTAAATTCATTTTTTTAAACAAAACAAAACTGTGTCAAATAATTTTCCCTTCATTTGTTTTACGGTGGATTATCAGGCGTCGAAAATATTTTTGTAAGTATTTGATTGGTGGATACATTCGTTAACTTTTCATTAGACAAATGAAAACCGTACCATTTTAAGCACTACAAATTATCTTCACTGTAGAAAATAAGTGTTTATTTATCGCTATTATTACACCAGGAATAAAAACATTGTAAGTGTCCTGATAAAACTGTACTAAAATTAAATGCTGTATAGTTAGATTCTTTATTGCATCAGTAAAATGTTTCTGTAGCTTGCAATCCTAATATTTAATATCTATATCGAGCTGTATGTTAAGTAAATACTCGGGATATATCCAACTGTATCGCTGTGAGTATTTATAAAGCGAAGGTATAATATTGAATCAAAATTCAGTATTGGAAAAGGTTACTATATTGAATGACGACATATGCGATTCAGACAATTCAATTGTTCTAGATTCAATCTGACATTTTGACTGAAACAGTTGCATGCGAATGTATTGCCCTATTTAAAATGAGTTTTCGGAAATACGTCGGACTGAAATGCCAGATCAAATTTATATTATGGCAGTGCTAAATTACTGAAGTATCAAATTTTCTGCTAATATTTAAAAGTGAATATAGTAATATTAAAGCTATTATAAAAACTTAATAAAAATATTGTTTTAAATTATTTCCACTAAGTTAAGTGGTGAATGGAAAATAAAAACTATTATTTAAATTACACTATACATATCGATTAAAAACCATCGGGTTTTTGATGCAGTGGTCAACGTCATTGGCTTTGGTTAATGATCTCACGGGTTCAAATCTCAGTACGGACAGCTTCATAACTTGATTTTTCAATCGATTTATGAATTTCTTATTCTCTACCACCCATTCAATCAATAAGCTAACCGCTAGTCCTCTTGTATCCCTACTCTCTTCAAAAAAGAGAGGTTGAGCAACTGAGTAACAAGCTGTTCTCGTAGAACAACTTCTGTTGAGGCCATAAGCTCCAAATTGGGAACGAACATTTTTCTCATTTGAATCATTTTGCCTTTTGCATTTTCAGATCTTAAAGAACATTAATGAATCCCAACTGTAACAAACTGAACACTTAGGATGCTTGTGAAGAAGACAAACACGGGCCATATATAGTAAGAAAACCAGCAGGAAGACAAAACAATCAATTTAAAATATTTATTTATTAAAAGTAAATTAATTACAAAACACTTACAAAAAAGAAGACAATTTATTTATAAAAGCTGTTGAAATAGCTTAATAAATTCATTTTATAACGTGAAATTAAACACTAATAAAATTTTATACAAGAAAAATATTTTTTTATGCTCTAAACGTAAGCCGTTTCGTATAAATAATCTTTGCGTATATTTATTACCATGTGCATGAATCAATTAATGTAAGACCAAGGCATAGAAGTAATTTCGATTAAAAATAAACATATGAGGTTATAATCTTCATTGAAATTGATATTTTTATGAAAATATTTATTTATATATTTGTAAATGAAAAATACAATACATTAAATTACAGCTGATGTCAATGCGCTATGCACCTAGATAGTATATTTAACAAAAAAATCGTTTTCAGGAATTGAGAAAATATAATGGAGAACAAAAAGTATAAATAACGTAAAAATTCATATAAGAAACAAAAATCTAAGCAACGGAAAGTTTGTTGCTGGTAATGTCCATTTCTCTAGATAATGCATCGATCAGATGAACGGCCAATGCAACAAGCGAATCATATGATCAACGTGAAGAACAAGTTTTAGGAAAAACAATTGGTTTGTTATGTTGTCGGCCACATAGATGAAAATTGGCAGCGTGTTAGTTAATAGTCTTGAAAATTTCAGGATTATGAACTCGGTCCCAAAGAAAAAGAGAAAAGTTTTTTAGAATCGAATACGATATTTGAGCTTAAAGAGAGTAAAACAGTAGCATTTTTAAGGAATTATGAAAGAAAAAATATTTAAACTTTTTGAAAAAGCAATATCGCAGAAATTTATTATGTACTTACTCCCATTGCAACTTGTAGGAATTTTTATATGACTTCCAAATAAAAGATCCATATTAAAGCGTTCTTAATATTTCTGTCGCATAAGCTACAATTTAATTTAAAGATTTTTTAAATCCATTTCCACTCTATACTAAGAAAATATGCACTCCTAATAGAGTTCCCACAAGATTATTGTAATTAAAAGTCCGTTGCTCAATCTTCCTGTTCAGGGGAAATAAAAATGAAAAAATGAGCTTATTATTAAATTTAATAGTTAGTTACTAAATAATAACATGTGCAATGACGAGTTTATGAATTTATAATCGTTTCAGCGCAAATGCATAAATCGATTGAAATTTAATGTTTAAAAAATGTATAATTAAGTATTTGATCGCTTGTTCACATGATATATATAAGTCAAAAAGTTCATCACTTAGTTTAAGCGATCAAAAAATTGCATAAAGGTTTTAAAAAGTTATATTAGTAACATTTTATTGATTTTGATAGGACTGGAAATGAAAACAAAACCATTTTGAATAACTTTTTGTCAATCGGAAATGTGTTGATATGTTAATTGAAAAATCTATTTTATTACTTATAACATTCGACAAAATAAACTTAAAATTTCCGTGGATGATGTCGTTTTCATTTCCACGTGCCTCATGCGGAGGTCATATTTTTGAAAGAAAATGAAATATTCATTATTTTTTAGCTACAGCTAATGGATATGCATTGTTGGAAAACGTTCAAATATTTTATATTATTAAAGCGTTTACTATAAGCACATTTCATATCAATACAAATCAACGAAACGAACTCCAAAACAATACCATTCATATGAATCGAACGCAAAAATACTGAAGAGCCGACATAACAAAAGCACACAATGCCTTCTTGACATTTCATAATTTGAATCTGGAATAATAATTTTCCGAACAAAGCGCGCCAAAGTGCGAAGGATCCTGTAACCGGATATAGAGGGCATTCTTGTAAGTGACCGCGGCATGTCCTGAAGCTCAGCACCCCGGCAAATTCAGGAAATTTCAGATGCCTCGAGTAATTTCCTTTCGTTGGCGGCGCCTTGGGTCTTCAGTTAATGGAATGGTATTTAGCAGTGTGTTAGTATGCGACTGGGTGTGGTCTAAATTGTCTTTGAAGTCATATGTACGTGGTTAATGAGGGTGTAAATACGAGAATATGGATGACGCAAGCTGCTGCAGTTAATACTGTGACCATTCTGACGATTCATTTTAGTTGAAGTGTTAAACATCACACTTATTTACACAAAATATACATCAATGTTCAATTCAAGAAAATTTCTTTCACAAACTTTATTATGCAGACATTTGAATGCTTTAAAATTTCGGATTGAAAAAATAGATAAATAAAGTTATTTTAATGGAAAATATTTACGATTTTTATGATCAGAAACTTTGATTAATTGTTTTGATTAGAAAGCACCATTATTAATTTTGACTTCATCGTAAATCTAAATTATTCTGCTAAAAAGATAATTAGTAATATAGAAAAGCAAAATTTTATCTTGATTTTACATTTAAGTTACTAAAAAAGCAATTTTATTCAAACATTTACTACGCCTCAGATAAACAAAAGTTATTGTTTTTTGATAATATAGATGGTAGCATTATCTACGGTCTTAATAATCAGCTGATGCATTTTTATGGTTCATTATAATCTCACTCATTTTGCGGTGGAATATAATATTAATAAATTCAATGAATCGGAAAAAAGACTTAACATATTTGATCCACTGAAGATTTAATTAAGATATGAAATTTTTTTGATGGTGATGGTGAGCTACGCTCTTTTGTAAGGGTAGACAATTTTCTCAAGAGCTATTTAATTTAAGATATAATTGAAAACATTTGCATAAAAAATATTTTTTTAACGGGTTCGATTTGCATGTGTATTTGTCAGTTCCCTGAAAAATTTAACAATACAGATTCGTTGTACGTTGATCACATAAGAAGATGTAAGATGTATGTGTTTGAGTATGATCCTTTATATATTTTGGTAATTTATACATGTAGTTGACATTTACAGTGTGTTATTTATTATATTGACTGACGTAGGTTTGGATTCAAAAATTATCCAACCGTCATTAAGCAAAAGACATGGCATAAAATTGATGGCGAAATCGTGTTGAGTGCCCTCTCGTAGTTATGAATCAAACCCTCTGTCTTAATTAATCATAGTCCAGTATGAGCTGTCTAAGTAAAGCACTTACTTCATGTGGAAATATAAAAATTCATCGTATTAATAATATACTATATTAACTATATATAAACAACGATTTGATACGAACTGTGGTAGGGCACTATGTACCAATGGTTAAAATGCATACAAAGCTAATTATCATTTCGACAAGAATAATTAATAATAAAACAAAATTTTAAATACAAACCTAACTAAAAAAACTTAGATACATGACTTTCTGTATTTTGTCTGCAAAGGTGAAAAAATGCAGTATTTAAATAGTTGATCAAGTACTAAAGCTATTATGTTAGTGACATTTTACACAAAAATTGAATCGTTTAATCGTTTTTATTTCATTTATTATTTATCCTTTGATTATATTGAGGACATTTGAATAAAGATTTGGGTAATTGAAAAGCCAAAATCTGCTAGAAATATGTAATTAATAACACGTGGACACTATTAAGTATCAAGTTAAATGACTTTCTTGTATCTTGGAGAAATGATCAAAACTAAAAATACGACATTAAAGTTAGCTGGAAGTAAGGTTATGTTTCAGTCCGCAGTAAAATTTAAAACACGCTTAATCAAAATACCATTCCCCTACATGTGACAACACATACAAAAAAGTGCGCACGAAGAACGAATGTGTGTTAACACTTTCAGATTTTATGTAAAGAAATAGAAAGACTACTGCAAGAAAATTAACAGATTTTGTAAAATGTTGTTTTATAAAATATGGAATATATAATTTACTTACCGAGTTTAATGTAACAAAATAATTAACGATACCTAAGAATATGATTATTGTTACTAAAAACTATTACATCATATTATGATGTCTTTGCAACCAAAGTGAAAACAAATAGAAAATTCTTTTCATTAATTCCAATTTAATAATATATGAATTAATAAATTAGAAAAGCTTATCATTTACATACGCTTAATTTACCGTTTTTCATATTTTTTCTGATCCTTAGACCAAATACTTTATAATTGAATAACATTTAAAAAAATTCAACTATGACCAAAAACGACTATGAATAGATTTTACAAGCCATCAGGTCTAATATCGTCAAGGGTGTATTGCGAATACACTAACATCCAAATGGGTAAAAATCGTGGTGGTGACATTTAGAGGGTGTGTTTTGACAAGGGTAAAGAGAAAAGGCGTGGCTTTTACATGGGATGAGGGTGTTAACAGTGGATTCACTAACATAGAGCGCTGACTCACGAAACAATATTAAAAACTGTAAAATGGCGCTTCATTTTATCAACTTAAATTATTTTTTAAAAACAAAGTAAAGTAATCAGATGTTTTTGATATCCATTTGATGCATTAAGTCCTGTTACGTTTTAACCCCCATGAAATTTTACTCTACATTACAATCATGTTCACACATTTTTGTTCATTGAATTATTACGTGGTAAAGTAGAATAGAATGTAAATAAAACCGTTTTTATATAAATGAAAAATTATGTAAATTACCGTATTTTAAAATTAAATAAGATTAAGATGCTAGTATTCAGAACTTTTATCTCGAATATCTCCACTAAAAGTGGTATAGTGTTTTTAAGACATGCGGAAAATAAATGGCTTAAGCTAACACTTACGTAAGCGCAAAGATTAATGTTTCGCGTCTTAAAAGTCGGTAATGATTAAGAAGAAGATGATTTATCACCACCCAATAGCAAATTTTATTACAGATTTAATTTCACGAATATTATGTACATATAAAAATGGTAATACCAAAGATTGTCAACGTGTTTACTTCGTAGAAAAAAATGGTTTTAACGCACGACAGTATAATTAATATACTTATTATATGCCTGCCAATAAGTTAAATTTAAATAATAAAAGTTTGTTATCCCAACAAAAGTTCTCGGTAAAATATAGAAAAACTAAGTTTTGTTAAAATATTACTAACGTCAATACGAAACTAAAAAATGCTATTACTTTTACTGATGTGCTAAATTACAAAACTTATAACCTTGAATTGTAAGATAAATTCCAAAGAACGTATTTCCGTACGAGATTTATCGAAGTTTGTTTTCGTTTAACACAATTTTTTTTCAGTTGCAAAATCTGTCACCTTTCCTAAGTTTCATATTTTTTGGATGAATAGGAAGAGGAAGAGGAGAGTGGAGGTTAAATAGGTCTTTCCCATTATCACGATAACGTTTCGTTGAAATATTCATTTGTCTCGCGTTAGCGTCTGATTTATTTCACGTATATGTAAAAGTTGGTATCTTAGTCCACCAATTGAAAGTAGACAGTAGAATATTGGAATATCAGTCGCTAAAGCGAGCTTAAATAAATATCTGTAAAAAAAACTTCTGACACAAAAAATAAAAGAAAAAAATAAATGTATGTTGTCGGTTAAAAAAATATACGATACATTTATGATTTTCGTTTAAAATAAAACAATATTAGGTGTCAAAATGTTTATTTATCATAGATAAGCATCTAATATAATAGAAAAAATGAATTTGAGTTCTTGGTGGCATAGCTACTCATATTTTTTGTGTGTCAATACGTTTTTTTATGACGAAAATGATGAAGATTTGCCGCAGAAGTTTTAAAACTGTGTTACTCAAAAAATCTTTACAGACCGGGTGGTAGAAGATATGTACTCAAGAAAGATGATTTCAAATACACAATCTATTTTTTTAAGCAAGCTTTAATGCATATTCATCAAGAAAAGACAATTTATCATGAGAAACGTCATTGAAAACGCTTAACTTTGCTTTGTTACGAGACATATCCTGTGAATTCGTAGCATGTAGTGTAAATCATTGTGTGCCCTAGAAGGATAGAGCTTTTCAAAGTTAGTGAACCATTTGGAATTTGTACTAACAGCATCACTTTTAGTATGCTAGAGCGGTTTACTGGACACCACTTATAACTGTAATACGGTAGCGTAAAAATACGTAAAAATTGTATTAATTTTTTTTGATTTGCTTTATTAACTGTTTTTATAAAAAGGAAAGGTTCATTTTTTAAAGTTTGCCAAGCGAATGAGTCCCTGTTATGTATAAAACATGCAAGGATTCTTGACAAAAGCTGAAAGGGGGCCAATGTATTGAAGAATGAGTGACGGAACTGAAAAATCAAGCCACGGAACTGTTCCAGCTCATACAATGAGAGTCATTCATAAGAAAATGCTTGGAAAATGAAGCGGAAATAGTGAAATTTTTATCGTCGCCTGGGGAAATTTTAAATTGAGGCTATTAATGGCAGGGAGTTTTGATGCAGATGCGTGTACAGAGATATTCAACGTTTTTTTGTTTGTTTAAATGAGTGAAATTATATTAAACAAATATTTTGCAACATTTAAAACATTCTTGCATATTTTTCTTCGTGCACGAATTATGCATCATAAATATATTTGTATTTTGCCAGTTCTTGGTCCTAAATCAAAAAAAGAAACCCATCAATCACATTTATAGTATTACCAACGACGCCAAAGAATTATCGGTACACCGAGTTATATTGGTATATCTAAACACAATTAAAATTAAATCGAAAAAATGTTGGTTAAATTACACATTATAGTTAAATTATATTATTCAAAGTAATACATTGGAACCACTTTTAATTTTCACTTTAAAGGTGTTAATTGCTAATTATTCATCAGATGATAATGATCTCAACGAACGGAACCGATCCCGATATTCAGGAAACATGTAGAATTGGTACAAAAAATGTGTTTTTTTTAATAATATAATATATTGTAATTGATGAAGAGCCAATTATGTAGTAAAGAAAAGTAAATTAAATGTACGCCTAGATTTTAATTTAAGAATAATAAATAAAGAATTGCTTTCACATGAATATAATTGCTTTAGCTTATATTATGAACTCTGCCTATGAAAATGAAATGAGCTATACCGAAATGAGCTATACCGTCGAAAAGAAATGTAGTAATTTTTTAAGTCTTCTTTAGTCTGAGTTTATTCAATGATCACATAAAGTATTTGTTGCATTAATTCATTCATTTAATGATAATATTGTTGTCTGTAGCTTCAATAATATATTGTGAAAGATATTTATTTTTTTAAACTTAGAGATTTTATTTTTATCTGTAAGAATATTGCTTTTGAAATAGCTTCCTTTTGTTTTGTGTTCTTTCGACAGTATTGTATGCAATTGTAAAGAACTCGATATTTTGTCACAGTATTTCTAATTTTTTTTTTTAAATAATTTCAGCCCCAAAAATTATTGATATGGTTAAAAATAAAGTAACATTTAATACAAATACACTCAAACTTGATTTATATTAGACATTTATGGTACGGGAATGGCACGTATTCCATTATTTATTATAAATGATCACAGGATTTTTTTATTAGAAAATTAATTTATAAATAAGTAAAAACTCATTTAAAAATATATGTTTTAAAAGATTAGACTATCTTATAAAGTAATTAATTCTTTTAAAAGATGTGTTTAAAATAAATAATTAAAAAAATAAATAGAAAGTACTTAACTGTAATGGAAATATACCTATTTGCGAAACAAAATTTGATCAGACCCTTTCATTTATTTTGAATGTTTTAAAAATCACAGGTGGCTAAGTGAAATTGAAAACATCTAAGGATAC
Source organism: Himalopsyche phryganea (assembly GCA_022494535.1). Lineage (NCBI taxonomy): Eukaryota > Metazoa > Arthropoda > Insecta > Trichoptera > Rhyacophilidae > Himalopsyche > Himalopsyche phryganea. The sequence goes on along the minus strand of JAGVSL010000035.1, from coordinate 2,024,954 downwards.
AAATAAAATGGGCTCTTTTGTGTCAATCTAATCTCTTAGGAATTTGAATCTTCAAGGAAAATAAGATCCACTGAAAATCTACAAGTTTATTTATTACCCTGATTAAAAAATATATTTTATGAGACGTTCGTTTTTAAAATTTACTTTTAAACCTTAATAATATGTTAAATAATTTTCAAGATAAATAAATATATGAATTTGGAATTAAGGATTATAATTTGTAATATTTTAAGATATAAAATCGAGTAATTTACTCAACGCAACTAAAACAATCTCAAGAAATTATCAATTTCAAAGTAATTTTGTGGGAGTCAAAATGATTTATTTTGGAGAAAAAAATCTTCGGCTAAAATTAAAGAAGTAGACAAGTGAACTTTGTTTATTTAAGTGAAAATTTAGGGATTCTCCTTATTATTTTAATATCATATATTACATATTGTAAAAGAGATAAAATATCTGAATCATTTTTTTTCCATTTTAGACCGGAGCAAGATTGAAGATTTGTCAAATTGCAGTAAATAAAAAATAAAAAATAAAAAATACGTTTTTTTTTTACTTACAGGTTATTGAGACCAGAACTTCTATTCGCTACACTTGAGACATTAAATGTTAATTTTGAAAATAAAATATTTTTTTTGTATTATTCCCAAATTTTCACAATGATCAGGATCAGTTTTGCTGATCGTGAGCATTATTCACTGATGATAATGCATCATCAGTTGATAATGATAGCCATGAGCAAAACCTATAAACAAAAAAACGAATTCCGTTTTGTTTTGAAAATATAATGCCTTTCGAACGGTTAACATCTTAAATGTAACTAAATGTATGTTTACAAGCTACCTTATTTCAAATTTGATTATTTTATATAATCTTAGGCAATATAATACATCTGTGATGCTATAAAACTCAAGCACTTTGGTAAATGAAACGTTAGATTAGGTGTATTTAAAAATGACAATGCTTTACAAGTATTCATTCTTCAAAGCTCAAAGCTTCTTCATAAAGAACCCGCAAAGAAATTTCTATCCGTTCATTCTTTACCTCTAAATCACCCGAGGGAAATAAATAAATGTATATTTAGTATGTACTCGAAACGTCGGAATAATATGCTCGTCATATTTTTAATTATAACGGCTTCTGCGGGTAAAAAGGAATAAATCTGGACGCAGGAATAAATGTTAGCAATAAAATACCATCGATCATTAAGAGGGCGGTAAAAATAATAATTTTACTGAGGAATTATGATGACGTTGATGAATAACGCTTTTGGTTGTGAAATCTTGGTAAATAATATGGTACATTTGTGTTGATAATAACTAGACTAGTTTGATATTAAAGGCATGATATTTTTGTAAATTTTTATTTCAAATTAAATGTAGTTCACTATCAATACTTAGTAGAATGATACTATAAGAAGGTTATGATGGTATTTAGCCATATTTTACAATTTTTACACATAAAAACGGCTTCTCCTACAAAGTATTCATTTTAAACTGATATTAGGATAGTGCCAAAAATATAACATACATAAATTTGTAAGAGTTACTAACCGACAAATTAAAATGTAAACAAATATTTAAATAAATAAAAAATACCCTATTATTAAACTAAACATCAATTCATCAATATCCTTAATACAAATGCACTTTTAAATAATATATTATTGCTTTTTGTATTAGCGTGGTCTGCCATTCATTATTTTAGCAAAAAATACCAAAATAAACTTTGTAATTTCCCAGCTATTTTGCAGGATGGATCACAGCGTTACCACTTAGATTTGGTTTACTACAGCATGCATTTTTTACATTTATTTTTAAGTGAAGATGTATACATGGAAATCTATGGCTCATTCTACATTTGGGATGCGGAGTGTTTTACATTAGGCCGTGTGATGAAACTGTGTGGTTTTCAAATAGTTGAAATTAAAAAAAAGTGATTTTCAACAAACAAGCAGTAGGAGAATGTATTATTTTTTAATTTTTGCATTGTTATTGCCAAAATTAATTTACGGCGCTAAGAAGATGTCTAATACACATAAATTTCACTCAACGTCTCATTACTTGCAAATCATTGCAACAAGTTTTCCTGTTTGTATAGTGCAACAATATTCATATATTGATGGCTGGTTATGCAATCAATTATTAGTGTTGCTATTGCAAAATGTGCTGAATATGATTGGTCTCAAACCATCTCGAACAATTAACTTACTTTAATTTCAAAAAAAAAATTGCAAACAGTCCGGTTGTCTCTTAGTTGTTGTGCTAAATCTTGAATAAATGCACTTATTATATTTCAAGAATTTGAATAGCGTCATGTTAAATTTTATTCAGGTTTTTTTAAAAATTATGAAATTGCAAAAACATAAGTAATGGAAGTGCCAAATGTGTGAATCATGCTTATCCAAGAGTACAAAGGTAATTTTTCATATGGCACGATTCACTTTCAATATCAAAATAGATAGACTCTGTCATACGTGTAAAGAGACATACACCGTATAATGCTATTTAGGTTCAGATCTAATCCATTTTGGTGCTACGCATCGGTCTTGAGGTCTACGGTGCCACGTCGTAGCCGCAGAGGCTGTAGCGCTGTACCGCCGGGCTAATGCTGACTCTATTGGATTAGTCAATTAAATGTAGAAGGCTTCGAGGCAACGCTTCGCTCTCTTGAAAGACAAACTACGTGAAAACGATATCCTTGCTGTGGAAGTGGTGAGAGCCTTATGACGTAGGTTTTGATAACTTGATAGAGATGGAGTTACTAATTAAATTCAATTAGAATGTATACAAAAACAATGGAATCATATGGAATTGTTGTAAAAGCCATCAACAGTTTTGGTTTTTATGTCAGTTAATTGTTTTGTTTTCACAATAAATTATTTGATAGATCAAAGTTAGGTATCTTTCCAAATATATAACTTAATTGTAGAAATCTCCATATATTTGGGTTAGGTCCTTTTTTTAAATCTTGGTGTTGTGTATGCTCTTTGATTATAAGAGGTGACTCTCAAAAAGTAATGCATTTTACTGTACACACGTTTTTTAATCTACTGCGCAAAACTTGAACGCACTTTAATTTACAGATATAAATTGTACAGTCTATGCATCAATAAATGAATTCATTTATTCTCTTTCTATTTTAAATTACTGAATGTTATGTAAATGTCATGTTGCAAAGGCTTCTTGAATCATGTCAATATCTATGCTAACATAAACAGGAGTTTACTATATCACGAAGTCCATAAGTATACTTTTTCGTAGACAGTAGAAAGATCAATGTAAAAATTACTTCGGGAGAAAAATATTGTAGACAGCCTGATATATTTGTTCAACAAAAAAACAACACAGAATATTTTAACTTCAAAACCAGTAAAAAAAATAAATTCTCTAGAAAGGATTCTCACAAAAATAAATGGGTCCATTTCTCTCTCAGCACTCTCATGCGATTTACGCAGTAAAAATAAAGTGCATAGGTTTATAAGAAGAAAATTATTCGAGCGGAAAAGTAATTCTGGCCACTCAGAAGGAAAATTTTTCAACATATTGCGGGAGGATTGTTATTTGGCTTCTATGTACGTGACCATCGTTTTACTGCCTTTTACTTACGTTTGACTTATATTATCTTTTTTATATGGGACCCACGTAAAGTACGTAAGTAAGATTTGTAGTATCATTGAGTGGGTGAACAGAAAATTGTTTGAAATTTGTTGCACAGTTATACCAGATTATGGCATATTTTATAGCTAACTAAAATTGTGTTCATATTGCTTGATAAATCCACCATAACTCATGGTTTATATCAGTTTTTCTCTTAGATAATGTAAATAATATTGAAATAATAGTTTGATATTAATTTATTATATTTTACTTTATATCTTATTTAACCTATCAATTCTGCAATGCCGGATAATTGAATGCATTATTTGTGTTTTGTAACACCGCGTTGCGTTACAAAACGTTTCTTTGAGAATTCGAAGAATCTCAGAAAATCAATCATTAATTTTCTTTGATTTTTAGTATTCAGTTATGTATTTTATAAATATGGGTGGTCCATTTTTACAGAGGGAACAATTAAAGACTTCCGTCCAATTCAGTTGCACGATCACCTTTTAATTGATTATTAATTGATTTATGAGTTTAAATCCAAAGTCATAGGTATTTGTGATGTTTTCATAGTCTCTTACCCACCTTATCCAATCCAAAAACAGTGCGTTGTCAACAAGTCTGTTTTGCTTTATTTCCAATAAATAAATAAATCTTATCTGTAAAATCTTCCTTAAGTAAAAAATTTTGAAAATATAGGTTATCTGTTACATGCAACTTAGTTTACTGAAAAGCTAGATTTAACAAAACCACCCCATTATCTGGAAACGGAACAATTATTCAACAATTGATAATCTCAATTGAAATTGAAAATATATTAATAAAACAGGTGGGTATGAAGTAAAATTTAAAATAGCATATTTCCTCTGAAAATTTTTATGATCAGCGTGTCTTGCAGGCAAAGAATGATATAAAATGGGGATTTGGAGTAGTGTTAAGGAAATAACCGCGCACTTATGCTTTGCCATACATTCGCGTTCAAAGTGCCAACACATTCTTTTATTTCCTGCTCCCATTCACAATGGAATAATAATCATAAATATGTCACTCATAAAGATACAAAAATCTGACACCATTTCTCGGTAATTTAAAGTGCGTATTTTCATAAAGAGTCTTTAGGAAGTTGGGCTTTTTTATATCGCGTAGGTAAATGAATTATTGGAAAAAACACACAATAAAGGATAAAGTAATTCAGCCGTTTGCCCTTCCCCTTCTGAGAGACTTTTGGTAGGAAGAGTTGTTGTTGGCTAAGGTTTCTTTAACGTTTTTTCAAGAAAGTGAAGGATAAAAAACATTGAAAGTGAATAAAATATCACATAAAATCACTAAATACGAATCTATAGCTATTTCAATAAAGAAATCATTTAATCAAAATGAAACTATATTTATTCGTCAAATTGTAAAAAACTAAATTTTCACACTCAGTCATGGCAATTAGTACATAAGATTAGTGAAATGTTTTTTGGGACTGATGTTCAGCAGTTTTATTTATAAGAAAAATAACTCTTTAGTTAGAAACTAATAAAATGATCACTTTTAAGGTGTTAACTGTCAATTCTTGGTGGAAAGATATTATATTTTAAAAATAAAACACAATTCATTTGTACTACTTCCACATATTAATATACTTCCACAAATATGTGTAAGTAGTACAAATGAATTGTGTTTTATTTTTAAAAAAAAATGACAACAATTAAATATTGAATTAAGCAATCAAAGTTTTCCGGAGATTTGATAAATTTTTTAAAGTGGATGCATTTTGACTATGCTTCTAAAAGCATTTTTAATTAAAATTTGTTTTAAATTTCATTGGTAATATTTGCATTATTTGAAATGCACACAACGTATTCAAAAGATATTAAACCGGATGTTAGCACAATGAATTAATTGTATTCTAAATTAATTTTAACGGACACCCCAATCAGTAGAGCAATCAAAATCTGTTTTCCAAAAATGTTTGACAAAATTCCGAAAATCGATGATTTTTGATTAAACTGAGGTCGGTAGTTATTTCAAACCAAACATCTTTTTGATTTTCAATCAAAATTTTCATCTCAAGTTTTTCCTGCAGAGAAAGCGTAGAGTAGTAAGTAAATTCCATTTCATTGTTCGTAAAATTGAAAACGTACAAGGTCAGAGATTTGAAACTTTCACATTGGTCTTTTAAAACAGTTGGACGTTATTTATTTTTATAAAGAAAGCGAATAAAGATAATAAATAAAAAATCATCATGATTTATGCATATCAATGAGTATTGCTGTATTTCATTTATAAAACAATAATTAATATTTTCATAGCTACTTTGGCATCATGTCAATTTAAGACTACGCTTAGGTTTATTTTATGAATACAATTAACTTCTTTAACTCGATGAACGCGTTGGACATGTTTACATGTCCAAGACTTTATTTCGTATTTCCGGCCAAACTCGAGGGGAACACTTGTAGATATATAGTTCAAACCTTTAAGTAGTGAATTTAGGCAACAAATCATGAAAATGTCAATACATACTTTTGCGGCTACGCGCTTGTGTGCGTGTTGGTGGTGTATATGAAGACTGGCCGCAGCCATTTTGCTTGCAAAGTCGTAGATTAAATATTTTTCAGCTTCTCCATTTTCTTTGATTTATTTTAGTGGGAATGTGTCGAGTTTAATTTACTTTTTGATTTATTTGGGATAACTAATATATATTTCACATAATTCTTCATTTTTTACTACTGAAACTGATCTAGTTTTAGCCATAAGGAGCGTTTTAACAGATAGATTGACTGAAAATAAATGGTTGTGTAAAAACGGTTAAGGTTAATAACAGTCACGGCTATATCGTTGTTATATTTATCTTAGCTTACCAATTATAAATCAGTGTTAAAACTGTACATAAAATTTGCCCTGGTGTAATTGTGATACTAAAATAGTGATCAAAAATGCACAATAATTAAAGAATAAAACGATAATATATTATATTTAACCATACTTAGGTCATCCAATGAAATACGAATTTCATTTCTCATATTATTAATTCAAGTATCAAAAATATTAATTTTCAGTAGAAAGAATTGTATAATATGTCTATTTTTTTCGTTATCAGATCCCACAACTTGAAAGCTAATGGTTTTCTCGAATGATTTTACAGAAGTGGGTAGTATAGTAAAGAAGAATGAAAACAGCAGTATATTGCAATTGCAAAGATTGTTTTTAGAGACACTTATAAATCGATTGAAACATCTATTAATAAATTTAGTACCTGATTAAAGATACGAAATCTTAAGGGTAAAACAACATTGGTAAATCAATTGTACAGCGTAGTTGCCTAGTATATAAAACAAGTAAAAATAAAAGTTATATTAAGCACAAGGAGTCACCAGTTTTGATTTTTGTTAAAAAATAATCTATGTGAGACTTTGTCTAACATGTCGCGCATATAAATGCGTTGAAAATCTCTGGCCTAGAGAAGGCGATTCTCAATTCATCAAATTGATTGGAATTGATTTGAGAACGTGATTTTTATTTAGGTTTTCAATTATGGGCGTAAAAAATCTTAAATTTATCAAGCGACCACGGTAAAAATTAATTTTCAGTGAAAAATGTCTTGTCAAATATTATTTTTCCTTGAAACGTCACTAAAAGTGAATTATTATGATTTTTTTATAATGTTTAACAAAAAGATTTCATTTTGTATGAAAAAGGTTCGATGAATTTATTACGTTTAGTTTACAATGAGAAGTTGTAAATCATAATGTTTTATTGATTTTAAAACTCAACTTAACAATCATATAAAACGTTTAACTCTATATGCTGGGTATTACATAAGGCAAGTTTTTAGTTGAGAAAAGTATGTGAAATTTGAAATTTCTTAAAATAACAAAATGAGACATATTTCCACGAATTCAAATATGTTACAGTATTAATTATAAAGTATTTTACAACAGCAGATAAATAAATTGCGGTTTCAATGATCATTTATAAACAGATCTTTCTACAACTTGTGCGACCATAACGAATATATTTTGGGAAATTTTACTTCATAATACATTATGGTAGGAATTTACTCAACTTACTTATTTTACATATTAATCTTATATTTTCAATGGATTCAGCAAAAGCTGTGTAGGAATTCACTTTTAAACAAAGACATGATTACTTTGTTATTCTACTCGTTGTCTTAAACCTTGTATCACAAATTGTGTTTATTGACAAAATCACTATACTGTAGTCACTCTTCAACATAATTTTACATACTTAGTTATAATAACCTTCTATCGAATAATAGTCAAGTTTATAGTACATAAACTAAAGCAATATTGAAGCAGAGTTTTGAGAGAAAGCCATCGATGAATCCAACCAGGTCAAATAGAGTTACTTAGTTTGATGAAATTATGCAGTTAGTAATCCGTAGCACTCGCTAGCTGCGTCGTAGAGAGTAGTCCCTCTTTGATCGTAGAATGCAGTGATAGTAAATTATAGTTTTTTTGCCTCCATATAGACAAGGCATGACTTATGATGTGGCAAACAAAAAACTGTAATTCACAACTACATTGATCCATTTAAAATGCATGTATATAGCTATGTGGGAAAAATCAGATGAAAGAATAGTTATAATTATGTTATATTAATAGCAGTTAGTAATGAAATAAAATTAAAACAATAAAATCTATGATTTATTTGTTTATAATTTGAATGTTTTTGGTGGTGACTGAACTATTAGAGATTACTGTTTGCTTTCACATACAATTGAAGCCTTTCTATCAAAGAAATTCGAGTAATTGATAGTATAAAATAACGTCTTAATAATATATAAACGAAAGTCTGCAACATATCATAACTAGCTGATCGCTGATATTAATATTGATTGTTAATAAAATACAACGATAAGTTTTCCCAATTTTAAACTATAATACATATCGTCAAAAAGGTAGATCAATATTAAAAATTATTATTCTTTAAGATTAAATTATTACCCCCAACAACTGTATGATGGAATTTGTTACTAAAACTTTAAGAATTTAAGGTTTTGAAATTGGCTTACATAATTTTTCAACAAGATATTATTTTTTATTTGTAAGCACTTTAATTGATTTAAAACTCGGGTTAAAGAAATTGATCGATTTCAAAATATTAATTACGGTTAATAATATTTGGTATGGCATCACTGTCTGAAACACAAGGCGTTCATCAAAGGAACCACAATTGCAGCGAGAAATTGCCATTTACAATCCTTCACTTTGAGCTTGCTAAAAGGTGGTGAATAGTAAAACAAAGTGGAATGTGTATTATGAAACCTTACTTATGTTGCCCTCAGGCCTCTAAAAGTGCGGAAAGAATCGTAAGAATGGGTTAAATGAAAAGTTTTATTAAATCTCTACGCTGGTGGTAAAAAATGAATTAAGGTTCCATTTCACAAAAGAGCGTTTTCGTTTTACAATAAAAATTTTAATAATTTTGAAAAAAACAAATTTTTATTACATAAATAAATCTTATTTAAACTTTTCTTATTGAAAAAAATTATTTTTATAATTTTTTGATGAGACAGATAATGTGTTTCAAAAATTACAGTTATGATTTCTTTAAGTCAAATTTTATTAATCGTATGGTTCTTTGAAATGTAAGAATTTTGGGGTATCTAGATGTTGTTTTAGTAAATGTTCACCTCTAATAGATCGTTCTTTGCTTCAGCAAACATTTCTTTAACGGGTAGTAACTCAGTTTATATTATATATGTGTAGATTCAGATGGGAAAAATCAATTGGTCGATTTGAATGTCGTTTTAAATTTCCAGTTAAATAACTTCTTTTTTGATCGTTGACATATTTAAAAAAATAAAAAAAAACTACATTAGATGAAATATATTTGATAATGTTATATTTAAAATAAAACGATAAGCCTGTTTGCTGAAAATGTCTACTTCTTTGTGCAAAGTATTGATCAGCAAAAGAACACAAGGCAGCAATCAATAATTGCCAAAATATCGTTATGTTGCTGATTTTATTTAAAAATATAATACAATGGTCAGTTATTTTATCTATACGTTTTTATTTAAATTAATTTTTGTAATGTATCCAAAAAAACTGAAAATTTTTCAAGTGAATTTTTGTAACAATGCAATAATTTAATTGCTTCTTACACAAAATAATATTGTAGTTATCTCGTGTGATATAATGAATCATCATGTGTACCTTTATTATTCATAAGCCTTTACAAGGCATGAATAAAAACAATGAATCAGATTCTTTCGACAGGCATACTACATCATCCCAGTCTCTAGTAGTTCTTCGTTTCACATCTTTGTAATGCTGAGTGAAAAATCTAGTACTCTTATTACACCAGCCTAGGAATAGTCAACGGGCTAAGAATGGAATGCCTTACTGTGAAGCTGAATCGTGGATGCCGTACGTGTTAGGTGGTAGGATTTACCCTCAGTTGAATTATAGCACTGCAATAAATTATATTTTATATTCATTGCTTTGAATAGATTGTCTTATATTGTTTGGTGTGTAGTGTGATTTTGTGTGGAAGTTATCTATTTATTCAATAAGAGCTAACTGAAATAAAATGCATCACAAATTATCTTAAGAACATTGCAACATCGGTATATTTTGTTTAAACATGTATTCTGCCACTTACATTTAAGAGGTAGTAGAGAAGATGATTGAGAAAAATTGGAACTAGCTTATTAGAATTATATGAACGTGTCAGTTGATTAAAGATTCCTTATGATTCACTATTGCAAAATCTGAAGGTGACGACTCACCCTTGACTACTGGTTTCATAGTTTTGTTTTCCATGTCCGCTCACAATGTGGATAGGGCTAGAACAGGACAGTGGTTAGCTAATCGCTCTCGCTACGCCCCGTTGGGATGGAATGGGTGTGAGGGAAGATTCAGACTACGAACAGAAATTCATAAATCGATTGACAGGTCAATCTCTATGAAAACCGTTTGCACCGGGAATCGAACCCGAAATATCCGTAACCGTAGCCAGCGACGCTACCAACTGCATCTGGACGCCGAAAAGTTTAGTTATTTTTTAATTAAGGGAAACGATGCATTTCAGAATGATAATACGTCATAATGAGTGGTCCGGCTCCATATGGAACGAATTGGATTGGCTCGATATGAAAATAATTATAATAAGTTTAAGAACAATAAAAAAAAAGAAAACATGAATGAAAAAGATTTTAAATTGAATATGAAAAGCCTGTTTTCTGTGAATGGTAATAAAACTTTTGTGTAAAATAGTTAAGCCCCGCTTAAAAAAATACAACTTTTCAGGAATGCCTTTCCCAAGCTTTTTCACATGACATAAATACTATCAAACTGTCACAGTCAAAGGTTCTTTGTGACTGAATTTCAATAGAAAATGTATGTTTTCCGAGAGAAATTTAACGTTTTCGTCAAACTCTACGCAGCGTATATATTCGTTTCAGCTACCATTCCATGATGCGGATTAAGAAAAAATGTAGATACATAGATTTTTGTGATTATAATGAGTAAACCTATGTAATTAATGATATTATTGATATTCAAACTGAGACTAAACGAACTATGCAAGCTTAGAAAATTTGTGATTTAATATTATTGCGATTATAATGTTTTTTTCAAAATCTTAACCATTGGCTTCAAGCGATTCAAACTATCTGAAAAAGTCTCACTGAATGTTTAACCGATTGCGATACAGTACAGATAATTTGCTTAAAAAATACATGTTTAATGTCAAGTAAAAAAATTAACTTTCTTCAAAACAATTCCTAATATGTCGTGGCAATAATATTTTTATAATTTATTAAGTAGCATGTTAAACCTTCTCATTCGATATTTTTTAATAATTTATGAATAAATACTATGATTTTTTTGTGAAAAATATCATAAGTTTTATGAATAAGAAATAAGTTTTATGATAATATTTATTCACTCAAAATCGGAAGAGGTAATGATATCAACATAGATGAAAGTATAATATGGAAAATGACGACTATAATTATGAGGTTATACCAATCATGAATAAACCCTATTTAGTACTACTTTTTCGTCCTTATAATTATCGTAGAATTTTATTTAAAAAAAATAAACTAGAATGGTTGGATAAAATAAAAGATAAAAAGCTCTTCTAAAATAGATGATGCAAATAAATATAAGTAAACTTTATGTTCACCGAGAACATTAGTATGTAAAGGGTAACAGAATGATGAATAATTGCACCCTCTTTGAAGAACTTGTTGACATACAAAGGGGTCGTAATTAGATCGTTAGGTTGTACGATGAATTAAAGCGACAAGTATTTTCCACGGCAAAATCTTATATATAAAATGGCACCTAGAAACCTTTCTCTATCATTATTTTAAAAAATTTATGCGCCCTGTTAAATTATTGAAGATTTATAAAATTTTAAAAAAGCAATGGCTTTCGAAATCAATGGTTATATTCTATTCAAAAGTCTAGAATAAAAGATGAAAAAGCTCTTGTTTCAAGAAGATGTCCCGCTATATTTTATATTCTTCTTTTGAAAAGCTTTTCTCTGAAGTAATTGCACTCAATTTAATTTTTTTATCTCTTCTAGACCCGTAGTCAAATATAACGTTGTCGCACAGTGAAGTCACTAAGAATTTTCGAAGAGGGAAAACGCACTCCAAACGTAATCGACAAATGATGCATTTTTACATCGTTTAATAAAAGATTTTGGGCTGACAGTTCTTTTTCATTATTTAGTTGTTTATTAAATTTTTCGATTATGAAGAATAAATTACAACATTGTCATTATTGAAATAATAATTTAAAAAAAGTAAGCATTTAGATATATATTATACGTATTTGTTTTTAGTAAGTGGTAAATCAAAAAAAAATCACTGTCTCGATAAATCGCACAACAAAATATACCAAAGTCAAAATCCCAAAACCTTAAAAGAAAGTTAAGTTATATGTCTCGGAATTGTCGAAAAAAAAATATTATAATTTAGTACATAGTCAATGGCTCAAATAAAAGTCTACAGAAAATAAAGTGCATTTTGTGTTTTTGCACTCGTTCAAGAAAAGGAATCAAACAATCATTCTGAACAATCATAATAGATCATGTAACCACCAAGAATTGTAACACCAAGAATTGAGAAGTTAAAGTGATATTTTTTCAATTATCAAAACTAATTATTATTGTTGGTGAAATATATTGAAAAATAAAGAATATATCTAACAAGGTAGTAATGATCTGATTTATATCGATACCATATTTAATATAACAACTGTCTGAAAAACTCATATTTTTGCCCGGTAAAAATTTTTTACAGAGCCACTGTTCCAGCATTACGTGTAAATGCATTTTCCTTGTTCATACGCTGGGATTTTCAGCTTTCGCAGTCTTCCCGTAAATATCATTTCGTGGACGAAATTATTTTTAACACACAATGACAGTGTTACGAGCTATATATGCTTTTAATGATATTGGATACGTAATATTACGTATAAATGCAATATTGATACATTATATTATATTATGATCCATTAAATATAACGAATATAACAGCATGCATACTTTAAAAATAGTAACAACTACAAAATAAAATATTTATTTACTGTGTGTAGTTCATTTGTCACATAATATAACATGTTCTCAAAACGAATATTGCCCTGTCCCAAACTAAAATTAATAAGAAAATTTTTTGCCACTCAAATATTTAAGCGTGCTACCTATATAATTTACATATAGGTACTAAACCAAAACTAAAATACCTTCACAATATTTATCTAATTATATATTGCATAATATAAAATAACGGTTATTTTATGTTATTTTAGTTATATTTAAGATTAAAAGTATAATACCCACTTGCTCAAGAAAAGTGTGAACTATTTTGCTATAGATAGGCAAATAAAAAAAATCGATCATTACAAAATCATTACAAGAAATTAGACTTATTGCCTTGTAAGACATTATATGAAATGATTTTAAGAATATGTTACAAAAAAAAACCTAAATGCGGTAATTGAAATTATCGATGAAATGCACAGACCCAACGTCAAGAATACTTAAACATCTTTTATCCATTCTTTGCTGCAAAATGTGTGACTGTATATAACACAAAATACAAAGTGAAATTTTGTAAAGCTCTGATATCATCAGTAATTCTACATAGCATATGGGTCTGAGGCCTGGACGGTAAGTTCCAAGCTGCAATAGTTTGAAAATACAATTTTCGCTCCCGTCTGCGAGGATTGCATTTGTTGCAGTCGGCACAAATATGAACTTACTACTCACTTTGGTGAGCCAAACAACCACAAAAATCAACGAATAAACTACACCTAACATAAATCACCCATGGATGATTGGAGGCTTTAAAAAAAGCCACATACTTCTACTCTGAGAAGACGGAGCGTTGGAGGACCACGACTTCCTTGCATATATGGGATGTCACAAGAGATGTGAGTTCTGGGAATTAGAATTTGATGTAGGAAGGCGAAGACGAAGTTGAAAAGAACGAAAGGAACGTATTAAATTATGTGTTTTTTAAGATTTAATTAAGATTTACCTTCATTGAAGTCATTATTATACAATATGGTAAATGTATACATTTGGAAAAATCATATACCAGCTGTCAACTTTACTGATTTTATACCTTACATAATATAACTAAATTGTCTCTTTAAACTATCAAAAATATGATTTATTTACCCTTATTGTGTATGGTGCTAATACTATTAATGAAATATGATACTGATTCATTGAAATTCCGTTGAAATTAACCAATTAATTTCCCGCTGATTAATTAAATAATGCTGTTATTAGTGTGGCATTTAAAGCAGAATATTCCTTTTAGGCAAAATGACTAGAAATCGAATCATAAGACCGTTCATAAATCTGGAGGTAAAATCTTGTCACAGCGACAACCTTCCAATGATTGATTATTATAATTACCGCCATGTCGCTCTAAGGCGGATATGACGTCAGACTAATTAACACACACATACTATTACACTGAATATATTTACTTATAAATGCAAGACTTGTGTACATGTGAGTATAGTTTTAATAAAGGCAGCCAGCGGTTCAGAAAACTAAAGGGTGATCTGAGATACCATTTTTCATTGGATCTTAATCTTGATTTTATTTGTATACATAATTTAGAATTATTAATACTAACATAAATTTATGAAAATAAATTGAAAGACTTAAAGTAACTGTTATTTTGTATCAAAAAAAAACATTGTTTTGTACTACTTCCATATTTTTATAAAGGACTGGTTTCACGCATCGTGAACATTATCAACTGAAAACGGTCCTAATCATTTTAAAAATGTGTAATTAATACAAAACAAATTTTGTTTCAATTTGAAAGTATAATGTACTTCCACCAAAAATAATTGTGAATTAACATCTTACAAATGTTTTTTTTTGTAGTTTATTTTTTTAAGGAATTTTTATTTTTCCTTTGTATAACCATTTATTTATACATCTATCAAACAGTTATTTTTTAACAAACTAATTAGAAATCAGTCAAATTTAAAAAAAAAAAAGTGTTTCTAATAAAACCTTAATTTAAAAACATTATTTTATACATATTCAGGTAATTGTAAATATATAATCATATTTTCTTTATTTTTTTAATCCGAAATCTTTTAAGGTAGTTATATATATTAAGTTCTGAGGAAACATATTATTTTTCTGCCAAAATTCCTGTGTTTTATGATTAATCAAGTAAAATTGAGTTTATCACATTCTTTGGTTTGACCGTGCTGACTTGAGTCGAAATAAAATTGTGAATACCACAATTTAAATTTACGATTGCTACCTCAAGACTAAAATGCGCACAATGTTTGTAAAAGCAAAAGGTAGTTATTAAATTGTGGTTACGTATTATTATGTTAAAATTTCAAGGCCGTATGGAAGAGAGCCTAAAAATTTCTCACCTTTGGTGCCTGGTAAATGTAAAAATATCAAGAAAATATTTAGAGCTTAACAAATAAATTTTATGAAATATTTTTGTGTACGCACATTCAGTATACCATATAATAAAATATTTGTCAATAAATAAGTTTTTGTATTTCGTCTGAGTACAGTTTTGTATCTTTAAAATCAATAAACATATTTCGTTTTTAAAGGTAAAAAGAAATTCTGTCAATAAATGTTAACGATGTAAAAATCTATGAGAAAAAATTAAATTTTTAATACCCAGGATTATAAAAGTGTGTGGGTACGTTTTCTTTAAAAGATAAAAAAAGAATATTGTTCGAATCGAAACGGTATCATAAGGTCCTTATAATCACATTAAACTCCGATGAAATATGGAATTGTGTCCCAGGAGGCAGCGAACATTAATAAGGATAAAAGTCAAATTTTAATGAAATATGTCCCTGGGTTTTCCGGAAAATATTTCCTAAGGGAATTCGGTCGTAAGACGATGGGATTGAGGCGAGCGTAGTCAGAATGTAAAGTGATTTTTATTGAGGCGTAGGTGTTTAATGTAATTTTTACATTTCTTCAGCTGTTTTCACTTCAAATATTTCAAAGGTATAAATTTTGATACAATTTATACAACCTAAAAGTATTTTTTGTAAACAACAACGATACTGCATTTCTATGCAACTAGATTCTTTATTAAATTAAGTCTAGTTTAATCAATATTATCTTAACTTTTATAGTAAAATCATAACTTTTTTACCAGCAGCTAACAAAATTTTACCTGCGTGGTAAATTCATTGAAATAATCTGATCTGTAAGGTATCTAATATCGATTAAATATTCTTGGTTGTATGATATTTCATATTATATTTTAGTGCTGAATAATATTTGAATCGTTGAACCAGCAGTTCAGAATTATTGGAAGAATAAATTTATATCTTGTACGTACAAAAAATAATGTATTCGAAATTTTGAAACTTCTCGAACAGTTGCGAAAAGTTGAAAAGACTAAGACTTGAAAGGAATTGTTATTTCAGAATTTTCGTATGGTTCGGTTTGAATCTTATCCGACTTTTTAAACCTATTTATTCAAATTGAGAATTTAAATGATACTTTAAAGCGGTTAAATGATGTCAAAATAACTCAACTTCACAAGCGTCCTTCCAAAGAAATAATTTAAATGTTAAATTATGTAGTCATACTAATCACTGTAACTCGTGGCAATGTAAATATTGAACGTTTTTTGATGTCAAAGCTCATAAAATATTCAATATCATAGGCAGAAAACTTAAAGGGAAAAACTTGACGCGGTTATAATAAACTAGAATTCCATTCTGACGACCTGAGCTTTCTAATACCTAAAAGAAGGTTTATAACGCTGATAAAAAAATTACTCTATACTGAAATTCTATTGAAAAATATTATTATTCGGCCGTTTTATACATTTTTCTTACAGCGTATTTCTCAAAGAGTCAAAGGCTTTTTAAATTTTTACGATTACCCATATAAATAAAAAAGTGTTAATCTTATAAATTCTTTAAAAAACCTTAACACTGAATTTTCGTTTACATACGGCTGCTCAGTTAACCAAAGTATAAACGCCACCAACTGGTTTAAAGTCAAAATTATATGTTTGGTAGTTACAATTGTGTATAAAATGAAACTCCCAATATATTGTTGGGACTTGTTTAATATACTACTAAGATATTTGAAATAAACGATTTTTGCATTTAATAGTCAAATTTTAAAAGTATTTCATATTTTATTGAACACATTGAAAACCAATATTACATTTACGTATTCCTAGTTTTTGAGAAGGGAACGTACCAAGCAGCACCTTGTTATGTCAGTGGTCATGGAGAGACGCTGGAACTGGCTAGGTCGCGTGTTGCGGATGCTTCTGAAAACCCTCAATTCTGCTTGCCCTTTCTTCCTACCAGAAGGATTCTGTCAGGTACTATCCACAGGAAATACTTGGCGAAGCTGAAGGACTGACATGTCATGTGAACAAATAAAGCGATTGGCGGGTGACAGATAACGATGGAAGCGGCGCGGGTTGGCCATATGCTTCACATATGGAACAAATATTTTCAAAGTATAATACTCTCAGTTTGTTTTGAAAATGAATCATAATAAAAATCATTAGCGTTTAGAATAGCAGCGTGACTACCCATATGTATCCATTTCACAAATGATAAAAGTAATGCAATTTCGACAGCTATTTTGTGTTTAATTAAAATTAATGCGTGTTCATGGAATTTTGGATTTTAGAATACGTATATTCAATGACACTATGTAATTGGTGTTCGGACAAAAAGTTATTCCCGAGAGAGCGAAATACTTGTTTTTATTTTTATATTAAAAAACAAGGTTTCAAATTTAACCCTAAATACGTTTTATATGTTTCAAATATATTTTTGATTTAACTGAAAAGAGAATTACAATACAAAACTTACTTACAGCCATAACTAACCCTAGACGTACAATTTACTTCTAGATAATAGAAATGTTTGAAAAACCACAGTAATTAAAATATTTTAACGTCCTTTTTAAATACAATATTTTTAAGATTCTTCACAGTGACTGAAAATTTAGCGATGATCATGTGCGTCCATTTTAATAAAAATGTCTACTGATAGACTTCCTGCTGTTTAAGTCCAATTTGAAAATGAACTCAAAATGAATTCATCACAAAACGGAACGAACATCGATGTGTTCTTTCATTAAAATTAAAAACTTTAGAATCTGTGGTTTAAATATCTCACTTATTGTTAACCAAGTGAGTCGAATTTCACAAAAACTGAAACAATATTTAATAATTTTATTTAAAATATATTGAATGAAGTATTTATGTAAATTGTAAGATCTTAGTAAACTTTCAAACATACGATTTTTACTCATTAACGCAAGAGTATTTACTATAAGTAGAAACTGTTACTTTTTATGTTAACTAAGGTTATTAATTGAATTCGTACTGATTTGGTCGAACTCCGTTAAAATAAGATAAAAAAATAATAAAAACGTAATTTGTTGCACAAGGCGTAGTTGAAAGCTTTTTCGGTATAGTTCATAGTTTTTCATTATTTAATACTAAAGCTGATGTGTTAACATATAAACTATCAACCAGATTGCATGATGAACTATTATGAATACTTTAAAATTTTTAAGCATGTTGAGTGATACCTAAGTTAATAACTCTTTCTTAAAAAAAATAATAAAAAAGTATTTCTATTATATATTATAAATATTTGACAATAAACAATGTAATATTACTTTTATTTAATATACTAAGCAAATTTATGTAGTTCAATAAATATCTAAGGATATTTTCTTAAGCAAAGAATAAATACAACAGAGCGGGCGATAAACAGAAAAATAAATCACGCCAAGCTACAATAATAATTATCGAATTTTTTGCTACTATGAAAAATGTGTCTTTCCCATACCACAACAGATAGTGTTAACAATAAATTACAAGTGGACTGGATTCACATTGGGTGGTTTTAATAATAAATCCTTTTAACACCTTAGATCTCCCAAATTTGACATAATACTTTCAAATCGTGGTTTTTGTCGTCGAAAGTCGTTATAATAAGACCGTTTTTCGCTTAGAATTAGGTTACATACTCACTCATCCACAGAACTTACGGAGATGAATAGTCAAAGAGAAATACTACTCAAGCAATTTGCAGCGTGGTTGTGTACAAAAGAGCTCGAAGTGTCTTGAGTAATTGCTTTTTCCTAAATCCTGCATATTCATTCGTAGAACTTATCACTGTTTTAATAAAGTATAATATAATATGCTTAGATTATTGGAATGCAAAGCCTTTGCTGCTTCAGTCCGTTGGAATATTAAAAGGTCTTAAAGCTAATTTAAAAAACAACATAAATAGAAAAGAAATATCCCGTCAATCAAATATTTGTATAAAATTGCGTGTTATTATTAAAACAATACAACAAATTCACGGAAATGATTTCCGTGAATTTATTGTAGTTGAAAACGACTAATATAGAACTATTTCTGCTTTAAGTAGTTATTTTAATGTGACTTTGTGTAATTTAATTAGTAAACAACCGTATGTTGATGATAATTGAAATAATTTATTATTTTCATATTAGTTTCCGGTACTAGGGCTGTAAGGAGTTAAGGAAGACTTGGTTATATAAAGAGAACGGTTGAATGCGCACAGGGGCGTGCGTACTGCGTGATAAGGAAAGATTGCGCGCGCAACATTTGCGACTTGTGACATATTGTATCGAACCTTTTTTACACCCCTTTACATGAATAACAGGGTGTTATATTATGGCACCGAATGACCTTTACTAGAATGTATTTTTCAACTTCAATTTACAACTCATTACGACAGTATTATTCATTTTTTTATTTTTACAGAATTATTCATTTTTTTCAATAATTATTGGACTGTCGATGAATCTAGAGTTGTACTAATAATTATTTAAATTCTTGTGTGAGACGTTCTACTAAAGTTCGTTGAAAATAAATGAGTAATCATTTCAATGTACATAATGTAAACTGAAAAAAAAAGTTGAATATAAGTAATTTTTAAGCTGTTAATATGCGACGGTGTTATCTATATGCAGAAAACATCGCTCAATTCCAATCTCGATCCTCGATTTTTTTTAATGATTTTCTAAAAAGACACATTGTTTTATATAATATATATATAACATCAGTTTTATTAATAACTAGTGAGTACCCGGCATGCGTTGCAATGCCACTCAAAGAAAGAAAGGGTTTTTGTTTTAATTCTGTTTATTAAATTTGATTTGGATTAGAGGTCTGCACGGGCCGAAATTTTATAAAATTACACGGTCCGAGCCGGTCACCTTCAGCCACGGCCCGGCCTGAGCCCGAGTCTGAATATCATACTTGTTACTCGAACCCGATTAATTCATTTATATTTTTCAAACAACATATGTAACTGTTTCCATATTTCTAACGATATTCATAGCACATGTGAAATAAATCATTTAAGCTATGAAAACTATTGCCTTACGGCTAAATCATGACCCAAAAGCAGTACGAAATGTTTTTCTTAATTTGAATTCATTACCCGGGCCCTGCCCGAGTCCAAATCTTAATTAACTTTACCTGCCCGAACCCGATCCATGGACTGGGTGGGGAAAAGATCCTCAGGTCAAGCCTGGGCCTGTGTAGACCTCTATTTTAGATATAAAATAATTTTGGTTTTTCTGTCTGGTTCAGATATGTCGCTAGTCGTACGTATTTGATTCTTTTTTTTTAGATTTTAGATGATAAATTTTGTTCTTTAGAAACGTTCACGGGTGTGCGCACAACAATTTACCAAAGTTTGATCGAAATCGGATTAACAAACAAAGAAATCTTCTATAATTTAAGACATCAACTGAGGGTGCTTGATGGAATTTCAATATCAAATTTGGATTATTGAGATTTTGTACACTTCCATGTATTTTGTCACTAACGGCCCGGGTTTCGCCTTTCGGCATCTTCAGGCATTCGAGCACACGAATGGACCCATTCGTGTTCTCGAATGCCTGAAGATGCCGAAAGGCGAAACCCGGGCCGTTAGTGACAAAATACATGGAAGTGTACAAAATCTCAATAATCCAAAAGAAATCTTCGTTTTTGTGCTTCGTCGACGTCTTCTTGTACATCCATATCTCGTACTTATGTTATTGTAACATTTATTATTGGTATGAAATATTCTTTTTGAACATAATGTAATTTTTGTGTAAAGATGATGTTCCCAACGTAAAGTCGAAATGTTATCACAAATTGTCAATCGCAATAAATCAAGGAGCAATAAATTTACACGCGGTAATGTATTACCAGCAAAAATAAAATAAGTGTTGGAAAATGCGAAACACCTTCTACATAATGCCTGTTGTAGTTAGTCATTGAATCACGTTATGTCCCATTCCACGCGCTCACGCCTTACGGTTTTGCGATTAGAATGGGGAGGTCGGCGCTCAGTCGGGTGGATTTAAAATTAATACAGCGATAAACCGAACGGCAGTCTAGAGGAAAAGTGACAGAAAATTATTATGGTTATTTATATGTTTTTAGTTCAGATTCAAATATTTGAAGTTTATTCGCGCATTATTTGTGTTATTTGACTACCTTACTTATTTTATTTGCAAGTTCAATTACTATAGAGCACAAAATACATGTAAAAATCTGTATGTTTGTATGTCTGTCGATCACAACAACTCCTCCCAAACGGCGTCCAGTAGCGACGTGAAATTTTCACATGTAATTCTAACTGCAATTGTTAGTTCAACTGTACTATTTTCAACTTTCAACATTTA
This sequence comes from Himalopsyche phryganea, assembly GCA_022494535.1. Classification (NCBI taxonomy): domain Eukaryota; kingdom Metazoa; phylum Arthropoda; class Insecta; order Trichoptera; family Rhyacophilidae; genus Himalopsyche; species Himalopsyche phryganea. The sequence goes on along the minus strand of JAGVSL010000035.1, from coordinate 2,003,154 downwards.
ACTTTTAACCTGAAACTGAAAACGCGATATTTTTGACGTTTCAATACAAGATGAAGAAGGTAATAATAATAGTCGCTTAGCAACAGCTCAATACTAATATATTCCGCAAGCGACAGTTGAGATAGTAACGCCAACGTAGATATTTGTATTAAATATTGAGTTTCATGTTTGTGATTTGGTAGAAAGATTTCTTACAATTAAGTCATTCATCATTTATCAAAGCAGTTAAGGGAAAAACAAGTTTTGAAACTATCTCTAAGCTCTATTTCCTCCAGAATATCTAGTGTAAGATGGGTTAAAAACATCACCAAAACTCATGAGTTCCGATAAAAATTCATAAACCGATTACAAAATCAATTCATGATAAAAATGCTAATTCGGAGATTTTCAATGGAATAAAAACGGATATCTTTTTCCGTTACTACTCGGTTGAAATCGGTGAATATAGAACACAGTTTAATGATTAATAGCCATCTGTGCTAAATGCAATATTTATTTTATATATATATATAATAATTAAGCTACTTTATATAGCAAACTTGACGTATCGACTGCGGGTATTTAATGATAATCAAAGATTAAATTTGAATCAAAATGTTGTGCGATTCCAATAGTTTTATTAATAACGACCCCGGTTTTGTCTTTCAATATCATCAGGCATTCAAGTTCACGGATGAACTTGAACTGACCCAAAGTAAAAAGTTTGTATCGTTTATGTATAAAACGTAATTAAAACAAGTATATAAAATTAATATCACTAAGTCTAAGAACTATATTCATATTGATGTAAAATTATTTTGATATTAACGACGAATAATCAGGATTGGAAAAAATATTCACATAAATAATAACAAAATATGTAGGTTTCTGTAACAACCTAAGGTCACAAGAATCAATTGTTATTAGTGCCTAGAGTTTGGCTATATAGTAACCGGTGTTAAAAGACTTCCGTATAATTATTGCAGAACTTCGGATGGTTGTAAATATTTATGATATAATATGTCTGTTTTTTCGCACAACATCCGGGCATTTTCTTTTTCCGTGAGTCTTTCAATAGCGGTAAGTGTCTATCATAACGTGAAAAAAACTTTATTATTTACGACAGAACGTTTAGTATTGAGAAGAAACAAACAAGTGATATATGCATATTAGGTATTGAATAACTTTATTATAATAAAAAAGATTTTATAATCTAATAAAACATCCTATTATTGATAAAGTCATATGTTGGTTTCGGTTTATGTCTTCAAATAATATGCAAGAAAGGTTTGCCAGAAGGTAAAAAAGATAAACCTCTCTATTTTTATATTAAAAGGGTCGGATTAACGATTTTCAATATTTGAATGATTTACTTGAAATAATAGATGAGAAGAGAAAAGTTTTATTTGTGATATAACAAAAATAGAGCTATATACAGACGATATTTGCGTCTTCAATGATTTATTTATCAAATTTTAGTATATTGTTAATATTTAAAGTTAATGCGCTATACAAGTGACGACTGTTTGATTAGTGAAATTAATGTTAAAAAATACAATCGAATAAAATTGCAAATAACAATTTATATTAATGTAAAACTATCAATGTATTTATTTATACAAAAACGTTTGATAGAGTTAGATGCTTATATAATTGTAACTTTCAAAAGTGAACTTCTATCAAATAAATGCCAATTAAAGTAATAAACCGTGTATGAGGAAAATTGCGTTATCAAGAAATATTTACAGCAAGGATATGTACAATTATTGAATGTAGAACACATACATACTTCGAAGAAGACGATAAGAGTAAACGTTTTGTTTGATGTAATAAAATTTAATAGGTTAAAATAGTTAGAAAAATAAAGTATATGTGAAATCATTCGCGGTAAAGTATCTTAAAGGATTGGATCGTCAGCATAACCATACATCGATCGTGTACGGAAAATTAATTGGAGACAACTAACCGCACGAACAATTTAAGATGACTCTTTTTGCACAACTAAGATAATAATACGAAAAATTTACAGATATTTTTTAAATTCAGGTAACAATATGTTGATGTTGTGTCGTCAAACAGGGGCACAAATCCTAATAAAAGGTGAAATTTATTTTTCTCGTTCTTTTTTTCAAGGCCGATAATCCTTGATCTGATATAGAGCCTTTTGGATTATTCAATGATGGAGAGATAAACTGACTATTTTCCTATTATGCTATCGGATTATATTGTATATAGCCACTACCATTGGAGCCTATTGGATTATTCAATGACAGGGAGATATAGTGACACTAGAATTGCAGAAAATTTTCAAAACTCTTTAACTACGAATTTGTAATGAATATACGATCAAAAATGCTCGATGTTTGTTTACAAAAAAAATAAAATTGGGATCTAACTTTGACAGTAAAGTAATATGAAAAACGATTAGGGATGACAATTATGGCTCGCGTGGAATATCGAGTCTACGGCTTGATTCGGGCTTAAGCGCAACTAACCCTTCCGTATTCATGGTGTAACAATGAGTTACTTTGGCCTTTAAACCTTTAATTATCTGTGAAATAGATCATACAAAGATTGAAAATTTCACTATTTGTAATTAAAATAGTTCTACATATGATTGAAAATTAAAATTTGCATTAAAGTTTACGTCTTCTTTGTATAATTAATCATAATTTGAATAACTCGTCAATTTAACCATCAAAAAATACAAAATAACAGTAAAGTATAGTAAATATCCGAGATGGATGACGTATCGTATGCAACCGTTTTGTTTCAAACGACACCAAGACACATCTCGAACTTGTTCTGTTGTGAAAAATTTAGATTCTTGAGTCTTTCGATTTCTATATTTCAGGTTTTACACACAAAATAATTACTTAATGCTACATAGAAACATGTTTCTCTTTTTGAAACTGTCAGTTCGGTTTATAGAGATACACGGCGACAAAATGTGACTGCATGAGATCTGAAGAGATTTTTTTAGCATGAAAACAGGAAGGTCAAAGAACAATGCCACATCTTGTAGATCTAAAACAGTTTATATTCGTATTATTTTATATTATATACTATGTAAGTCAATAATTAGCTACATAATAGGAAAGCAGCCTTTTCTTCGCTACACTATTAAAAAATAGCCGATGGTAATGTTACTGTATAAAGAAGCTTCACGTATTTACGTAGAATGTGTTTACTTTAAAAAACAACAACAAAAACTTCCTTCATAGACTTTGTAATGAAAAATGCGGCAGAATGATTTCCATGTGAATAATGTGAAAAATTCAACGAAGCAGGTAATAAAAGTGCAAAGAGCATTGCGGCGGGGTTTCCCGGAGCTTCCTGGATAATCCGCAAACCTTTGTGAGGGCCGGGTGCGGAAATGAGATAAAACCTTAGTTTAGACTCAACCCGAGACGATTGATCCTCAGGAAAATAATGTATGATGAAGTTCTTATAGAAACGCTAAAGCCGGGCTTGTTTAACGTTAATGTTTTTCAAATAGAACTGAGGAAAAGTAAGAAAAGAAAAGAAGATTAGATTATATTATAAAAAAGTATTATTTGTAGTAAAATGTTGTTTCATTTTTTTACTAAGAATTCTTTTTAAAAATGGTTCAAAACTGTTTGGGGATTCACAAGCATTGCCTTTTTATACATGTAAGAATCTAGCATCAAACAGTAATTTTAAAAATAAAACACAATTTTTTTGTAATACATCCACATGTTTATAATGATCAGAACCAGTTTCGCTCATCACGAGTATTATCAACTGATGCAGGAAATAAAAGTTCATGTACCTAGGAAAATACTTGAAAGCGATTTTTTTATCAACTTAATTAAAATTTAAAATAAAATCTTTTGAACAAATTGAACAAGCTTTACCAAGGTTGTACCACCTCCACCCTATAAAGCTGCTGATTCAAGGCCACTTTCCGTACTGAAATGCGATCAAGAAAAAAATAATTACGAATCACACTCTTGGGCTGATTTAGAGCGGCACGGAATCAATCTTTTAAACATGCAATGTTGGGCTTAAAAAAGTAGAAATATAAAAACTTGATGAGTAAACTTATATTTATGGTAACATTAAGTATTGATTTAAGTCAATAGAAAGAAAGCCTCTTTAAAAATTTTAAATGCATATGTGTCCAAGAAAAATCATTCTTTTATTGCCGAAGAAAACATAAAATATTTTATGCACAAACGGAGAATATTGTTAAAGATATGTCAACACCAGACAGTATTTAGATACAATGTCAAAACTATTTTCAACAGCGGGAAGGAAATCGGAAAACGCGAATAGCGGGACGGTATCTATCTAATCGAAACTGTGTTGCTCAAAGAACGTTTCACAGGATGAATAAATAGTTTACGAAAAAGATTTACCTCTATACCGTTTTTAAATAAAAACACACAGTTTGAAAAAAGTTATTTGTTATTTGAAAATCATTGAATTAAAAAACAGGCATTTAACATCGAAACAGAGTGTAAAATTATATTATACGCAATCTTTGAAAGCAACATTCAAATTGAATTTCAAACATAATATTAATAAATAGTCATTCCTGAAGCTAAGAAGTAAAAAAAATCAGCGCTAAATTCGTCGAAGTTGCTTTAATACATTGATTTTTTATCACTTCACGGAAACGTGCTTAGAAGCATGTGTGTCTTTGATATGTTCATTAATTCCCGCTAACCTGCCATACTACCTAAATATGGGTAGCACGTGGTTTCAGTTTAAATCCTGGATTAATAGTACATAATGTTCAACGCTGAGATTGTACATGAGTTTATATCATCACTTAGTTTATATGTTTGATTGCACTCACATATAGTTAATTATTATAGAAAACCTATGGCACTATAAATGAGGAAAAGTTTTCTTATAAATCTTAGCTTGGAGATTATAGTGAAGAAAAAATGCTTTTTACCAATAAACAAGGTAATATATTAACTTTTAAAGTGCGTTGAATCTGGGTAACATTGGCCGAGTTCTGAGGGTTTTTGAATTTTTATAGTTCACCATTGCATTTATGTCTGGTATTCTTTTACATAGAAATGAGCTAATGTCTTAAGATGAAATTTAATTGACATAAATAGATTTTTTTTATTAATATATATCGATTAATATAGATATTATAGGTGGACAAAATTTTCCTCCAAATCGGGTAACTTTGGCCCACGATACAAATTATCTATAAATTCAGTGATTTTAAAGTCTTGGCCACTATTATTTATACTTTTATATATTTTGTACATAACTGAGAGGGGAAAAAGTATACAGCATTTGGTTTACAGATTAGTAATATAAATTGAAAATATGGCTAGTCCAATTTATTCAAGAAAAGTTTTTTAATTATGTTTTATCATTCCAAGTTGACAGCTCACAAATTCAACAATAAAACAAATTATGTTACACATTAATTCATAGTTTACAACCGAGGTCTATTCAATATCTTTGCTTAACTAAAAATATTCATATTGCAGTAGTATTATCGTGGTATTATAACATCACCTTTTCCATGTAGTGGGCCAATCTTAGCCCAATGAGAAAACTTACCCAAATTGATGGAATTTAAAAGTATGTATTAAATTAAGTCACTGTGATTTTTATCGATAATGGTAAACGGAAATTGAACTTAGAAATTCATGAGTAAGATTGTGTCGTTGTTACACTTAATTTGTGTGAAACCAATTGATTAATTAATAAATGTGTTTTATTTAATGCGTGCTTACCGGTCGTTACGAAAATTAAGCTGAACAAAATATTAATAACGTTGTGAGTAATTAAGCCTCAAATTAAAAACTCCATCAAAATTTACAGCATCTTTTCGTTACCATAAAATAAAAAATAAATACTGCACACTTTTTTAATTTTAACGGCTAATGGGTATATAAAAAAATTGTATTCTGCGGAACTGCAAATTCTTCGCTAAGACCCTTTTGGATATAAATATAAAAAGGTTTTCATTAGCCCATAAAAGTTATCCAATACACAACCTTCCATGCAGTAGCGTACTGTTTCGGGGTTAGATTTTAAGTAATCAGGCAAAAAAAACATCAATGCATACTTCAATTATAGTGTGTTTTAACACGGTGTTGTCACTGTAAAATATGTTAATTTATGTAATTGTTATTCAGTACTTTGATTTAACGGGCTTAACATGGGTAACAGGAGTTTTCCAAATGCGAGTATTTATTAAGAAAACCCGTGAAATGATTTATTTTTATATAAAGCTATTACAAGTTTATTAATGAATAATGAGTTAAAAATAAAATAAGAGCCTGAGGTAATTACAAATTATCAGCCAGTACGTGTTAAATGATAAGTGGAGTTACGTGCTTGTTATCTAAATAGCACCATATATTATGTAATCAATCTGGGTGGCAGAAATGATTTAAAACCTTGACAGAGTTGCTTAATCGTTTTCCTTTATTCATATAAAAAATTTTGTGAGCCTGTTTCCAAAGAAAGGTCATGTAGTGCCCCACTGTCTTTTGCATATTCACAAATCGATGGAAACAGCCTCCTTTATAAGGTCAAATTTTTTAGAACAAGCCGTGTATATAATACTATAAGTGTAGGATATATTAAACATCACACGGTTTATCCAAATATATTATGATTTAGTTTCACATTCAGAATAACGCTGAACTACATTGTTTAATATAATATTGTTAAACTACATTATTTAATTCGAACTGAAGTTTAATTCACGTATATTTTCTTGGGTAACAGTGTATAGAAATACTTATATTTTGACGATCGAACAAATAATTGTGAATGAATAATGTAATTGACTGTAATTATAACAAATACGTCTCTTACCAATAGATAGCGTATGCATACGTGCGGACATTAAAGTGAATATCATTGGTAATAAAATCCCTTTTTCGGACACTTTTTATTTTAATGAATTTATTCAATCGTTGATTTTTCAACATGCATACATAAACTGAATAACTTTGCAAAGGGCAGCATAAAAAAAAGCTTCCTTCTTCTACATATCCCCACCTTACATAGTAGAAAGCAGGTTAAGTATGCCTAAATTTGACATTAACCCTTCATGGGAACTTGTATGATTCCTCTTTACGGCGATGCGTGAATGAAAGCTTTTTACCTTGGGTGAATAATATATATTCCTTTGTTATTTTACAAAAAAACATTTATTACAAACAAAATGTTTCGTTGTTATACCATCAGTTTCTTTGTATCAACACACATTTTTTTACCGATACATTTCTATACTAGAGCATATGACAATAAGTTCTCTTGTTTACCACCATGTTTCAGGGGGTGTATTGTGTAATTTAAAGTTTTTGAACCCACCAACCTTATTAGTGATGTATCCAGCATTGGCAAGGGCAAAGAGTCCAAGCTATAATATAATATTTTAAAATAAATTGAGTTTCATTTACCAATCAATGTGATCAAGACGTAAATCTTTTAATAGAAGAGTAAAACTTTTTTCAGCTATGCAACTAATAAGGAACGATCTAGGGTTTTTTAACTACTCGGCTGTGACTCGGAGTGACATGGAATATAATATGTACCCAAAAACGATAAATTAGCTATTTTTTAATAAATAAAATTATTATTCGTTTTTTTTTAATAAAAATTACGCAAGGCAAGCTTTTTAAAATAATAAACCCAATGCTCATGAATGTAACAGGGAGATAGGAGTTTGAAGGCGGCGTTTGGGGAAAGTAATTTTACGGGGTCCATAGAGCCACATCGATCGTAAAACGGGCAATCAATCGTGACGAAGAGCTATGGGGGCACTTTGTGGAATGACACAGTTTTGTCAATACACTAAGCAAGTATTCCTGATGCGACGTATACATTATTATAGAGCTGAATTTACAAAAGTCCCCCAGGATATCATGAAAGAAAATTTAGCAAATACTGTGTAAAATTATTTATAAATATTTTTATATTAAACAAACGACAAAGGAAAATTGGTATTAGAAATTCCAACAAATTGCTTAGCAAAAGATGAAATACCGTTATATTTAAAATATTACATAAAAATAACATTTGTTACCAAATGAGTTTGTTGTTTAATAACAAAAGTTGTAGGAAAACATATCATTATTTTAATGTTTTTCTAAATAAAAGATTAATTTTAATCCTTCAGTTTTGTTGTTAATCTATTATTATCTGTGTTTAGCATAACATGATTATCATTGTTTTACACAAATATTGTCGCAGCGTATAATATAATGTGTTGGTTTATTTATAACATGATTTTATATTTTACTATTTAGAAATTAAATTTTAAATAAATAGTGCGATACGTATAAAAGAAAATATGTTTTGAAAGCGAAATTTTATTGAGATAGCAACACAATTTTTTTCAAGTTGATGTAACATTGAAAGTAATGTAAATTTTTGTCAAATACTAAAGCTTTAAACTGATTAATAAAAAATAAAGAGCATAATTAGTTATTAATAACAGAACTCTACTACAATAAAATGATGGGAGTTTTGATTCATTAACAAAGTGTGATTTTAATGATGCTATTCTTTTCAACTATCAAAATACATTAAAAAAACAAAAGTCTATTTTTATTCGCTCCGCAGCGGTAATACAGCAAAGGGAAAGCAAATTGTCAAAACTTTCCGTGAACTTCAAAAGCTCAGAATATTGAACACACCGGCTTTTGAAAGCATACAAAAGTTTGAAGCGATAAACTCAACAGAAAACGCCTCAGGATTATATAAAATTTATATTTCCTATCGGTTGTGTATAAAGCGTGTGAAGAATAAGTTGAATTTGTAAGTGAGACGTCAGATGCTATTGAAATATAAATTCGTTCGATAAAAATTAAGTTCTACATTTAGCAGTCTGAATAATATTTTAAAATCACTTTTAAGGTGTTAGCTGTCAATTCGTGGTGGAAACGCATTATATTTAAAAAAATAAAACACAATTTGTTTGTAATACTTCCACATGTTTAAAATGGTCAGGACCAATTGATGATAATGCTCGTTATGAGCGAAATCAGCCCTGGTAATTATAAACATGTGGAAGTAGTTTAAGCAAATTGTGTTTTATTTTTTGAAATATTTTGAAACATGAAACACATTTTTTTTGTACTCCTTCCACATTTGTGTATAGTTCAGGACCAGTTTCACTCATTGCGAGTATTGTCAACTGAAACCATCGCTTATATATGTAAAGAATTTAGAAGTAATACAAAGCAAACTGGGTCTCATTGTCTTCATATATAAGACCCTTCCAACTAGAATTATTTATAGTTAACACCATGAAAGCGAGTCTGAATAATGATAGTGTATAATAAATTATCAATATGCAATAATCAGTTTTTATCTTGAATTCCACCAGCCTTTTATAAAATAGACTAAAATGTAATGCATAAAATCATTAAAACGATTGATAATTTTGTTTAAAAAGTAAGCAATATTTATTTGTAATGGTTATTGTTTAAGACATACCCATTACATTCTTTGTGACCATCGATAGTTTAATGTTTTATTTTATGTTCTAAGCAGTTCACATGCTACATTTTAATCTTTGGTTGTTATTTGAAGTAATATTATAGAAAATATCTATTCGAATATGATGTATTTATTGGTGTAAAACTGTTTGTTCAAGTTGATTTTAAGCATAAATATATGTAATTTTAACATTTATATGTTATTAAGAAGATCATTTGTGAGTGGTAGCACGTAGAAATATGATTTAAGAGATGTAGAAATAAATTAACAATGGAGAAGTTTAATTATCATTATTGTTCATTTATAGAAAAGATGTTTTATTTTTTCTAAATTATTTTATAAAGAATACAAATTTTCCTCTTAATAATAAATGACCAACACAAGAATACTTACTTGATTGGAGTGTTTCTCAGTTATAAATGGATAGCTCACAAGAAACATAATGACGACTGATGTTAGCCACTCACCTGAAACAAAATATTTTTTTTTTGAATATTGTGACGTGGCAAAAAATATTTTTAAGGGAAATGTTATAAATATATAGTAAGTTTTTTCAGTTAAACTAAAACAATATTATAAAATAAAGCCGTTATAGAAGTAATAGAATGTAACTTTCACAGTAATAAACAGATTTTTAAATTAATGTAATATGAAGATTCAATGTCCCATATATTCTTTGATTTTGATTTTACATTTCTCAACCTATTATTTTTCTCAAAAACACATTGCTTGAGGAATCGACACAAAGTTGTAGTAAAAATTTCCTTGTTGCTTCATTATTTGTGGAACTAATGCGTAATAAAAAAAATAATTATAATATTTGAACTTTTTAAAGATTTATGTAGATCAATTTCAATAAAATTAACAGCTTGACAATATACCAAAGAAGACACACGTGTTTTTAATCTGGTTGAGTGAAGGTAGCACACAGTCAAGACATGAAGTGGGTTTTCGTCTGTTTGAGACTGTATAGTATAAATCATTGCAATGATTATAGGGGAAGATGTATGAAAAAATATTCATAAAAAGTTAAACAATATTTAACATTTAATAGTATCCGCTAAAAATATCATTTTTCAGAAAGATTTTTGGGAATTAAAACCTTAAACATTTCTTTTGATTTTAAGGAAAAATAGTTAAGCAATAAACCTATTTTATATTTATCATAATTAAAAACTGCATAATTGAAAACAAAAACTATTTCACAAACAGAAAATAATTATATAGTTTCCAAATAGTAAGCTTCGACAAAAAAAAATGAAGATATATTGTTTCTGTGACAATACACAATGTTCTTTATAATATTATGACACAAACAAACAAAATAAAGTTTCATTTAAGGCTAGTATCTCCTAAGTAACAGAAATGTTAATATTTCAAAGAAGTGGTGGTATTGGATTGATATGCCATGGGGTGAGATGACGTAAGATTATAACTGTACTAACATTTAATCATACTCCTAACGATATTTATCTTTACATTTTGTTGGTTTTTGGTAAGTTTATGGTTTGTGAATGAAAAAAACTCATAACATATGCAGGTTCGCATTCGGTTTTGCATTTTCGTTTTATAGAGATAGGCGTAATAATAATTTAATGAGTTTATAAGTAGCCTCTCAGCTCACTGCAATAAACTACCGGTCGACCATTTTGATCAAAGTTATTGCGTTGCGGAAACTAGTTTTTCGTTCTGCGGGAAAATGAGGAAGTAAATTATTATTATTGTGGAACTCGACGAGCATTCCGCGAAGAGTAATAAAACTTTGTGAATTAATGAGAAATGTGATTAAAATTTGGAAAACTAATATAATCGGTGAAGAAATTCTTGATATAGTCAAGTTGAATATAGAAATATTTTTTGTTTGATTTGAAATTTCAGAGGAAGTATTTTTTATATTTGAGTTGAATTCATTTCAGGAAACGAATTGCCTTCAACTGTAGTATTTTTTCAAACAGTAGTTTTCTCGAAAATCAGGAATACTATTATTTAAAAACATATTTGATAAGTTACAATGATAATGATCTTTAAATAATACAAAACAATATAACGAATTACAAGAGAAGAAAGTGTTAAACTACATTTAACGTAATATAGGTGTACATATTTTCGAAAATCTTTTTTGACTTCTCTTAAGAGTAATAAATAAAAATATTTCATATAACGCTAAAAAATATAATTTAAGATAATTTAAGACATCGACTGAGGGTGCTTGATGGAATTTCAATATTAAATTTGGATTATTGAGATTTTGTACACTTCCATGTATTTTGTCACTAACGACCCGGGTTTCGCCTTTCGGCATCTTCCATTCGTGTGCTCGAATGCCTGAAGATGCCGAAAGGCGAAACCCGGGTCGTTAGTGACAAAATACATGGAAGTGTACAAAATCTCAATAATCCAAAGCTAAAAAATATGTTTAACGATATCTGTTGGCCTAGTATTAAGCTATTGGATTCTACTATTAATAACTGAAGTTCGAATTCTTCCATTTATAATCGAATATATAGATTTTTTAATCAAAATATGAATTCTTACATGAAAGCGAGAGTTTGTACATACATGTATAATCAACGCGTCGTGTGTAAAAAAATAATTTACAGCTAATCTTGTTATAGATACTTAAGAATTTATCATTGAATTTTCAATACTGACATAGTTTACAAAAATGTTTCATCGAAACCTTAAAAAAGGTAATAATTGCCAGTCTTAATTTGATAATAATCATTTCATCATTTTACGAATTAATCTCTTGTGTTTCACCTTTTTTATATGTATTCTACATATTGTGGATTTCAAAGAAAGTGGTGAACCGTCTTTCCTTATCAGGTTAAAAGTCAAATCAAAATCTTGTATGTTACTTAATACCTAACATTTTTAACTATACGTTTTGTCTGATAATGCTTATCAAATGAAGGATATTTATATGTCAAACTCAACACAATAAATCGAATAGAAATCCATTTTTATATGATAAAAAAAGGATTTTTTTTCCTTTAATAAGTGTTGAAATACCCGATCCTGAATTACTGTGTTCTGCTCAATCGGCATTATAGTAAGATATGCGAGAAGTATGTGATCCGTTACTCGCCCCTATTATTCCGAAGCAAAGCTTAGTAAGCTCATCGCATGCTTTTCGAGCTTTGGCAGAGAAAAATTTCTACTCTCTATCGGATTTCGTCAGAAAACAAATCGCTGACACATTATTTGTTCCCGTTTTGTTCATTACTTTGTCCTACAGGCAGACACGTTTCATACAATTTACTCATTTAAAAATGCAGTATGGCACTTACGAGCAGTCTTTTTATATATAACGACTGTGAAATTACTATTAAAATTACTTCGGCAACAAGAATTTGACAAAAATACATATTTCAAATAAATCCAACTGAAAAAAAAATCAGCCACTTCAAGATAACGAAGCATTTTTTATTAAGTTAACAAAGCAAAACCTCTAGATGCACAACGAGTATGCTATGAAGTTGATAGATATTTTGGCATCCCGCTATCGTTATAGCTTGTTAAAATAGCCTAGTACAAAAGTAAATATTAACTATAATTTGTGGATCTTAAAAAATGCTGTGTTTAAGCATAATATTACAGTGTTCTACCGAGTAAATACAACTTCAATCAATAAATCAAGTTTTTAATACAATGTCTCCTAATAATGCACATACTTTACGATAATGTTTTACCTAGAGCTAGTGCTACTGTATCCATATTTTCAGAAATGGTGTATATAATATTTAACGATCAGATAAAGAGACGACTATAGCGTTATAAGTAAATCTTTCTTTTTATACTCAATACTCCGGATCGATAATGTTTTAAATAATGAAATCAATATTCACCTTTTTTTCGTCATGACGTGAAAACATGACAAAATACAAATAATTCGATGGAGAAATCAAAAAATGAAACATTATTTAAGGGTTATTACCATTCAATCATGGTGGTCGGTTTTATAACCCACCAATGTATATAGCAAGCGACTTAATAAATGTCATCATATAAAATTTATTGAAGTGAGCACCAGGCAGGGTTTACATATTTTTACCTTCATTTTTATCACGTATATGCTGATATTTATATTTAACTGTGAACTTTTACATTAATAAATTATTATAAAAAGGTGAAAAAATCCCTTTCTAAATTGCTATTATTAAAAATTGCCATTGCTATAATTATAATTGGTTTCAAAATATCTTATCTTAAATACTGCTAGTAACAGTAAAAATCTGGAAAATTGTCATAAATGCAAGATTTAATTTTAACAGTTCGATTGATATGTTGCTGTTAACAATATTTGTATACAAAAAATACCATAAAAAAAAAAAATAGGGAAAATGAAAAAGTATTTATTGACTTGCATGCCCTTTACTCTTTGCATACATAGCAAAATGTCATATTAATTTTGTTGTTGAAATAATATACATAAGTTCATCGAAATAAGTAGTACTTAATGAATGAAAATGTAGTAATAGCTATAATCGTATTTTGTACGTAACTCCTAAAATAGCAATTTTATTCACCCCTACCGGATAATAAAAATAAAAAAAACACATACAATATGCAGCAATAATTTGACAAAATAGCAAAACCAATAAAACAAAGGGCAAATAGAAAAGATCCTTTTATATAACTATTATCCAGCAAGACATAAACTCGTCCCCCAGTTTTTGTGTCTTATATGAAGGCGTATATTACGCTGTTTTTATTTTCTGTAAGCGAACATATTGGATTTCAAAGCTGTTTTTATTGGGTTTTGGATTCACCCATAACCATGACGAATAGTCAATAGGAAGGAAATTTGTTTCTTTTCAAATGTATTCTATTGATCTGTGTTACTGTTTACAGTGAGTTTTATTGGATATTAAGTGATCTTTGATACATAAGCCTTTTGTATAGCAATTTTCAAAGATTCGCAAAAAAATTAATGTGTAAACAGCGTTATGTGTAAAAAAAAAATTAAAGTATTTTATTTATGCTAAGGCGCGACGAAAATAATTGATAACGTATAAAAAATTTAAGCGTTCGATTACCCCAATTGAAATATTAATTACAATGTAATTTGAGATTAAAAAAGGTGTATGGATTTGTATTAAAAGCAATGGATGTGTGACATTTTTTTATTGATCTCGAACCCTATTAAAACTTGAAAACGGATTTAGCGATTAGCTTACTAAACAAATTTTTCAATGAAAGGGTGTGCGACTGTTTTAGAACAGCTCGATCAACTTGTTCTGTTCTATTGCTCTATTGGAAGTCCATATAATGGAAATTAGCAGAAAAAATGATTTAAAATAAATATACCGAAAGTACAGTATAATCGATGTAGGAGAAATATCCAAGAAGAGGATTTTTAGTATGCCACCAGTATGATTCATTGAATTATTAAAAATAACTTTAACAGGGTTAATTTTAATGACGAAAGGAACAAAGTTTTAATGATCAGTTGTATCTATTGTTATCCCTACTGGAACACACTGAATTACTGGAGTATCCAAAAAAGTAAGAAATTATGAAACAGTTTTGCGTTGATCAGGTTAAAATAAGGTTCCATTGCAGTTGAGTATACTTATATAACAAAAACTTACAAGACATATATTAAAAGCAAAGCCAAAAGGCGCATCATATACGCTAAGTAATGTTTATCTGGTAAATAAACGAGAAGTGCTTTACAGTACGAGTTACTACTGTCAAAGATTTCTACATGCACTAGGTAGCTGCGCCATTTGCACAGAAAATGCAATAATTTACATTGAGTGAAAGCTCATTGGTTAGTTTGAACAGGGTGCCTGGTAAATAAACTAGACATTTCAATCAAATTGGTTTACGTTTCTAGACGTTGGCTCTGGTTGCTATACTTATTACCTTTACTGAACTAATACATAATTTTTCTAATCGTTACATTTTATGAAGATTTCAATCGGGGAGCAATATTAATCATAATCAGAATATCGTATCAATTAAGACATAGATCATGCGTGTGGTGAATGTTTTGAATAAATTTGAAATACTTGGTGAAAATTTCGTGATTATTGTTGATTGAAAATATCATTTTAACGGTAATTACTTTTAAGACTTAAATATTAGAAAGACATTATAATTATATAAAAATACTATTTGCTGTACCTACGTGAGTGAGCATTTTCAATTTGACTGCAAGCTAAATAAAATTTACTATCGATCTTAATGTTAATTACCCAACGATAGATTAATGGTAACGAAATGAATTTGAATAAAAAATAAATGAAAGAAGTTTATAAAACGTAGACCTTCTTGGTCATATTTAATTATTGTGTAACACTTACTTAAAATTGTGTTTGGTTTAGTTATGCAAATCAATTTAAAAATTTTATTAAATATATGATTGCATGCATAAGAAATAGGTGAATTAGGGTTACGCAAAGATGAGATAAATTGATGAATGAATAATGACTATTTATCAAAACTTTGTATACAACGGATAAAGTGTTTTGACAAAGTAGTAGTGACTAACAAAGTTAATGTCCCGAAATTGCGTTTGTTCTCCAGTAAATAATCCAGGATGTAATTACATTAGTTTATTTAAATATTAGTATGTTGCTTATCTGATGAAAAACTCAATTTGACAAATGATTTCATTTTAAATAAGAATTGTGATCTTATTGAATAGTAAGCGATAAGTTGCCAGAGCGTTTGACTTATCACATAAACTGATTATTCATAAAATTTGATAAAAAATAAATAATGCCCATTAAATTTTTGAAAAGGCATATTTTCTATTCGAGATGCGATGTTTTATAAAATAAATTGCAATAGACATTGATTTTATGGTATACTGAAAAAAGAAAACAATTTCCCAAATAAAATTTTAATTGAAAGGTACTGGATATCAATTTCATTGATATCCTAACTGAAAAAAGTACGGTTACAATTTTCTTATAAAATATAATCATGTTAAAAAATATGCAGACAACAAAGACCATGAATGTAGAATTTTCTAACATTGTTGTAATTAGTAACGCTCAAACATTAGCTATTGATAAAATTAACTGTTAGCTGCATACATTTATGAAAAGTTAGAAGAAATCTATTTATTGGTTGAACTTGCAATGGCGATAATTCTGACCAAGGCGTTAATTCGAAATAGCTATCAACTACCTACTAAAACTTTTTAGAACTAATTTGATATTTTATCCTGTTATTATTTCTATTTATTTTATATCTATAAAAAACCTTATTCGATGAGCAAATTCGTATTTATCACATGTAAATAATGTTCTTTGAATGTATTTATATTATATATTATTTTGTTGATAATGAGTGTTTTCACCAATAGTTGTTGAAGGGTTGACAGCATTAACGTGATGAAAAAATAATGAATCAAAAAAAATATTTTGCACGGCTGAAGAATCTTGGGAATTTTGATAGACAGAATAAGAGACTGAATGATTAGTTACTTATTTTAGCAAACTTTTGATAGAAGGTGTCGTTGGAAGGAGAAGAAAATAACTTTATACGTTTTGAGCGTTTCAGTTACAGTGTGGGATGCTTTGCGTATTATAATCACGTATGACAATGCTGTGGACGTGTCTTTCCCTTCTGACTCTTTTATACTAACAACTGACTTAACATTACACAATACCTAACTCGTAAGAAGGAAATTCTGTTTAGTTTTATGTAGGCCACGTGCAAATGAAACGCTTTTAGGTAGGTACTCAGACAAATAGCAAGGTATATGACATTTTGTTTCATTGTTTGAATTGATATAATGTCATTTTTACAACCTTAGCATTAAAATTGCGGCAGCTATTAAGGTTGTATATAAAAACTAAACAAACGTAACACTTAGAGATAAATAATTTTCATTTATATTTTTTTAGAGAAATTTTATTAAACTATTGCTCAATGTTTACACAAGAAAGTTCCACTTCTGCTGTTAGTTGAATTTATTGTTTGTTGGTCAAAGAATAAATACGGTTCTAAGAAATGTTTGGATAAGCTCTGAACTAAACAGAACTATTACAAAATTAGTAGGTATTTCTAGAGAGGATATTTTCACTCAGCTCACACTGTTTCAATTTATAAAATTCAATTTATTAAGTAAAGGAAATGAAAAGAAATATTGAGTATAAATGTGTCAATATTAAAAAGATTAATATTATTATAGTTAAAGGCTGTTTTATGATCTTAAATTGATTATGAATATACTTAAAAAATTAAAAATATCTATCAATTATTTTCGAATTTATTGAAAGCAAAAAGATATTTATGGTATAAAATTTCATTGGTATTTTGGTAAATATTTGACCAACATATTGCATTTTTCACAAATGAAGTTATGTTGGTGCGAATAGAGATTACAAACAAATTTAAAAAATGGTTATAAAATAGGACTGATTGAATTCGAAACCAAATTTCGTTTCAAAGAAACTGTGCTCACGAATTTAATGAAAAAAATTATAAATGTTTCAAGCAACATTTTTTCTAATAATTAACAATCAACTAAATTTCTGTTTGAAATATTTAATTTTTTGTATTAACGTCAAAGTATTGCGGTCATTATGACATCTTGCAGAGCTTTGCATAAGCTCTGTCTAATTTATCATATCAGTCGTTTTCTACAGATTCGTTTAACCTATTTGCTTCGTCTAATTTTCTTACGTTTCTTGGGTCTCCCATATGGCACACTGCCAAAAGCCATAATTCTTTCCACAGGGTTTCTGATCTTGCATACAAAAATTGCAAAATGCGCCACATGCAGATTGAACACAATGTGTTTTTTTAACATCTTTAATCAAACCCATGTTCCTTGTTTATATGTTTTTAAGACTCACATCCTCCCGTACCAAAATTACTGTATCAGAGATTAAAAGTATTAAATTTACTTCAAAATATAGGATGCATTGTGTTGCTTCAACGAAATTGAAGTTTTAAACGATAAGAGTAAAACACAAACATTTGCATTTTGATGACAGAAATATTAAATATTTGAAAATAACGAGCGTTTATGAGCTTCTATTACGTGTATTCCATAGCGATATATCATGACAATGGATAGAAACAGCTTAGTAAAGCTTTTGTCAAACTGTACAACATTGTATCGGGTTATAACTTGAATGTTAGACGCTTGGGCCAAAGGCAAACAATAATTATCCACGTATGAACGTCCGTAAACGTACTATATTGCTAAATTTAGTTCATTGCAATTGTAGCTCATTGGACGATATAACGAAATCAGCGATGCGAAACTTAGCTAAATGTAGTAAACAGAGCTATGTCAAGATATATAGCTTATTAAGAACTGTTTAGTAACATTGTCAATGTCTGTGTATGCTGTAATAAAGATATAATGAAAATGACTCAATTTATTTCTGTTGACATTAATTTATGTAATGTATTATTTTATGATACATTATTGTGTGGTGTTTTCAGTAGAGTAAATATTTTCCGTTTTTTCTACAATGGAGTACCCAATCATCTAATTGAGTATTAAAAGAGAAGGTATATGAAGATGACTGGTTGTAATTTGATCATTTAACGACACTTTTCCGTGATGTGTGAGGGCAAATAAATAGCGAAATAAATCACATCTGTGCATTACAGAGAATAGAGGGCACTTATTAATTTTTATTTTGTATTCAAAAACGAATTTCCATAAAATAACATACTGCGCGATATATCAAAAATATTTTGAAATAGTCATTTCAAAGAATTTAGGACAATATTTGTATAATTTTTCTACTCCCCATATGGAACGTATAGACTTGTAAGGTAATACTTGCACGTCATATATTTAGTAAATGCTGTATTGTCAAACGTTAGACGCTTCATTTATTAAAAGTTTAAGATAAAAAGAATCTGGTTATAAGAGTATTGGTTGAGTCATTAAAAATATTTAACATACCTACAAATAACACAATGTAATATCTGATAAAGATTTGAAAATGCATTAAATGGATGAAGTCAAAAAGAATCCACTAATTCATTTACGAAAATTAAGAAATTTGTTGAATATTTCTGACTGCATTACTGCAGCAATTTAGTTGTGGAATCAAATAATCGACAGTAAGCTTTGGAAGTAAACACTCGTACAGTTACAGTTGACTTGTGAGTGCAGTAATATAGGTAGTCGTTATTGCAGAAAACCCGAAATGTAAGTCGATGTAATTTGTCAATGAATTGCATTTCATTGCTATGCCATTTATGAAACAGGGTATGTATATTATTTTTGGTAAAAACTGATTATATTGAGAATGGATGATTGTTTGCTGTCTTATTTCGCCTTTTGGTTTTAAGGCTGATTTAAATAACCTTGCTATTGCGTAAGGAATTAAAATTAAATATTATTCTAAACGCTTTGAAAAAAGTTTCGTTATTGTTAAATCTATATAAATAAATGAAGATTTGTTTGTTTGTTTGTTTGTCATCTATGCATCCCTTTACCATTCATCCTATTTCGATCAAACTTTAGTAAATCGCACACCCGTGAAGTTCTGAAGAAAAAAATTAAAATCTAAAATAACGAATCAAATACGTAAAACTAGCGACATCTCTGAACTAAACGGAAAAACAAAAAAATATTCTATATCCAAAATAGTCTGTACGGGCCTGGACTTGGCTAGCGGATGTTTACCCAGCCCGGCCCGTGGGCTGGGCTCAGGCGGGTAAAGATAATTCAGATTCAGGTTCGGGCCGGGCCCGGGCAAGGAATTCAAATTTAAGAAAAACATTTTGTACTATGTTTGGGTCATGAGTCAGCCATAAGGTAATTGTTTTTATAACTTAAATAATTTATTTCACATGTGCTATGAATATTGTTGGAAATTTGGAAACAATAACACATTATTTGAAAAGTATACACAAATTACTATATTACAAAATAAATCGGGCTTTTTTCGGTCTGAGAAAAATAAATCTGGGCTTCAGGTCGGGCTTGGGGTAACAAGTGTGATATTGAGACTTGGGCTCGGACCGGGTAATTTTATGAAACTCCAGCCCGTTCAGACCTCTAATCCAAAAGCACTTCAATAAACAGAATTAAAACACAAACCCTTTATTTCTTTGAGTGGCATTGCAACGCATGCCAGGTACTCACTAGGAATTTATAGATATGCCGAGGCTAATAATTTGAATTTTCCTTGAATATATGTATATATCTTATCGTACATGACTAAACATATAAAGTTATTTCATTTCCATGCATCAAGCGATGAGAATTGAAACCGAGCATATAGAGAGAATTTTGCCCAAACTATTTACAGTTAAAATAGATCAATACTTATAGACATACTTAGCCTCTATTATACCATTCCAATAAATATGTTCAAATTCCATCTAGGAGATAGGCATTCGATCTCTATTGTTAACGAATTCTTGCATTTATAATTTATCTACATATTTTCATGCTGCATGGAGTTGTATTGCATTCTAAAATGGTTGCACGTAGAGTTTCGCCTAGACAAAATATTAAATCAAGTAGACCTACAATTTACAAGTAACATGGTAACATAAAAGTATTGTCAGTTTGAATTTTTATAAGCACATATATCATTGATAAGGTATTTTAACCTTGGAAAAAAGAGTATTTATATTTCAATTCTTTTTAAAGTAAAAAATACTGCTTATATATTATTTAAGCAAGACATTCATTAACTTGTCTTTGTATGCACATATTATCATAATTTTATGCCAAACTTTGCAAAGTATTTAATGTTCTTAAGCGTGAAAAAGTTTTCGCCGTTGTGTTAATGTTAATAAATTATCATTTTGAGTTATACTTAATGTTAATTTATAGCAGAGACGTAAAAATTCTACAGCAGTCTTCATATTTTGACTAGATCAAAAAGTATACAAACTACAGATTGCACGCTGTTTATATTTTTATTTAAAGTTAGGTTGACGAAACTATTATTTATACAGAGTAAAGTTAACGAAATAATTGATATTAACCTTATCTACAAAGATTTAAATTAAGTGCTTCAAAATAATTATAATATAATATAAAATAAACTTGTTTTCAGCTAAATAAACAAGAACACATCGTCTCTGTTCTGGAACAAAACACTAAATCAAAAAGGTGACACAATGAGTTAATACCAAAATGTGTCTTATTTTAAACTCTACCGTATGAATGAATACACTTATTTTTATAAATTATTCTTTTACTTAAAAACAGTTTTGTACAAACAAAAAAAAATAGAAAAGGTATAGGATTTCAAACATTTGACAAACTTCAAAAACTAATAACTTTCAGTAGGAGTCTTCTTCCACAACAACGACGATATATATTATATGAAGTAAAGGTTACAGACAAACTTGCAATGCCAACCTGACGTATACCTTAGAAATATGCGCAGAACATTTCATTCAAAATGCGGTCATTTTAAAAATTGTAATTTAAAATGCACGAAGAAACTTTGTTGACAATTTAAGAAGAATTTTAAATTTTAGAACATAATGTGTTTACTTTATTAAAATATAAAATTAAAAACAAAGAATAGCATTTTTTAATAGTAAAATAAAAATGTGAATATAGTAATGGACTAGCGTTATTTTTATTATATTAACTAAGCAAATTAAATTTGAACTAAGTTTAATTCGACATTTTATTGACGCTTTGCTACAAAAATTATTTACCGATTTTCGGTAGGCTAAAAAACTACTTTACGAGATTATTTCACAATGAAAGACGTTTAAAAAAAACCAAAAACTATTTTGCATAAATGTCGTACCTTTCTTAATTTTTTTTTCCATGTTCACTCCCAATGTGGAGCATATGGTCTCCTAATGGAGGTATCTTGACAGAATTTTTTCTACCGAGAACTGCTTGTCACTCAGCTGCTCAACCTCTCTTTTCTTTTTCGAAGAGAGTAGGGATAGAAGGATAGGGCTATGACAAGACTAGTGGTTAGCTGATCGCTCTCGTTACGCCCCGTGAGGATGAAATTGGTGGGAGGGAGGA
The DNA here is from genome assembly GCA_022494535.1 of Himalopsyche phryganea. Lineage (NCBI taxonomy): Eukaryota > Metazoa > Arthropoda > Insecta > Trichoptera > Rhyacophilidae > Himalopsyche > Himalopsyche phryganea. The sequence goes on along the minus strand of JAGVSL010000035.1, from coordinate 1,980,770 downwards.
CTCAGACTACGAACAGAAATCCGTAAATCGATTGAAAGATCAATCTATGAAAACCGTCCGCACCGGGAATTGAACCCGAGACATCCGTAACCGTAGCCAGCGACGAAACCAACTGCGCCACAGACGCCGACACATATGGTAAAAGTAATTATCGCTATTAACAGACACTGACAGAGTTTCCATGCTCGAAATAGTTTTAGGTACAGCACAGTTTATTTCTGATTTTTTTTCAGCAAATGCAAACAGGTTTAGTCTACGATCATGTTCAGAGAAACAACAAATCTTCGAGAAAGCTCAAGCCCTGGGTGATCCATAAAGTATACTTTTATATATTATATGTCATTACACAATACAGCTGACATCATTGAATTTTAACCACTTCAAGCCATTAACAAAAATAAGGTTCATTAAAATATTTATATAAATAAAACAATCTAAGAGGCCATTCATTAAGAGATCGTACATTCGTGTTTAATTTATTGCCTGTAAAATGTTTTATTTTAGATTTTAGATAGATAATAAAGCACTAATGGGTAAATATCGTGTAAAGAATTCATAAAAGTCTTTGTTTTATTTAATTTGTAGACGAATTGTTTGCGTGGGTTAAATAATTTGCATTATTTTGAGTGTATACAACTTCGATAGGAGGTTTGAAGTTTGAGTTCTTGCTTAAAAGGATTAATAAAAATATGTAAGCTTTTAAATGCACAACTAAAATTATGTTTTGGATCTGATTTCTTTTGAAATTATAAAACAAAAGTCGTCATCGTATTGCTCACAAGAAAAAAAAATATATTTTGCAGGCCTTTTTAATACTTTAAAAATTTTGCTCTTCTTATCATTGGTGTGTATAAAAATGCTAATCATAATAAACAAATAGTTATACTAGTTTAACAACCGTTGTTTTGAATTTTAAAAAGTATTGCTCTAAAGTTTCATTTAATTTTTTACATTATTTTAGATCAATGTAGTCTGTAGCAAGATTGTTCTTAAAATATTTTGAACATAAAATGCAGCTGGAGGTGCAACATAAAAGCATTTAGGGTACAAATAAAATTTGTATAAAGTACAGAGCGGTAGTAAGGCTAACGTTCATGTGGTGGATCGTTTTCGTGGAAGCGATTTAAGCGATCGAAATAGCCTTTTCCGGTATAGCGAAATTAAAGCGCCCATATTATCAGGAAAACGCCAGAAGCTTCCGGTGGTTATGTAATCATAGAGTGCTCCATGAAAGACTTAATTCGTTCATAAAACCTACGATAAAAAAAAAATATTTATCAAATCGTATGTTTGTATTTGCGGTATTTACAATTTTGAAATTAATTCACCACCTAAACTAGTAACTTAACATACTTAAAATACGCGGGCAAAAAAGATTTTTTTACAATTTGCCGTTCCTACTGTATCAAAATATTGCTCATTTGTGTAGTCAGCAATATATATGAAAGACGCCAATTTGAGTGTTTGCTCCTAAATGCACAGTGTAAAATAAAATCTTTAAAAGATTTAGATTAACCAACCATCAATATCATTAGTCCAATTAATGAATTATCAATATAACATAAAATTATTATAGCACTGCTATATCATGTAATTTACTACTTTAATATGCACTTTCAGTGTATCTATGTTACGACGAATGTGTGAAATTGCTATTTACAGGAAACTGAAAATTTTTTGCGTAATTCATGAAAGTCCAAGCCCATTGCCTATGACGCCGTACGAATTTTATTATAAGATATTTTTGCAATTTGCGTCGTGCGTTAGGTCAGGTATAATTATTGCAGATTTACTTAACTGACACCACATTCACCAAATTTACCAACAACCTAAACCCGGGACTGTCCGCATCTTAATAATGATTTTAATAAATCAAGCTGATTTTGACATCGTCGGCGTCCGTGGCGCAATTGGTTTCGTCGCTGGCTACGGTTACGGATGTCTCGGGTTCAATTCCCGGTGCGGACGGTTTTCATAGATTGATTTTTCAATCGATTTATGGATTTCTGTTCGTAGTCTGAGTCCTCCCTTCCACCAATCCCATCCTCACGGGGCGTAAAGAGAGCGATTAGCTAACCACTAGTCCTCTCATAGCCCTATCCTTCTATCCCTACTCTCTTCGAAAAAGAAAAGAGAGGTTGAGCAACTGAGTGACAAGCAGTTCTCGTAGAAAAAATTCTGTCAAGATACCTCCATTAGGAGACCATATGCTCCACATTGGGAGCGGACATGGAAAAAAAAAAATATAATTACTCTTTCTACTGTCATGTTGACAGTTTGAAAATTCCATATCCTGCCGAATTCACGCATTCGACAGATTATTTGCCTAATTTATGAATGGGGTAATGGGCTTGCACTTTTCATGAAATAAGCAATTTTTTTCGCATTTTATGTAAAAATCAATTTCACACATTCGGCGTTACATCTATATTGTGCGATTGCAAGCCCCTTCACAGTTGAACAAACTAGATATAAGCAAAGGATGAAGAAATGTCGAAGACTCAACACGTTAAATACATATTTACTTGTAAGGGGGAGAAAAATACTAAAATCAAATATATTTCAAATGAAAATGTGACTAAAAATAGAAGTAAACTCATCGATCGTCTTAAAATCATTATTTATCAAAAAAATACTCGTATAAAGTCTTTCATTCATTTTCAAACGTTTCGTCATTTACAGCATTTACGCGATGGAGTATTCATACATTTGTATAATTTAAGACATCGACTGAGGGTGCTTGATGGAATTTCAATATCACATTTGAATTATTGAGATTTTGTACACTTTCATGTATTTCGTCAATAACGACCCGGGTTTTGCCTTTCGGCATCTTCAGGCACACGTCAATTCGAGCCCATTCGTGCGCGCGAGTGCCTGAAGATGCCGAAAGGCAAAACCCTGGTCGTTAGTGACAAAATACATGGAAGTGTACCAAATCTCAATAATTCAAATGTCATACATTTGTATTTTAAAGTATTTGACAAAAACATGAATTGAAAATTTTTGAAAGTTACTTCGTTTTTGACATCTAGTATTTTCCACGTTCATATTTCGCTTATCTAAGACTTTGCTCGTTATGTTTACAGAATACTGGGTCTTTTATGTCTATGTTTACTTACTGAAACTATGTTGAGCCTGCGGGCTCTCAGTTTCCTAACTATTTTTATTTGTAAGGTAGGTAAGTCTGGGTTTTCCCCTTTCCCTCCTATCCCTTCCCCGCATGTATTCTGGATAAGTACCGTATTATTAAGATTAAATTAGCTGAAGACTTTGAATGGGGAAAACAGTTAAGAAAAACCCCATGCGTTGGAAGTTTTGTAACATGCTGTATAAATAACAGAATCCTGTTTTATTATCGGTACACCATTAACACGTTTAGTCGCACATCGCCGGTCGCATTCTTTCCCTCGTCTACGCCACGTGAAAACGCCGCAAATTTAAAGGAAAATCTACGGGAGGTCGGTTTTGTAGGAGAATTCCACGGCATTACCTCCACCATCCATATAACGAGATCTCCATTATTTCGATCAATATAAAACCGCAGCGCCTTACTACGGAATTCATTAGTCTGATTTGCAGGAAGAATCTAATATTATGTAAGAACTACATAATACTATACGGAAAAACAAACATTGTTTTGTATTTCAAAAGTATGAATGACCTTTTGCTTTATTTTGTAAATATAGTGACACTATTCTTTAACAAACAAAGAGTTTTAAGCAACAATTAACCAAATTAAGGATCAAAAGTCTCTCCAAAGTCATACAATTTATTAAAAAGTATTTAAAATGTCTTGAATTAACAGAACAGTTGAGTACCAGGGGCTTTATTCTCTAACACCGACATTGAGTGGCATTTCAGAATTTTGCCGTTTACACCGATTATTTTAAGGCTTGCCAGTTTTCAATGTAAAAATTCGCGCTTATGTATAAATGAAAAACCGATGTAATCCACTTAAAAGTATTTTGCTGTTTGCTCCTCATTTAACGTTTTCGCCGCGTAAAAAAATGAATAGCACATGTTTAATCAACGCCAAAGAAACTTTATTTAATAAGAAAAATAAAATCAAACATTTTTCTACTGATAATTTGTAATCGATTTATATTGGTAATGTTATAAACGTGACAATTTTAATTAAATGTTTATTTTTAACTCTATATTCAATCCCACTTTAATGTTATCCAATTATTGTATTGGTTGAACACTTTATTTCAGATTAAACTGGAGCTCAATTTCGGTCATTACGTTCACGCGTCTAAACGCACTACTTACATGCCAAATTTATTCTACAAACATCCATAAAAATACAACTCTATCTAAAAAAATCAATTAATGGTGAAAAGTTTGCAGGTTTTGCTCTTAATAATACTGCTAAAATAATTCTACCATACTGTCCCAGGCGATAAACGCAGCTGTCATTTCGTGGTACAGCTAAGTGAACAAAGAAGTAAGACCAATTGAATTTTCTTCTTTGACATCACATAGCGTCTATTTTAATCTAACGCTGTTCTTTGCATTCAATATTAAGATGTTTCGTAGACACTGGTGTAGTGTGTGGTGGCGTAGCACGTAGACTATTATGCTACGCCTAGAAAGTCGTGCCAAACTTTTGATGTATGATTCCAACAGTGTCAAGCCCTAAATGTAAAAATAACCTTACATAATTACGTGAATTTTTATAACGTGAGACTACTAAGCTTCATATAAAAAATAAATTGATCTGATGATACTTTAAAATGATGAATTTCTTTTTAATTATAAATTATTCTCCTTAAATGTAATCAATGCTAGTAATAATTTATAAGTCTCTTAAGTTTAAGATTTCGAAGATATATATATTTTTCAATGAAGGATTTGGAAATTAAATGATACTGAAAATATTGAAATTAAATTAAAAATATTATAGTATTGCCCATGAATTCAATTTAAACATCTTAACAAAATATCGTTCTGTTTTAATAAGAAAAACTTTTTTTTAAATTTGAAACATTGCCGAAGGTATTTTAATATATTATGTTTTATCTAGAACAAGTTAAAAAATATTTTAATTTGAAAATCATGATGAATCTTGCAATTATTAATTGTGTAACTCTCGTTTTCTCATAAAAGATTCTTGATTAAAATTGCATAGAATTTATGGTCAATATTTTCATATGATGCTTTGATGTTTTAACTTATATGTTTTGGTGAATGTTTATGACTCTTTTATGCAAGCTTCCCGTCTGTTATAAAATTTTTAGACGACATTCAATTCAAATTTTCTGTTTTATTGATAAATTGGCGTTGCGTTTTATGTCATCAGAATTTCCCACTAATCCTTGAAATGCTTCCCACCACTGGTTAAGAATCTACGTACAGAGCGAATTATCGGAATTCACAAGGAATTTACCAATAATGGACTGAGAAAAGGAATAAGGAATACCGAAGCGGCATGCTAAGGAATGCACATTATCTTCCGAAGACTTAATCTCTTAGGGAGTACTAGAAGTTGTATGGAGCAGGTGTCCGGAACAAAGGACTTTTTCCAACAGCCCCCGGAATTCAGAATATTAATTTGTGAGCGCTCAAATTAAACGATGTGATGAAAGACTTGTGAATATTGAGATAGCAAGAGAAGGGTAGCATAACTAAGCGGTGCTTTATTTTTTATGGTGACGTGTTTTCGGAATAAAAATATTGTTTGCTAATAATATTATTAAACGGTGTTCCTTAACTTAATCGTACTCTCTTTGTAGCAGTAACCTTAGTTATTAAAGATATTTAATGGATTCACTCATAATTATTTAATTCATTGGTTATAACTTCTACCTGCACATTCATATTAAATTTAAAGAAAATCAATAAAATATTCAAGAGGAACTAAATTAGCAGATTATTAAGTAGAACAATCGTATTACTGGGTGAAATTAGGGGATAGTTAGGCTAATGAAGTGATTGAATTGTCAATAAGTTAGTATAACTGCATTATTATATGTAACTAAATAACAATGTATTTAGTCATACAGTTATATATATTATAAAGTATTATCAATACTGTCTGTGGTTAATTCAGCAATAGATTATCGCCACGACTATTTTTAAATGGCTGTTTTTGTACATCTATATAAACACCCATAAAATAAAAAAAATATATGGGAAAGACACAATATCTGTCCAATTTGTTTAGGTACGTCTAACGTAGCGAAGCGTTAGCTTTTCTTATTTTTATAGAACAATCATTTTATTCTTTCCACATCTGAAGCGATAGTCACTGACTTTTTATTAATTATTAGTAAAACATCTTCTGTGGAAATAATTTATGCACAGTTCGTATGCTCTAAATTGTTTGTAGATATAAATAGAAATAATCAACAATAATAATGCTGCATTGAGTGAACTCAGATAAAAAGATGTCAAATTAGTGTTTTCAAATAATTGTTTTATTGTTGATTTTATGCTGTCAATTCGCAAAAGATAAGATGTTTTTCGAATGGTTAATTGACAATAGATTTACTCGTATTTAATGAAATTTACTTCATGGAAAAAAGAAACATAGAAATTCAAATTTACTTTTTTGGTAAGACTTGTTCAAATAAACTGTTTTTATTCTTTTTATATTTCATCTACTTACGATTGAAAAAAATACAAATGAAAAGTGAAATACAAAAGCTCCAGAAAATAACCAGTCTTTTTATGAAATTTCGACACGAAGCCATTCTTTGTTAAATCCGCAGGGGTTAATACTTTTGTCGTTAAAAGTTGGCAAAGTCCAAACTTGTCACAAGGCTGCGGACGGAAATGAAAAATATCCGCTCTTTTTTCAGCTTGGTTTTAATCGTCAAAAACAATTTATCGGCTCGCTTTGATAGGTTTTAAGAGAAACAATAAAATGCGGTAATTATCGACGGTCGTATAATAATGACAACGTGGGGTTCAAGTTGATTTTTTATCGATAATTTTTGTTACGAAGTTTTTGACTACGTAAAATCGATAACTTGAAAACTCAATTTTTAATCGGTTTTGTTTTGATGTAAAAGGTTTTATGAAACACATTTAACGTTTATTCAACGTACTAATTTTATAATGAAAGAATATCAGATATGTTCAATAGTGTTTCACCATTTCATTAAGAGTGGCAACATTATCCTCGAATAAAGAAAACTGGTAATGGTTAGTAATTTAGAGATCTGGACGTGCAAAAATCTACTTGGAATAAAATGTTGTATGGCGTAAAGGACGAATTCTTTCATTCTTCTCAAATGAAGAATAACCTTTCTTTATAAAATCTGTAATATAAATGTATCGTATTTTTTATGTTATAAAAGGAAAGATAGCATATGGTTGGAACTGTTGAACGACGATAGGATCGGGTAGAATTAATACTAACAATTGAGGGAACAGAAATTCACTTAGAAGCATGATGAAAAAATAAATTAGCTTCAATGCGTACAAATTCTTTATCACTATGTTTTATTTGAATACCTTCTTCAATCGATATAACTTTTAAATGAAAATACATAATTTAAAATAAGTTTCAGTGGTACACTCTTGCAATACACACTTTAAATATTTGATGGGTCTACAAAAATTTTAAACTTTATTGATGAATATTACAAAATGTGTTTTTTGAATTGATCGATTGAGATTTTTTCAATCCTTTTTACTAATAGTCTTGTTAAAACGGATATTAGATATATGATTTTCCAGCAAACATTATCATGCTTTCATCATTTTATCATAATCTTATATACAATAGTCCAGACCACTCTGAAGACGTTTTATTTTTATCACATATCACATGTAAGTATGAAATTTTCTCATGACCTAAGCGTTCGCGTTGTATATATAAAACAAAATGTTATGCAATGCACACACAGTTCCGATGTAATAGTTACTTTAGACGTTTAGTATTTCAATTTCACTACTGTTATCTATGACAAGTACGGTTAGTAATTAGAGGAAAAACAGCATGCTGAGTTTTTGCATAAATTAGATTTTTTTTAAATCATCGTTAAGTTTAATGCACTTCAGAGAAGAGATGATCAAGAAAATATTATTTTCATTAAGTTTATATTTGATATATTATATTGTTGATTCATTATTAGTTATTAAATCATGCAAAAAAGTAAACTGTTCAATAATATACTTTGGTTTGATTTGAAATCTGGTGAATAAAATATACATACGGATCTCTTCAATATTTTACACGATGCATAATATTTTCCAATAGGAAAATGCTTTCTTCAAATCTTTTAAGAAAAATCGTACGTGAGAACTTGCCTCTTGTGCAAATACGAAACAAAAAACAGCTTAGAAAAATATTTCTTTTTAAAACAATCCAAGAAAAATATTAGATAAGACTTAACGCTCGCACTTATTTCACAGTGGCATGCGTACAAACGGGGGCATCATTAAATCTTTTGAAAAAGTTTCCTAGCAAAAAAAAATAAATGCCAGCATATCAAATATAAATAATGGGATGTTTCTAAACCGAGAACAACGGAGGAAAACGGTAAAAAGGAGTAAGGGCGGGGATGGATTGAGATACAATTTTATTTTATACAGAATGCAGTAGCCGGATATCGCTGCTATAGATGAGTGAGATACTGAACAAAAGTCACGGATCTTTTGCTCTGCAGGAAAGGGGAAACGTGCGTTGATTGAGCTCACATTTTTTATTCAACCTTTAAATTAAATACTCATTTTATTAAATGACAATTAGTACAATTAAATCTTACTGAACACGTCAGATCAATTATCATCTACATAAAATTATGTATTCAATATCCATTTTGCTATAAATTGTCTTAAAATATATCACGATTATGAGGAAAGCTCTCGTAGACTGCTGTAACATGCAAAAAAGTATAACGATTGTATAATTTGATTGACTTGAACGGAAGATTTTATATTATTCTTAAGTTCTTCTCAATATCTTCTTCTTCATTCTTTTACCATGTCTGTTTCCAATGTGGAGGATTTACCTCCTATTGGACGTATCTTGATAGATTTTGTTTTATAAGAGAACTGCTTGATACTCAGTTGCTCAATCTCTCTTTTTCGAAGAAACTGTGGATATAATAATAAGACCAGGATAGGACTAGCGGCTTACTAATCGTTCTCGCTATACCCCGTTTTTAAAATTGGATCTGCGAGACGAAGTTGTAAGAAATCACAAAAATCTATGCCTTTGAACAGAAATCCATAAATCAATTTATTAACTGTTCGTACTTTGATTCGAATCCGTAAAATCAGTGATGATCAGTGACGATGTTAACCACTGCATCACGGACACGACATTTAAATTATTATTGGCATGTAAATCAACTCAAACATTTATAAATGGTGAAATTTAATTTTTGTCTTTTCATGTTTATGCCTTGTTAAATATACAAAATTAAGAAAGTAAATTATAGTTAAAGGTAAAAATACCTGTCAATGACTCCTGTTTGAATACAATTTTGATACAGTAACATTTTACTTTTAAGGTGTTAACTGTCAATTCTTGGTGGAAAGACATTATATTTAAAAAAATAAAATACAAATTGTTTGTACTACTTCCACATATTTATAATATACTGATCAGTTGATAATGCTCGTGATGAGCGAAACCGGTCCTGATCATTATACATATGTGGAAGTAGTACAAACAAATTGTGTTTTATTTTTTAAAACAGTAACTTTTAGTATAACAATAGTTTGTTTAGTTCAATAGTTTAATTTTTCTAAGTATGTAATCGATTAGTTATCATATTTTTGTCAGAATATCTGTGTCATTGCTGGCAAGTAACTTATTTACTTTACGAATCTTTAATTTGTATTTATAATAACAAATGTTTGATATTTACGTGTCTCGTAAAACTCGTAGCATATGGAAAGAAAAATTCTGAATCTAGTGATTTAAACAAATATCGTTTGTATTATTAAATTATATCGTATCGGCGCAGTTTCTCAGCATAGTACAAGTATTTTAACTAGCAAAGGTCACAATAAAGATCTTTTCTTCATTCACCGAGTTTCGCAAGGTAAAGAGACATCCTTAAAAGAAAGAAATATCATAAGCCAAATGTAAAGAAAACACGTTTGGCTGGCATAGTTTCTTTTTTCCCTCGGATTCATCTTCCGCTAAAATTTTTCTTTTTTTCTCGTTCCAGAAACGAGTCATATACGCAAAGGTAACGGTTATGTAATTTTATCACGATCAGACAAAGAGTAAAACGTTCTTTATTGAAGAAATACAAATTGCTTCTAGAATCTATGAAGCTTTGTGAAGCTTTTTTAACCAATAAAAATATTGAGTTTTGTATTTTCAATAAAGTTTACGAGTGTGTTTATTATGTCATTGTAAAATCGATTTTGTATACTTTATATTAGATAGATAAAGAAATTCATGTTTACTCTATCTTAATATGTGTTTAATACAATAAAGAACTGTAATCTTAATAAATGCTCGTTGATAATTTGGGCTTGCTTGATGTAGTTGATTTCCAATTTCCATTTTCTATTCAGAATTCTTTTTATGTTTTATTCATAAACATATCGTCATTGCTCTGGAAAAAGACACTAACTGAAAAATACTAGTTTTGAGTAATCGACCTTTGAAGTTTGTCAAATGTTTGAAATGGTGTACATTTTTCATTTTATGTGTTTGTGTAGAACTGTTTTTAAGTATAAGTGTAATTTATGAGAAAATAAGTGTGTTCTTCCATACGGTAGAGTTTGAATTAAGAAGCATTTTGGTATAACTAACTCAGTATATCATTTTTTCGGTTTAGTGTTTTCTCCCAGAACAGCGACGATACATGATAACCAAATTTTTTTTTGTAACTAAATGAACAAAAATTACGTTTTGAATGTTGACTAATTTCTAATATCAGTGTTTTGTAATCGTGGAGAAAACTTGAAAAAGGCTGTGACAAATACTTATACAAGTAACTCTTCAGATTTTTATATTTATGATAGTAATATGACTGCCTAGCAAGTAAAATAAGATTTTAATTAAAACAAAAATCTGGTGTTTCAAAAATAAAAAAAATAATGTTGTATGGATGAGTTTTTATTATTCGATCCACGTTTTTACGGAAAAATCAATGGATAACAATAGAATATGTAATCTATAATTGAATATAAATTTGTTCTAAATGTTACGATACATATGGAAAAATCTTTTTTTAACCATGTCCCCTCCAAATGTAGAGCATATGGATTACTAATAGGGGTTATCTTCAACGGAAGTTTTTCTTCGACAAATGCTCGTTACTCATTTGTTAAGCCTCTCTTTTTTCGAAAACGCTTCTACTAAGCCCCTTTTTAGGATCGGATGGGTGGTGAGGAATTTTAGAAATCCATGTTTTCATACACAAATTCATAAATCTATATGTAAATCAATTTATGAAACTGAATAGAAACAAAACCCGCAAGTATCATCACTGAAGCCAACAACACTGATCACTCAGCAAAGCACATGGGAAATAATATAATACATACAATATTTATTGTGTTTTAAGCCACAACAATTTCCTTGTAAACTTTCTACAAGTAACTCGTTAAGGAAAAATTTACATAGCAATGAGCTATTTGCATATACACATTTAAGCGTCATGGGAAATTTCCTTAGGTCAGTAGATATTATGTTTATGAATATACAAAATTCGTAAAATACTTTGTATTTTAGTAGCAAAGAAAATAAACGGTTTAGGAAGAGCTCGTATTTTTGTTACATGGTATCATTCTGCAAACAAACCTTGGTATTCTTATATTTATTTCTAAATTCCAGGTGAAACATTCAATTCATTAATTTATAAAATATATAAAAAAATATTGTATCGCAATGAATTGTAGATCCAGTATTATAGAAAAACGAGGTTAAGATTATTATGCATTTATTAGATGTTTTGATTAACGATAATTCTTGGGGTGTTATTGGGACTTTAAAGTAAGACACATTTAGCTATTTGTTTTTGTATGTCTCAGTGTGTATATAACATATATATATATTTATATTAATAGTAAAGATTAAAATTAGCTATATAGTAAGCAACGCAATTGATAAGACAAGATACTGTAAAGTAAAGTAATGTTAAGTGATCTATAAGATGGAATCATTTCCTCTTTAAAAATAGGCAAGCCGCAAAAACCCCATGAATAGAAATCTTCATGCTGAAGTCCTGTAAATGGCACGTGTAATTTGTAGTTCTTACATATAATTAAAACGTTATATTCTATTTGCTTTATTTATATTATTTTTATAACCAAAGCTGTAGCTGAGTGTTGAACGCAACCATCGATGGGTTCAAATCCCTGCACTGATAATATTCAATAAGGATTCCATATGCTTCACATTGTGAGAAAACACAGTTATAAAAACCGTACGACCATGTTGTACCAAAAAATAATGATTATCGGTTTTAAACATAAGTGGTGATGTTAAAATACCTACTCACATTTACAATGGAGGGTAAAAAATAATGTGTTATTTGTTATAGCGCCGAAGAATACTTTTGTGTTTGTAGCATATATAAAGTGCTTTCTTAGTGTTTGTTATACTATTCTAAGAAAAGTGTTATTTTTATCACTTGAGTAAGATATCGTGAAACTGACAGGTATAAAGTATGTGCTACTTTTATTAGAATTGTTTTCTTTTCCGGAAAACGACGCCAATAAGAATTTCATGTGAGATGGCCAGCTAAGCTAAACAAAGTATCTCTATCTCTGGTTACTAGTAAAGTTGAAACTTGAATTATAATTTTTATATTTTCTCAACATAAGCCTAATGTACGCTTAGTTTACTGTCAATATGCAAGTTTTTAATAAAAAAACTGGAGTTTTCCATCATTTTATTAAATACTTTAGTGTATTTTTTATATTTATTTTATACTTTCCAAACAAAATACAGTATCGATCTAGTTTCTATTTTTTTTTTATCTAGGTCTTATTCAGTATGTGTACCCCCAAGTACCTCGACAGACACTGTTGCAGAGCACATTGGTTTTACTCGCATTGACTTTGAGACCAATGCGATACGAGTTGTTCTGCAGCCTGTCCATTGTTTTCTCGACCCTCGACAGATTTGTCAAATATGACAGCGTCGTCAGCATACTCGAGGTCGCATAGCTTCAGATTGGGGGCAACGGCTAAACCTCGGTCGGGTGGAATTGACTTCCTCAGAATGAAGTCGAAGATTATTATAAAGAGGAACGTAGCCAGAACACAGCCCTGTCTGACCCCGGTTGAGACCCCAAATCATTCTGTCGTTACGTCGCCGATTCTTACACAGCATTCACTGCCCTCGTGCATGCATTTGATGATGGATGCACGATGATGGATACACATCACGGGAGATGGCAATCCGCGTAAAGAGCTCGCAGTCCGATTAGGGATAGCTGGAGCAACCTTTAACTCAATGCGGAAAGCCTGGGACTCACGGTTGTACTCGGTGTTGCTTTACGGTTGCGAGTCATGGCACCTCACCAAGGCACAGGGTAACCGTATACTGTGCTTTGAAAACAGATGTTTGCGGCGAATACTAGGGGTACGGTGGTTTGATTTTGTCAGGAACTCGGAGGTAAGAGAGCGGACGGACCAGCCTCTTATTACGTCCAAAATAAAAAAGCGACGATGGACCTGGCTTGGACAGGTGCTGCGGATGCCCCAGGGGAGCCTGAATCCTGCCTGTCTCTTCTACCAACCAGGTGGATTCCGTCGCCCTGGAAGGCCGCTGATGACCACAAAAAAGCAGGACGCTGGGATGACCTGGGAGGAGGCGAGGAGGCTGGCGGAGGACAAAGAAGCTTAGAGGAACCGCGTGATGGCCATATGCTCCAAATAGGGAGCGGATATGGTTTTAAAAAAATTCAGTGGTTGTATGCATTCTAAATGTTTACAATGCTTACTTTTACTGATTATGTAAATTAATAAAATGGTTTAAATATAGGTTTGATACAAAAAATGATCTAATTGTCGTAATAAAATATTAAAATACAAAAATATTTGTGATTCCTTCGAAATAATACTTTTTTTTCACGGAAATTGTATACTTAATAATTGTAAATATGAAGGAGTAAGTTAGTTCTTATCATTATAATTCTTTTGTCGTTGAGCAAAGAGAGATCACTTTCAACCATTATATGACAACTCACATCCGAAAAAAATAGTAATTTGATTTGGAATATTTACCCTTTAAAAAAATATTGTATATAGCTAGGTATAAAGTATTTCTCATAGTTAATGAAAAATTATTGTGAAAAATATTACAATTACTGTTATTATTATACTTCTGAAAATATGACATTAAAAATGATAATGCAAAAACGATTCTGAGTTATTCTAATTTGACTTAATCGATCCCATCTACAAAAGTGCTTTTCGAATGCAAAACGAATTCGGATAGCAGTGTTTCCGTTTCCGCGGTGACGATTCGTAAAGTTCACTAGCGGATGTGGATTTGACTAAACCAGACCAATTAACGTTGGCACAAAACGACGGCCAATCAGGTAAAACCCATTACAATCGTTTTTTGTAAAGAATGCTCTGTAAAAGAATTTAGAAAATTATTTCTCAACATTATTTTAGGTTAATTATTAGGGGTAAGCCTAGTTTAAACAAATATCTGTTTAGTATAATTTAAAACATCAACTAAGGGTGCATGATGGAATTTCAATATCAAATTTGAATTATTGAGATTTTGTACATTTCCACGTATTTTATCACTAACGACCCAGGCAGGCATTCAGGCATTCGAGTACACAAATGCTCTCGAAATGTCAAACAGTAAATAGTGTCTAACACGATATTTAAACACTAATTTACTGTAGATTTCAGTCAATCATGCTGTACTAGAAATATTGATGTAATTTAAGATATCATTTATATAGACATTGTTTGTATAAACATATAAGACATTATTTATATAAACGTTAGACAATGTTTACTGTTTTCAGTTCGAGTCCATTCGTGTACTCTAATGTCTGAAGACGCCGAAAGGTGAAATCCGGTTCGTTAGTGACAAAATACATGAAAATATACAAAATTGCTAAGCAAAAAAACGTTATTAATTAATTGTTTTTTACATACTTTTACTAATATTACAATAATAATGGAGAAATAAAACATATCTTATGCGTAGTATTAATGTGTGTGATATTTTTGGTTTTTTATTTTATGAAATGTACGAAAGTATTTAGAAAATATAAATTTGTCCTCTGAATCTGAAAAAAAACTTTTTGTGTATTAAAAACCATAATATTGTGATTGTTAAATTAAATAGAAGAATTCTATTTTAAGACAATATTCAATAAAAAAAACAGTGAAAACAAAAATGTAAAACGGACTACAAAGAAAATGTGTCGTAGGTAACATATTTTTATTGGAAGAATTTTTCAATATTGGAAACAGTGTTTGGGAAATTTTATCTGAAATGAAAATACTTTTCATAAAATGGCTGTCAGTTTTATGTTTCAATTTTTTAAGTGAAGTCTAATGCATATTACTGTCGCTTTCACATGAATGGAATTTGAGTAAAAGCTAGGTTAGTAATTTTGAATGTATGTGTAAAAGCATAATTAGATTTCTCTTTTTAGGAAAATTCATCAAAACTATATATTTATGTTTATTTTTTAATCGGTAGATACGATTTTTGTATACATTCTGTGAATATTCGGGATGATATACTTCATCTTTTGTTATATTTATCAAATGCCGTATTTTGTACACCTCCAACAATATACTGTGATACAAAAGAAAACGATTTGTTATTGCGGATTTTTCTAGACATCATTAACAACTTGATAACATGTATAATATTATTCTGCTACAGTTTATTTGAATGAATGATTAAAGTATATTTTTAATTCATATTCGCTCATAATGCAGCATTTTAAACAGCCTGTGAATGTTTAATAAGAACTTGTTTTTATTACGTAGTTAAATACTTTTTTTCAGTGAAGGTAAAAATATATATAATTACTTTATACATATATTTGAAGTATTTAACTAATCGCTCTCACATGCTTCATATTCATGATCATATAAGACAGAAGACAATGAAAGAACACGTCACGAATATTTATGTATTCTGATTTTTTTATTATTAAATTCAATATTTTCTCCAACTTTTCAAAAAATGATATTAACTGTTGATCTTATTCACTTTTAACTATTGTAACCGTCAACAGGAAGAAAGGTAAAGTAACCATTTTCAATCAAGTTATTTTGGAATCTATCGAACATTTATCATTGTTTACTCTTCATAAAATTTTGTATAAAAAAAATGGCTACTTATACGTTATGATAGGTTCAAATTAATTATTAAGACTGGCTTAGAAGAATAAATTTAATCTGAGTCTAATTGATTTCAATAAAAGTGTTTTATATACATACATCTCATGTTACCGTTTCATATATGGAAAGTTAAAAATAAGAAATTTTTTACCTTTAACTGCGCTCAGCTTGTTGCCCACCATCTGCTTTGCCACGAACGCCGCCATTTTTGTTGTGTTTTGTTTTTACCCGTTACCCTCTAGTTGATTTCCGCTTCCGTGACCTGCAGTACCGGACTCACTTCCTGTGAATGTCGCCCAGCTTCCGTTTTCCGCGTTGATTGCTTACAGCGCGATCTGTTAAAAACACCAAAAAACATAAAATTAGAACCATTATAAAAGACCGCGATAAAAATAATTGGAGAAGTAATTTGAAAACAAAAATTAACGAATCAAACGAATTTGAAAATATATCATTTTTTGTATTTAAAAAAATATTTTTTTACTTCTAGAAAAAGTCTGACATTAAACACTATGTAAGTAATAGATAGTATTTTCTTATCGCGGAAACATGTTATGTCAAATTTAATGCATCAATAATTTCCTTGACCATTATATCTGATCTTAATATTCGGGATTATATTAAAATGCCGTTTTAGATAAAGTTCATTGTAACGTGTAATTTTAGTATCATATTAAAATGATATAAGGCACACAAAATATTCCTTATATTTGTTGCAAGTCAGAATGGAGATTATTTCAGGTTTCATCAGATATCTGATTGGTTCAATAAAATTATAGCTACTGTGTTATTTATTGAAACGAATTCGAATAAATTTGTCGAAGTTCGGTGCCCTAAATCATTTTTATTCATCAATGCTTTGAATCGAAATAATAAGTTCCGTTCATAAAACAAAAATCATTTCATAAACTTCGCAAATTTACTGAAGTTAACGAGCATACTAATAATTTATCGGAAGGTATTATGGGGCGAAATACACGCACCATCTATCGCTCGATCGGTAGACTTTCAAACGGAAGTGTTGACATTGATTTGAAGCCTTACTGCGTAGCGAGCACGCAAACCAATATTGGTAAATTTATATTTTCCGCAATTACTATTGGCTTTTTATTTAATCGATAGCTTTAAGTATTTTGTAAAACCAACTGAGTAAATATAACAAACTTCTTTTATTTATTATCATTTAAGATACATGAGCCATGACCATATGTATTGTATTTACTATTGTATATTAATAATTAATTGCTTAAAAAAAGTTTTTGTCTAGTTCGGTATTGATGAATTTTTTAAACTCAATATTGACATTCCAACAAATTCCCAATTAGTCAGATATTTTTTTAATTAGATAAAGATCAATAATTAACATCAACTCATGAAGAAATGGTATTACTAACATCTACACCTTATATCTAAAAATGTTAAAATTGAAAAAGCAATTTTTAAAACTTCAACTTCCTGGGAATTGAACCTGGCTAAAACTCTCACCACTTGGTTAAAAAGAACGACTTATATTCAATCTTAATTGGATTTGAACTGTGCCGATAAGATATACTATAACAATATTTGAATAAAATGAAAATTATGTGAAGCTAAATACTTATTCCACAATATTATGTAAAAATATGGTTTCATAAACATAACAATTTAATTTTACCAAATAATTAACAGGTTTGTTGAAGAAACTGCATTTTTAAGCGAAGTTCAATCAAATAATTTATTATTTTTGTGTTAAAGTTGTTACAAAGAAAGCATTTTAAAACTTGGAATTTATGGCACTGTTTTAAGACATATTTTCATAGTTTTCATTTAATAAAGTATGACCCTATTTTACTCACATTATAAAACAGACAACATGAATTTTATTCCATTTTACTTCACCAGAAGAAGTGAAATTATTATCAAATTAATTATCAACCGTTAAACATTAATTAATTTGTATCTTTTTAAAGCTCAAAAACTTTTCAAAATCAGCCTATGCATTTCAGCTGTCGTCCTAATGAAAAAAAAATACGTACTTACCTAGCTGATTTTAGTATATGTAATGAATTTTTTTAAATTTCGACATAAGTAGAGCCATTTCTCATTAGGACGCCAGTATAAAAGTAGGCCTCTTTGGTCTATTCGTGAGAGGAGTACCTTACCATTCCGGTAGATCTGTTTTCTAGTTCCAGTAAAGTAATTTTCAAATAAAAAAAAAATAGTTTACGAGATATTGGACTGGAGTGTTTGTGATATTGTCTTTTCTGCATGTTTCTATGACTTGTGATATACATGTGATATAAAAATTTTAAAATATATGGCTCATTGACTTTCAATCTATTTTGTCTAATTAACTATATAATAATAGCATTACGTGGCGCAATGAAAGATGTCGAATATGTTGTTTATTACGACGGTCAATATTTTTTGTAAAGGAAATATTTTGTACCATGGAAATATAAATTGCACACATTTTTTTCGTATCGTTGCCATTTATTACCAAAAGGAATTCGTTGATTGCGTGATGATATCAAAATGACTTTTAAGTATATATTCATATTTGGAATGCGCATTTTTCAGAAAGAGGACTTTTAGAAGAGTCTGGATTGCGGCGCCTGCATGTCCAGACTGTCGGCGCCAAATAACCGACGCAGTGTTTTTCTCTCTACCCTTTCCCCAGTGCCTGCCTTTCCCAACATCCTCCTTGTCAGTGGACCAACACAGGGGCCTTTAGCAGTTTCATTAAAAAACAAACAATTCAGTAAATGATATGCGAGTAGATTACAATCGACAAAAATGAATCAAGACATGATATCACGGTATTATTGACATATACCACATGTAAGTATTTTAACAACTTGTAAACATTGTTTTTATTTATGCATAATATATACTTTCAGCGAAAATAAGCAAACCTTTTCTGATTGGTTAATCTAAGATATGTAGGTTGTTGGCAAACTAATATCATTTATTGTTTATTTTTTTACATTGATGCTTGTGTAATCTGTTATGTGAATAGTCTCTTTTCGTAAATACATAGTACATGCTCATAAACCACCTCAAAATCTTAATATTTTTGCTACTATTCTAGTCCAGTCATGGGGTATCAAGATTTCACGACGGATTTTACCGCAAAAAAAATATATAATTCAAAACTGGAAATTTAAAAAAAAGTGCGTTATCATGAAAATCAGTTTTCTCATACGAAAAACAGTAGTCACATTTCTATAGCTATATTTTGATAAAAAGAATCATTATTTTTTGTTGAATAGCTTGTACGATTAAATCCATTTTTTGATTAATATATGAGATTTTACTTGAAATATTAACTGTGCATAAATATCCAAAGTTGTCTAAAAAGCTATCGGTGTAAATATTTTATAATAAAAATATACATATTATTTATCGGTTGATATTATGTCAAAAAATGTGTCAAAATCTTACGCGTTAGAATAACTGGCAGAAAGTAAACAAACCGATTAAAGCGTCTGTGAAGATCGATCGTTTATTGCATGGCATATGGGTTGCAAAGGTCAAAATACTTAAAGGTTTAAAAAATCTGCGTAATTTTATAGTCACATAATTTTAATAACCTTTTGAGTGAGGTTTGCCTGCGACTATTTATTGAATTACACTACGTCTTGATGGAAAGACAGATTTAGATAAACAAGTTTTATTTTAATATTTTCTATGGATTCGGCGTTAACTTTGTGAAAATTCATTTTTAATATACAATTAAAATTGGTGACTTAGTTATTCCACTGGCTTTGTTAGTAAAGTAAAGCTTTTTGCTTCTTAGGTAAAGGTTATTTATTTCTAATGTAAACAATGATTCTAATTCTTAAATTACAAATGAAGAGTAGGGTGGGTTTGTTTCCTTCTACTGGACGTATTAATTATACTACTAATTACAATAACACTATTAATTACGAATTAATTACTAGTGTTTGGAATTCCCTTGGAATGTTCCAAGGGAAATATATTTAATAGTGGTGAACCACCTGTCCTATTCAAAATGTTGTTTACTAATAATCGATAACTGTTAATGGTATTATTTAAGACATCGACTGAGGGTGCTTGATGGAATTTCAATATCAAATTTGGATTATTGAGATTTTGTACACTTTCATGTATTTTGTCACTAACTGCCGAAAGGCGAAACCCGGGTCGTTAGTGACAAAATACATGGAAGTGTACAAAATCTCAATAATCCAAATTTGTTAATGGTATTATTAATTTCTAAAAACTCTAAACTACTCATTTTAATACCTTTTTTGGATTGCTGGAAAACGGACCTTTTGATAATCATTTCTAAGCGATGTGATAAACCACCAACTGATCCAAAAGCCTACAGACCTCTAACCTTGCTCCCAATCCTAGGTAAAGTTCTTGAAAAACCTATTTTTAGACGTCTTGACTTATACATTTCTACTAATAACCCAATATCTGCAAATCAGTTCGGGTTCAGGTCAAAGATTTCAGTAGATGATGCCATTAATCGTTTACTCAATGTGGTGGCATGCTCACCTTTTAAATATATTCTAGCCATTTCCCTAGACATTTCAGGAGTATTTGACAACACATGGTGGCCAATGATCTTAACGAAATTGAAGCGTCGACAGATTCCATCTGATCTTTTTAAAATTATCTTGAGCTATTCTACAGGGAATTTCCTGATCCGACGAAAAGTCACTCGAGGTTGTCCTCAAGGTTCGATTCTTGGACCACTTATATGGAATATCTTATTCGATGATCTCTTGGACCTTCCGCTCCCTCACAACACCCATATACAGGATATGCTAACTATGCAATAATGCTTATTCAAGGAAACAATAGAAGTACTCTTGAACAGCTATCAGCTGACTGTTTAAGGCAAATAACTGCATGGGGGATTGCAACAAATTAAGCTTTGCACCTCATAAAACATGCAGCATAATGCTTAAAGGAAAATTGTCTCGAAAGGCAATAAAAAGGTTCAATACAATAACAGTTCCTATCCAGTGAATCATGAAAAATCTTGGGGTTATATTGAATGACAGATTATCTTTCTTAGACCACGTTAAAACTGCTATAGCTAGCTCTAACATAAGCTTTGAAAAAGCAGCACTCATGACTAGGGTAAGTTGGGGCTTAACATTACCTACGGCGAGACTCTACTACAAATCGATATTCCTTGGTATTGCGTGTCATGCTGCAAGTTTGCTGGGCATATAGATGTGCCCAACGACAGCAAATATGTCAAAAACTTCTTCGGGGGCAAAGGTTTCCCCTTCTTGCCATGTCCAAAGCCTATCGATCCTGCTCAATTGAATGTCTTCCTGCCATGTTAGGACTTGTTTTTCTAGATTTAGAAGTCCAAAGAGAAGCTGCAATTCATCTTTTATTGCTCAATTATGAAACCAGCTCAAATTTTCCTGGCAGCACAATGGTCTTCAACATCGGATCTGGTTTCTTCAACAGAACTTTTATCAAAGCTAAAAATGAAAACGCTTCACCCCTCACCATTTTCTAATGACTTCACAAAAAAGGTGGTCAATGTCTCCTTGTTAGTTCATGATTTTAATATAATCTTTGTGTACTCATCATATTCCTTTAAATGTTACATTATTATTATTTCTTATTGTTACTTATATTATAAATATTTATTGTGGACTTAATGTATCATTGAGGAGACATGATTCATCGCATTAAAAAAAAAGTTATAGACAACTCATTTTTGATGTTCATTTGTTGCAGAGAGATTGAGACGATCTTGACGGTAAAAAAATACACTTCAGTATTTCTCACAATTTCAAATATCCGTCCGCGAAAACTATCATGTTTTTCGCTTAGAGTCATCTGTAGTTAGTCTATATTGTACATACAGTTAGCCTATTCATATTATACTAAGGCATATGCAGTCCTCTGGAATATTGAAGTATATGTATGCGATGGCTAGGAACGGGGTCAAGTACTTTTTTCTAGAACTGAAGAAATACCCTCTACTGCTTTGAGTTGAAAAGGGTATACATTTTTACCGAAACGACCTTTTAAACACACACCGAGTTCGTTTTAACTATACGCAATTTTGCTATGTGAATCAATATTTGATATTTTTGCTTCAAATGTTTACTACTGGCTTCAGCATGAAAAGAACAATAGCTTTTAATTTAGTGCAATATTCGAATAAATCACAGAACCATCACTTTGTATGATAAATAAAATGATTAAATAAGCTTAACACGCTGAAACTTTTGACTTAAAAGAACAATTAAAACTTGATTATAAAGTAATTAAGAATATATATGTAAAGAAAGAAATATTAAAAACATCGCTGACTGACATCAATTTCAAAATAATAATCAATACACAAATACCTATCCGCCAAGAATTGCCAATTGACACTTTTAAAATGAATAATCTAAACAATGAATCTACAACTGTAATGCTAAAATCACTGTGCACAAACGGCATCAAAATTTTATGAATATATAAGACTTGCTGACCAAAACAATTTTACAACTATTTATTTGATATTTTAATAAAAATCGTAAGGGGCGAGGGTGAAAGTAATTAAGACATTACAGAAATCGATGCGTTCGATCACAAATCTATAAATCGATTGAAAAATCAATTAACTTAACTGTCCATACTGGCATCCAAGTCAGTGAACTGTACATACCAATTACTTCAACTTCTCGGTCTAGAATAGTATTTATTTGTAGATAAAAAATGAATTTTTGTTCTTCTATAACGATTGACAGACTCACATTAAAGAGATACTATGTATAAGAGATACTGTTTTCCAATTGCAATAAAAAAATGAATCAAATTTGAATCGTTCAAAAGTTTCGTCATTAACGACCCGGATTTCGTCTTTCGGCATCTTCAGGCATTACAGTGCACGCTAGTTCGTTCGAGCTCATCCCTACACTTGAATGCCTAATGATGCCAAAAAGTACACAACTTATGGAAGTTTACAAAATTTCAACGATTCAAATTTGATATTAAAATTTTATCAACATTTTATTTACATTAAAAAAAAAGTATAAAATATATTTTCAAAAAAAATAATATTTAAATAGCGTGCTGAATGTTAAGTTCATAGAAAAGTGTTTTTAAATAAAAAAAAATACATTATCGATAACAATGGAAAAAATTATATAATATACGTTTTTTTCAACAACGGTTTCGAAATTAATCGAATTTGCCGTCAACTGTATGGCAAACTAAAATTATAATATTTGCATAGTAAAGGAAATGTTACACTTTCTTTTCGGTTCATGTTCTGTAAATTTTCTAATAGATTCCAACATTTTTACGACAAGCCTTCCCCAATCCCACCATGGCAAGATTAAAAAAACCTTTTTTTGTAGGCCTTAAATGGATACAGGTATTTTTCTTTAAATTTGAGCGCCAGGAATGAAATTGAATTTGTTTCGGAAAGTAGAAAAGTAAATTGAAAACTTTGGGTGAATTTCCTTGTTTAGTGCCGTTTAGCATTTCTGGTGAAAAAATAATTGACGAGGCGTGACATGAATTTTGTTAAAAGGAATTTTCAGAATGTTTCGTACATAATTGCAATATTAATCGGGTTGAATTTAATAATAAAAGACATGAAGATGAATAAATAGCTCAGTTGCCCTGTGATTGACGGGCAGGTGCTGAAATCTTTAATTTTTTAATATTTCTAATAAAAAAATATCGTATTATCCGTTGTTGGTTTCGTTATACATAATTTATAACAAATATCCTCGATTATATCGATTATTATGATACTGGTATAATTATAATGCTTAGATCATTAATAATAATTATTAATTGCTTCCATTCTTAAAATATGCTTTTTATACCGAAAAGTACTCAATTCGATTGTAGAAATGTTTAATTTATAAGTGTACAGCAGGCGCGTGCGGTGACTTTATCTCTTTCTCGCTCAATCACGTGGAAATTGAAGGTGCAAGTGAGATGCAAAGGCATGTGGCGCATGTTCTTGTATCCTTCTTGCTCATACCCAAATTAGGTTGTGCGATAGAGATAGTGATAAGTCCACCGCACGCCGATGGTGTATACTATGAATTATTGAATAAAAAAAAATGTAATTTTAATCGTCATCAGTTGTGTTATTTACTTTATTTTTATTTACTTTGTCAATGATAGTTAGTGAAATTAAAGGAGGCGTTTTATTAATTTTTGTTTTTTATTGAGATGAAATGTTTAAGTTTTCATTACGATATGATTTGAAAAAGATGGATAAGAGTGTACTTTATAGATATCTTTAATTATATTATAACCAAACAGCCATTGAAAGTACGTTGTGGAATATAAATAGTATTATTAGAACACGATATTTACGAAAATTACAATAATTTAGTACAGTTTAAGACACTTACGACATTCGAAATTATTAGACCAATTTGCATGATTATTAGAATTTTAATTTTTAATTTTAGCACTGTACAAATGAATAAATGCGTATTCTTGGTTTTTAAAATGAAACGCAGATGAGAATCTGAATTAAAAGTGAACGTTTCTCATAATTTAGCAGTAAGTAGGAAATGGTTGACTACCCTTCCAATACCATGTTACATTATGTAAACAGTCCCCGGAACGAAAATTTACATGGAAAATACTTTTCACGAAAAAGTGACTCTCTGTGAAAAGGAGTAGGTTTCGCAGGACAGAGAAAACTCGGATTCGGCGCACGGCGCGACATTTGATACTGTTTGTTAGTTTTCCAAGTACGTACACTTTGAAACGTAATCGAGCCTTTGGGTCAGGCCGGATAGAATAAGCTTTAAGTTTGTTTTGCGTGACGGAAAATTTCGAAAGCTGTTTGAACTGCTGTTCTTTTGTAAATACATATGTTTGTGCGAATACGTCTAGTAAATCGATTTAGAACTTTCCATAAGTATAGAGAAACCGTTTAAAAGGGAAAATATATTTTGAACATTTGAAAAATAATAGAAATAAAGTTATACACAACTCTAGGTGACATACAAAGTTACAAAATATGAATTAGCTCATTCATTCATAACAGGGAATTCAGATCACATTTAAGGTGTTAATTGTCAATTATTGGTGAAAAGGCATTATTTTTCAAAAATAAAGTACAATTTGTTTTGTACTACTTTCATATGTTTAAAATGATCAACATCGGTTTCGATCAATACAAACATTATCAACTGATAATAACATAGTATACTACGCTTCAATTGACGAAATATATATGCAAGCATAACATGAGTGAGTTGATAAACATATTCATTAAAATCTTTAAAGGTATTTCGCATTTTTTATTACACCCTTTTCTTAATTTTCTCGGGAAGTTTATTCTTTTTTTTCGTTTTTAAAAATACTGACACATGGTTACTTGATGAAGTTACGGCAAGGAAATATGTCATCGAATAACCCTAAAATTAAGAGTTACATGAGATATAATCATTAAACTGTCAAATATTTTAAGCAGATGAAAATCGGTTTCTTAATTAAAATAATATTTTCCATTCGATTGAGAAAAGTGCATGACATGAAATCATTACACAAATCCATAAATAAGCTCATGCAGCTTAAGTTGTGATAAAACATTCTTTGTTTGAAACAAAAAGTCTCTTATTAATTCTCCGTTACAAAATAATTTTATGCACAGCGTGTGAAGTTTGCTGACCAAGTAGTCAGTTCTTCCATAAGTAAGCGTAATTCCATGAATAGAAATTTGTTTAATTATTTCAATCGGTTTGTAGATTGAAACTATAATACAAAACGAATAATCATAAACCAAAGAACATCCGCAATGGTATCAATTTCAGAAAATTGGTTTCGAAAATTCACTATTTGGATATTAACGCTCAATCAACTGCAATGAAATAAAATACGGCAACATGCGGTTACAGCATTGAAATCGATAACAGTTTCACATATAATAATTATCAGTTTTAATTGAATTTCAGTTGTTTGGCTGATGTAAATGAAAATGTATTAGTCTAAATAAATACAAAAACAGAGTTGAAAGATACCATATATGTAAATGTTTTAAGTTGAAAATATATTTATTCAAAATAAATGAAATTCGTCATTTCGTAATATTTATTTCAAATAAATTTATGATTGAACAAAACCGATTTATTTTAAAAATAAAGAATAAACTGCCCACATTTATTTCTACGAATAACTATTACAATGGAGGATTTTTTAAATATTTATTATGGCAATATATCATTATCAGATAGATTATTTGCGAAAAGTTAAAAAATATGCCGTTTCATGAAACTTAAATTTACCACTTTTAAATTTACTAAATTTACTAATTTTTTATGAAAACAAAATTTTTAGTTGTCTGACCTAAATATTCGGCTGGATAATTGATAAAAGATTATATGCCAATTCAGTGATCGTTTTCCTTTTATATGTCACTTCTTATAACATCTCATCTTTAAGTAAAACACGAATGAATAAAAACAGAGTTGAATCAAAATTTTAGTAATTCAGAAAAAAGGGGTAATTACCTACAACAGAGTTAAACTACTGAATTAATTATTTGCCTAAAAACCTGTATTTTTTAAAAATATACTGTTGGAATAAAACTTTTACATCCATATCACGACAATCGCAATTATTGTCCCTATTTCTTATCGAAGGTTGGTCGTACAACTTTCTGTATCTAAAATTCATGTAGAAATACCCACACTGAACCTCATTGTTACGATCCGTCCTGCTTACGGCCAATCTATTGATGTAAGAAACTCAATACTAATGACGCAATTAGGTAAGTTAGTATACCATAAAATGTCTATGCCAATCTGTGAGGAATATCGCTCTAATGTTACTTGAGAAAACGGTCGAAGATTTTCACAAAGCAAAAGGTTTTCACAAAGAAGTATTGTCATAGAAATAACCCCCAATTAAGATGGACATAATAAAAAATGGCATTCCTACCTAATTGACTTAGTCTTAAAAAGTAGTCAGTAAGACATAAAGAAATACCTAGCAAATCTTAAAGAGTATAACTAAAACGGCTGTTTGCAAGTCAAAATGATTAGCGTGTCGTGAAAGGTCAGTAAATACTTTCAATTAAGCTACGAGATACTGACATGTATTGTCAAGAAATAAGAAGATTGACAAAAGAAAAGATTATCGGAGGAGGAATGTACATTTGTTTCACTTGATTGTCAATACATCAGTAACTCAGCCACCTTACTTTTTTTTATTAAAGAGAGTAAAGATAGAAAGATATAGCTAAGACAGGACTTGTGGTTAGCTAATCGCTCTTGCTACAACCTGTTTTGTGATAAAAGGGAACTTAGAGGTCACATACATTCATGCATTTGAAGACACACAATCCATAAATCGATTGAAAAGCCAATTTATAAAACTGTTCGTACCGGGCATCAAACCAGCGTACACCACAACCAAAGCTAACGAAGTTTATCACTTAGCTATATGCCCGGCATATTATTAGTAAAAAATACTCATGTTAGTATAGACTTTATTGCAGCAGAAACCAACGAAATTCGCACATTGGTATCATACATAATATTACAACCAAAGTACGAAGCGTGATTGTGTAGAATGAAGTTACCTGAATTATAAAAGTAGTATCCCGGTATCCACGTCGGAGTTTAGCGAAATATGAAACTTAGCAAGTGATACAAAGATGCAAAAAGTATAAAAACTTTTGATTTTTGAATTATGGTAATACTAATGCCAAAGTTCATTCAATTATGTTAATCAGATTACCAAACTGAAGTTTTTTTTCTAATCTCTGTGAAGTTATTATTGAAGTCTGATTGATGTTGAAAGTTGAGCTTTAAATCTATTTGGATAGACTTATTCACGCTGATTTAGTTAAAAATAAGGCAAACTATATCCGTTGTGATGTGGCGTACGAAGCAGGATGAGATTACACCATTCGGCAATTACCAACCATCTATATAGGGAAGAGTGTGGAGGCATTTCCGCAATTGACCCAATTAGCTACGCTCGTCTGATAATTGACACAAGTGAGGCCGTGCTGTGAGCTTTCAAGAGTGTAAAAGCTTATTCGCGTGTAGGCCTCCGCGATATTGCTATATTTCACAATATGATGAATATTCAAAGCAGTGATGATAAATTTTATAATGATGAGAATAAGTCGTACGCAATTTTAAATACGTAAAAACGTCACAATTTGTTCTCTCGAAAAATCTTTTGGTTAACTAAGAAAACTGTAATATTTTTAAGAACGATTGTCATATCATATTTCAAATTTGTTGACTGGTGAAGCGTATTTAAATTATCTATAATGATTTATGTAATATAAAAATACAAATATGAATGAATATTATTGACTTCAAAAATGATCAACATAACAATATAATAATAATATAATTATAGGTACTATTGATAATTTTTAAGACTTGACAGAATGCCTTAATAATGAAAAAATATGTACGTACAAATTTCACATGTATATATTACGAAAAAATACTAGTTATATAGGATAGAGCAATAATAATTTTAAAAAAATCATTAGGATTACAAATTTTTTTGTTTAAGAACTTTTTTACCATAGTTGAATACTGCTTGGTAAAAAATTTCAGAGTTAATTCGATGTTTATTTATAGAAACAATTTTGACGATAAAAAACCATGAAATATATATGAAATCACAGAACATCTACCTTTCTCTTAACTTTAACGTGTTACTAATTTTAACACCATATCACGATCAATATGCTTGGATGCCCATTAGTATTATTAAATAACGACGAAATCGCTTTTGAACATGCAATTTCTAGTAAAGACTTTAATTTGTAATGGTAAACTGATAAGAAAACTCAATAAAACGGTGCCATAAGTCATAAAGCAAGCTTCCATATCTATTTGTTTTCGTGACGTTATAAATAATTATTTTTTGTGATGTTTTCTGCCCTTTCTCAAAGAGATTTTATTATTTTGGATGCCTTAAAAACCCAGGATATATCATGGAATAATCAAACAGGATGGTTTTAGTTCCTAATATTGTACTATAAAAAGAATTAACCACTTACAAATATTTTGTTTATCTAGTTCTTACTTGTTCCATTCAATCAAACAAGTAGTGATGCAGCATTTGGACACATCCTTTTTCTGGCTTGGTCAAATTCATTCATTTGAATGACATAAGTTTTCTTGGCCTATCGCCCCTAATCACCGAAAAAATGTACCATCAGACAATTAGATATTGGAGAGAAGTTTTTTTTGTTTTCATATATTCAACGGATTTATTTGAGCTGCAAGAAAATAATTGTCATCTTTGATCATCACCTTCCATTTCAGAGCCACATGCAAAGACAGTTCTTCTAAACTTTAATCACTAAGTAGCCTTTTGCTTGTGATTTTTTTTATCTTAGAAAAGACAGTTTGTAAGCAAAATATCTTCTTTGTATATGTTCAATTGCATTGTTGATTTAGATGACAAACACTATCCATAAAATGGCTAAGTTTTGTATACAATTTCGGTTTCATAAATGTAATAAAAGTGGTTGGAGTAAAATGTAATTTTTTTATGAACTCACATTCTTATATAAAAATTAAGTAAAACATACAGTGGCTTTTATATAAAATATATGGAAACGAAGCTGCTATTTAATAATAAAAATATATTATAAACATTTATAAGCCGCGATGTGTAAGTTTGTATGATATTAAACAGTTTATTTTGCTTTTGCCTGGGTAAAGTGCGTGTTTTATTTTATTGCTTATTATGAAGTTTCACGTATTCAGGTTATGGCTGAACATAACCATAAGCACATTTCAGGACACGCTATATTCATTGCAAACTCTAATGGAATATCATTTTGACAATAAATGGATTTAAAAAAATGATTATTATTTTCCTACATTCCTTTTGAACACGTTGGTTTCATATTTAGTTCAGAAACTACTCTTTTGATAAAAATTTTTGGTTT
The DNA here is from genome assembly GCA_022494535.1 of Himalopsyche phryganea. Lineage (NCBI taxonomy): Eukaryota > Metazoa > Arthropoda > Insecta > Trichoptera > Rhyacophilidae > Himalopsyche > Himalopsyche phryganea. The sequence continues at coordinate 1,950,625 of JAGVSL010000035.1, read as the reverse complement.
TCGAGACGCAGGTTTTGAATCCTTTACAGATGATATGACTTTAAAATTGAGAAAAATATAAAAGTATATATAGAAATTAATGTTTGATGTTTCCAAACTATTTTCCTGAAAACAATTCAGCCAACGAAACGAAGAATCATTAACCTAGTAACTGTATATTTTGGTATTATCTGAAACATGCTCGTTTCAATACTACGGGTTGAATGGTAAAAAAACTTCATCAAAGAAATTTAAATTCGAATACAAAGCAGTTTTAAAAATACGTTATAAAATAAAGTTGCTTTATGTTCGCTTTGAGTATGGTAAAGATTATTAATATTGAATAATTAGTATTATGTGATTTTAAATTCATACATGATCTAATCGCTATATGTATATAATAATTATTGTTATTCATATTTTAAAGATAAGAATATAAAATTTAAATTCACGTTTGGTAGACAAGTCTCAAGAAGTCATCAAATATTCGTTAATTTATATTTTATGGGTAGTGAATACAGTAGTTGACCGATCAAAAACGTGTCAGTATTTTCATTTTTTACACAATTTGAACACAAACAAAAGGACAGAAAGTTTAGCCTCATCATTTTAAGGTGTTAACTGTCAATTCTTGGTGGAAAGGCATTATATTTTAAAATATAAAACACAATTTGTTTGTAATACTTCCATATGTTTATAATGATCATCACGAGCATTATGAACTGATGAAACCAGTTCTGATTATTATAAACATATGGAAGTATTACAAACAAATTGGGTTTCATTTTTTAAAATAAAATGCCTTTCCACGAAGAATTGACAGTTAAAACCTTAAAAGTGACAAACAAAAAGTATTAATGACGTTTTTAATCTCACGATGCTTTTAATAATGATATAAATAAATAGATATTATAATGTAATGTGTTTTTATAATTTTCACTGCAAATTATGATAAATTACTTAAGGTAAAGCGTTTGATGTAATCATGTTGTGAAAAGACCTTTTCAATATATTTATATACGTGTCAATCCATAAAAGAGTTTTTTAATAAAATTTATTACTTTGAAGAGTTCTTGGAAATTCAAGAATGCTTTCATTTCCGTTATCGAGCTCTAGCTAAACTTCGGCAACAATCGAGTGTTTCCGGTTTACGCGAATGACGTATACCCAAACCCTCTCAGCGTCCATGAATATTCATATTGGAACAAGGAATTAGTCGCAAGTGGGAAACTTTTCCACACATTTGGGAATGATGCATAAAGCGTCAGTTTGACGCTGGATAGAGTGGTTTAGTGCTTAGTTGGAAAAGCCGTAAAAAGGAAGGTAAAAAGATATTGTAATATTATGGCATTGTAAAAAATACCACAGCAGCTGAGATCTTCTCTATGCTATCATTAACACTTTTATAAACGTAGGAAAATAACTTAGCCAAAGTAAGTATTTTTGATTATTGGAAAAAAGTTTAATATCAATAAATTTGAACATAAATAAAAGCTTACTTTTTAGCGTCATAATCTAAAAAAATTACATGAAAAAAACTGCGTGTATTTGAATATAATATATTTATATGAGGTAATCTACATGACCTCTATGTAATAAGAAATTGAGCTTGTCCAGCAATAAAATCTTGACATATTGATAATTTGTCCATTATTGGTAATCATTTAGGAGAAGTGAACGCTTCAGCAATACGAAGTAGGTCCAGTATCACGGGTTTATAAAGCGGTGATTAATCATAAATATATTATGGTTATTTATAATAAGTAAAATTATTTATACAGCAGAGATATAAGTATGCATTCTCTCCGTTAAGATTCTACAATTTTTTTTATTTTTAATGAGATTTAGATTAAAATGAAATAAATTAATTGTTATAAAAAATAAAGCATTAAATAAAACCTGGAACAAGAGCGCGATTGAATGTGTTTATGAGAAACTGATAGCCTTCTTTGCATTTTGCGACGTATTTTGGACGCGTGTGTATATTTTTTTCATATATAGGATTGGGTGTTGGACATATTTCACCTAAAAAATTAATTGGGTCAAGGTGCTTTACTGAACTTCAGATGAACCTTTGATATATGAAATTTCGAACAGATCTATAAATAAAGTTTGATTGTTATTTTTTTTTATCTTTTTATAAAAAATATCTATTGTAGGAATAAGTTCGAAAACGAGTGATGCAAAAATATCTTTAGGATATTGTAAAATAACCAGTCATTTATTTACAGGCGCTTTTATAAAATGAAAAAATCGATGTTTTGGTGAAAGTTTTTCTGGGGCTTATGTAGAACGATTCGTTAGAATGACTTTGGTGGAGAGGCAAACGACGCACCGCGTCGTTAACGACGGCCACTCTAACAAAATCGTAACGATCCTTATCGTAACGAAAGTCAACGTCTAGAACACTGATTTTCAACAAAAGGCAACATAATTAATTCATTTATATTCTTACACATAAAAAAATCGATTATTAAAAATATGATCGAATTTTGTTTTCTATACAATTTATTATATTGTCATTTCATCAGTCGAAAAGTCGTTTCCACAATAAATATAATACATACATCCATGAGTAACAGCATGATACTTATTTAAACAAAGCAAATAAATGTAGCCAGTTTTTTAAAAATGTTTTTATTGTAAATGACTTGAAAGAACTATATGATATTATTGATTAAAATGTCAAAGTATCCATTCCTAAAAGAATTATGTAATAAAGTTGACCTGATCATTGGATGATACCGAAAAAGTTATCAAAGATATGAAATCATTATTTTTTGTATAAATGCTTTAAATGGGTTTTCGTGATTAAATGACAGCTCAACCAATGAAGACATTTAATGAATGATATTTTTCTTAGAAATTTTATATTTCATGGGTGAAAAGATGGTGTTTTGATATCATGATATCTTCATGACATCCACCACTCAACTGAAGATTGTGGAATATAAGCGGGTTTTACAAATTTATACGAATTTTAACGATTTCAGCTTTGAAAGGACCTCTATTATTTGAAACGCACCGTGTGGTTAGTATTCGATTACAATACAAATTATCAATATTAATCGTACTCTCAACTGGACAAAATTGGACTACGTTTGCTTATTCATATAAAAAAGACTATTTTGTACCTATATAATATATATATATATTGGAGAAAACCAAGTTTGGTGTACACTAATTATAAGATCGGAGCTTTACATGTAATTTAATTATGTATTAAATAATAAACTATTAACGAGCAGAATTGTTTCTTTTAGATATCTTTTAATAAGATATTCATTATCTGGATACAATTTTTCATTTGTTTAAAGATTTTATATCAATAATGATTGTTAGTTTAAGAATAAAATATTTTTGTTAGATAAATAAATATACATATAACAAAGTATAATTGAAGAATAATGTACAGATATACTTGGAAGTCGTAATGTGAAAAAAACTCTTTTGCGTCTATTATGAATACAATAATATAATAAAGAGCTCTCTAAAAAAAACAGCTTCAGAATCATTGGCACAATATGAAAGCTCAAACGCCACCTTGTAGGCTATGGCGCTAGTGTTCTGTATTAGCAAGTCAAATTGAACACCACCCCATGTCGTATTTTGCAAGTATAAACTTTGTTTTGTACTTGGTCCCGAAATGGAGGATCTGGCCAATTCGATAAATATTTAACATGGTCCAGTATAAGAAGGGCGGTTGATATTTACAGCATGTTCTGTGATATGAACTAATATTGCTTTAAACACAATACAACAATGCACAGAACGCTCAAATTCAATTATTAGTTTCTGAACTAAATGAAAGTTATCAGTCAGCTTTTGCACTTTCAAAGAAAAGCCTTTATAATGTATTTGAAGTGGCTTATAGTAAAGTTGTTTCATTTGAACATTTTAAATGTGTATAATTTAAATTATCATAATTATATATGGTTTAAGTCTGATAAGCTATGTTCTTGTCAGCGTAGCCAAGAGGGCTTTCAATCGCGATCAATGGCTCAAATTAATGGATTTGTATAAGAGTTTGTGAGGTTTTCATATTCATTCATCCTTACCAATACTAAAATGACTCATAAGATATATTCTTTTGGTAATTACCTGTATATTCCTATCCATTTGATTTTGGTATAAACTTCTCTAGGAAGATAAGCTGTGTTAGACTGACAGCCAGTTATTGATAAGCAAAATTCTGTTGAAATCTTTCACCAGGATACTGCGTCATACTGAGAGCAGAAATAATTTAAAATGCCGCATACGACATATTTATTTCTGAAAGAATATTTTAATTACAGGAAATATGCAAGGAATGTTGTGACTTATTTGTTCAATTTTCGTTTTCTGATGCAATAATTAACATAAAATATGAGAGTTAATATGTAATAGTAGTTTTATTAGTTAATTGATCGAAAATACGATTTCGGTGAATTGGTATGTGTTCAAAACTACAGACATTTTAATAAATTTTTCGATATATTTAAAACAGTAAAATCATTCAAACAAAACAGGTTTTAAAATTTAAATCTTATAGAGTATTTCTGTAAATAAATTATTTTGCAAATAAGTTACGTCGAAAACTTTGAATGTGACAGTCCGGGCAGTGTCTCTAACCACACAATGCCATTGAAGAAAAGGGAAAGATGCCCTTCTTACCAGTACCGCAAGATTGTTAAGATTAAAGACATTATATGTCTTAACTTGACCTACTTTAAACATAATGTATATGTTTATAATTAATATTTAAACATGTAAACAAACTGCGCCAGTTTAAACTTTTGATTTCATTGATGTTAATGTAAGTGAGGCTGAGAAAAACCTTTTAGTAAATAATATGATGAAACTAAAAACAAAACGTTGCTAAAAAAATGTTTTCATATTTGTTAGGAATTCTTGGTTAAGCTGATTTCGAGTTGTAAATAAAATATGAAGATAAAACTCAAATAATTGTATTATTATGCGTAGCCAGGATTAATATGGTGGTAAAAAATACGTTGTTCATTATGAAAACAGTTTTTGCATTAGAAACATTGTTAATATAATATTAATATTACAAACTCGTGTACTAATTGTGAAAAGCATTTCGCCACTTTCTAAAGCATCTTCTGACTAATTCTGCTATGCTATGAGTTAGTCTAAAGATGATTGTCAAGAAGGAATAACAAAGCTTTCAATTTTAATTTTATGTAACAAATGAATTTCAATAATATTGTCGTTTATCACTATTTGTATGAATCTGTGAATAAACTATTTTTACGATTATACAGAAAAAACACATCAAAACTTACAACAATGATTTTTTCTTTCGAAATTCATAAAAACTATTAATATTTTCAACGGAATCGGCGGTAATTCTGTAGTAATTCACTATCAATTTAAAAAACAAATAATATCTAATATGGAGTATTTGAATATAAAGCCATCTTGAAATGTTGATACACTAAAGGACACCCTTTTATTATGTAATGTGCACGTCATGACTATACGATTCAGAACGGCACTTACAAATTGATTCAGGAATTAATTTGCGCGTCTGTTTATTTCAATTGTGGTGATGGCATTGATAAACATGCCATTAATATACGACAAAAGAGGGCGTAGGGATTTACAAATAGGATTAAATTTTTGATGCCGCTTTTATTATGGAGTTCGATCAACTGATTGGTTATTTTGTTGTGCTATGATTTGTAATCAAAATTATTTTTAATTATACTTGCGTTTGATCGAGTAAAAGTTACGATAATATTTTCTTTGTTGACTGTTTAGTATTTACTGAAACAAAATAACACGATTAAGTATCTCAATTATTGATGGACTAATGGTTATCAAATGGAATTCAAATATCGTGTTTTAAAATAGTAAAACAAACATTGATGAAGACGTTCGCTGTTTCTGAGCATATTATGAGAAGTAAAGAGTTATTTTGTTAAACAAATCGATTTTATATGTTCCTATGTTGTCGTTTCAAAACCAACTTCAAATTAATTGTATCCTATTTTTGACCATAGCAATTCTATTTATTATATTGTATCCTTTTGTAACTGGTACACGCTCCACGATATCGGTTGAAATTAAGCTATACATGGATTTTTTCAAATTTGAATTATTGAAATTTTGTACACTTCCATGTATTTTGTCACTAACGACCCGGGTTTTGCCTTTCGGCATCTTCAGGCATTCGAGCACACGAACGTACTCGAACTGACAGACAGTAAACAGTGTCTAACGTATATATAGAAGATACAAATACGACAAATATTACTTACGAGATAAAATATATTAAGTTTAGGATCCACACTGATACCTGAGTTAAAATTTCAGAGAATCGCCTTAATCATTATTTTTTAAATTATATGCATGGATTGTTAGAGACTACAGAATTAAGTGTTAATTATTGGTGGAAAGAACTTATACTTCTGTGGCGTTATAGCAGAAGGATAACTTGGAACGTTATTAAAAAAAACATGAACATTGGTGTATTATTAAAAAATTAAATTAAATAAATCTTAATGGATTAGACACTTATTCAATGGATCTTCTTCATCGATAATGCCTTGCATTCTGAATTTTGCAGCCACAAGCTGATAAATATTTTACTGAGAAAATAAACCCATATGGACATGCTAATTTTCACGATACCAATTCATCACACCACACCATACAAATCATTTCACCAATTTATTTATTTATTTGTTTCCATGTTCGCATGTCCAATGTTAAGCATATGGTCTCCTAATGGAGGTATCTCAACATAATTTTTCTACGAGAACTGATTGTTACTCAGTTGCTCAACTTCTCTTTTTTCAAAGAGAGTAGGGATAGAAGGATAGTGCTAGGACAGGACTAGTGGTTAGTTAATTAATCGCTCTCGCTACGCCCCGTGAGGATGGGATGGGTGGGAGGGAGCACTCAGACTACGAACAGAAATTCATCAAATCGATTGAAAGGTCAATCTATGAAAGCCGTCTGCACGGGAATTGAGCCCGAGACACCCGTAACCGCAGCCAGCGACGCTACCAACTGCGCCACGGACGCCGATAAATGGTAATAAAAAACTTACTACCCACTTATTCCAAAATTTTTTCAAATGATCAGGACTGGTTTCGTTCACCGTGAACATTTTCAATTGATCTATAAAAATAATGCCGTTGATTCAAATCCAATTAAGATCCACTTTGATTTGTTTATGTATATTATTTATAAAACATGTTTTTATGATCGCTTTATCATTAATCGATATGATTTCCAATCATTTCCTTCTATTTATTTAAGTAACTATCAAACATCATTCCTGATAAAATTACGATCATTTATAGTATGGTTCATTGCATATTTATCTAAGAGTGGTTACCACATAAATAGCATAATATTTTTAAATAGCCATGCTTCAAACTCATATTAGGTAAATAAAAAAAATACGAATTTTAGATAACAAAAAGTTTTAAAATCATATCCTGAATTATTAATACAAGGAACATTTTTCTGTAGAAATAATTCCTATGGTTTCTCGAGTAAAACAACACAAATTATTCTGAATTTTAAAACGAATTTATTTTGTCAAACTTTGATCGCTATACGAAATTGGAAAATGTATGGAACATCAATTTCAGATAGATTCATGAATATTTATCGTGTAACAGAACTCTTAAAACAATCACCTCTAAAACTTTATTAAACGTGTTTTCTGTCGGAGAATATTCTCCTCGTCAAAGATGACGTATATCGGAGATAATGGATGACTTCAGAAGCAACTCCATAAAGAAACGGAAATAAAATGGTGGCCTGCGTATTTGCGGGAAAGTTGAATAACAACTTGCGAGCGGAAAAGGAAAAGTTCACATCGTTATGGCGCTTCTAATTGCACTCATTGTGGATGGGAAATCAAAGGTCCATTGGTGGAGTGACAAAGTGTTCAGCACAATCAAAAGTTATTCTGAATAAGTGCACAATTCTACAATAGGAATATTTTACACTGGAACGTAGTAATGGAAACAAACTTTATTAATTGTAAGTTGTTTTAGTTTTAATCCAAGTAGATATTTTTCATAGAAGTTTTTTACTATTAACAAAAACAAAGCCGTAAATAAAATAAAAAAGTTATGTTTTACTGGGACACAATTTGCATAAAAAAAATACATGTAAGTAGAAAAAATTAAACGCAATGAAAAATAACAATAGTTTCCACGATGACCAAAACCAACCTCGATTATAAAAGAAAATAGTTAAATTGGGACGAATTAACTTTTTTTATAAAAATAATGTTTTACCAATATTAGACAGTTGAAAGTGTTGGCACCAACCATTCCAGGACAAGTAATTAATTACTTTTAAGAAGGTTAGTATATTTAAAAAAAAAAAAATGTTTTCTACTACTTTCCACATTTTTATAATGGTCAGGACCGGTTCCACTCATCCATACACAATATACTTGAATGGCATATACGTATAGAACAATTTAACACGGGACCCAACAAAAATCAAAAAACACGAAAATATTTACAGAATTTTGTTAGAACAATCAAGTACTCGATTTTTCTTGTCTTCTAAGAAGAAAAAATCAAATAATTGTTTCCGATATTTACTACTTTACCAATGCATATAATGCAACAAAAATACATCTTTTTGATGTGTTTTTATTGAACGAAAAGCACGTCGTAATGCAATTTTGTACATCGCAGAAATTTTAGGAAAAACTTTGGTCTGCCGTGTGAGAAAAGTTTACAGAGCACTTCAATAATCGAAAAATTGAATACAATTATTCTATTGAAGCCTGGGATACTGTCATTACATAATCACTAGTATTTAAATAAAGTGGAGAAGTGTTTTTAGATAAAAATGCATGTTTTATTGTTATATAATATAATATTTCACGAACTATTAATGTGAGATACCTATCTTCAAATCCTGCTTCCAATGAAGCAATTTCGTTAGCTATAAACAACATTTAACATATACATCTTTTCACTTTTTACGGTTATTTTGGAGTTTTCAGCTTAGCATAAACAAATGTTATTTGCTGTACTCATGATTTTATTCCACCGAAATGTAAGAGTATATTTTTTATTTATATTAACTAAGCTCAAATTGATTTTATTTTCTATTACTATATTTATGAAACTGTAACTTGATATTATTTTTGTTAAATCATAGAATTGTTCAACAGATTTAATATAATTTCATACAAGTTCACCCAAAAATGATTATAAACTAAGTCTTATATCCAATAATAGGATTACACCGTTTGGGTTAGTCATCTTTACGGAGAACAAAACACAAGAGCGTCGCAAAGATTTGGGAACAAAGCGCATATTATAAAAGCAGCCAGCATACACAAGCTTGGATAAATAGAATAGTTTATTTTTACTATTATAGTGGATTTAAGAAATACCACAATTTGCATTAGATTGTGGAGCATGGAAAATCTAGATATAATTGCGATATTTTACCAAACATGATACGCATAATAAAAACTCTTAACTATTTTTGAAAAGATATATTGTTAAATTTTATGTATAGCGTAAGTCAATAACATGAACTTTTAATAAAATAAACTATTTGGTTCTGCTTATAAAAGTATATTAGGTTATTGACAACCATACATATGACAAGCTAAGCAGAGGGTATTGTTAAAATAGCTATTAAAAATTATTGGTTTTGTTTTAAAAGTTGGACACTGAAAATCTATTAAAAATATTTTTCAAAGAAAGATTGCATACAAACTAATAATAATAAAATAATATATTCATTTATTGAGCTGGTATTGACTAAGTATAACTCTTTTAAAGCCAGTTAACAATTAACAAAGCATTTAGCTCCACAATATTTATATGGTGAAGTTGATAGCTATTTTGGAATCACGCCATCGTCAGACTTAAAATTGAGATGAGTCAGAACTCAGAACTATAAACACGTTATAATTATAGTGAAACAAAAAACTTTGACTATTTTTTTCCAGTGATATTAAATATCAGTATTGCTACAGTAAATAAAAATGTGATCAATATAAATAAAGAATCAAAGCAAAAAAAATTCATCAATTGATAAACATAATAATTGTCTTTTAAGACTATTCAATATATATAATTTTATTAATGAGGCATCAAAACAAAATAAAGTTATATTAAAGAACGTGTTGCCGACGAAGATGGAAAAACTTTTCTCAAAGGATAATTTAATACCAACGAAACAGTTTTTTCATTAAATATTTTGAAGAAAAAGTTTCCCAAATCTGCCAAATTTGACAGGGCAAATTCTCTTTGACGAAATCCTTCTGGTTGTCGTTTTTCATCTCCGTTTACAAGACTTAGTGCACGTAATATTTTATAATGAACTCTTCTAAAAATTATTATTTAATATTGCTAGTCACATACATTTATTATAGAATCACATAATACACTATCACATTTTGATGATTAAATTACGACAATAACTTTTGTGTTATACTCAAATATGATTTTAAAATATTACATGTCAATTTTTCAAGATACAATGTTAATTTAGACAAAATTTATTATGTTGGAATATTACAATTACCTCCCACACCTCAAAACAAGGTGTAGCGATAGTGATTATCTAACCACTAGTCCTATCCTAGCTCTATCCTTATATCCTTACTCACTTTAAAAAAAGAAAGGTTGAGCAACTGAGTAACACGTAGTTGTTGTCGAAAAACTTATATTGTGATACCTTCCTCCAGCCAGGAGTCCATAATATGTTTCACAATAAGAAGATATCGTAAAAAATGATAACAATCTTCTTTTATTATATATGCCGCAATATTTTAATGTCAACAATTGAATGAAGTTAATCAGAAAAAAATAGTACACTTACAAACGTAATTTCATCGATATTGGCGATGATTTTTTCTTGACGTTGCTTTGGAATAATCATTTAAAATGAAAACAATGATAACTTACATTTGCAAAAAAATTATATTTGTATGCATCGAAAAATTTCCTTGCTTGATCAGATCTAAACGAAAACAAAATCTTTGTATTCAGTAAAAGAGATTCAGTACTTTTAGTAAAATTATTTCATATTGCTTGTAGTCAAATGTAAAAAGCAATGATAATCTTTCAGCTATGATGATATCATGGTAAAAATAATTATACAAATAATCTCTATCTATTTTATTTATTAGAATATCTATTTTCAAAAGATAAACTATACATTTAACTAAGAGTGTTTCGAAATTCTTTAACAAATAAATATTAAGCTATTGAAGGGTAGATGTAAGTTACAAAAGAAAAAAACTTTATCGTAAACACACCTGTCATCAAACATAAACCCTCCGTTAATGTTTCTGAGTCAATATTTTGTAGAAACAAAAAGCTTTACTCAAAAGTGTTTACAAATGTTTGTTTTGTTCTGACATGTTGACAGCTTGAATGTTTCATGTTTTTGATATACATTTTCTAATATCTTTTACTTTTTAAAAGCAATAATATTAATGCATCACAAGCTTTGGTTGGTTGCGATACAAAAGAAGGTCTGTTGCATACTAATAAATGTTGTATTTCACATATTGTATTTAAAATAAGACAGAGGTTACGAAAGTTTTTTGCATTTTTGCAATTTCACAAGCCAAAATAATCTCTTATTGTTTTTCTAATTAAAAAACAAAACGACCTGGTTTATTATGTATTTGATATATTATCGAGAAGTTTATTCGTGTTTATATTATTGTAGGTATTTTTATATTAAAGTAATACGTCTTTATAATATTATAAACGTCGGGATTCGAAGTCATTGCCTTCTCCATTATTTTTTGCTTTCATTCAGATTCTTTCAAACTCTTTAAAACAGATGTTAGATTGTATTCTTTATTGATTGGTTTTGAAATCTTTATGGTATTTACATGAAATTGACCATATCTTTTATGTCCATTTTTAAATATTATAAATTATCTTGCAAACTGAGACTTCCATTTATATTATACAATACTAGTAAGTGGACATATCGAAAAATTTGGGATATATCAATGCAACCGAATTAATCCCATTAATTTTGATATTCAGTTGGACAAAAATATCGTAGTTATTGGTTGTTATTCTATAAACGTGACTCTTAGCTCTTAGAATAACATGTATACTACATCTTTCAGGTGTGATTGAATGTACAGCATTCATTTTTTAAGTTTTAAATGTAAATTATTATGATAACCGTTGGTAATCTGATCTCTAACCAGAGATAATGCTGCAGGGCGAAAATGGTAGATAGGGCGAAAGTTTGCGGATAGATTTCGCAAACTTTGTTTCCCAACGACCATTTGACAAATCCTTGCAAGAACAAGCTGCTGAAAAACTTGCATCTATTGCCTTGGTTAAAGTAAACCCAACCTCAAAACTTTTTACTCAACGAACTTGCTCGTGTAAGATGTATTTATTTACCCATCTAAATCGGGAGCATCATTGCTTATGAAGCGTACCATTGATTTTTCTTTGGGCCAGAAAAATATCGATTGTATTACAATCTAAAAATATATAATTAAAATAGAACATATATATATTTTGTCAATCATGTTGTGATTATTACTTAAACTAAGCAATCCTTACTCGAATATTTTATTAAGCTTAATTTTGGCAGTAAGGTTCGCTTACTGCCAAACTAACTCGTCTGAAAATGATTTTTAGTAGTATCTTCTTAATACTTTTTTAAAAAAAGCAAGCTTAGACTCGAAACATAAATAAAAGGTTAAGAAAGTAAATGTATTAAATTGATGCTCATGTTTCGTATAAAAACAAAAATGCCGCTAATGATTTTTTATAAAAAAGAGTATTTCAAGTTAAATGATTTAGATTAATGTCAAAGTGGTGCGATAAAATAAAACAATTATTTGTTATTTAAATAATATAGTTAAAGGGTTAGTACAATTTATAGTTTGCAATGTTTACTGAAGTACCTAATGTTTTTAACATCTTTTAAAAAGCAACTTAAAAATCGTATAAATTTACATTTTTAATATCATAAAAGTGTTGTAATTTACTGCCAAGCTAAAAAAAAATGTAGCATAGTAATAAAAAGCTTTCACCATTTATTTTAAGAAAATATCAAAATGGTATATTAATGAAATAAGTGCGTGAACTTATTTTTTAAAGAAAACAGTTAATGGCGTTGTAATTGTTATTTTTTTTTCATGAAAAGCGAAATAATAATGTACTGAATGGCGTTAAATAAACCTCATAAAATTGCTTATTAACATTTCCATCTACACGTTTGTTTAATTTGTAGATAGAAATGTAAAAGTCCTATGTATGATATTAAAGATAAAATTCTGTATTGAAAAAGAGCATATGTGAAAAGTAATCACTGTCAAATAATGGGGAAACTACATTGTGAAGTTGTTCGGCTAAAAGTCATAACTCCACAACACATGCGGCACAAAGAACCTAGGAGCGAAGAGCGAGAGGAAAATTTCTTCAACGAAAAGAAGTTGGCGTAAGAAGAACATTAGAGCAGGGTTTCTAAGATAGTAAAACTTATTTAATAATAGATACTCCGTCTTTATTTAAAACACAATACCTGTAGCTGGTACAACAACGAATATTAAAATTATGAAATATAAGTATCGTTTTAATGTCATTCGTATGTGGAAGGACGTCATTTGTTAAAATGAAAAGAGTTTTAAAATTTAATATTTGAAACAATGTGGAAGGAAGATTTGTTTTGAAACCAAATAGATGCGTACTACACTTGGAACTGTTAACTTCAAAATATTTTTAATATCTTCCTATAAACATTGATTTTTTTACACAATTTGATATAAAATAATGACGGTGACTAATTACAGATATCGTATGGCGGTTTATATCATCACACAATAAAACATACAAATCATGTAAAACCTATCGCACTGTTTACATTTATTGACTTCTTATTATCCTAACATTGACTGGCAAAAAATGTCACAGAAAGGTTAAAAAATAATTTACGAATAAAAAACAAAGTGCCAATTCATAATTAATTGTATGAAATTAGCATACAATTATTCACTAATACCAATAAAACACAATGACGTAATTGTATATGAATACATATACTTTCAGAACCACTGCACAAAGAAGCCTCTCATCGGGCAAGTGATAGTGTGGAGCCTTAGCGGCGGAGGTAGGGTGGAAGTTTGGGCGGGAAAGAGAACCGGAAATGGATGTAGCAGCGCTTGCAAGTGACAGCGGCGTGTCGGCAAACTAATACACCCCAAAAAATGGCGGGTCATTATTGCTTCTCGCCTCGAAAGCTTCTCATGGCTATTAGTTTTAATTAAGAAAATTTGATTGGGTAATAAAAGAGACTAAAATGAAAAAACATACATATAACAACTGTTCTATTATTGAAAAAATATATTTCTATCGCATGTAGATATAGAAATAAAATTAAGTATTTCTTATTTGACAAACAAATATTATTTTAAAAATTTACATAAATACATGTTATTTCACAATTTCCACTGTTAATTTATAGAAAAACTCAATAAAGTTTACTCATTGTAATTTTATCAATGACGAGTTGTCAGGAACAAAATCTCACTTTAAGTATAAACGAAAAAAGTATGGTTAAAAATGGCAAAGTTTCTTACATTGATATGATAAAGTAAGTTTTGTTATATATGAGCGAATTTTCACCTTTCCATCTTCAAGCATTGAAGTCCATGGATGAACTCAAACTGAATCAAACTAATCGAATGACATATTGTTGGCAAAGTATTTAGCTTTATTTTTTTTATATTTTATAACTGTTTTGGCATCACGCCATAGTCAAAACTTTATAATCTTTTGAACTAGTTCTGACGATGGCACCATGGCAAAATACGTGTACAAACAAATATTCTTGTGTAACCAATAATTTTCAAAACACAATCTAAGAGAACAATCTATCATTTTTAAAATGTTAAAATGAGCATTGTTATTTAAAAAATATATTCACTAACCAAGCAGTATTAAAGTAAAAACTCCTTAACGTAAAATTTGTAAAACTTGTATGTCAAATATGTTCACTGGTGATGAATAAAACCATATATATGGTATAATGTTTCATTAATACTTGAATAGTTATTGATCGTAAAAGTGTAAGGTGAACATGTAAAACGTTCTCCTCCATTACGTAACACATGTGCACTGTATTAAAAACCTAGGATAATCTAAGAAAAATGATCGCCAAATTATTGTATTTATTATTTTAACGTGTTGGCCGTTAATTTTTTTCATCTTTAATAAATTACGTTTTATGTTTAAAATTTGTTATAGTGTTGTTATACCTTCTTGTAAATTATTTTCTTTGTATAAGCCATATTATTTGAACAATATTTTTTAAACTTTCATTGCTATTTTCAATTTACTTTGAGTAAGGTGGTTGAAAATTATTTTATAGTAAGTTCTTAATTATTTTATTAAAAACAGAAAAAAAACCTTATTTTACGAAACTTCGAATAAATTGTAAACGAATATTCTTTTATCATTATAGAAACCAATAAAGTTTGAAACTACAATAGATTTTTACTTAAATATATTACATTGTGAGATATATGAACTTCTTTTTATGTTTGTTATTCGGTCACTAAAACTCTCTTTTTTTGAGAGAGTAAGGCACATGAATGGAGTATAGGATGTAAGTTAATCACTCTCAATACGTCCTAATTACGTTTTAAGAATTACTTGGTTGGGATGGAATGAAAACATCACAGAAATCCATGCCTTTGTACATAAATTCGTAAATTGATTAATAATTTTTGTGGATTTGAACCCGTAGATACCGAAACCAACAAGTCATATCGGTTTACCTCTCATCATTTTTCACATTGTCTGGTCCAGAGATCAAGTGCATACGGTATGACAGTTAAATACCCTATTGAGTGTTCTGGAGATCTCGCATATTACCACGTCACCTGACGGTCTAAAATTTCACGACATAATCATTTTGGTGATGCGGGGATTATAGAAGAAGAAAAGCTCAGCGTTTGTACGAATGCGCCATCGCTTACTTGACTATAATAAAAAATAATAAGTCGTTTCATTTTCATCATCTTGTAAATAAAATAACACATTTTTTCCTCAATGTAGAACACAACTTAAACGTAATATTATTTAAGGTTTATATTTTGTTTTGAATAAGTAGCTCACGTTGTCTTGAATGATTTGTAGTAATATGCGTTTGCATGAGGTTTTTATAAAAGTATATTGCATTGTGTGCACCTGCAATCATTTGCAATGTTCAGCCGCACTACCTTACTTCTCACCTTGGTTTATTGTATACCATTCTTGCCTTGTATGACTTCCGTTTCCAAGCGTCCATACAAAGTGTATCATTTATCATTTACTATACAGACTGAACACGTATATGTTTTTAATTCTTAAGAATAGAAAATAGTTTTACTTGAATATCACGAGGATAGTCACTTTATTTATAAAAGCGATATTATTGACACAAAGTATCGCCATTTAAGAATTATTTAAATGAATTTTGCACACTTGGTTTATTTGTAGTCTTATAAACAGATATTGCATAAAGCAAATTTAACGTTAATTCCTTTGTTGAATTGGGTTGAGGATTAATTTTATTTCAAATATGAATCATATCGATTTACAACATTTTTGTTTTAAAATCAAAATGGCAAACAGTCTCTTGGTTTTAAATTTTAGTTTGCTAAGGTGCGACTTAATTTTATAAAAAGTTAAAATAAATATCTCATTCAAAGCATTTTAAATATTGACATAAATCTAAAGACGGAATCAAAACTTATATGATACAATCCTTAAATCACTATTTAATAGAAGAAAATATTTTAACATTTTAAACTTTAGATTTACATAGGTTTTGTCATAATATAACAAACCCTACGTAACTCTATTATGTATTGTTGAATTAACTCATACGGTGGAATATTAATTCAGAGTAATAAAATCATCCTCGTGATATTAATTAAAAATTGTCACACAAATTTAAATTGCTTTTACTGTAAAAATACGTTATCTGATAAAGTCAAAACTTATTTTCTTAAAAATTGATTATCATTCGGGCGGGTAATTTAATTTTCCTTTTACTGTTTGTGATAAATTAATATGAACTACTTTCTATGCATCAAAATGATAAAAATCAGACGTTTTAATTTATTTTATTCTAGAAATTTCATAATTTACTACACGAAAACTGGAAATCAAATTATTGTTCAAACTTTACTGAAAGTTTTCACGATTAATTTGAATGAATTACAATTCTCGTTCAATTAAAAATAATGCTGAGTGATATTTAACTATCAAAAAGAGTTTGTTTTACTTTTACTTTTTATTCACTTCCAATGTAATTTGAGTGATGACTATTTAGTGACTTTTTAACCAGTCATAAACGACTGGTTAAATGTAAATACTGTATTATATTTATGTTACGATATAAATTTATATCATTATCGGAAGAAGAAAAGTAATATTTTCTATGGATTTGGCGGTAAATTTGTGAAAATTCATTTTTAACATAAAATTAAAATTTTAAATTTGTTATTACACTTGTTATAACGTATAAATACTGCATTGAGTAAATAAAATAAGTAATAAAATGAATACCTAGCTAAGAATTTTTAGAAATTAATAAAACCATTAACAGTAATTGAGTACTAGTAAATAACATTTTAAAAAGAACAAGTGGTTCACCACTATTAAATTTATTTCCCTTGAGATTTTCACCTCCAAACACTAGTAATTAATTTGTAATTAGTAGTGTTATGGTAACTAGTCTATCAGTTTTTTTGTCTTACTCCCCTCCCCACGTCCAGTAAAATAGAATAATACCCAACCTATCTTTTATTTTTAATGAATGAATTAGAATTATTGTTTACCTTAGAAATAAATAGCTTTGCGATATGGTTAGTCTGAAGATTCTTCTTAAAGACAAAACGCGTCATGTTAGTGATCACAAACCAGTGGAATAACAAGAGTATCAATTTCAATTTTATATGAGAAAAGTAATGCTTATTTAAAATGGTGTTTATAGTACACTTGATTGATTACCGTACAAACTCTAAACGCATTCACAAATAGAATTCATCAGCTGCCAAAAGAACAAATTAATGGGCCTGTTAATTAAGGCTAATATCTTCAAATAAGTTGTGAATTGTAGCATTTAAAATTAATTGGATTTATTTCTATAAAATTGTTAGGCGAATAAGCACACTTAATGATATAATTTATTTGCAGAATCCTTCAATATAGATAAATAATTAAATCATATAGAATAATAAACTCTTCCAAGATAGCTTACAATTTTCATCATAAAAACAAACATATTATATAATGGAATCACTTGAAGCATAGAATTTTCTTTAGATTATTTAGTAGCGCCTCGTAAATCACAAAAACATATTATGTTTTATGATATATGTCATAAAATTTTCCTCTAATGCTGACGGTGGAAAGAGATTTTCACTTATGTCATATGACACGTCAGTCGTCGGTTGAAAAATTGTGACTGACACATTTTATCATAGCCAGATCATTTCGTAAAGTGCTCTTCTGTGAAGCAAAGTATATCTCTTACATTCTAATATTGTCAGTTTTTAATAGAAGTAAGCAAGTAAAGAATTATTTCAAATATACAAGCTGTAATTTTGAAAACACAAAGAAATTTACAACTATATTCATTTTTAAAACGTTTTTTTTTTCCAAAAATCATTGAACAAGTAAAGCACAAGTTATATTAATGCCAATTGAAGCTATGCTAGCTATAGAGTTTGTCATACATTTATGACGCAGCACGAGTCGCAGTTAAGTTAAACTTGACAAAACCTTATAGTCACAAGTGGAAGTTTTGAGAAAAGGTAGACGCGTGAACCAAATAAGAAAACTTTCAGTAAAATAAAACAATGAAAGATGCAGATGGTATAAGTTGAATAATGTTCAGACATGAGTGAACAATTAAAAAGAGTTATGATACAAAAAACAGAAGCGACAAAATACAGACCGCAGAGTATGATCTTCACTTTATCACTAACCCTATTAGTAAATTTGAAACAAAAGCTTCATTGTTGGAATGCATAACAAGTCTTTATTCTGGTAATAATAAAATTGTGTTGACGAGTGTATTTTATGACAGCTGGTGATTTTTTTTGTTATAGAACTTTCTGATATAATCCAATTTACTTGAACTAAAATATTATTTAAAACTCCCTCCCACCCATCCAACCTCACGGGGTAAAGCGAGAGCGATTAGCTAACCACTAGTCCTATCTCGTAGAAAAATTCTGTTAAGATACCTTCATTAGTAGACCATATGCTCCATGTTGGGAGCCGATATGGAAAAAATATTTAATTATAATATATTAGTTTCTAAAAGGTCAACAATGGAATTCAGTAGATTGATGATAAAAGAGAAAATTAAGAAAAATTGACACATAAATTATATCAATTTCAGAGAGAGAATTATAGAATCAGTAAATTAATTAATAATACCGTCAGATATCATAGTGCTTAAAAACCATATCAAATACACGGCCTGACCTCATGGAAAAAATATCTCTTTAATGTAAAACAATATTCAATAGTTATTTTGTAACGAAATTTTTTTTATTTTAATTACGCACAATTTAATGAAAACGTTGCATTCAAACGTTGATAGTAGTCTTAAGTATGGCAATCAATTCGATGCAGTTTGCCTATTCCGTGGCTCTTTTTATAATGTATACATAATATTTAATAAAAGTGAAAGGAATTTTGATGTTAGGCAGGTTCATTGTTTAGCCAATTTTATTAAATACTGAACGCCCTCAATCTATTTGCTATCAGTATTTGATGGCCTGCGGTGAATAATGAGTTTGACGTATAAGACTATAATAGCCAACGATTTTAGGCCTTTTCAAATTGATACACTGTTACAGTTCAATCAATAAGAAATTAAGAAATGTGAAACAGAACTCTTGTATCGAAGCCAATTAATTTATGTATGAAACAGTATCCAAAAATCTTGAAAATTATGTCTGTGGTAGACAATTCTCAAATTATTTAAAATATTATAAATGTTCAATTCCACTGAAAACCATTAAACAACCATTAACCCTGACAGCGTGAGCCGTTTTCGCAAGAATTAATTTTCAGTTAATTGATCTGTTAATACGCTCATTATGGCTAAAAATAGGTCAATTTTAGCAGTAAACAATGAAAAATTATGTGAAATATTTATAGGTTATCCCAAATACACCAAGAAGTAAACTAAACTCATCGTATTATTGCTAAAATAATTCGAAGAAAATGGAGAAGCTGACAAATATTTAACCCACGACTTTGCAAGCAAAATGGCTGCGGCCAGCCTTCATATACACCGCCAACAGGCACAAAAGTAATCGCGTTGCTGCATAAGTATGTGTATTACATAGAGCTGCTTTGTACCGGCAGTTCAAAGGTGAAATTCTAAAGACTGAATATCGAGACTTCTGTTGCCAAATTTCTCTACCTACAGGTTTGAACTATTTTTTTAAACTATATATTTACAAGTATTCTCTTATAATTTGACCGGAAATACGAGATAAAGTTTTGGAAACTTAAATATGTTCAGCACGCTCATCAGGTTAAAGATCTGATTGATAAAGTTGAAAGCCGAAATTGCTATAAACTTTATTCCATAACTGTTGCGAAACTAAACACGGCTATTTTTAAACAACTCTATACAGAAAATGAATTGTCACTCACATAACATTTTAAAACCAAATATAAAAAGTTTATTATTTATATGGTTGAAAAAATATGATGATGGAAGGATTAATTTAGACAACTGTTTATATGCCACTAACCCTGATAATATCATATCAAATGTGGTATAGTAATCGAATTATGGTCGTAATTTTCTCCAATCAGATGTGGATTATGTCTATTATATGGCTGTGATTGTGAAAATAGGGCAGCAGCGATATGCTAATTTAGTGCATGGTATACATCGCTTGCATGCAATTTATGCAAATGCATGGTATTCAATTGCTTTGAATTGACGCTGCAGAATATTAAACAACAGCCAAAATTTAGGTAGCGTGTATAATTTTGTATTGGTCGGTTAAATATACGTCACTTCTATAACCAAGTGTTCAGGCTTTCTTCCACACGATTGTGTCGTCACGGGATTAAGTCTCGGAATCATAGCATTCTGGCATTTATTTTTCCACCGATTTATGGATTTATTTAAAAAAATGCGTGTTTATGATGCTAAAATTTCCTTCAACCCATCCGATCATTAATACGGCGTGTAGTGAGAGCACTTTTTCATGAGAGTCATTTTCTAACAGTGTCCTTCCCTCGTTACCTTTTTCGAAGAAGACAGCTTTAGTACTAAATAACAACCAATTTTTGTAAAAAAAATCTGTTGAGACACTTCATTAAGAGTCTTTTTGCAACACATTGGTTTTTTTAACAGATTTATGTATGCATTCTGAGGTCTTCAAACCTCGTAAGCGATAGAGCTAACATTTTTTTAGCTTATTTATTATACTTAATCCTTAAACTTTCTAAAGAAAAGTTAAACAACTGACTTATAAAAAGTTTTTGCAAGATAAAATTATGTTGGAATTAGGGCATCAAATCCCAGACTCTTTTTACGATCCCGGGATTTTGGGATTCAGATTTTCTCAATCCCGGGATCCCGGGATTGGTCATTAAGTTTAATTTCATGTGTTAAATTTTACATTTAAAATTTAATTTGTGTCTATTATTACTTCAATTGGAATTTATATAGGATTAAATATTTTTTTGGCCATTGGAATGATTTTTTGACAGTCATTTACAAAAAAAGAGAAAAATATTTGAAAAAAGACAATGATAAAAATAATTTTATTTTATTTATTACAATATTATGGTAGGTTTTACCAAATTTATTCAAAAAGAGGACATGTCCTACAATTCAAGATATTGCCCTACATTCATTTAAGAAGCGGTCTTAATATTTCCTCAATTTAAAATTATTTAAAAACGGCTGTTGGGAAATGTGAGAAGGAAGGAGACTATAATAAATTCATTTTAATTCTATAGGTTTTTTAAAAAAACTATGTATGTACATGAAAAAACTTAAGTACACGTTGTAGTTAATCAGGAAGTTTTGATTTGATAGATGATTTTTTAGCATTTACAGTGAATTCCAAAATCCCAGGATTGACTGAATCTCAATCTCGGGATTACGGGATTGAATAATTGAGCGGGATCCCGGGATTGGAAGCCCTAGTTGGAATGCTCCGTTAGGAATGTTATATAATATGTGATTTTTTCATTGGGAGCTTATAAAGTAACCAATGATGTATAATTTCAATAATGGGTGGTAAAAACAAAAAGACAGATTCTAAAGACAAATAAAATACATAAATTTTAAAATTTTATTATTCATAATTGAATTGTTAGGCAAAATTCAGCAACTCGTCGTTTCTCCCAGTCCGTTGCAACGCAATATCCATAATGTCCAACAAAACTCTTTTAGTACGCAAATTGTTTTTATGGTTGCATTGTATAGTAAGTCACAAAAAAGACAATTGCAAGAAATAATACATGTTTCTATTGTTTCTCAGCATAAAATATAGCTTCAGGCTTTAGAAGCAGAAATAAATTACCACAGCTATTTTTAGCATCCGTCAGGAGTTCTTTTTTCGTTTAAAATATTTGAATCTTAAAAGTGCGTTGGACAGTTTTCAAATACAAATTAAACCTTGAAACTTTAAAACCTAAGAAAAGAAAAACCTTTGCGTGAAGTTTTTCATGCGTGCTTAAATAGAAACTCACTTGCTATCTGATGAATAAATTTTAAATTTCACAAACAAATTTCCAGCTGGTTTCATAATGACTGGGAAAATTATTTAACATGCTAAGATAATATTCCATTTTTCTATTGTATTATATTGCTAAGATAAGATGAATTCGTTTATAATATATCAGGATTATTTTGCGTAATTAATTGCTACGAATGAAAAACATAAAAATGTATAAAACATGATATTGAAGTCAAATTATTTATCTTATTCAGTGGTTGACAATCTCTGTTATCAAAATTATGATGTACAATTTATTATTTTATATTAATTCAGATATAATAAAAAAAATGAGGTTGAAATGTTTTGTAATAGTATTTCATAGCTTAACTTATCGACTACGAGTTTTAACTAGAAAATTTCAAAAATCTACTATATTGTATTTGTGCCTCCATCATTTTTTATTTTATTTTTAAGCTGTATTTAGAAAATATTATTTTAAATCGCATAAAACCAATACCGTTTTGTAAGTAAATATTTGTTTTTGCGATACTTTGTTTAATATCTTTGGTAATTTAGTATAGTTTTGCGAAACATAATATAACAAGCTTCAATATAAATTTGGTTATTTTCAAGGAGCAATCAACCTCGATCTGTATAATTGTGTATTCGCAAAAGTTTTGAAGCAAATTCCTGTTCGATCGTTTTTGGGGTCTAAACAATAATATAAAAATAACATCTCAACCCGGTTATTGAAAAAGGTTACCTCATAAATTGAACTCAATTTCTCTGCAATGCAATAATATACCTAACTAATACAAATTAATAATTGATATTATTTGTTATACTTAAGAAACATTTTTGAGTGAACTTAAGAAGAAAATTAAAAATAAATAAGAAGAAACCAGTTCAAGACAAATTAATATCATACGGTTAAATATTAAACGATAAGAAAACGGAAAACAAAAGAATGAATTAAAAAAAAATGCGACAAAACAGAGTGAAAAATTGCGAATGCCCCAGAGCACTTTTTCAGTGCTGCTATGGCATCGCTGACATAAAAAAGCCATGTAAAGTGAGCGTAGATATCATGGCCGAGCTTACGTTCCTAGGTTTTGTTCACTTTGCGAAAAGCAAGAACTTTACATTTATATATTGCATGCAAATTTTGTTAAATATGTGGCGAGCAACGCAAAAAGAGAAACGGAATGATGTTACTGAAAGAGAACTGTTTGAATCCAGATGTTGTTTTATTAATGTTAAAACCCGCTTTTAAACGTAAAAAAGATTTGAAGCGCATCATTGGTCTAAGTAGTAGGCATAAGAAAGGGCAAATAACCAATTATTTTTAAACATCAATAGCCAATAGTCTCCAAAAGTACAAAACTCTAACAAAAGGTATTTGGCAAGGACCGTTCAAAAACCAAACAGCAATTATTGACTTTAAATATGTGTGGTGATCATAAAAAATCGAGATAGTTTTTTAGTAATGATAAATAAGACCTAAAATGTAAATGTTTTAACTTATTGATAAATTCTGAAGACTTTCAAAATTTAAGTCAACACGCTAAGCTTCTCACTTTAAAAAATATTGATGGGAAAAAAAGATTTTATGTATTTATTTACTTTTTCACAAAAGTAAATAGCACTTAAAAATTCAATAAGCTGACAAAATAAAAAAAAAAACAAATTCTTTGCTCTTTTGGAGTTTCGAAGTACCTAATATGGGAAAATCGAGAAAAGAGAACGATGTTTTTTTTTTGTTGAAAATGTATATATTTTAATAAAAAAACTGGAACGAATGTAGAAAATTACGTTTTCTAAGCCAGCGTCACGATTACAAAAAATGTTGTAGAGACAAAAGGTATGCAAAAATGTTCTGCATAATTACATAATTTCGTATTTATTTCATAAAAATTGTAAGGCAATTAATGCAGCTAATTATTTATTTTCTGTTATTTAATTTGCTGCAAATCTATCCTTATTATTTCGTATATTTATTACTATATTTTTCAAAACATGTAATCTGCATAGTAAAGTACAGATATAGTCAAATCCAATAAATGTAATCGGATATTAATCATTTTAATTGTGTTAACTGTCGATTTTTGGTGTAAAAGCATTATACTTGATACCAATATGATACACTTTTAATATGATAATATCACAATTCTTCGCAAGAATTTTCAACTGCAATCATTTTAATTTCAACTGATTAGTTGATCAACGAAACCGGTACTGAAACTTTGTTGATATTTTGAAATTTGTAAAAAAATGTGTTTTATTTAAAAAATTTGAGACTACACGAAACCAAAATTTTACTCAAAATATATCACCAACAGAATATAGACGTTTATTCGTTATTATGTTGAATTGAAGAAAGTCATGTCTAATGTATATCGGCTTATAAACATTATAAAATACATTTTCCTTGATATCTAAATATCTTTTATTATTTCAAAATAATTTAAGTAAATAAATATCATTCATACAAACGTAATAGACTAAAGGTTTCTACTCTTTTTTTCAACTATGAAGATATATCATAAATAATGTATTATTTACTTATGTAATACAATTTATACTGTCTCGCATAGAACCTTTGCGAATTGACCTTAGGCAAAACGACACGTTTGAGAGTCTGGAGATTTTTCGGTGGCTCGAAAACCAATATTATTCGAAAGCGCAAATAAAATTCCGAGTAAAAATACTGTAATAAAAGATTTTTAAATAAACAAAATTACTTGGGTCGTAAAGTAACATAAGGATAGCTTGTATTTAATAGAGTATTGTTCATTGTCAATTATTACTATGCAACGAGACAAATATACAGAATATAAATGTTCGAAGTTAAAATAATTTTTTTTTGGCAAAAAATTCAGGCGAGTGTATTATGAGGTGTTATGGTCACACCATATTTTTTATATATGGCGTGTGAAATTTAATAAGGATTTAAAGAAAAATAATACGAAATTGGTGAAGAATCGTAATTAATTAAAAAAATAAAACAGTCGTGCTGTCTGGTTATAGTGCACAAGTAAAAATGGCAAAATATTTTTTCTTCATCCGTTAAAATAGTCTCAATGCAAGAAAAGTAGTATTTTGAATTGATTAATTTAGATACATATTTCTCTAAATGAAAATGTAATCAACGGAGCATGTTAATTTATTAGAATCCATTATATTTGTTTATGATTGTTTTTAAAAACCACTTTCTCTCCTTATTTAGAGCATCTAGAGGTGTACATGAATACTTAATTAACACAATTTTTGCACGTGAACCTTTGTTGTCAATAGCACAATTTTGTTTCAGAGATGATATGAGTGAAGTTATCCACAATTGAAGAACTCGTAAAGATGAAAATAAAAAGAAAACGTTTTTCTATAATATTCCTTCCCAAAATGAACATCTCATACACTACTTCAATTGTCAGTAATTAAGTCATTATGATTTTAAGTCGTTTAATTGACTTGCCTGTTTCAGATAGAGTACAAAATGAATGATAACGTCAAGATGTTAATGCTCGTGATTAGCGAAACCGGTCCTGATCATGACAAACATGTGGAAGTAATACAAACAAATTTTGTTTTTTATTTTAAAGTATAATGCCTTTCCACTAAGAATTGACAGTTAACACCTTAAAAGTGATAACGTTAATAGATGATTAGTTTTTGATAAAACTAATCTTGTAAAATAACTCAGATATCTAAGGATAAAAAACAATCATAAATCGTTTAATAAAGATATAGTATTTTAATTGCTTTAATTTTTTTCAACTATAAACACACGTTTAAATAATATTTTCGAATTAAAAATATTTTTTCATCCGCATCATTTAAGACACGAACTATTTATTACTTTGGAATTATATTTATTTCACCAATGTTTTAATTAATATGAAGAGCTTCGTTCTTTCACAAAAGATATAAAACTGTGACGTGAAGATCTGAGAGCTTTCACAGAAGCCTGGCAACAAAAATAGAATAAGAAAAAGTGTACAGAGCTTTCAAAGTGTCACCGTGCAAGTCCTAGCTAATGGACCATTTTTTGTGAGCATTTTGCCCGTACATTCATATTTATGGAGGGAAATATTTGTTTTAAAGAATGTTGTTTCATCTGGCTATTAAAGACTTAAATTTGAGTAAACAATTTAGTATTCTTTACCTGAAAACATATTTTAATTTTTTTGAAACCATTATAGGGTAATTTGAAATGATTGTCTTATAATTCCTTCTTCCAATCTTCCAGTTCTTTCACGGCAATCATTTAAGAACGTCAGGTAAAAACTTACTTGGGAGATTACTCAACAATGACTTAACCTTATCACCTTCATCACCGAGAAGATGAAAGATCGTTCTATTTCATTTACGTAATAATCCATTGCTTTGTGCTTTGAAAGGTATCTCAATGATTGCTGAGTTTCATAAGTAAATTGAAATAAAATTAAGATTGAAAGAGATATATTAAGATACATAGTAAAATAGCATACCAAAATACATCCAAGCAAATATGATAAACCAAACTTCAATTTAATGCTACAAAGTCTACTGCTGAACGATTATCATGAAGTGTTAAATATTCTGTACGTCAGAAAATATAATGTAAATTATCAAATAACTGTTTATCATCATACCAATAAACTCACACCACCCATTTAAGATATTATATTTAATTTATGCGGATGAGTTTATAAAAATTAATTATTTATAGTTAAAAGAGGGTTTTTAATGATTCCGTTATCAATAAATCCAACAATTAAAATTGTTGTATTTTATACAATTACTAAGTTCAAAAAATTTCAAATACTTCTAGAGTCACATGATAATAAATAGTCATTTTGGAGACTATTTATTGCATTCCAGATACTTAAAGCACTCCTTTTATAACGAAAAATGGTTTAGAGTGGTTTTGTACAAAAAAAAACTACTATCAATCAAGATTAGCGTCGAAACCGAAAGAAATTCTCTTCTATTTCATTGTGTAAGGGAATAAAAGTCGTAAGATTTGATAAAATATTGTCATATAATTACAGATTAATGAGACGTTTGAGTAAGTACTTTAAAAATCAATAGTTGAAAACATATTTATATAAACTGTCTTCTACAGAAAATTAAGGGCTTTCACACAAATAAACGGTTGTCATTTATTAGAAAAAAGTAAGTAAACTATATGAAGGTACTTCACTTCAAAAAAATAAATAATCATAATGGAACGATTTGAAAAGAAAATTACTATCACCTTTTACTGAGACGAATGGTTGAAAGATTATTTTTATATTTCACTAGTGAGTAATCGGCATTAGTTGCAATGCCACTCAGTGAAAGAAAGGGTTTGTGTTTTAATTCTGTTTAATTGAAGTGCTTTTGGATTAGCGGTCTGCACGTGCCGAAATTTCATAAAATTACCTAGCCCGAGCCCGTCATCTTCAGGCACGAGCCCGAGTTTCAATATCACACTTACCCCGACTTACACCTAAAGCCCAAATTTATTTTTCTCATCCCAATAAAGCCTGATTTTTTTTCCATATAAGTAATTCATTTATGATTTTCAAATAATATATGTTATTTTTACACAAATAAATCAAAAGGTTTTTCCGATATGTCGTCTGTAAGTAAATATTTGATTCATCTTTTTAGATTTTTCTTTATCCAAAAACCTTTACGCGGTGTGCCCACAACAGCTCACCAAAGTTTCATCGAAATTGGATGAATGGTAAAGGAATGCATAGAGGATAAACAAACAAACAAACAAACATTCATTTATGTATATACATAGATTAACAGTGTGGCTATTTGTTTTCAATGTAAAATTGGTAACATTGCATATAACATTTTTTTTGCTAATTTAAGAAGCATCTCAAAATTCAAAGAATCTAAAATAAATATCGATTACTATGATAAACATTATTGATTGCTGTAATCAAGTCACAAACGCACGTCTACCAAATCCAAAATAGGTGGGTTATATTTGATTGCAAAAACATTAAAAATGCTACATTTCAATGTCTAAGTAATCTCTTTTAACAATTTTAATTCCCTTTTCAGCAGCTTAAATGCTATAATTTAAAAAAAGAAAATTTTAGCATTGATAATTACTATATTGAATAATTCTTCAGCGTAATTTCTTCAACCTTCAATAAAATAAATATACTTTCAGAATTGAATTTAATATATGTTAAATGCATTTTATGTCTTGAGAATTTTTTTCGAAAATTGAGTAAATTTTATACTTACGACAAATATTGAAAAAAAGTTTTTAAATATAATTCTATTTGATCTTTTTTCCATTTATTTTCCTTAAGTGTAATATCATATCACACTATGAGTCTTTGTTCAGCATTGTGGTTTTTCATACACAATACTTTATCATTACAAGCGTTATTTTAAAGAAGAATAAACGTTTCGCAAGAATTTCACGAAGAAGACTAAAACATGCTTTATGGCTGACCTTATTATTGTACTGATATGATGACGCGTGAGATTTAAACGATATTAGGAACGAAGATAGAGTGATATTTATAAAATATATTATATAAAGATTGGTAAATTATTTTTTCTTTCAGAAATTTAATTAACTTTCGAATTTTAAGTCAGTAAAATCTAAATAAAAACAAGAATATCTCTAGATTAGTTAACTTAATAAAATTTAATGATGCCATTTATTACATAAATAAAAGGATTAAAAGAGAGTTAATCAAGTAGAACACGGCAGGAAATAAAGAATTATTTAAAAAATACGTAAAAGAAATTAGCCTACGCTAGATTTATTTAAGAAAGCACGCGTAAAGCATTTTTCCACGATGTAAAGTGATTTACATCTGGTTACGTAATTTTGGAAACAGATAAATTCTCGATGAATTCTGTTATATTTTGACCCACAGATATAAAACCCAGGGACATGAAGATTATGATTGATTGATAGATGAACTGTGTAGTTGTGATAATTTAATATTTGTGGCAGCATCATGGATTGGAAAATTTAGATGGAAATGAGTCTTATGAAATTCAACCAGCATAATATGGCAAACGGCTCTAATCAGAAAACGACAGTCTTAAAATTTGCATAAAAAGTTTAATGAAAAAAATGAGTATTTAGTTTAAACGTATTACGAGATTTCGATTACCTATATCGAGATTTCGTTTAATTTATAAAATAATGAATGCATTTTTGGTATCAAAATAAAAATTATCTTCATTTTAAAAATAATTCTTGCTCAATAAAACCATTTTTTTTATATTGGAATTGGTTGTATAATAATTATGTATTAAGTATTTTGAAATATTTAAATCGGCGTTTGATTCACACAATATAGTAAAATTATCCACACAGTAAGTAATCTTCTATTAAATTTTTAAATGTTGTTTAGTATTTTATTTCGTACAGTGTTTGTATGGAAACCAAGGTATTTATTTATAACTAGTGAGTACCCGGCATGCTTTGCAATGCCACTCAAAGAAAGAAAGTGTTTGTGTTTTTAATTCAATGCTTATTGAAAAGTTTATTGAAATGCTTTTGAATTAGAGGTTTGCACGGGCCGAAAAAAATATAAAAATTACCCCGTCCGAGCCCGACATCTTTAGGCACAGCCCGGCCCTAGCCCAAGCCTTAATATCACACTTATTACCCGAAACCAACCCGAAAACCAGATTTATTTTTTTTCAGCCCGAAAAAAGCCCGATTTCTTAAAATATAGAAATTTATTTATACTTTGCAAACAATATATATTACTATTACAATATTTCTATCAAAATTCATAACACATGAAATAAATTGTTTATGTTGTGAATAGTATTGCTTTATGACTGACTCATGACCCGAACATAGTCCAAAATTTTGTCTGAAAATTAAATGTCTTGCAGTATAAAGTATGCACGGACCAAGCCCAGGGCCGTGCAGACCTCTTTTTGGTATACACAATAAGTTTTCGTGTGCGTACACGAATAAATCATAAGGTTTTTTCCTGAGATGTCGCTGTTAGTACGTATTTGAATGTTTTGTTTTTAGATTTTAGATTTTTTTCAGAAACTTTCACGGGTGTGCCTACAACAACTTCCCAGTGTTTCATCGAAATCAGATGAATGGAAAAAAAACGCATAAAAGACAAACAAACAAATAAATAAACATACACTCATTTTTAAATGTATAGATATTAATATCAGCAAAATTATTCCATCAATTATGTATGGTTCTATACGCACCGACAGCAAACCTAAAAGAATGCTTTAATTAATATTTTTATCAAGTAACACGAAACAAATGTCGCAACTAAGGCCTACGTTAGCTGAAATTAATTTAATTAATCTCCCGATTTGAATTAACTGCAAAATTGTTCAACAAGGGGTAACGGTCCAGTTTAATTTATAAGCAAAAATAAGAGAAAAGTTTTTGATTGAGAACATTTCTGTTTCGCTTTAGTTATTCCGGAAAGTTTTATTCGTGAAGTCGTATTCTAAAACTTCGTATTTTTTTTTAACACATCTTAGGCAAACTGAATTGTGAGAGGGTTTAATTAAAAATGCTCCAGTGTCTTTTAACAACGTGAAATGGCTGTGTGATAAAACATAAATATACTTAATATATTACTCATATAACCATGGTGACCTTTATTTTTAAAGTATTGTAGAATTCGGTTGCCGTACCTGATCAAGGATTTTTGTTCGACTGACAAGATCAATATCAAACATTAATTCACTTAATGTAACATAAAGTATGCTAAAATTTATCAATACACCATGCGTGCCTGACAAGAAGCAAATGTAAGTGTTTTTTTCTCTCAGTGAGAGAAAGTAAAGAAAATACGGATAATAAAAGACTAAAAGTTTGGCAATTGTTTGTCTACTGTTTCCATTTTTCAGTATCAGATAGAGGAGAGTTGATTAGTGATGAAAACTTCACAGACATCTATGTATAATACCTTTTGGATAAAAATCCACAAATTTATTAAAAATCAATTCATGTAATATTCGATTTCTATCCTTGTCCTAGGCGGTCAGAAAGATAAAATCGTTTACTACTGATCACTCTTTATTATATTGATCCCCTTTTGTATAAATGAGTAGTTTCATAAAATGATTTATCCCATATGTTAGATTCGTAAAGTAAACCTTCTTAACTACTTAAAACTAGGAAAGGGACTGACATTGTGAGCTGAAAATGTATGATAAACTATTTCGATTTGTAAACTGTATGATAAACTTTATACAAAAATATATTACACTTTGAGAAA
Source organism: Himalopsyche phryganea (assembly GCA_022494535.1). Classification (NCBI taxonomy): domain Eukaryota; kingdom Metazoa; phylum Arthropoda; class Insecta; order Trichoptera; family Rhyacophilidae; genus Himalopsyche; species Himalopsyche phryganea. Next base: position 1,918,726 of record JAGVSL010000035.1, on the reverse strand, counting down.
TTCGAAATTTTAAAATAGATTGATGTTAATCTGTGATCTGGATAAATTATTCATAGCTGTATTAAATGTGGTTTTGAAATGATAGATGGACGCTTCATTAACAATTGGATTAATATTGTTTGATATGGTTTGATATATTCGTTTGTAATGTAATACGTATCGATCCGTGAACGTATTGACGTAATTAATTACAAGTTAATAATTTTATCTGTCAGTTCCATGAATAGATATTTTAAACTTAGTATAATATGAAGAAAAATTCTATTAATATTATTAAACGACATGTAAATAAAATGCAATCATCGAAGGTAAATTTTATGAAAAATGTGACCTGCTCCGGTAAAAAAAATATAAATTTATGATATCCTATATTTTGTTAAATTTACAAATTGTATCGTGTGATTTAAGTCTGTCTCAATTATGTATCGTATAACTACACTGAAAAAATTCATGTAAAATATTATGTATTTACATAATTATTAGCATTTTATTTTGTTTCCACTTATCTTTGAATTAAATGCGAAACTAAAAAACATGTTTCATTGGACAGAGCATATAGATTTTATTACATAAAAATTAAATTTTATTCAAGGTTATTGTTTGTAATTTTTTTTTCATCATATTTATAAATAAATGTAAGACTTTAGGATACACTTTTAATTTTTCAATAATGAGTATTATAAAACATTCCCTTAACCTTAGTCGTAAAAGAAGAAGCTATACAAATAAGTTTAAAACTCCACTGTAATATGATATGCGTATTCATGAAAAACATATTCACATTATATGGATTCTAAGCTAATTTTCTTGTATTTCATAAGATTTTGTTCAGTCATTTCTGATATGGTGGTATTAATTTCGTTCGATAAAAGTGATCTTACGAGTTATTGAACCTCAGTAATCTATTCATAATTTTAGTTTTTAATGTTAATATAATCTTCTTGGAACAGTTTAGTTTTAAGATTGAGTATGATAACAATGAAACGATTTACATGAACTTCAATTCAACTCTACTTGAAATATTTCTTGATGTTGAACCACATACTAACTACTGAGTTCATAACAATTTATTTTTATAAAGTGCTTTCAAGATTTTCATAAAATAGATTATTTTACACAATGGTTTAATATCGGTATCTATCGGTAAATGGTAACTCACTAAAGCCTCTATGTCAGTATTATTCCGTGATCAAAGGGTTCAAAGAAATGAATTTTGGTTTGTATTGTTTCGATTTGTCTCTGCTCTATTCTGTTATATAGCGCAGTAGAGAGATAAACTTACATATCGTCTTGTTTATATTTTTAATTTATTAAAACTTCATATCAACTCTAAAACTTGTTATACGGTTTATATCAAAGTGTTTCATCACAAGTGAATGGATTACAGTTTTGATGTGGACACTTATAAATGAAAGTAATTATAGATTTTGTCGATATTCGGAAAATATGATTAATGAATGCTTAGGAGCTACCGTTTTAATATTTCAATAAACTTACATAGTTATGTTTGAAGTAGCCATGTCAATCACTGTTTATCATTTAAAACAGTTCAAGCACCAAGTTGTTATCATAATATAATTACATCCACTAGAGTAGCAAAGGTGAGGCGGTAATTTTTTGGGGGTAGAATTTTTAAATAAATGTAGTACTAGAAAGTGAAATATAATATTTTTCAATAAAATTATCTGCGGCGCAATTTAACAGTTTATGGCTTAAAAACATAGAAATCAATAATTTGAACAAAATACCTTTTAATCCACCACTATTGTAACTTTGGCGGCGTCCGTGGCGCAGTTGGTTTCGTCGCTGGCTACGGTTACGGATGTCTCGGGTTCAATTCCCGGTGCGGACGGTTTTCATAGATTGATCTTTCAATCGATTTATGGATTTCTGTTCGTAGTCTGAGTCCTCCTTCCCACCAACCCCATCCTCACGGGGCGTAACGAGAGCGATTAGCTAACCACTGGTCCTTTCATAGCCCTATCCTTCTATCCCTACTCTCTTCGAAAAAGAAAAGAGAGGTTGAGCAATTGAGTGACAAGCAGTTCTCGTAGAAAAAATTCTGTCAAGATGCCTCCATTAGGAGACCATATGCTCCACATTGGGAGCGGACATGGAAAAAAAAAAAATTGTAACTTTAAAAGAGAAAATTGGTGGGCAGCAAAAACCCTAACTTCGCCACTGGTTACAAAATATATAACTTGTATTAAACATATCTAGTCAGTGAATTAAAATTATAAGTATTGATGTGTTTATTTAAAAAAAATATTTCAGAAAAATATTTTTATTAATTACCTACTTTCATTACATGTTGCTAATAATTTTATATTTTCATAAAAAAAGGTCTTTTTACCGTGTTTTGGGTATTCCATTTTCGACTGGAAAATGAAGAGAAACTTATTTTATTTATTAATAATTTTTTTTATAAAATTTAAATTTTTGTAGCAAATAAATATATCTCTTTCAACAATCGACTATATGCATTATATGTACGAGTAAGATATGACTGTTTTGTTTTAATTTTTTGCTAGTTTATAGTGAGAGAGCTTTCGTTCATTGTATTTCTTCTTAAGACTCAAACAGATATCTAAACAAAATCTTGCAGAAACTTACTTGTATTTGTGTGTATGTAAGCCAACCGAGAATGTTCTGTAAAGGCACTTTGTACCTTTATCATAAGGACAAGTAAAGTAAGAACCACCCTACGAGTGAAGTGTTGGAACCTTTAAGAGACGACTGGTGGATCACTTTTTTTCATTATTAATTCTCTGCTTTCACTAAAGACATAATAAGCAGATTAGAAAGTTCTACTGACCTGGATTATTGATTTTTAAAACATATCATCGAGCTGTTTTAATGAATGGTTAGGCCACCATTCATTTTCAAATAAAAATGTTCATAGTGAAAGCAAACACAAATTAAAATGTTTTCAATTAATATTTATAAAAATGATTGTTGTTTAGCGTAAAATAAAACGATGCATATTGTTAAGCAGAAATTTTATTGTGTTGTTAAAATCACTTGAACTTAAAATGCCTAGTATATAATAGGGATACAATAAAAATGAAATCATTTATCAAATTAAGTATTACCAGAACATTTTAACAACACGATTTGCGTAGTTAAAAGGTTAAAAGATCCTCTCAGCACATACAATGGGTCTTCAACAATGTGAGACATATACCAATTGTTCGGTGGCACTTTGTCATGAGGTTTTTTTGTTATTTTTCTATGACTATGTCACACTAGTGTTACACGAATCTTTCCACACGTTTTTACAGTAGGTAAAAAATACAGTAATGGTTTTTGTCGATGGAAACGATTTTCAAATGGGTTTTAGACAGAATACAGATAGCTCCATTATTCACTTAGAAATTTGAGCCCACATCAAATAGTCTCTTTTATTGATCGTTGAGGTAGGTTATGTAGTTAGAATTGACAGGTATCAAAAGTCACAAAATTTATCAAAGCATGGTAATTAAGCACAACGAATGACATGGATTGAACATTTAGATTGAAAATGACTTAGTAGGATAAGAAAGTTACTATTTATGCCGGTTAATAACAGTAAGCATTGTTCATCCCTATGCGAAGGATGAAAAATTGTGAGAATCTGATGTACACTTTAAGGTAGTTTATGATGGAGAGTTGTTTCATTGATATGAATATTGTGTAAAAGATTTTATTTTTTATTGGAAATCAAATTATTCAAAAAATAATTGTATATAATTAAGAAACATAACATACATATATAATATCTGTTTGGAAAAAGAATATAGTATTAATATCCATAACTGAATCGTTATACATGACAATTCAATATTGAAATATAAATGTGTTCTTTGTATATTTGTACCTTACTTTAAAAAGAAATGTCAACATAATGCATTAATTTCCTATAGGGAGACTTTCATGAATTTATTTTTGATTCGATTTATGGATTTGAGTTCAAAGGCTTGACTCTACATTTTTTCGTAACAATCCAATCTCAAAAATGGGGTGTAGTGAGAGCAATTACCTGACCACTAGTCCTGTCTACATCCTTTCATACGTAATCTTTCTAAAAAAGAGAGTTTAAGCGATGAGTAATAAACAGTAGTCGCATAACAACTTTTGTTGGGCTAAGATGTATTAGGAGTCCATGTGATTCACATTTGTAGCAGCATGGTTCAAGAAAGAATCTTACAGCTTACATTGGGTTTCAAAATTTTTCGCAAAAAAGTGCCAAAAAGTACTCAAATATGAGTTTCAAAAAAAAATGCATTCAACGAATAATATTATACAGTGATTGATTTTTTGTGCATCTTTTAATGACTTTAGATGGCGTTAGCCCACGTTGTTTAAAGCACTTATTGAATCTCTAAATGTATCCTTGATCCCTGCTGTCTGTTTTTCCAGCCGGGTAAATATATAAAGAATATTTTCAGCTGAGCAGCCATATTTTCAAATGCCTACGGTAGGTATTGATGAGAAACAGAGAATCTGGAATTCAGAGTGCGGTAGTCATATGTTACATAGCTTGTGAAAGAAGTAGGGAAACAATATTTTAAAGTTAAAGCAGAAAACTCGCAGCGATTTAAACATAATATTCAAACTTTATGCCACACTCAAAATTGAATGCAGTTTCTAGAATATTCCTACATTACATACGTTTATAAGCTTTTGAGAAGTTTCATTAAGAAATTTGTTCTTATTTCATTATAAGGAAGGTAACGAAGTTATTCTCTTTCAAACGTTTTCTATAGAGTAAAGAATAGAACAAAACTTTTGCGCGCATTAACTTTAGCAAAAAGACTTATCATTCAATTTTAAGAAGCATTGTTGTTAGTGTATTATGATTTTTTAAAGTTAATTTAAATGCAAAAGAACTCATATTGTAATAATACATAATGCGTATTATCTATCATAAAAACTTAGGTTGGGTAGCAGAATTATCACAAGTTCACGTCAAAAATAGTTATCTTCAAAATATTTTCTTGGTTAATCCCGTGGATTATATTGGGAGGCATAGTGGTTAAATAAATAAATAATTTATTGTATGTTATGCACATATATGAATTTATATGATATATGTTGAGTTGCTCTTACAGCCATGTCTATTATACTTTGAAGGAATAAAATAACTTGACGATAAATTACGTAACAAACATCCATGTTTTATTCCGTGATTTATAACTAAAAAATATCAACTTTTAATATTGGTGATGGCTACGGTGACTTAAATTTCTTCCCAACCGTTCAATCATAAAAACGAGGCTTAGCGAGAACGATCAACTTACTACATATTTTAATTTAGTCCCATTTTTCTTTCCGTACTCTCGTGTGGTCAATAATGATTGAAAGAATGAGTAACAAAGAGATCTCGTAGAACAACTTTTGTTGCGATAAGTTTCGTTAAGAGTCCAAATATGCTCCACGTCGGAAGTGGACTCGGTTACAAAAATATTATAAAAATATATAACATACAACAAAGTTTCCCAAACTTTTCTGCGAAAGAACACTTTGCAAATCCTGAAATTTTAACTGAACTGTTCTAGAGTTTGACTCTGTTGCAGTATAACAAGAAAATCTTGCTTTGCATAAATATGTCATAGTAAACAGAAATAAAACAATAATAAAAAATTTGAATTATTGAGATTTTGTACACTTTCATGTATTTTGTCACTAACGACCCGGTTTTCGCCTTTCGGCATCTTCAGGCATTCGAGCACACGAATGGACTAGGAACAGACAGAACTGACTGTCAGTTCGAGTCCATTCGTGTGCTCGAATGCCTGAAGATGCCGAAAGGCGAAACCCGGGTCGTTAGTGACAAAATACATGGAAGTGTAAAAATCTCAATAATCCAAATTTGATATTGAAATTCCATCAAGCACCCTCAGTCGATGTCTTAAATTATAAAACAATAAAAGCTTGTGTGCGGCCAACACCTTTTTAAGTACCGTGAAACACCAGTGTTTCGCAAAACATCGTTTTGGAAACCCTGAACTACTGTATATATTGTTTTTGCTATTTGAAAGAAGTAGTAATAGAGAAAAGTCACCAACTAAATGCTTCTGCAATCTTTTTGCAATCTTCGCTCTATATAAATATAATATGATAACAAGTTAATTTTAATTATTTCTTGAAGGTCAGTACTATGAGCCTAAAAAACATTTATATGTTTTGATAATGTACATGATCTGCAGCCTAAATTAATTAATTATATATTGTTTTCGTAACGTATAATATACGTGAGAAGTGATATCGACGTTGCAATATTAAACGAGTAAATGTTGTAACCCACGCACCACCCAGCTAACTAAGTGACAACCTCTGCGCCCTTTTTATAACTCTGATGAAGGCTATATAAAGTTTTCCAGGTCTAAAAGACGCGAACCTTAATGAAAATTGAGGACAGAATAAATTTTCATCTGACCCTTTTTATGCTAGGCGACCACTTTATTTAAGGTCGAATCATGTTACCCACGGCTACTTACTTTGTTTTAATTTGAAAAGGTTGATTAATTTATCAAGGTAATTTGATTATAAATTTTGTGTTGTATAAATAATATTTCAATACACAGCAACGTAATGTCAATTAAAAGCATTTCATGTTGTATTAAGAGTTTATTGAACAGATATTAATTTTGATAGAACTCTTTAATATAATGGTAATATTCATCAATGTTCTAAAAAATCCCTTCCATGTAATAACAGGTCATTTCAGTTTCAGATCATCGTTCAAGATAAGAAAAAACTCAAAAATATAAGATAATTTAAGACATCGACTGAGAGTGCTTGATGGAATTTCAATATCAAATTTGAATTGTTGAGATTTTGTACATTTCCATGTAGTTTGTCACTAACGACCCGGGATTGGCCTTTCGGCACCTTCAGGTATTCGAGGACACGAGTGAACTCGGACTGACAAAAGTAAACAGTTTATAACAATTATATACAAATAAAATACGACAAATCTTATCTCCGAGTCTAAGAAATCAGCATTTGGACTAGTCACAAAATTACGGCTGAAAAAAAGGGGGTTTTAAATGCAATTCGAAGAACTGCCTACCCCATTTCAACTAATGGGCTCTGTCAGGGTGACCATGGACCGAAGTATTAATATGGGAAATTCATTATTTTGATTGTTAATTTATGTTTAATTTTTGATTGTTAATTCATCTTTATTTTTTACGAACTCATCTCACGTAAAGGGTACAATAAAGAGGGAGCTAGAAAGATTCAGTTTTTCGTTCAAAATTGTTAAGGAATTTAACTGGGCTCTATTGATTTCAAAAATTTCTTGATAAAATAATTTATGATCCCCTATGTTTTGATGCAACATTTTAACGATATCATCCACATTGAAAGTATGGTTCTCCAATAACAAGTGATTTGTAAATGTTGATTTATCTTTTTAAATCTAAACTCGGCTAAATATTTTGATACTCTTATTCTAATTGTGGTTTTACCCACATAAACGTGTTGGTAATCACTACATTGTAATTTATAAATGCCAGATTTATTCTTAAAGTGGATTCTGTCTTTATTGTTAATAGGCAATTTACCTAACGAATTCTTGCAATAAAAGGCCGGTCTAATACTATTAGTTTTTTTTTATTTTATTTCAAAGCTCGTACAAGCTAAATAACTAATTCTACGCCAGTACCTAGATTGGTCCTAAGTCTTTAGACAAGTTCCCGAAAGATAACAACTTTTCTGGTAATTTAATTGGTTTTTTACAATAAAAACTATCAATAAGAGACGCCTCATAGCCATTGTCAATGGGAATTTGTGTAACAATGCTTAGTTTTATTTTAAAAATAAATTTACTGAGAGTTATAGTGACTAATCTGGGAATCTCAGAATGGAAAGCGGCTAATTTATATGATAAAGGGTGCTTAGAATTGTTATGTAGAACTGTTGACTTGTGTCAGTCTGAGTTCACTCGTGTGCTCAAATGCCTGAATGTGCCGAAAGACGAAACCCGGGTCGTTAGTGACAAAATAAACAGTTTAAATTAAATCAAATATGTAAGATAAGTTGACATATATTTGAGTTGTCAGTTTAAAATTTAAAGTAATATTGCCGGGTCTACGGTGTAGTGTTCAACATTCTTGGCTTCGGTCGCTGATCTCATGGGTTCGAAAACCAGTATGGACTATTTTATAAATTGATTTTTCAATCGATATATGGATTTCTGTTTGAAGACATGGGTGTTTGTGATGAGCAACAGAGTAACAGGTAGTTCATGTAGAAAACTTTCTATTGATATATCTCTATGAGGAGGCCGTATGCTCTACATTGAGAGTGGACATGGTTAAAAAAATGTTACATTTTACGGACAATACAGTAATGTTGAAATAGCCGTCTCTACTAAGCCACCGATGATATTTAACACATCTAATGAACCCAAAAACATTTATTTTTTTAGCCTAATTCTAGTATAGTGTTTGAAAATCCAAATATTGTAACTTTATTTGGCGCTAACATCAAGTGCAAAATTACAATAAGAATTCATTTAATTTTGACAAAATGTTGACCCTAGACTTAAACAAAATTGTAATGCTAATATTTTTTTTTTTTTTGATAAAAATGTATCCTGTTTAGATGCTAAGTACGAATATTTGCTTGTCATCGTATATCTAAATCTTTTATTTCGGAAAAAAAGAAAGGTAGTGAATTTCTCCTGAAGTCTCTCTGTAATTCTAAATAAGTAGTAGCTTGTTACACGTATATAAGTATAATCGAATAGTAAGAAAAAGTTTATTAGATTTGTATTCAGTTTACCTTAGGAGACACTTAGGAAAACATTTCTACAAATGTCCAGACTAGTGTTTTTATATATATTCGACAGTGCGATGATAAGTGTACTACTTACTTTGTATGTGTTAATTCTGCTTCTTAGTTTTGTAAAGGTATTTGAATTCTTACTAGTTATGCGAGAGCTTCTAGTGCAGGTTGTTCAGTAAATTGTGTACTCAACTTTACAGCTAAGAGGTATGTGGTTGGCTTTTGTTAAAATGTACGTATAAATACAATAGCATACATGGAAATAGTGTCAAGAAATACCAATTATAATTGAACAATAGCACAGTTCTTGAATACACACAGTGCATGAAATAATTCAACGATTTAATTAATAATAAGTGTCCTATTATTTGATCATTTGTAGTTGAAACGCATTAATTTGTATTCTATCATCTCTTGTAGGTTTATTGGTACATATTTTTTAGTACAAAGCCGCAAAGAATTTCCTGAGCTCTATAAAAATATTTACGATGATATCTTCATTTGTTGTATCAAGCCAAAAATCAAATATCCTGTTTCGTCAATATTACAGGACTCATGTGTTGGTAGAATACTGTTTTACTTCTCATTTTTCTGAGAAGCTTTCTTATGAGAAAATGTTTCCTAAATACACAGTAAAAAAATATAGGAAAACTATCATGTAAGAAAGCTTTGTATATATGAACTATAATATGTTATGAAATGCCTTTATAAAAATAGTCCTGTGTGTATTTTATATTATACGTATATTTCGACATTATACATTTATAAGCTATTTGTTTATTTAACCTTCCCGTTTCCATGCTAAAAAATCATGCCGTCACATTTCGTAACCGTGTGGGTATTGACATATAAACGCATTAAAGCGAATTAACAATCAAAAAAATAAAAATATTGTTTTATGCAGTATCAAGTAATTTTTTACTTCATATTTTGTGTGTAAAAACCGAAACACATATCAAACTATGCGAAATTATCGAAAGACGTAAGAATCTAAATTTTTCATTGCAGAAAAAGCTCAAGACGTTGCATACGGTACGTCATGCATGTCAGATTGTTACTATACTATACTAATTATTTGTTTTTTTTTTTTCCATGTCCGCTCCCAATGTGGAGCATATGGTCTCCTAATGGAGGTATCTTGACAGAATTTTTTCTACGAGAACTGCTTGTCACTCAGTTGTTCAACCTCTCTTTTTCTTTTTCGAAGAGAGTAGGGATAGAAGGATAGGGCTATGACAGGACTAGTGGTTAGCTAATCGCTCTCGTTACGCCCCGTGAGGATGGGATTGGTGGGAGGGAGGACTCATACTACGAACAGAAATCCATACATCGATTGAAAGATCAATCTATGAAAACCGTCCGCACCGGGAATTTCACCCGAGACATCCGTAACCGTAGCCGGCGACGAAGCCAACTGCGCCACGGACGCCGACTAATGATTACTATACTATAATTTTGTATTTTTCTATGGTAAAATTGACGAAGTTTTCAAATTATGATTAATTATACAAAGAAGACATAGACTACAATGTATTTTCAATTTTCGATTATATGTAGAACTATTTTATTTTCAAATAGCAGCATTTTCAGTTTTTTGTGTGACCTATTTCATAGTAGTAGAAAGGTTTAAAGGTCGAAGTAACTCATTGTTACACCATGGATAAGGAAAGGTTTATATCATTACCACATGAATTACAACCAAAAATGATTTTTTTTTGTTACTCATACATATGATATTGAAATTTTATCTACATGCTCTCCTTGTTTGTGTAAATAGGCGAGCGAAGATAGTGAGATGTCAAAATAGAATATTAATCAACGATATTGGCAATCCTTGAATTACAAAATTTATTGATTTTCTAACCTTGTTTTCATTTTATTAAATTAAAAAACTGATTTAAAGTTTTGGCATCTTCCAAAAAAACACATAAAGTAAAAGTTTGATCCCGAATCTGACAAGATGAATAAACTATTGATATTGTACTGCGCTTAATATATTACAACGATTCATCTTTTTGGTATGTGTATTGAATCAATTAAATAAATTAAAAAATACTTCAAGAATTCAGTAGATTTGTAGGAAATGTAAGGAAATAAGTCAAACGTTTGAATAATACTGAGGGGACTTTTTTTCCTTTATTTTCATCCATAGAAGATTGCAGAGAGATTGTGACAAGCAAACAAATCAGGTCTCAAGTTTGTAGACGCTTCCCACTTTCCTCCTACAAAGCGGTTCAGTCAGAATAAATTGTCGATATAAACCTTTCGGTGCAGTGAATTTCAATGGTGAGCACAGCGATCGCCAACGTTTTCCCAAAGATTGGTAACGATCGAGTTGAAAATGTTATGATAAAGCTAAATATTTATTTTCAGCGTTAAAAAAATATTGTGGCATTTAATCAGTCTATAACATATTAGAATCATATTAAGATGAGAATATTTCTCAAAATAATTACAAGTTTGTAATTTAATTTAAACAGTATATTTTTATGGTCCCTATCAGCAAAACATGTGATAGATGAAAGTTATAATACAAACGAGCTTTTACTATACTTTTACTGAATAAGACGTTTTCGACAACATATTATCAACTAATAATAAATATTTCACTGCATTTTTTTAAAACTCAATTTTTTTTATTATCGATTTGTGTATCACGCAATTTTTTTCACAGGTTACGGGTTTGCAATCGCTGATGTACACAAAACTGCTACAAATAAACACAGCTTTTGTAGTAAAAATTTTTTGAATTCAAATATATTGACTGTGTTTTCTCCAATTGATGTAGCCCTAAAAAAATACGAAAATAAGAGTAAGGATTGGATTAAATTTTAAAGACGATATAGCAGGTCTCGTCCAAATGATGTAAATTAGAAAAATAAATTGACCACTTTTTGGTAGGGAAACATCATTTAACATTGGTTTTGGGTTTAAAAATTCTGACACCCCAACTTGAATAAGTGACTATTTTATTGACACTCCCTACTCCCTACGTATAATCCCGTATCAGTAAACATGAATGCATTCCAAAAATTCATAGTAACTCACCATTTAATGTTTTCGATAAAAACGGTTTTTACTCTCTCCTGAACAATTTCTAATTTTGAGGGCTACATTAATTGGCCAAAACACATTATGTTTTTTTTAGATTTAAACGTGAGAAAGACAAAAATATCTTCAATGATAGCATTAACGCTTAATTAAATTAAAAGTGACAACCATTGAACTTTTGCAGGTATGCGTAAAAAGTAGAGTACATAAAATCAAACAATGTAAACAATAATTAAGTGATCGATGATACATTGAGTTTTTTCTATAGTTTATTGAATTATTTCAGCTGAAAAAGCTTATCGAGTCTCGTTGTCGTTTTTTGGTTTTTTCGTTGAGAAGCATGGAAATAAATTATGTAATATGACCACAGAGTTTATTTGATATTGAAAATGTATTTTCACGAAGTTACTTTAAGCTTAAATTATTTACACGACAAAGCTTTACCGCATTGGTATTGTTAATCATTTATAATTATGGTGCTTACTGTCAACTATTGATTGAAAGACACCATTTTTAGAAAAGCATTCACGAGCACTTATTTCCAAGATCCTAAATGTTTAATTGAAAAACTCTATATTTTGATGTTAGCGTTGCCAGGATTCGAGTCCTAGCAAATTTGATTGCTAGAGTAAAGCTGTTATCACAAGACTATCTATCACGATTGCATTGATTGAATTTTTTTGGAGAGCAAAAATGATTCTTTAGGCTATAATTCTACTTCAATGATCTTTGAATATATGAAATATCTGATTTCTTTCATTCATAAAAGTACATTTCAACAACCACTTCAAAGAAAAGCTCAGTTGAGACATAGTATCATTTACTTTGCATACAAACTGCTTGAAGATAAGTTAATGTTCTCTTCCATGCCCCCAGCTTGATTGTTATACCGTGTAATCTGGAAAAATGCTACAAGTAACTTGGATTACAACAAATTTGCATAAACATACCCCGGCCGCCAGGTAAAGAAGACGTTATGGCAAAGAAAAGAAGCAAAAAGTTGCTATAATGGCAAATCTAAAATAATTTTGAAAATTCTTAAATATATTTTTTTTAAATGATGCTGAGCTAGAATGAAAAATATCAACCATAAATCATTTCCAATATACCAACTAGTAAAAATTAATCAGTATAGTTCAAAAGTATAGTAACAAAAACGCCCTAGTCAACGAAGCATTTATTAAATAAAATTTAAAAAAACAATATTGTAAACTAAAAAAAGCATTTGATTTATGTACATTTTAACATTTGTAATAAAAAGATCGCGAAACGGCTAAAAATATCACAATTAAAATGTTATATTTCATTTTTGATTTAAATATCAATATCTACTGCCAGCTTCTTGGCCATGCTAGTGTTATACTCTAATAACTAAATTAAATAAGTGTAATAGTACTGGATTTATGTACAATTAAATTTGTCACTTTTAAGGTGTTTACTGTCAATTATTCTTGGTGGAAAGGAATTATACTTTTTAAAAATAAAACACAATTCATTTGTACTACATGTGGAAATAGTATAAATAAATTTAAGATGTGGTGAGAAAGATATGCTTTATCTTCAAAATAAATGTTAGATTCTCGTAGAGCTTAAACAAGATTCACGTTTCATTCATCGACTTGTGAATTACTAAAGTGATCAATATCGGAAAGAATTTATATAAAGTAACCAGCAAATCTATTAAAAGAAAATTATTAGCAATAAAACATATGTTATATTCGTTTTATTCCATTGAAAAGTAATTGAAAGCTCAAACATTGTAAATAAAAAGAGTTCATGGATTTATCTAACCGCATAATAGCTGGGATCAACAATGAAAGCACTGTTGACATTAAATAACGCTCTCAAAATAAATAATGGCGTTGTATTTATTTACCTTGGGTGACCAGAGATTCGTAACGTCGTCTAAACACTTTAAACAACAATTTTCAGTTCCCAGACTGCAACGAGAAATTGTTCACAAGTTACAGTGCACATAGCGCGATATCCTAACGTGGAACTTTGCCTGACTATAATAGTTTATAACTCATGAGGCGATAGAAGTGCAACTATTTTACGACAGAAACTGAAGTTATGAAGAAAATGCAACGTTTCAAAAATGGGCGAATGCTTAATCTATAAAAATGAAGTCAGTGGCTTTTGTTATCACTAAATTAAAAAAAAACAATATGCACACCTAAAATTATAAAAAAAAATTATTAATTAAGACAAATCTGGTAAAGTAGGAAAAGGTTTCTTTCATGATTGTTATATGCAAATCATAACCAAATTGCAAATTACAAATTAATAGTAAAGTATACAAAAGAAGCCTGGATGCATACGTATTGTTTTTTTTATGGAAAAAACAGTAATTTTGATCCCTGTACAACTCTAGTTTTAGTTTCCTTCATGTATTTTTATTATCAATTTCAACGTTTTTTGAAATGTCAGTCAATTGTGTGATTTTTCTCTGACATTGTTTGAGTTTGAGATATGAATTTATGTTTTAAAAATATACCAAAAAAAATACAAATCCACCCCTTTTCATAACTCAACAGCGACAGTATTTGACAGAGAGTGTGATATGATGTATATCGAAAAATCTATTTAGTTATTGCTGTGAATATTTTTGTTTGTTGGCTGAATTAAATTAAAAATATTAATTTACCTTTTTAAAAACTTTTGCCGGGCAAAAAACATACAAAAAAAAGATTTTTAATTAAGCTTATTCTAATAAAACGATCAAAGATGACGTCCATGCACCAGATATCACATTACACGAATTACGATGACATATTCCAAAAAGTCGACTTATGTGTAGATTTGAGATTTCGAGTAACGTGTGATGAATGATAATGAAAAATGTTAGCAATAGGAGTAGTTTTTTTGTTATTTTTTAAACAAATTTAAAAAATCTTATAAGTGTTAAATTAACCTTTATTAACTTTTTTCGATGATAACTATTTTTATAGACATGTACTATTTATCAATATTCGTGATATTGCTTAATTTGGGATTGTAATTCAAAGTGTGGGACGATTTTCATTGTTTAGAAGCAGTGACTCTATTTAAATGTGTCTAAGATCACCAACAAAATACATGTATTGCAACGACGGCATTTCCTCTACAGAGAATACAGGGTCGACAACCATACAAGCCTGAGTTGGCTGAATGTAAAGCCAGCCATGGCCATGCGGATACTTAGTTCACTTTGGGGGCTACTGTAGCTAGACATTCAGAGACCTATTGGAATCTTCATAATATGCTCAACTGCACATGTCTTTGGTCATGTTCAAAGATAACTTTATTACTAAAGGATCGTTAATTATAGGGACCTGTTCCCAGGTAGTCAACGCTCTTGGGCGTTCATCCTTTTCGAATGACGTGGAAATGAGTTTGAATACCCGAACGAACGATTTGTGTTTAAAGGCATAGATGTCTTTAATGAAAATATTCTATCCAATCGATACAATTCATAATACAGGGCAACG
The DNA here is from genome assembly GCA_022494535.1 of Himalopsyche phryganea. Taxonomy (NCBI): domain Eukaryota; kingdom Metazoa; phylum Arthropoda; class Insecta; order Trichoptera; family Rhyacophilidae; genus Himalopsyche; species Himalopsyche phryganea. The sequence goes on along the minus strand of JAGVSL010000035.1, from coordinate 1,903,430 downwards.
AGACAGCGATAACTTAATTATTAGACTTTTCCTTGTACTATATATAATTCGAGCCTTATCTTCTTCGTGAAATGAAAGATAGAGCGTCTGAATAACAACCAGTTATTGTTAAAGCATCTTCTGTTCTATAAAAAGTCCACATCGTCAGCTCAATATGCAATCCGGGTTTCTTAGTTATACACAACACGCAAATAAAACAAACAAAACTTATTTTAGAATTGTTAAATTCCGCTAGATAATTAAGTTAATGGAGTTAGCTGGTTAATTCGTTTGCAGATTATAGTAGCCGATATGTTTCACAATGGTAGAGAACACGGTTGATTATTTTAAATATAAAATAATTTAAAACGGACTTAGTACGTTAAAGCAGACAAAACCCTTAAACCATATCTGGGCAACGCGTTCAAAAAATATTGTTTATATTATTTCTTGTATGAGACACATAATGCTGGTATTTGAAATGGAACGAGAAAGCATTAAAATTTGATGCAAAAAAGTTTGTTGAAGCCAAATTTATATACATTTAATTTTATTTTGTATCGTTATTGAATTTATATACGTTTAATTTTATTTTGCAAAAATATCGTTAAAAATTGTCAAAAAAAGTTGGTTTAATGCCTTGTGGAATAAATTAATATTCAAGCGGTACAATATTTTTTCTTCATTATAAAAGTTTATACTTGGTTGGATGTGGCTTGCATGCTGCAGTTACGAATTCGTGCTTAATTTATTTACAGTGGGGTATTCTGAGGGTCTGTGGTTCCCGTTAGTTGCTCTGAATGGATATGGTCGAACAATACGGGTGTGTAAAGCAAATGAGAGCTCCTAGCTCAAATAAATTTTCTTTTGTTTTTTTGCTAAATCTATTTAATATGATATTACAGGTTGTTGAAATAATATTAAGTCTGCTTCATAGAAGTTGCTTAAAAATATTTTTTTGTGAAAGGGTAAAACTAGGATTTTTTTCATTTTACTCTTTTATGTTTAAAATCATTAAATATGTATAACTGTATTTTAATTTCGACCAATAAGTAGACCATTTCATTAGAAAGGAAACTGTAAAAAGCGGCATGCAAGATTATTTTAAAAAATAACGAAGCAAATTAATGTTAAGTATTTATTTTCAAATCTGTTTTATTTGACAATATTTGGTCGGACTTATAATGATAATGCAGAATGCAGTATGAAAAAAAAGTCACGATGAAAAAGAGCCCACTAAATCAACTTAATCTACATCTTTAAGTAAAACGAAAATCCTTTTTAGGCCATTCGATTAGCACATAATTTAAATACTCATTATTGAAAAAAATAGATCAATCCTTGAAAATAAATCACTAATCGTAAAACTTTAACGCGCCAAACAATACCTACAAGACGCTCAAATTGCTGTTTCAGCTTTCAGGACACGTTTTGGGTGCAACCGACAATAGTTAGGTACTTGAAAGATTTAGTATATTGGATGCACTAGTACTATAAACAATTTTATTTTGTGTCCTGGAAAAAGATCTGTGACCTCACCTTCAAGTCATTCTCGAATGTCAATTAAGGATTGGGTAAGTCATGAAAAATCTTTTAGTTTAAAATCACATTACGAAACGATTCATAAAAGTTTTGGTGCGATATGAATGTAATGCTCACATATACATAATTTTGTTCATATTAAAAACTCAAGTTATTCCAATGCACAATGGATTAAATCCATTTTTTCAAGAATATTTATTACCAGGAAATAAATTTGTTAGGATATTAATAACAAACCATTAAAAATACATCGTTAGGGATAAAGTTACGTCACGAATACTGTTCAATTTTACAAGTAAAGAGAATTTGTAAGTCTTCACATCAATACACGTCTATTCTCTGTCAATGTAAAGAAATAAGAAAGCCGAAAGCAGCCGCAAACTAAGTTGCGGAAAAGTGAGTCCCCGCATGAAAGTTTCGTTGGATCCTATTAGGGATTGAAAGTTTCTTAACACGCTCAAAATACTCCGAAACTTTACCAATTAATCATTAATTGAGGGATTTTTTATCCATCCCTTGACAAAATTTATAAAACACGCCCTTTTCTCTTCTCATCACGTCTCAGTTTTTTAAGATTAGCGTGACTGTGTTGAAGTATAAAATATTATTCTAAAATGTTTTTCGCCAGCTAAATGATAAAGTAAATTGCTTAACTTAAGCAAAAACGTAGTGACGTTGCGATTAACGACATGTAATATTAGATTACAAGTAATATGGCAACAGCTAAATAGATTTTTTCAAAAAATGCCAATCATTAAATAGAATAACAATAAGCTTATTTTTTATGGAGTTTGTAGTCTGTATTTTGATCATAAAAAAAGATTAAAAGACTAGTTCAGACAAAAATCTGTGGAATTATGGACTACAGACATAATTCGAGCATACATTATTTTATCTGAATAAGACAAGCTGCATTCAGAAAACACTTATTAACTGATTGTTTCACACGTATCTGAGGCATGGGCACTGAGTTCAAATGATTCTCAAACGTGTTTTAAAATTCTCTGGAAAAACAAATAGTACCATCTGCAATAACACTAGACGGAATCCGCTAAACTTTTCCCTTTGTGATCTCTATGATTATATGGAAATTCGCAAAACTCTACTATATAGCACAAAATATATGTAGAAATCTGTATGTTTGTATGTCTGTCGGTCACAACAACTCCTCCCAAACAGCATGCACTAGCGACGTGAAATTTTCACACGTCATTTTGGCTGCAATTGTTAGTTCAACTGCGCTAAATTCAAATTTCAACTCTCAATATTTAACTTTTAACCTCAAAATGAAAACGCTATATTTTTGACGTTTCAATGTGGGATGAAAAAAGTAATAATAAAAGTCGCCTAGCAACAGCTCAAAACTAATACATTCTGCAAGTGACAGTGGAGCGAACGCAAAATTTTTTTGTGTCAAATATTGAGTTTCATGTTTGTGATTTGGTAGAAAGTGTCAACAAGAATTAGCGTATGACTCTGATCCTATATTTAATTTGTTGCGCTGCAGGAGCCATTATTAAATACAGATCAACAATCTGTCTATCAAGAAGTTCTGCGGCGCCATAACAAGAGTGCAGGTGGCAAAATTGTCATATTTTATTATGGCTGATTTCAACTTTTAACATTATTATTAATTGGTAGACTATATTTTGTGGGTATTAAAAAAAGGGGTACGGGTGACGGTGATATTTCCAAAACTAGCCAACGTCTAAATTTAACAACGTAATATAAGAATCCTCTCTCTCTAGCAAAGCCGGGTTAAAATACTAGTTATTAAGATACAGTCAAATACATATACATAAGGATCACTATAAATACATGTTGCACTCCTGAAGATAAACTACAACGGTGTCTTTTCAGTTTTTCAAGATTTTCTCGGAGATTCAAGAATATGGTTTTTAAAAACCATGTGAAACATATTTTCTTATATCAAATGTGATACTATATACATAAAAATTCACAAAACTTATAAACATAAATATTATTGAACAATTTAAATTATTTATCATATGAAGAGTTATAATATAGAAATATAATATGTGTTGGCAAATAAATTTTAAACTGTTAAAATAATCGACCGTTATTGATATCCTGGCCATTTTAATAACCTTTTTAATAAATAGGCTATTCTTGTCACGCTCGATAAAAAAATTAAAAAAATATATTCGTACTCATTGAAGTGACTTATAAATTTGTAATATCTATCCAAATCTTTATAATTATTTAAGTACTGATTATTTTCCAGATCATGTGATGATGCATTTAATATATTTAAGTGATATTTTTTTCAAGGTGTAAGATATAATTTGAATTTTTTTTAACATGTCCAATCCCAATGTAAAGCATATGGCCTTCCAATCTATCTTTACAGAAGTTCTACGAAAACTACAGGTTACTCAGTTTCTTAACCTCAAATTTTCGGAGAGAGTAGGGATGGAAGGATAGGGCTAAGACAGGACTTACTGTTTGTTAATCGCTCCCACTATGCCCCGTTTTTAGAATCAAATGAGTAGGAGGAAATTTTAGACATTAAAAATATAAATCCATAAATCGATTCAAGAATCAATTTATGAAATAGCCTTACATTAATAAAAGTGAATCATGTTATTATCAAAAGTCTAGCATCCTTATGAGATTATTTAAATTGAGGTCATCATACTATGTTTCACTTTATTTAATTTTTTTACGTCCATTAGCACAATATGTTCCTTAAGTTTGTCGGTGAATAAACTTCTCCAATATAAACGGATCGAAAGCTTAGCTGAAAAAGAGCTTTCGAAAAGAACTACGTCATCGGACGAGCTTAATTTAGTTGCGAGTGAAAGAACTGGACTGGGTGGTTTCAACCCAAAGTTAATTATCAACACGCAACCCGAGCTGTGCGAGCAAATCTAGAGGTTTTTGTTATAGAGGTGACAACACAAGAGTCAGTAGTCGACAACAAACAGTGATTGATGTGATGTATATTATCAACAAGAAAGAAATATGATTCTATGTCACATACGGACTTGATTTTGCTGATTGACTTCGGTGATTAAAGTAATATTTTAATTTATACCTGACTAATAATAAATTAAAACTACCAAAGTTTTTACAAGAATAATAAGATAAACCTGATAACTATTTCGATCACACGCTATCCTGTTCTAACCATGTACTAGAATAGCTGTCTTATTGTAAATATAAATGTATTTTTTTTTTAATAAAATGGAGTTCTTCTAAATAAATGCCAATTCAATCAATATGTCTGACTGATGTATTATTTTATATTTTTGTAATTCCTTTGTTAAGTATTCTTATTTTTTTTTCATAAAACGGTGTTTAATCATGTATACTTATTTACTTTATTCAATATCTTCTATGTAAGTGGCGGAAATGATTCGTTACGATAAATGTACATCAAGTGCGTGCCGTGGATTTCTCACTTTCTCGCTCAATCACATGTAAAATTAAGGGTGCAAACGAGATACAAGGGCATGCGGGCGCATGTTTTTGTATCCTACTATTTGCTCATAAACACGTGAGATTGTACGATCGAGATATAGATAAATCCACCACAAGCAAATGATGTCCATGTAATATTTATCTACAAAATGGCTATTAATATTATTATAATTTTATTGGATAAAATAACTTGTATTTTCTTTTATTTAACAAAAAGGTAATATTCAAATAATGACAACAAAGTGACGGTCAATACTTGGTTAAAAAGCATAATATTTATTACAATTAAACAATTTCTTTCTCAAATAACTGTGTATTGATTTCCGAAAATCTTTTAGCGATGAGTAAATTGGGTAGTTCAGTCTCATTCTATGTAATATCGGTGGAGATGATTTGCATTGAGTGTTGTATCTAGACTGAACAAATGTTTGTGATTCCCTTTGGAAGATTCTCGCTATACGTATGTATGTGGAAAGCACACGGTGACATTTAATTGAGAATGGTTTCCGGACCAACCCTTAACCTCTGCGCCAACTTACCCGCGCACGGCTTATCCCATTCTACCCATTTTTCCAAACACGCAGGGTAATATTATTTTTATATTTATTGTCGATATCATAAGAGTTTTCAAGCGATCTTAGTAGGAGGCCTACAATATTATATACGATATTTACCAAGGAATGTGGCTTCATGATTTTTAATAAATCATATCTATTTAATTATAAAAAAAACTATGTATGACGTTATAAATTAACAGTATGATTTAGTATTTCATTAGTTAATGAAACAAGTTATAAAAAAATATTTTACTTGGTGAGTCTATTATCATGTATATAGGGTACTTTATAATATGTAATATATAACTAAATAATTTATTTTGTTTGTTGATATAAACAAAAATAAAACCATATTTGAAACAGCCGACAGTGCCGTATAACAGCTTTGAAAACGATATACAAAAGATTATCATTGATATAAATATGATTTGTGGGGAGTAATCAATATAGACGATGCGAATTCTGCATACTAAATAATTATAAAGGTTTTTGCCCCGGCAAAGTAGACAGAAACTCAAGTGGTGACTGATGCAGAATTTGCGGTAGCTAATCAATATAGACGACACAAATTCTGCATTTATAAAGGTGAACGCCCGGAAAAGCAGTCGTGATGCAGAAAACAATACAGCCTGACGACAGATGGACAGTGTAAAAAGACAACAATAGAAAATGATCAACATTGTGTCGTCACGCCTGGAACTGCAAACACTTCTCGGGAACCAGACAATCGTTACTTTGAAGTACCACTCTTATCATAAAGTAGATCTCGTTAATCACACATTTGGGATTCGATTCCTATAGAGATATATATATATATATATACATCAAGCTCTATTTATACTTGTTCATGCTACTAAGCCTCAAGGATTTTTATACGAACACTTGCAAAAAATATAATGCGTTAAGCGTTGTAACGCTGAAGAATACACCATATAAAGAGATATTAAACCAAATCTGACGGTATTGGATACAACTTTTTGAGCCCTAGTATTATTATTTTACAATAATAACACCCAAAGCTTGAGACTCATGATTGAAATTGAAATTTTTTTTTGTTTAGTATCAGTCAATAATCTATAAGTCTCCAAGGGCAAGGGTATGACACACCCTGGTTTTTTGTTAAGTTTAAGTTTTATTAGGGTCCGTAACTGAGAACGCACAGCGTTAATGACAATGATTAGTGGAAGTCGACCCGACTCTTGTCGTGAAGGGCGATCGGCCAATCGCCGGCGGACACGTTTGCTGGACAAATCTATTTTTGACGGAAAGTGATGGCTTCGACGGTGCGGCAGTCCGAGTTTTGATTTTGCGGAGAGTCGATTGCCAGCATTCGAGCCGGGAGAGTCGCCGGCCCCAGTGGCCGGCACCGTTGACGTTGTGGATTGTTTGTGTTTGTATTGAAATTGGACTTAATTTAAAATCGTTTGTCGTGTCACTTGCATTATAACTTAAAAGTAAATTCATGTGTTGAGTAAATGTAAATGTAGACTCAATTTTATTTGTTAGGAATATTTGTGTATTTTAAACCACTGCATCTTCGATTAAAATAAATAGGAGTTGAACCGGATTTGAAACGGTGTTTGTTTGAGATCCCAGACCTTTCAGTACATCGATAACTGACCATTTGTCTCTCTTCGATTCGGTTCTTCTTAGATAATTGTGATGATTAAAGCATCTCCTATATTAAAAACTTCTGTATATCGAGGTGGTGAGCTGAGTCATTTTTTGTTATGAACTTCAATTAAAGAGAATTAATATTCATGATATCGGAAAAGGAAAGTAAATGTATTTTTGTATACAAATAAACAATCAGAAACTCTAAAATATGTATGCAATTGGCTATATAAAATGTGTTTTAAAAAGAAATTTTCTGCAAAAAAATCAAAGTATAGAATCTAAATGAATATTCAAAAAGTGTTCATGTAGAGTGTAGACCAAAAAATTTTCCCATAAAAATGTAATGATGTAACATCAAATATGAGGCAAGCGCTGTTCTATATACAATAAAATCAACATCTATGGCGCAGGATGGTATAGTATAATAATTATGTATTTGGTTTGAGTGGTTAGTACTGATCAGTACAAAGCGTATTAAATATCACGTTCGATGGTATGTTTGCCGTAGATATTATGAGATGAATCCTAAACTACTTTTGCGTTCCCGTGAAAATATACAATCCAAATATAATAATATTTGCGTTGGTATTTTTAGAATTGTATTTAATATTTGTTTGGTATAATTATATTAATGATATATTTTCGACGTTTTATGATTTGATAATTGTTGTATTTAGAAGAGAATAGTAGCGGAATAAAAGAAATCTTGTTTAGTTCTTGGATTAATTTATCTGTGTTTCATTCAATACTTTTTGTCATTTATATATATGCTCATTAACAATAGAAGATCTTATCATGGTAAAGTTCATAGTATAATAGTGAAATTAGTCTTAAATCGCAGTAGAACGCAGTAGTCAATATTTCTCTAGCTTATGCTAATTTTTGAGAATATTTTTTGCATTTGAAATAGTGCTAAAATTCTCGGCTCCTCTACCGGGCTGATCAGTTCACCTCAGAGTGTCTCGAGACCCAGTTAGTATCTATGTTATATTATGCATATTATAGTGCTGTTTTATTTATTTATCGCCGTGAATATATTACGACAATTTTAAATGTACATGTAATCTTTTCATACCGAGAATTACTAACACTTAGCTTACTTTTCTCTTTAACAGTCATTTTGTTTAAGTAGACTCATTTATTTAACAATTTGAAAATCATTGAAATTCTTCTGCACTTGATCAAATAAGAGCAAGTAGATGTTTGTGTCACAAATAAGATGTGTTTTTCTCTTTTCAAAATTTGTTGTGAATGTTTAGTTAAGCGGTTGATTTAAATTTAATTTGCTTACATATGATCCGAACGAATCTAAAAATTATGAATAAGCAAAGTAAGCGATATAACCAAAACCGTGCCACCAATGCCTATATGTATGCTTCGAAATGCTGATGAAGGGCTTAGATAACTGACATCCTCAAATAATGGAGATGAAATCAATAATATTATTGAGCAAATATAATATATCATATATTATGTATGGCTAAAGTACAGAGGTAAGCCTGATGTTGAATGTACGGATGGTTGTGATTCTCATATGCGTAAACGCTCGATTATTGGATTAATTGTTGAACTATGTTCGTGCCATTCTATTTGTATTTCATGAGCTTTACCGAATTTCATCGATTATGGTTTTGGAAATGCATATCTGAATATGCAGTTTTATTCGTTGAATTCACTAAATTTTCATAGAGCATTATAATAAAAGTTATATCTTCCCACCAAAAATGGTCATTTGACACTAATAAAGTACTTGTCATATCTATTGGTAAATTGAATGATATTATTATGCAATTTATTTATCAGAAATGAGTGTAACTAATTATTCCACAACTTTAAATTGTCAGAACAAAATATAAGTAAACAATTTTCAATCACAAATCAGTTAAAAGTGTGAAACTTGTCCAGGTCATATAATATTATTAAATTATTACAAAAAATTGTTTTATTTTTAGCAGTATACATAAAAAATTCTTCATATAATTACTGAGTTGAGTGTCGTTTCATTATATATAAAGATATAGTCATTTGTGCTTAGAATAAAGTATTGTTTTGAAGTTTAAACATGGAAATTGAGACTAAATTTAGTCAGAATGGAATACAAACATTTCAATACTTCATGTCAAAGTAATTTGCTAAGCCAATTATTGTGAAATAATAATTCAGGACTTGCGAGATGTGTATCATATGATATGTTATCTTTGTTCACAATAATGCGTATTGTTGCATACGTATAAGTGAAACTGAATTAATGGTACATATCGTATTGAATTAAATTATCGGGTTAAAGGTATGTGGAGAAAGAAGTATTGACAACTTTTTGAACGTTGTTAAAACAACAGTGATGGGAAGCAAAAAGGTAAGGAGATCATTTAAGCAGTTTAAGCTAAGGAGTGTTTAGTTTGGTCTGTACAATCTCATTTGTAACGCTACAGTTAATTTTGCGTTCTTGAAAGTTTATATTAGGTATTACTACTTGTGGACTACTCACAGAAACTTTGCGATTGATATCAAAAGTCCTCGAGGTATTCGCGCAATACGTTGTTCTATAATGAAGTTTTACTTCATGTTCGAATAAAAAAATCTTGACTGGTTTGTAAACATGTTTTTTTCACCAATGAAAAATTCTATTGTTGAAAGTAAGGATTTTTCGAAGAAACATTTTTTGAACTCAGTGAGTTAAATTAAGAAAGGGAAGGGTAAAAAATATTTTAAGAGTAAATTACTATTTTTACGTTGTGAGCCTGCATATTATTCGTTAATTTTTAAACTGACCATAAATGCTTGCCACATTTAAAATTATTTAAAAATATGATTATATATAATATATAAATACAGTAAATTGATATAGTAAAGAAAAGACTTAAAATAACTGAAAAAGAATTATTTAAAAATAAAACACAATTTGTTTTGCTCGTCAACCGATTCTGATCGTTTTTAAAATGCAGAAGTAATACAAAAAAAATGTGTTTTGTTTTTAAAATATAATGATTTTCCACCAAGAATTAATATTAATAACACATTAAAAGTGGAAAAGAGTTATGCAGGGTTATAGCTGAATCTAGTAAAAATATTGTTGTATTGATTGTACTATAAGACTTAAATAATTATTTCCTAGTGTATTAGCGAGTATCAGTGAATAATTGCATGACAAAAAACAAAAAAAAGTCTGGCTCTTGAAACGTCTACCATTACACCATAAAAACTTATAATTTATAATTTTAACTGATGCGGATATTATTCATTACTTTACTTCAGATATGTAATTAAGTAAAAGCACGAAAGATTGAATTGCGTTACGTATCTTCAACGCTGTCTAATGTCTGCCTTAGTGTTTTGATAACACACAACTTGTGAGTTTTAGACTTAAAGATAAATCACGTTTATACCATAGTAGGCTTTATGTGTTCATCAGTGACGTAGGACTGAAGCAAAGGCACAGTTGTGGATTTCAAGGATGAAGTGATATTCGTTACGATAAATCGTATAACACTCAGTTCTTTTTTATTGTTAATAGTATTTTGATGATTAAATGTTTCCTTCGGTATTATCCAGTCTAAAAAAATATGCACAAATTTTTACTATTCAGAAAGATTCGACTGAAAATAATGAAAACCGTGGATATACTAAATACTTAAATAAAATAAATGAACGCAGTATGCAGCAATGCTATTTATTATATTACAATGGAATCTATAGGAATACGTTTAACGTATTTCGCTATCTGGATTTTGCTAGAGCTATATTTTGAATTATTCAGTAAATTTGTAGGTATTTATTGTCGATGATTTGACAATATCTGCTTTTAACCATTAGTTTTATATTATAAAATTTAAATTAATGTGTTTCATTGACATGCAAACGTTAAACGAACATGTTTATAGATCACTTATGGACAAAAAGTACTTTCTATCTACTACTTATATTCACAAAAATAAAAATGACCAATTATAATTCCTACTTATATTTGTATGCTTTGACCTAAATTATTTTTAATAGGATGTTGAAGATTTGTTAATATAACACTGTCACCACACTGTGTTTCCTTGTTTGGTGTGCCCGCCTTTTGATTAAATCTTGAGAAATGTGACTCACCTAAGCTTATTAAGATACAACAAAACAAACCCGTTATATGACAACGTAGCACCGCACCATATAGCTTAGCATAGCGTAGCGAGCTTGTTTTGTATGTATAAAGGGAAGGGACCCTAAACTTTTCGATCTGAGTCTGCAAACACCCTGTATTGTTCCATATGGTTGCTGTGAGCTTGTGAGCTTGTAAACATCAATATTTGGATTTTTTTCAGATCGTCTTCTCAAAAAAAAAAGTCCACGGAAATTTTGGTATTAAAATAGAACAATAAAAAATGTCAATAAATAAATAAAGATGAATACTTACAACTTTAATAGCAATTTTTCGTGGAAGAAAGACTCACCTAGAAAAAAATAAATTGTAATTTTGAAAATGCTTGATAAACTAATAAAACTGGATATTGTAGCATACATATAATAATTAGATCATAGATTTGCTGTATTAGCATTACATATTAAATTTTAACATATACTTTAGAGTTTTTTTTATTGATGGTATTAAAAAGTCCTTCTTAGGAAGGAAGTTAAAAACAACATCAAAGGTGCGATACAATTTTAAAACGTCACATTTCTTGAAAGCTTTGAAACGGTGTACACTCTCATATGTTTGTAGCTAACGATTAAACAAAGTCTTTTGGCATCTACAATAAGACTTACATACGTTTAAAAATGACTTGCATATGTGTTAAAATTGATAGTTATTTATATTGTGTAAATTAAGAATACAAGGAACGTTTTTTTAGGATTAACAATTTGAAAAATGAAATGAAATCGCCAATATATTTTATCGGCAATAGAAAATTTATTATACGATGCATAAATATACGCTTTGAAATTTTATCCATAAGCGACCGTGTTTGTTTTTTTTCTTTTTTTTTGATACTACGGATTTCAAAAAGTTCTCAATTATTCAAATTTGTTTTTCTGTATCGAGTCCACGGTCGAGAGTAAAAAATATTTTTTTACGTTCAAAGTTATATCGAATTTTAATCAAACTTTTTTGTCCTTTTTTATAAATTCTTCAATGTATGACTAACGAATGTGTTTTTCTGTGAGCGAGTATTTACGTTGACTAAAATATATTCCCTGAAATATGGAGTGAAAAAAATTGACACAAAAAGAGTAATTCTTTAATCCCCGTATCGTATATCGCTCAGGGTAGGGTCGGAAAACACATTTTCCGCGTACGTGTTGGTAAAAAACGTTTTCATAATCGTACGGAATATCTTTTATTTGCGCTACATATTTTCCCGTACCGGTTCCAACGGGAAGGAGCCGGTAATTAACCGACAAACAAACGGACCGGTCTAAAATTTGGCGTGAGTAAAACTCAGCGGTTTCCAATGACAAATTATAATAAAAAGCGACGGCTATATTTTATTTATGCCGTACAAAAATAAGGAATTACCTATACATCACAAAACAATCTATGGGTGAAACTAAACTTTGTTTCAAATACACAAAACACTTTCATGGCTTTCATTTATGACCATGATTAATAATAATATTTAAAAAAATGTGACTGCAGCAAATTACCAATACGTTAGATATGTCAATATAATATAAGGTTTGTTTTTTTTTTATCTTTTGTCTATATGTCACCTAACACACACACTTCTGGCTGAAAATGAGCATAGAGAGAATGTTTGTGTGTGAGCGTTAGTGTTGAGTAGTGTTGACAGGTGGCACTGTCATCTAGTGAGTATGTCTGTGTATACTACTTAGGGTTTCCAATCCCAGGATTGACTTAATACCAATATCGGGATTTCGTCTTTCGATATAAAATATTCATATTATGAAATGTAAATTCTTACGTGATGAACTATAGTAATATAAAAAAAAAACGTTTCCTGTGTTACTCTTTTCGATTTATATATGTACATACTGTTTTCATATAATAAATATATGTATTATGGTGTATGAAGACAGGAGCAGACAATTTATTGTTTTTGGCATCATCATTTACAAAAATTAGTGGATACGCATCAAACATTGTAAAAAAAAATTATTTAAAATTTAAACTGATAACTTAGTTTTTCCACTGGCTGTGATACTGTGGCTGTCTTTTAATGTGCGAAAAATTTTCGCGAAGTCACGCGAAGTTTCGCGGAATCCATCGAAAACATGTTAAACTTAATTGAACTGAGTAAAATAAAAACAACCATCATAGTATATCCAAATGGTTGCAAAGGTTTTGTTAATCCAAAAGGCTGTTAAAAAAAATATGAAGATATGAAAGCTCTTGGGTTAATTCAATTCACGTACAAATTCACGAAGCCCGCATATGAAATTTTAATTAGGAAGAGATTATAGAAGTCCTTTGGCTCGTTTCAAGCATTATTCGCTTTCAGTTCAATTTCTAGAGACAGATCAATAACAAAATGGGCGAGTAGAAGTGGTTTGGGTTGTTCTCATATGAATGTATGAAAAAATCGTGATATGTCGTTTAAGATTGATAATTTATTCTTTATTTAATTATGTACTATCTTAAACACTTATTGCCTGGATTCTATTTGAATAAAATAAGTTGAGCGACTGAGTAACAAACAGTTTTCGTAGAACAATTTATGTTGAGATAAGCTTCATTAGGATTTCAAATGCGCTACATTGATAGAGGACATACTAACCAAAATCTAGTTTCTATCTACAGTCAAATTTTGTGTGAATGTCTAGAAATTTGCGCACGCTTTGATATCACAATAGAATAGATTTTTTATCGAAACTCACTTTACTTATTCTAAAATGTCTACACAGACTTTAAGCACCAAAAGATTCTGTCAACTAAAGTGAGTCTTTAAATACCCACATATATCCATAAAATACACTTCAGAATAATGCCATTTAACTTCACAACTAACAAAAAAAAGAAGTACTGTTTACATTGAGTATCAATTTAAGTGAATTTAGAAAAAAGTTGACAGACTCAATTGGACTGAAGTGTCTAGTGAAATATGAATTCAATTTTAGTTCTGAAACAAGAAACGTAAAACAAGAAGCATTTTTTATCTTTTCAAAGAAATTTTTCTTCTTAAAACATAATATTGTTCACTATATCAAGCATAACAAGAAAATTTTGAGTTGCAATCTTGATACTATGATGATCAATTGCTTATATTTAACAAATTAAACTGAAGAATAAAAAATTACGGATATGAAATCTATGTCTTCATGAGAAAGGCTTGTAATTTAAAACTCAATATTCGAGAATTGTCAAGGCTGTTTGTCATTTCATGTATATTTTTATTTTTTTTAAAATAAAACTTAGACAAATTTTAAATTATGGCAATGTCATAAGAAAGGTTGGCCCCTTTATGCAAATTACTGCATAATATAAAACGAAAACAGTTTATAATGACATGAATTTTAAATTTCAACATTAATCCATTCTCAAAAGGCCATTACGGTGTATTTTAATTTAAAATAAATAAAGGCTAGTATGTACACTACAAAGTAAAATAAATGTTGATCTATCATAAATGACGATGAATAATAACTCATGTCCAACAAAGTGAATAGTTAATAAGCTCCCTGGCTTGGTAAACTATTTTATAATTGGGAAAGTTTTTCGTCAATTTTCTTTTCGGTCTCTGGCGTGCCTTTTCTTGATATGAGCAATCAAATTAATAGAAACGAGAAAGGATTTTTATTTTTGGATTTCAAAAAAATTCCTTTTTACTAATGGATATGATTCTAAGTCTACCGGACTTCCTCTTTGTTAGATTAAGTAATTGTTATTTTTGATGCGTGTTAATATAATTACAAGAGGGGAAATATTTTTCAAGAATGTTATACAAAATTTTAATACGTCTATCTCCAGAGACTGATAAAAGGAAAAAAGTTGTTACATTAAATACAAGAAATTTATTACTAAAAATCTTCTGCAAAGGATCAAAAGAGTGGGTGCATGTCTGGAGTAATAAATATACTGCAGATAGTTCAAAATAAACAATAGTTTTTCTCCAATTCAATTAATAAACTGAAAAAAGATAAGTTTTCTTATTAGTAAGAAAATTTAAAAAATTAACAGTCGTAGAAGTGTATAAGAAATACAGTAAAAATACGGCTAGTCTCACAAACCTTCTAAATTTTATAAATTGTTAAATAATGCTATTTTCCCACTGGCGTGCACATGGGATATGTCAATACCCAAATCAATATTAATTGAATACCCAGTGGTATTATCATTAGCAAGCTAATGCTTAGATTTGGAAGGCAATGTAGTAATTCATGTTAATGAAGTTTTCATTGTTGAGATAATCATCACCCTTTGTTATGTTATGGCCTTGATTAAATGTAATAATGCCAAATTCGTCAAATTAAAATTGTTAACAACGTTTAAAATAAGTAAATTTTTAGATTGGCTTATAATGTTACTAAACTACGAGTATCTCATTAAAGTGCTTCAATATTTTTCGAATACATGTAGGTCTTTGGATGAAAGATATGATACAATACACCTTTTTGATGTATTAGCACGGTTGGCTGAGCGATTCGTCTTTATCAAGTCTCATTCCATTCTTTTATTTTATAAAAGTGTGATGGATATATAAAATAGCTAATATCAATTGCTAAAAATCCACTTAAAAACACGCTATACAATATTTTATTCAAAGTGAGCAAAAATTCAATCAATTTTATTGGTGAAATGACTGTGATACGTGATTGAAATGTACACGAAATGTTAAAATTCACATTAAATGACATTGTTTTAGTAAAAAAAATGTGAATATGTGTTCGCAAGCGAACGGGCAGCGTGTAATAATTAAAATTTCGATGTTATGATATAATTATTACGTGGGGCGTAAAATCTCATAGTAGTGGCGGTTGCCGGGAGGTCGCCGGCCAAAATGAAACATGATACGGGAGAATAAAGGGTTAAAATGATTTATGGTATAACTGAATGAAGAATGATTTCAGCGGTGAACTCGCCGTTTCAAAGGAAATATTCATTTTTATTTGACCAGCAAACCACCGAGGCACCGGAGTTTTATAATTAAAAAATGAAACATTTCTTTTTGAGTAAGATAATAATTTTGTAGTTAAATGTAGTTTCATCGAAATGAAATAACATTTAAGCTTCACTTGTTTATGAACTTGTATTGAATGTATCATTCAATAATATTATAATATTTTCATCTGCAATAGAGAACATGCGGACGGCAATTGGAGTTTTAAAGCAGAAAGTATCAGTACTAGATTTTCAGAGACGCGAAGAGAAGAGTAGTAAGATTGAATAATAATGACTATTATTAACTTATCTAATCGCAATCTCAATGCCCTATTTGGTTTTTCTAAGCTGAGTGAGAAGATATGAAAACATTACGAACATCTATGCTTTTGGACACAATGCATTCGGTGATATGAAACCCCATTAGACTAAGGCAACTGACGTATTCGACCTGCAATTATTACGACAACTATAGAAACATATGGAATAGCAAAGATATTAAAAATCATTTTACAAGCTATATTTTGATGAGTATGCATAATGCCGAAATTCCAATCGATCATTAAATTTGTTAATTGCTTAGTATAATTAGTGCCTTTTTTAAATTAATCATAATAAAAAATTAATAATTAAAAATTAATTAAATTAGGCATAATATCGAGGTAAGTAAACGTACGAGTAAAATATTGAGTCGTTCCATTATCGTGCAAAAGTATTGGAAGCAGGTCGAATCATTAAGAACAAAGTTATTGTTTTAGGCTTAAAAACCTTTTATCATTAAAATATCACATCACAGAAAATAAACTATAGAATACATATGTGAGGTCACGCCAGTAAAAGGTTGATCCAAAAATTTACATTAAAGCTCGTTGGCTGTAATTCCGTCAAATTTACTCAATATCGTTGACGTAAATCAGTAGGAAACGGTTATATGTCACGCGGTTATAATACGACCATGCGATTAATATTCGACAAAATAAAACTTCTCTGTTTTGAAGGTGTCCACAAATGTTGTCTTAAAAAGATATTCTTGGAGAAGTTTCAAGTCTCTTGTTATTGCAGTGGTACTCTAGTAATATTTTATAGATTCATAAACAAAATGTCAACAAAGTCTATCTTTTAACATAAAATATAGCCCTCGATTGAAATCATTCACGTCAAAACCAAATATGCCAACAATCAAAGTAATATCGTTGAAAAATATTAAAGCACTTCCTAGTGGTAGAAAAATTGGTAAGTTGGTTCTTTATTTTAGGATAAGAAACAATCCAAGTAAAAGAATATAAAGTTTTACACTTTTCAGGAAGGCATAATACTCATAATAGACTAAAAGATACATTTTGCTTCAAGCGTTCAAACTATTTAGCTTGAATATGCCTAAAAAAATGTTAGTTCTATGGAAAAAGAATGTTTAAGTAACCAAATATTCTTTTCACACACATATACCAAAGCGATGATTTTCACATTTATACTTTATTTTCTATAGCAACAATAAGAATGCGATTTATCCAATGTAATTTCGTAAAATCTCTAGACCAAAATAAAAACAAATTTTTTGTAATACTATGCATTTTATTTAACAAACTAAGAGAAAAGAATACATTTTAAATTACACAACGTAATAAAATAGTGTAGATTTTATATAAAACTTCTTGAGTAAGGTTCAACAAAAAGGTCACGTCAATTAACACATCCCTGGCACATTTCCAACAACGAATTTTCTAGGGTAGTTTCCATCCACAGAATTACACTGCGAACGCGTATTAAAGGAAGTCTAATGACTTTATCTCAGTGAAACCGTATTGCTCTGATTGGAATAAATAATAAAACAATATTTAAATTGAAAGAATCTGACATCAATATATTATGATTAAACTACAAGCCAATCACCGGGTTGGGAATTATTATACATATCTCCAACATATTGTTTTTCCTATTTGAAAAATGTATTTATCAGCATGGCGATGCTTTTATAAAAAAATAACGTTTGACCGTTTTCTTCAAAACAAACTTAGCTAAGCCAATTCAAAACTAGGTTGCTTAAAATTGTTTATTTCTCTAACTGGTTTTGTGTAGATATTTTTATTAAAAAGTGTTTTTCAATTTCGTAATCGTCTGGATTATTTTTATACACGTACGATGTCTTTTGAAAGTACATGATAAGTTTTGTTCACCAAATTGTTTGGTATTACGTTTGAAAAGTATTCTTTGAAATAGGTTATTATCAGACAAAATTGATTAAGTCATATTAAAACAAAAAAATGTATACATTTGACCAGACGAAATTTGCATTGGTAGCAATACATTAACAGATTTTGGCGATTAAGCGTCGAGTGTTTTTTTTTTTGCAAAATATTGTAATATTTAAAACCATTATATGGGCACAAACAAAGAGAATTAAAAGGCGGTTACGAGTGTTTGTAGTAGTAAATGAAAGTAAAACCAATTAAACTTACCTTGTCTCTTCAATCGTTGTAATAAATCGCGAGTAATTAAAGTTATCAAAAGTGATTAATAAAAAGAAGAAATGAATAATTGGATTGTGTAATTAGAAAGACAGGGGAAAAAAGTTATCTGTAATTTATAAAATAACATATTTTTAACCAAGTTAAAGTGATTTGTAGACAGAACTTTATGAGTTAAATTGATTTTTAATGAAGGCGATTGACAAACTAAGACATAATCCTGAAGACGACTTAAAAAATACACACATAACAAAGAAGAGTAGGAAAAATCTGTAACTGAGTAGTGTGGTAACACTACAAGTTCGAGCCCAACAATGAATCTACCCACCGAATTTCAGCCCTTATCTGCTTCTTTTATTCGTAGTTCCGGTTTGTATTAGCAGCCTGCTATATCCACCGTATTTTTTGTTTGATAGCTATTGTTGCCGTGATAAGGCTGTGCCGTAGTGTGTTTTGCTCTATTCTTAGAATAACAAATCGATATCGCTGAGGGTTAGTTAGAATAAACACATATAAATAGACGAATACGAAATGGTAGTTCTAGAGATGTTAATACATATTTGACCATTTTATAAACCTCTTCACTATAAGCTATTTTATTTTTTTGAAAGTTAATCATGCAAATTAAAATCACACCATACAAATATTATCCAATTACGTCCTATTATACTGCTCGGTTTTATATTTTTGGTATCTTAATTGTCAGTCATAATTTTAATTTATCACTTTTAAAGTGTTAACTGTTAATTCTTGGTGGAAAGACTTTATATTTTAAAAATAAAACACAATTTTTTTGTACAAATTCTACATTTTATAATGATCAAGACCGGTTTCACTCATTGCGAACATTATCAACTAATAAAATATAAATATTACCATGCCTATTGAGGCAAACAAACAAAAATAACAATAACAATCAGTCAAAGATTAACGTTGCAAACGATTTTTCAATTAAATGATTTATTTCAATTTACGACAATGCATTTTTAAGGAACATATACCTCTATATCATAAAAATTTATATGCAATTTTTTTTCGCCATAAAGTTCTTTAAGCATGACGATTAAACACACACAGCACATAAAAATATATTTATTTGTTACTAGCTACTTTAAACATTCAGTATTACAATTTCAATACCGTCATCCCATTCATCCCATTCCCAATACGTTCACCCACAAGTAGAAAGTAATAATATTATATAGATAAATCTTTTAAGAGAGATCATGTCAATATTGACTGTGTTTATTCTGTTATAAACGTACTAATACAATATTTGCGACATGGAGTAAAATTGTTAATCTAATAAATTACAGTATACATTATTGGTAAACCTAACTCGTATAATTAAACACGAAAGGCTGCTTTATATGAATAATTAATAATCAATACAAGTTTCCTACCAATAAACCTTAATTATAATCCGTTTTATGAAAAGTTTGCATCACTTGCAAAAGCAGGATTGTTTCCTCAGTCAACAAACTCGGAGGAAGGAAATCCTTCGACGGAAATGACGTAATCACATTTAGGCTTGAGATACAGCCGACGCCATCTGTTGGTGGCACAGTGGCGATACGATGTCATACACACGGATTAATATTCCAAGTATTTAACTGTGAGAAATTAATTGATTTAAATTAAATCAAGTAAAACTTTGACATTACGGTCACTTAAAAATATTAAATCGATGCAAATCATTTTTTATTTGTGTACGATCGATGTATAAATTTTTCAATTCTCTCTTCCATACCAATTGCTTAAATGTGTTTTTAGCCATGTACTTCTGGACGTTTTGTTTGAATATGCTTGGAAAATTAATACAACATTTCCTTATATTGAATTGTACGACTCTAAAATAACGTGAAAAAATAATTTTGCATCGAATCATATAAATTGATTGCCTATAAATACCTATTGGTGTTTTAATATTTTAACATAAGTTGTAATGCAATTGTGATGCGTCGAAAAATCGAAATTAAATCAAGATGGTAAAAAAATCAAAATATAAAGTTTCACTAGAAAAATAATATTATTAATTTGATAGTTATTTCGTCATTACGCCGCCTTTACAACTATCAATAGCTGTAAAATATACGTAAAAGGTCAAGTTAATTCTTTTACAAAGTGTGTACTACTTACTACATTTAGGAACAATTTTTAAAGAAAGCTTGAGTAGGCTTTCATCCATCAGTGGATTGAAAGTGGTTGATAATGAAAACACTATATAAATAAGACCATCAAAAATAGCGAATAAATTGTTAAGCCCTTTTAAAACACAATTAATGTCTTATACATTATGTCGAGTATAAAGAATTAACTGAAAAATAAGATAACTGAATAAAATAATAATCATCTACATATCACTACAATACCATACATCTAAGTCAAATTATTCAGCAATTTTGCATAATAATATTATTGTAAGCTGTTTCTTAATTCAAAGATTTGTTAAATTTCGTTTGTAAAATACGAAGTCAGTATTGAGTCAAATTTAAATGTACGTGGCAAGATAAATGTGCTTTTATTTAAGCCTGTTTTTTTACTTAAAAAAACAACGTATCAGGGAACCATAATATGTATTCTACGCAAATAAATTGTGAACATATTTTATCAGATTTAAATGAATTCAGGTCCGTTGTGAAGGCAGCCTAATATCTCGTATGTCGGGAAGAAGCTTGTTTAGGATGCTCTGACGTCACATCCGGAGAAAATAATGACGCGGGAAGTTTCGCGTAATGGCGGCATTTGTGATTGTGACATTGGATGTGAAGGAAATTAATCAAAGACAATTTCGCGTTTTGTTGTTGTACTGTTATAGACGTGTGAGAAATGCGGAATTCGAGAATCGTGTGTATGACGTGATTCAAAGTTTAGCTGAGTATAAAGCAATCACATTTATCATGCCACATAAACAAGGAATTATTGTAAAAGTCCACCACCTATGTACTATAAGTTATGATATAAAAAATAAGGTATTTTGACTGTCTGATATATAATAATACAGTATCTCGCAAATTCTCTCAATAATATAATATTTATTGCGTAAATAGTCGGTAAAGTAAAATGAAAAAGATTATAATTATCGATGGCTAAAAATGACCAATAAATTTTCAATTCCTTTAGTTTAAAATGAAAAACCCAAGGAAGTTGATCTTCGAAAGTTGTATCCAAACATGATGTCATTGGTTTTCGCACATGCTTAAAATCTTAACCATACACTGCAGACAAGTTCTTGTATTATTAAAATGCACACATTTTATCCTATATTTTCACGAACAAGCTTACAAACAACCAGTTTGCGACATATAAAAAACTGTCCTCCGTTCCCTAAAATAGGAATCTATGTGATTAACTTGTTGTCTATTATTCTGTATTATTGAAAGACGTCAACATCTATTTAAAACTCCATTTAATATAACTTTTATTTTTGAGACAATATTTTAAGTAACATTTTGCAAGATAAGTAGATATGATATAAATGGGTTTCTCATTGTTCGTTGTAGAATTATCTTTAGTGATAAATTTATTCAAGTCAAAGATGGAATGGATAGTAGAGAAGTCAAAAAAATTCTCTACTTAAGACTTTAACTATGGTTTGACATTGCAGTGGTATAGAAATAAAGTTCAGATTTAAAAAAAGACAAGTAAAAAAGAAGGATAAATTAATTCTTGTTTCTTAAATTCGACAGTTCACAAGAATTGTTGAAATTTATTCTTAAAACAATAAGAGTTTTCACTGCGTTTTAATGAATTTTAACATGAAGATCCGTTTTTTGTAAAAACACACAACAACGTTGAAAGAATTTAGAAAAGCGGATCTCGTTTCTTGTTTTTTAAGCTTTTGTTAGGATTTTTACGTTTCCAAACTAAACGCCGAGGTCCTTTTATGCAAAGCTTGAAGCTTCCGAGCTTACCTTGAAAGAAAATACCTTTGTCGTAGTTCAGGCATTCCGATCCCTAAAGATAAAATATAATAGAGAAGGCTTGTGGTATTAAAAAAATGCAAATGACTTGTCAAAAATCACAACGGTATATTTTATATGAATAAAGACGACAATTAAAAAATACATATTGAAACCTAGACTCAGCTGCCGATTCTTAACTTATCATTTCAAATTTATTTTTTGCTTTGTCAAAACAGGTTTAAAAATATATTGCTACACATTATTGAAGTGGGAAAGTTAGGTTTATAATTTTAATAATTATTAAGGAATGGTTGTACTTATCAACATTATCAGTTTCATAATTTATGCTAATAATGTACTTTAGCCGAACATTAAAAATTTAAAAAGATACAGAGAATATTGTTATATTGTTATAGAATATTGTCCATGGCGCAGTTGGCAACGTTGTTGGCTACGGCTACGGATGTTTCTGGTTCAATTCCCGGTGCGGACAGTTTTCATATATTGATATTTCAATTGATTTATAGATTTCTGTCCGTAGTCATGAACGTTTCTGATGTCTAAAATCCCTTCTGACACATAAGATCTTCACGGGGCGTAGCGAGAGCGATTAGCTAACCATTAGTTTTGTACTAACCCTACCCTTCTCTCCCTAATCTTTTCAAAAGAAGAGAGGTTGAACAACTGAGTAACAAGCAGTTCTAATAGAAAAGTTCTGTTGAAATATCTCCATTAGAGACCATATGTTTCAAGTTGGGAGCGGACACGGAAGGAAAAAAAACAACTTATCTAAATAAAAAAGAGTCAAATGATTTGCAAACCATAACCAATAGAAATAGCAATATCATATTTGTGTAAGACTTGTGGAACTGAAAAAATATCTAAGAAACACGTTATTGCCTTGAGACGTTCAAGATCTATTGCAAGCTTTCACATCAATGATGATGATTTTTGTAATATTTATCATGTTTTCAAATAGTAAACGATAAAATTTCATCCAGGATTTAATGTCTGAATTTATTAAAAATATGTGTTTTGTATAATTATATTTATACAAAAAAAACACCGGAAATTATTGTCTATTTATAAAATAATGTATGTTATAATCTGTGTGGCTTATTTGACTAACTAATCTTTGCATTTACATACATGTTTTCAGTGCTCTTATTGAAGGTATGGTAGGTACATCAAATCTTCTTGCGCGCCAGTCCAGAAGTTTAATTAAAAAGTTTCGCAGTCAGACGGAAAGAATTACGACTAGAGGCGTCCAACTTTAAAAGCGCTAGGCATCTCTGTTTACGATTTCACGAGGAAAAAACGGCCTCTATAAAGTAGGCTGCAAGCAGTAACATTCAATCTTGCAAAGCGATTTTTGTAGCCTTGTTCATGCTATTTCGCCAAGTTCCAAGTTTTATTTCAGACGGCTGTTTTATGACATTTATTTCATCACGATGATTTTATCTACTAATTTAAAATTGTGTAAAAGCCAAGATCTATCATAGAAAAACAACATATTTTGTTGAAATCAGATGGAGATGTTGTCAGATGGAGAACCCTAAAGTCATTATATCTGGAATCGAGCCATACTTATCTGAGTTTTCTCAGCAATTGGGGTACTGCCGTTAGTTTTATTACAGTTGTATGATTTCGGTTTCTATGTGACACTCCAGGTCTCACATATTAGTGCAATTTATACTGCTATCCTTCATACAAACTTACGGTCATAAAATCGTTACGTTTATAAAATGACATTATGTCATCTCACGTAAGCTGATTATGTAACTGACCTTAGAAAGGAAATCAATTGTCTTAAAAGGTGTGTTGTTAAGGGTTTGTAGACATTCTTTTAATAGTGTATTATATAATTATAGACGTGTATGAAGAATTAATATAACAGAGCAATAAAAAAAAATTTCGAAGTTAAAAAGATATCCGGTATCATAATCATATTGCGAATACTAAATTTGTTTTTTAATGACAATTATTCCTTGACCCTTCCTAGGTTTGTCATGAAAAGATTTTTTATTTTCTCATACATTGATCCATTGTACAATGAAGATTGAAAATTTGATGGCGTTATTTCTTGAGCATACAATGCCAAAAGCTATGAAATTGAAATGTAAAGCAACGTGTTATAATCTTCTTATAAGCATCATATTGGGTCACTACGCTTAAATGCATCATGACTTTAAAGGAAGCAAACTACTTATTGAATTTAAGAATATCGCCAAGATTGCACTTAATATTTTATGCTTGAGACATGCATAGAGAGTGTGCATAGTAAAATAAAAATTCTCGTCTGTCGTAAGCGGAAAAGCTTGGATCACATTTCAAAAGAATAACTCATGCAGTATGGCATATAGAAAATGTGGCGAATGTAAAGTCTGAACCTTTCATATTTGTTTAGATATATACAATTTCAGCTCCTGGTTTGGAATTGAATCTTTAGTATTTATACACGTCTTTTTGCGGTGAACAATTGAACCAAAAATCAATTAAAGATTCATAATTCAAGAGAAAAAAGCACGTTCGATTTAAAAAAAATATAGTGACGGTTTTAAAATGATTTCAATTTTTCTTTTTATATCTGTTATCAGGAAAAAGTTTTCATCGGTATACAATGAACTAGTTTTAATTATTGTTAAATAAGATAATCAAATATTTTATTCAAATGGATTCAAAAGAAATATGAATAATAGGTGGATTTAAATTAATTCGTGACTTAAATAATTAAAATAATAGCCGAAGTTTCCAAGCCTTTCGTCATTTAAATAAAACGAACGATCAAGATGTTTAAATAAA
Organism: Himalopsyche phryganea; assembly: GCA_022494535.1. Taxonomy (NCBI): domain Eukaryota; kingdom Metazoa; phylum Arthropoda; class Insecta; order Trichoptera; family Rhyacophilidae; genus Himalopsyche; species Himalopsyche phryganea. The sequence continues at coordinate 1,878,082 of JAGVSL010000035.1, read as the reverse complement.
GTTGGCAGTTTTAAGTTTTGTTGAAAAGTGTTATAACTCCGACTTATCCCTTAATGGACGTTGACGCGTAAGTCATTACATGAACTTGGGTAAATATACTGAAGGGAAAAGTTAACCCAGTTTCTCGAAATGTCATAAGCCAAATGAGTTATGGGATATGTATTATTTATTTTAAATTTCATAAAAATAACTCTCTTTTTGGATAGTATTTTTAACATCTCGATGAATTTGAATATTTTTTATTTCAATAAATAAACGTCTAGGGCAGGAGTAACGACCCTTTTGCTTAAAAGCCACATGCGGCTTTAAAAGGTCTCAAGTGCGGCCTTTTGACTGAAATAAATATATACATAAATAAATAAATTTCATTATTTTCCTTCATTTACAAAATAATTTACATTATGTATGTTTCTTAAATGCGGCCTTATCTGATTTTAAAATAAATTAATGTGGCACTCTGACAGGAAAAGGTTCGTCACCCCTTGAGTCGGGCGATGTGCTTAGTTTCCACTATTGATCAATGTTCAGCATTTTGCATATAATATATGGAATATTTACCAAAAAAAAAATCATTTTTGACCAAATCAACATCATGGATTATATTATTGTTTTTTTTTCATAAATCAATATTTTTAAAAATTAATCATTAAAAAAACCCAGCATAAGTCATAACATATCCCAGAAACACCAGATATTAAAGAACATATTATTTAATAGGATAAAATAAGAAACTATCCAGTTCTACAAAAGTTTGTTATATAGTTGATAGCTATTTCGGCTTGATGCCATTTTCAGAACTATATAACCTGTATTACTATATAAACAGTATACAAAACTAAGAACTATACAAGCTTTAGAACTATATAAACAGTATATATAGCTAAACAAAAATAATTTTAGGCAAATATAGTTCTGACGATGGCTTCAAGCCAAAATAGCTACCAACTACCTAATAAAATTTTATAGAACTAAATACTTTCTTATTTTATTCTATTATAATGGAGTTCTACCCAAGTAAATGCCAATTAAATCAATAAAATAATAATTTATTATTGATTTCTTGTAATATAAATATGTCAATCGCACTCATTTTACCAAAAATAATTGTTATTTCGCCGTACTTTTATTTCATAGACAGTAAGTATATAAAGAGTAGGCTATGAATGAAAAAGTTTCCTCCTTTTTACAGTGTGGGTAGGTAGGGTTCAATAAAATCCAGAAACTTATTTATCTGAAAAATCACTTATAAATGACATTATAACATTAACGTGAATTCGACATTGCGTTATTAGTTAAGAATTCTTAATGCGTCACTATAAAAATGGTAATAATTATAAAATATTGTGTGAGTATAGCTACTTTGGCATTATGCAATCGTTAGAAATATGTTCAAGTTGTATACTGCAGTCATAATCACCCAAAGCGTAGAGTAAGACTTGCTTAACTTAGTTCTTAAATTAATTTAGTATAAAGTAGGTGCATATTTACGCAACGTATTCAACTCGGTTTCAGAAAAAAAATTATAAAATTAAATCAAATGATTAAACCTGATTCACTTTTTGCACGTTTTTTTTTACACGTTCTAAGCAAATGGACAAATAGTTTTTTGATTTTTCTGCTTTTACACGGCTACAAAAACTGAAAAAATATTAAATAGAGTATATATCGATGGCTTAGTCCCATAGTGATACAACTATAAATTGGAAGTTGTGAGATATGGTCGATCAATGTTTTGACTCATCTAAATTGACTTGAATTGAAAAATAATGGCTTATTATTTGTATTATTTTTTTATTCAAATAGGTGGTCAATTGTTTATAGTTTTAGGATTAAAGGTTGCTTCTTTGTGGAACACCACGATTCACAAAAATACATTTCCACAGTACGATATTTTGAAATATATCTATGTGGAACTGAGAAATTATTTAATTTTGCTGATTTCCAAATGCAAATATCTGTCTTTTGAGAGAAAACCTGTGCATTTTACATGCTGTACTTTTGTAGAACTGTAGAAAAGCGGTGTTCGAATATGAATATGGCTAATTTAACTCAAAACATCAAATTTTTGAGTTTTCGTTCTATAGAACTGGGCTATCGATATATATTTAAAAAGATTTGCCACTATTTGGCGAAGTTTAAGATACAAGATTCATGACTCATACAAGACTTGTTATTGTTTTGACACATTTTTGCTCTTCTGTTTCGATTTTATTCCCTCTCTAGTATTTATTTTTAACGTAAAACGTGTAATTTGAATCGAAAATCATGTCAATTTATTATTTATGTGTGTACCTTATGAAACTATTTTCATAATTCATAATAAATAAATTCGAATTACTTTTGAGCTCGAGAATTTTATATTTTGAGAGTATTTTAAGTAATGGAATCTATCTCCTATTTTTAAACGTGCACCTTAACTTTTTTACACGGTTGTTTCTGGAATGTTTTCCCCGTGCGAAAAGATAGTCGGCTGAATGTTTATATATATAGACAAAACGCAATTGTTGATTTAAATATTGAATACAAATAAATTTATCGAATTTTAATGGAATCGATTTTCATCGCTCATGAAAGTGATAAATGAACGTACTTTACTTTACGTAAATTATAACGTTTGGAATTTGAGTTATCCAAAACAAATAAATAAACAAAAGACAGCTCTTATTACCATATCCAAATAAATATGAAATGAAATAATCCTCTTATATCGGTAAATTATAGCATTCCATAACGCTGAATGTATGTATTCTTATCAAACACAAACATCGGATGTGAGCAGAGCTTTTGATCCAATTTCCCTTTCCGCTTGTTTGCCAATACCAAACTTTCACCATAAAACACTACCTCCTCCCTGCTTTGAAGTTTGTGTGGAGCTTTTCGCTCACTTGGTCTGCTAATACAGGTTTTTTGTTCAGAATATATCAGGAAAGTAGTTTCACGCCGTGTTTTGTCGTGAATTAAGAATCATGTTGTCCACGAAAACTTTTTAAAAGTTAACACATAAATAGTGTATTGAGTGAGGGTAGTAAATTTTTCGCAACATTTTTCAATGAAGTTGAACAACAATTTATAGTGACAGAAAGCTTATCTTGAGAGGAAGAAAAATATCTTTATAACAAGACGTATGAATTTAATTTGATTTATTAAGATATGTTTGTGTATTTAGCGATAACTAACAATAATAATTATTAAAAAAACGATTTTCACTAGGAATAAATTTAAATAGAAAAAAGAAAACTTAAAATATATTTCTGTATGTTAAATTATTTCTCTGGTTTCAAGTTCCGTTTGCATTTTTTCCTTCCGAGGCAGAAGATTTGAAAACTTTTTCAAAAAATTAATAATTCAATATATTTAATTGCCACTGTAAAATTGAAAGTGCTGTGTAATAATATCGTTGGTAAGCTTAAGAAGTATAAAATAGAAGTGTCGACATTCAACGAGCTTTTTTTTTCTCGTCCTCGTTTCTAAATCCTCGATATTCAAAACAAAATGGAGAGTAACTAATTAAAAAAATGGATTTTCATATAATAAATGCCAAATCCATTTACAATATATGTATATACATAATACAATACTCATTAAGGTATTATTTGTTGGTTACTACATTTAAATAGGTTCATTTTCTCAATCTTGCTATTTTATTTATTAAAATATATAATTATAAATAGTTTGTGAAATCAATATTCAAAAGCTATGGACTTCCATGTGATATCATTAAAAAACATTCAGTTGAACTCCGTGGCTATCTGATTTTTTAATCAAGATTGTAGGGTTTTTTTAAATGAAATTAAAATTCATATAAAACCCAGTTGTTGTTAAATCAAAGTGTTTTCGGTTCAATTACTCCAGAGGCAATTTCACGGTAGAAAAACACTTTTAAATGAAAAAATAATTTCATTTGTACATTCCGCGAGCAGTTCTGCGACGTTGGCCTAAATGCCGTCCAGGAGCGTTGTTATCTGCTGCCTTATCGCGACTTCCTCTCCATTAGCCCGACGCCGACCGACGCTGTGAACGGGCGTCGTGAGTTATTGCCATCTCGGAAAGCTTCGCGGGTCAAAAGCCCCGGAATACGCGAGAATTCAATCGCGAGCTTTTCAATTCAGAACAGCGAGATGGCGATAGATTTTATTATTTCCATGTCAGCAGGAAAGAGAAATATATTAAGTTTTCGGAGAATATTTCAATAATTTTTAAGTTGGTCGTTACTCCAACTTGTTCTTCACGCATCTATTCCAAGTAGACATTTTATGGTTAAATGGTTTATTTTATCGCCAATGTTTTATAACAAACTTATTGAGAATAGAACATTTAAGAGTTTATTGTAGTTTTATTAATTCAAATTTATATAATTTAAGACATCGACTGATTGTGCTTGATGGAATTTCAATATCAAATTTGAATTATTGAGATGTTGATGCCGAAAGGCGAAACCCGGGTCGTTAGTGACAAAATACATGGAAAATGTACAAAATCTCAATAACTCAAATTTGCAAATTTATATGTAATATATACATCTAAACATATAAATATAGTACATAAATATACCACAGTGAATATACAACTTATTAAAATATTTTAAAAATAAGTTGACAGACTTTGCACGGTAATTGAAATTAATCTCTCTTTTCCATTTATTTACGATACAATAAAATAGTGTATCCACCAATGATACTAGTATAGGGCCGTTAAATCAACAGAGAATATGTGATTATGAAAAATGTGAGCTCTGAAGAATATGAAAAGACTAAGTGATTTATACCGATGTCATATTAGACACACGTTGTCATCCTAGATACATTCAATACAACTCATATTCATGTTGTCAATATCATTCAAGCAGCAAGGCTTTCAAATTTATACAATAAAATATACGAATTATAAAAAAAGATAATTATTTTAAAAGCAGTAAAAGTTAGGAATATAAATAACTAGCCATACTTTTTAGTAACTGTCAATGTTGCAAATTTGAAATAGAAGTTTTTATTCATGCAATGCTTCTACGTTTTCTGAAATATTTGTAAAATCGTAAATATGTAGGATCATCTTCGTTTGGCAGAAATGTTTTGAAATAAAAGTTTTTTGTACTGACTTAAGTTGCTTGCTACAGCATATATAAAAAGGTTCCTGTTTTACTGATGATAACGTTGTTGGAATTAATATGCATATTGATATGTTTTATTATAAATCCGTTTATTCTAGGTAATGCAATATAATAAAGCTGAGCGAGTATTGTTAAAATAATTTTGTTTATTTAATGAGAATCTGAATAAAACAGATTTCGTATAACAAACGATTGTAATAAACAATTAAATATATGACCAATTTTATATATCATAAAAGAAAATTTTAACATTAATTATTTAAGAAATAATTAACGCATCATTTTGCCATCCAAGAACCAGTAGATTATTCATTATATCTTTTAAAACTGTTGAAAATGTTATTTTTATGCTTCTCATAAATCACTTTCAAAGTTTGTTTGATATTTAAAGGTAATTGCTCAAGTTTGCAAGTTTTGGTCGACCAACATAAACGCAAAGTTAAAAAGCACAAACTTTAACTCAAGTTTTATGAATTGCGTAATTAGTATATAAATATATATTATATGATTGATATGAAAAACAGTTGTACCAAAACACCAGAATTTTTAAATATATTTAAGTGATATATTGGTTTCGCTGAAAGTTTTAAACAAATATTCGCATTTTTTTTTTATTTAAGTGAACATTTAACTGCCTGTATTCCCTTTCGATTTATTGCTGTCAGACCTCTAAGTTCATTAAATCAGTTAATTCAACCTTTGGAAATTAATATTTTGAGGAATAGTTGTCCTAACTTTAAGCAATGAATTTTTCTTAAAGTTTTGCAGTTGTCTATAAATTAAAATTTCTTTCAAAAACTGCAATTTTAAGTCGTTTCCGACAAAAAGATACATTTCCGTTTAGCTATAACTGTATCAAATCAAAGTATTATTTCATAAAATTACATATTAAAATAAAGCCTAAAAACTGTTTTTATAACAAATTTTGACAAACTAAAATTTATAGGCTTTATAACCCTCAAAAAATACATTCCAACAGGCAAAATATTTTCTTTCAGTTACTGCCCTAAAAGAAATTTTGTCTGGTAACTATCTAATAGTGCACTAACGATTATATTCTGTCTTCTAAGCTATATTCCTGATCATGGACTGATTTTATTTTTCGATTATTTTGAAACTAAATGCTTTGCTTATTTTGACGAGCATCAATCAATAAAAAGTTCATTCATAACAATTGAAAAGACATTGGAAGAAAAGTGTCATTTTGTTTCGATGGATGTTATTTTGAAAATGATTATATTTGGGCATATTGAAAGAAAGAAATTTAAAGAATTCATGCAAGATATTCGACTACTTAAGAACACGGCCATTCAATTTTTAAAAAGCCAAAAGATGCAAAATCGAGTTGCTACTGAAGTTGAAAGGTTAGTCTTTATGAGTTAAAATCAGCAGACATAAAGTTATGATACAAAAAAATAAATATTGACACTTATTGTAGTTAAAACAGCACACTAAACAACCATCCAAATATTATATATAGCCAATTAACCTTTTGGAAGAACATGTTTTATCGTTCTGAATGAAATCTGTTATATATCGCGAGCTGTGTAAAGATCTATCACTATTTTGACATTTCTTATCACGACGAAATCTGTCTTCATTCATTCGGTGGTAAAAGAAACCACCCTCATCATTTTATGCTAAAAGAAAAAGGTTTTTTATTCAGCGGGTTTGAAAAGTCATTTGAAATAACGATGACTTCATGGCCAGATAGCTTTTCTCTTCGTATATTTGCGCTTGATTTATGATCCAAATTTGTTATCTTACGAATATTTGTGTATGGAATGTAAAATTGATTTATATTTTTCTATTATATACAACATTTGCCATCGATTTGAAATTAAATACTCAATTAAACCAAAAAATTATTCAAAGTGATGTGTCCCGCAGTATTTGTTGTTTGAATTTTGATAAAAGGTGTTTCATTTACAGTATTCTTGATGTTACAACCGACATTATGCAATTTTATACGATAATAAATTGTACATTTACGATTAATAAAAATAAGATGTCCTTTCCTTTAATACTCACAGTCGTAATATTTTCAACTCCAAATTATACAACCCTCTTTCTAATTGAGCACTAGAGCTTATTTCTTATTAATTAAAGATATCAACTGAGGGTGCTGGATGAAATTTAAATATTTTGTCACTAACGACCCGGGTTTCGCCTAAGAGCATCTTTGTTCATTCGAGCACACGAGTGAACTCGAACTGTTAGTTCGAGTTCGTTGGTGACGAAATACATGGAAATGTACAAAATCTCACCAATTAATATTTCATATGTTATTAATTTTATTATGTGTAATTTTTATTTTATATTTGTGTCACTAAAAATTTTCATCATTTTAAATAAATTAGTTTTATTTTATAAACAACATATGAAAATAAGCAAATCATATTCAAAAATAAGGACGTATGAAAAGGAAAATGTTTATTTTATTTCATAACAAAGCATATTGCGAGTAAAGTATATTGATAATATATTTAGAACATTTGATTGTTGTATATCTGTACTGATTTTGCTCTTCGACTAGGCATTCTTAAAGAAGAACAAGTATATTCTGCGATTTTGATTTATTAGAAAATTGTAAAACAATAATTCTTCATAAAAAACAACTAATCGATTTTACCTTCTGTCTGTTAAATCTAAAAATGATAACTCATAGCTGAAAGAGTGTTAATTTAATTTGAATTTTATTATGTACTTTAAATAATAATATAGTTGGAATTTTTATAAAATTTTCCAAAAATTTGAATAAGAAAAACAGAATTTGTTTATATTTTTCATTATAGTGTATATAAATATAGATATTTGAAATAGAATGTTGCAAAAACACGTCTGTTATATTATATAGGTCTATCCTGAGTAAGGAAAAATCAAATTTCCCTCCTTACGAAATATCACGGCTGACACAACAACGAATTTACGATGCGAACCTAAGAGCGGCCACATCGGATAAGCAAAATAAGATTCGCTACTAGAAGGTTACAAACTTTGTCGATAAATATGTTGAAACATAAGTACCCGTTTTTCATATGATTGTATAAATTCAATTATTGAGAGAAATAAAATATAATAAAAATATTTTCATACTACTTTCAGCAAGTCATTTTTATTATTTTTTCGAAACGTGATAATTTATAATATATAATAAATAAAAATAGATTGCTTCAGTCATTTTTGTTTTAAAAAATACCATAGAAAAATATTTTCTGAAGATGTTTGATGTAGTAATTGATTTGTGTTTTATACAATGAGGTAAATGTATTTTAAATGCAATCCATGTAAAATTCTGACAAATTTTGATTGATTACGAAGTTTTGAAATATTGGATTCCAATAAACAGAAGACATCATTCAAAAAGTTTTGCGCTATGCATAGTGACCACACATTTCAATTTGCAAATGCTTACGATCTTGAATGTTTGGCAGAAATGGTTTGAATTTTATATTTGATTTATAAAGTAGATACTATACGCTTAGCATACAGTCAATTGTGGTAAGATTAATAAATTATTTTGTTGTTTGAATAGTTGGATTCTTCGTGAAAAAGAGTGTCAAAGTCTTGGAAGACATTCGTCATCTTTACTTTTCGACACATGATTTTTCAGAATCTGTAGGTGTTGTAGTGATTAATTTTGAATTATCTAACAAGAAATTAGAATAATATGGACTGAGATTCTGTAACCTAACGTAACTTTAACAAAATAACATAAGAAAGTGAATTGAAGACCATTCATTATTGTGTTGTTCTAATAAACAAGATATTATGTTTCATAACATTTTATGAGAATCGTGCTATTTTTTTCATAAATAAAATCAAGTTTGGTTCAAAAACATAAAACTGTAGGTTATCTACTACATTTTCAATATACGAAATTTGATTTTTATACAAATCTGGACCAATTTTTATGTTTTCGGTGCGTGCATGAGGATCGATGATTCTCTGGTTGAAATATATTGCAAGTATTTATAGTTCAGCTCGGTGGATTGCCTGGGGTAACCACAGCTTGGTTTAGTACCTACGTGCTTTGTGATGGTGTTACACCACATAATGTGGACATTTTAAGACGACGAAAATAATGTTACGTTTGCCTAATAATGAATAATTTACAAGAATATTTTCGTATCCAATTTGCTGACAATAAGAAATTGTTTACCAAAAATATTTAAATTATACGTCATGAACATACAATTTTTAAAAGATGTAATTGTATTCAACCACCTTTTAAATTTATTTTTGAATTTTTCAATTACTGTGGTGAAAAATGATTTCAGTTTAAAAAAAAATATTTGATCACGTTTATTGATTGATTGTCGAAGTTTTGCTGTCGATCAATTTTTTTTAGACATTTAAGTATTTGGAGGACTTTAGATGTAAGACGAATTTCACAATATACTACACAAGTTTTCGCGTACAACGAACAAGGTTCATAAATATATTTTTTTATAAATATGAAGAAAATTATTGTATCATGATTTAAAAAAAAAATAAACATTGTAGCATGTATATGAAATGAAGTATTGAAATTAATTATGAAAGTGGGTTAAACTGTCAACATACGCTGTTAACAATCCATTAGATTTTACCTACGTTGATTTGTATTGCGGTAAAAGCTGAAGCTTACAAAACGACGGGGCCAGTTTGCAATATAAGTTCTCTCGGCATTATTAATCACCGCGTCGAGCCTTGGGGAGCGACAATAATATATCTGGTCCCAGACCCTCAACACGTAATGCCGAGACGTATAACTTACAAAGCCAATCTCTTGGGAGAAAGTGATCTTCAAATGCTGTCCAGGCTCGAAGGGTCGAAGGTTTGACCTATGTTTTATTGTTTGCGAGAGAGTAATTAAATCTTTGAAATTTATTGCAATATCAGTTTTAAATATACAGACCAGCTAATGGAATTTTCGCGTGATAATTCTCATCTATATATTTCAAATTAATTACAACATTTTTGCATTAGCTATATTCCATTAGACTGCTTAATGTTAAACGGAATCATAATGATCGTTGTCTAAAATCGAGTAAAAATAAACAATTTTAATTTTAATTTACATTTGCTGGTTGCGTAGCTGAGGTCAACCCTGTTTGGTGTTCTTTGCATTCGGTTCCAGTGGCGACAAGCTTGAATCCCCGAATGCACGCTTGAAAAAATTGATTTTTTAATCGAAGTATCAATTTGTGGTAAAAGGAATGGAAAACTTACTGTGATGTGTGAAGTGTCTGTCGCTTATCTGATCTTGAAAACGGCCCTCAGGAAGCGCGATCTCCTAATTGTAATACTAGTCCTTTGATAGTTTCGTATAAACTTACTTTTTTTCCAAAAAATATAGGTTGAGTGGTTAAATATTATTCGCTCGCTATATGAAGCATACGTCCACCACGCAGGGTTTGCATGATTCCCTGTCACCATCAAATAATTTTGTTTCCTTCCATAGCATACCAGAGTCCCTCAGCTCCACCGAGTACGTCATGTGGATAGTACTCGACAGTCGTCAATGACGTCGAGTTTCCACCAGTCGGAAGAAGAACCAAACAAGACTGAGGCACTCTGAAGGCATCCGCAGCACGTGACCCAGCCAGTTTCAACGTCTCTTCATGACCACTGACGCACCAGGGCGATACGTACTACGTTCCGTTTCTCACGAAGTCAAACCACCTCACCTCCAGTATACGACACAAGCATCTATTTTCGTAACTCAGTATAAGGTTTTTCTAAGTTTTCGTCAGGTGCCATGATTTACCACCGTAAAGCAGCACATGTACTAAGAGCGTAGGAAAATTAAACTTTAAAATTGCTTGTTCTTAACCAAGTAATCTTGTTCTTTGTTTTGGAGCTCGTTGGTGCGTTTGGCCATTGGTATAGGGGTGTCTAACCTTAATCGCAGAATTGGACACTTAGACCTTGGAGTGAATAAATATAGTTTATAATAAAACAATAAAATCAACATTCTTTAAACGTATTTTGTAAAAAAATACGCCAATGGTAACATGAAAACCTACTTAATTTAAAAAAGGCTTACAAAGAGTTCAATTTTTATAAATGATTTGGTCTTATTAATATAAAATTATTTCAAGTAAATGTCAACTACATTCACAATCTTGAAAATAACATCACCCGCTCATGGTGCAAACAATGCACCAAGAAGTATGATTCTAATGTGCTTTATTTCTAAGGATATTTTTTCGTGGAGAAATATAATACATGATTATAGTTCTTTTCACCAAAACATGTCGGTGTTTTCTTAAAATAAATAAATTTAGGCTTCTGCTGGATTTTTTGTAGATTTGACGAGGCTGGTTGTCTGGTTTAAAATATCGTTTAAAACAAAAGATAGAGTAAGATAACTGGTTAAAATGAAGACGTTCTGTAGTTCGTTATCAATAAGTGGATATTAATTGGAAAACATTTTAAATAAATTGAAAAATCAATAATATATTACATAGTATATTGATTATCTGCTTAAACGAGCTTCAATGAACAGATAAATAAAACTTTTCTTTTCGAAAGATAACACGGTCATTATAAGTATGAAAATCTACTTGACATTGTCATCCCTTATAAATTTATTCGTTTACTTTGAAAAAGATTAGTTTACATATTAATCTTCCAGTTCTTTATTAGGATACTGAATTTCTATTACTTTCCTATAAATTGAACTTTTTAAGCCACGATATCGCCGAAATTCTCCAAATCAAAACACAGAAATGTTCTTTTTGAATTATTCTTCCTAATCCTACTTTGAAAGTATTGGAAAAGTATTATAAACGAAAAAGTTACGAAGCCACTCAATTCGGAGACTGTCTTTTTGGATAAAGTCAATAATTTGAATATTTGAAAAATGTTTTTCTATTCGTTTCGATAGGTATATCTACAAAACCATTCAAAAATGTAAATTGAACGCCCATAAATCTATATATATAAATATATATATATATATAAATAAATGTTTGTTTGTCCCGTGTGCGTTCCTATACCATTCATCCGATTGAGATGAAACTTTGGTGAATTGTTGTATGCGCACCCGTAAAGGTTTCTGGAAACAAAACCCTAAAAAATTAAAATGAAAAAAACTGTCGAATAGGTGCAAAGAGTGACATTTCAGTTCGTGTGTGATATAGCAAGTGGTCTTTATTGTTAAATTCCAATTCGCAACCTTGAATGGAAAATGTGAAGGAAATGATGTACTGTAACCATGAATCCTTGAGAGATATGTCAGTCAAATTCAAACGTCTGCAGTTTGCAGACTAGCATTTGCAATGAGCATTAAAAAAGCACAGGGATAATCGTTACAAGTGTGTGGTATAAATTTGGAAAATTCATGTTTTTTAGATGGACAGCTGTATATGGCCTGCTCACGCGTCTGAAAACGGCGGTGTGCACGCACCAGACGGCAAACAAAACATACTGTCCATCCAAAAGCATTTCAATGAACATGATTAAAACACAAACATTTTATTTCTTTTGGTGGCATTGCAACGCTTGCCGGGTACTCGCTAGTGAAATATAAAAATTCAGGTACGCTTAAATTATCCAGAGAAATAAATATCATATTATATTCAGAAAATGTGTTTTTATAAAATTCGATCTATTTCTTATCCACCATAGTCGAAGTGTGTTGGGTAAAATTGTAGTTGCGAATGTGTTTACTGTAAATTTATGAAAGCATAAAATATATTATTTATTCAAAATGTTTTGCTAAACTTGAGACGTTTTTCGCTTCCTTCAGAAATCAAATTTAGCATTACTTTTACAGCTCTATAATTGAGATGATAAGTAACTGTTTGAAGACGTTTCTCAAAGAAGTAAAACGTGTGTTAAAATTAGTGACCAGTAGAAAATTTCATAGTTATCTGTAATAAAGCATGTTTGTTAGTGAAAGAATATCTTGTGTCGAGCGCTTGTTTTATCTCCTTCATAAAAGTTTTTTTACATTATGTTTTTTCAATAATGCATGTTACTTATTACATTTCTTAATTTATTACTGTTTAATGTTAATCCTTGGTAAACGGACAGTACAGATATAACATAATGAAAAAAACTATGTAGCGTGTAAAACTATTGGTACCATTCTTTCTTTAACAATTGTAAAATAAATACAAACAATATCTAGCTTTTTTGATCATCTCAGTACTTTTATTAATTATTTTGGGCGTTTACTATCTTTGACAATAAAAATGAAAATAACAGAAGATTTACGCAAAACGTACGCATGATGTGTTTAAATGAAAAAAAGTGTCCATAATACTTAACAGACAGTTGGCATTTTATGGTTTCACTTGTGTGACAGGTTTCTTGTACAAAAATAACGTCAAATAATTCCAGTCAAAATACGAGAAACAATTTGAAAAAAAGACAAGCAAAAGTAAATTGTATTATGAAATCATTCTGGAGAAAAATGTTTGAATACAGGTTTATAAGAAATTAATTGAGAAGAGATAAATATATTAAATTACAACGAACAAATACAACACAATATTATCATGTGTTCATATTGTATTATCTACAATCTAGACTCATATAAGATCATACCTTAGGTTCATTCAAGTTTATTTACAATTATATATATATTTTATAAATGAAAGGTCTAGTATCATATTCCATAATCTCCAGCATATGAAATAATGAGTTATGTATGCCGCATTAAATTTCATGTTCACACCTACCATTTAGTCATAAAATATCTTTCTAAACTTTAAATCTCCCATTTAAAATAAATCTCATATTCTCTAATGCTCTACAATAGTAATAAGCTCGATTCCAGCCAATGAGAGTGCACCATTGTACTTACCAGTGTTTGTATACACTGCATTTCTATGCATTTGTAACTGTGCCATGAAAACGGTTTTCTTGGGTTTACCAAAAATAAGCCTTGATGCAGATTTGTAGTTATGATACTAGAGCCCTCAAATGACACATGACGTGTTAAGCAAAACATCAATCTCGATTTTCAGATAGTTTTAAGATGCAAAGAAAGAACTTTAGAGTTGCGAACAAATAAATAGCTTAATATAAAATTAAAAATGATAACTTAGTTAGTCCACTTGATTTATCACCAACGTGACGCGTTCTCCTCTTTAAGAAGCAAAAAAAAAACCCCGTTTATTAATCATAATCTGCATTGAATCAATGAATTAATAAAATATTGTTGATATCCATGACTTTGAATTCTTATACATAAATCAATTTAAAAATGTATTTTTTATGACGTGTTTCTTATTCATGGACTCTATAATCTTCGATTTAAAATAAACGTATTATGACAGCAGTCGTATACTGTTACTATTGAACTAAAGATATATCGGGGATATGGTAAACCAAAGTGAATATTAAATTATATATTTTTGGCCATCTTTTGTACTAATTTTGTTAAAGAAACGTTATTTCAATATGTCGTACTAGATTTAATCTAACAAATGCCGTTATAATGCGATAAAATTGCTAATGAGAGAAGTAATATGAAAGAAAAGTTTTAATTAGGCATTATAGCCAAAGGCGAGGCGATCCATTTAAAAGCCTATTAAAAAAGTAATTTTCGCGCCTGCTTTTTAAGTTGGTAAATAAATAACGCACTAAATGACCCAGAAAAATTTTGCAACGCAATTCTGAGATGCGTATCGCTGAATTACGATTATAAATTATTCTAATTGTAATAATTCTTAATGTGTAACCTTGATTCAACAATTTTATGAGTTCGTTATTAATTTAAGGAGGGCCTACGTCAGTCCAGTAGATAACATAATTACTTACCTTTTCTTACTTAGTCTTTTATTGTGAAAAAAGTATGCCACTGGGTACGACAATGTATTCGAACTGTTAAAAGATAGTAAGTATTAAATCTACCAGCCTCCTGTACACGTAGTAAAAGGAATAATCATTTATTTTGGGGTCCGTGGTTCAGTGGTCAACTTCGTTGCCGACGGTTACGGATGTCCCAATACAGACAGTTTCATTGATTGATTTTTTAATCGATTTATGGATCCTGTTCGTATGTATGTATAATTTAAAATAATTTAAGACATCGACTGAGGGTGCTTGATGGAATTTCAATATAAAATTTGAATTATTGAGATTTTGTACACTTCCATGTATTTTGTCACTAACGACCCGGGTTTCGCCCTTCGGCATCCCCATTCGTGCGCTCGAATGCCTGAGGACGCTGAAGGGCGAAACCCGAGTCGTTAGTGACAAAATACATGGAAGTGTACAAAATCTCAATAATCCAAATTTGGGTATGTATGTATGTTTGTGATGTCTTAACTTCCCTCCTACCTATTCAATCTTGAAAAATGGGGCGTAGCTAGAGTGATTAACTAACCACTGATCCTATCCTAGCTCTATCCTTCTATCCCTAGTTTCTTCAAAAAAGATAAGTTGAGTGCCTTAATAACAAACAGTTCTCGTAGAAAAACTCCACCATGAGTTCATTTACCATATATTTTGAACGGGAGCGGAAAAAATATGTAAGTACATATTAGAGGTATAAATATTATTTTTGCAGCAAAATATTGAACATTTTCATTGATTCGATGGTTTTATGTCACAATAAATATCATATACAATAAAAAAAATACGAAATTTACATACCTACTCAATTTTGTGTTAATATCCAATTTATATTGTTTCATTTACTTTGAGTGACAATTTATATTAAAATCTTAAATATTCCACGTCGTAATTATTGGTTTGCACTTATTCTGAAAATTTGTATATGCAAAACTGATTGCACATAGCGAGTGAACTGATAACAAAACACGAAAGTAAAGATTATTTTTTACGTAATAGAGATAAGGTTTTTAATACATGTTATAAAGAAAGCCAATTGCACATATGAACTCCAATATTTTGCAAACGTAATAGAGAATTGAAATAAAATATAACGTTGTTATTTTATATATTTTATGATATTTAATCAAAACTCTCATGATACACAATATTATTTCCATGTCAAAGACTTGGCAATTTTTCCCTTTCAATGTAGTCTGTATGCATGATTACATTTCAGACGTATTGATTGGCTGTGTTAAGTAAACTCGAATGGCATGGAATCAAGCGTTTGTATAGAAAATGTACTTAGCTTTAGCGCAAAGAATGAAAATACTCACGAGAAAAATATTTTTGCATTCGGCATTCGTAAAAAATAATTTATGTTGATTTCATTCAGAAAGACCTTCAAATGAAATGTATCACGCAATAGATATGACTGTGTATATTGTAAAAATTAAGCCATCCAGCAGCGGGCTGTGAATAGGATGTTCTTAATTATTAGCTAGAAAATAACACAATAATATGAATGAATAAAACTACACTCTTTGTTTGTAATATTTTTTTGAAAGACGAGCTTAGTGAAATAAATAAATATATCTATAATCTCAATAAATTTTATGGTAAACGTTTAGTAGGCTATGAATTTCAATGTTTCGTTAAAGGTTACAGGTATTGTAAGTCTGTATGTTTTTTTTCATTGACATAAATATATTTTTTTCCATGTCCGCTCCCAATGTGGAGCATATGGTCTCTTAATGGAGGTATCTTAACAGAATTTTTCTATGAGAACTGCTAGTTACTCAGTTGCTGAACTTCTCTTTTTTCGAAGAGATTAGGAATAGAAGAATAGGGCTAGTGGTTAGCTAATCGCTCTCGCTACACCCCGTGAGAATTGGATGAGTGGGAGGGAGGACTCAGACTACGAACAAAAATCCATAAATCGATTGAATCGATCAATTTATGAAAACCGTCCGCATTGGGAATTGAGCCCGAGACATCTGTAACGGCAGCCAGCGACACTACCAACTGCATCACGGACGCCGACATTCTCTATAATTTTGTTTTGTTTCAATTGGTGTGTTGAATAGATATCGAGTCTATCTTTGTCCGATAAAAATAAGCATCCTTAGTAAATGGTAGCTAAGTATCACAGTGAAATGTTCATTCAATTTTATTCATTAAGTTCTAATTAATATCCACTAGTTACCTGAGATAACAGACCACCATCAAGTTATATCAAAGATTGTTTAGAAATATTATGACAATGTTCAAATTCACTTATTGAGTGCAATATGACTATCTTTTCAGCATTTATAGTTGTTATTGAGTCACGTTGTGACCTTTGCTTTATAAGATTCATATTAATCAATTGTTATGTTTCATTAATATCTTGTTTTAAAATGGTACTTATAAAGCTTTTGAGACATTAATTCAATTCTTTAGTTATGTGAAATTATGGGAAAACTCTATACACTGTATTAAAACACTACAATAAATGAATCCACACTTCAAATAATGTTTTATTAAAAAAAAAATAAAGAGAAAATTCTTTAAAAAAAGAGTATTCTGCTGGTTCATACATATTAAAAGTTAAGATATAAATTGGAGCACAGTTATTTTTTAAAGCCTTTTGCTTAACTTTTAAAGCATTACTTGAAAAGAAAAACTCTTTTAACGTCATAGCGTCATGTTAGTAAGCTATCCTTGAAAAAGTGCATACTGCATTATAAAGGTTTCAAAACTGTCTGTTATAGTGTAATAATTTGGTTTCGCTTAATCGTTCCTTGTATAAATACTCATGTTTTTTTATTTGTTCAATATAAAACATATCGATGGCACTTATTCAGAGAAAGTTAAATATTTTCTATGCTTTCGATGTGTATTTGCCGACTTGCGAGCACATGTTTGCTTTATACGGATATTGATTTTGTAACACGTGACTCAGATTTCTATACGAGAGAGTTGGCACCAGAAAGCTTTAGGCCATCGCCAAAAGCACACGCAAATAACATTTAGATTTTAGAACTGAAGCTTTAATATTGAAATACTCGCAGGTTCAATTTTGTCGTTGTGATGCTTAAAAATGTATCATATTTTAATATGAATAAATAGAGCTTAGTAATGTTTAAATGTCATAAAGCTTTAACTTATATAAAATATGATGAAAGTAAAGCACATTAATCGATTATGATATTTAAGAAAAAAAAACTTACTCAAAATACATTTAAATCCTCAATTTAGTTTTGTTGAAAAATTATAATTTTCAGTCCATGAATATAGCTTTTTTACAGCATTAATTTTATATAAATAATCGTCAAATATTGGATTTCATAAATAACGAAATGTTATGATTATTTTTACTTCATTTTAGATTTATCACTTGAGTGAACCATATTTCTTTTTATATTTTGTTAGTATATTAAAATACTTTCCGATATTAAATTTGAAACCGCGATTTTCGTTGAAACAGTTTTTTACTCTAGGCTTGAACTACAAGTATAATGTACCACTTAACCTATGTTGGTATTACATGTGTAAATTCATATTCATGTTTGACATGATCAATATTTCAGTTATATTATGTATAAAGTGTTTACGTAACGTATCTTCTAACATGAAGCGTACGTGGGAATCCACCAGAGGCTATGAATAAGCGTTCTTAATTACGTCAACGTAAAATGTCTGAACAATATTGTTGTTATCATACAATTAACATACTTTTACAAAACTTATCAATTAAAAATAATCCATGTTTGAAAATGAAGACACAATTTACAAGGAAATAATCTTAACTTTCTTTATCAATTAATGTAATAAAGTTTTTTTTTATTTATTAAAATGTTTGCCAATAGTCACTTGATATAAATACAAAGACGATATAACTGTTACTTGAGATTAAACGAAATAACCAAAATATATCACAGAATTCATTTCCTTGATCTCAATATTAATTATGGTAAAAAAAAAAACCAAAATGTGAACTTCTGATCACTAAACAAAGCTTTAATTGCTAGTACTCATATAAAGATTGTGATAATTCTTTTTAAATTCCTCATAGAACGTTTAAAAAGCGACGCTAATTATGCTCAATTTACAAGACTTAAACAAAAAAGTTAACCATTTGCTTTTAAGGTACTATTTCATCAGCACAATACTTAAATTATTTTTTAGTTAAATTAGCTGATTTAGGATTGAGTTTTTAAGATTGTTGAGTTGATTGATAAATAAATATGTATTTATAGAGTAGTCAGGCTTTTTTTAAAGAAACTTTACAATTTATTCTGGAGTTGTGCTATATGAAATAGAATGATGAACAGTACCACATATAGTAAATAAATTTTTCAGTATTTATATTTGGTTTAATAAATTACACGGAAATAAAAAAACTCATTTAATTTACATCTTGTACATTTAAAAATTACGGTTAAGCCTTATCGTGTCATATGTTTTTAATCATAGTTTTAGTCTTGTTTTCTGTGTAATATAACAATTGAGTAAATAAATGACAGTGGGTATTCCCCATATTATATTGTTTCTTTAATATTTATTTGTAAAGAAAAGTGATATAAAAAATAGTTTATAATACACCCCCGTGTCTACTTCATAATAATATATTGTAGAGGGCTATGGAAAACAATGTTACGGTCTCTAGGGAAGGAAGTCTTATTACTGTGTAAATGTGGATTGAAACTACAGCACAGATCAAACGCTAGCACTTTTCAATATCTTGAACCGCAAACCCACACAAAAAGCATTCCCACAGCCAAACGAAAGGAGGATGCGGTTTTCGCATTCTCTGATATGAAATATTTATGAAAATACAGCATGATCGTGCTTTGGAATATCAATAGTTTATGAAAAAAAGACCCAACATATCTCGAAGAAAAGAGAAAAAATGAAGTAAAATCATCAGCTATAATAAATATTAAAGTAAAAAAAAGTAACGTATTTTTTTTGAACCATGTCTCTCCCCAATGGGGAGCATATGGACTCCTAATGGAGGTATATCAACAGAATTTTTCTAACAGAACTGCTTGTTACTCAGTTACTCAACCTCTCTTTATGAAAGAGAGTAGGGATAGAATAATAGGGCTAGTGCTTAGCTAGTTACTGTCACTACACCTCGTCGTTTTTAGGATTCATAAATTGATTGAAAAATTAACTTATGAGACTGTCTGTAATGGAATTTGAATGTGAAACTACCGAAACTGAAGTGGACATAGTTAACCACTCGACCGCGGACCCGGCATATAGTTAGCAATGAATGGGTTGAGGTCCACAAAAATCTTACAATATTGTTGATTTAGGCATGAAATTATCATCAAAACTAGTAAAAAATGGCTAGAGAGTAGTTTCGACTAGTGTGCAACAAGATATCATTATCCTAGTTAAATTTAATATATTGAAACAAATTCACATCTCATGGAAAACATTTTCTATAAATCATTGTACTTTTTTCACGATAAAAAATTATTCATGCTGTATTCAATGTACTAAAACAAGGTTTCAGGTTTGATATTGAGAGTGCATTTCATTCTGAAAACGAAACGAAATGCAATTTCAATATGAAAAATGAAACGCTGAAATCTTGAGCAGGAGAATTTTTTTGCAATGAAATGCGGAAAAGCTTCATTTGTTATCTTGACAAATGAATAAAAAATACAATTTTCGTAAGACTTCAAATATCGCCTTTTAATGGGATATATTGATGATGATTAAATTATTACATTCGATTATTATTGTTATCACTTTTTGTTTTTGTAAGTGTTTATAAAATTTTATGTTCGATGTGTTATGTTTATGTTTATTAAGTTTGAAATATTTTTTAATCTGTATGAAAAAGATTGTCTCAAATATACTATTAAATACTGATAACAATAATTGTTGATAGTTAACAATGATTTCAAGTAAAGGAAAACCAGAAATGGTGTAAATAAGTTCAGAATATTAAAAGTTAAATAAGGTAGTAGTAATGTGCATTATAAAAGAATTATGAAATATGGCTTTTAGCCATTTTGGCAATACACAATCGTCAGAATTATTCAACTACTACAGGTCGACAATAAGTAAGAGACATCTTCAGAAGTGTTTTCATTATTTAAAATGAATGAAGTCAGTTCTGGGTTCGGGATTCACAGTAAATGTTAAAAATAATTCATATAAATACTTCCTGATGGACATACAATACCTAAAAAACTTAAACATTTTTCTCATATTTCGTTAGATAATTTTGACAATGTATTTTGCTATTTTTTTTTGCATTATTTTATAAAAAAAAACAATTTCAACTATAACTCATTTATCAACAAATAAAAAAAAACCCATGCACAAAAAAATATAGTATAATATTATTCATTGTAATTGAAGCAATAATTCACACAAATTTGATTTTAAATTTACAATTAAAAAATGAAATTACGCTTAATGACCAATCCCAGGATCCCGGGATTGAAAAGTTGTCAATTCCGAAATTTCGGGATCAAAAAAAGGGTTCGGGATTAGATGCCCTAAATTAGGAATATCTCACTCAATTTAATATGTGCAATAAATTTCACAATATCTGGATAAACTACCGGTTATTTAAGTCTGTGAAGAACTTGGTGTATATATAGGTATACGATAATTAGGTTTTAAAAGAAAAAATCTCACAAATAATAATGGCATTGTGCGTAAAATAGGTTAAACGGGAGGAAAAGGCTCATATTTTTTTTTTCAACGAGTATCGAGGAATTTCAGGAATTTTATTAGGAAACTTGGGACAAAAATGCCTTCAATATAGTCAGAGTTTTATTGAAAAGGGTCTAGTGATTGAGGTTGACTTATTCAATTTAAACATAGAGTGCCTGCGATGCAAACAATTCGTGTAAAAATGTAATTATTGCTTGACAAAAGGTAAAAATGTGAAATATCGATCATTACATTTACGAAATGAAAATATGAATAGATAACTTTTTGTAAATACGAAACTTTAAATATTAAAACGAAATAATATTAAATTTCTGAGGCTACTAATCATTTTTTTTGTAATTAAATGT
Source organism: Himalopsyche phryganea (assembly GCA_022494535.1). Lineage (NCBI taxonomy): Eukaryota > Metazoa > Arthropoda > Insecta > Trichoptera > Rhyacophilidae > Himalopsyche > Himalopsyche phryganea. The sequence goes on along the minus strand of JAGVSL010000035.1, from coordinate 1,856,164 downwards.
ATAGAATTTCTGTTCATTATAACAGCATGGCTTTCATTGGGTTTCAAAGCAGTGCTTCATTTTTGGTGAATTTTCTTCACGAGTTGACATTTTTTGATAACCTATGAGTAATATTTTTAACATATTTGACTACTAAGTAATTTATTATTATATTATTTAAAAAAAATCAAGTCAGCCTACAAAATAGGGTACACGAGTTCTGAGGGTAGTATTTTTCTTAAGCAGTTGCTCTAATACAATATAAAATTCTTTTAGTCTTGTAAATGATATTATTATTTGTATTATATTTGTCGGTGTCCATGGCGTGGTTGGTAGCGTCGCTGGCTACGGTTACGGATGTATCAGGTTCAAATCCCGGTGCGGACGGGTTTCATAAATTGATTTTTCAATCGAATTATGGATTTCTGTTCGTAGTTTGAGTGTTTTGTGATGTTTAGAACTCCCTCCCACCAATCCGATCCTTACAGAGCGTAGCGAGAGTGATTAGCTAATCAATAGTCCTGTCCTAGCTCTATCCTTCTATCCCTACGATTTTTGAAAAAAGAGAGGTTGAGCAACTGATTAATAAGCAGTTCTCATAGAAAAATTCTGTTCAGATACTTCCATTAGGAGACCATATGCTAAAAATGATATAAATGTTTTAAAAAATAAAACACAATTCATTTGTACTACTTCCACATATTTATAATGATCAGGACCGGTTTCGCTCATCACGAGCATTATCAACTGATGTTGATAATGCATATGTGGAAGTAGTACAAATGAATTGGGTTTTATTTTTTAAAATATAATGTCTTTCCACCAAGAATTGACAGTTAACACCTTAAAAGTGATGATATTAATGGTTGATATTTTATAATTATTGCCTCTTTAAGCCTCATTAAACCCAAGCATATAAAAACTGAAGATACACCACTATACTTATTTTAAGTTAAACATCTATGTTCTACATGCATCAAAGATAAGTAATCAATAATTATGATGAAGTTTAAATTGATTGAAGTGTATATTTTTTTTTTCATTTGAAGATCAACGTGGATTCATAAGTTTATTTAATGTTAATCAAATTCTCTATTTAAAAAAAATTTTAACGTTTTATTAACAAGTTTTTTTTAATTCTAAGAATTTGTTTTATATAGAAAAAACTAGATGTGCATGAAATTGTTTCAATTTATTAAATGTCAAGTATGATGGATTTTCACTTCAAACAAAAAAACAAAAATGATGTATTTTACATAAGCCATAATAGTTGAGTGTCATATATTGAATGTTATAAAATATGAATATATTTCATCAAAATACTCAGTCATTCTCTCCTATACTTAGAGACAAAACGAAAAGTGCTGCGCTACCCCAGGTTTTCAATATATTTAAGTTTTCGGTTTATGAGCACTTGAAATATATTATAAAAATCGCTATTCGATGATAGTATTTTACCTTTATTCGAGATTGTGTCATAAAACTCTTTTACATCGTAAATGTATTTACCAAAAAAACTACCTTATGTGAAAAATATTTTTCAAATGGATGAATATTATTATTATGGAATCACACAAAGTATATTTTAAATATTTAGATGGATTCAGTAGTTTTTTTAACCGTACGTATTTTCACAGTAAAGTATAATAATTTAGACTCACGATGAATGAAGCATATATAACGCTACGGATTTTTATTTCAACTAACTAAAATATCAAATTTGGATTATTGAGATTTTGTACACTTCCATGTATTTTGTCACTAAAGACCCGTGTTTCGCCTTTCGGCATCTTCAGGCATTCGAGCACACGAATGGACTCGAACTAAAAGACAGTAAAAAGTGTCTAACGTTTATATAGAAGATACAAATACGACAAATATTATTTACGAGGTAAAATATTATACGTCTGAGAGCCACACTGATACTAGAGTTAATATTTCGAGAATCGCCTTAATCCTTATTTTGTAAACAACACATTAACAGAGTGGCGAATTGCCGCCTTCCAACTACTTTTAGAAATACCAGTGATTTTACAATTATAATAGCATTGTGGGTTTCGACGGGATGCAATTCGACAAAAGAGTAAATATATACAATCATTCCACATTTAATGACATCTGTTAGGTGTTTCAACGTATAGGATATAATAACGGAGAATTAGGATGATATTGAAATTCCATCAAGTACCCTCAGTCGATGTCTTAAATTATTTCTTAAATTAAATTAACTAAAATATAATTTATCGTTGTATATCTTTTCACAATATTGTTTATATATTTTCAAATGCTATTAAGGTAAGGAAGATTTGTTACTAAGCAATTGTTTTATATCAGTTTTCAAGCCGAGTGTTCAACGCTCATGGGCGGTTATCATATTCGATTGCGGTGTCCACGGGTTGGAATCCCTGTGCGTCCACTTTCATGAATCGATTTATGTCTTGTTTTCAAAAGTGTATATTTCTGTAATTTCTACATTCTCTCCAACCCAACCAATCTTAACAAAACGGGTCCTTATCAAGAGCGGTAAGCTAGCTACAGGTTTTGTTCTAATCCCATCATTCTACCGTTGTATGTAAAATTATTTAGAACAATATATTTGTGTACACAGTGGAACCCGGTATATCGCTTTCGAATTCATCTATTTCCAGCGTATATCCGTGTTCCATTGTGTTACTAAGCTACAACTTTATAATAAAATGAAAACTTGATATTTTAAAACACGACGCTAAATTTTATTTTTGAAAGTGCAAAAAAAACATTTTTTTTAAATTAAATTTTTAACCTGATAATAATGTGATAAAAACAACATGCACATATTATATCTTATTCACGTAACTCAATGTAAGTTTAACAAAGAAACAAAATGTTTTTTTTTACCTTATGAAGGATACAGTTGCGTTTTAAGTAATGAAGGGATTTAGTGAGTAAATAAAGTACGTTTTGGCTTACCTGAAAGTAAAAAAAATTAACTTGTATCAAAATGTAATACATATATCGAAATCTGTATAAAAACTCAATAAAATATTATGAGAATACAAAAAAACGGTTACTCATTACAAAATGTACCCATTACACTTAATGATATCAAAAGTGATGTAGTAGAGTAAAGTCATGTCAAAACCATAAAAAAGACATTAAAAATTAGCCATTTTGTATTAGAGAACATCATAAAACGGATTATCTTTCAAATTGTGAGTATATTAGGAAACGTGGTTTTAATTTATTATTTATATTTTAATATTTCCAGTGTGTTGTGAATAGGTAAAATGACAAAACTATTTTATTAATGTCTAACAAGAATTAAATTCTAAAAATGAAAATTTTATATTGTGAAACACACGGTCATTTACTAAATTTGGATTATTATTTAATCTTTTACCTTTTAAGTGAGGCCGGTGGATTTTTTACCATTGCGTACTTAATTATATTTAAAAATGGCTATTTTTGGATGACGTAGACTAGATTTGGTATTTAGCACATGCTTTATTATAAAATATATTGCTTTCTTTAGCCCTATTTATCTAACCTGTCTCTAACTCTATCGCTGTACTGTGGTGGCTTGGATCAGGATTTGTATTAAATTTATAACATTGTGGCGACAGACATCAAATAGATCTCTACTTACAGAAGCTTTCCGTTCCACACTATTTTTTTCAAACAAACTTTAGTAGATAGCAACCAGGCTTTGTGTGACTGAAACTGATTGTTTAATGCTACTGTGTTACAGATATAAATACGTGATAAGTACGTTGAGTGCCTTGGAATAATAGAGATTAGGTTTTGTGAGGATTATTTAAGATAAGGCATATTTTCGATTACCATTTATGTTAAATTTCTAGAAAGTCAAGAGCTTAAGTTATCTGAATATCAGTCAAAGGAAAACATATTTTATGTCAAAGTTTATTCTGACAGTTGCTCTATTGAATTTAAAACTTAACTGATAGCTTTGTATGAAACAACAGTGGTATTCTGCCAAAAAATGATAAATAAAACAGCTAGGTTACAGAAAATGGTCATTAAGTAAATAGTTTTTTTTTCTATTAATGTACCTAATATTGTAAATTATATAAAAAATATCCAAAAGGAAGAGATAAATAGTTCACTCAAAGGTCAAAAAACAATCAAATGAATGGATACAGTGAAATGTACATCATTTTGATTAAATCTGAAAATCTACAGGACGATCAAAAAAATAAATGATATTTTTTTTTGAATATTGACAATTGTTCATAGAAAGATGAAGGTGCAAAGACATTTTTTCCATAAAGCAAAACCAAAAGTCTTATACTAATTACACAATTTTTACAGCATTTTCAATTTATCGTTATTTATTATTTGAAAATTACCGTGAACTCTTTAAATGCCTTGTAATTTGTCAGAGATACAATCAAATCGGCATGACCGACGGGGCCGACAGATTCGACAGTCGTGTCGTCTTTAGCAATTTTTCTCGTTCGTTGTCCATGTTTGGACATTCCCATATATTAGCATCCTGGATCATTTTGCCACATTTACATAGTGGAATATCTAGCAACCGCCGAAGCTGGAAGAGCTTCGCAGCGAAGTGACTATGGCCAGTTATGAATTGGCTGGTCCAGAAATCAGGAGTCAAAACTTAAATTATTATCAATTATTATTATTGTATATTTAATTTTTTTAAGCCTTCACTTATTAGATATATGTATAGAATTATTGTGAAATTTGGTTAACAATAAAGGTCAAAAAAGTGGTAACAATAACGATGGAAAAAATTAGGCCTAGTATCAACAAACTATGATTTTTACGGTAAAAAACTACGTTATTTTTTTTTAATGGTGTCACGTTTAAATAACGTCACAATCTCGAAAGACAATTTAAATATAGCAGAGATCAATTGGTTCAATTTCATACAAGCGCCATTTGTAAACTGTCTTCTGTATTTTATTAAACATTAGTCGCACAAATGTTCATGAAGTTACTTGTATACAAGATAAGAATAGTAATATTTCAAAGTGGAATAATGTTTTGACACGCACTACCCAAATACAGAAGCATACGAAAATGTCTCGTTAAGGTGCCTATCCATATTGTATTGGAGTATATTTACAATTCCGTCTGTTTCGCACGATCTTTTCTAACAGACGGCCCGCGGGCAAAGGGGTTTCCATCAATAATGGTATTGAACCCGGTTTGACACAGGGCAGTTGTTCAACATATTATTTTCATTCAGCGAGCTTTATATTATGTTACACAAAAAATATTATCGGTATGTATTCTCCACGGTGAGAAAAGTCTATGAATAAAGCTATTCAATATGTACTGTACATATTTAGTGATTTGGTAGAAATCGTTCATTAACAGTACGTATACGCAAGGTTGTAAAATAAAAAAAATAATATTTAAAAAAAGCGATTAAATATGAGTGACTGATATAAATTAAGAATGCAGTCAGAAACATTTGTAAATGAATGATGTTAATAACAGAAAATTATTTGCGTCCAAAAGAATCAAGACAGCCTTTTCATTATCACCACCTATCTAGACATTGTTTTTGCATATTTCACATTAAACAGAAACGTAGCCGCTTACTACATCGGACATAATATATGAATATTTCATGTATTGGAGTTGAGTAATATTTTAAAGGAAATTAGTACTCAACCGAGCTCAAAGATTTAAAAGAAGATGATAAAAGCAGTTCCATTGTAAGAGAATAATTGTTAACATAGATTTATTTTTTAAATTGTTTTTTGTTTTATATGGTAGTGGTTTTGCAGAGTCAAAAAAAGTAGGTATCTTTAAAACTATATTTTTTACTTTTGAAATAATTAGAGTGTAATTAATGCGATGTAGTTTTGTGTCACTGCCTTTGTAAAGCGTTGCTTCACCCTAAATGTTTCCAATCGGATGACACGAAGGGTCGCCTAACAAGGGATGATTAACATAGACACTACGAGGTATTATTCTGACAGACATGTCTGTTTGGTTTGACTCTCCAAATATTCTGCTTTTGGGAATATTATATTGAATCTATGATAACAGCTTTAATGTTTGATGTTTTGTCTACAAAACAGAATTTTTTAGTAGGATGAAGAATGTTTTTTTGTTATTTTAATGCTTTTACTCTCTATTGCTTCTCATAACCTTACTTTAGAAACAAAGAAGTTTATTATTTTAATTTTTAAAATTTTAATGAAAGCTTGCTTTAATGAAAGATTTTAAAAAGGAAAGCTTATTTCATATTAAAGGAAAATTACAAGTGTCTATCGATAAAAGTGTATGTCGCACCATATAAAAAATGTATTATATACCATTTTTTATTATTATAAATCGTAATAAAAGGAAAATATTTTTAATTACTGCGCTAATTAAATTTATTATTTATTGTTAATATTTAGATGAAAGACAAAATAATCAATTGTGAAGAAAATATTAATGCTACATATTCCGCGAAGATTATTTCAACTGCAGGTTCCGTTTGTCTTGTGAAAATTTATAACTGAGCTCAACCGGTCTTTTCGGCTTCAGCCCTTTATTCAAAAGAGAAATGTCCATTCTTAAACGGCGAAATTATTTTACTTTCAGATACTGCCCTTAATACTTCTTTACTTCATTAATTTGCGCTGAAATACAATGACTAATATATTTCATGATTTTGTTTTCATTACTGATATGAACCATTTTTTAGATGTGAATATAGTATGAGATTCAATTTTAGTGATTTATTTCAAAGCATCCCCAAATATCTCTGAAAGGTCCAAACTTCTATGCTCCGTTCAAACTACTTATCGTTCTTCGTCCCGCAATACGCACGTGACCTGCCTAACACAATGGTATTTTTATGATATCTCCAGTGAACCCAATCAAATGGAAGGGAATCCTACACCGGTATCATTGGAGGCGATTTGTGCCTCCCTTGTGGCAGCCAAATAATCAACCAAAGGGTTTTTCAACCCTACTTTATGATGCACAGGAAAATAATCGTGATAGACTGAACCTATTACAGACAGAATAATGATTTCATTTAATCTCGGAAGCTTAGCATTGTATCCTATATTTAGTGTATTCTTTGGTGTTATTGCATTATTACTTCAAAATCACAAAAACAATAAAAAAGAAAAATATTTTTAAGTATGCGTATTTAAATTCTCAAAGTTTTCCGTCGTTCTTCAGTTCAGCATTAAAGTGTTTGAAGTCCCGAAGGAACATTTTTATACATCGTATTTCAATCTCTTAAAGAATTCGAAGGCAAGATTTTCTGTGATATATTCATTCTGTCTCTTTGACTAAAATCTGGAAATATGTTCAACGATTGCTTTGTTAACAATTCTTGGTAAATAGTAACCCTTAAAATACTCGATTCCGCAGATGACTTATCATAATTATATACATTATAAAATATTTTATATCGAAAAGAGACATTTTTAAAATGCATTAGTTTTTCTCGAGAGTCGAGAAAAGTCACTCGAGATCAACTAGAGCAGAAAAGACATCAAAAAAACTAATTTCCAATATATTATATTCAGATAAAAAAAAACAATTTAGAGGTTTATTTCAAAGCCTATTCGCATCAATTAAGCTTGAAATGATAATAATCCTATTGTTGTATTTTCAATTAAAGTTGAGTTAAATAAAATTCCTTAATTTACTCTAAATATAACAGCACAGTTTTATTGTTCATAAAGTTAATTTATTTTGTTTATCAATACTTTTAAAAGTTGATTATTAGATTTGGGATAAAGTTTTGTTTGCTCAACAAATTGAATTTCCAAAAATAGGTTTTGTAGATAAGAAAGCGAAGGAAGTTATTGTTAACCAGTGAAAGTGATAAAGAAAACTTTTATTTGTCATAGAAAGGCCTTACCTAATTAGGTTTAGGAATTTTATAAAAGAAATGGATATTTTATGATTCAAAGAGAATTGACATTATTATTGTAAAAAAACGATTATATTTTAATGACAAGATGTTCAAAAAAACGAGCACAAATATATCCAAACATATTTTATATAAAACGACTGCTACAGCAAAAGTTATTATATTTTTTTTGAAAGCTTTTCTGTATTAATTTCTGAAAACCTTCAATAATTGATTTTATTCAATAGAGAAACAGACAATAAAATTGAATATTTTTGTTTGTTTATTTATTTCTGATAAATACGGGAAGTAAATAATTAAGATATGTTTACTTTTTTGTATTTTTTTACGCTTGATTGATCAGCATGTCAGAAACAAAAATATTCTGTCGCTTATTCACAAAGATATCCAAGGAACAAAAGAATTCAAAAAAGCATAGACAGAAGGAAACCATTTTTTTTGTTAGTCGGCGGGTGTTGAAACATTTTCGGATTAAGAAAAACTTTCGTTTTCATTGTAGAGCTCGTCTCTAGAAAATATTTTTGAATTTCAAATGATACGTAGTGAGATGGTGTTTCCATTGTCATTTTTATACACGCTTTGTAGTTTGACTTGGCATAATTATCTTCATTTTTAAAGATTACTTTTTTATTCGTCGCGTCATTCTTATTACGATTATGATTTTAATGGAATATATCAAACTGTCTAGACAGAAAAGTCTCATCAAATATTTTATGTGGTAATTTAGCACTACAATATTTTTTTTATATTCATGACCCAGAATGTAAATATTATATTTAAATAATATGATTAAGAGTAGAATGATTTTATAAACAAAAAGAGTTTAATAAATTTAGGCTAAAGACACCTTGAAAACAAATTTTTTTCATTTAAAATTGATTGCTGGTAATAACCGAATTTACAAAAACATATTTCAGGATTTTTTTTTGTAAAAATTTTTACCGTGTAACAACCGACGATTTGCTTTTCATGAATAATTTGGTATGTTTTGTAATCTTAAATTTTGAAATATAGTTGGTCTTATAGCCATGGGGTAATTGCTTTTAGGCTTTCGTTTGACTCAGCTACGCGGCAGAGGGTTTGATTCGCCGAATGGATCCTTTTAAACGTTGATTTTTCAATGAATTATTCCTTTTTTTTTTCAAAGGCTGTAATGTTATGTTGTCATTCCTTCCAACCCGCCTTATTTCGAATATATGGTGGGTGAGGAGTGATCAATTGACTAATTACTAGACAACTTTTCCATCTTTCTATTCTTACTCTCTGAGAAAACCGATCTTGATTAAATGACAGATATCCCAGTCAGATATCCATAAAGTTTTTCTAGAGAACTTTCTATTATGTGGAAATTGTTGACAGAATAAAAATGGTCTGAAAATTAGAGTTTACAAGAATGTAAGCTCATAAAACTACCAAGTTCCAAACATAAAAGTGCTCTAGTGAAAAGCTACAAAATTTCTGTTAAAAAAAATTAAGTACCGGCCCACGAAAAGTATATTTTATTTTGTGTTCTATACAAAGATATTAATCATTGTATTTAACCGAAATAAAGAGAATAACGAGTTTATAGCGATAAGTTCCCTCCCACTCATCCAATACTAAATGAGGAGTGGCAAGAGTGATTAGCTAACCACTATTCCTGTCCTATCTTTCTTGCAGAAAACTTCTGTTGAGATACCTCTAATAAAATCTAGAATATGACATGGAATATTGCAGATAAAGATGTATTTAAAGTCTCAATGCTCGTTCAATTTTCATCGTTCCATTGATAAAGCGATTACGTTTAAGGGTACAATTTATGCTTCGAAATATAATAGTATGCTAAGCTCATAGCTCCATTATCAAACAAAACTCAAAATGTCAAACGCATGCAAAAGTATGTTTGCGTGCCACCCCATCACGTCTGACCCATTTCTGTGGGAAAATTTTCGCTTCAACCAAAAAGCCGAATCCACTGCAACCATCTCTCATATCCTCCCCACCTTCTGCAAAACCTCATTTCTCACACTCGCAGTTTTTGCTGCGTGACGTCAGGCGTTGAATTTTGTTAACGAACGGTGTGCGATTTTTTGAGGTTTAAATGCTTATCGTGTAAAATATAATTCTTTTAGTATATACATTATTTGCGGGATTTTTTGAGAAGTCTTTAGAGAAGAGATAGGTGGAAAAGAATAAACATTACTAATATACATATTTTAATTAATGAATTGAAAGGTCAAAATTATTTTTTAACGCATTTTTTGACTAGCGTGATCAGAGTAATAATGATATTTATTTCTCTAGTTTCAAGGTTCTATTTTACAATCGTTCGCTGAATTTCTTTTTCTTCCATTAAAGCTACATATATATATAAGAATGAAATACACAAAAATTTGATTTTAAAAAAGTTAATAGAGTTAAACAAATGTGTGGATAGATTTTAAAATAAATATATGTAAACGTTTGGACATTGAAAGCCTTGGGCAAATAGTGGACGCCTAAAAGCGTTACCATTTGACTACAGCAATCTCAATTCAAAACGGCTTAATCTATAATCAATATATGCATACATTAAATTGTTTAACATCAAATTTTAATGAAAATTTCATAAAAAAATAATCGTAAAATAAAACGTTTGGTTTTCCTGGAGCGTCCGTAGATTCTTTATTCAATAATAATCAATCAGTCTAGAAGTGGAATTCGGAAATCATTTCAAGAAACATTAATAAGCCAAATCGAAAGAATGAAATATCAGTTATATTTCTCCCCTATAAAAATAGGTAGGTAACAAAATTAAGGGTTTGCTTATAACGGGTATGATTGGTTTTGGGAATCTCTTCATAAAAAAATGGTGTACTAATTTGTTCTATAATCTTCTACGACTTGAGAAATAATTTCATACAGTTTTCATTTTGTAATGACATATTATATTTCATATAATGCTTTAGTCAAAAAGAATGAACAAGTAAATAATAGATATTCCACAATTCAATCTCCAAGATCACAACAGCTTTTCTTATCATTATGGCAAGCATTCATCTTCTTTCTTTATAATTTGATAATTTGAGTAATAATACACTACAGAATTTTTTATTATAATGATATGATAAGCAATAATGGTTAATATTATGCACGTTATTTTTGATGGAATTGGCGGTAATTTTGAACAAAATCATCTTTCATATAAAATTGAAATTGACAACTTTTTGTTTCATTGGTTGCGTTACTAGGTGTAGCAGTTGTGTTTCGCTTCTTTGAGAAGCATCCTCAGACTTATTGTATTGGCAGATTTTTTCGTATAACGTAGATATTGATTCTAATTTTTTTCCTTATAAATGAGAAATGAAAAGTATAATTTTTCATTCAACATGGCGTTGGGCAGGATTAGACACAAACGTATTAACTATCTTACTAATTACGATCAATTACTTGTGTGTGGTGGAGAAACTCCCATCGGAGATCAATTGAGCGGGAGCATTCGTATTATTAAAATGCTATTTACTATTTTAAATGCTACTTACTAATAATTTATTCTTAATAAGGCACTTACTACGCAATTAATTTTGAATTCTTTACTTGATTAAGTATTTCTGCATTGTTAATTTTATTAAATTTACAATTTTTTCCATTACATAATTAGCAAATTCTGAAATATAATTACATTAAGAACATTTCATAATATTATAAGTTCCTAACTGTCTGCCCAAAATAAGCAGCTCGACAGTTTACATAAAAAAGTATGTGTAGTATATCACTCTGAGATAATGATTTTTTTAAATTTAATTTCTTTTCAATAATACTTTACATCCCACATTTTGTTCATAATCTTTAAATATAAATATATTTGACTTAGACGGGGTCAAATTTACAATTTTTTCAATTCGCTCACTTCTAAATATAACGATGAAGCAGCTGAAAAACAATAGTAGGGAACAAGTAAATTTTAAAGAAACTGTTTCATTGAAAAGGTGTAAAATTTTTTATTTTTATGATTTTGTTAGATTTCAAACTGGATTGATCCTTTTATGGTTACGTAGTAGAAACATAATAATAGCAAATTTCACACCCCAAACAAAGAGAAGTTATCTCGGCTACACATATAAAAAGCGTTACGAATGGCACTAAAACACTTTATCTGATTCAACAAAAAAAGTGTTAAAAGTCTCAAATAAAAAGTAACGGATCGTTGTAAAAAGTTTCAATACCGTACTGCAACGATTTCGTTCTTATCTTGGAATCGTATCGATAACGTAAAAGCATTAAACTTCGGTACTGATTACTTTGCCCGTTTTTTCTTTTCAGCTAAGGTTATCGAGATAGTTTGTCTTTGACTTAACCGCAATTTATTTTTGGAAGATACTACGGATAAAATCTATGTGTTATATTTATATAGATGTCCAAAATAATATGATTTATTTCTAAAAGTTTTTTGTACTACGTACAATGTCAGCTATTGTGTGGCTTAAATAAGTTCATATTGATCTGTATCATCATGCTTTGAGTAAATTTACAGAGAGATTTTTTACATAAAATTGGTTATGGAATATACTTTAATTATTTGAAATTGATAGGTAAAGAATTGAAAGTTATATTTTCTTCTTATTCTTCCACGCCTTAAGATGCTGGAAAATAAGTGAAATACGCGGCACAACTAGTAGCACAACCATTGAAATAAAAAAGTAATGAACTTTAATGTTATGTTTTCAAAACGGTTCTAAGATTTGTATAGTTTTTTTATCTTCTAAGTTAGCAATATTCCCTCCTTATTTGAACCATAATAATATATGATTGAGACACGGTAGTTTCGAGATTCCCTTTCACCCAATTCATGTTGTAGTTGTATTGATCCACCGAAAAAGTCAAATGAATTGCTGCCAGTATCAGGGTGACGGGGTTCCACTACCATCGGAAGACGATTCAATTTTAACCAAGGCTCACACAACTAAGAACTAACGTAATTTAAAGTTTTGAGATTTATAATTAACTGCACGCCTAATTAATAAGAAAATCAATGTGCAGATTTAACTATTATTTTATATAAATATCTGTTTTAGAATATTACGAGAGATAAATAAATAATAATGCTTAAATTGGTGTTATTTCATTTTAATTGCCATTTCTTCAATGCAATTTATTATTTAAGCATCTAGTTATTCAAATATTTAATTTTCCGACGAAAAAAAATGTTAACAGCTTAGAAGTATACTTCAAGCAATAATACATCATTCGCAAATTGTTTTTATGCCATTATTTAAATACCATAATAAAAATTTCCTTTATATCCAACACATAAATCTGATTTCACTCCAGCAATATTCGCCTTTTCCTCGTTGTGGAAAATTAATTCAAGTTGCGTAGTACCTCTCCTCTTAAATCTTATTTATTCGACGTTTTTTAAACACCTGGCATTCTTTTCTTTTCTGTTTTATTTTTGTACGACGTTCCTGGAGGAACTGGTCGATTTTATCGCTGTTTTATGCAATAGATATTACGAGCAAGGGTGCCATCGATTGAAACAGATTAAGGTGACAGACGGTGGCGCTTAAGTAAAAGTTACATAAACATCATGCATTACGTAGCTATATTTTATACAAAAAAGTGGCTTTTTGAGTTTCTTAAGTAATTTTAGTGTTTGGTCAATATCTGCTTTTGCTTAGTTATATGAACTAAATGAGATTTATTTAAGATAATTATGAATAAAATACACTTATTCATGTACCCAATAGTGTTTTTAAATGTATATAAAAACGCAAATTTAATCATTTACGTTAGAAAAGGAATATACTATGCCAAAATTTTAATATGGCAAGTTCTCTTGTTTCGTACTTATAATAGTAATTCATATATCATATTAAAAACGAATAATTGGTTATAACACATTCACATTATCTGATGATTTTGAAAAATAAAACATGAAGTGGAAGTCATGATTATTGAGAATGAAATACATTTATGTCTAACATTCAAAATGAGTATTCAAGAAGTATGGAAGCCAATAAAATTGACATATTAAGCACTTCTATATTAAAGCGTACTATAAATCGTAATTTAATAGTACATGTGAATTTAAACAAAAATTTTTGAATAAAGGATTGTTCCTAAAAACCCGCGGAAAATAATCGTAAGCCAAATAAAGCAAAACAATGATTCGGAAAACAAGGAATCCAGAGACCCAACACATGGTAACCCATTAAATTAGCAGCTAAGCTATGAAATCAAAAACTAAATTTGAATTAAAAAAGCTTTTGTGTGCTGGCACGATCGCAAAAATATTAGGTGTATTTAGCGACTATTTACCATTTACCGACTGCGCGTGCAGTAGTTGTGCGTAGACAATAGTATTAACCTCATTTCATATGCAGATAAACGCTTACATACCGAATAGCATTTTAAAAATACAATATACTTTGAAAATTAATGTAAATAAGATTTTGTGTGTTTATAATCGTTTAAAATTAATGTTTATAAATAAGTGAATTAGCACTCTTTAACATTAGTCGGTCATGCTCCGTTTCATATATTTTTGTAGTGATTTATTAATCATTGCTAAATTATTTTCAATCACAAAACCATTTTGAGCAAAAATATTCTCTAACAGCATCAGGAAAATTCAATAATAGCCTCTCTTTTCTGGTTGACCCACTTTGCCATATTAGGAGCGATTAATTTTTGATTTGACAGCTTTAGTTGTGTGAATTGAACTAGTTGGCACGAACAATGCCTGGCAACTTGCCAAGTCTACGACAGCACTACGGCGTAGATTTTGGTAAAGCCATCGCTATAAAATCGATGGTTCACGAACGATTGTTCTATTCAACCAATTTTAATTGTATTCCTGCTAAGAGATTCGATTTACCACCGTTAACGGTATAATTCAAGATTCAGAGTGATCTTTTAGCAAGATTATTCCAGATTACAGATACTAACAATATGTAAGTGTAGTGTCTTTTTTACTACGAATGATTATGTGAATTGCTTTTTACACATAATGTTATGTAAGACTTGACATATCTTTACGTTCTTTCCAGGTAGTTGTGAGTTTGCTTTTAGAAATAATTTTGCCCTGTTTTCATATTTTTTTAGCAGCGGTGCTCCAAATAGGAACAAATTAATCGGTTATTATAGCATTTTTGAAACATGACATCCAGTGATAGAATTGAATCAGTTGTAAAAACTGAATGATCGAATAGAAGGGCAGGTGACGAAGTTTGAAATATGCATGTATCTGTATACTCAGGAATAAAAATATTGAAAATGTACCTATGAAAACTAACATTCAATACTTTGAACCGCCATTAATCAGAATATAATTTAAGAGGCTATAAAACCGAAGAGATATCATAATGTTCTATCAAAGAGAGCGTAAATTATCAATGACTACTTTCAGGTATAGTAGAAATTTGATTACGTGTATATATACATATTTATATATGTAGGTATCAAATCTAATTATTGCAGTTAAAAAAATCCGTTTTAAAATATAAAACTAGAAAAAAAACAGTTACATACTACTGATTTATTCGAAATTATAAAGATATAGTAGTGGTTTTGCCTGACGGGAATGAGGTTGAATAACCAATTTAAAAGCCAAAACTAAATTTGATCGTACCAACTGAAAAAATTTCAACAGATTTTAACGGTCAAAATTATTCATTTTTGGAAAGGTGTTGAAATGCGTCAACAAAACTTTAAAAATCACAACCCACTTCTTAAAATTCCCGAATCCCATAACTTCACTTACGTAGGTGTTTTAAAAGAATCTTGAATATTGCGGAAAATAAACTTTCCAGAAAATTCAAAGCACTTTACTCAAATTACCTGATTTATATTTAGAATTAAGGGTCGGATAAAAATTGAAAAATATTGCTCAAAAATACTTTTCTATTATTTAACCATAAAAATAATATAATAGTCTACTTCATTCATGTAATTTCTTGATGATTAGCCATTTTATTTTGGATTGTTTTTTTCAATGCCAGCTAAGAAACATAATGATAATTGTTTCAATAAAATCACTTTACACTGATAATTGGCTATTTTTACGATAATATTTATATTTTTTTAATTTTTTTTATTGAAATGAAATCATTCTTATTAAAGTTTTAAATTGAATGAATTATAGTCGATGATCTAAGAAGAATTTATAATTATTGTTTATTCAGAATATTAGTTTGTTTAATGCTATGTTTACGTAATATATATTATCATGCCAAACATATTATGCGAGTGGTAAAACAAATAAAAAAAATCCATAAGCTTATTTTGCTGACGGTGGTTGAGTTTGAAAAATATTTGTTTTTTAGATTAAAAGATGTCAAACAAAATGATCGCCGGTAATATTTCCGAAAAAATCCGTTTCAGACATCAGGTTTTATGTTGTGATACATAATATATTTTACTTTATGTAATAATCGTTGGCGTTCGTGGCGCAGTTGGTTATCGGCGTCCATGGCGTAGTTGGTAGCGTTGTGGGCTACGGCTACGGATTGGGTTCAATTCCTGGTGTGGAAAGTTTTCATAAATTGATATTTCAAACGATTTATGGATTTCTGTTCGTAGTCTGAGTGTTTGTGTTGTCTAAAACTCCCTCCTCACCCTCCCATCCGATCCTCACGGGGCGTAGCGAGAGCGATTAGCTAACCACTAGTCCTGTGCTAAACCTATCCTTCTATCACTGTTCTCTTCGATAATATAGGTTGAGCAGCTGAGTAACAAGCAGCTCAAATAGAAAAAATCTGTTGAGATACATCCATTAGGAGACCATATGGTCCACATTGGGAGTGGACATGGAAAAATAATAATCATATAAATCATAGTTATACGATAAATCGTCGGTATACTGCAGAAAAACATTTGGTCTAAATTTTACTGTTTTCCGCCGAGTATCCACAAAATATTCTTTGGTATTTCAATTACTATGAATGAATAAAAAATATTGTAAATGAAATCAAGTGAAATTGAAGAAAATTCACATTTACTTTAAACATGTCCATAGACAACGCTTGATTTATCTGCGGCTAAAGATCTACCTATTTTTTCAACGTCTCGTTTTCTTTCCATCGTAAATTATTTTCTTGCGCGCTCTCTACAAAGGCAAACGGCCGAAACAGAAGATTTATTACTCTTTTTGACACCGGCATATGTCTTGGGAAACATTTTTTTCGGCACACGTGACACAATTTACGTGAGTTCTACTGATCACTGATCACACGTGCGAGTGTCGTAACGGAAAGGATTGATTCAACTTATGACGTCAAATTGGAGATAAAACCGTTCCCTTTCGTGTTTTTTTTTAAATAATTTGAAAACATTACTTTAAAATGTCTCGTAATAATTTAAATACTTGAATCCTAGTACAGACTTTTAGTAAATTTATTTATGTCCAAAAGCATGGCTTGGATTTTACCATTTCTTTTACCTTACAAACTCATCCTAAAAATAGGGTGTAGGTATAACAATCAATCAACTACCTGTAATTTTGTAGCCCCTTTCGACAACATATCCTGAAAAAGGTATGATGAGTGATTGAGTAATAACCAGTCCTTGAAAAACAGCTTAGCTTGGGATGCTCTATTAAGAGTAGTTCACAATTTCCACCTTGATAGTGGACGTTGTTAAAAAAAACATGTATTATTAAAATGACGTAAGTGATATTGTGCCATCAACGTCATAAAAATGATAAAAACTTATCAATATAATAAGCCAAACGCGTTACGAATGTTTTATGAATTTGATTTAAAAAAATGTTTTGACGGTGCTGTTTTCTTCTGTCAACAGTATACATAAATGATTGATTACTTTTACAGGTTTTAATGTTTGTTATTATAAAAAAATAAATATTTGATTTATAACAGGACACATTTTGTTTTATAATTCACTCTTGTAGTATTTATTATACATAGAGAATTCAGCACTTTTTTAATGAAAAAAAAATGTAAATAATCGGATAAAATGCTTTCTCTAAATAAAATTTGGAATATATATACTATTCACACTACCTTCCAAAACACTCATCATACTTAAATTTTCTTTTTGTTTGCTGACGTCAGAAAATTTAATCACTTACCATTTAGAAGAATTACTAGAGTCATGTAAAGCAAGCGTTTCATTTTTCAATTCACAATGAAGAACATAAAGCCCCTCTGCCAGCTGTTTTAGCTCTGTAAAAAGTTGTTCATCTGCGAACATTCAATTTATTTATTTTCATTTTCAAGCAAACTTACGTTCCAATACAATGAAATAAAAGCACATACCCATTGCAACAACGAAAAAATGCTGAGCTTTTTGCGTTGGTTGTTTTATGGCATGAACTTTTTATTTTGTTATTTGTTTGCAGCAGACATTTCGCAAAGATTAACAGAATTATCTTTTTTGTTTCAACAAAAACAATACTGTTAAAATTTTTCATCAAAATAATATCATATAACGTGAATTAAATATTTCTCAGTTGAAATAAGGTAAAACGCACTATTACCAGCTTGGCACAGTCAAAGATACAACCTTTACATGATACTTAAATAACCAACCAATTATATGATTTCTGTTCCAATCAAAAATTTATTTTATAATGGTATGTAATGATGGATTAGTAATGGTCTTAAAACATCTTTATATCACTAAGTACCCGGTACTCTGTCGGTTCCTTGGTGCAGTGGTCAACGTCGTTGGCTACGGTTACGGGTGTCTCTGGTTCAAGTTTTTCAAAGATTTTTCAAACGATTTATGGATTTCTGTGCGAAAACATGGATGTTTGTGATGTCTAAAATTCCCTTCCACCCATCTGATCCTAAAAACGGGGTAAAGCAAAAGCAATTAGCCAACCACTTGTTCTATCTTAGCTTTCGCTGCACCCAGTCGTCAGGATCAGATGGGTGGAACGGAATTTTAGACATCACATACATCCATGTCTACGAGAAAAAATCTATAAATCAATTTATAAAACTGTTCGTGATGGTACTGGAACCCGTGAGATCCGTAACCGAAGCAAACGATGTTGACCACTACACCACGGTCTCACCCAACAATGATTTCGATATGTTCAATTCCCAACTATGGATGAAAAGTATATATATATCCCGGTCGTAAGTTTACGTTGATGTGAATCTTTGTTTTCTCATACGGAATTTATTAAATCGAAATATTATCAAATACCAACATGTTTGACGAATGATTGTTTGCGCTTTGCAATAAATAATATAAGTCAAATTATTTCAAGATTTCAATGCTACGCAATGTCAAATATCTCTCTAAATATATTACATATTGTAGATTAAAATCTAAAATAATGAAACTCAAAATGAAGATTATGTACTCCTTCTTGTTTACCCTTCGAGACTATTCCTATCACACTCGCATTTTCGTGTCGTTCAATATTGCATTCAATACCCTGTTAATAGAAGTTTCACTTCAAAGAACTTGAGGTTTGTATTAGAAGTCAATCGTCACGATAGTTAAGATCAAAATGTAGCTCCTAGCCTCAAAAAGGTTGATTGCCCTTGGTTTACAGTATAGTGTATTGTTTCAGTATACGTGATATGAATACTATTTTAACTTTAAATATAGTTTAAAGTTACCCTTTTTACAATTTACAGACATTTGATATAGTTTATTGTTTTGAAAGGATGTACATGGTAAGTTTACCGAAATAGTAAGGTAAATTTTTCCCAGATATTATTGATAACAGCTTGAAGGTTGCAACCATAAAAGTTTTAAGAGGTACTCGCGTAAAGGTTTCAAGAGCTTTTAGAAGCTTATTACTGAGACGATCCATTGACTTTGAAAAGCAACGTCCTTTGGAATACGGTAAATATTTTCGCTGCATAAAAGCTTAAGTGGCATAAGCCGCCATTAAGAATATGATCTCGCATTTAGCACACCTTCGAAGAAGCATATTAGATAATGTTAAAGCGGCGTTACAGAGAAGCTTTCTATATCAAAAAATTGGAGGATTTTTTAAATTTTATACCCAATCACATTAATATTTTGACAATTAAAGCTTTGTGAATCTCAGTTTTGTGAATTTATTGTTTTATGTTTTCGATTTAGTTTTTCTTCTAAGAAGAGATTTCTCTTCTTGACAAGCCAGTTTCCGATGATCTACCAGGAACATTCATACTAGTTTAAGGAAGTGAAGGCTGGTAAGGCTGAAACTCAATCGAAGCACAGGGCTCAGTCAGTTTCAATTCCAAACATATCCACAAAATTATTTATCATATATTTTTATTAATTATATTTTCCAAGAAATATATGTAAAGTTAACACTTCTCTCCGACAACCGAAATTTTGTCTACCATTTGTGTTAGTCTTTAATCGGATGTTTTTGAGATTTGTAATCATTTCTCTTATATATGAAGCTGCAAATTTTAAAGTTTTGTGTATTTACATATGGATCTTTAAATAATTAATATATTCATTCGAATCGCTATTTAACAAAACCTCTTAAAACATGTAAATTCAAATATATTTAAAAGATAAGATATTTTTCCATGTATTTTGTCATTAACGACCTGAGTTTCACTTTTGGGATCTTCAGGCATTCGAGCACACGAAAAAACTCGAACTGACTCAAGTGTACAAAATCTCAACAATTCAAATTTGATATTGAAATTCCATCAAGCACCCTGACTCGATGTCTTGAATTATCTTATATTAAATAAATTATGATAAGATGATAATAAAACCTTTGAGAAAATTTTAAAGCTGAAATAATCAATCATGTTTTAATTTAAAGCATAATTGAAATTTATGTAAATATAGTTGAAGTTTCAAAAAGAGAAGGCTTAAATGAGTCATTGAAGGGATGAATTTTTGTCAATGTAAAGGGAGTTATTATACTTATTTATTGTAAATGAATTTAATGATAATGGATCTTTTGATATGGGCAAGTTTCTTGAAAAAAAATTTTTTTTCACGGCGATTAAATAAAAATATTGTTTCAGATAATATCCATAAATAAGAAGCCGAAATTGATATGTATTCATATTTAAGGGTTAAAGATTCATACTCCTAAATAAATAACTGAACGCCACTGTAGTTTGCGGTGGTCGGTTATCTTTACGCAACTGCAGTCATAAAACGACCGTAAAAAAGTTCCCGACAAGAAAACCTCGTGTGGTGATGATGGCGTTGAAATATCGGATGCTGTATGATTAGGGAAGCATTAAATAAATAGCTAAAGCCAACGTTGACCAATATTTTTATATCTCTTTTTCACATTTTTTTTTATCGCAACGGGCTTTTTATCGCGCATGGTAGGAAACTGAATTTATTATCTCAATTTAAAAAGTATCCAATAAAGATAATGGTTTAGTTCCTAGTATTGATTAAAACATAAACCTAGGCACTTAAATGGGGGAAATCTCTGGAGAAATTTTGATACGTATTTTTGTATAGAAAAATAAATTCATTCGACAAAATTACATATCTTCAGAGCTTGATTGTTTACAGATTACAATCGACGGTGATTTTTCCAATTGATGTAACCTTCAAAATTGAAATTGTGTAGGAGAGAGTAAATACTGTTTTTATCGAAAACATTTTATGGTGAGTTGCGTTATGAATCTTTGAAATGCACTCCTTTAAATTCTCATGTTTGCAGATACGGGATTATACGAAACGACTGTCGATGTAATAGTGGCTTACATCCAGTGAACGGGTCAGAACTTTTAAAACTAAAACCAATGTAAAATGATGTTTCCTTTCCAAAAAGTAGTTAGCTTATTTCTTAATTAACATCATTTGGCTGAGACCTGGTCTGTCATCTTTAAAATGAGATGCAATCATTAACTCATTTTCCTATTTTTTTAGGTTTACATCAATTGACCAAACCACCGTCGATATGTTATCTTCAAACAATTATGAATTGATAGAAAATTTCTTAAATAATCGACAGCGTATCGTAGCGTAAAGATGTGTGTTTTTTTAAACTTGTCAACTCAAAACAAAATATTGGATTTTCTGAAACATATCCTTAGCCCTGCATTTATGAAATCAGTAACTATTTCAATTTTCAAGTAAGAAATAATAAATGGTCAGTAATTAATGAAAATGGTCACTATACACGTGGTCAGTTAATAAAACAAACGTTCAGTAATAAAATTGATAGTTATTAAATTAAACGGTAGGATCTATATATAAAGCAGTCATCTTTATATAAAACCTATCCTTTATTAATTTGGCAATTATTTACTGACCAAACGTATTTATTATTGTAGAATAAAATAACAAAGTATTTAGTTCTAGACAATTTTATTAGGTAGTTGATAGCTATTTCGGCTTGACGCCACGTTATTTTATCTTATTATAATGGAGTTCTACCAAGTAAATGCCAATTCAACAAAGTAATTATTATTCACTGACCATTTAATATTTTTTACTAACCATTTATCGAATTAGTTACTGATTATTTGAGTCGTATAGTATCAAAAGTAGAACTATCCACTATTTGAAGTTTCGAGATTAACACGAAAAACGTTATATTGTCGTTTATGACTTTTTTGAGTTTTTTAGTTTTTTGATGTTTTAAATTTGTATGAGCGGCCATATTGTGACATCACTTAGGGTAACTATGTAATTGGCCGAAAGTATGATTTACCATACCGTTGACTTCTGTAAATAATTAGTTTCCCATATATTATTCGGAAATACTGCTATAAGCGTCCTTGCAAATGACACTGCATTTAAAAAATAGTGTAAGTTTGCTTTGTAGTGTCAATCGTTTTATGTATTGGAACCGTTTACACACAATTATGTAAACATTATAATCTTTTCAAGTTTTCACCAATTTAAAAAAAAAGTGGATCGAAATAATAATAAATACACAGGCAGTACATCTAAAACATTGTTTGAAATTATTTTGTTTTACATAAATATTTCGATATCGCATTAGACTGATCCGGGTTGATAGACATATTAAAAGAATATGTATTTCTACTAAGCGCTGTGGAAAGTCAAAACAACTTGACAAATATTGACGTTGTATCGTTGAATAAATAAAACGGTTTTCGTCATTTCTGGAAATTCAGAATGGGCAAAAAAGTCAATATTTGGCCAAATACGACAAAAGTAGAAAATTTACATAGTTTTATGATTTTTTTGCTGGATACGTGTACAGAATTTAAAAATGTTTTATGAAGTTTGATTTTAGCTGGTTTAACTGGAAATCATTTCTGGTGACGATGTCATCATTTCAGATAATTGGGTTGGTTGCCGAATGTTGAAAACTAGTAACTGGTTTTTTTGAAATTCCGTTTCTTTGTAATGCTCTTGTCAATTAGTCATAATACAAACACTGTTGCTGAAATTTTGTATGAAATAAGTGCATATATATAAGTGAACTCAACATTGCTAGTTGTTAAATTTATGTTCGTGGAGCGTAAGACATGCACGAACATATTTTTTGATGATGATGAAGATTTTGTGTTAAAGCACTTACTATGTTTTGAAAGTGGACAGCTGAGTTGTAGATATGCAAATGCAGAGATATATTATGCTGATCGTCATAGACCATCTTACCGTAGAAGATTATTAACTTACTTGTATGGAAAACGAGCCACGTGAAACAACGTATTTTTGTGACGTTTGTTGGGTGATTATAATATAGATAATTTACGGAAAAATATTACTTTTATGGAGCTTGTCGCACTGTTATTTTATTCAAAGAAAAAATCTTTCAACAATACTTACCGATACGTTCTTTGAAGTTAAATAAATTTATTATTACTGAAACATATTTTCAAGAAATAAATTTTAATTATTGATTAAGCTTCTGAAAAATGATTGAAAACATCGAGAGTTCCGGGAACTGAGGGATACAAATACTGTTAAATAAAATAAATACTATAAAGGTATGTGGTCATCTGAGTTCACTAAATGAAATAAAAAGAAAACCAATAAACGACATTTGATTTATTCGATTGGCGTAATAATTTTCTACCTCTGTCACAGAACACCAATTGAGAAATAAATATACCAAAGCTGATTTCATGGTTAGAGTAAAAGATATTTTTAAATGATCGCTGATTTCTCTAGAAATACTGAAAGAGAGAATTTTATTAATATTTTCAAGATGTCAACAGAGTAAGAGCGATTTATTGCAAGAGTTTCTCATCTGTTTTCTGTTAATTACGATTTAACTGAGAAGTACTCAGAGATTTATGCCGCTGAAACCTTGCAACAGCTCATTTTTAAAAGAAATTTATTTGAAAAACAGAAAATGTTCTACTTCTTATTAGTAAAGTGTGCTTCCGTTTGAACGTGATGTAATTAATAAATGTCTTTTATGAAAGAGTTCAACTGTGTACTGTGTCAGTGAAAGCAAAGTCAGTTGATTTGTATTTATTTTTCAATAAATTCTTAAAACAATTCTTTTTTCTTATTATGTTGCTTTTGAAAAGTGCAATATTAATATTTTCTCATTGTATCAATGATCACAACTCAAAACAAACATTCATATATTCACAAGTTTGCATTTTCAAATTATAAAAATTAGTATATTCTACTGTTTAAAGACTATTTATTATTCAACCAGCGGAACGTATATTGGTAAGAAAAAGGAAATCTTTTTTTTTCATGCCATTTCAGTATTGTAGGTGATCATTTTCTTATTAACTTGGTATTTTATTGATAGATCTTCATTATAATTAATATTAACTGTAGATTTATATATAGTTATTTTGACATCATTTTATCGGCATGACCATAGTCATAAATATATAACTACTGCAATGCCATCTATTGTATCTACGCTTAATACGATTTAAATTTTTGCTTAAAATGATCTATTAATTGTTATTATGTGCTATCATTGTGTTATATTAAGCCACTTTATTTATCAGTAATGGTAGGTATGTAGACAATAATATTCTATTATACGATTTTGAACGCTTAATTAAACCTATTAAAGAACTATAAAATAACTATCATTAACTATCCTTGAACATTGCTAAATTGCTGTATATTTATTTATAGAAGCCAAGAGTTTTTAAACATCGCTATAATAGTTTTTCTAAAATGGAGTAAAAAAAAATTTTAAAAGATTTTTTTTAACGTTTTATTGTCATATATTAAAAATATATTTACTGTAGATAGCAAAAATATGAATTCAAGTAGATACATTTTAAAACATTTGATTGCAAATTTATACAAATCATTTAAGACATCGACTGAGGGTGCTTGACAGAATTTCACTATCAAATTTTAATTATTGAAATTTTGTACACTTCCATGTATTTTGTCACTAACGGCCCGGTTTTCGCTTTTCGGCATCTTCAGGCATTCGAGTGTACGAATAAATTCGAGTCAATTCGAGTCCATTCGTGCGCTCGAATGCCTGAAGATGCCGAAAGGTGAAACCCGGGACGTTAGTGATAAAATACATGGAAGTGTACAAGATCTCAATAATTCAAATTTTATACAAATCACAATGTAATAAGGAATATAACTGCTTCCGGGACCTAAAACCTCAACTCTAGGAAAGTGAAATATCTAAATAGAGAGGTAGGTGTATGCTCGGTTAACCGCGTTAGAGACAAGAATTGTTGACAAGGCAATTTGCGCACAAGAACTGTTAATGCCAATAGACAGGATGAAGGTGAAGAAAATTTATTCATACGGTATGTATCCATGAGACGTTGCAACAATGCTGACCTGAATCCGAAAAGATAGTCGATATAAGCAAATGGCAATGTATACTAGGGACTTTTCCACTTTGATGTGTATTGATATTTTTATGATGACATAAATATTCTTTTTAAAACAATCATAACACAAATGGAGTATAAAATTATTAATATTGATTGATATGAATGACTACAGACTATTTTTTCTTTTATAGAGTAAGAAACTATGATAAAATTATATTAGAAATACGATACATGTGTTGCAGTTAAGGTCGAGGTGACAAAACGTGTTGTGAAGTTTCTTGTGATTTCTACAAGAGAGAAAGTTTGTAACTTTAGTTTTTGTGCTTCTAGTAGTTATTTTTCTGCAGAAAATGTATGATATGACAAAGTTTTATATCAATAAAACGCTTTCAAAATATCGTCGTGACAAGAAAAGAATTGAACAAAGAAGATTTTATCCCAAGTATTACTTTTGTCTCAGTTCGAGTCCATAATGCCTGAAGATGCCAACAAACGATCATTAGCTCTATAAAATACATGGAATTTTATTACTTTTGTGATAAATGTATTTGGATAAACGATATTTAGATATACGTAAATTTTAATGATTAAAAAATAAAATTGATTTGATTTGCCAAATTTTTACCTTATTTGTAAATTATTGTTCAGTTGATCACGTAACACACGAACATATTTAATCTTCGAATAAAGTTTGCAAGCACGATTAATGAAGCAGTGGTTTTAATTCGTGTTCATATCTCGTTTTAAAATTATTATATGGAATAAATAGTCAACAATAATAGATAAACATTATCACGTTCTTGTAATTATGTCAATATTTGTTTGTAACACTAGTTAATTCACATTTCGTAATTTGTTTCTGATATGTGATAGATATTATTTTAAGCAATAATATAAATACCATGCACAAATAATACATATAAACTTAATCATCATTTAAAAGTGTAAAGACATGTTAATTTAATCAGGACAAACTGATGAAAACTCGTTACGAAAATGTGTAATGAGTGTATACTAAACATCAGTAAACAAATTATTGTTTAAATAATAATAATGTCTTTTAATGAATGTAGATGTATTTCAATGAATAAGATACACGTTTCGTGTCAAACTGCAAATGAGACTTGTCGGGTCCGTGGTACAGTTGTCAATGTCGTTGGCTACGTTTACGGATGTGTTGGGATCAAGTACCGGTACGGACAGTTTCATAAATTGATTTTAAAAACTGATTTATGGATTTCTGTTCGTATGTATGGATGCTTGTGGTCTTTAGAGTTCCTTTCCACCCATCTGTTTTTAAAAATGTGGCGTAGCGAGAGCGATTATCTGACCACTAGCCCTGTCCTAGTTCTATACTTCTATCCCTATTATTTTCGGAAAAGAGAGGTTGAGCAACTTAGTACCAAGCAGTGTCTCGTAGAAATCTGTATGAGATAACTCTGTAAGGAAAAAAAACAGCAAATAATAAGTCCCACTTTTGAATTCCATAGGAACGGGACACTTGCACTTATAAAATATTGCCGTGTAAATAAGAAGTAAAAACTAAAAACTCAGACTATCCGCGATGCAGTTTTTGTCATAATTTACAAATTAAAAGAATGTTCTCTAATAATTTCAAGCAAAACTAAGTAACTATTTTATAAGCTCCCGAAATGAATGACAAAATGGAAAAAAAGAATGATTGAAAAAATGTATTTAAATTATTTTAGATTTCTTTAGTATATATACCGCACAATATATTTTTAAAAACAGTTGATAACAATGTTGTTAAATGAATACTCTGTTGATACTGCTTTTTTGACGTTTTTCTATTGAAAAGCTTTTAGTGCCCAATAAAGCTTGTTACATTCGGATATTGAAATATTCCGACGGCGAAAAATGCATTCACCCGTTCAGAAAAAATATTTGATAACAAAATTGCAGAACGAACTCAGTATGCAAAATACATTTTCGTTTTATTCATATTCGTATTGTACGCTAAATATTACCGTACATTTTGGTATGCGTAAAAAGTTAAAATAATACGTAGTCCAAATTTACTGATGAACTTTTGTATAATATATTAATCAAATAAAAATATTGGAACGTTTGGAAGTAAACTATTGGAATGTTTTGAAATATTTACACGCTGCATAGCAGTTATTTTTGGTTACTTTTTGTTTCATTTAAGTATATCCAATATATTATTATCTATTATTTTAATAGCAATGGGAAAACAGTAGACGGACAAACAAAGTTTACGTGGGATGAATACAAAAATTGGATTGCTGTCATGATGATGTAGCACAACCAAAAGCAATAATTAAGTCTGCAAAACAGTATTGAAGTTATGAAACATATTAGATTTTAAAGTTAGGAATAAATAAACAAGC
Source organism: Himalopsyche phryganea (assembly GCA_022494535.1). Taxonomy (NCBI): domain Eukaryota; kingdom Metazoa; phylum Arthropoda; class Insecta; order Trichoptera; family Rhyacophilidae; genus Himalopsyche; species Himalopsyche phryganea. Next base: position 1,828,337 of record JAGVSL010000035.1, on the reverse strand, counting down.
AAATACATTCCTCATGCCGGAAAATACAATAATCGTTGACAATTCAATTATTGTGAAAATGTTTCAAAATGAAAAGACTAGTCACTATCCTAGTGGTTACGTAACTAATAGTTATTGTGGTAGTTCTTGGTTTTTAAAGTTTTATTATATGTTTTATAATTACATTATTTAAGTTAACGCTTATAGTGTTGCAAACGAATAAAGGTAATCAAATTTAAAATTGATTTATTTGTTTAACTTTTAGTGTAAAAAAAACGATTTATTTCAAAGTTATTTATTTGGAAAATGACCAATTCAGTAAGTAAATGCTAGGCTGCTTCGAATTAATGTAAGTAACCATTTCGTACCATAAACAATGTGCAATGTTGCTGCGCTAACATGGAAAGAACCGAACGCGAAAATGCTCTTTGCCTGTGATAAATGTATGCAGCACCATTAACGATGTTTCAAAAGCTGCTTCACACACATGCATAGAAATTTACAAATCGTACTTAAAATGAACAGTGTTTACAAAGTTTGCTATATCTAATGATATTTAACATCGACTCCAAAACGAAAATTAAGAGTATTCTCAGCTTTTTAGACAGAGCTCAGATTTTCAGCGTAGAGAAAAGGAAAGAAAGGAGGAAAAACGCTGACCATAACTTGTATGTATGTGGCAGAGACAACCAAAACTATTGAAAAACGAATAACATATTATATTGAGTAATTTTCGTAAATTATTCAACAAAATGCCAAACTAATCTTGTTACTTAATCATATACAACGGGCGCTTTCCACCGTGGTAAACGAATTCAATTATTTGATCGAATTACCTGCCTGCAAGTCAACCTTATTGTGATGGTTAATATAGCATTTTACATAATGCATCCAAGGAAAAAGAATACGGACTACTCTGTAGAGGTACAAGAAAGGTTCACATAATGGCTGGAGAGGTTTTCATACTAGAAAAGTATGACACAGAGTTATCTTGCCATCTAAAGCACTGTTACAATTAAAAACAATTGTGTTTTACAACAGAAATAAATATTTAAAACCTTCATATACACCTCTCTTTAACTATTATATGCGATTTAAGTTCAAGAAAATAATATCAAAAAAGATATTTATCATTATTTTGTGAATTTGTTTTTTATATAAAAAAGCATTAGATTATTCTCTTTGACTTTTAAAACTGTTTTGAAATATATGATGACTTTTATTATGCCATCTCAACGAATAGGCAGTAATGCGTTTTTATTATTTATCTAATTAACAAAAATTACTTTATAATTTAAAACATCGACTGAGGGTGCTTGATGGAATTTCAATATTAAATTTGGATTATTGAGATTTTGTACACTTCCATGTATTTACTAGCCGGGTTTCGCCTTTCGGCATCTTCAGGCCTTCGTGTGCTCGAATGCCTGAAGATGCCGAAAGGCGAAACACGGGTCGTTAGTGACAAAATACATGGAAGTGTACAAAATCTCAATAATCCAAATTTAAAAATTACTTTAGTTATAATTTTAAAGACTAGTAGAGTTTCACGATCACCTTGTGAAAAGCTCTCTACGTCAACTTTCAGCATGTTTTTCATGCGGACGCATTAGGCTCGTATTTTCTCGCACACGAAGCGTTTTTAGAATGCATTGCAGTGCAATGTTGTGATAAACGCTGATGACTTTCAATTCAGTAGGGATCTATATATTTTTTTACACGAAGAACACAAAGATCTTTTGAAATTTATATTAATGATTTAGCACTGAATATGTTATTAATGTCAATTTTGTGTATATATGCATTTCAGCATGATACAAATAATTATGAAAATAATAAATACAAGCAATAGGAAAAACCATGTTTGGTTTAAAATATTATTAATCAATATATTATTTAAGGTAGACTTTATTGTTAAGAGTAATAACAAATAGTAAGAAAAAAATCTTTTTTGTAATGTATTACTTTCTCCTGGTTTCATTATAATTGTAAAATTATAAACAACAACCGCCGTGTGTTTTCAAAGTAAGAAATTGTTTCAGTTTTTTGAAAAACTGTAATGAATACTAAATATTCAAAAGGAAAAGAGCCAAATGTCGATGTGTCCAAAATATGCGTTTTTGGAATTCGGTTGATGTAATGGTTAACATTATATTTTTTAATTGTCAAAAGCTGGCTAGTCTACCATTTTTAACTCCATCTATAATTCAGTGAGACTAAAGATAATATTTCACACTACTTAATAATAAATACTACTAAATAATATCACATTTAACAAACTTAAATACTCGTCCTGTAATGGAAAAATCGACCTCTGACTCTTTGCCATTATCCAATCTTACGTAACATATTTTGATTAACTTTTCTGTAATATGTTGAAGTTGAAATAAAACACAATATTTAGATTATAAGTAATTTATAAAGCGCTATATAGTTAATCACTGATCAGATTTGAAAATATGTGTGTAAAAATAGGTAGATTAATGCATTGACTTAAATAAACCATTGAATTTTATAAAGTCGAATTCAAATTAAAATATCCTCCAGGGAAAAGTTTAGCGAAACAAAAAGCCAATACGAAACGAAATGAGCTTTCAACCTAAATTTTACTTTTTTGCGTTTTTGCTTTCGGAATGATAGCTCCGATACGATACTCTGCATCTCTTTCACAGCCCGTCACGTACTAGTGAATTTCGGTAGATTTAGCTCGAGGCATGTTTACTTTTTGTTCGTTGTCTGTCTCTTTCGTGAGTGTTATTTGAATTTGTATAAAAAGACATTAGTTTTTATGTACCAGGGCTCAACATTTTTCTACCGAAATTTAGTTATTTGTTGATTTTTAAGTAAAAGCTACATTAATTAATTAGCAAAAACAAAAGTGATTGAAGCATTCAGAATAACGTCTCTAGAGATTTATAAAAACTAATTATTTGTAGCATTGTATTGTCAAAAAATAACTTACTTAAAATTTGTATTTATAACATAAGAAAATTTGTCATCTGTAAGCTAGAGTATATTGACCATAGTATCGAAAACTCTGCAAGGCAGTGAAACCCGAAAAGTAATAAAACTTAATGGAAATATGACAGTCTTATCAATTAAATCAACACAGTAATATTCGATCAGAACTGGCTTCACTCATTGAGTGAACATTTTCAACCAACGAATAAATTAATGAAACTGAGTTCCAAATAATTTAAGTAATTTTGAAAATTTCTCATAACACAAAAAAATTTATTGCTGGTATAACTACTAGTGATTAAACTCTCTTTTTAACTAGAATATATTTAGCAGAAAAATAAAAAGCATTTTTTGTTTGATTTATAGCTTTGTGAAGGTGTTAGGAAACGGTGAGTGTTATTCTAACATGAAGTTAAAGAATAAATAAAATTGGATGCCTGTGATGAAAAAAAAAGAGATACATTGTTCTGGAACAGGATTTTTGTTTTTCATTATTCAATCTTTAACAATCGCTTGGCTTAATCGGTCATCGATTGTTTGCCTAAAAATGGAATGTTTCTTCTTCAATTGTTTTTATGATTTTTATGTAATGTTTACGGCATTTTAACATTTATTTGCCATTTTTATTGTTAAAAAAGTTGCGTAAAATATAACGTTATTTTATTATCTTATAAAACCCATTGAATTTATTTGATTATTGTTACATTATGACAGAATATATAACGAGTTATCGTTTCCACAACTACTCTTTAGACAAGCAAGACATTCGGTTATAATTCTTTAAAAATAAAGCACAATTTTGTACTGCTTCCACATTTTCAAAAACATGTGGAATTAGCACAAAAAAGAATATTTTCATTATATTTCAAATATATTGCAATTCTACCAAGAATTGATAGTTAAAACCTTAAAAACGATTTCGGATATAAGATAATTGATTGGAATATCAAGTTTTTATTAAAAAGAAAAACTAAATAATCACAATTTTTAAATAGACGTAAAGCTGTGCTGTTATGTAAATCTGAATCGCTTAAATTATCTAGTCTTCCATATAGTTTTGCCACTTACGACCCAAGTTTTTCATTTTAGCATCATCAGGCATTTTAGATTATGGATAAACTCCAAATAAACTATGTACAATTTGATTGATTCAAATATCGATATTAAAATTACATTAAACACCTTCAGTCGATATCATATTTTTTTAAAACTCAATATTGAATATACTTTTATGATATATATATATATATGTTTATATATCATAATAATATATATATTTTGTTGCGAAGATGTTTTTAAACATAATTTTGCTGAGACGGTTGAAAATTATTTTCTTTATTTTATTTGTAAAAAATAATTAATTATGGAACGATAAACTCTCATTTAAAATTAAAATGGAAATAATAGAAAGTAAATTGGTACACAAAATAAGCAATCGCGTTAAAATGAAGTATTGGGCATTGTTTATCCAGCTGTTTTCTTGTACCTATTATTTTTTTTCAATAATACTACCAGAAGCCATGTAAAACCTTTATCGCTGTTTCTAAAGAAAATATTTGTATTTCAGGTAACGTTTGCTTTCTTCAATATAAATAATTTTAAGAAAAGCATTTCTATTTCGAATAATTTAAATTTCTTTTCTTATATGGAGTAAAGGTAATGATTGAATAATTTGTACTAAATATTTTCGCAGACATTTCATTGACAAAAAATGATTTTAAACGTCCAAAGAGTTTTTTTGGAATAGCAAAACCTTATTTAAAAAAACCGAGGATTCTTAAAAAGGTTACATAATTATGTATTTATTAGTCACATGTAAACTGTTTACATTTCCATAGACAAAATATATAAATGTAATACAATCTTTATTTTGAATAAACTGTACACAAATATTTTTATTGTATCATATAAGTAATGCGTTTGTTTTACTTTATGAACAAAGTACTTTGTAATACTAAAAATAAAAGTCTTTTTCGCCATTCTTTCATAATCTTAACTGGTTATTTGAAAAGCAAGAGCTATAAAATCCGCTCACTAGTTACTAATGAGGACTTTGTAAATTAATTCTTTATTTTAAAAGAATGTTTTTTAATCTCATTCATAATGTTTTTCTGAATATATACCTTTCATAATATTACATAAATATATACTTAAAAAAACGAAAATTGTATGTCAGAATGCCTCGTGACATAAAAAAGTATTCCCGGGGAATAGCCCCCTATAAAATCGATCCGCACTCTTCATGTTTTGATTATATACAAACAAGGTTTCACACTTTCGGGAAACATACTAACACATCCCTAGAGTACTGTTTTTTCCAGCCAAACGCTGCTCTATGGATGTAAATATGTATGAAAAAATAGCACACTTTCTGTGAATTTTTTCAGCGACGAACAAAAAAATTTATCTTTCAAAATTAACCTTTTTGAGAATTGAATATTTGACAGCAGGAATTTGGGCCTCAAAGTTTTTGAAGGAATTTTGTAATTGCTTTTTAAACTGAGAATAATTGAGGAAAGAAAATTTTAGCCGACTGTGTTATTTGGACGCTTTAGAAACATTTGTATTTTTGGTTTATTTTTATTATGAAAATTTCCATAGATTTAAATTATTATTTTTTAATTGCTGTTTTATATCAACATACGTATTTTTAAGGTTATTTTAATAAAAATGAATAAAGTAGGAAAATTTTACATTTATAATGCTTTTTTTACTTTTGAATGTAAATTTACCCTATATAAATAATTTATAATGCTCATATTATACTATTTTTAATGTTCGTATGTGACTTATATTTATAAACATATAATATGATAAGTTTCCAAAAGAAATTATGTAAAAAAATGTTTAAAATTGCATACATAATTTTCTTCGCATAAAACACAGTGTCGTTTGAAGATGTGGAGTAATTGGAGCTCATCGCAACAAAAGTATATCAACAAAAACTGCTTGTTACTCAAGTTGTTCAAACCCTATTATTGCTAAGACAGTAAAGAGAAAACTATACGGTTAAGCCAGGACTAGGGGTAGCTAATCGTTGCAGGTACGACCCATTTTGTTAATATCGGATGGGAGGGACGGGATTTACGACATCACAGAAATTGAACACAAATCCATAAATCGTTTGAAAATTTAATTTTTGAAACGTACTGGGAAACGATTTCTTGAGCACCGTCACCGAAACGACGTTCACCACTCAGCTAAATTTTCATAAAAAGAAGCTTAATGCTTTGCAAAAACTGTGTTGAATCAGATGTAATTAGGTACTTAAGATTTTTCTCTCTTTGGGAGTATTAAGTCATTCTTTTTAATCTTAGTTTTGTAATATACTAAGTACGCTGTTTTAGTATACAAAAATAAAAATAAATAGTATTGATAAAGTAAGAAATGCGCCTACTAGTCACTTGTGCATTATTGCTAAATAATTTCGTCTATAAAATATAATACAATGTTCTTAGATTTACCAAATTTTAAGTTAAAAACTTTCTAAGCTTTGTTTGAATGGATACTGAGTGTTAATCAAATGAAAACTAAAGCTTCTAAGTTTATTTGTAACACCAAAAAGCACTCCAAACTAAAGCTAATAAATTTCGCTTTGGCCACAGTTTCAAAGTTAATATTCTGTCAAGGCTGGTCACGATCTTTGAGTTGCTTACTCAGTCAAAGACATGGCACGTAAAAAGTCCAAGACAAAAGCTCCAGCTTCCGACAATACTTTTTTTGCAAACGTTTCTGAACACAATGCAGTCACGTAATCATAAAAATGGTATACATTCCGTCATTTCTTTCATCGCGTTTTGCTAATTTTTTAAGCCAATAAGAAAAAATCATATTCCATGGTATTTTTGATGCTGTGATACAACCTCACGAATATTGATGAATTACAACGTGTATTTAATATGAGATCTTGTTTTTCATATTAACTTTGTGATTCTTGATTTTTGCGCCGTATTTTGGTATAAGAAAAGTTTTTAAAAGAATATTTGGTAACGTATTTTGGAAAAAAAAATTCTTTTGCTTACATTCACTGTCTTATTCTGAATTGTTATCTCAGGAAAATATATTGATTGAAGTTGTATTGAGTATTAACAATTTAAAAAAAGAAATATTTATGAAGTTCACTTGAAATGAAAATTGATTACATAGCTATTTAATTGGTTGTGCTATCTATATAGGTGTGACACATGTTTTTCCTCTTTGAGAAACATTGAATTTTCTCTTCCAAACACAAGTAATTCAAATTTTAAAGGTTTATTGTAATAAAAATCTAACGAAAGATTTACTCTGAAGATGTGTCGCAGAGACGAAAGACAAAAAGATATCGCTAAACATATCGAAAATACATACCTACACAATATGAATGGATAGATATTCGTTTTAAAATATTTTAAATTTATCAATTTTTTTCGCATAAATATTATTGATGTTGGTAATAGACTCTCTAAATATCTGGCATGCGTTACAATGCCACGCAAAGAAAGAAAGGGTTTGTGTTTTAATTCTGTTTATTGAAGTGCGTTTGAATATGAGATCTGCACGGGCCGAAATTTCGTAAAATTAACCGGTCCAAGCCCATCATCTTCAGGTCCGGCCTAGCCCGATCCTGAGTCTTAATATCACACTTCTTACTTGATCCCTACCTGGATTTACGGAATACCCAGATTTATTTTTATTTAATATAGTAATTCATTTATACTTTTCAAACAATATGTTATTTTTTCCATATTTATAACGATATTCATACCACATGTGGAATAAATTATTAAAGCTATGAATACTATTGCCTTATGACTATTGACTCATGACCCGAACATAGTACAAAATATTTTTCTTAAATTTTAATTCCTTACCCGGGCCCGGCCATAGCCCAAATCGGAATTGTATTTATTCGCCCGAGCGCGTGAAGATTTCTATTTTGGATACACAATATTTTTTTGTTTCCGTCTGGTATGTACACGAATAAATCAGACGGTTTTTCCAAGGTGTCGTTGTTTGTACGTATTTGATTCTTTTTTTATCAAACAAGTCGGATGCAACTGAAAATCATTAATAGAGACAGAATGAGCTATACTGCGATGGTATTCCCAAATGTATCGTACCGCTTCCGTGTCATATTATAAAGCTAATTCGTAGACCTACCGTGTAAATGTAGAGAAAATACGTGCTTCGCTAAGCGTAGGAAATACGTGTGCAGTGTGCATTCAGGTAAATTTTGCTAAGAAAGATTAACACATTAAGATTAAGATATAATATGACGCCAAACTCCAACAACTACGATGTGTTATTTAATAGTATATTTCATAATTGAGTCACTGAGTTGATAATCATGCTGAAAGTAATTTTTCAATAAAAATCAGTTTTGAATGCTCTATCGATAGATTTATCAATTTTTCCAGTTAAAGGTTTAAAATTTCGTCCCCTGTTAGAAATTCAAAAATTTTTCAAAATAAAAAATGTCGTTTTTTTACACGATCTTGATCCTCGTTTTAGACGGTCGACGCTCTCTAAGAAAAGGGCAGTGTAAAAGAATGTTTTACTTTTACTTTTACACCGGAAGACACACAATAACTTAAATAACACTTGAAACTATCATACTGCTCATAATAGTTTTTCGTGATTTATTCAAAACTCGAAAAACCTCCAGGAGCGTGCTTAGCGATTCAATTAAGGTGTAATTTTTTTTATTTCATGTAATAAATTTGTTTGCTGATTATTATCTAAGTATGATTTACAAAGCGTAATTTCAATCATATACACCTAAAGACTTATTTTATAGCTTTGGCTATTTTTCTAAATATGCCCACTTTACTATGAACGTTGTTTTAACTCTAACTGGTAGTCAGTTAGTCGAACAACCTATCTCTTGAGAAAGACGCAAAGAGACTGAATACACCTACAACTTTTTACGCGAATCGAAATATCCATGTAATTATACAAATTAAAATCTGAGCTAAAAGATTCAGTGCTATTTTGTAATTAAATATTTACCTCATATATAGATCCAAAGGTACTTTCCAAAAAAACAATGACTGTGTTTTAATTTCCCAAGAAATTTGACAAGCCCTTAATTCGTAAACAATTAAATATTCACTGTTGATCGTAGTTTAAAAATGTCACGATTATATATCTTATGGCATATAAAAAATAACATCGGAATGTTGTGTGATACGCCCATGCAACATAAAAATGAAATATTTATAACTGTTTTTGTTCATTTGCTCTCTGTACTACATTTAGTATTAACTCTGCTCTGACGCTCCTGTTAAACACTCGTGTTCACCTTTTTAGTGCCAAAAATAGAAAATTTGTTTTCCAGCCGGATATATTGAACAAAAGGCTTAATGGTAAAAGTGTCTGAGTTGGAAGTGGGAAACGCGGGTCAAATCCCTCTGGGGCCATTGCGAACGAGTTCATTTTCCAAGTGAGCGATTATTTTCTATGGAAATTTAAAACTAGAGTCACTACTTTCAGACATATAACTAAAAATAAAATACATTTGTATTGTACAAATAATGTTAATTTTGTATTTATTATAGATAAATTATGTTTATGTACTATAAAATACGAATTAATATGAATAAAAATGATTTTTTAAGGAAAAATATAAATGTTGTTTATTTGTCATTGAATTTGAGAACTACTCAGAGAACAAATTTAAATTTGGATTATTGAGATTTTGTACACTTCCATGTATTTTGTCACTAACGACCCGGGTGTCGCCTTTCGGCATCTTCAGGCATCTTCAGGCATTCGTGGACTCGAACTGACATCAGTTTGAGTCCATTCGTGAGTGACAAAATACATGGAAGTGTACAAAATCTCAATAATCCAAATTTGATATTGAAATTCCGTCAAACACCCTCAGTCGATGTAAATTAGTAAATTACTCAGAGATAAAAAAATAAAATAATAGATGATTCTTGCAAATTGTACTTAATATAACGATTAAGTCTTTCTTGGTGAATGCAATTAACTTTTTTTGAAATTCCAAAAACTCTCTTAATTGATTGTATTGTTGATTATAAAATCGATCTTTATTTTTAAGCGGTAATAAACCGTACCAAAACTTTTAAATATCTACTAAGTCAAGCATACAAAATTATTCTCGTATTTATTCTAATGGAGATAACGAACAAACAATTTAGGATTTCACTCCTTTTGTCTAAGCTGAGCTTTGTATGAGCATGGCCTTTTTGAAAGAGAATGCTGATAAAATTTTGCTCTCTGTAACTGCGCGCAAAAATCAATAACTTTGTCTTAAAACATCGTGCAAACAATATAAAACAAGCATTCGCTGTACATTTAGAAGTCATTGCATTTTATATTGCAAAGTTTCAATTGAAAACTTTGAGTTTGAAAAGTGTTCAACAGACAATTCAAAAAATTGACTAGCCCACCGTATTTTAACGGTCAATTTTTGGTTAACAATTTAAACTCGTCCGTTTTATGTATCATTTTTATCAGCATTATTTGTCCGGGCTAATTCGCGGATTCGTGAAAGTCTTGGATACATCATTTTAGCGATAGCGTACGTAGACATGTTTGATTGTTGCGTATAGGGATTGAATTCAATGCTTGGTTAGCGGCTTAGTTGTAATGAAACTAATAATGGAGTATTTTTGTGAACAGAAGTTTTGCATCGATTACTGCTAGCATGTTAGACGCTCAACCATTTACTTGGGTGAGTGTAGGTACCAAAACGAGTATAAAGAGAGATGAAAACATATGCACATGAAATTCATAACGTTGAATATTTATTCATTAATTTCTTTCGGATATTTGAACCATTGACCGTGCAACCATTAGTACGACAGCCCAGTTACATTGACCACTTTCTTGAATATAAATCTACAAATACGTTATCGAAAACCTATTTAAAGAATAAATATGAATACCTTAGAGTTTTTGAAAATGAATAATAGCAGTTGTCTTATTAGTAAATAACATTTAAAACAAAACGGATGACACAATGAGGTTCAATCTCTTAAAAGTTAAAATCAATGTTTACGTTCTAAATATTTTTTTTTCTGTAGAGTTAGTTTGTAGAGTTTACTCAAAGAAGCAAAACTTGTTTTACACATAGTAGCACAAGTGGAAAACAATGCTGTCATATTTAATTTTACATTATGTGTGATCATTTTGTTCCTTTGTGAACACGTTTAATAAAAGCTTTCCTTAGGGGTTTTGAATTTATATGGAGTTCAACTATAATGCATTAGTCGCTGTTGAATGTTCAGCAAGCGTGGATGATAAGTATGTAACGTACATAATGTTCTTGCACCTTACGGTAACAAATAACGCTTACATGCACAGTATGACGCTTGAGCTTAAGTTCAAAATTCTTCCTGACATTGTATGAAAATACGATAAAGTTAGACTCATCTCTTAGTATTATAATGTTAAATGGAGTTCTATGTTGTATGTAATGAGTGCGACATTTTATATTAAATAACGTTACGTAATTTATAATATTCTTATAACTGAATTTAAAAACATTTAAACATTTATTTAATATTTATGAAAAATACAATTTGTGCCAAGTCACATGGTATTATGATCGCTTATTATAATCGAAACCAGTTTTGATTAAATTCTTGAATTATGACATGATTACTACAGATTGCGTTGTATCATCATATAATATATGTATTTGTTCTACTAAGAATTAACAGTTAATTCATGTTACTAATAACTGTGTCATCAGGATGTAAAAATATTGTAAACCAATATTTTTTGTAGTATTGAGTGAAATAATTAAATCAATATAACTTATATTTTTTCTTCACCTAAAATAATAGGACAATCATAAAAATAAGTTTTATCACATTTTATTTTTACCTTATTTATTTATCGAAAATAAATAAAATTAACGATTATAAGATTTCGATACCAAGAATTTCTAAGAAAACGCACATACCACCTGATATTTTATTTTCACATAACATGTGTTGATAATGCAATAAACATAATAATATATTATAATCATGTTATCTGTTAAATATTATGTGAAATAGGTATATTAAATTACATTCAAGTAAGCTAAACGTGTGGAGAGTGAAGAACACTTTCAATTTTCAGAGTTGCATAGTTAAATTGAAAAGCAAATAGGTCACGAATACACGTCTTTCATCCAAATTTAGTTCATAGAGTATCGATTGCCGTATTTTAACTGTCGTAGACATCGTGCTTCTCGTAGAACTCATACTAAGCGCTTTTCGTGCTTTCAAGAATTAAGCGCTACTCTTTGGTAACGATTCGTTACATGAAAACTCCTTTGCATGCAACTAAACTACATTTTCCACGTAGACCAGTTAAAGTGGATGCAGTGTTTCTTAGATGCTCCTGAATTTGTAATTAAGTATACATGTTACTTTCATAATAAAAAAATAGGTATCGTCAGATGTAATATAACAAAACATTTTCAAAAACAGCTATTCTCACAGAAATTTCTTGTTTTTTTTGAGATGATATCATCCTGACATTTTCTTATATTTTTTGTTAGGTTAGGTTAGGTTTAGACAAATATTCATATATAGCAAAACGATCTAATGGTTTGGTTTTGCTGAATATTTTTATTGTAGTTAATTTTTCCACAATAAAAGGGTTCAAAAAAATAAATGAATGTTTAATTCAGACCATTGTTAGTATATTTTTTTTTTTGAACGTATAAAGAAAATGTATTGAATGAGATTTAACTCTCATTTTAGATATGTTAGAGTATGAGGCATTTGTTTTAAACTAATATAAATTATGTACATCTAAGTTGCAGTGGTGAATAAAGTATAATAAGCATGACAGAATTGTATGTCATTAAGATGTTGATAAATCTTTATTTGTATTCGTGCGAAAATCAAAAGCATCCAACTTACTTTGGAAATGAAATAGGTTGACATTGCTGTATGGACAAAAAGAGAGTTGTCTAAAGAAGAGTGTCTGTGGTACCTGAATGCATAATTAAATAAGTGCACAAACTTTTGTGACATGTTTTCTTTAGATACGGTTAACACATGAAAAATAAATGCGCAACTCAATATTTGATTAGCGTGTCAGTTATAACGCATAATGAATATAAAGAAAACTAATTTAGTAACTGAACAAATTTAAGAAAAAGATTGACAACAAACTAAACTGCAAATAGCCTGAATACATTGCCTGAAAGACATTAATTTAGTTTCAGTTGAGAGGCACAGAAGAAAGGCAGACCGATTATTGTGGTAGGACATGGAAAAGTCTTCCCATAGGCCGAACAATGTAGTTGAAGATGGTACGATTTTATAAGGCGTTACATAACCATGCATAATTTAAAAAAAAATATTATTTATAATTTAATAATGTTTGCCACACTTTTCTCAATAATTATACTAACAAAATGTTTGAGAACCAATGTGTCTCAACCGTCTCATGAATGCATACAAAGCAAATGCAATGAATAAGCTTCACTCAATTATCGATCGATAGTGGCATTATAACATTAAGGCTAATTTTAGATTGACGTTTCTATCCCATTGGGCTTGAGATTGCATACTTTGATATATTATTCATCGATTCTGTTACATGAATGTTACAGGGTCAAACCATTTTTTTATACAAAAGGAAATTAATATTAATGTGACCTCTGTAATTTAGTAGTATAACCTTTGCCCTAGCAATAAGATGGGTATGGGCTCATAACCGGGCAACATCAAAATCAAATTAGAATTTGTGGTCTTGGACTTGGGAAGTTGTGTCATTTCTCGTTGAGTTGATCGTGAGTAACTTTAAAAATTCTTACTGCGTTTATCCCGTATGATTTTTCAATTAAAAAATATTTGACGTATTCGTATTGTTTTTCACGCCAAATATTATTCTAAATATTTAGTTTACTCATAAAGACTACCGCGCAAGGTTATACTGAAACCGAAAAATAAATTAAAATTTATATAGCGACTTCTTAAAAAGTCTCATCACTAGATTTTAAATTTACATTTTTAATAATATTTTAGATTTAATTTGGTTTCAAAGAAATTTTAATAAATTAAATTTACTAGGTAAATCAATCAAGTGCCAACGCTTGACATGTAAAGATATATATTTATCTCAAAATTAATTCACAATTAAAGTTACTAAAGTTTACAAAGACAAAATAAAATCACAAATAATTTTTCTGAATCTGAAATACACAGAAGAATTCTGACTTCTATGCAACCGTCAGAATGAGCAGCGATTTTTACGAATAATTGGAATCTAAATTTACAAAACGCTTTCTTTTTTTTCATTTATGTTATGTTTATTAAATGTAGCTTCAAAGCAAAAATACATTAAACTATTTTCGGGAAATAATTAGGTTTGGGTCATAATTCATGATTTACCGCTTGATGAATTATTCATTAATAATTTTACGACATCGTTATAATAATATAATCGAAACTACTCTCTTCATAGAATACTAAATTACATTAAATCCAACACTAAATTCCAAATAAACACTTCAGCTTATTACAAGTACAAACAAACTCTTTGGGGCGTTGCTTGTATAGATTAAGCAGTGAACAGTGAGTAATTAATAAATGGAAAGAGCACTTTGCTTTATTAACAGTAAATCAATTGTTAATCTTACTTATAGAATCTTTTTTGGTCAGAAACTATTAAATTTATTACAGGACTGGACACACATATACATATATGTTTTAATTTTACTTATTGCTCCAACAAATATATACAACGTTTATCACTATCAAACAAAACTCCAGCCATTTTGATAATCTGAGTTTTTAAAACAGTGAAATTGACTCATCAAGAATATCTTACGGTTATTTCAATTTTTATTGAATTATTACATACATTTTAAGCTTTTTTTCAACCATTTATCTCCCAATACGTTGCATAATATGGACTCCTAATGCAGCATTGAAACTGAAAATTTGTTGTTCAGTCACTTAACTCGTTTTTTAGAGATTAAGGACAGAATGATGTAGCTCAAATATAACTAGTAGTTAGGTTATCTTAATTTTTTCCAATTTTGTCAGCGTCCGTGGCGCAGTTGGTAGCGTCGTTGGCTACCGTTACAGATGTCTCGGGTTCAATTCTCGGTTTTCATAAATTGATCTTTCAATCGATGTATAGATTTCTATTCGTAGTCTGAGTGTTTGTGATATCTAAAACTCCCTCCGTCCCACCCATTCGATCCTCACGGGGCGTAGCGAGAGCGATTATCTAACCACTAGTACTGTCCTAGCTCTATCCTTCTCTCTTCAAAAAAAAAAAAAGTTGAGCAACTGAGGAACAAGCAGTTATCATAAAAAAACCGTTAATATACCTCCATTAGGATACCATATGCTCCATATTGGGAGCAGACATGGAAAAAAATTCCAATATTTATTTTGTGATTATTCCTTTGCAAGTTCAGTTCAAGCAGAGAAAAAAAAATAGCAATGCAATCTGCTGCCAATATGTTTACATTAAATTGGCGATGAATTTGTTCAGTAGATGGGTCATGTAAAAAAAAAAATCATTATAAATATACCATTCCTGCTCTATCCTAAAAAGTAGACTTAATGGATAAAGCCGATAATAATTATTATTATATTACAAGCTTCAATTAATTCTGAATAAATGTTTGATGTTAAAATCTTTTTTAAAAAGTCTTGTTAAGCCAACTTTCCAAACTATTAAACATTCTATTCGAATATGGCTCGGCAACACAATATAACTAGGATAAGTGGGTTTCAAAGTAATTGGTTCTTACTGTATACTATAGTGTTTTTCCGTGTATGATCACTTGCCTCTAATGAATCTAACTGTATTGTTGTGGCTCAGTCTATAATCAGAGTAACGTCTCGTTTAATTGATCACATAATCGGATAATTGAAATGGGATTTGGGACAAACATTTGCGATGTAACTATATGTACTGCTTCCTTGCGACAGGGAATTAGACATATGTACACGTTCTTATGCTGTCTTATGGACATCTGATAAAATTGTGTGTGATATGTTCAAAGAACAAAGAAAAAAAAACTACTGACCGCGAAAAAACCCTAGTTTGAAAAGGGAACTATGCCATAAAAATTGTTTAATGGTTTGATATAGGTATATCCTTTCAAATAAAAAAAAATTCATTGTTTTTTCGTTTTTAATATAGTATGTTCAATGTATTCGGAGGTATTTTAGGGAGATTAATTTTGATATAAAATTTAAAAGGTTAACACTGTTATTAAATCAGTAGAAATAAGATAGTAATTATTGACGAAAAATCATTATATAATATATATAAAAATAAATTATTACTTTTGAACTAATTCTACAATTTTATATCAAGACTGTTATCGCTAGTAGTTTTCAGTTGATTAAAAAAATTAAGCATTGCGTACTTTAAAAATTACATAAAAATAATAATAATGTTGTTTAAACGAATCCAATTACAAGATTTATAAAAAAAAATAATATCGATTGAAACATATCAACAATGGTGTTTATAAAATGATTTTTTACCATTAGATTTTGATAGACATTTCTGCTGTGATATCTCAAAACGCTACTTTTTTATCTCAAAGTTACTGCCAGAATGAGGACAATATTTATGTACGGTACTAAAAATTTCTTAAATAACATGTTATGTCACTATAAACATTTTTTTAATAAAATTTGCAATAAATTACCAAAACCCGTTTTCTACGTTTTGACTAGTGTTCATAAAATTAAACTGTATATAAACATAAAAGCTCTATAATTACTAGTATGTAACAAAATAAATAACCCAGGGCGCGTTTTATTACTATAGAATACACATAATAAAGTTCGTATAATTTGGTGTATTTTGATGGTTTCGTTAATGTGTCACTTAATAGTATGATATTATAGGCTTCTGCACATTTTGCGAGATACGCGAAAATAATGGGTTATGAGCTTAAAAACATTAATACAATATTTTTAATAATAAAATTATACAAGATATGGAAAATGTCCTAACAACGAAAGCCAACTCGAATCACTTATGCTGCTTTATTAACAGTAAGATTCTTTCTGTATTTTAGCAATTGCTGTTTTATCATTAAAATGTTACAAAAATGACAATGAAAAATATTTATTCAAAGCTTAAAAAAATTAAAACAATATGTAAGGAGCTTAAAACTATTGTGAAAGATTGATAGTGAACCAGGCAACACTGACACCCTTGTGAATAATTTGACGCTATCAGGTTACAACGTTAAGGACACAACATCTTTTTGCAATTCCATGACTTCGAAACCGAGAAATCTTTTTGTTCAAATCCTCGTAGGCCGACGCACCAAAGATAAATCTGTCAATTTGACTACTATTTCTAGAAAGCAAGAACTGTCAAACAAACTTTTCGTGTCAGATTCGAACTTCATGATTATCAAATTCAGCACCGTCGCCTCCGTCGAACGTCAAGAGCTTCGTGGAAGACGGAGCCTTCGACCTGCGGAGGAACTCTTCGCGCAACACTGCAAGGCCAAATTAATATTGACATCTCCTGGATTCCCCAATAATTATCCTGGTGGTCTCAAACGCTTTTACATTATTGCCCGGGATTGGTCATTAAGAGTCTTTTTTTGTGTTACATGGCACATTTAAAACTTCATTTGTATCCATTATTGCTTCAATTGGAATGTATATATGAGTAAGTAATTTTTGGCATTGGAATAGTTTTTTGTGGATTTAAAATTAGACAGCTATTTACAAAGAAAAGAGAAAATTTTTAAAAAAAAGTCCTGATCAAAATTGTTTTATTTTATTTATTTCATTATTTTGGTAGGTTTTAGCAAATGGTATTCAAAAAGAGAACATGTCCTTCAAATTGACTTTAAAATATTGTCCTCAATTTAATCAAAAAGGGGTCCTAATTTGTCCTTGATTTCAATTTGGTTAAGGACGACTGTTACGAAATATGAGAAGGAGGCAGACTACAATAAATTTATATTAATTTTATAGGTTTTATAAAAAAAACTATGTATATGAACAACCCGAGAAACACGTTTTAGTTAATCAGGAAGTTTTAATTTGATATATGAATTATTTTTTAGCATTTACAATGAATCCAGAAATCCTGGGATTGTCAGAATATCAATCCCGGGATTATGGGATTGAATAATTCACCGGGATCCCAGGATTTTGGGATTGGAAGCCTTACTCAATATTTATTATATATTTTTTAAATATGTTAGTATTATAGTGCCATGAAGAAAATACTCTATGTGTTATATTTGAGAAAAATAGCTTTCGCTATTTGTTTTTCAGACAAGACTCTTTGCTGTTCTTTTAGATAAGTGAAAAGTATATACTATTATTAATTAAAATATTATACTTAGTATCTGACAAAAGCATGAAGATTTTTTTTATTGGTATTCATGAATGATCTGTATTTTGTTTGTTTTTCGATATGATAAAAATTTTAACATTTGCACGAAATCATCTTTCACTTATCCATCTTAACATAGGTAAGTTCATATGTCTTTGTCCATTCATTAAGAAAGTTAACGAAATCTATGGTGTATACATGCGTTATTAATTGATTGATTTAAGGCTTACCACTGAACCATGTAAAATTCCAATTATTTAGCATCTAAATCTGACGAAATATCTAATTATAATTACGAAAATAATTTTAGCCCTAACAGTGAACGATAAAAACTTTCGAACTCGTTTTGTTCACGTTAAATTGATGCGTTCTAGTCGGTGAGAAAATCTTCAACGCTTTAATATGTAGCAAAATAAATTAAGTTTTTCAATTATGATTAAATACATATGTATGTTTATAAATCTCCTGTGTTATGATTAAGGATAATATTGACAGTGCTTATGATTGAAGTTGAAAACTTCTTATAGTTGATCAAACAGCATCAGAAGTTGGTGTGTGTAGTACCTATCAACTTGATCTTCCTTCAAAGTTGTGATCTGAATGGCTTAGAAAACTTTCAATTAGGTATAACAGCTTCTGTAATACGGCAAATATGCTTATAGTTCATACAAAGTTTCAGCACTTCCCGTCTGAACGCTTCTCAGCTTATGAGAACTGTTGTCACATAAGTCTTGCCAGTTTGATATACTCACCCTATAATAAATTTGATTGTTTAATTTTTCATCAAATATCTTATGTTCGATACACAGGAGAGATTTTAATTTCTATATATAAAATGAAGCGTGCGTCTACTCAAGCCATATCATATTGAAAAAAATGGGCTTAGAGCAGTTGGCTACCAGCACTACTTTGAAATAAACTCTACCATGAAGTAAACAGATCAAAGAATAATTAATGACATTTGTTAAATTTGTAGCCTTGCATTTCTTGCTTTCGTTTTATTATGCATGACAAATATTCCATAAAAAGATAATACTAATGATTTGAGAAAAGATATTTGTATTGAAGATTGTAAATTTTAATCGACTTGGTGAATAAAGATAGATGTTTGGGATGGTTATATCCCACCTAATAAATCCTAGTACTGTCTTTCTATCCTTCCCATCGCAAAAAAAAGACAAGTTGAAAGTTTAAACATCAACCCGTTGTCTTAAAAAAAATCCTTTTGATACACTCTTTCGGGAGTCCATATGCTCCATATTTGGGTACGGACACGGTTGGAAAAATACTCGCCACTATATTTGAAATTAAAAAGTTTATCGCAACAATAAGAAAGATAGGAACCCTGTTCTATTTTATTTCAATCGATATTAACCGACTGAAATTGGTCTATGGAACAATAAAGAAAATCCCGTGAAATGTTGTCTTTATTTAAAAAATAATGTCTTAACACTAAATTTCCCAATGTGTATGTTTAAATTAACGGGAAGGATTAAGTTAGTTTTAACAACTGTAATTATTATAACTATTACTTCAGTAATTGCTGCGCTTTATCTACAATTGCAGCAAAATAATAATGATCTGAATGCAATTGGTTCTAGCTCGGCGAATTGAACATGTAATAATGGTGCATGCACAACGTCATAAATATGCAGTTGGATGATAACAAAAGCATTTCATATGTTCTACGTTCTACGGTATGTTTCGTATTTTCAACAAAAGTGTTTTTTTAATGAAGTGCCTTTGTTTCATTTTAATATGGAGATGACAGTGGATGAATTTAAATATTATTTTCCATTATTTGGTTGTAGTGTTCTTTATAAGAATTTTAAATTTATTATATTAGTGAATTCATCTCATTTTTTTTTTACAAAAAAATTTACTATTACTTCTTATTAATGTCAATTAGGGCATCTAATCCCGGAACCTTTTTATGTACCGGGATTTCGGGATTCTCAATAGTTCTCTTAGTCATTAAGCGTAATTTAATATTTTGAATTGTATATTTAAAATTAATATTTTTTCGTTATTGCTTTAATAGAAGTTAATATATTATAATTTTTAAACTTTTTTCGTGCATTTGATTGGTTTATTTATTTATTATGAATCAAACAGACATTTACAAAGAAAGAGAAAAATACAGATGTAACTATATTAATAAAACAAATTTAAATATTTTAATTATTGCAGTTTTATAAAGGTTAAGGTTCTACTAAGTACTTTTTTTGAATTTTAAATATGAATAATGTTTTTCATTTCCAGTGAATCTCGAATTTCCTGGTTGGTATTAAGACAATTCCAGGATTGGAAGCCCTAATGCTGATGTTATTAAAACTGCACTCTATTATTCACAAAATTTTGAATAGAACAATTAAATGAGGCTTAAAATATCTTTTTTATTAAATTGAAGAACTTGTGATATGTAGATTTGGAAAGCAATAGATTTAATGCATTTGTAGGTATAGCGACACTCGTTATTTCGAAAGTTTTTAAATTAATGATGGCAGGCAAATTAAAACAAATTATTTCAAAAGCCACGTTTGCAAAAAAATTTTAAAAAACACATCCATAATAATTATTTACATAAGTGTCACAGCGTGTGGAAGTACTGAATTTATTTTGAAATCTACGAATAAATAGCTGAATTGCATTTTTTGTCCATATATTTTTTTTTTGTAGCGATCCAACTTGTCATTTTTAATACGTAGTAATTACTTGTTCTTATTAAAATATGAAATTAAGTTGTAATAATATTATTTCATTCCATATGAAACAATCTTATAAAAGGTTTTGTTTAAGAATCCTTATGCATTATTGAAAATGACTAAAAAGCGTAATAAAAGGTCTGTAAGTGAATATTCACCAAGCGGCATGGAATAAAAAGTAAATCAGCTTTTTATTTTTAGAGAAGAGCAATAAATATGTGCTTAGATATATCTTTATTGTATTTTAATTTAAAAAATGAAATTTTATTTTTTTTACATTTACTTATCTTTAGGTTTTATGGCAAAAATACTAAGCGTTTTATTATTATTTCAATAACTCAAACATCTTTTCATACATTGTTTAAAATTTAAAAACAAAATCTTTTGTAAGTATTCCAAACAATGCTTCTATTTAACGTACAAACTTATTAGTTTGATTTACCAGAAAGAGTTTTGGCAGTATTTTGACGAAAGTTTGAATGTTTGCTGGAAAATGTTAAATGACGAGCGTTATCGATCGCATTTTCCAATTAAGGAAAATCGAGCAAAGTGAACAATTTTGTTATATTTTTTCACAAATACTCGATAATTGTACAAACATTTGCAGCACAAACACGAGTTCCGACGATGTAATGTCAGCGATTCAAGAATTTTCCGGCAAAAACGATAGGCATTGAAAATCATTTATTGACTGTTCTGGTTTTTTATATCGAAAAAAATTCACCGTAAAGTTTAAAATAAAAAGTCATTACATCAAGTCATTAAAACAATTGTATGTACAAATTTATATTTCAAATAGTCTTAAAATTAACCGAAAAAGCATCTGTTGATTCTTAGTATACAAACAATTCTTATCGATTTTTTCACTGACTGTCCGTTAATACAACATTGCCATTTAAGACTGCGAAAGAACTTTTTACTTTTTGCATTCGTATTTTGTATCATGCCTGATGGCATGTGGTGGTTATTTTTTATGGTTTTGCGATAAGCTCAATTAGGTTTAGATAAATCTAAGGTGTTATAAATTTCTATTTAATGTATCCAAGCATGCGTGAACACTGATATGGTTAAATAATTTATATCCTAGACACAAAGATTGTCTGCTGATAAATCTGTTTTTTTTTTGGATTTGATGGTATTAGACTTAATACATACCCACGTAAAAAATATTGTTATATACCATTTGATCATTAGAGCGAAATATTTCACATATATATTACTTATTAGATAGTTTAAAATTAATTTAATAAAACGTTTTTTATGGACATGCCATAATAAACAATAGTTTGAAAAAATACGAATTTCGTAAAAAATGTCTCCAGTATAGAATTTAGTTTATCGAATTTACATCTTTCAAAGTGCTGTTAGAAATTTTAAATGCATACATATTTATGTTAAAAGAAGCGACTTTTAGAGATAATAATAAGGTTGTGAACACTTCGCATTTTATAAAATGTTAAATTTCTAAGATATAAGAAATAGAATTATTTTATTTCGAGAAACGTATTTTATTAAATACATCAATTTATCAGAAAGCTGAATCAAGGGAAAAAGTCGTATCAAATGACTACTTTTAAATATTTGAGGAAATAATGCCAAAATGGCGTACAAGTTATTTGGAGTGTAAGCTTTCTTAGAACAGGTATCTGTGACGCGCACCTGCAAGCTCCAGTGCGTCCAAAAAGCTTCCTTTTTGTGTCAATGATATACATGTAAGATTGATATTAATAAAAAAAATCAATCAATCACCACCTACGTAATATATGACATACCAGCAATGAATGTCAGGAAACGGGAAATTGATTTTACTAAAGTAAAATGGATTCTTAATTTCTAAAATGTTTGTCCTATCACTCTTTCGTACACCATACAAAAGTCTATACTCAAGCAATCAAGCTATTTTATGGTGTTATTTCAACCATAATATCAATTATAAGGTTCGTTCTAGGCGTCCAAACCCTGACCCTTTTTATGTTCCCGGAATTAGTCATTGAGAGTAACTTAATGTATTTTCTGTACATTAAAATTTCACTTGTATCAACTATTGCTTCAAATTAGAATTAATATATGATTCAATATGTTTTGTGCATTGGAATGGTTTTTTTTTATTGATTGAGAAATTTGATAATGATTTTCAAAAAACCGTCCATCTTTGTTCTTCATTTCAAATAGATTAAAAACGGCTGTTACGAAGTATGAGAAGAAACACATTTCTACTACCTCTGTATTATTAGTATAAAATATATATATATGAACAATCCGAGGTACACGTTGTAAATAATTAGGAAATATTAATTAATTAAGACATAATAATTGCTTTAAGCATTTACACTACGGGATCCCGCAGTAGGAAGCCTAAGTTAGTACAACTAATACAAAGACAAACCGATTTGTGGTAATTGATTATAGATATGAAATCTTATTTCGTGTCTAATTATAATCAGTTAAATACTAACTTACAAATAATCATTACGTGAACACTTAATATAAAATCGTACGTAAAATCGCAACTAATCCGATAAGAAAAGTAACTTGTTTATCTTAACCCATGTTGATTGTACACCTTCTTATGTAATCATATTATTATCATTAAGTATTTAAACACATTTATTGTTTAGTTTCGATAAGAGTTTGGTAAATGTAAGGTATATCGTCTTGGGCTTAGTATGTTAACAAAGAAGTTTATGGCCCATGAGAGACAATTTTTAAGCTGCAAGAGTAAAACCGCTATCAATTTTCTATATGGTAAAATTGTTCATAAGATGCTCTATCTTTGTTCTTTTAACGACTAAAAACATCTTTTTACTAACAGAATTCCTTTGAATTTTTCTCAGTATAACAGTTTTATTATAATTTTTTTCTATTCAAACTTGTTTTGCGACTACACAAACGAATATAAAGGGAAGTTTTGTAGTTTTTATCACCTAAATATTATAGATGCAACAAAGAATAATGATCTTCTTCAATAGAGTGTGTGGTGAATTTAATATTATTTCCTTCTAACATATTATAATTAAAGAATAATTAAAAATAACTAATCGTAAATAAAATATGTATGCAATTATAATATTAAAACTTTATAGCCTTTACGTATCTTGCATTTTTAATTTGATTATAAAAAAACACACAAAAAGTTTTGTAAAGAACTTTTGAAGTGATTCATTTTGTCTATTTTACATTCAATCACATTTTTAAAGGAAAAATATTGATGACATTTTAATGACAAAACAGATCATATGGACAAATAAGAAAAAAATTGAATCACCATGTTGAAATTAATATCACCCAAATAAGATGTTATATTGGTTTATAATTCATGTAAATATATTTGAAATTATAGAGTCTTTATTATTTATTAAAAATTAGATCTTTAAAGTTTCATATAACATTTTTTAGTATCGCTATTCTTTAGTTAATAGCTTTACAACTTTAATTAATTTAAGTGAACGTTATCATTCAATGGGTGATTCTTCCCAGCTGTAAAAACATTATGTTAAATTATAATTTTATTAACTATAAGAGCCCAGTTTCATGAAAAGATAAAAGTTATTTACATGTAATCGTATATCCATGCACTAATCAAACCGTACGAAAGTTATCAAAGGCATGCTTTGATTTGTACCATATTCATCCAATTAACGAATACTGAGAAATTCCTCTAATTAATTAGAGAAAGATTGAATTCAGAATTCTGATTAAAATTTTGTTTGCATATTTTCATGGAAAATTCCCGATAGTTTATTTATTAAAGGTGCATTAATTAAAATATCTCGATAATTCTGGCAGTGATGATTAGTTGGATGAGCAAATCGCATTATTTGATTTTTGGTTAATTTCAATGCATAACTTTTTTTACATTCTAAAAACATGCGAAACATATAATGATATATTACTGATTTATAAAAATTTCGCGATTTTATGAATGATAATGGTAAGATGACTAGAGTGAAGACTCAAACGTGGCCTTTTAACATTTTCCGAAGGATCACGTAGTTACACATTCCAGAAGATGGATAAATGGAAAGATATTCCTTTTACCATGAAATCATTGGCAACAATTTAATTCGGCACCCCGACGTATGCGGGACCTTAGCGCGCCGACGTTTGCGCGCAGTACAACCCCGATATTTGCGCGTGCGACTTAAGCGCGCCGACTTTAACTTTTAATAACTTTTATGCTAAAATTACATCTTATTTAAAATTAATTAGTACTTTTACAAACCAATCACTTCGAAAAAAAATTACGAGATAAGGACCATAAGGCCATAAGTCCATCAGTATGAATCGTCGGAGATATGTTACTACACTTGTTCAACGCATACATCTGTGGAAGCTTATTTATATGTAATGGCTCTCGTGAAGTCTATCGTATATTAAGCGTCAAAATACAATATTCGAAATGATATTAAGGTAAGATATTTTGGTTTTGGCTGGGGTACAGATACACCTTGCATGTAGCTTACAAGTCAATCATATTGCTTCCTCTTCCATCCAGTAAGACTTCCTATTAATATCGTGTGTACAATTTAAAATATGAAAACGAACATTTTAACGGTAATAATGAGAATTGAAAAGTGCAAATCAAACACTTAACTAGATGGGAAAGAAATTCAAAACTACGAAGCAAAGATGATAAATTATGAGGTCATTTATATGCCAATTTATGGAATATTGAAGTTTCAATAGTGCTTAAAATAATATGTATTTTTTTAATTTTGCATAGCTTTTTTCAATTTACTTCATGTATGTTAGATTTAAGAAGTTGAATAATAGTTTTATTAAAACGACACAAATTTAAATGAAATAAATAATAAAATTTGATATTTTTAGAATATTTTATGCATTAACACTACTTATTATGATATGTTGTATGAAACGAATCCGGTAGCATAAGGATTCGTGGAACAAAAACGTAAATGTTCATTAAATTATGTTGTTATTTAGTAAATTCAGTCAGCTGTGATGTGTTACTAGTGATTAAAATGATGAATAATATCAATGATTATACCTTCATATTACTATAAAAACATATTATGATTTTTTATCTAATGCATTGGTTGACAAAGCCGTTCTTTTTAAAGTCTAATAGAATAATATTCCGTTTGAAACATTTTAAGAGGTCTAAAAACCTTTCATTGTTTTATAAATGCGTATTTAAAGTTTATCTGAAGATAATAATAATAATCCGATACTAATCATTATTCTCGAAATGTGTTTTTTGCCTAAAAACATGAAATTAAGTACATTAATTTTAATATGGAACTTGATATCATTCCTTCATAGAATTGTTTTACGAATAAAAAATTCAAAACAACTCTCCAATAAAATTGACAGTCTTTTCGTTTTTGTCTTTGAGAGATCCGATTTCAATTTTGAATATACGTATATTTTGAGAGGTACGTTTTTAAAGACAAAGAATACTAAAGATTTAATAATTTGATTAAATAAGCATTTATAGTTATGAAAACACTTTTCTTTATTTTTAACGTTACATTTTTGTTAATTCATATATATCAGTACGGAACATGAATAATTAAATAAATTGACTCTTATATTCATAACTATTATAAGTTACAACACATTTAACAGGTGGTGCTTAAATTTATAAAATTATTTTGGTTTTAAAATTGCTTGATAGAAGCGAAAAATTACCTAAACCTAAACTCTCTCGACAGCTTATTTACCCTAACATACTCGTAGACAACCGCTGCTTTAAATCGATTAATTGCCTAGGGAGAATTAGTGATAGAATCCACTCCGAAATTAAAAACTCCGTTAATGTGGCATTTAAAGTAAGTAATAATCTTGAAACACAACTTAAAAATAACAAAGATATAATTAATAAACTAGACAGAAGCGGAATTTACAAACTTAACTGCAGCCTGTGTTATTCGATCTATGTCGCACAGACATAAAGGAACATTTCTACTAGATTTAAGGAACATGTGAGATCATTTAAAAATAATAAAACAGATTCTCAATTTGCTAACCACCTCCTGGAAGAAGCCCGCAACATAACCGCTAAATCAGCTCCGATATGCTTACATTTGTGTGAAAAAAACCTTAGACTTAATCTTTTGGAACAGCTCGAAATTAATAGATACAATCATGACAATAATCTCTTTAATGACCAAACAAATATAAACCCATCACCCTTACTGAAACCATTACAAAACGCCCATGTAATTAAGCATAATCAGTAAAATTTCAATACACTTATTTTAACGACTAATCAATGACCCAACGTAAGCTCCTTTTCTAAAATTAATACAATTAATACCTTGAATGATTTAATTTCAAAATAAACATTATGTTTGAATACGCGAGATGACATGATATTGTCTATCTCTTCTAAACAGTATATATAGCTAAGCAAAAATAAGTTTAAGTATAATTCTGACGATGGCGTAAAGCCGAAATAGCTATCAACTACCCGATAAAAAATTTGTAAAACTAAATAATTTGTTATTTTATCCTATTTTAATGGAGTTCTACCAAGTAAATGCCAATTCACTCAATTAATTATGTCGTATTATTGAAAATCGAATAGTAATTACACTAAACATTTTAAACATCACATATTTTCAACAAACTCAATGACAATTTAATCTACGATTGTCAACACCAGCTCTAAAAAAAACCTAAAAACACCTAATTTCAAGATGTCTAAAAGAAAACAGGAAAAATCACTGTTTGATAATGACCATGCAGTGCTTTGAAATCGGAACGTCTTTAAGAATCGGATTACTAAGCGTAGTTCTTAGTAATCCGATTCTAATAATCGATTTAAGTAGCCGACGGCCACGCCGGTCTTCAATAAGTCGCCCTAAGAGATAAATCTTAAAGTAACGAGCCAGGCTCGAACATTTTAGTTAGGGACTGGGCAAGTCTTAAATAAGCTAAGTAAGTTCTTCAAACTTACGCCAACATTACGAGCAATTCTGGTTAAGAATTGAACCTTTTTGTTAATGATTCAAAGACAATCATTCTCGTATGGGGCTTTTTCTTAAATGTTTTCCCCACACAAAGCCTTCAGCTGACAGAATCTTTTAGACAGCAGTATGTAGCTAGCTTACATGCGGGAAAGGGATATAAAGACTTAGTCTGTACCCACCCTAGCACTGACTTTAGCCAGGAAACTAGGAGCCCGCTTCGCGGACTCCACATAATAGTTTCAGTAGGAAAGTAGAGGTAGGAAAAAAAAAAAAAAAACGTAGTTCTTACCGCAAGGATTTAGAGGCATGCATGTATATAATATACAAATAAATGTAAATACATATAAATTTATCATCGGCGTACGGTAGTTGTATCTCTATCTCTATCACACAACCTCAATTGTGTACAAGAGCACGCCCGCATGCCTTTGTATCTCACTCGCACTCTTCACTTTACATGTGATCGAGCGAGAAAGAGAGAAATCCATGGAACGCAGCTTTATATATGTATGGCCGCGTTTGTAATCAAGAGGTTCGAACCCGAGCACAGAAAACTCTATAAATTAGTTTTTCAATCAATTTATAGGGCTCTGTTTGAAGGCACGGATGTATGTGTTGTCTAAAATTCCTTCCCTCCCACACGATCCTAGAAACGGGTTAACTTACTAGTAGTCCTGTTCTAGCCGTATACTTCTATACCTACTCTCTTTAAAAAAAGAGGTTAAGGAGGTGAATAACAATCATTTCTGGTAGAAAAAACCATATAGATAAACTCATTAAGAAGTCTATATGCTGAAAATATATGTAGGTACATATTAATATGATAAATTTTATTTTTCGCAATGTGTATTTATAAATAAGACGTAAGTCATTAAATGTACGTTATTAATGTTATAATACGTTCGATTATCGCCGTATAATGGTACCTACAATTAATAGTAATACAAATTTGAAATCAATAGAATGCAATAATTAATTATGCACCACTGTCTGCACTGTTGTAACTTCTACCAATAGTTACTTCCGAGCCAATGACATGCGATTCTATCAACAGCCAGCTATACATATGCTGTATTTGTTGGTTGTCAAACGCCGGAGCAAACCAATTTACAAACAAGCCTTCCGAACCTAAGTAAATAGTCCATCCTGTAGAATGGTCGTCGCACAATAAGTTAAGTGTCATAATATTGACTCGAACACTGCAATTAGCAGAAACAAGCAGCTTTGTGTTGTGTGTATGCGTTACGTCTGATAAACTCACAGTATTTGGTCATTCGGAACGAAATGTTCAAGAAGACGAGCTATATTACAAATACTTTTCACTATATTCCATTTTTTCTTTAACCATGTTCGTTCCCATTGTAAAGCATATGGTTTCTCAATAGAGAATCCTAACAGAAGCTGTTCATGCTATTCACTAATCTTTCTTTTTCTGATGGGGTAAGAATTGAAAGATGGGGCTAGGAAATCAGTTATCAGATAGGACTCATTATGTTCCATTTTTAGGTCTGTATGTATTTTAACGTATTTGAATCATTGAAATTCGTGCATTTGAACGCAAATTTATAAATCTATTGAAAAATATTTTTTTTTCGGAGCAGCAAACCCGTGGCGAATGAAGCCGAAAAGAACGAACGCTCAAAAGCGTTGAGAGCACAACTACGGAACCGGCAATAAAGCAAGACAAGCAATAATCAAATTAAAAATGATGTAGTACATATTATATAGAATTCAACACTAGCACAAAAATTACATCAGAAGTAACAAAAAACTTGTAAGACGCAATTTATTTTTCGTTTAAAATATTCAATTTTGTAAAATAACAGATACGTCAAGTTTCTGTGTGAATATAGTTAAGTAAATAAAGTTTAAGAAGTGTGTTTTTGAAGTGTGTCAAATTTTAAGTGAGCTTGATACAGCTACAAAATGTATCCTTTGCGTTATTTTATTACAGAAATGAGTGATGATAAATAATAATACTGACAGATATTTATAAAAAAGATGTTTATTATATTTAGAATTTTTTGCACTCCTGGAGTTGAAGGTTTGAGCTTTATCAATGAGAACTAAGATTAAATTAGGTTTTTTTTGTGTTGTTTTGGAATGTGTTAAGTTGACCCGATCAACATTCTTTTGAAGTCTGTTCATCAAAAGATTTAAGCGTACTCAAATGAAAAAATAAAAATTACCCTTTTAATTTGTCATCTTATGATGGCCTATGAAACATTGCATCCGCTCAAAGCTGTAGAATTGAAAGAATAGACCAAAAATCATGTATTTTTTCAGCAATGACGTTACCATTTATGCAACTATTATGTTAAGCATAAAATGCATTAAAAAATTACAACGATTGACTATATAATTATTATAGCAACACAACTAAAACTGTTGCTCAGTCTTCCCCTATCATTCAAAAATCATTTCATTTACATAATTCGAGTACCTAAACTATAAATATTATATAACTTGAAATAAATTGAAATGTTATCATGAATGCAAGTGTCACTTTGCTTTATTTCTGCAACCCTTTTGATTATTTTACCATTTGTTAAATTGATTATTACTTGATATCTCAGCATTTTTTCACATTACAACAAATTTTAATCAATCCTTACTGAATTGAGCATCTATAAAAGGTGTTCTTTAGCTACTCTGACTCCAAATTATAAATTTTAATTCTTTGTTTCTAGAATAAATGACGAAGTTTTTTTGTGTTAAACGTATTCTGTTAAGACGTTTACATAGAATTTCAAGGCACATTTTTTTAAAATTTGTTCTGCCACTACTTTAGCGCATATTTTGGTCACCAATATGAACCGTATCGACTACTTGTGGAGCACTTCGACAGAGGGTTTTTAAGGAGAACAAGTGCAGTTATAGTCGCAATAGCAAGTATACAAGCACACAAATTATGTATTCAGAAAGAGCATGTGCAGAGAAACGAACTTAAAAAATTTCGAGAAGATTAACTATATTGATCTCTCAGCGCCTTGTAATCGGATCGATGGATTAAAAAGGATGAAAACATCATCATGTCTTAATAGACATCAACGTGTTAGTAAACAAATTCATAAATTGTTTGAACAATCAATGCATGAAAGTGTCCATTTAGAGAATTGACCATTGACTCAACCAAGTAAAAGGTAACAGTACAACTACTTCGTTACCAGTTGTCACTATTGCTGTCCTATTTCTATCTTTATATCCCCACTCTCATCGAAAAATAGAGGTTGAGCAGCTGAGTAACAAGATGTACTCTTAGAAACAAATGTTGAGATATCTAAAATAGGAGCTCACATGCTTCACAAGTGGACAAGGTTTAAAAAACATGAATAACAAACAGTCAGCCATTGTATTGTTCCAGGAAAAACTCTGTTAAACAATCAAAATGTTCTAGGTTTAAAACCCAGCAAAGCTGAATGTGAAATGCTCTTTTACAGTAAATTATTTGATTTGAAATCTGTTTTGTGATTTTTTTTGTTTACTACTTCTTGATCTCTGGTGACAGAATAATTATATACAGCGCAAAGACAGCACAATTTAAAATGTAACCGCAGATAATATTACTGCAAAAGGGAATGTATTAAAAATTCTCTTTCAATACTATGTTAAAATAAAGCTACTTGCGTGCATAATAATTTAGTAACCGATAATTTCAAAGGATTCATTTTATCCCCTTAATTATTAAGTCTAACATCCTTTATTATGAAATTTCGCATCGCGTTTTCTTCTTTAGATTAAAGTCATTTCTCATACGTTGTTTTGAATCCGAGAAGACAATGACAAAGAATGCTTAAAGGCAAGCATTTCCTTGTATAAGGTATTCAGCAGTGAAGTGTTTACCAAAGGGGCTCAGAGACGCCTTTTATATAATCTTAAATGAATAAAGCGTAATACAACACTGAATAAATATTATCCTATGACACTTCCAATCCTTCAATATAATTTTATTCAGTTTAATTTGGGTAGCTTAGAGGAGAAATTAAATAAGCCAAAACATATGTAAATTTAGTTATTTTTTTGTATATTGGTCGGCTCCCAATGCGGAGCATATGGATTTCAACTTGATTTTATCTCAACAGAAGTTGTTTTACGAGAACTGCGTGTTATACGATTGCGAAACTTCTCTTTTTCAGGGAGAGAGTAAGAATAAAATAATAGGGCTAGAACAAGATGAATATTTAAAACGATCTTTGAATCTATATGTACTGGAATTTGAGCCTGTAGACACCGTAATCGAAGTCAATGACTTTGACTACTTGAGCACAAGCCTGGATATTTGTCTTAATAGTAAATTTTATCCCGTTAGTAGTGAAATCAATATGTTCATGTAGAAGTATGATATTTCTTATATATATATGTATATCCAATTCTCATTTTGCGCGGTTTCGTATGATAACGAACCAATTCTTTTTTTATACTGATCGTTTCTGCTCTATCACGATTACAATAAAAAAAATCAATAGTCAACGGTGAAGGTATGATTACACTAACTGCAAGTTTGATTCTAGAAGACATTCAATTAGCAATCAATCTTAAAAATCATTTTGTAACAGATTATATCAATATTGAAATCATATGGACCATGTTTTACCAGCTGACATTGTCAATGAAGAAAAAATAAAATGGTTTATTTAATTCCTTAACTGTGGTCTACCATATAAAACAATTATTTCGTTTTTATTTATTACTTATTGTTTCCATAAATATTGCAACAGAAATCGCTTTGTAAGTTCTTTCATACAATACGTACATAAAATGGACGTTTTATTATTCTTTGCTGATTGGTTTAATAATGGCGCTACACCAAACATCTGAGCGCTACACTGTCATACATTCAGGTCACGGTTAACGATAGAATAAAACTGGCGCTGGAGGATTACAGCGCATTTTATGGTTTAAAATATTTGGCTGAGAACGTTTTAATTTGAAGTCTTTGAGACATAATAATACTTTGACTCAAATTAAAATAACTAGATCAGAATTAATTAAAAGCTGCCGTTCTTAAAAGAACAGTAAAATAGAACAATTTGCTATGCACATTTATGATGCGTCTTTCCCATTGTCATACTGACAAAATATTTTTAAATACAAATTGAAAATATTATTAAAAAATAAAACATTTTGTACTGTATCATGAAATTGGTTTTTATTATCTTTAGATTCCTAAAAAAGTGAAACACTTACGAATATTTTTTTCAGCTGCTTACCTTATATCTGAAACAGACAAAAATGGTTTTTTAAAGATAATTTACAAACATTCACAATGAAATAAAAACCACAAAAAAACTTCCATCAAAAGTATATGATATATTTATATTATTTAGGCAAAGTTTTGGAAAATTTCTCATTCGTTCTTTGATCAATTATCCGTGATAAAGATTGTATTGTCGGCGTCCGTGGCGTAGTTGGTAGCGTGGTAGGCTACAGCTACGGATCTCTCGGGTTCAATTCCCGGTGCGGACAGTTTTCATAAATTGATATTTCAAACGATTTATGGATTTCTGTTCGTAGTCTGAGCATTTGTGTTGTCTAAAACTTCTTCCTCACCCTCCCATCCGATCCTCACGGGGCGTAGCAAGAGCGATTAGCTAACTATTAGTCCTGTCCTAGCCCTATCCTTCTATCCCTACTCTCTTCGATAGAGAGGGGTTGAGCAACTGAGTAACAAATAGTTCTGATAAAAAAATTCTGTTGAGACACCTCCATTGGGAGGCCATATGCTCCACGTTGGGAGCGTACATTAAAAAAAATATTGTATAGCATGTAATACAAAAATGCTTGCACAAACTGAATTTTGATACACTACAAAGAACATACCAGACGAACGACACTTTTGTGTAATGTTTAAAATTATTAAATATTACAAAATATGTTTACTTTTTTGTAAAACAGTTTGCAAAAAATTTATCAGTAAAGAAGTTCCAAAAATTGAGATGATTCAGAAAACCCTACCAAAAAATGTGTGCGGGATTGGTCGCAGATTTTTTTTCTTTATACAACAAACTTAAAAAGATGTCGTCAAAGAATGGAAATATGTCGTCTTCTTTAAAATCGTGATATTGTCCAAATATCTTCAAAGGGAAGTAATCCATCAACGAGTTTAAGATATAAAATGCTTAAAATTAGTATCTTTTACTTCTTAAACGGCCAAACATCTTAAGATGTTTATTTTAAAAAATGTATTTTTTTCTGCTCAAACTAAAGTATCACGGTATTCGTAGAATTACAAAAAATATCTGGAGCTCATTTTTTTTATTGTTTGCTTGAATCAACACGTTTTTTTTAAATAAATAATACAAATAAGAACATATGTTGACCGAAAGCTCAAGAATTTAATCCTCGAAAAAGAAAAAAAACTTAGCTTGTTTGTAAAAGAAAGGTTTCTTTTCAATAATCTGATCTCCGTCTCCACGGCAACGGATATTTATTATGATGATTAAAATATCTTGTTTGCGAAGAAAATTAAATATTAAGCTGATTTATTTATACAAAATACTCACCATAGTCAAAACGGAAAAGGTGAAAGGAGTTTTTTATGAATTTAATTACTAAGCTGATCATTATTTTTGTCTTTTTTCAGCTCATATCATAAGAATTTAAGAATGCTATTAATTTTATTTAATGTCACGATAATTGAGTTTTATAATATGGAATATTCCTGAAAGAAAACATAATTAAAAGACAATTCCATTCATCAATAATTATTATCAACTTTTTCCAATTTAATAATGATATTTGGAAACGTTGTTAGTCCAAAATTATAATTTTTTTAAAATTCAATCAAATTTGAGTTGATTTTAAAGCACAGTAGTTACAAGTGTTTTTTTCAAAATTGACAGAAATGAACATGTATTGTTGTCACAAAAGAGTAATTTTTAATTTGGGTATGTCACTTTTCAATTGAAATATGAAAATTAATTATTAAGTTTGATTTCCTTGACTTTAGTTAAAATATTACAAGATTTTAAGTAAAATTTTGGTGTATAAAATTTAAAAATTATATCTTCTTTTGTTCTTCCCTGTATAAATTAAATTGTGTTTTTGATAATTCACTTCAATTTGGTAGTATATAACTGAAGATGAGTAATAATAAAATGGTATTTGACAATTATAAATATTCTAGCGTGTTTTTGTTATATTTATGTCTTTATTACGTCAAGTTACATTTTAACACAATGTTTATAACAAATATCAGTGTATAAAATAAATAAATATCTAGACATAAGACTTTTTTATACACACATAATGAATAGGTACTAACAGAGCTGGAAGTGTATTACTTTAATGTGATACTGCACGTTTGGTGACTTGGTTTTGAAAATATTGTGTTCATAAAAAAGTTCTTGCCAAAAAGTAACCGTCACATAACTTTCACATTATTCTTTAATGTGTGCATACACTATAGTGGGATACCATGGGTAGAAGGTTCTCTGTGTCTTGCAATTGTAAAAGATTTATGTAGTGACCCCATCAAAAATTTAGCCGAATTAACGCTGCGTAAAGACAATCTGGTCACCGCATAATTACTCCAGATTCAGAAGGCCGGAGACTCAATTGAAGAATTTTGCCGGAACCATGAATAATCGTGACCGCAAGCTTCTTTTATGTAGAAAATGACGAATAATCTAAAAAAATCGTAAATGTGTTAAATACGTTTTGCATTACAGCCAATACAGCACAAAAAAATCTAATAAAATTGTCGAGATAATCTTTGTATTTATAACATTTTAAACAAACATCAAATTTTAATATTTTATGTAAAACTCAACAAACATTATACGAACGATCGTGAGACGAATTGATTCACCAGATACTCTTTTAAAGATAACAATTCGTGCTAATATATTTAGTCAAGTATGTAATATCTACATTTCGAGATTATCTTGGAAGATACTACAACGCTGTTTATCGTTAAAATGTTCATTAAATCATTTAAATAGTCCACAAAGAATGCATCTGTCATTTTATTCGTAAATATATAAACTAGTGTTTGACAGTATTGTCATTTAATCATTAGTTTGAATAAGTATATTTTTTTAGGTTATATCATGCGGTCGATCCCGTAACGTGTTGATAAAAACTTTCGGACTTTCGTCCAATTTGGTTGGGTGCTCAATATTATAGTTCTTAAATTGGAATTTTTCAAATGGTTTATGGAAGGCAAAAGGCAAGAATTTTTATTTTTTTTCATTCCACCTCCTACCCGTCTCTTAAAAGTATCTTATAAGAAAGTTAGATTCATTTTTTTCCTATGTCCGCTCTTATTGTGGCTTATCTCAACAGAAGTTGTCCAACAAAAAACGCTTGTTATTCAGTTCTTTTTCGGAAAGAGTAAAAATAGAAGGCTTACACTAGGAAAGAGTATTATAGTATGTATATATGTGTATGGGAGAGAAGGGTATAGTCTTTCCTTATAATTTGTTTAAACATTTTTTTTTAAAATGCTCCCTAAGTAGTCTAATTTTGGAGAGGATATGCTTTAAATAAATTCTAGTACAGATGTAAGCTATATAAATAAAAGAAAGAAAGCTAGACAAATAACTTGTGAATGACTATAATACTCATCTTGTAGTTTTATTGAAAAATAGCACTCGCATTGAGACATTAAACTTAATTTCTTACAACATTTTTATGGAATTCCTAAAAGAAGCCTTCTGAAAATTATCAAAAGTAACAATCATAAAAAACAATGATTTTCAAGAAGAAAATAACTCTCATTTAACGTTAAGTACCAACATTACTTGGTTCTTTTATATAGCTTGTACATTAGAAACAGGCCAACCACCATTCTCTTTCTGTGTCCTTAAGAGAAATAGTACCCAATAACAACACAACGCTTTCCATGTAAATCAGACCCATTTACAAATACATTAACTGTACTTTAGTAAGAAAAACGGTTAGAAACCATATTTAAATGATTTCGCTAGCACAATTTCGTCGCCTCTACATTAAAAATTTACCACTCAAAGCACAATCCTTTCATAAAAATCTTTTGTCATTTAATAAGTTATTAGCAATAGTTTATCTTATTTTCATCAAGACATATTGATGTGATATTTTTTTATGACAAATATCTTAAGTTAAATTTTTAACCACACTCACTCTAAATGTACAACATAAATATGATCTCTTTATGGAGCATTTCATAAGACATCTATTCGAAGACACAAACATGTGGTAAGGACTTTGATATCCCACCCCAAATGTTAATTTTATATTTGTACTAGTCAAAAGGTGTATATTCAAATCCAGGATGTCAGTGATGTTTTCATGCTCTTTGTATCAAACACGCAACTGTAATGAGGTGTAAGTAGAAACTCTATGGCAAAATTAGTTCGATTACAACTCGATCCATGTACCGTGCCAACTCATTAGATGTTGCAATATTGTTGAATAATAACCAGGACCCATTTAATTTCCGATCAGGGTAGAACATGTATCAATAATAAGTAATACAAATTAATGCTACTATCTTGATTGATTTCCGGATTTTATCGAATGTTAGCAACTAGCTTGCTCTTTGTCTTTCAATCGTACTAAACATTTCTTTATCAAATGAATTTTAATGAAAAAGTTTACCGTTTGTTGCTATTGGTATCGGAAAAATGTGAAATAAATTATAAATTGCATCAATATATTTTAAAATAAATATAACAACTAACAAAATCGTTTGGAAAATCAAAAGGTATCTAAACGTTCATTTGGGGGTACAGAAGTATTTATAGGATACAATATTCATCAAGTATCAAATCATTTATAAATGGAAATACGACGTTGCTTCTTTTTACGTTTGAGAAAGGATAAATATTAGTATCCTCCGTATTGTTAGAGAGATCCAATCTCACTATTATTTTACTGCTTCTAAAAAGCCTACAGGCGTAGATAATGCGTTCAAATTGCTAAGACACGCAATAAACCATAACACCCGCGGCAAAGCTCGTAAAAATATAACGATATAATAATTGCGAACATACATATACCTTTAATATACTATGGCGTTATGGAATAGGTATATAAACTAGCTAGTGTCAAATTTTATGCTGATAGTTGCTGTTTTTCTCGCCTTTTTGATAAGGGTACGTTTCAACACCAAACATATTACATAATAAATTGAATAAGTCATTGCATCAGTTGACTACCAACATAATAATGTTTGAGACTGCAACTGTCATGTTTAAAATATGCCCACTCTTAATTTATTCACCACACAAACTAAAGAATTTTCGGCCCAAAATACGTTCGGAGTTTTTCGCCTTATAAAGCACTCAACTCCACTGAACAAACTCACAAAATTAAAATTTACTGTTACATTCAAACACTCTTGACATAACCATTATGATTTATTTCCATTCCATTATTTTGTTTAAGCAATACGTTTATTTGGTTAATGTAAATTATAGAAGGTTTGGTGTAAAGTGTCTTAAATTAGTATTATCTTGGAGGTTCGCAAAATTTCGAACCATAACCAAATGAGAGTAAATTTGCCAAATTCACTTTACAAAGTACCCACAAAAGGCGGCATGAATAATATGTTGGCAAAATTGCTTTGAAACCAAATAACTTTATATGCCAATGGCGTATCATCTTAACATATATGTATTTATGTACACAATGTATACATGCAATAACAAACTTGTTTATATTATACTTATCAATACTATCACAATTGCAATGTTTATTTATCATTAAAATATAACATTTCGAGATTCTAAACTTTACATCAGTGGTCGGCAACCTTTTGAGAGACTGGGTAAATAAATTTCGATTTGAAAAATTTATTTGCTTAGTGAGTAAAAGCTTAAAATATATTCTTACTATTTTTTCAAAAACAATTTTATTTATATAATAAGTGTCTTTGCATAAATATATGTATATATATATATATATAGGTGTAAATACAAATTTATTTTATAAAAACATACTTATAATACAATATTTTTATTAGTGGCTTTGTTGGTTTTGAAGTTTTTTAATATTTTGTAAATACGTAGTTGACTTAACACATGAATCAAAATTTTCTGGTGTTTATCTATTTTGCGAACAATTCTGAACACATGTAAGAAAATATTTGCTCACAAGAATATGTTCAAGGAAATGCTGATAATAAGTCCATAAGAAAATAAATAATTTAGTAAAAAAAAAGCAATAAAAACATATTTTCTTGGAGGGTAACTCAAAGTGTTGGAGTGGGTAATTCAATTATTACCCACGGGTAGTAGGTTGCCGACCACTGATTTAGATCATCTCATTGTTCTAAACTGATATTCAAATATAAGAAGAAATACATGCAAAAATTATGCTCAAAATGTTACATTTTAATAAGATTGTAAAACAGATAAACATTTCTCTAAAAATGACGATTTTGTTAGTAACGAGACATATTATGTATGAAAATTATGTATTACATAGAAAAATTCTAAGGCCTAAGAAATAAACTATAAACCAATTATCTTCAATTACCCTTGTGCTTGAATAAAATATATCATCAGACTAACAAAATTCAAGAGTAAGTATAGCAAACGAGGACTGGTTTGTATCTATTACTGAACTTTCATTTACATATAGGGTAGAAATATAAATCTTGTCTTTAAGTACAGATAAATGAGTTAGGTTACGGCACTATTCAACAATTTAGCATTTCTGTTAGAATTTTTTTATATTCACAGAACGTGTTTGAATTCACTATGTGAATTTCCCGAATAATTTGTGGCCTGGAAAAAATTTCGGTAAAAGATTTTTTCGGTTTTCATATATATAAATGAATGTTTGTTTGTTTATCCCCTATGCGTTTCTTTACCATTCATCCGATTACGATGAAAATTTGGTGAGTTATTGTGCGCACACCCGTGAAGGTTACCGAAAAAAAATCTAAAAATGAATCAAATACATACAGCGACATTTTGGAAAAGCCTTCAGATGTATTCGTGTACGGAGCAGAAAATCAAAAAATATTGTGTATCCAAAATCACTTCAACAAACAGAATTAAAACACAAATCGTTTCTTTCTTTGAGTGGCATTGCCGGTACACATGCCGGGTACTGACTAGTTTATAATAACATTCTTCAATGCACCAGCCCGACATATTGGGGAACTTTGGTGCTCCATAGAAGTCGAGAGTGATATAAATTGAAAACGAATTATAATGTTTTTTTTAAGCAATCATTAAACATTTTTATTTATTTGGACAAAAGAAAAGAAACGTTTCAATAAAACATAGATAACAATTTAATACGGAAAAGTTTCCATATTATTTTCGAACGCGAATTATAGAATATACAGATGTATTTTTACTTACTTAGTGCAAATGGAAAACTGTAGAGATCTAATTTGCCAAGCTATTCCTTTCAAATAATAATTACGGCAAACAAATATGCAGGGTTTCAAATTACAGCGCTGTTCCGTATGATGTACACATTTTCACAGAAAACAAAATCACAGGGGAGTATCGGTAAATATTTCAAATTTGTTGTCATATTATATCTTCGTTAAATATAATGTGATTTGATCGTAAAATCTTGTCGTTTTATCTTTACTGAATATGTTTTTTCAACAAATAATGAAGTGACTTGACAACATATAGTTATAAATACGGTGACGATATTATTTGAAGAAAACTAGCGACTCGATTTATATAAAACGTTTTGAATTGTACACGGGGTGCTTTATACAAACGTGTTTCCACGTGCTATCGGTTGGTTTGTGTGTTTTACAACTAGAACTGGCTTTCAAACGAGAACGCCTCACAGATTCTTTCCCATTTTAAAGCACACATACCAACCAATCGCGCATTGAAGCGCCCGAGTAAAAAGCTGACTAATGACTAATAACAATCCGACGTTGTGACGTCAAGACGACAATTCACATCTTTTTTATATTTATACCAAACATACATTCCAAGAGAAACATTTATTTATTTTATATAATAAACATATGATAAATTACAAATTATAAGTCCACGGCATTTGCAATGAAAAAAAAAACGTTTAAAACACACTAAAAAAAATTGAACTTAGTTTAATATATTACAAAATAGTTCTCGTCGGAACTCACTTAGGTCCACGCGGAATATGTCAACATCTAAAGCAATTCCCTTGAACACTGTTAAAGTTCTTCTCAGTGGTATCTCCAACATGTAATTACTACTCACACATCATGAGCTCCGACGCCGCGCCGCTGGTGACTGTCGGTTCAATTATGGTTTTATATTTTTACTGGCTTTATACGGACAGATAGGTGAAATAAAGAAGTTTTCTTTTAGTATATGTTTTATTTTTATAGTGCTTATAACAGTTGTATTTTAATACAAGTATTGGTTGTCGGCATCTGTAGCACAGTCTCGGGTTCAATTAACAGTGCGGATAGTTTCATAGATTGATCTTTCAATCGATTTATGGATTTCTGTTGGTAGTACGAGTGTTCGTGATATATAAGCCTACTTCCCACCCATCCGATCCTCAAAAACGGGGCGTAGCAAGAGCTATTAGCTAACCACTAGTCCTGAATTAGCCCTATCCTTTTATGCCAACCCTCTTAGAAAAAAGAAAGGTTGAGCAACTGAAAAAAAAAACTTCTGTTGAGATACCTACATTAGAGGGTCATATGCTCCACTTTGGAAGCGGATATCGAAAAAAATTAATACACCGGGCTTATAGCAAATTGATCAACGTCATAGGTGTAGGTTATGGTGTTTACAAATTTACATCTTAGTACAAAAGGTTTCATAAAACGA
Source organism: Himalopsyche phryganea (assembly GCA_022494535.1). NCBI lineage: Eukaryota > Metazoa > Arthropoda > Insecta > Trichoptera > Rhyacophilidae > Himalopsyche > Himalopsyche phryganea. The sequence continues at coordinate 1,786,727 of JAGVSL010000035.1, read as the reverse complement.
TTTTTTTCAATCGATTTATGGATTCGTAATCAAAGGCATGGGTGTCTGTGATAACCTAATTCCCTTCCATCTATACGTCTTATACGATCCTAAAAGTACGGTATAGATAGAGCAATTAGCTTATCACTTGTCCTATTCTCGCCCTATCTTTATACATTTACTCTCTCCGAAAACGAGAGCTTCAGTAACAAGCAGTTCTCACAGAACAACTCTGTTGAGATAATCCCCATTACTAGTAAATATGTCCCGCATTGATACAAAAAAAATCTTAGATACGCTACATAAGAAAAATTATCGTTAATATCGAATTACACCCATTGTCGTAGTACATACAATCAAGTAAAGTTAATTCAATATTTTTTGTAGTAAAATATGTTTGTTTACTTTCAAAATTGAAACGGAAAAAAAATATTAATTATTAATTTTGACTACGCTGGCCAAACTCGTTTACCAAACAATTGCATAAGACATACAGCAAACCCTGAGAGTCTTTGCTTACATTCTCCTGCCTATAGCTATAGATATCAAAGCGTTTACCAGTGAGCGTGTCTGAATATACGGGCCAATAGAATGTATAGGTGTGTGTAAAAAACACTCCATTTACGTGGGATGAGTGTGCTATTGTGAAAAACGAAAATATGTGAATAATTAAATTCATTATAACTGTATAAAATATAAAATTAAACTCGCAGAACTTTTTGAGAAGCATTTTTAGACCAAATCTATAGTAGGATGTTCATTTATAGCGTAGATATTGAATTATTAAAAAATAATTGCTTATCTGGACTTTTTCCAATTTCGTTTAGATTCAACGAAAAAAATATCTATTCGAAAACTCACAGATAATAGTTATATTCTTTTATCTATGAATATTATTTTTGATGTTGACATACAGGTATTTAACACTTCATGAATGTAAAAAATTATATATATTGGGTTTTTTGCAGCCTAGTGGTATTCTTTATTCTATTTCATCTCGCAGTCAAAGGTTCAAATGGATACGACCACGCATTGATTAATATTGTCCTATGTCAAAATGCATGAGGGCTTGTAGTATTTCAATTCAATCCCACTGATTCATTTTTTTTTCCTAAGCCAAGAAAGAGCTATGAGAGAACTATAATCTATTTTCCTTACAATATATCTAAATTTAAACTTTTTCCGTAATCCTTTAGTCAATATTCTTATACGAAAATCCTTCATTATGAGTCGACATGCCACGTCATAACACGTGGTCAATATAATTTTACTCCAAATCACTTGATGTACTAAGAATTTAATCTAATACAATATATTTTAGCCGTTATTCAATTACTCAGTTTTGTGAACGATTATCAATGAATGTTTTTTCTTAACATTTTGAACTCTAATACTAAATGTACGATGTGTATGTATTCTTATATACCTTTCCTGTCATATTTACATAAAAAAATATATAGAATACACATGCCATGGCAGTTGTAAGTGACTTAATATTCATAAATGACTGAATGAGTCAGGTCAATCAACTTAAATATAGTAAAACGGTAAATATAATCCTTGAATTTAATTTAAAATTCATAATTATTCAAAGAACAAAAAAAACTACGCTCACTTATAATAAATTAACTTTCAATTTTATCAAAGTGTTTGTGCATGAATGTAAACTATCTTATGTGTGTGAGTATACTTTACCCGGATTTTACTGCCGGTAATAAATCTTTTTGCCAGAAACACTCTTGTTCGTAGAGTATACGCGAGCGTAGCGAAGGCTCTTTTGGTGTAGAGGCATAGCTACGATGTCGTAGAACAGGGCTTTACAACATTAATATTACGACAGGATAGATTTTAACGTTTATGGAGATTTTTTATTTTTTACAGCAAATGACATTACATAAACTATTTGCTAACATCATGCGCTTGATAAATATAACAAATAAAAACTTTATCACAAAACTCTCAAATTATAATATTCACATCAAACCAAATTAAAATGGCGGAAAAAATTTAAAAAAAATTAAAAAAGCCACGTCTCTGAGCTACTCGTTAATCGAGCAGACAGCCCTTATATGAATCGTGTAAAACAAGTTAAGGAGAAATACATAATGTTTTAAAGCCACGCAGACATAAATTGTAAGTGTGCCAGTTTTGGTTTTGAAAACTCATTGATTGTAAACTCAAGTATTGTCAACTGAAGCCCGTAAAAAAGTAGAAAAATGATCTTTAATAAATCATATCATTGAGCTTGAAGATAGTGAAAAGATTGTATTCCATGGAGTAATTTTAGGTTATACTGTATCTAATAATTATTCAGAAACACGTATTAGCCTTTCATCTATATGCATATTGTAATACACCAGGAAAAAGTGTATTAAATATACTAACTAACATTATTTTAAACATAAAGCTTTTAATCCTTTTGTTGTGTAACCATCTTTAATGATACCAAATATTATGAGATTAAGTTTTAATTACAATTTTAAAAAATTGATCATGAAAATATCGACCACTTACCTTATTTCTATTATATATTGTGCTTATAAATATTAGTTTATGAATTATTCAGATATCGCTTTATTTTACTCACAGACTAAAAATATTGATTTTTAAATTACTGCATAACATACTCGCTGCAACTAATGTATAAATACATTTGATTAATCTGAAGCTGTTCCAATTAAAATAAAATAATTCACAAAACAATAAAATATCTCTTCATCGAATAACAAACGTGATAAAAGGAATTGATGTGTAAATTTAATGAATTTTGAATGAAATAACAATTTTATTTGTGAAGCTGAAAAAAAGATCATAGCAGTCGTTAAAATAACCAGTGCCAGCAAAAACATGTAATCGGATTATATATATGTACTTTGCTTTTGGCTTTCGTAGCGTAGAAGCGTATTATAAAAATCGCTTAGCTATAAAATGACTAACACGTGACACGAGTTGGCTTCCTATTTATTTTGTACTTTATATGAAGTCTTTATAGTAAGTTAAAATATAGTGATAAATTCGTATTGCGTTCTTTTCATGTGGTTCAATTTTCTACACAATGTTTCCGGTCGTGAATAAATTATGTCAACTTCTAATCTTATATAAAATAGCCGGTCTGTAGGCGTAGACGTAGACGTTTTATTATCATCACATGTCACATAGAAGTATCAAATTTTCTCATAGCCTAAGCGACCGTGGTGTATATAATCAATACACACAGTTCCGACAAGACGCAAATTCCGAGGCAAACACATAACAAGCAGTCCGTCAGTATGAAAACTAAAGAACAGCTGCTTTAGACACTCTGTATTTCGATTTCAATACCGTCATTTATGACGGGCGTTCCCACTAGTTGTAGAATAATTCATATTTCGGCATTGTCAAGACTTTGTGTACACTCAAAATCTTTCAATACGTCTGTTCAGAAAAATAAAACAGTAATTTAATACTTTTTCCATTTTATTAAATGAAGAGTACTGGTTTCGCTCATCAGTTGAAAATTAAAACCTGTCCTGTATAAAATAAATGTTTTATATTTATAAAAATACTCAATGCCTTTCTACCAAGAATTGAAAGTAAACACCTTAAAAATGATTGAAGATATGTGACAATTAATTATAAGATTTATTTATTTGGATAAGTTGCATCACCTAAATCTTTAAGGTACATGCAATCAGATTTTGATTGTTTGAAGTTGATATTTGTAAATTATGTCAGCACTACCATAATGTAAAATTTTGAATGATTTTTGAAGTTTTCTAAGAAAAATAATTCGATCGATTTTATATAGAGAAAGAAAGTGTGCAAGATCTGACCTGTTTTGTTTTCAAAACAATCTAACGTTTACCCCTGCCTGCAAAAGCTTGTAACACGCACACTGATTCAAGAGTAAAGTTACCCACACAAGAAAACCAATACGCGTTCTAGTTCACTTTTCACGGGCACGCATCTAAAAAAATGTAGTATTTTTCTACACGAAACATATTATTTGTGCCTTCTTATAAGTCTATTGCGTTAGTTTGTAATTTTCTGAAGAATATTTTTAATTTTACTACTGTGCGTGCAAGGAATAAACATTCCTTAATGTTGTTGCATGTCTTTCAAAATGTTAATATCAAAGAAAAGCTTTATAGCTCACTCGTTACTATTTCATTTATATTAGAAATTAAATTTATTTTAAGCACGGAACAATTCTATTTGAAAGGATAATACATAGACATACCATGACCTTTCAAGCAAAAAAAAAACGGTGAGTCAAAAATATTAGATTTGAGTAAATTGATGTAGTTTTTTTTTTTAAATAAAGCACAATTTATATGTACTACTTACCCATGTTTATAATGATCAGGAGTGGTTTCGATCATCATGAGCATTATCAACTGATCAATTGATAATGCTCGTGATGAGCTAAACAGCTCCGGATAGTTATAAACATGTGATAGTAGTTCAAACAAATTGTGTTTTATTTTTAAAATATAATGCCTTTCCACCAATTGACGGCTAACACTTTAAAAGTGAAATTGATATAGCATCAAAATACGCATTTTTTTTTAAATAAAACACTTTTTTTATGATGATTAAGACCGATTTCATTCAAAGCGAGCATTGTCATCAGTTGATAGCCCGCGATGAGTAAAACCGGTACTGATCATCAAAGAAAAAATGTGGGAGTACTTCGAAACAAATTGCATTCTATTTTTTTTAATACAATGCCTTTCCGCCAATAATAATTGACAACGCGATAAAAGTAACTATTCGTCAATATGTAAAATGTTTGTGTTGTTTTCAACTCTCCAAACGCACACCTTTCCTGATCCTAGAAATGAAGTGTGGAGATAGCGATTTATTAACTCTTAATATTTTCGTAGCCTCAACTTTCTTTCCTTAAGCTATCTGAAGATTTAGCGGCTGACGAACTAGTTCACGCGTAACAGCTTCTGTTGTGATGATCTATTAATTTATATGGAAATTTGGAAAAAAATCATTGCAAACGGTCTCTTATAAATAAAATATTTATGTGCAGTCCGTTATTTTGTTAATAATCAGTATTATGCTTACAGAAAAAAATGAATTATGTCATAAAATAAATTATGAAATTTTAAAAAGTCTTGATTATTTTGAAATATCAAAAAGTAATGGCTAAGGAAGGCGATTTAATGAAATTTGTGCATTGCTTGATAAAACGTACAGCGCTTTATTTGAAAGCGAGATTTCAGCGCCTATCAAAAATAACATTAAGTGCTATAAACTGAATAAGTTAAAATCAATGTTTAAAACTTTATCAGACAAAGTGAGAAAGCTCTTGAGAGACAGCAGGTGATTAAAAGCTTAACAATTTGATTATATGCGCCGAGTTGAGAAGACTTTATGAAATTGAATAAATATAATATGTCGTTATAAAATTACGACATCGTCGTTAAGCTTAACTTTACTGTGATGGTTGTTAATCCTACATTGTCACCGCTTAGTATAGATCGAGATTCTATTTTAATTATTTACATTATGTTTGAAAAACCACGAGTAAAACAGAAAAATTGGTCAATCACAATATAGCTACAATAACTAATCAGATGTTTTGTTATTTTAAGAAATAAACAACAAATAGTTGGTGATACTTCGACTTACTCTAACAAAAGCCTGTTGGACTTGTCGAATATGAGACTTTGGTTAAATAATTATGTACCTACAGCAGTTATTACTGAAAAAAAACCTGTTTCATTGATTGAAAAGAATTGATTTGGGAAAACTCTGATGATGAAACTGGAATGTTGATTGTAATAGGAAATGTTATTTGATAAGAAAATATATTTTATACAATATAAAATAAACAATGAATATAAATGTAGAAAAAAAATATGCTTAACATAAAGATGCTGTAATATAACGATAGTAAGAGAGTCACTTTTTAACCTTAATTCATTACTAGGAATTCCAACTGTTCGTCATTATCAAAACATTAATAATATTAATGTATTTATAAAAAAAAGACAATTATTAAAAAGATAAAAATATGCAATAAATAAAGTATAAGTTATGTACTCATCAACTATCTGCGCTCTGTTTCTAATTGATTGATTGATTTTTTGATATTAGTTAGAAATTATAAAAACATTACAAGCTTTACAGATTGATTAATCGATTGGAAAGTTACGACACTAACTCACAAATCGATTTGCAGTAGAACGTAGTTATTCTACCATTCCATATAATTTCACCTCTCGTCAACAACCATCTGAATACATAACAAATATTTATTTTTCTATTGATCATCATTCTTTGGAGAAAAAGTTTTTTAATTTACTCAAATAGCAATAAAAAAAAATTAGCCCACAAATCAACCCACATCTCCGCTTTTATAAAATGTTCAATACTAATTGGCTGGTCATAGAAATTAGTGAAGAAGAAATATATATTCGTTTCGTTCTACAGCTGAACGTGAAGATAAAGGGCTTTATAATTCACGTTTTGTACAACAGACCTTTCAAGCAAAGATAGCACATGTCTCTCGCAGCGAATTATATCTTTTGCGACAGGCTTTTTAATTATACAACAACCTCTACACACAGTGAAGCGCAACTAATTAGAGGGTAAAGCGAATAAAAATAGACAAATTATTATATCTTTTGCAGCTAGGCATCATGAATAATGTTTACCATAAAAACCGAAAAATGTTTAAATTGAAAATCTTCAATATAAACATTTATTGAAAAGGTGTTAACTGTCAATTCTTGGTGGAAAGACATTATATTTTAAAAAATAAAACACAATCCATTTTTACTACTCGTGATGAGCGAAACTGGTCCTGATCATTATAAATATGTGGAAGTAGTACAAATGAATTGTGTTTTATTTTTTAAAATTTATTGAAAACATTTACTTGAAAGAAGGACCAGTTTATCCATTTTTCAATCTTTCACGGGCCGCGAGTGTAAAAGTGTTAAGAAAATAATGATATACTATACTAGACACGTTATGCATTTTATTATCTTTAATTTAATTAGTTGTTTTGGGCCGCAACAAATGCCATTTTGGGCACGGGCCGGGTTTGTGCATCACTGGTCTAAAACCTCGTGTTACTCCCGGCCAATGGTTCAATTAGTCAAATGGACACTTCAATACAATGATTTTTCAATCGATTTTTTCATTGTGCTTTATTTCTTTCTTAAAATGGAGCATAGATTGAGTGTTTATCTTTCTAAAAAGTTATTTCTTAACCACTAGAGTGCCATGCGTGAGTTAACTCGCTAAAACCTGTATGTAGCGTCAGGTTATTCACAAATTAACTCATGAGCTCTTATCATCATCAAAGCAACCCATCCAATAATTATTTTGACTTCTGTAGTATAAAATTGTATCGTGACATCTATTGACAATCAGCGAATTTTTTTCTCAGGTCAAATATTGATATTATAGACGTAATCTGCAATCTTGATCAAGTGTTCAAGTATCGACGTGATCATGTGTTGTAGTTTGAAACTTGTAGATGCCACAAGGCTATCACACATTCGTTTGTACATAAGGTACACATGCAAAAAATTGAATGTGCCATTATGCGTGGAGCATTGCTTTGAAATGTATCATTCGTTAGAAAACTATAGTGTGTAAAAAGTGATAGTGGTTAATTAGGTAAATTGAATTAAATTCTTAGGTTGTGAGTTGTGACAACCTTGCTAATGTATATTGTTGAAATCGTATTTATCATTTTAGTGTGCAAATATATACAAAAAACTCGAAAAACGTGTTGATTTGGTAAATGTTCACACATACACATCATTGTATGCCTATTTCATATTTTTAAGTGATTTATTTTATTTGGAAAATAGCTGGCGTATATGTGTCTGGCATTTAAAAGTAATGCCCATCCTCCTGCTATAATAACCTTAATGTCTCTTAAATTAATGTTTGATGGATTATCTGTCAATCAGTTATTGTTAAACACCTTCTGTTTAAATAGTCGTTTAGGGGATCATCCTTTTCGTTTTGGCAATGGCCATGGTAAACTTGGTAGTTATCGATAAATTTTTGATTATGGGATGTTTTTTCAGCAATACATAAGATTCCTAATATTATAAAGTCGTTACTAATAAAAATAATAGAAAACGGAAAATAATAATAAAATACTTATTATCAAACCCTCATCTTCACCATTGTCAATAAATTATTGTGCGATGCACCATTATGTACAATAAATCACTATCTAAAATAATTTGTGTTGTTTCGAGGAACTAAGATGATTTTGTTTGTCACATACTTGTGCACTGTGATTATGCGGCAATTTCAATTGGCTGGTATATTTGAAGCATTATGAAAAAAAAAATACAATAATAATTAATCTTTTGTATTGCCATAACGCTACCACTTCCTTATCTAGTTTTTCCTTGTTAGGCCGAATTTGACTTAAAATTGAAATCTTAAAATATAACAATACATAAGCAAAATTGAGCTTTATTATTTTTCCGAGAAAACTTTCACGTCCGAACAACATGTAAAAGACAAGATAAAATGAGATTCTTTTAGCTTCCAGAAAAATATATAAAGAAACACTTTTGATGGATATATTCAAATTTTCTCCCAACATGGTATACTACTCGTAGTCTCAGAAAATTGGTATGTAAAATGTTTCATTTTTTTCGAACCATTTTCCGATCTATCAAAAAAAAATAGACAGTTCTGACTTAAAAAAAGATTCAATATAGGACATAGTAAGTTTCTGAATATTTCAAACAAATAAACAATTTTGCATTCCAATCGAGATTTAATAGAAAATGATAATGAATGCATTAAGATTTTTTTTTGAACATCAAATGCTTTCAATAATCAAGAAAGAAATACTTTCGTATTTCATAAACTATTTTTTTTTCATGTCCACCCCCAACGTGGAGCATATGGTATCCTAATGGAGATATCTTAAGAGAAATTTTCTATGACAACTGTTTGTTACTCAGTTGCTCAACTTCTCTTTTTTCGAAGAGAGTAGGGATAGAAGGATAGGGCTAGGACATGACTAGTGGTTAGCTAATCGCTCTCACTACGCCCTTTGAGGATCGGATGGGTGGGAGGGTTTTTTAGACATCGCAAACACTCAGACTGCGAACGGAAGTCCATACATCGATTGGAAGATCAATTTATGAAAACCGTCAGCACCGGGAATTGGACCCGAGACATCCGTAAACATACCTGACGACGCCACCAACTGTTACTAAATGAAATATTATAATGAAACTTTCAAAGAGAGGCTTGTACATTTTACTCAATTTTTTCACTAGCTACTACACCGTACGTCACTGTGGCAATTTTGAATGATACTATAATGTACGATAGGTATACCAACATTTTATTCGACCCGCATTCGTTTAAAACCACACTTTATTGTTTGGTAATGTTCTTTTTCGGTGACAAAGAGAGTCAGATTCAGGAAACAAAGTACGTCAACGACGAACGATATCTTTCTTCTTTTTTTAAATCTACCAACAAGGCAGAAAAAAACTTCAACCTAAATTTATACTGAAAGTTATAAGGATGCGCGTTTAGATTTTTAAAAGTGATGAAGAGATCACGACGAATAACTTATAAGAATATCTATAGATAAGTCAGTGCGGATAAAATATGGTTCTTGGATTTGTTAAAGAAAGAAATATTTTAAGATGTTAATTAGTATTTTATATAAATAATACAATTCCTATTATTTAATATAAAATCAAGCACAGATTTTTTTAACATATTTTTAATGTTTAAAACTGCCTTTTACGAGTTACAATAAAAATTAAGATCAACTATATCAAAATTGATATCGATCAGTTTGAAAATAAAGGATTATAATAAAAAAATGTCGGGAGCATATTTTGTCTACTTTTTTTTATTTTTCTTTCTTTTCAATCGCAAATCAATGTTTTCATGAAAACTGAATTTTTTATCTTATAATATTATTTTTATACTGAGTACACAAAAAAAGCCCAAAAACAAAATGTTCTATCACGTAAAATAAAATTCTAATAAATTTATTCTGTATTATTTATTATAATAAATTTTAACCAAGTAAATAAACGAGTTATGCAAATCTGAATGTTCCAGTAACTTCTTGTTTGGCAAATCATTATGACGTAGGTAATTATCAAACGGTTCTATGAAGCAAAAAATAAATATTACTGCAGCTTTTCATCATTTTCTTTTCATAAATGTTGAATTGTATTGTAAAAAATCTTTAAACATATTGAATTCATTTCATTTAAAGAAATATCGACATAAATCTTTCCTTAAAAGAATTCCAGTTACGTTGGTGTTTGCATTATTCCAACTCTACAGTAGATATAAATTTTTATCCGGTTTAACTGCAGTAAAAGTATTTTAAAGGAATAATGGTGTCGGATAACCGTCAGGCTTATCTGAGAAAAGGCCCAATGAAAAGGACTTAAGTACTATATATGGAAATGAGTTTTTTGGCGCAGTTTATCCGTTCTTTCGCACATTATGGCACATTATGAGTTATACTGCCCCATAATTTACGAAAAAACTGTTTTAATTATAAGAAAAAACATTACATAAAATGATGTTATTTTAAAATCAATTTCCAACATTTACAAATGCTTAAAAAAAATGTCAGAAAAGTGATCGTATGAAAGTATTATGTTTCCTATAAATAATGTGCTTGTCATTTCTTAATTAATAGTCAAGAAAGTTGAATAAATTATACCCACCCATCCGATTCTAACAAAGGGGGGGGGGGGGAGCGAAAGCTATTATCTAACCAATAGTCCTATCCTAACCCTATCCTTATATCTCTACTCTCATCAAACAGAGAGGTTGAGCAACTGAATAAAAAGCAGTTCTCGTATAAAACCCTCTGTTGAGATACCTGCATTATGAGTCCATATTCTCTACAAAGTTACCTTAGTTCCAAAGTGTAACAAATTAAAAAAGCATAGTTTTAGAAAATAAGGTTTTGGGCAGGCTTAATCTTCTTTTGAACATCTAATTTTTGTAAAATTAATTTAAATTCTACGATTATTTAAAAAATAAATTTATATTCCGAATATTATAAACATAATTTTAATTTTATTCTAATATTAATAATAAGACTTCTCAGAGGTTTTCACAAAAGTTTCGTAGTTGTTACAGCTTGGACCTAAAATAATTATAACCACTCATATTCTTAAATAACCACAAATTACTTCTTGTTTCATTCATAAACTTGTAGATATCGGCATTCTAAGCAATTTTTCATACGTCAATCTCAAAACTGCACATTTTTGACTTGTTACACTTTAGAAATGAGGTATCGATTTATAAAGAAGGATTTGATATTTTATGTGGGAGCCTACTTATCTTATCTAACTTTGTGAATCTAAGTCTGCTATTATTCGTGAAGTAATTTAAATAAAAAATACACAAATGAGATAACATTTGAAACTTACATTTTATATTATTTAATAAGATATATCAATACCAACTTTAAAAGTAAATGGTGGTTTTTAAATATGTTTTGTTCTCTTCAAAAGCAACAACTTACTATAATTTATTGTAATCAGCAATTCACACGCTTTATGCAAACGTTTATTTATAAAAACGTATTGAATCTTATTAAAATAAATGACAGTTGCTACTTAAACAGATCCAAAGCAAGAAAATTTTACATTAAGACAGTGTCCAGTTTCCGTTTCAGTCGAAAAAGCACTGTGTGAAATAAAAATATGGTGTTTTGCTATCCATCAAAGCAGATAATAAACTTTAATATATTTAAAAAAAAAACAATTTCATAATAAGCACATCTAAAGCAAAATATGGCCAATCTTATATCTACCGTATATGTATCCGTATGCCATTTATTTATAATATTATGTCGAAGCGTTTTATTTACAAAAAAATATTGTTATCAAGATTTATAAACAGTCTATGAAAGAACATTAAGCAAAACAGTCGTTATTTTTTTGAATATCATCGTTACTTTACCCATAGTTGATACAAAGATTTTGCTTAATTAACTACTGTTGGCGTGTTTATGGATTTAATAAAACAGCATTTGTATGAAAATGTACATTTTTCATTCACCAACTCCCCCATTAGTGTTTTTAATCAACTTCGTTACTTTTAATTGCGAGCATTATGACGATGGATGGCCACATAATATTATTCCATTATTAATCACTTGTTTCATTAAATTGTATTTTGGTGTTTGTAAAAAAACACTATAAATTATTTTCTGATGCTTATTATGCCACTTACTACTTGTAAACATTTATTTTGCTCAGTTATTATTTTTCAATGTCAACATAATTTACCAATTTAATTAACAAGCGTTGAAAACTGTTTTACACCAATTTATTTAAAATGATAGTAAGAAGGCATGAAAGCATTATTGAGGTTAATTGTTCTGAATTTTTCATTACAATTATAATTTTCTGAATATTTTATAAACACCATTTTAGTTAAAATGTTCAACATTGTATTTTATTAATCTATTACAGTAATGGGAACGAATATTTTAAACATTTAAATATTTATTTAAGATCGTAATCAATTTCTATGTCAAAGATTTTGTAACGAAAAAAATATCTTAATAATGTTTTTATGATAATTGTGACACTGAAAGCGAAAAGATAATTACATTAAATAAACAAACATATAAAAACTTTTAATCAAGCTCAAGTATGTGTAAGAGCATTAATTTTAATTTATGATTACACACACTGACACATCCTTACATTTCAATAAATTAACATTATATTACCAAAAAACTAAAAAAAAAAACCCTTATCTACTAACTATATTTGGATCGCTATATTCTTGTACCCTTTTAAGATTGGAAATAGTAAAAAGAGATTTCATTTTTTAACGTATAACATACAACTTTTATATTATTGTATATACCTATTCAAAAATATTGAAGATCATAAGAAATAACGAGTCGAATTAAATTTATACCTACAGTTGAAAAATAAAGATAGATACTTTAAGACATCGACTGAGGGTGCGTGATGGAATTTCAATACCAAATTTGAATTGTTGAGATTTTGTACATTTCCATATATTTCGTCACTGACAACACGGGTCTGTTAGTTCGAATTCATCCGTGTGCTCGAATGTCTGAAGAATGCCGAAAGGCAAAACCCGGGTTGTAAGTGATGAAATACATGGAAATGTACAAAATCTCAACAGTTCAAATTCAAAAAGATAGATAAATTAAACTAGGGAATAAAAACTATATTAAAAAATAAAACACAATTAATTTGTACTACTTCCACATGTGTATAATGATCAAGACCGGTTTCGCTCATCACGAGCATTATCAACTGAGGATAATGCTCGTGATGAGCGAAACCGGTCCTGATTATTATAAACATGTGGAAGCAGTACAAATGAATTGTGTTTTATTTTTTAAAATATAATGTCTTTCCACCAAGAATTAACAGTTAACACCTTAAAAGTGAATAAATACTATTTTAAACTATTGTTTAATTAAAAACAATTTGAGTATGATCAATATTTAAAATACGTAATTATACAAAACTTAACCATGAACTTATTATCTTAATGTGATACAGCATATTACAAAAATCACAAAAGAGAGATACATCCACACAATTGTTTTCTTTTATATATGGTAAGCGCTTTCTTGCCTACACAAGTACAGATATAATATCTTTATTCTCCTTGCGTATGTGGTCTTTCCTTTAGGGAATGTCCCTTAGACCTACTCTTTTTCCAAGTGATACTTGGGGAATTTCCGATACATCAGGGAAATGAAATGTGGGATAAAGTTTTTATATTTTTACAAAAAGAACATTGGATAATGTTTTGTCAATTTGTTTTTTGAAGAAAGTGTCAGAACCAAGTACGGACACAATACATTTAATATGTGGGGGAAAAGTTAAAAGATGCATACAACTGTTTAAGAAATATTTGAGAATAATATTCATATTTATAAGTTTTTTATTAAACTCGTGTATAGGTACTTCTAGTTGATTCTATTACAAACACATATAAATTACAGAAATGTAATGAGAAAAAAATTCACAATTTATTTTAAATAATCAGCACCGGTATCGCTTACTGCGAGAATCTTGTACATGGTAGTGTTCGAAAATAAATGAAACGAGATTTATTTATATAATACTAGCAAGTATCCGGCATGCGTTGCAATGCCAATCAACGAAAGAAAGTGTTTGTGTTTTAATTCTGTTTATTGAAGTGCTTTTGGACACACACTATTTTTTGTTCCTGTCTGGTGCGTACACGAATAAATCAGAAGGTTTTCCGAGATGTCACTTTTTGCACGAATTTGATTTTTTATTTTAGATTTTAGATATATTTTGGAATTTGAAATTGATTTTTATATATAATAAGACCTACTGTAAGTTAAAAATTAAAAAGTTGAAAGTCGGACTCGGGCCGAGACGGGCCTGATTGTACTATGCATATGTAGCAATAACTTGACAAAGTTTTATCGAAATCGAATAAACATTATGGCAGTGCATAAGATACGAACAAATCAGGTATATCAAAAAAGTTGTTAAAAGGATTACAAAAATAATTTAAGAATTATCACATAAATCATAAGGGAAATAAATTAAGATAAATTACAAATAAAATGATAGTTTTATTACATTTCATATTTTTAAAGAAGAATATATTGTCAAAGGAGTGGATTTAAATTCAAATATGTTATATCGAACGTTGATGGATATAATACCAAAATCTATTAATTGCTTTTACGTCATTTGAAATGAATTTACTCGAGTTCAACTCGAGAATAAAAGGCATTACGAATAATCATGCCTATGATCACAAAAGGTAAAATTTACAAATCGCATAATTGACCATGCTGGGACCAAAACTAGGATAAGGCTCTTACTGGTATAAATAGCACAGAGGCCCAAATGTATTATTATATTAAATTAATATTATTTTATCAACATGAACTGTGCTGAAAACCCGATTTATGAATGAAATATCAAAATAGTATTCACGTTTCTACTTACTTTTCCCGTCCACTATTAAAAAGTAGGAATCTTTCCAGTTAAAAGTCAAGTGCAACTCCCGATTGCAGCAATTTTCACCATTAGAGCTTTGCCAACAATCAATGAAGCCATTTTAATTAAAAGCTCGAGGCTTTATAAGGGTTCCATTATTCCAGGAACATAATAAATTATTGCCATTCATCAGCTGAATGTTTTGTTTGAACCTTTGTCGAAGTTACAGGGTTTATTTTTGATAATAGAAATTTATTCGGAAATTTCTGTACTTTGTCAATATTTATGTGATTCATATTTTTACGAAAATTCATAAATATTATGTCACAATGTCGATTGCAAATTATTTATAAAATGTTTATCAAAGCAAAGCAATTAATTTATTATTTTATTATAATTATGTCACATCTATAAAAGCATTAAATTTTATATACAAATAAAATATCAGTTAACTCACTCACTCGATGAACAAAAATGGTCATGATTTTATTTAACAAATACAGAATAAAGACAAAAAATTGTGTATTTATGTTTTTTACTAACCGTTCGTCGAGTGACAATTTACAATTAATTGACTAACACGTCGATCTTATCTAATCGTAGATATACTATAAAATTTGGTATATTGTTTTGAAACATCTTTCCACAAAAAAATTACAGCAAATATCATTCAAGTGATCATTTCATTGTAATAAAAATTACTCTTTTATACACCCATAGCTTCACTCTATGTTATACGCTTCATTAGTTTAAAAAATAATATTAAATACTGATCGTTCGGAAATTTTTTGATCCAAATTTGTATTTTTATTAGATTTTTTAATCTTATAAATGGTTTTATTTTAAATCTAATAAAATGAAAGAAAGAAGCAGATGGTGGTTTTTATGCTAGTTTACATTATAAAAGCTTTAATTGAAAAAAATAAAATCTCAATGATCAATAATAATGTTTTTTCAACTTTATTCATGAACGATTGTTTTAAATAGTTTCAGTAATCAACAGATTCACTGAATATTGTGAACGAATAAATAAAAAAAGGAATTATTAAAAATCACAAAAAATAGTCTGGTTAATGAAATATTATTAATTTTCCGAGAATATTCTGAACATAAAAGCTGAATATAATATTCCCTTGATTGCGCCACACTCTTGTCGGGAAATTCACAAAAGAAAGCAGCCCAGAGGAGTGTGATGAAAGACAAAGAGAAAAGTGGCCTCCAAACTCTTTGCCCGAATAGGAGGGGTCTGAATTTTTTCCTGCTACGAATGGATATAATAGGAAAAAGGTATGCGAAAAATATCGAATTTATAGTAAATATTTTTTAATTTGAACTTCATCAGAAAATCATTATTGGTCTCTTATGAATTCCTTTATTGGTGCGTATGTGTATATATGATATACATAGTGGCATTTAGACGAATGTTAATATTAAATTAGCTGTTCTTTTACACGCACAGTATTAAAGAAAATTAATATGTAAATAACTAAGAATTGTTATGTAACATTCGTTTTTCGTAGCATTTTTTCAAAATTTATTATAACCTCAATAATTATGTTATTTAGCTATCCTTAAAATAATATAAATAACGCCTTCGTTGAATAAATTTAAGGAAAGACTTAGATTTTTCTGCTCTTCAATTTAATTCAAAGTTAATAAGAAAATAAATAAAAAATACCAAAAATATAAATTACAAGAATTACTTTAGTAACATACTAAAACAGAAGTGTATATATTTTGTTTCATAGTGGATTAGGTTTTTAATCCGTATTATTTTTATTATTGGTACACTCAAACAATTTCCAGCTTAAATATGTTAGAAAAAGTTTGTTTCAAGGATAACAATTTGTATTATTGTTATGAGTGGTAGGGGAAAGTAAATAACCCATTCAAAATAAATGGTAATAATCTCGGAAAATAAAAATAATTGCTTGATTATAGGATCTATTAAATAACCGAAGGCCGGAAGCTTTTGGACCTTACTAGTAAATATAGGAGCAGATGAACGAAAAAATGGTTTTTTAATTTCAAGCAATGTGTCAATACAGATGAAGAAGAAAAGTATGAAAATAATTTATGCATAGAGCATTAAAGTTATGACATGACATATTTTTTTTTTAATTTTTACATAAAAATATTTATAAACATTTACCAAAGCTACTAATGTAAGCTGTACTAACATAATAATTTAATAAAAATTTATTAAAATGACGAGTAGGTTTGAGAAGCAGTGTGATCAAAATATAATAAATTATTATTGTAAATTTAAATGTTAGTATGTTGTAAATAATAGTATGGCGTAAATATATCTACCTTTGGAAATACATTAAATTTATAATGAGAATTTTGTGAAAGAAGTTCGCGTTAGTCTGACTAAAATAATTAATATTATGATAAAAAAATTATTTTGTTTGTGACAGAGTATAGTGTTTGTTTTTGAAGTTTTGATAAACTTGGAAACTTCATTTCAAAAAATTGAAACGTATTTTAAAATAGATAGATAAACAGTTGTCAACTTTTAATGCTTCTAACACTAACTAATGGATATGTCTGATATTATCATCTCTTCTTTCTTCTTAATACCCATCATTTAATTTCTGGAAATAAGGAATAAAGAGGCAGGAATTAGTCAATGGTTTGTCTTTTCTTAATCCTAGCGTTACATTCATACCACGAGTCATAATTGAATATTTTTAAATGACCCATACATTTCACATTGCTTAAAACTATTTGTGCTGTTGTTTCCTCAACTTCTTCATTTTTTTAAGCTGACAAATATATTTAATGCTTTGTAACATAATATATTGTACATGTATGAAGTCAAATGATAATTTATGTGAAAAATTAAAACTCACAACACGCGAAGATAAGAGACAAATAGTCAACTGCATACCTTATATCTGTAACAGAAAAGAAAACAAAATAATTAGATAAAAACTAAATGGAACACAAAAGCTTATTTGAATAATAACGCAAGCCAACACGTACGTCAACCGTTATCAACAACTGTTCTATCGCAGTTAAAGATTGCAATCCATCATTTGATGTATCTTGAATCGGATATTTGATAAATTTATGAAATATTAATGGTAAATATTCTAAAACGAAAAATGTTAATTTATTTAAATAATATATATAAAAAAAATTGTTAAAATTAAAAAAATACTGACACACTAAATTTATTTTTATTCTTTCTAAATTCTTTACTAACCAAAAATCCTAGATTGAAAGTATTTTTAAGATTTTTTCTAATGCAAAATCAATTAAGATAAGACTGTTAACCAGTGTTTCCTAATTTGAAAGCTCATAAGCATATGTTTTAATTGAATGCGTTTTTTTTCTTAAGTTTTAATAATTATACAATAATTCGAATAGATTCAATTTTTACGATTTTTATTTTCGATATTCCAATAATTTATTTTACGAATATTCGGAGTCCCTTACCATAAATCCATACATATGTGGCCTATCGCAGCCACAATCTGTGAACTAAAATTAAAAATATTATGCTGAATCACCATGTTATAGATGGCAACGTAATAAAAATTTATATTTACTAGATATAGGTATTTTTCGCCACTTTTGTTTTTAGAACTGTTATCAAATTTTCTATTTGCAGTTTCCGCAATATTAATTTGCTTAAAAATGAAATAAACAAACGTTTGAGTTTGAAATAGTTTATATATTACCCACCCGTTTCGATTTATTTTACATCTTCCAAGTCCCTGAAATTGCGAGTATTTAGTTTAAAATTGTAACCAATTAAAGGATATCCCATTTCGGAGTCTCAATTTTCATTTCAAACCCTCGTCTCAGCTAGCCGCTCTTCCTTTTAATCCTTCAAACAGTTTTGTGCGACTAATTTGGATTATCAAAAGGCTAGCCTGCTTGAGTTTGGATCTAATCCAAGTGTTTGTTCCTACACTTATCCACTCTGCAAACTCAAACCATTTGGCAGCGAATTATGTTTGTATGAATGATCAATATTCAAAGATACTCAATAAACACTCCTTAAATTTGTCTTTGAAACTAAAAACTTAATGCAAATACTAAGAGATTTCTGAAGCCCATTTCTCTTAATATTATGTATAACACAATTTACTTAAATCAGCGGTTACCAATCGGCGGTCAGCAGACCATTTTATTTGCGAAAATATTTTGGCGGTCCCCAGAATTATTGAAGTAGTTAGAGCTTATAATTCATAAACTTACATAAAAAAACATAAAGGAATATCTCTGCGATTCATTCGAATCGAGAGTGTTAAGCATATGCTGACAAGAAGTCGTTGTAATAATTTCCAATATCATTACATTTAACTACTCGTTTTATAGAAATTTTTAACTATAGAGTTATATAACATTTCAATTAGAACTAAATTCTAAACTGAAGATACATTTAGAGTTTTAACGAACTCTAAAAGCTCTCTCAATAACGAATAACGATGTTCTGGTATCAAAATTCTTTTAAATTACTCCCAAGAGCCTTATTATTTCCAGATTTTTTTTAGTTTCCGGTTACTCAGCGCAAATGTAAACGAACAAATGTTCGAAGTTCCGCCAATGGTTCGTTGGCTTGTGTAAGGTGAACGTTGGCATAAATTAATAAAAAAATAGCAACATTAACCGTCATGCAATAATTAAGACTTATGAAGAAAATAATTAAAAATGAAGACTGGTTTCTTTTTGTGTATGTTTTTTCATTATAATCTTTACAGCAGCCAGTTATTGTTTTTTAGCACAGCCACTCTCGGGAATAAATAAACAAACCGATTTCATATTAGATATTTACAAAAAGGTATTAAGAAAATATGAAATTTGAAATACACACAGAAATCATAAACCATCAAAAATTATAATCAGTATGTTAGTTACAAATTATTATTTGACCAAAGGTATTTGCTTGTAAAGTCATCTATGGTCTTTACAGACAGTGGTCAAACTCATCAATAGCACGATATCATTTAATTTTGCGACCATACTACACATTTTACTACTGTAAAGTATGACACCTACAAACCTTTTTTTGTTTCACTGATTTGTAACTTTTAGGGTACCCCCAAAATCAAAAAGTAACAGAAATATACATAAATTTGTCAATTTTTGGTAGAACGATATTATGTATTCAAATAAATGAAACACAACCAGTTGGTAATGATCGCGAAAAGTGAAATCGATCATGATCATTTGAAAAATATTCAAGGATTACAAAACAAATTCTATTTATTAAGTTAAATTTTATGTGAGTTAATTTATAATTTATCAAGGCGAAACCCGGGTCGTTAGTGACAAAATACATGGAAGTGCACAAAATCTCAATAATTCAAATTAATGTGAGTTGTTGAGTACAATTTGTGACGATGTCATCATTTTTTTTTTAATTATTATTTATTTTCAATAAAAAATTTGTTCAATTTGAAATTTCAAACAAATAAGCCAACCATCGTGTGAATACATATATAATTTTTATGTAAGCAATATGGCAAATAACGATTTTTATTATGATACAGCTGTAATAAAAACCAGCAATTATCATCATAAAACACATTTAACAATCTTGTTCTCATAGAAAAAATATTCAATATGCTAACCAAGAAAGTGATAATCTAAAACAAAAACACTTAAAAGTCAATTTTTTACTTTGTCTTTATAAAAATATTTACCAATTATTTTTATTCTTTAGATTTGATGCCTGCTGGTAGTTTGTATTTTACATTGTAGTTATAATGTTCTCGATGACCGGAATCGGTCTTTCTCATTACAAAAAATGTGAAATTAGCACGAAAATTTGTGTAGCCTTTCCACCATGAAATGACAGTTTCACATTAAATCTAATTGTATTATTATCTTAGTATTTATTTTTTCCAACTATTAATATGGCATTAAATTTTCTGTGTGAATTATTTACCATTTTATCAATATTTACAACTATCACTTTTGTTACTGAATATACAGTTCCATATTCAAATGAATCAAATATGTATCATAAAGTAGTCCCCTTCTGGGGAAAATCATTCTCGTACGTCTGGTAATAAATTGGAATCGGGAAGAGATTTTCTGAACCGATGTTTTTTCTTGTCTATACCCGTTCAATATTTTATGGGGAAAGTAAATATTATTTTTCCGCTTATGAAGTTGACTAGAAAAGAATATTTCTTCAATAACAATTTTTTTATTGCTCCAAATATTTTTTTTATATAAAACATAATATGCTAGACATATACACACTATTATTATGTATATGTCTACCCATCTCTTTAGCGTTAACAAGATATACTTCATTTACCATACTATGCTATAATATGTAGCTTGCTTAGATTCAATTATTGGATATATACTCAATTGATTAGGACAAAAACAGGTTTGGCTACATAATTTCAACCTCTGCTACAGTGATTGCCAACTTTTCAGATCTCATGGAACTCTTAATTCACAATAATTTTGAATCCACAAACTACTAACATACATATTTTTAAAAGCAGTACATACATAATATATGAAAAATGAAAATACGTTTTTTCTTATGCAATGATAACAACGCTTGTTTCATTATGAAACAAATTAGAATATACTAAATGCATTGCATATCTAATTGAAATATGTTTATAGATTATTGGCTCCAACGACGTACCTGCCAGTGGTCAGTGGAATTCCGGAAGACGACCGCTGTTCTAGTATATTCATGATAGTAAAGCATCGTTCCAAAAAAGCTTTGGTTAATAACTTCGATTTATGACGACATGGCTTTTTAAATGTTATTTTTAAACCATTATTAATTCTTACAAACAAAAATATCACTTTTTAGGGAATGCTGAAAAGTTGAGGGTAAAAAGAAGTATTTTTTCAATCAATAGTTGTTGAAATAAAAGTAAGAATTAATCTGGAAATGTTATAAAAATGCTAAGGGTAATAATTATGTTGAATAAAAATAAACAGAAAAACAACAAATTGCTTGGATGGATACAGCGCACCAATCAATCATTGCCAAAAGTTTTTGATTTATTTTGTTTTAGATGTTTATCAAAAAATATACCTATTTGTGGTAAAGAGTCCAATGATATTCAGAAGTGAATTGTATTGATTCTATTTCTAATATTAGACGAATGGCAGACGATCTTTTGTTCTGCAATATTTATGAAAAATTCTTTCAAAACTTTTCTCTACGAAACTTCAACCCAGCCTGCAAGTAATAGCTACTGATTTGATAGCAAATCGATAGCATTATGAAGCCAAATAAAGCGAGACACAGCTAAAAGGCCTCTCCCCTCGTTCCGATATAATAACAAAGCATTTATCATACTTTAGGTGAGATATTACACTCCAATAATTTTGCTGTATAGCTAATATTTTTAAACAAAATAGAGATTATTTTGACGCCAAACAAAATTATTTTTCACGAAAATATACAATAAACAGATCTTTTAAATAACGAACATAATAAATAAATGTCTGCTGGTATTTTTATTTTCGATACGCTTCAATAGTACTATTTTAGATAAATTATCATTTAATTGGGGTTTTAAGCTAAAGCCAGTGCTGCAACTCAATTCGGTTAGTAAAATTAATTGTAAATGCGATATTTTTATAAAGGAATACCTACTATCTTCCTTAACTTTAATACGTCTTTATTATAAAGATTGTATTAGGCATAAAAATATCAGGCCAAAAGGATCACCAAAATTCCAAGGGTCTTTGGTACATTTTGTAACAATGTTGATGGCAAATGATTGCAAGGCTAACCAGAAAGATGCGGAAATTTTGAAATAGTGGATTTCGGGACCGAAACATGGCGTATTTTACAATTACCTCATATTTTATATGGGAGCTATGACGCTTTTTATTACTTTTAATTATATGTTAATAACTGCGGATATTACTATTTTAACTTCTGTAGCATTCTTTTTTTTTATTTTTCTTATTAAAAAATCCATCCAACAAAAATAGTAAGTAACGATATGTTTTAGAAAATTGTTAAATATAGATAACAAATTAATATGGATTCATCCGAGATCTACCAAACGATTAAACAATTTCAATTTATATTCTGAAATCTAATATATTTATATTACGGTACAAAAATAACCGGTTGTTATTATATAGACAGTATAACACTGAAGTACGCACTTAAAAATAATAAAACGGCACTTAAGGTACATGGTTCGTTAATTTTTTCTTGCTACGAACCCTTGCAAATTATTTCCACTAATTAATTTTGCATTCTTTCACTCTAGTGACATTTAAAAACGTGCAGCTTGGATAATGGCAGCGTTAAGCTTAAAAATTCGTTGCATGTATTTTTTTTTATTCATTTATGTAAACAAAAGTGTTATAACAAGGGAATGCAATACTTTTTTTTAAATATAATGCCTTTCCACTAAGACAGTGCTCCGCAACCAGTGTGCTGCGGCACACTGGTGAGACGATCCCAAGTGTGCCGCGATACAGTGCGTCCAAAATGAGAAAACTGTTTTGAAATTATATAAATAATACAGATGATTCAATTTTTTTAAAAATATCAATCCCGATTGTTTCACACAGAAATACATTGGCTGTCCCTAGGCAAAGTTTCAGTAAGATTATTTCAAATTTGCCCTGAGAATATTTAATTTATATTTTATAAAAATATACCAGAACTATATCGAATGAAATTGCTGCATTGCTGACATCTTTTGGAATCTGAATGAATTAAACAAAAAAATGAACGGTCGAAATGAATGTTGTTGATATGCTCTGACAAATAAAACGGGTTCAAACAGAAATTAAAATAGTAATGAAGATAAAAGAGTTTAATTGGTTTTTGTTAAAAAAGTTTTGCTTATGAAATTTACATATTTAGGTATTTGGTGTGCCGCGAAATGTTAAGGAGTGCTTAGGTGTGCCCTGGGTGAGAAAAGGTTGTGGAGCACTGCACTAAGAATTGACAGTTAACACCTTAAAAGTGAGGAATACAATACCCTCTGTCATTCTTGACGCATTTCTCATTTTATAAAATTCCAAAAATATCGACAGTGTGCTGCCATTTAAACATCAAAATCGTTTAACATTCAGGTCCTTCTTTTATTTATGGCATTTTATTTGCTAATTAATATTAAACGTAGGAACATCACGTTGAAGCGAACCCATAAATGTAGAATAATGTACTACTGACGATTTTTCCGCACTTATATGTCTTAATGATTGAACTAGTTTTTTTTTCTATATATTAAATTAATAATATACATTGACTAGTTAACATTATTTTTTGAGTTTTATTATATTTATTATAATCAATTCAAAACATCTAAGATTCTTTCACACATCTTACACAAATATTTTCTTACACATCTTTTACAATAAAAAATAATTGTATTAGTTGAAAACCAACTGTATTAGCAAACATAATTTTTTTGACAGTGCAGTACACTCTCCGATAACACGAAAGATTGGGGGCGAGTTGAGTCAGAATGGGCTATCGGGACTACCATACTCATTTAAAATCAGAGGATACGCATACAGCGAAAGAGTATTTTAACTTGTAATCAGGGAGCAGTCGCAAATTTTAATGAAAAACGAGTTGTCGGCAATCGTGTTATCAGAGGTCTAATGTATCTCAATAAATGTTCTGTCCAAATTCAGTTATTAATCGATAATAGCATCATAATTAATGAAAAATTTATCATCCTAATAATAATGGAAACGATCCACCCCACTCTTATTAAAATTAAAGCATCAGTTTTTATTGTAATTACAATTTATTCAAACCAACGTGATAGCAAGTTTTCAAAATTGTTGACCACAGAAGGAAGCATCAGCAGTATTTCCTTATACTACGCATTTTGCTTGGGTCCCTTAAAAAAGAAAAATGGTTGGGTTATCTTTTGTTCTAGAGATTTTTCTTTGTATGAGACGTGCCATAGACGCCATTTTATGTAATGAAAATATTATGTAAAAAATACATTTCTTCCCTTTCAAAAATTAGGTAGTTAAATAGTTTGTATTAAAACTTTTAACGTTTTGTAAAATAGTAATAAGTTTTATATGTTTATAGTTATTAATAGATATGTCATTCTTTCAAAAGTTGTACGACCTTTTTAATCTGAGTAATTTAAATATGGCTATTAAATTATATTTATTTGATGTAGCTGTTAGTTTAATAGCTTAATGGCATTAAAATAAACAATGTCGTAAAATTAGTTATCAATTCTATGAAATAAAATACAGTTAAAGTAAAAAAATTGGGCTTAAACATACATGATATATTGAATAGAACAAATTGTCGAAGAATCTGTTTTGACTAGTGAGATTTAAAACATATCTAAATTTTTATATACGTATATTTGTTTCACTCAATTTATTTGTGACATAAAAATCAGTGTCCTTGATAATTACTTATCTACTCATAATTTTAATAAAAAAAAAGTTGAAAGGCTTAACCGTAATGATTCTCTTAAAAAAATCGTTCGCATAAATAGAACGTATGAAAAACGTTGTTAGTTGAAATGACTCACAAATTATTCTATGGAAACATATATTTCATAAAATAAGTTTTTTTAAAACATTCCTTATAAAAGAAAGATATGTGTGACAGAATATTTGCACAAAACGTTTTGTTTTAATGTCCGAAAAATATCTTTAGGGAGCATTCCTTACGAAATTCATAATTTATATTTCCGGACATTTCAAGGGTGAAAAGGGAACATTTTGAAAGCGAGTTGGGCAAAAAACTCTTACTCTAATGAAAATTTGTAAGTTTTTCTACTGGCAATGAACGGGGATTAAACAGCTGCTCAAAACATGCGCCATAGACTCATATATTATTGGAATGTTAAAACTGTATTAAGCAAACTAGATTAACCCTGTACAAATGGATCCGGCCAGATGTTGGCGCAATCTTGATAAAATGCATTATAATTTCATTAAGATCTCTCTCACCAGCACATAATCTTTTAAGTAATGTTAGGCATAAACTATCAATTTCCCTTATAAGAATAAAACACAATTTGTAGATCTTACAAGTTTGGGTAAAAAGTAGTAAAAATTATGCTTTATTCATATAAACCAGTTTATATTTAAATACTTAAATGTATAATAAATGATTCTGTTTGTTGTGAAATGAAAATTGGCAGTTAACAGTAGAAACGTGATTTATGTTAGTATTAATTCGATGGTAGAGACAATATTGTATTAATATCTGATAAAATTTGCGCTAAATACAATATTTTAGCTGTCCAATGTTAATTATGTTTAAAAATGTATAAAATATATCAATGAATGACAAAGGGTAACGTATTTGTTCATGTCCAATGTCGTATATAGTGATTTTCATCTTCTAACATTTTTAAAAGTTCGTTCAACATTTTCTTTAGATGCGCGGATATTCCTCCTTGAAGTGCTCCTTGCAAAGTGTTTTTCGTTGAGAAAATGAACCTATTTTCTTGGTTTATCAACAACTTTTCATGCCTACTTTGCATTTTTAATAGGATGATAAATTTTATAACCAAGCAGTGGCTGATGGTATTGTTTGCCGTACTCGTATAACCATTTTATACTAGTGGGATGGAAAAGAAGAATAAATTAAATAAATGTTTTATTAATAATATAGACAAATTTTACAGTTACATAGAGATACTAAAATTATCGTTTGAACTGCATTTAAAATTCATTTATTATTTCAGCTTCTTATAAATTTAACAGCTTTGGTGTTTTTGAATCGTTGCGTGTTATCAAGATTTATATTTAAGTATCGTGTTCGTAGTTTTTTTTCAATAGTAAATTTAATCATTTGTACAAGTATAGTTCCCACCACCCGCAGTTCATATGCAGTTGGTGTGTGACAGCAGCTTTCCACAACACAATCGACAACGAAAAAGAAGAATACCCTCACTTTAATAATAATTCCAACGTTCACGGAAGATAAAAAGGATTATTAAAATAATGTGACCATTGAAACCATTAAATTCAAATGTGTTTAGGAATTGAGTTCCACAGAGGTGAATCACGTCTAAGTCAACACTTTAGGAATCGAATTCCAAATTTTTATAATTAGAGAGAAATTAAGGAATGGGGTGGTAGTTAAAGTGACGATTATATGGTTCCGAATAAGTGTTTCCAGTTCTGGGCGCGGCGACAGAATATATGACCGTTTCTATGGTTGTCCCTTTGAACAGAAAATCACTCTTCGGGCTGTATTGCTTTCTGCATCAGTCATCACTCGAATTGCTGCCTGCTTTGCCGAACGTTCATCTTTATAATTACGTAAGCAGAATTTGTGTCGTCTATATTGATTTGCCTCCACAGATACTGCGTGATTCATCACTTTTTTGAATTACTGTCTGCTTTGTCAGGCATTAACCATTATTATTATTTACTTAGCATGTGAAACTAGTTCCCACAGATGTATGAAAAATAAATGCTTTTTTTCCTTAAAATTATATTGATATAACAGCTGCCATTAAGATTTACTTGAGGAGAAAAGACAATACCAGTAACCTCACGTGATACCTTTATTTAATATTCTCATTCGCCGGATTTGATCCAGTAACCTTCAGATCACTAAGCAGAGGTTTTACCGTTGGGCTCCAAGATTCTACACAATTGTGTCACTTCTAAATATGAAAATGATCGAAGATACAACAAAAAATCAGTTGTCATTTTTTTTTAAATTAAAAAAGAATCTACCAAAACATTTTGGCAGAAACTCCTTAAAAAATTAATATCAACAGTACTAATTTTTTCCAACCTCACTATCCAAGCGGAATATGACGATATCAAAAGCAATATCTGTGGACATTTTTAAGAATCTACGAATAA
This sequence comes from Himalopsyche phryganea, assembly GCA_022494535.1. NCBI lineage: Eukaryota > Metazoa > Arthropoda > Insecta > Trichoptera > Rhyacophilidae > Himalopsyche > Himalopsyche phryganea. Next base: position 1,758,999 of record JAGVSL010000035.1, on the reverse strand, counting down.
GATATAAAACTAAGCCTTTATAAAAAAGCGTTATACGTCTGAAATGATATAAATTTTAAAAACAAGTAGTAATGCACTTACAATAATATTTGAATTCTACTCGATTAAAATTGAATTTAAACGAATGATCCCTACTTACCAATATATTCTAAAATATATTTAAAATTACTGAAATGCCTAGCAGTTTAAAATAAGTGATTTGAAAACGTTTGTAATATTTCCGATATTTATAAATCAAAATCAATGTCGCTATTTAAGCTTTATGTGTGGGCCATTAATCATTCGTCACGAAGCGGCACTGTCTTTTTTCGAAGAGGAGAATGGAAAACGTTTGGAAATTAACGATGCAAACTGCCAAAACAGGGAGGTTAGCGTGATTTGACACCAAAAAATAAGTCTGTATTAACATAGTAAATTGAAATTTGAATTGACACTCAATTAATTTGAAAAATATTTTACAAAAAAAAAATGTTTATATAACGTTAGTGTATTTATTGTCTAGTTTTTTTTATATGAGTGTTAAAAAGCGTAATAAATACTTCATAAAACATAAATAATGTTGATATAATTAATGCAGTGAAAACTCGCACAAGCCTGAGCAAGCATTTTATTAAAAGTTTTTTGTCAAAGTTGAATAAATGAAATTGAAGGAAAATGCTAATTCAAAATATGTGAATTAGAATATTAATTTTATTATATTTTTACTAGAATACTAATTGCTTTATTGGCCAATTTTAATATGTATTGAATTTTAATGCGATCGATTAAAATTTTTAGCACTTTCAGAAAGTTTTCGTGAAATAAATGATTTGGTTTGCTTTGAAATAATTATTATTATAACTACTCGTTCATTGACATAGCGGGAAAGTGTGCTAGCTTAATTATCGTGCTTTGATAACCATTGATTGGACGCCTTTTGTAGTCCGATTCACGATGGAAAAGAGAATGGGGGTGGCAATCGTCAATAATTTACAATTGGCAGAGTGTCTGACAGAGCGTTTGACTGAAAATCAGGTTTTAAACTGTTGTGTTGGAGTTTTTGCCATGTTTGCCTTTTGCAGACGCTTTTTGAATTACGTATCGAAAATTTTACTTAAATAATAAATACGTTTTGATTTAAATTTCTTTTGAAGTTTTGTTAAATAAATATATTATATAATATTTATTGTATGCGTAGAATTAATTTAACGTTTCTCTATTTCGTTGCTGTTAAAATAAGTATTGCCTCTGGCACAAATTAATTATGTATACGACTTATATTAAAAACACAAAATTATTGACATTTATCAAATTATCTCCTGAATGACCAGACAAACATTAATCCGTCACCCTTACCTACACCATTACAAGAAACCTATGTAATTACGCATAATCAATAAAATTTCAACGTATTTATTTTAAAGACTAATTAATAACACCACGTAAGCTCATTTACCAAAAACACAATTGGTACCTTAAATGACTAAATTTTAAATAAAAATTATGATTTTTGAATACGTGGAATGACATAATATTGTATATCTCTTAGAAACAGTATAAATAAGTATAGTTTTGACGGTAGCGCCAAGCCGAAATAGCTATCAAATATACCTAATGAAATTTTGTAGAACTAAATACTTTATTATTTAAAATTTACTCAACTAAAAAAACAATTTTTGTTTAAAAATAATTCAGCGTTATTATGAATTAAATGAAAAAAATAATGTATTATAAAAATATATTAGAAAATATTTAAGGTACATATTAATTTTTTATAGCTATTGTATAAAACTTGCACCTTTACATCTGTTTCTGGTCACAACATTTACTACTGCTTTAAAATTAGTATTATTTGAAAGTTTACATTGATATAAAAACACATGTTTCTATAAAAAAGAGAGAACTGACCTTTTGGGGTATTTTTCAATGTTAAAAATAAAGTTGGTCAAATAATATTTATAACTCTCAGGAAACATAGAAAATACTTTATTTCAAATTAACTTTTTATTTAATGTATTTAACTTCTTCAAATGAGTTTAATCATATTGGTGATTTTAAACATATCATATTTTAAAATATTTGTTTACAAATTAAATAATAATAAAAAATAGAGAGGTGGTCTATTCTAGCTAAAGCAGTTACATATTTCCTTTATCGTGCATAAACTATTAATGCTAAATCCCACTAACTCAATCAAGCCCAAAACGTACAATGAATATCAAAACGTAGTCTTACACCAAAGTGGTGCAAAACTTGTTTGAAAAGTTCTTTATTATAAAGTTATAATTAATTTTTAAGTTCAAAGCAGAACTCCGATGTATACTGGTAACATTTTATTTGATAGCCTAGCTATCGTGGTACATACAGGTCTTAAAAGCTATCCATGACTAAGTTACGTAAGAAATATTTTGGTGATTTAATTTTCATAACGTCTAACGAAAAATGTATACCAAAAATTTAAGGCTTTATTAAAATGTATGGTAATTTATTATAACATGTTTTTAATAGGTTTAACTGATCCAAAGACCATCTAATAAAAAATACACTCTTTCATATTTTGCAGCATTAGCTCTTGCATGTGTTTTGAATCTCTACCGTCCATGTTTCACAATTTCAACGAATACACCACACAAATTATAAGATAATTCTATTCGCTTTAATTAGTGACATGATTTACAACCACAAGTAGCACTATCAGACTGAAGTAAATTTAGATTATTGTGTAGTGTTGTCAGTTTTCGACTTACAACCATCTGTACTTTGCATTGATGTCGAAAAGAAAATTCTAATTTTACTCGTGATTATCTTACGAATAAAAAGGCACGGATAAAACAATACACAATTATAAATATAAACTATTTACTTGCTTGCTTATTATGTCTATTATATTATCCGCCAACAAAGTGACAGTATGGACCCCAACGTAAGTCGAGGACGGAATGTAAAAATTTAACCTTTAAAATGTCCAGCTAAATTATAGTAATTTTACAACAGATAATTATTTTTGTATAATTATAGATAATTGTATGCTTTGAACCTAAATTTTAAGTCCACAAATTTGGTACAAGTCTTAAATTAATATGTTTGAATAATTATTGGGTGTGATCCATGAATTTCGCACCTCTATTCGGACATAGTAGATTTTAATAGTGGCGCTATCTCGCTGAACTAGGTGGCGTTGACAAATTGCATCCTATTCAATTTGATTAATGGATGTTAATTATTGGCCGGTAGTAACGTAGTCTACCCTTACTACTAGTAGTCTTTTGTACTAACTTCAATGTGCATTCTACGGTGAGGGATGAATCCATAGTAACTTTTGAAATATTAGCCAGTGGACGAATAATTAAATTCATAGTTCTAGTTGTCCATATATGTGCAAGTTGTATACACACCCTGCTGATTTACTTTATTAAATATTAAACAACATACATCCGACATTAAGTTTGAATATATCCACTTGCTTATTTATTTTACACAACAAATAGTGAATGTGTTCTGAACAAAATAGCAACACAAAGTATAACAAATACATTGTTTTTTACAACTTAGACTTCATACGACGTTATTCTATAGAATTTCTTTATTAAAGTATTTTCGTTATTCCTACAGTTACAAAAAATTATAATTTTCATGATAAATAAGAAGTATGAACAAACACTTTCGTTAAAAATTACTTTCACGACTCCAATACTCATTGTCACTTTTGTAACATCATATATTCATTCCGGCTACGATCTTTTAAAAAAAATTGGAATAAATGTAATACAGGGCTTCATTTTTATAAATACAATGTGTGATATGCTATTTATAATTATTAAATAACATTGCACATCTCATACTGACGCATAAAAATTTGATGTGTGAATTTTTTCGTATTAAATTTTAATAATTGTAATAAAGTTACATCATAATTAATAAGAAAAGTTCATGAATTTCTTTGAAAATCTTAAACAAATATTTGTTTATAAGTATTAAAATAATATTGTGGCTTCCTATGAAAACTGTTGTAACTAACTTAAGACATTTTCAGATAGGTACATACCCTTACTTTGATTTTTTGAGTCGAATTATTAAATATGCATAAAAATATTTGAAATACTCGTACCTATACTAAGTATTCTTGTTTTTCTTTTGTAAAATAATACCTTTGCGAAAAAGTAGAATATTATTCTTTCAAAGAGTAAATTAAAAAGGCAACAAATTGAATAATCAGAAATTAAATCAATTCTTGGTAAGAATTCGAATCAACTTTTGGTCAAAATAAAAATATTGATAATCTTAATAAAATTAATATACGATCAGAATAAAAGGTTGGGTTTGGTTAGAAATAATGACCGTAAATTATTTATTCTGCCCTCTGTAATTTAGACCGATACATTCTGACCAATGTATTAAAATTATGACCGAAACTGAATTAAAATTCTGAAAAGAAAAATGAGAGCCAATTAAAAACTGTTGATAAATGTTAGGTATAAACCGAATTGAAAATACTGTAAAATTTTGTAACTGAAAACGACCAAAATTTATTTCAGCGTAATCAAATAAGAAGGAAATTTTTCAAATAATCGTAACAATTGGATAAAAGTAATGACATTATCAAAATCGACCATTTTAAGATATCTTGCCCATCACCTTCGGCGTTCAGAGAGACATGTGTAAAATTAAGCTTTCTATAGTGTAGACACCACGTAGCGCCGTAGAGTCAATACTGCGGAACCATTTTCCCTTGTCATAAAGACAATATTAGAGGTAACAATACGCAAGTAAATGTGCGAATAATTATCACGTAGTACCGTAGCGTTACGTTACACAATAGGCGGGAATCCTAGCCTTTATGCCACAACGAAAATGTTTTGCATACCAATAATCCCTTTATATTGAATTTATGACATCAAAGAATGTGAAATATTATAACGACTGAATATTTTCAAACAGTAACTTTCTGGTAATATTTTGAAGGTTAACTTTACTTTGTTGGCTAAATTATACCATAGCATTAATAACCGAAGATGAGAAAACTAGTTGTCAGTCGAACGACAAGCTTATCTATGAGTCATTCAAGCTGAAGAGTAAACACTTCATGTACACTTTGGTTTTAATCTTAATGATTTTTATGACTGCTATAAAAATTAGAAAAAATTGTCATATCTAAGAATGCCTTGAGTCCGTCTCACTGAGATACGATTAAATGCATTACACAACAAAAAAAAAGAAAATGGATTTACGATTTATTCCATTTTTTATTATTTCTATTTTTTACAACCATGTCCACTTCTAATGTGGAGCATATGGACTACAAATGGAGCATTCCTACCGAAGGTGTTCCGTTATCCAACCTCTTTTTTTGGAGTGAATAAAGATGGAGGATGGTGATAGAAAATATACGTAGTTAGTAAATGACTCTCGCTATCATCCAATGTGTGAGAAGGAATATCAACATTGCATTTGAATTTATGTCCATAAGTCCGAAAAGAAACATGTAAGCCACTAGCAAATAGAACAATCGTAACAAGAGCGTTGACTAATAGGCTACAGCAGTGTTTACCAAACTTTTTGTTTACTTGGGGGGCCGGACGACAAATAATTCCAATTGGAATCCATATCAATTTATATATGCTTACATTAACTTTGAAATACAGCTCAAAATTTTCGATTGGGGTTTTTTTTTTGGACATTTCTATTATTCTATTTCGCCTGCACTACATTTTTATAATTTCAATAAATCAGAATATCCGAGAAATTTTTGAGTAAACGAACATTTGGTCGCCTCCAACTATACGTTTTATTACTAACTTCTTTCAATTTAGTCCACTATCTGATAGTTTTATCCCAATTAATGAATTGAAATAAATATTTATCGTGAATTCACAACCAAATCATGAAATTTATATTTTCCAAATGAATTGTTTATATACAAAAATCGGGAAATTTTGGAGGGCCAGATGAAAGTCTTTGCCCTTAGTTTAGTGACCGCTGGACTACAGGATATTTCTATTTGTTGATATAACAGTTATATAGATCTAAGAGATAGAGGGATTTAAGTGCGGAAAATGAGTGTTTTTCATCAGACAAATCTGATTTATTTTATCACAGTATGGTTTATTTTTAATCTGCATTTGTGAAAAAGAGCTAAAATTTATTTCAGCGTTATTCATATCAAACCCAAAAGTTTTACGACAAAAACATGTCATAAGTTTAACAGTATATAAGCTTACGGCGGCTTATGCAAAATAGTGAAAACAGAGACGCAAAATCTGTCGCATTTAATCTGCTTTCACCTGCTCGCAGATGAATTTGTCGAGTCTTCTTAACAACAAGTGAGTTCACTAAAATATAATTTCAAAACTTATCACGCAAAAATAAATATGAAGCAGTGTCTAACTGTCTGTAAAAAAATCTCAAGATTATCTGTTAGTTGTTTTTTTACTTTAGCGTAACAGCAAACTTTGATACAAGAGTATTTTTATGAAGATTTTTTGACAAATGTTAATCGTTATAAAAATAGCTCAAATACATTTGATGCGTTTTACATAGTAACTCAAACATTTTAACGAGCAATATAACATGAAGTATGTATGACGTATTCATAAAAATAATCTGGGACAATCTTTTTTATATTTCACATCATATTTCCTTTTTTTTTATCTTGGAAATGACTTATTAAATTTTTTAATGTGTGTAGTAATAATGGTGGTTTAGAAACATTTAATGTATTTAAATAAAAATAAGGATTTTTTCATTTTATAATAGGTAAGGTGTGTTTTGCAGAATAGGTTTAGTGTTTTTATTGATATTTTTTCATTTATCTAAATGAGATTTCATCGTGTTGCAAATTCTGCAAAACATTAAATAAAAATTAAAGTCGATTTTTTTGAATATTATCGAAGTAAAAAATATTTGCAGTAGGTAAATTAAGAAAGTAATCACGAGGAATAATTGCTATAATTTGCTTAAAATACGATCCTGTCTGATATTGAATGATTGATGACTATTTCCAGAATTATAATATAATAATAAAAACCTTCGGGTAACATCAATAAAAATTGCAGAAAGAGCCAAAGTCGACCAAAGGATAGGTTAATATTTTCCTAATACACTTAAAACCCCAAAAAAAATTTCTACACCCTAATAATAATTTTAATTTGTAACAAAGTATTTTTTAAAATAGTACGTTCAATTATATGGATCACTGAATAAACGTAACACTTTTCAGAATATTTAACAAAATGTAATATGTATTCAAATTTCACTCACCCTTTACCCTTTTCATAGAATTATTTTTGTAAAAACTTTTAATTTAGTTTTCAAAAATAATAAAACTACTTTACATAACAAATTTTACACCCATCAAAACTAATATCAAATTACTTACATAAAACAAAAATAAAACATACAAAATTTCTTTATGTCTAAAATACATGGTAAATGTTAAAATTTCTGATTAAAAACGGAGTTGAGTTTTCTCAGAATCCAGAGAAATATATACAACAATGTGAAAGATATTTTGTCATGAGAAACAATCACCTCTCTTTCAAATTTGATACCATTGGAATTTCAATGTACCTAACACATCAAGTGGCTTGAAATGAAAAACACTTTGTAGAAATCTCAGGGATTTAAACAAAGGTATTTGTTAGATTATCGGAATTTTGCTATACTGTATACGTACTTTAAAACGTTGAAAGAGAGATAGGTTTTAAAACACAAAGGTTCTATATCTTAAATAAAATAAATAACTTTCAAAGGGTTTGTTAAATCATAAAACCAAGAGAACTCTACGCCCTTTCTGTTGTTTAATATTGAATTAGGTATGAAAAAGGGTTCTTGAATAATTTCATTCTTTCAAATGTTTGTAAGCCATGACAATCAAAAAATAAGATTTAAAAAATGTTTTGATAACAATTTATTGAAATCAGGGAAAATAAAAGATTTTTTAAAAATAGAAGAGAATTTATTTGTACTTATTCTACATGTTTATAATGATCAGGACCGGTTTCGCATATCACGAACATTATCAACTGATAAAAATACAAGCACAACAGGGCTGTTTAAATCAAATTGAATGTTAACAATTACAAGGTATATAATACAGTTGTTTCATGAATTAAGACAAGAATTTAAAAGTAATCAAACAAATTATGTAAAAATGAAATTATACAGTCTACAATTAGAATTTAAAGTACCAAGAATTGACATTTAGTACCTTCAAAGTGAAAAATAAAAGATGTTTTATTTATGTTTTTTAAATTCAATCAAGCCAAATATCACTCCATCATGAAATGTTTGACACTCATAATATTTACAAAATAAGTAACAGTTCAATTGAAATACGAATGTGTTTTTCAAAAAAATGTAGAAATAAATAAAAAGATAAATTTATATTATATAGTTATGCAAAACTGTGTCTGTTCTAGCACCGTAGGGTTTATTTAACTTATTAAATCAATATTAATGTGGCACCTATATATATATATATATTTGTTTGATTATACAAACCAATCATCCATTACTCAGTTTTAATACATGACAGGAAGAGCTACAAAATTTTTGAAAAGCGAGTGACAACATAGTATGAAATCTTTTCATATTATATTAAATATTTCATGTTTAATGTTTGCATTCTACAGTTACACAGCAATCACTTAGTGATAACAACGGATTTCATAATATATAGGGACACATATTTAATATAAATTCATTAAATCAATGCAGGTATATTTAGTAGCATTAAATAATCGTGGAAAAATGGACACTGATGCATTATTGGAAAAAATATACGTCTGCATTCTACTACAATACTATTCAAGGGCCGTGTAAATTATCTTAATATTTTAATTTTCACTTTTAAGGTGTCAACTGTCAATTCTTGGTGGAAAGCATTATATTTAAAAAAAATTAATGACATTATCGATGCTTAAATATTCATCAAGCAAATATCAGATTGGGATAATTTTAAAAAGAAATTAGTGATCCATTTAAAAACAATAAAATATTAAATATGTCATCAATATAAACAATAATTTTGCTCAGTTAATGGACTTTTAATGTAGACTTATTTTTGATTCCAGATTAGTATTAGGGCTTCCAATCCCGGGATTGAATCAATACGAATCCGGGATTTTGGGATTCGTTGAAAAATATCAAAAATCAACTCATATTTAAACTGTCAATTCTTGCTCGATGAACTATACAAATAAAAAAGTTTTCGGTGTAACTTATTTTGATTTATGTATGTAAATCATTTTTTACTATACATAGTTAATATTTGTTTTGTGCTCTTCCTTACTCTCATATTTTGAATCAGCTATAGACAGGAACGGACAATTTATTGTTTTTTGTGATATTATCCACAAACAACAGTTGGAATATTTTTTTATGCGGACACCTGCAACTGCACGTGGTGATCTTACTGTAATCTAATTTTGAATCATTAAAACTATTTTTAATAAAATTTGAAATACAAAAACTTTCGACGACAATAAATGCGCAATTTACTATGAATATTCTGTTTGCAAATACTTTTTGCGAGAAACAGATGGACAAAAAAGGAAGTGTAAAAAGTGGGAATAAAAAACAAAAGGTGGATCTGCTGAAGGTCTGTTCTGTCATGTTCAGATGAATTCAATTTATAAAATGAATACAATATAATATCTAAGCATTTATAGCTTTAAACAACATTTTAATACGACATAATTACAAGATAAGAAAGTGTTTCTTTTACTGCATAATTAAGTGAGTTCTAAAATGTCTGAATGCAAAATATTTGTATTAACATATTAAAATAATTGAATATATAAATAAGAGTATTCGTGATATACTTACCTCGTATTTTGATTAACACTTAAACCTCTATTTTTGTTATTATACCAGGTCTTTTTGTATTTACAAAACTCTTTTCTGTATAAATGTAATAAATTTAATTAAATATTATTGTGATCGTGTTAAATATTTTCGAGTACAACAAACAACAAGATTTGAATCGAATATACCTACATATTTTAAAAATAAGTAAATATTTTTTATGTGATTGCATGTGTTCATAATTATTATTGTTTTGTATTATTTTATATTTTGATTTTAAATGAATAAAATCATCGTATAACTAGAAGTTATGTTCTTTTATGCGTTTTTAGAAACATACCTACCTAGAGTACCTATCTTCCTATTTAGTATGAACTAAAAAAGCTTTTTCACTGGATTTTTTGAACATTTGTAATACATTTTTTGCATGGATTCATTTACACTGTTTATCGTGGTACATATTATCTATAAAAAAATTTTTTTTTGTGATTTCAAACATGAAAACCTGACCGGGATTGAAAAAATGTCAGAAAAGGGGTGCGGGATTGGATGCCCTAATTATAGTATGTATTGATTTGTGAGAGGTCCTTAAAATTTTGACTGTAGACTATTTTTGGTTTTGTATAATTTGAATTGTTTAGATTTTGTACATTTCCATGTATTTTGTCACTAACACGGATTTCGCCTTTCGGCATCTTCAAGTATTTGAGTACACGAATGGACTCGAATTGACAATTAATTAGTAACAAAATATATGGAAATGTATGAAATAACAATATTTAATATTTGATATTGAAATTCATTCAGGCGCCCTCAGTCGATGATTTAAATTATAAATTATGTATAATTTGTTTGATGATCAGTAAATTCTTGTCTTAGTTCATGAACCAACTGTTTAATATACCTAAATTTTAAACTTTCAATTTAATATAAATAGCCCTGTTTTGTTTATATTCCTGATCATTATAAACACAAAGAAGTAGTACAAAAAAAATGTGTTTTATTTCTTAAAATATTTTAATTTTATTCTTTTTGGATAATAATACTGTTTTCAATTTAATACTGACATATCGTATCAGCAGATAAGTGCTGTCAGCGGAATTTTACTATTGTTTCTGCCTTATAAGTTATTAGATTTTAAATTATAATTACTATATTTTAAATAAGCAGCCAATATTATATTTTCAGTAAACAAAATAATGGCCACTTCCTATTTGTAAATTATCAGATTAGTAAAAAATGTTTTCTTAATATGTTTATTGAGCGATGTATAGAGTTATGCGTTGAATGTAGTAATTTACCATATATTATGCCTGTAGACCAATAGATACTGACCATTTTGATGAAAATAAGATGATACTTACCAAATAAATACATGTTGAAACAATTCGAAACTACAAAGAATAATACAAACATAACTCAACAATCGCAAAGTTTACTACGATATGGTGAATTCCTCACGTAGGGAATGCTGCAAAGGGATTCTGTGTAGCAAGTAGGAAGGGATTAAATGAAAATTCAGCTAAATGGGTGGATCGGCAAACCAATATAAGCTGGATAATTAGATTCCAGCGTCTATACTTTAGGTTATACAATCAGCTACATAGGCGGCTAGATAAATTTGGTACACTTAACCCAAATTGAGCTTGACATAATGCGAATCTTAATACAGAAAATAATACTCGGCTTATCTCATTAGTAAAATTGATATTACTTTTGCTCTCGTTTGATTACATTGCCGCTTCATAATAGTATATGCATAATTATAATAACGGAACAATAACAGTCTTATAGGAATATTATTATTAGTATATTGTTCAACATTATAATATTTGAACATAAACTTTTTGATATATTTGGAAAGTTAAATGTGTTGCTCCACTTGCTCTGTAGAATCGTGACAATTGTAATCTACTTTGAGAAGCATCTCCAGATCTTTTATAGTCTGAACGATATTGAAGTAATCATTGTTAATTTTTTACATTATTCAGTTGTTTCAGTTACCAAATTAATTATTTATAAATTGACAATTTAACCTTTTATACAGTATACTATAGATCGATTTTTCAATCGATTCATAAAGTTCAATTACTCTTTTTATTGAAAATAATATTCGATGCATTCGTTTCAATTTATACAAAAGAATATTATCATTGTGCACATGTAGTCAAATATAACTAACCCTCTATTTGAGAATAACAAAGTTGACACAGAAGATTAATTGACTGTCCCCGTATAAACCGAACGACTATCATGCATAAAATAGAAGAATCTATTAATAAAAAGAAAACTTCAGTACAGTACAGTTCAAAGAAGATAAATATTCTATAAGTCTACAATATCAATAACAAGAAAAAATAAAATACACTTAAAACTCCATATAAAGCTCTTATAAATACGATACGCTAATTTTGTTTGGGATGCGGCTAAAACCGAATAAAAGAATACTTAAAATTTGATTGAAAAAGCCAATTCGTAAGAAAAGAGCACTTCAAAGTTTAGCGAAAAACCCAAAATGCGAAATTTATTACGCCCATAGGTATAAATTTGAAGTATATTTGTAGAAACCTGCATTGCCGACATATGAAGGAGTTTGTGTTTTTAGAAGTTGTCCGATATTTATTTGATAACTGACTAAAGCAAATCATCATTATATCTCTAAAACATAATTATTATAAAAACTTTATTTAAAATATTAATATATTTATTGTGAATAAGTGATAACTAGTTCTAACCAAGGAGTTTCAAGCTTTCGGCATTGATCTGAAGATTTCTACAGCTGTCAGTAGTCGAATAATGAACTCTCACGGATTGCCGTCTATCTTTATATACACCCTTAGATACCTAAAGCCGACGACTCTCTCAATATTTTCAAAGAGTTGCTTGAGACGGCTACTGCTGCAAAATATATTGCTACAAAACCTGCTATCGCCAGCTAATTTGTTCCCAAAGAATGACGATGCAATAATGAGTGAACACAAGTGACAAGTGCAATTTTTTCCTTTCATTGTCCATCAACATATAACGACGCTTTTACGTATAATCCTGTGACTGCAAAAATAAGATTTTACAGGAGAGCATTTCAAAGATTCATAACGCAATTGAATATTTACGACTACATTTATTTTCTTCAAAATTGGGACAGTGTGCTTCTATTTTAAATCTAATTTTCCCTGTTGTTTGATGCCTACCCATAGAACTGAGAGCGTAGAAAACGAAAATGCAAAAGACATATAATCACATATTTTACATTTACATGATTATACGTTTGAAGTAGGAAGTGTCCATTTTTCAGTTGAATGACACCAGCATCCATTTTTTGAAACATTTTTAATCTGAACTACAAATAAGCCCTCCAAATTCAACAGAGAAGCCCAGTTATGAATTTGGTGCCAAAACCTATTTTATATTCATTGGCTCATTGGTTTATAGAAAAATAGATAATTCTGACGACTTTTATTCAACATTGACCATCTCAGCTACCATCTATGATAACTATGCATCTCAATTTCAATATATCATCACGAATCAAAATGTGTTTCAGCCACATATCACGCATCCGCAAGCATAATTTGCAAATGTTTAACCAAATCTCAATGCCTTTGCTTTCAGCAGCTGAAATAATCGTTGGCATAGCTATGCCCTTGGTTAACTCTATCTAACAGTTCAATGGAAAGGAAAACCAAAAAAGGAAAGGATATTTGCTATTCATATTTATTATGAATCCACTCCCTTGAAACATTTGACCTGTAAACATAAATTCGTTAGAAATATGGAAAGGGTGTAATACAAACCGAAATTTATTTATTTACTTCCAAGCTTATAATATGTTGGTTGCTTATGCTAAAGGGGTGTTATATGAGATCGGGAATTCTCTTTGAGCTAAGTTATTCCTAATTTGACTAACCTTTAAACGCACAAACACACAGTTATGTAACTTATAATCTTAAGTCATTCTACTGAACACAAGGCACTTTACATTACAGAAAAGTATTACATTTTATTTCTGAATAATTTGAAATAGTAAATGAATATTAAGAATTAGTAACCCGTTTTACAATAAAAGATAATAGATACAAAATATTTAATAAAACAATTGTTTTCAAATTATGAATCGAGTAAGGATATCATATAACATATTGAAAGAAATGAAAGTATATTGTAAACAATTTAAGAGTAAGAAACCGTTTTAATTTTGTTCACATTGTAATTAACAAAATATAAATTCTACATCATATTATGAATTTAAATCTAATTATGAAATATTCATTTAAAGAAGCAAAGCAAATTAGCAATACATCAGTAGGTCACAATGTCATCTTGGCTTTAAACAGGAGAAAGAAACAATATATTTCCATAAAAAAGTGCAGTTCATGTATATTAAAGACATGCATATTAAATAAATATATATTTTAGTATATTTCCCTAAAAATGAAATTTAGAAATCATTTTAATGTTACAAGCGGAATCTTTCCTGGTAAAAAACATTTACCCCATAGCTTTTTCTGTAAAATATATTATATTGCAGTGCTCCGCAACCTTTTTTTTCCACGGCACATCAAAATTTTCCTCAGATGATCACGGCGCACCACAAAAAAATATATAAAACGGGTATTACCAGATATCAACAGTGAATTTTTCTCTTTCACGCTCAATCACGAGGAAAGCGAGCTATAAGCATGCTGGCGTTTGCTCTTTTATTCTACTTATTTATACACGGTTGAGCTTGTATGATGGAGATTAATCCACCACACGCCGATTGTATACATATAAACTAATCTTTTCATTTAATATATACACGTAATAAACGGTTTATATACATGGACAGAATATTGGATACAAGAGAAAAATTATTTGTTTTTTACAATGAAGTAATGCGCCGTGGCACATCTGGTATCATCTCGCGGTACAGCGGTTGCGGAGCACTGTTATATTCCATGCATCATTCGTCCAGGATGGATTTCGTTACACGACAAATGTTATTTACTTTTTTAAAAACCTGATAATTTAGGATGCCGAGGATGAAACGAAAAAAGCTATATTTGGCCAATCGTTTTGCTTTCTTCTAGCTTCAGAAAGGGTTTTGTCTATTGACAGAAATAACGAATTAATAAGGGTTGCTCGTTAACCATTCGATGGCGTTCTCATTTTTTACGTGATTGCAACAGTATACTACGTGCTTACAACGTTTCATCTCAGCATTAATTTATTATATGACGTGATTACAACTCACACTCCGGTTCTGTATTGAGAAAAGGGCCGCGCGGTTAATATTTAAAAGGACTTCGAATTCCAGGCATAAAGCAGGAGGAAAATAAATAACGCGAAAAGGGCTGGCACGGAGTAATCGGAAGACATTTTGGGGAATAAATAAATCGATGTTCGGAAGAAAAAAGCCCGGCCATCATTTTTCTTCTTTCATATTTTAATTTATTACAGCAATGTTGAAAATATTCAGAGGAAAATGTTCAATACGCTTTCTGGTGCTTTTTATGGTTTTCGGATAAAAGATATTTCCATAATCCGTACTGGAATAAAACAACAAATACCTATATATTCATTTAAAACATACTTTTTTATGAATAATTTAACAAGTAATATAAATCAACGATTCGTTTAAATTGGGGTCTCATTATTCAGTATTACATCGTCATTAATTATCAGTAAAACAACCTTCCACCCATTCGATCCTCACGGAACTTAGCAATAGCTATTAGCTAACCACTAGTCTTGTCCTAGCAATATCCTTCTATCCCTACTCTCTTCGAAAAAAAGAGGTTGAGCAACTGAGTAACAAACAGTTCTCATAGAAAATTTTTGATGAGATACCTCCATTAAGAGGTCATGTAAATGGAAAATTTTTTATCGGTAAATCGGATTTTAATATTATCATTATTAGTGATTTCTGAGACAAATTTGAAATGAAATTTATTAAACATTTGCATTCTGTCAGTAGTGCTTTACGGTAGTGACTCAAGTTACTTAACAAACAACAATAAAAATTGTATACTGCATCTAAAATAAACGCTGGCGTCGTATATTGGACTTTGTGAGTAACTTGGAGATAATGGACCAGATAGCGCCCTGTTATGTCAACGTCTTGGAGACACGTTGTTACTGGCTAAGTCACGTGGTGCAGATACTTCCAAGGAGCCTTAACCCTACTGCTTCTTCATCTCGCGGGTGGGATGAGAAGTGAATGTGGATATGAAAATTAGATTATATTTTCATACCAACCTTGCAGTGATGTATCATATATATATACATATTTTAAAGACCTTACTAAAAGAAAAAGATATTCATCCGATCTGTTTAATGGATATTTTGTTTTATTCATATCGTCATCGCAGAAAAAACAGCTCCCAAGATGATTAAAATGAAATTTCAATGTCAAATAAAATCTTATGCTTTTCGCTCAGACGCAAATTTTCATTACTTGGAATTGTCTACAAAGCTTGTTAATTAATCTCGCTGAAAGGAAAATTATTCTTTAGTTACAAAAATCAATCGATAATAATTTTTTCTTCTTATATCGTATTCATTTATATTAATTTAATTACAATTTCTTTATAACAATAGAAGCTCGGACTCTCACATTCAATATTCATTTGTTTCACCTTCTTTTGATTATCCAATAAATTCCTAATTTTTTAGAGTTGTTCTATTATTTACTAGCGTGGACAGGTAGTAGTTTACAATATATCTAAAATTGAAAGGCTGCAATTGACCTGAATTGGAAACTTGCTATTGATGCCTCGAGAGAGCATTGACCTCGTCTATTTCTTGTTTGAATCGATAGCTACAACATCTGAGAAAGCTACTGATGATAATTCTAAGGACCTATTCAGAGAAACAACAGGAAACTGGCATTTCAATGCAATCATAAAAGACGTCATGAAATAACATTGAATATTGAACACCGGAGAGGTGGCCATATACTTTTTGATAGAAATGGATGCGGTCGAAAGAAAATACATATTGTAGAGTCTACATGCAGTAAAGTTAGCATTGGTTTCAAAATTATTTTATATCATTTTATCAAAACGTTTTAATAAAGTAAAACTTAAGTAAAACGTTTATTTTTGCAGAATAAAAGACAAACCAATGTTTTTTTTCGATGAGAAATAAAAATATTTAGTGAACTCTATAACTTTAAATAAATCATTAACCCATATTGTATTAATCTCTTTGTTTCGAGAAATCCATGAGAGCACATATTAACAAAATTACATTACGAACATAAATAATTTCTCAGTTCATCTGAAAGATATCTACGTATAGAACAAAACAGATAGCTGTCTGTAATTTTAAACGAGTGTCATATTTCTTAGGCCATTATGTTTGGTGCAAGCGAATAAATTAATTACGCTAGACAGTTGAAAAACGGGCTTCTTTTTAAAATTAATTATATCAATTATTTGACTGTACATATTCGCGAAATGTTATTAAAAATGAATAAGGTATAGTGATGGAATAATGAATGAGAAATTTGTAATGACGGTATAAGAAATAAAAATTTGTATCTTTATAGTATAGTTGTGATACAATAGAAGAAAATTTTTCATTTGATTTCTATATTTTGGTCAATTATTTTGCATTTTAAACCGATTTAACAAGAACGCAAAAGCATTTTTTTTTATATTGTATAATAATCTAGTCCAATAAAATTGATTACTTGCTTTGCGATTCTGGTCCTCGTAATAAGCTAAAATGTTGAATATGTATTGAAGAAATTCAATACAGGTTTAATGTTTGAATTATTATGCATTGTTTACTTTCATGTTGAAAAAACACATATCGAATTCAACTCCGAAGGATGCTACAATTGGGATTGTAGCTCGATGGTATCTTGACTTAGAAGATTCAAGATGATTGGTGAAAAGTAAAACTCACTTTTATGGGTCATATTGATTTTTGATGATACTGTGTGTTGATTAGGATTCATCAACTGATGACTAAATTTTATAACGTTGCTGATATCGGAGACGCTAGAGGAAATGCTAATATCCCCAAACATTGCATAATTTTAAAAATATTTGTTAGTACAACTTAATAATTGCCATGGCGCTAAAATATCTATAAAAAAATCAATTAATCTTAAGGTGTTTCTTGTCAATTCTTGCTAGAAAGGCATAATTTTTTTATACGTTATTATTATGATGTATAAAAAGTCATATTTTTTTGTAATAATTCCACATTTTTATAACAATCAGGACCATTGTTTAACTTGAGAGAGCTTTGTAAATCACTCTAGATCAACTCGAAGAGAAAAAACGTTACACCCATAATACCCAAGACTTATAATGTAAAATTGAAGAAAAAAAACTTGATTTATTTGGATGATTTATATCAACTGATCAGTTGATAATGCTCGTGATGACCAAAACCGATCCTGATCATTGTAAACATGTGGAAGTAGTACAAATGAATTGTGTTTTATTTTTTAAAATATAACACCTTTCCACCAACAACTGACATATTAATACATTAAAAGTGAAAAAAACTTGATATTAATCTTACCGGTTCTTGAATCACTGGGATAATGGTAGACGACAGAGGTCGACTATGTTTTTTAATTATAACATACAGTTAGGCTCGTACTTGATGAAAGTATCTCTGACCAATATCGATTTGAACTGAATTTTTACCATATACCCTTTTCTGTAGTACCACTATACGGTTTCTCAAGAGGATGAGTGCTTATTATGTTTTCACCCATTCTTATTCTTCCCACTTCTTATATGGTTAAAAAAGCTTTCACATCAGAGATCCTTTTTAGGGTTTAATAAATATTCCATTTACTTCACTTTAGAAACATCGGTAAAACTTATTAAATTATTATTTATAAAAACAATTTATTTAACTGTACCAGGAGTTTTATTGAGAAGCATGGTTGTATAATTACTATCTTAAATAAATATTGTGGAAAAATACAATATAATATATAATAAGCATAATATATATAATAAATGTTTTATATTTATTAATAACCGTTGTTATATAACCATGATATGTCGTTGGTCCTAACTTATGAATCATTTTCAAGTGAAAACGTTATATCTTCGTTGTTCTGGAAGAAGACACTAACTGAAAAATACCAGTTTTTAGTAATTGGACTTTTAATTTTGTCAAATGTTTGAAATGGTATACCTTTTTCATTTCGTTTGTTTATACAAAGTTGTTTTTAAGTAAAAGTATAATTCATAAAAATAGGAGTTTTCTTTCATACGGTAGAGTTTGAAATACGGTATAACTAACTCAATATGTCATTTTTTCGATTTAGTGTTTTCTTCCAGAACAGTAACGATATATTGGTGTCTGCAGCCCAATGGTTAGAGATACTCAATCTAGATTGTTTCAATTCACCGTTTGAAATCTGGGTCATGGGATTTTGAGAAGATTCTTCTACTAAAGTTGATTAATTGCACGTGAGTTTAAATTCAAAACATTAAAATAAAACACAAACACATGTATTTGTATGAAAAACGTCTAGTATGAAATATGTATACATATATTTTTTATTTAAAGCGATATAAAAGCCGTTACATAATATACTTCCTTGAAACATTCAGATCAATACAAATCCACTTATCTCTACGTGAAAAATAGCCAACAAGAAATTTATGAAATATGCTATATCACGTCAGTAAAAATTTATATCCTTGCAGATAACATTCCTTCACATCGAATTGTATCCATATTTTATTTTTTTGATACATTATAAACCTATAAGCATCAAACATCTATTTTATAGAAGATGAGTGGAAAAGATATTTATAAAACTTTACTGTCATTCATTCACGATTTTTTAAACAATGGGCAGTCAGATAATCTAACATTGACAGAAATTTCAACTTGAAACTTCAAAATCAATAATGTTGTATGAATCGAATTGCGAAAAGCGTTTCCTTTTAGTTGTAACGCGCTGGCATCGCACAAGTGGTATATTTAAATGAAATTTTTCTCGAAAATTTATAATCATACGCTTCGGTGATGGATTTGAATCGAAGATTCAATAAAGGATCATCTAAAAAAAACACATTTTAGATGTGTCAATAAATTTTCATGCTCAGCTTAGCGAAAACAAAAATTGTTTCGATAGAACTGAGTGAGCAATAAGACTATCTTTTAAAAATATTTTTTGAATTATGTATGCTACTATGTTACATTATAAAAACATCTATTTCTTTATCTTTGTAATTAGTACATCATTAAAAAAAATATTAGGACTTTGAAGTCCATAACCCTTATGCTGTCAATTTGTCCAATTTAAGAAGGCAGTTATTTAATTATTTCTTTTCCGTAGTAAGTATTGAAAATATTGAGTTTTGTGAAAATTGAAAAAAAAATATATATGATTCACTTATAGAATATTGTTAGTATTTCTTAACTTAGAATCGCGATATTCGAGATGTGTTTCCAAGACTATGCTCGTTCACTGGACACTTAAATTTTAACATATTTTTATAAATTGTATCAAACTTATATGAAGATTTTTATGTTAGCAACCGTTAATTTACAATGCAAAAAGATTTATTTAAATTATATTTAGTCGATGAATTAAAGTTCTTTATAAACACTCTTGATTGACACTTGCAGAATCTTAGTAATGGAAAAATAAATCTTCTTTATTTACGAAAGAATTAATTTAAATAATTTTGTTTGATTGTAATATGTGCATAACTTGTAAATTATAGATACAAAATATCTCTGATATTTTATGAATTCTGAAACAAAAAATAATATCAACAAATTTCCTAAAACGCAGGTGCCATTCAAAGCAGTTTAGTAGAGTATTATTTTGCATTTACATCGTTTTGTAATACTGATTTATTTTAAAGTGAAAATTTTTCATCGATTTGAAACGTCATTCTAAAAATGTATGATTTTTCTGATGTTACCAAAATAGTTATATTAACAACATTTTTATTCTTAAAACTTTTTCTTTGCGTCGGTCATTCGAGTCACCAGTTGCAAGAGCCGTTCGGATGATTAATGCACTGCCTAGAGAACTAGATATTTTCAGCACTAAGCTTTGGGTATTGTTCACTAATTATTAGTCCCTTTTAAATTAAAAATGTCTTATTTTTTTTTTGTATTTAATAATTTAAAAAAAAGAGTTTTTTATTTTCATTATTGCTTTTATTAGTAAAACTGTTTTCAATAATTATTACTATTGTTGTTACTGTTATTATATTTGTGAAATGCATGGCGCATTGGCGTCAGCTGTAATGCCATGCATTTAAATTTTTTAAATTTACAATAAATAATAAATAAAATAAATAAACAACATATTTTTTCATCTGAAAGCAGGGTTAGTTTTATAAATTGTTTATATAAAAATGCCTTATTTAAATATAATACTCCGTATTTTACTAATGAAAAAGTAAGTTGTCATATTTTTAATTTGAATAATTCATATTCAAATTTAAGTTAAAAATATGAAAACCAGTCGAATAGATTCTGCCATTTATAAAGCGTCATTGCCAAGAAACAAATATATTTCTACGTATACAAAATAAAACTTCTAATAGTTGGAAAGATTTGTGACTTAATCCATGTGTATGACGCTGTTCTTTGTAAATCGGTAGGTATATGATAGTTGAATTTCCTGAGATAAACGTGTTACTGTGAATTACGTGGATGAATAGAGTCTGAACTTTTGTCGTGTATCATTTTCAACTATTTGTATATGGACGTAATAAGGCAGAGTGTATTTTTATATCATTTTCATTCCGGAGGCGAAGCTTTCGAGGATTACGGTCCCAAGTCTACCGAGAGCCCTTGAGCTTTTTCGAAGAAAAATAGCGAACGCCTGGTCAGGAGAGTAAAAAATATAAAGAGCTCGTTACTTCGTGGTGCGAGAAGACTAAGCTGTGGTTGAATGTAGTCAATATATTGAAAGCATGATAATTTTGTATTTTTTTAAAAATCATCTATTCTTTTTTGTAATAAAAAAAAACGTATATCTTAATTTTTATTTTATATTAACTACTTGTAAAGGTCTTTTGATAAAAGAAATAATGTTTTGAAACGGATGTATTTTGCTAACGAAATATTTTACTGGACAACAAAAAGAATTAAAAATGTTCCTAACTAATAATACATATAAGATATACCTAGTGAAAAAATAATTATTGCAGATTTTTCTGTAAAAAACGAATGGTTTTTTTTCAGCTACTGAGCATTTTTAACTAAAAACATGATTCTTTACGAGAATTCACCTCTTTTTGTGTATAAGACAGATGATACATTTTTGTACAAGTATAGTGTCGAAGATTTTAGTAAACAATGTTAAAACTAATTTTATTCATCTTGTCAATTTAGAACTTGATAGCCTGTCGTGCTTTTTTGATTTGAAATGCCCTTCAAAAATGTAAAGTTGTTACATGCTGTAAGGTTTTGAAGTTAAGATGTAATTTGTCTTTATGTATTAGTAACATACTTCCAAATCAATATATTGCCAAATCATTGATATTTTAATCTATTAATTCTAAATAAAGTTAATTACAACGACAGTTATACAATTTATTATGTCCATGGTGGTCATATTCAAAATTTCATCTTTAATTGTCAAAAAAATCATAAAAAATTAATGAAATCAGAAATATTGTCAACCAATATATTTCACAAATCAACTTATTGTTGCATAATTAATTTTTTAAATATTACAAAATTACTGTTAGAATAGCATTCGTGTGAACAGTCACATTCAAAATATAGTATGCAAAATATTCGTAAAAAAAAGATATTTTTTTGAAATATTTGTATAAGCTACAAGACCGTATTTCTGGATAAAAAAACGCATTAAATTATTTGTTCGGCACAAAATTGTGTACGTTTGTGTAAGGCTTTAAGTACCGTACTCAACTTTGCAAACATATATTCGTTAAGTTGGCTGAATGTAAGCCAGCCTCAGAAACTAACAATGAAAACATATTTTACCATCGTTTCCTGGACCGTGATTTCACCACACCACCGCTAGCTTTTATAAAGGGATATCATTTTTTATACACAATAAAACAATATTAAAAATTCTTGAATCTCGCAAACCGTAGTTAATTCACCGGTTGTTTATTGAAAAAATAGATGAAAATATATTTAACACTACTGCGAGAATCCATATTCTCTTTACCAAAAACACATGTACAATAATATATTTTTTTTTTTTGAAGAATTCACGTATAAAAAATATAGCTTAAAAAACAATTTATGAAAAATGTTTGAAAATCAGCTAAACTAACGTATTGATATTTATTCCAGATCATACAATAGCATAAATATGACAAATATGAGAAAAATTGAAAAAAAACCATTCAGTTTATTTTCACGAATGATTACGGTCGCGCTCTGGTGTTGAACTAATTAACCGAAATTGTCTGTAGTTATATTCTGTAGTTACATTCAGTGAAACAATAATTACAGGAT
This sequence comes from Himalopsyche phryganea, assembly GCA_022494535.1. NCBI lineage: Eukaryota > Metazoa > Arthropoda > Insecta > Trichoptera > Rhyacophilidae > Himalopsyche > Himalopsyche phryganea. Next base: position 1,735,788 of record JAGVSL010000035.1, on the reverse strand, counting down.
GATCGAAATACAAAGTACTTTTGAACATTAAAGTATAATGATCATTATCAGGCATATATATATATTTTATCTTCTTTTTTCACCATATATTCGTCTCTATATATCATATGGAGAATATAGTCCCTTATTGGCATCATCATAATTCTTTGGTATCTGCGAATTGGTCTGCTGAATTTCAAAACATGAAATTATTAATCAAATTATTTTATGGTGTTAAGAGAAACTGGAATAATATTAAATGACTAAGAAACAAGTAGGGTTAAGTCTTTCCCAAAGCATTCCTGCAGTATCCTTTTATAAGTTTTAATATCAATGCATGACTTGTGATCTAACATCATGCTGTTTGGGCCATTGATTTATGTCCAATTTTACGACGAAGTCAATTCATCTTACCCTTACTGTATGCAGGCTTACATACTGTATGCAGGCTTACATACATCGAAAACCTGTATTTGATTATAATTGATTACACAACGTATTCCAGAGAGTTTGCATAGATTAACAAGCTTCCATATCGATCGTCCAGTTCATTAGACAGGCAACTCCAAATGAAATTTGAGTTAAATATACGTTATATGTAAAATTTTGCCTTCAAAAATACCACCAAAAAAATGTTAAAACAGATAAATTTGTAAGGAATTAAATAAAATGTTGATATCCTCTACTCTAAAAGTTAAACACTTATTTATAAAATGTATAAAACTCTTTTAAACATCGATAATATTTGATTGATAGTGACCATTTGAATATAGCTTTTCCCATTATCTCAATATGGGTTATTTGGAGATGAACTCGACGACCGATATGGTGAAAGCGATAATAGTGAGCTATTTTCAATATTGAAATGTATACGAATAATTTAAAGAAATAGTTGATCGATAGGTTTACCAGAGACGTATTAAAAACGAAAAATTCAAGAAATTTTAAATTTTTTATGACTTGTTAGTTTCTTGTACCACTTGATTAATGGAAAGCCACCTCCAAAAATCAACAATTCTTCGGAAATATTGCGCTAGACAACAACTCACCAGATATAAAGTTTTGTTAATATCACCTGTGTTCAATTATAACCAAGGTCTTCCTAAACGTATGAAGTCTCTCTTGTTAGGCAGAATTGAGAAACGTTGAAGGAGATGTTGGGGATACAAGAGAAAATTGCCACCCTCCGACCATTATTATAATGAGTAACCGTGTAAGTCGTTATCAAACCTATGTTACGTTGGACCCATATTAAGCAGCCAGATCCATAGGCATTGCCGCTTTATTCTTTGAGGGCATGTACTAACAAAGAGCAACTATTTTCCAAGATTTAGCTGTCTTAATTAGGTAGTGTCAATAAAGCTTGTAACATCGTCGGATTTTTTTGTTGAATCAAAAAATATATATTTTCACTCACTACAGATATTTTATATCACATGAAATAATCTCAAGGAAATATTGATCAACGTTACTATAGTATTACCAACATTACTTGGCCGCCACCAAATTTGGAACTAGAATTGACAGTCTAGAAAAAATTCTCCAATAGCCATTTTATACAAAATATAAATATCTTGTCTACTTTTAATAAGCGTCGCTAAAATATCAGTTTTGGAATTTAATTTAAATTTAAGTTCTGTTTGAGTATGGCAACATTCTTAACGTAACGGTAGCACCATTAATAACGGCCAAGTTAAATTGGTACATCTATAGATATTAATTCAAGGAGGAAATACATCACAAACATCCATTCCCAATATGTCAAATGTTTGATTGAAAATGATAGTATTCATGTTGACCTTTTAAATAGAGCATCAAATACATTCATATCGCTTATTAGACCTCTTCCGATCACTAACTGAAGATTTATTTGCCCGAAAGAGATTAATAAGTTTACAATAAATAATTAGTTAAGTATGCTTTTAGTATACATTGATAAAAAAAGCTTTTTAATATCGCCCTTCGTCTGGAGAAAATTGATTACAAAAAAAACTGCTATATTATGTTAAAAAAGCTTTTGTTTATAGTAAGACGCTCTTATTAAAAAAACTCTTCAAAATAAAAATTTCTCTCAAAATTTAACTAAGCATATAATTTCCTACTGGAGACTTACTATCCATTGTCTTTTGTGAGTATAAAATGTACACAATTTTTTGACGTTTTCTAATAATACGAGTAGGTATTATCTCTTCATTTGAGTTTCACTTTGATGTGTTTGTTACTTTTGAGGAAAATGTTTATTCGTAAAGAAAGACATTACGAGGGTAATATATTCAAAAAGTTATTCCTTTCATCTTGATTTAGGGCAAATTTACATCAGACGATGTTCCAAAGCGCAGTTCAGCGATTCAGAAATAAATATAAAGCCATTTATTTATTTATTCAGATATATTCGAGCAATGTAAATTCGCGCCTACTTTTTAATACACATAATTAATATTGTTTACTGTTAATTCACAGTTAAATGTTATTTCCACATCAGATAAAACATTTCTAGTTAATTATGTTGGTGCATACCAAAATAGTATTTGTGTTGGTGTTGCGGAAAGAAATCCTGTTCATACGTATCAAATAAGATCCTTTCATTTCGTAAATGCCATTAGTTCGTTCAAAGGTAAAATTTGGTCGAAGAGAGCATTGATTTAGTTTTTTTGTTGAATTGATATTCAGCAACATTCCACGGCCAAGTTAGATCCGTATTAAAAAACTATCCAATATCAAAAGTATAAGCCAAACATCAAATATTATAAAAACGTATTTCCGCCTATTTTATTAATATAGTAAATATGGTCTGATAGTAAAAAATAAATTGTAAACTATTGAATTAAGAAGTTTTTCATTGTTATTATCATACCACTAATAAAATATAGTTATTGTAAATGAATGGTCACCAAAAACTCAAACTTGTTTTTTTAAACATGCCCGCTCCCAACGTGGATCATATGGCCTCCTAATGAAATTTATCTCAACGGATGATATTTTAAAAGAACCGCTTGTTACTCAGTTACTAACTTCTCTTTTTTTAAAAGAGTAGGAAATTAGCTATAGATTGATAGGACAGTATAAGTGGTTAGCTGATTGCTCTGGCTACACACTGTTTTTAGGATTGGATAGTTGGGATGGAATTTTTAGACATCATAGACATCCATACTTTTAAAGAAAAATCCGTAAATTGATTTAAAAATCAGCTAATAAAACTGTCCATAATGGGATTTAAACTCTCGAGTACTGACTGCATAATAATAACTTTTAACTTTAATCGGGAAAATAATTCAATCATCAAAGTATAGGGGGTCAAAAAATATTTTTTCAGGAAATTTTGGAAATAAATAACGCACAGAATAATAGTTTATCATCCTTTAACGAACAATTTAATCTCCCTCACTCCCCCTTATTGTACCTCTTTCGGGAGATGAGTTCGTAAAATAATCACAATAGCAATAAAATACGTAATTTGATATTTATCCTATCAAAATCTACCACTTTAAAATCAGTATGATTCTTTATGTTATAATTTTTCCCAATTATGTTTTAATGATAATCGGTTTTTATGACCACCTGTAATTATGAAATCTTATGAGTTTGTAATTGCATATACGACTTTTTACCAATTAAGGCTAATTATTATCAGATCAGTATTAAAATTAATTCAGATTTCAATATATTTCCTTGACTAAGTAATAATAATCTGTCTTAATTCGTAGTATTTATAAACTATTTACTCTCAGTTTGAGTTCGTCCGTGTACTCGAAAGTCTTTAGCGTCCGTGTACCGAAAAGCGAAGCCCGGAAGCCAATTATTGATAAAATGTATGGAAATATATAAAATGTGAATAATTCCATCAACCATTCTCAGTCGATATTTTAAATTTAAAGAAAAAAGTTAAATTTTTTGGTAAATATATTACAACACAAAAAACTTATATAAAACTATTTTGTAAATCATACATTTCAGTTGAATTTTTTAATCCAATGATACATTCCTTAAATATAAGAAAAACTCAATCAAATTGAGGAGTAAAAAATCAGATGTGTCCTTTACATGTTTGTCATCATTTATTTTTATTTCACTGCCTTATTTTAATTGACATCTAAAACTAACCCGCGATAAGGCAATATAAACATGGTTTTCTCAATAGTTTTACCATACAAAACATCCAAATGCAAAAAAATTGAGGTTTTGTCTAATTTTGACTTTGACTGTGAATCCTGGCAAAATTGATGAAATACTTTTTGTATTTTTCATAACAAATTTGTCAATAAAAAACTCAAACGTGTGATTCCAAGCAACCGAAATAAATCCTTCATTTTTATTATGATTTCTTGATTTTTAAAATACCTTTCTATACCGCACAAAAATATATATATAAAGATTTATTTCTCCTGCTTTAATATTGTGTATTTCGTTCGGGAGTGAATCCATTTCCGCTTTTTAACTATTACATTAGTAGATGTATTGTTACGTAACGTAAATTTAAGTACAAGACATAAAATAAATTGTTTGGGATGTTGCAATATAATGTTCAACTAGAAGTAACAAGGCTCTGTTTTATTTGTACACTGTTATACTGTTTTCAACTCAAGTGTTCCTGTACTAATCTGAATGTATCCTTCATTTTATGCCCGAGAGGTTTAGGTACGAGCGTGTCGTAAACTTGCTCTTCCATATTGTTTTCTCGATTTTGTACATATTACGTGCGTATTCCTTAAAATAAGTAGTGAATTTATTCACTGACACGTGTGGTATTGAAGATAAATAAATAATATGTGAGTGAAAAACATATTTTATTTGCCCGATTCTACTGATTTTTGCTGTTACTTTTTGTAGTTTAACTTTATCTAGTTAGATAAGTTTCAAAAAAATATTTTCAAATGATATTGGCAGTATTTATAAATTGTGCTAATTCCATGTGCTCGGTTTTATAAAAAAAATCATAAACCATTGTGTTTAATAAATAACAGTTATCAAAGGACGAACTATAACGAGTAGTTCAAACAAAACCCGGTCATTTATTGGTTACAACAGTAATTTTTAACAACACAATCAACCGCTTGCTGAGCTAAAAAAAATGTTTTGGGTAGACCGTATAGAATGCTAGAATATGCGAACAAAACCAAACATAAATATTTTTTTCAAGAATAAGAAAGATAGGTACATATTAAGAAAAAGTATTATTTTATTTAATAAAAACCAGGGCACTAGAATCGTTAATCTTGTCTCCAATATTGACCCATAATCGGACTAGGATTTTAAAAATACTGAATTGATTTTTTCCTTCACACGTTTTCACAATTCTTAGACTTAAAATTCATGGCCTACTAAGTTTGATATGTTTTTACAGATTAGAAGTGGGTTTGATAATCATTAATGACAATAAAACAAGCACATTGTGAGGAATTTTGTCAAAACAAGATAGAAATACGATGTCGATACTGATGTCGAACACATTTATTATACATTACACACGTAATTAACATGTAATTCGAAAAAAATGGGACACAAAAAAGAAGGAGGAATCACTTGGTTTTTTACCAATTCAACGTTTTTTAAAAACACTACTACTCCTCGACTACAACTCTGCAACTCTAATAAAAACCCCACTCTACTTCTTGCACCAGTCATAGATTCGGAAATTTGATCATCTTTAATTGTTTTTACATAAAGTATTTTTCCATTAAATTCATAAAATAACGTTTATAATATGATAATAAATTCGTTTGTTGTAAAATTAAAGAGAGGATGGCGCTAAACTAGTCTAAAAAGGTTTGTAAAACACTACACGACTATAAAACATTATATTTGATAGTGATGTAGTTTTGAAACACGTTTTAGAATTAATATTTCATTGACGACATAAAACGAATTTCTAAATACTCTGCGATATTACAGATTTCATTCGCTGTAATATATTCGCAAATGGATATCGTTTCACATATCAATAATTACATTAGGACTCGACGGCGATTATCAGATCTGTTCCAGTTTATGATTAGTATCAATGAACAGTCCGCAGCCGTTTTGAAAACGTATTACTACAAGTGAATTGTAATAATTTACTTAATTGAAAAAATATGTATTGTTTAATTAGTAAACATACCTTAATAATATTGCGTTTGCCCTAAGCACTAAAAATCATATTATTATTATGTATAATCTTATTCCCGAACCGATACCAGCTTCGCTTAAGCGAGTAAGAATTTTTAAATTACAGTTGACTATGATTACCCACTTATGGAAATCGATATCTTAATAAAATGTGTAATATATATATTTTTATAATTTAAGCCATCAACTGAGGGTGCTCGGTGGAATTTCAACATCAAATTTGAGTTATTGAGATTTTGTACACTTCCATGTATTTTGTCACTAACGACCCGGGCTTTGCCTTTCGGCATCTTCAGGCATTCGAGCGCACGAATGCCTAAGTAAGTGACAAAATACATGGAAGTGTACAAAATCTCAATAACTCAAATTTGATATATTTTTTGTTTTCTTTATATTTTATGTCACACTATCAAAGATTAACCTTTCAAGACGAATAATTATTTATGACAGCTATTCCATGTAAAATGAAATAAATTTAAGAGGTGTTAGTTGAAAAATTAAATAATTTAAAAAAAAGTTTACTAGGTACAGGTTAATATTATATATATAACTTAGTCGTACTAGAACCGCTTATTGGATGTCGAAATTAATAGCATACTAAATCAAATTAATGTATTTAATTTAAAAATAAAAATAAGTATTTAGCATTACAGTTTATAATAGCCAAGGTGCCAAATATTTTTAAATCATATGAGATATGAGATTATAACTATTATATATTTTATCTAGCGGAAAATCAAATTAATTTACTTTTATTATTCATACACTTTTATTGAATTTTAATCATTTGAATTTATACCTCTTGCCATTATTTCTTTATTTGATTACCACTGTTAAGTGAGTTTCTTCACGCTTAAATATGGACATACACAAAATTAAGCAACCATCTCTTGATCGACATATCCGAAATTGATATTGATGTATATTTACTACTTTAAAATGTATTTGCAAAATCATCCAATATATTGAAAAATCCTTTTATTTAACAAAGGATAAGAATCTTTTTGTCCAAAAGGCTAAATCTCAGATGACACAGCTAAGTAATAATGTCACATTATACCAGTCAGCCTTTTTTTGTAAAAATACTCCCCTACATGCTTTTATACTTTGTCACATGAGGCAGTATATTACGAAATACATTACTGATTGATTTTTCTTGTATTTTGTTGTATATGATTCCATCGACTAAATGGCGTTCGTATGAGCGTTAACGACAAAAGCTTCAACCCCCTTTGAGAAGCAGGCGCATCAAGGGTTTTAACCGCACAGCTGTGTTTCGAACATTTCACAGGTTCGCTATAGGTGCTTTTTCTCATGCACAACATTATTTCATATCTGGCTTTCTATAAAATGAATCTATAGGCGTGGATTTTCAATTTAAAGTAATCATACCAATATAAATATTCTTGGTCACAGTACTAAAATTGTTTCGTAAAATTATATCAAAACAAAAATTTAACTGAAATATTTCTAAGCTTAAGAGCTTTGTTATCTATGTGTATCAAAATGACTGTTTTTTTTTCAGCTGTCCTAATCAATTATTTCGAACAATGTTCGTATCCAATTCAGAGTAATTAGACTCTTTAGCAATAGTTCCAAAAATTCAGACGTTTTAACGATAAAAAGGTAAGGTAAACGTTTAAATAATAAAGAAGAATTAGTAAGTTTTTTCTCATTTTGCGAAAATCGTTAATTGTCATTCGTCTTATTTAATAATTTCACTTTCATTCACATGCACATTCAGTATAATTCTACCTTAAATATCATTCAGAAAAGTGTAAGAAAACGAACGTTTTGCTACATTTCAAAAATCTATATAGAATAGTTATATGCAATAAATTGCAAATTCCGTAACTATCAGTTCCTTAAAAATATTTTGTTCTACGATTTTTTCTCAGACATCAAATCTAGGTAACCTACAATAAATCTCAATCTAGTCACGGCGTAAAGCAAAAAAAAAGCATATCCGAAAAACAGGTGTTAATTTTTTGCTAGACAGGCTTGAAACCTTTACTATTTCCAATTTGACCCGGGTTTCGCCTTTCGGCATCTTCAGGCATTCGAGCACACGAATGGACTCGAACTGACGAACGGACTCGAACCGGTCGTTAGTGACAAAATACATGGAAATGTACAAAATCTCAATAATCCAAATTTGATATTGAAATTCCATCAAGCACCCTCAGTCGATGTCTTAAATTTATTATTTCCATTTAAATAAGAGTGCAATGGTTAAAAAAAAATTTTTTGCAACCTTCCATTTTTATTAGGCGATGGGAAAGAATTAACGATTTTCGTGAAACGAGAAAAAAACTACTAATTCGCAAATCAAACCATCGACAACGCTTAAATAAAATTGAATGCCCTGTACTCTAGATAATATTTTACTTAATTTACCTTATCGTGGTTATAAATTTCTTCTTATTGACTTTCTCAGAATTGTAAAATTCTACTTATGGAAGCGCGATTGGCGCAAGACCGAGAGGAATGGAGGAGACCGATTAAGATGATCAAGGTTAACCTTGGACTCTAGTTTCAGAGAATAACATTATTGTCATTGTAATTATGAAACTAAATTACATTATTTTTTGATGATTATACTGGCTATGCATCGTCATAACTCTTAAGTTGTAAGCTGTTCTTCGCGCTTTTCGACAAACGTCCGGTCACCAATATTCAAATCATCTATTACTATCGTGAAATCCTCCTAGCTTTAGGGTAATCCAAAAATATTACCAGGTACTTTACGATTCAGAGAGACAAAGAAAACTTTCGTTTAACTGTTTATACTGTAGTTAGATATTTTGTAAGATCGATGTGTTGGTACTTAGTGGCTCTCCTGTTTTTCATAGACAGTTAATGCGGCTTTCTGCCCAATATATACAAATTAGACGAATTTTAATTTCACTCAGAGTAAATCAAACATGGCCATCTCCAAAAACCGACAAATTGAATTATCTGTTTATTTGTTACAGATAAATAATGAAGAAATATTATGCCTATTAAAACCGAGAGTAATTTTTTTAACACCCACTCTTTCTTTCCCGGGTTAAAATACAAATTATAACTGGTGCAATGGTATCAATCAGAAAACACAAGCAGCGTGAAAAATAATTGCATTGTGCTCAATACTGCTATTATTCATTAATAATAAGTATACTATCGCATCGTTGTTATCACATAGTGAAAATAAAACACAATTCGTTTTGTACTATATCGCAAGCATTATCAACTAATTAGTTGTGTTTCAATTTTTTAAATTTATTTTTATAATTAATCTTTTACATAAAGCATTTATTTAGTCAATTAATAAGCAATATAGACTTTAAGAAACTCATTATAATCATTTGTATACCGTTTTACATTATAATATTGATTGTAAATAAACGATATAATAATAGCATTGGGTACAATGTGGAATTGAAGAATGGTGGAGCAAGTAGGCACGTATCCTCATAACCGTTTTTCGAGAATGACACAAAATTAATCAAAATGTGGAGGCATTTTCCCGCTCGGCACAAATGAACACTTCCGAAACGGGGTCACAGATGGCTACAGAGCGTCTAAAAATATACGCGAAAACTAAAATACCTAGTACGTTTTCGACTCGCTTTTTAAAGGTCAAAGTTGACGGGCGAAATCTACGGTACTGTGCTTTGAGAACGGGGAACTCAAAATACAGAAAACTTTCAATTTGTTAGGATCTAATGAAAATCTGTGGTCGGCGGGTAATATTGATTAAGCCAACTTATTAATCTAACTAGACTAAGTTCTATTTACCGTCCGATTGATATTTATTATTGTGTTATTTTATCAAGAATGTTAACTAAGTGAAAATTAAGTCAGTGAAGCGGTCTATTTTATTTGTCTTATCTTTCGCGGAAAGAGTTTGCAAGTAAATACAAATCAATGGAATCGATATAACCTTATAAATTTAATAATATTATATACAATTCAATTTTGATATGACTAAGCACGTTAGTATTTACCCAGTAAAAACCAACGAAATTCATTATCTAGTTTAGTTAATTCATCGTTTTGAAATTCTCTACATAAAAGTGTTCTCAAACGTAGAAACGTATTTCTCAAGTTTAACTTATTGTTTGTTTGTTTTTTTTTACCTTAATGATAAACGCTTTATAACGTAAGCTGACTTCAAATAATAGTACTAGATATCTGTTAGTGTTAACTTTGAATGATAGCAATAATATAATTAAATAAATAAAGTTCTAATTTGGTTATTTTATATTAACTATTTTAAATATAAAAAAATCTTATTTTGTAGTAGTAAAAACTTCGATATTTTACCTATATCAATGAGGCTCTAACAAGTAAAGGCCAATGCAATCAATAAGCTAAATATTACCTACAGTAACTGTACGTCAAAATTCCACGAAAGTATCAGAGATATTTTTTCGTAACCAGAATGGAAATTTATGGGTAAATATTAAATTATACTCTTTCATCTCTTACAAAATATATCGAAAACATGACATATCAAATAGCCTGAAATATTTATTTTTAATAAAAATTGAACATCAACTGAAAAAGACGATAACAGAAATCGAAAACGTTTCTTTTAATTTTCTTTTCATGTCAGCGTTTTGGTTTTTTTTGAGGATCGGATCTTGATACATTGATCGATTGAAAAATTTACTTTTGAAATTGTTCGTACGGGACTTCAGCCCGTGGACACTGCAACTAAATACGATGTACGCCCAAGAGTCATTGACCACTCGACTAAAGAACCGAAAAAAGCAATGTAATTATTATATGATATTCAAAAATATAATTGTTTTATTTTCAGAAACAACTAAGTTAACAATGTTTCTAAGCAAACAACTATTATATTATATGTAGCTCACCGTAATATTTCAAAATAAAAACTGAAAAACGATAATCGTTTACGGTCTTGTCAAATTTAATTTCATTTTCAAGTGAACGATTTGGTATGCAATCATTCAAGTATAAACACACGTCATATTAGATTCAATGTTTTCATTAACATAAAACGAAGACTATTGTTATAAATTCGTACAAGCCTAAATTACATTTGAGTTTAAATGAAACCATTTTCTACGTCAATACTACACATCACGTCTTTCAACATTAACAAATTGGCAAAATAATCAATAATTCCTAGCTTCTTTATTGGCTATGTAATCAAAGTTTCTTGGTAATCATAAATGTAATCAATAAACAATGGCGATGCTCGAATACAAATTTTGGGAATAAACGAACTTTACCAAGTCGCAAACGTGACACATGTGGTGAGCACGTGTTTATGGATGACATGAGATGCGATAATTGTCTTGATTTTGTTTTCAATCTATCAATACGTATATATTATATACAGATAGACACAAGTAAGTTTTATTAACATAATGCATTCTTACTTTATTGGTGTTATTACTAGCACGTTCATAAAATCTAATTCAAAATACAAACCTAACTGATGTCTATCCAAGAGAATAAATTCTAATAATTATTATACTGAAATGAAAAAGAACAAAATCGACTATTAGTGTATTTTGTTGAGCAGCACAGAAAGCTGTATATTGTATGAAAAGCTAGATTGAATGTGAAGCGAGGTACCACAAATCAGTTGAAAATAAAATGGAGAAACGTTTACTCAGATTGTAAAACTATTTTTTTTCCCACTGCAAAGTATATAGAATATTATTTTAAAATACTGGTTGTAATCCAGTTGTCCAACCTCTCGTTCTTTCGAGAGGCTAATAATACAATAATGGGGATAGTAGAGGACTAGTAAAGTACATGATAATTAAGAAGGAATGTAACCGTCACAGCTACCCATGTCTTTAAATACAACTCTATAAATCGATTGAAAAGTTAATTTATGAAGTTATCCGTACCATGATTCAAGCACGTGTGAGTCGACCACTCGGCTGCATGACCGAATATAAATAAAAAAATATATTATAAATATTATTTCTTTAATTTCAAAAAAATAAATAATGCAGTTAGTATACAGAATATGTTAAAAGATTTTAAAGTCGATTTAATTTCAAATTTTTAAAGATTTTAAAATACTTTCTTCTTGAAATAATTATGTTATGTTTTGCGTGTTTCAATAAAAAATCATCAAAACACAAAACAAGTAAATTTATATATTTTCAAAAAACATTTTGTTGGTATTATTATTTCACATTCAGCCTAGATTTTCAACTATGTATTTAATATTACCTTAAAAGGGGGTCTGAGATTCGTGACACCTGCTTTCAGGTAAAGTCATAAACACAACTTTCAAATGACCAAACTTTAAAAGTACTTCACTGAATTTTCCAAGTTTTAATATTAAACTAAAAATGTGAGAAATAATACATGGATTTTTTTATTACATTGCAGATACTCATTTTTCTGCTCATGTGCTATTTTCATTATTTTCAAAATTAATTAAAACGAGAAAACTATTTTTACACATTTTTTTACCAGATTTATTGCACTAAATTGGTTATATAACATTTTTCTCTCTCTTATAATTCAACTAAAAACATTGACTGCCAAATAGTAATCTTAAACTGACACCTGTTTTTGTTAATTTACTGAATTTATAGTAGATTGAATATTATCACATTCAGAAAATCTTTAAAAAAAAACGTTTTTCAATAATTGAATGGGCTACATGGAAAAAGTTGTAATCGACAAAATAGTCAAGTTAAATTTTCAATCGAGAAAACCATTTTTTCGAAACGTTTTTCTATTGACTGTCTAACTTTCAGCCACATTGATGCCATGAATAACAACTCTAGAGGTATTTTCATAGCTCAAACTGTCCGTAAGCTGCAGTGAAACGATTTTCCATTGAAAAGTCATCACAGACCATTTTGTTGGCTACAAGCTCTTCGAAATAACCCACTTAACTGTAAAAACTTTAAAAGATATGACATATTACTGCGTTATCCGGGTTAATACGAATTTAATTGAATCATTTTAATATATACACAACATTGAACTTTAATTCTTTTGCGAATATATAAACAACATAAGTATTTATCATTTAATTAATGATGAATGCTTTTATTGTTATAAAAGTATTTTAATTAAACACTTTGTTTATAAACATCACATTTTCGTAAGTTTACTGGAAAATCATTTCATCTCATTCTGTTGCTTTCTTGAGATAACAAAAATATTCATCTCTCGCTGTAGTATACACAATAGAAATGAATTAAAACCTTTAAAATAATATCCATGTTAACATTGTTATAATAAGAAGTCACAGTGTTATATATCACTGTAAACTTGTGCAAAATCCATGCTTCTAAGTATTTTATTAAATTTATTACTCATAAACTTATTAGGTAGAAGAATCCTTAATACCCCGACCGTACAATGTAATAAAGAGCGCAGTTAATGATCATATATTATAGAAAAAAAGTCACGAAAGTGAAGGTGACATGTAAATTCCCATTTTGAACCCTTTTAACACGATGGCTGCTGACGGAATCATAATAGTATGTTAATATCACGCGTAATTGCGTGGCCGACAATCTACCGGTTATACTTTTAGCTTCTGAAACAATGTTTGAATCTTATATGTGTATTAATATCAGAAACAATGACTTTATTTTAACTGTTCTCTGATATACTCTAAATGATTTTAAGTCTTGAAAAGAATTAAAATATACATGCTATTCAGGGAGAAAAAGATAAATCAATGCAGCTAGACTAAAACTATTTTCTTTTAACAAGAGTATTATTTAGTTGAAGTTAAGACAAACATGTTGGAGAGCATGAATCACTAAAACTCCGAAACGATCGAAAATAATTATGTTGTAATATGACAACATCATTAAATCAAAATGAATAGCAATTTAACAAGGATTCAGCAGTTGCTGTAAGTGTACACGATGCACGATTACTGAGTATATTGTAAGAATTTGACATATGAAGCAAAACTACACTTTTCTTTCATGGGTCAACCCAACGAAAGACTACGAAATTTCTTTGACTAAATGACTCTTTTAGTTTATAATGAGATACAATTTCTTATCATTAAACAATCCAGCAAAGATTTTTTACGATAAATACATGTAAAGAAATATAGTTTGTTGTGTTTTGGAAAATAAAAATAATTATAATGTGTAATGCAATGAAATGATGCTTGAAAATTATAAGCACACTTTAAAATATTAAAATGTGCAATGAAATGTAATTAAATGAAGTGATGCGACTTATCCGCGGGAAGGGGAGGAATCACAAAATATAGAAAAATGGATAGCTCAGCGCAGAACTAGGATTAAATTATCAGAGGGAAGTGGATAAGGTTTGCCAATCTCGGTACACTTTACTTTGTTCTGTAAGTAGAAATACATGGGGTAATTCAATTTTGGGCGCCAGGCGTGAGAATACACGCCAAATGAAAAATAATACTAATGAAAATACGGTTACCGTTAAAAACACATTTAATAGGAATGCGGAAACCGTAGATGCACAGAATTTACATTATGAACAAATAAAACAGAAATTACACGACAAAACAATATTTATGAACAGATGGTTACACTTAAACAAGAAAACTATTATAATACATATATATAATTACGACCTTGGATGATAAACCATCTCGGCGGCGAACTCGGATGTCCGAGGCCTAACTTCAGCGCGTTACCGGCACGTCCTACTTATTCCACATCCTGGCGTGTAAGGAAAAAGTTGTTACGCAATTCTTACGTAACCATTTCTGGCGAGGCTTCCCCTTTGTCTCCTACCAACGACGCACTGAGGTGCGTATCGCCGGTAGGTGACGATTGTAATGTTGCGACGAAATCGTAACAAGTTATCAGAGCACTTATACTCTGTATATCTAAAAAAGTATAGAGTGACGTGTTTCAATCCACTATATACCACTAGAAACCAGTGCCAACCACCAGAAGATGTCTGTATTATTATAATCGAATAATTCTACAAAAGGTACGCTATATTTGAATCTTGATAATGTTCTACATCTGACCAGATAATATATCTCATATAACATGAAAGTACCTGATAATACTGTTTTATGGAGTAAAACAATCTTGCCTCTCGTAAAATCCTTGACTTTATTCCAAAATTAAACCAGATTTCCTAGGTAGATTTACGAAGGAATGTCGTAGAAAACCGCATTTAAGCGTTATAGCACCATAAGCTATACTTTGTTTGACTACTTTGTTTGGTTTTCCCTCAGTTTCTTGCGTAATACGATCCGTCCGCAACACCATCTAGCGGCAAAATCTGACATCTACAATCTTAATTAACAATATTATTAATCATTTTCGTATTATCAAGAAGCTTTTGTGACAGGTAAAAAGCGAGAACTTGCCTAAATATATTTTGATTTATGTTTTTCACATTGTAAATCCCTTTGACAATTTTAATTCCTAAGTAAGCACATTCTATATTTTCATTAATATTCTATGAATTAATTAATTCAACATGACAAGATTATAATAATAATTAATTTCACTGTATTGTGGACATATAAATAGTCTTTTAAACTTTTAAATTGTTAGAAGACCATTTACAAATTCATTATTGCTTTTTATCAGTTATTATCACGTTTCTCAGACAGATTGAAATCAGAATAAAATAATAAATAAATTTTCTTCTTAATACGAATTTGGTATTTTTGACAAATATCGTTTTATTACGAATACATACGAATCGAAATTAAAAAAGTCGGTCTATTTCAATTTACATTCGTTTCGTAAAATTTAATATATAAAATAATTTATTTGAACAGTAGATAGATATTTAAAAAAAACTGATCTTATCTACTCAATATAAATTCTGAAAAAATATGGAAGCCTCATTTACGTCACATTTTCAAAGATTTTCGAAAGTATAAATAGGGTGCGTATCCTATCTAGGGTTTTACAAACTCAAAATATATTTTCATCGGACCGCCCAACAAAAGCACTCATATTATGAAAGCTGCTGTCAAACCATATTTATGGTAATTCTGGTAATTCTAAACTGATTTATCTTCTTAATGGTCAATAATACTCGTAACATCATTCACTATTTGAGATATTTTAAATTTTTTCATAATTACTTTCACAATCGGCTTTAGTAATTTATTATGATAACATCTTGTGTGGGGAATATTCTTGATAATAAACGTAATTTTGCATCCATATAAAAAATACACCTACCGCTAAAACAAAGAAATTATAAATAAACTGATGGAATTTTCAGAGAAACTGAATAAAATGAAAGAAAATACAATTCAAACTAATAAGTAGAGTTTGAACGAAACAAATACCCATATTTATTTTAAATGCCAATCAAATTTGAATTCAAAACAAACATTTTATTTTTGGTGCATGTGTATAGAAAGTCCATATTTTATGAAGATTGGATAATAAATCATAAGAAATATATTTTACATGGTAGATAATCGTGACAATATTGATAAAATAATATCTCATAAAAGTTGAAAAAGTGGCGTATGCAGTATATTTTAATATAATTTATGAAACTTTCATAAGTATAAATTCAATTTCAAGCAACATAAAAACTTCTTGAACATTTTCTAAATTGAAAATCAGTTCTATAAGAAGCCGATCTAGTACGCTCAGAAAACCGTAAACCTTAAAGGTAAACGGTTATACTTGATCTGTGTTACCATCAAATGTAGCAATCTTTGTAAGGCGAGAAGAAAAAATTTCTGGCTTCGGTAGTGACGGCCTCATTTGTTCGCTTGGCAAAGCTCCAGGCGAGATATCGGTAGAGACATTTTGCAATAAAATTGCACAGCGTATTGAAAATTGACCGACGAATTTACCTAACACAATTTGTAAAAGCTTTCCTTAATATCCCATTACACGTAAGATAAGAATATTCTTGTATTAATTGATGCATACATTTTAAAGTGAAATATAAACTTCTTTTATTTGGAGTGAAATAATTTTAATAGTACCAACTAACTTTTATTGTGAAAATATAAAATTGTATGTCTATAGAGAGTGTAATGTATATATTATATGAAAGTAGTCAATACAGCTGTTGTCAAATACACTTATTTCTCAATTGCCACAGTCGAATTAATGCAGGCATGTATTTATTTTACACGTTACTGTTTGGGTTAAACACGGTTATTAGCTTTTAAAAATAAAATACGATTTATTTGTACTACTTCCACATGTTTATATTGATCAGGATCGCTCACCACGAGCATTATCAATTGAAATCTGCCTTGATAATTATAAACATATAAAAGTAGTACAAACAAATTGTGTTTTATTTTCAAAATATAATGTCTCTCCACTAATAATTGACAGTTAAAAGTGACGGTTATTAGCTTAGTTGATACAGGAATTTAATCTTTACCGAAAAATTTGCAAACTTTTCAAAACTACTTTTTATTTAGCAACTCTTCGCCAACACTACTAGACCATTTTATAAGAATGCCTATTAATTAATCTCCATGGACCCATTTTCGTATCTTTGAATCCGATCAAAATGTACTTACAAAACCTATCGGCTAAATCGACCCTTTATTCACTGTGACTGTTTTTTGGCTTTAAATTTGTTCGAAAATCAATACTCGAAGCTTGTTTCACCAACTTTTATGTTTATTTTTTCTTCACTGCACATAAGCAAACGACTCTATTTTGACGCTAATGTTCTTAATGGATGATGACTGTGGTCACTATGAAATCATTATTTATAAAGCTAGAAAGCGTTTATTTTGCTTTATTTTTTCTTGAAAATTATTGGATTCCGTTGACGTAACCTTACACTGATGATATATGAGATATTATTGGTTGAGCATCTTGGATATATCGAACGGTAGCCATACGGTCAGGACGTGCTGCATATGAAAGCATTTCATAACATAGAGGGATAATAATGAACAATTTCTCTTTCACTGCTGAAAACCTATTAGTTGTTTTTCTTTTAACCGTCTTTTCATTTTATACAACACAATTTATAAAAAAGTGTTTAATTCATTGTTAGTGTTTCTTTTATGTACTGTTAATTAAATTTGACAAAGAAAAACATTTTAATATTAATGATACAATAACACCTATGCTGATTTTCAATTAGTCATATCTTATCACAGTTTCAAATCACTTCTGAAAGAACATCGCTGCGGAAAAAATAAAAAGTGTTTAAGAGTAGAATCGATTAGGATAGTATCCCAATAGTATCTTTTTGGCAAAATTCCATATGCACTTCACCAACTCCAGACAGAATATGTTTAGTGAAGTGCACAGTGAGGCAGTAAAAAACGATAACATTTAGAAAATGTATGTATATTGAAATTTTTAGAAAGCGTATTCAGCGCTTTGTGTTGGCCTTTTCAATGAAGACGTCAGTGACTTTATATAGAAGAAGCATATCTTATTTTGTTTGTAATATGTAAATAAACAAACACTAAGATGTTTATCTTCGACACAAAACAATTCACTCGTACAAAAATACCTAATATTCGTGGAATCAATACTTAATACTTAAAGTAACACTAATTTGACAAATATAGCAGTCAGGCTATCAATATAAATGTTAAGGACTGTGTATTTGAAATTAGTGTATTATTATAATGATAAAATTTACAGTCCTGTTATGAACTGCTTCATTATAATATATCGTTGGAACTATAATTGAGCCCATATGCGGAAAAACAGCTCTGTCTTAAGCACTACATCAGAGATAATAGCGTTTGGTTGTTGTGGAGATACACTTTATTGAAAATATTCATCTTTGATGAATGAAGATGGTTTGAGTAATTTTGAGAAAACGGTTTATCGGTCAAAAAATCTTTCTCTTTTTCAAAGAAGATGAAGGAACTATTAAATTTTAATCGACTACGAAATAATTTAAAATACTACACGTATGTTGAACTCTGATAATAAACCTTTTCAATTGGTGACTTTCTAGAATTTATTAGGCTATTTATGAAAAATCGTATCGTTCATGCAAAAAAACATAAATGTGAAGTCGTATACGTTTATACCGCTGACACTATTCACTGGAATTATTGCATTATATACCTACTTTAAACTCAATGATACATTATATAGAATACATTAAATTTCAAAATATCAAAGTAAAAGCGTACGCTTAGTAAATATTTGTACTTTCATTTCATAAATATTTTACAAGTAAGAATGTGAAATATTTTTTTATATAGTAGTGATCTTTATTGAAAGTGTCTGGATTAATAATTTTGGATTCACCTTTAATTGCTTTTTGCTTAAAGTAAATCAAAAAATTGAAAAAAGAATCAGATCGTTTGTTTAACACTTTTTTTCAATAAACCTTCTCACTCCGCTATAGCGTATGGGAATAAATTTGCTAAGCAGAAGATTATAGTGAAAGGAATGCTTACGTTGTATCGTGGTTTTGATTAAATTAGAATGTCTTGATTAAATTTGCTGTTGCATTGTTTGATCACTGTGTTAGAATACTAAAAACGGCGCTTATATATTACTATATAGGTAAAATAAAATAAGAAAAACATTCACTAATAGAGTTTGACCCTTTCAAAAATATTCTTAGATTGCCACTGCCCATATTCACGTAGACGCTTCAGTAGTCTGTAAAGTTTCGATCCGAAATGCAGACAGCGTCTCCGGTTCTCCCGTCTATGTCTGCGGCAAAATCAAGCATTTCCGCTTCCTAAATTACATGTTTTCCGCGCAAAAATAACACGTATTACCATAAATGGCAGGCATCTGTCTGCGGGCGGCCATTTGCATTTTCGTCGCTTGCGGCCATTTTGAACTAGATAAATTTCGTTATTGAAATCAGATTTATAACTAATGAAAAAATAAAGTCTTCTGATTACTTTTATGTTTAAATCTATTCAAATTATATTGTTTTAATGTTTCAAGTCATTGGCTCATTAATTATTTAAAAATGAAGAGTTAAAAAAATCTTAGTATCTGTTACAGATAAATTTATTATTTTACTAAGCGAATAAAAAACTCTTGTAGGTTTATCTAAAGAAAATAGATTTATCTTATCTATAGAAATCATAGTATTGTTAAATAAAAATATATCAAATAAGACTATGAAATGTATAGATATGAGATTTACTTTGTACTTCAATAATATTTTTTATATATATAAGGATAAAATAATCGACTATCGGTATAGATATTTTTACCTAAGTTAATTTTTTCCACATAAACATAAATTATTTCTAATTATTTTAATCTTATAGAATCGCAAATTAAACCTTCAATTCAGTTGACGCTTTTTCAAATACAAATACCGAAAATGAACCCACAAAACAATATACGGCCTAAGTATCAATTATTAGTTATTAACTAACTCATGTTTTCAATGCCCATGACAAAAAATTGGAAATCTCTGTACATGGAAGTAATTTTTGCTAAAAAGCTTTATCGAATTACTAAAAAGGTTTTTGTGGGTCTGGCTTCACATTTCAGAGGCTTCTATTATATAAAGGTCATCGAAAAGGGCAGCATAAATATGCCCCAGTGCCCTAGTTCTAGTTTCGTTTATAAATGGTGGTTTATGTTGATGATGATAAATTATTATATATATATGATTTTATATATTTTATCCAAGATATAGCTGTTTGATTCAAAATGGAATACGCAAGTTATCTGACAAGAAATTGGTGTGAATTAATCGCTCAACCGTCTTTATTCAGAGAGGATTTGGCTTAAAGATGAAAAATCGTTAGATAATCACTCTTTCTAGCTTTGTTTTGATTAGGTAGGGTAAATAGTGATTAAAACATTACAGATATTCTTTCTGATACAAATCAAAAATCAATTAAGAAATCAACTTATGAAAATCCCCAAAAGGATAAGCATAAAGTCCTATACTAATATCGCTGAGACCTACTCAATAGAAATAGCAAATTATAAAATATACTTTAAGATCAATCATATTCATAATAAAATTAAAAAATAAAAGTCTAAGCTTAGTCAATATTTGTAAATAATAAAGTCGTAATACATTCACGACAATAATAAAAAAAACTTTTTCGAAAGAATGACAGGATAGCAGTGAATTAATTTTTTTTAAGAAATTGAATACGTTATCAAAATATGTCTGAACTTGTTTAGTTGAATGACCACTGGCGAACACTGTGATTTGCTTAAATCAATACAATATAATATTTTGCTTTCTTCTACAAAAAGAAGTTTTGAAATATGAAATTCTACGATATCATCTGTCATAATAAGTATACACTCTCTTTTTTAATACAAGTTGCTTGCAGAAAAAAGGCAGTGCCCAACAGCTAGCAGCTACATTTAAGTTCAGAAGAAGTTTTGCTATTCGAGATTGGAAATTATTTGAAACAAAATTTTTATTACCTGCTGTTGGAAAATTTTATATTTATTTTACTGAACTCTATACGTTTTTACTCTAATATTGATAAAGTATAGTAATGTCTTAACTCCTCACGAATCTTCTTCACGCGGTAGTTTTGGAGGTCATAGTTTTAAGTCTGCCTATAATATGTGTTGATTGATATCAAACGTCGTTAAGTCCACATATCGAAAAAAATATATTTTATATGAGTTGGATAGAGTATGCAAAATTGCATATGACGGTATACTTTAAATTAATAAAAAAAAATCGTTTACATATGAAATCGCGTTCAGAAGTCTATAACTATTTTTTCAAACTACCTTTTCACCCTATGTTATTTATAGTAATAAGTCAAAAATAAGAAAATATGCATTTAGATCTTTTATATAGCTATTACGTGTATAAGATTCGATCATTTTACACTATTTTACATATTACTTTCATTTATATTCTAAGATATGATAAAATCACATTTTTCTCAGTCAACACATACAATAATATCACTTGTACAGTATTATGTTGCTAATTAATAGTAGAAAAGTTATTCCTAATTCTTTTTCTTTTGTAAATCAAATTGCAATTTATTTTATTAAACTTTAAATTTTCTGTTAAAAGATATACAAGGATTAAGTGTGTGAACTATTAAAAAGATTTAATATTATTATTTTAGTAAATATGACCTGAGAATACAAAAAAAACAATACATTTACATTTAGCAAACGATGGAAATTCTTTTTATTCTACATAGTCCAGTAACTAACGGTTGCAAAAGGACATTGAGGTAGATAGACGTTTTATATTTTATAGTACGTATTTTAATCAACTATCGTGAATAGAACTGTACATATACCCACGCACAATTTACTACTAATACATATGCCATTATAATCAGTAGAAGGTCTGTTATTATTTACAAACAATATCTCCTTAATGACGAATTGGGTAAAAGGGATTTTCAGAACTTTTGTAACGATAAATATAAATATCATACAACTGAGGAAAAAAATGAATCAAGGAAAGATGCTTTATCAACAATATGCTTTTATAATATGAGGACAAAATAGTTTACATAACACCATATTAATAAATTATGGTTATGCTTTACCTAAAATTACTTAAAATAATAATATTTTTACTATTTGTAGCTGTAATAGTATGTTAAATATTTGAAATATTTAACTGAGGCTACATTGTATAATTAAAATACCTCGCATGATCACTTGAAAGAAATCCCACGAAAAGAACACAGGTGTTACAAAACATTTATAGTAGTTGAATAATTTTCCGCTAAAATTAAATGTTGATATTTCACAGGAAAGAGTTTTATTTTTAATGTATATAAATTATAATTTAACAGTTTTCGTTCACAAACTAGAAAAGCTTATTTTATTGCACATAAAATGGGTTTTAAAAACGTTTATTTGAAAGTTTTACTATCATATTCGGAAGACATATAATATGTCTAATCAAAACACCGTTCGTAATAATATGTGCTTAATTATAAATGATTTAGTATGGTTATGACTGGTTTTATTTACAATCTGTCATTATCATACCAAAACATCCTACTAAAACTGCTTTAAATTGATCATGAGCATATTTTGAAATAAGTAATTGAAATTAACTGTTGTTACAAATCTAATGTAAAGGCTTTTATTCTTATTTTTATAATAAGTTATAGCATAAACAATAAACACTAAAGAGTTTTGTATTAATAATATTTCCCTCACAAAATCCTCATATAATAATGTTTATTAACAAAGTAATTATGAAAGCTCTATTGAAGGAAGTTATTCAATTGATAAATTACCTCCACAAACATCCGAAATCTACATTAGATGCTGCCGTTGCAAGTTCTAGATTATTATTATCCGAATCATATCGACACGGGGATCTTCACGTACAGACCATACATGTAACCTCCCCTCTTTTACGTACGTGCAAAGTTACACGTTTCCGGTATTTTACAGGCGCCGAAAGCTTCCGTATCCGGTTTGTAGGATCAGAGAAGTCCTCATTTTCATCTCGCCTTTGCAACGTACATCGGAAGACACAGTGCGTAAATTGTAGTTTTACTAACAAAGTAGATGCTATGACTTGATATTGAATAATGTTTGTTTAGTTAAGTTTATGCACTTTTTGTTTATAAAGCTGTATTTTTTTAACATCAGAAAATGAAGTCACAACTTCTGTTTTCATCTAAGCATGGCAATAATGAACAAAATCATTTCAATCAAACAGTTTTTCGTACAATAATATGTTTTAATAAACATCCTATTATCTTTAGAGTAAATTTAAATAACTGTCTATCCAATTTGGATGAGATTTGATTATTTGTGTGATCTAAATTGTTATATCAGAAAATGTCTACGCCAAAAATACGAATGGAAATACTAAAAAATCATTTAATGTTTATACCAATAATCTTTCACATTAACAAGAATAATGCTTTGTCAAACATGAGTACAATATACATTTATATGATAAGTCTATCAAAAATATAATTTTAATTTCATGGAAAATATTTTTTATATTAATCTAATACACATAGGTAGTGGTTCTCATAAACATGACTTTGGCACGATGCCAATATAGTTATCAACTTTATTAAACAATCTTGTGGAACGAAATACATAGATATTTTAACCTTAGTATAATGGATTCTACCAATAGAATTAATATATAATTTCTTGGCATATTAAAATTACATTTTACTGGTAATAAAGTTATGATTCATTCATCTAAAACAGAGCTAGATTTGTCAGTTTGCTATTTCTTTATACTGTATATTATGGTAAATTGCGTAGCGAACGAGATGAAGTGTAAAATTGAAGTGATCTTTTTACAACTTTCCTCTGTGGACAGTTTTCGGTTAAAGTATATCCATCATTGTACTGATGAATGAAATAAATTGAATATGCACCTTATCTTTTTAACATAAATGCGCAGATGATGACAGACAGTGAGTAAAATCAAAAAGACTGACCTTAATAAGGAAAATGAAATTTAAGGTCCTGATTTGAACATAAATTCCACGTCTGTTATAATTACAAAAACATTGTAAGTTTATTTTTAATTGATTTTTGTTTACAATTAATTTCCGTCAAATTTTCATTTATCAACGGGTTTTTGTATTAGTCTCACGTTTCAACTATACTATTTTGAATGTGCATACTAAACGATGGCATAAATCTTAAAAAGTAATAAGCTCATTTAACCAAAATAGTATCCAATAAAATTCTCAACACAATTTAATATTTTCATTTATATACTTTATAAGTAGTTTTAACAAGCCTTTACCGAATAGCGTATTGAGTATTTGTGTTAGATAATTATATGATAATATTTTTTCGTTTAATGTTATTATATATTTGTTAAAATTTCTTTTAAAATTGTCCATCTTCACATAAGCCTGTTTGGCCTTAGAAACTTAGTACATGATATCTTTCAGTAAACAAAAAGTATAAATATCCTACGTTTCAGTCAATTTTTAGATGGGTTTGATGTAAGATATCATATCTTTAGCACTGAGTCTTGATGTAAAGCTCTTGTTTTCATTTCATTTTATTTTTTTCATCTCATCTTTTTTTTCAACTAACGCTTTTAAGAATTTGTGTTTACAACTTTTATTTTTGCTAACCCTATGATTTAGCGGCGAAGACTGCGCTTAATTTCAAGATTGTTTATTTTTTATTTAATTACAACAAATTTAAAATCTGTAGCATTAGGATTTATACTGCCGTGTCAATGTAAGTTGATCTCGGATTATGTTGATTCACAGTATAGTCCTATTGGCAATCGCTACAATAGCAAGTATTTTATTCAATATAACAGTTTTAATAGCTCTACAATAATTCCTGATATCAGAAGATGATCATAATTAACAAGCATACTAATAGAAGTCAACGACAGTTTTGTTTTACTATAAATGGTTGTCATTCAGTCGGTCACCCTTCCTTTTTTTCGAATTGGTGAGGTATAGTAGGATAAGACTAGAAAAAGAATAGTGGTTAGCTAATTACTTTCACTACTGCCTGTTTTTAGGATCGGATGAGTCGGAGAGAATGTGAATATCACAGCCATTAATGACTTTAAACACAAACCCATGAATCGATTGAAAAATCGATTTATAAAATTATCAGTGCGAGGACTAGAACCGGTGAAACCGCAGCCGCATAGGACGAACATTCAAAAGCATGGACAACTCTTCTTTAGAACCTGTTTATTATGAGATTCGTTTTCATAAATTCCTTCATATAAGTTTCAATCATTTCTTCTACTTTATAATTTAAACACTTATTTTAATATTCTGAAAATTACTTATGGTGATACATGCGTGTTTATTATGTCACTTTATACTCAATAATTGAATTTTCCTATTTGCAATTCTAAATATCGAATTACGGATAAGCGATTTGTTTTCCTCAAAATCCTAGACGATCAATTCTCCTCCGCAGGATCGTAAACGCTAAGTGTTACTGTCTTTATGGATTATACCAATGTACGTTTTATTTTCTCATATTGCTACACAGAAGGCAGGCGAATTGCCATAAATCGCGAACAGAGATGGTTGTAACTTACACTACAAAACAGTAAATGGAAACCTTTTTAACTATACAGTTTACAAATGTACGATGCTTAAAAATCTTTAAACCACCAGGACTAAATATATAGTTATTGTCTGTTTACTTTACGTATAATTACTGAGACTTTATTTTTGCTCTATTTAACTGGCTTAATTCATTTTTTTGTCACAAATCGGTCAGCCATATTTTTCGCTTCGTTTTAAACGAGCTTATTAAATTGTTAGAGCTTAATATTACAGCCACCCGTACGTATGTATAATACGCTTTCTTCTAAAATATACATATAATCCAAAACTATTAAATCGTCGCTGTTCTGGAAGAAAACAGTAAATCGAAAAAATGTAATATGGAATTAGTTACACCAAAACGTTCCTTTTTTTAAACTCTACCGTATGAAAGAACAAACTTATTTTTAATTTAAGACATCGACTGAGGGTGCTTGATGGAATTTCAATATCAAATTTGGATTATTGAGATTTTGTACACTTCCATGTATTTAAATACATGGAAGTGTACAAAATCTCAATAATCCAAATTTAAAAACTTATTTTTATAAATAATGCTTTTACTTAAAAACAACTTTGTACAAACAAACGAAATGAAAAAGATATAGAATTTCAAACATTTGACAAACTTCAAAGTCCAATTATTTAAAACTAACATTTCTCAGTTAGTGTCTTCTTCCAGAACAGCGATGAAATATTCTAACTGCTAATGAGTATTGGGTAAATTAAACACATTATGAATCTGTAACAAACGCTGAGAGATTCAACGTCGACTATACTAGGCCTCACAGATAAAGGACATTTTTTTTCAATATAAATAAATAATATTGTATCACCTGCTTAGTACAAAATGTATTTTTTTTATTCCAGATGTTCTAATAATGCATTGTAGATATGGATTAACCGGTTGTATTGATTCCTTCCTATTTTACTCGACACACAAAAAATTGGGCGTCTATAGATCGAAAGTCAAACAAATACCAAATATATTTGTCTACCCTTACGCAATCTAAATATGGACGTTGATTTTACTCAAAATACCTCAGTTATGTGTTACGTGTAAAACTTACACTAATTATTGGGAATGGATAAATAAAACAATAAAATAAATGACAGGATACTTACTTTTCAAAAAAGATGGAAAAGTTGAAGATTTACCAAAATTACACAAGATCTAACTTTTACATCCACTATGACTGTTTTTATATTGATGTGTTTTTTATTGGATTGAAATGTTGATATTTATTATGATAAATGCTATCGGAAGATTTGTAAAAAAAAATCAAATTATTATCGTATTACACGTCAGAAAATATTCCCCAACGATTTCGCATTACTTCCAGAATGCCGTGGGCCATTTGCCTAATAGCCTTACTTTTCTCGTATCTCGTATCGGAAAATCTTGAACATTTCTTTCTATGCTAGTAAAAGTAAAATGATGTTTTATTAATAGGGCTTTAGTACTTAGCCTTAAGTAAGCCTGATAATCCGACAATTCTAATTTTTGCAGTAAATGGAAAAGGAAGGTAAAATAAGACATAGTTGCAATAAAGTAAAAATAACATTATCCACTTAAAATGGTTTTCTATAAACCTCCTATATATTTAAATTATAATACCATAACAGATATACAACCATAACATCTTGTTCTCTTCATGTATATGATTTATGTGAGTATTAAAACTCTTTTAGAAGTTCTGTGACTGACTAACACAGTGTTTTTTTGTTGAAGTCACTTTATATTATAAGTAAATATGATCAAAAAAACTTTCGCATAACCATAATGTAGTGATAGATAATGCAAATAGTTTATTATTATGCTAACTGCACATCATATCTCAGATACTATTCTTTACAGCCTATGAAGTAAGTAAATTTAAAAAATACTATTAATAATTAATATATCTTCATAATTCACTTTTTAAATATAAATATTGGAAAACTCGAATTTTCTTTTTTCCATCCTGTACTATTTTCTATATAACTGTTTTAGTGAAAACCTTCTGTTGAAATGCTTATTTAGGAGTCCATTTGCTTGAATTAAATGTTATGTAGATCCATTGCGTTTATATTTCTTTATATTATGTATCATTAAAAAAACAGTCAATTATCAGAAATAATTGTGTTAGTGAGCTCTGAACAAAGCTTTAATTAATCAATGGCTTATTTATAATAATTTTTCAAAAATTGATTCGCTTTTTGTAGATAATTATGGTCATTAAAAAAACGTAGCATATAACGAAAATGTCTTTGTTCTCGCTCAGTCATGCATGCTAGTTCAATATTCAAACAGCTGTGCACTTGTGTATTGGACTTGTTAACATCATTAAAAGGTCATAGACAATAATAATTGATCGTATCAGATGACCACGCTTCGTGAAGCAGAACAAATTCACACAATAGAGTGTTGAAACACGGTAAACTGGACGAGAACACGCAAATTTTTCATGTGTTTAGAAACATTATTCAGTTATATTCACTCACCAGCGACGAGTACTTTTAAATAAATAATAAATACATTCAATTTTCCAATCTTCTCATTTTAAACGCTGCAATAGAAAGTACGGTTCTCAAAAGTATTATATAGTCTCGCAGTATTGACGTAGTCGTGCTACCCATCACTTTTAATTGCATTTATATATTTTTTTTAATTAGTTTTATATTTTTTATTTCGCTCTTATAAAAAGGCTAGATATTTTCATATAATGCTAATTTTTTCATAATGAACACAACAATATTTCAAGTCTTGAAGTTAAAAAGATCACTCGTATTCTTGAAAATTATACTGGACATGTTTTGTGTGATATTGCTTTTAATAAAAAATAAATTTAGTGTCTCATAAGTAAACAGCTAACACCGTGTGTATCCGAGTAAATATATTTTTTATATGTAATCAAAATGATAATTTGTAATTCTTAGTATATTTTAGATCGGTCAGGATAGGGAATTAAATGGAGCGAATCATTAATTATTTGGTCCTTAGTATAAACACAACAAAGATTTCATTTTAACAATGACTGAGGTTGTAATCAACAGCTCTATATTCTGACCATGTCCGCTCACAATGCGGAGCATGTGGTCTCCTAATGGAGGTATCTCAGAAAAAGTTTTTCTCCGAGAACTGTTTGTTACTCAGTTGCTAAATCTTTTTCGAATTGAGTAGGGGTAGAAGGATATCGTTAGGAAAGGATTAGTGGTTATTTAATTGCACTTGCTACTCCCCGTTTTTAGGATCAGAGGGGTGGGAGGGTAATTCTACTAAAATACCTTTCTAAAACCATTTCCCTTGCTATCACCGGGAACATTAAAGTAACCCCTGCCTGCACTATAAAACATGAGTATTTGCGAAATATTTAACATGTTTTGGTTTATGTGGTAATTGCAAGGTAAAAATATGACTCAAGAATAATATTTTTTTGTCTAGTTGCATTTATGAGATCATGTTAAAAGGTGTCATGACATATATATACGAAGTTATGTAATAAATCTGTTTTAAATAAAACAAAAACTTACAAAATATAAATTGCTTTTCATCAAAATCTCTTGCGTCTTACCTGAAACAAATAAAAATTTCATCTCAATATGAATCATAAGCAATTTAATTTAATATTGCTAACTGTTAATCATCAATGAAACATCAATATCCTTTTAACAATTCCATATTTGAAGATTTTCAAGTTTTTGTTACCTGGGCAATAGTATCTGACATAAAGATATAAAAAGACTGTGAGGGAATTTAATAGAGAAATCTCATCAAAAGTACAACATTTTTATCCAAGGTTGACAAATACTTCACATACTATTTACACAGTATGACCGTTTTCCTTTATTTGGAAATCTTTGTCAACTGATTCAAATTTGCCAGGAAATATACTGCCTACTGTGTATAATACTAATCAAGAAAAGCCATAGCAATACTATAAACTTACCAGAAAATGAATGGAAATATTAAATATTTTATTTAAATTCAATTCAAAGCATCCGATATACAAGCTAAATATATTTCTACCAAATGCATTCACAGATATACAAGAATACAAATAGTGCATTGCTTCAATTTTGTACAACTACAAGACATTACTTCCTCGAACAAAACAAGATAACTTAGATGTCAAGCATTTTTCTTCTAGAAGGGAAATTCTCTTTATAGATGCACTTTGCAGTTTTGATAAACTCCAACGGCAGAAAATGGCTTGGAGCACTCACGTTTCGCAGCGCAAAGTGAATTAACAATATATCAGAACATCGATACTTTACGTGAGACAATCACAATATGTAAATTTATTTAAGCAAACGAAAATGGGGTTTATGGGTAGGGATTTTTTGGTAACATAAATAACATTATGTTTATTTTTGAAATCCTTAACATTTTGTCGTATTTAATTTTTATTCGATATGGTAAAATTATTTATTCCATTATTCCTCTTGTTCAAGTTAAAATGTTTTATACGAATATTTATGAAAATCCTCATATATATATTAAAGTCTTAATTATTAAAACAGGTAAAATATTCTTGTATAGAACTTTTTGCATATTACTTAGTTAGTTTTTGAGGCGTTAAAATATGGGAAAGATTAATGGCGCTACATTCACATTAAAGTTTTTATTCCTGTGATCTCATATGTTAACATTTAAACATACATTTTAACTGAAAGCCATAAATTTATTTTTTTATTTAAATTTTAGTCTATAATGCTCACATATTATATTGTGTAAACATGAATAACAAAGCCACGTTTTTGAGTTTGGGATAAAATTAAGGAGATATTAAGTCTTTTTTGTTATTTTAAATGTCTAATTTATTATACGGAAAAGCAAATTTTATTTTATATACATGCTATGTAAACTAAACTTAGTTAAGTACAAGTGAAGCCGGTTTTAATCCGGCATAATTTTTTTAACATCAAACTGGAATAAAAAAACGTACTACATACCAGTGGACTTTAAAATTCCATAGTTACATAAAATGTATTGAGTAATTCAGCACAAGTATTAGATCAATTAAATAGTAATGTTTTTAGATGTGGTTTTTTGGCTTATACGACATAAAAATGATAATTCAAAAATCTTTGTAAAAAATGGAGAAGAAAAATAATATGTCAATATTGAGTTGATAATTTAAAAAAACAATTCAGTGAGTCACCTTCAAAATGGGCTACAATGAAAAGGGTTCTGAAATAGTATGGAGAGAAGACAGTGTGCGAAGAAAATACAGTCACGAACTGAATACGTTGCACTTGTATCTGTCTATTGTTTTGCAACTGTTGGAAGATTCCATTTGGGAGGAATTGATTCAGTGATGAAACAACAACAGCTCAATTGACTCATCAGCTGAATGGGTAAAAGAGGGTTGAATGACCTAATGTAAGATGATGGCCTTGCATAGATAAAGGCATACTATTCCAGAATCGAAGCTAGTAAGGAAAGCCTACGGTTAACAGAAATGAGTGAGGACTTGTCTAAAACCCACATTGGGTTGATTGTCAATGACGATTTATAAATTGGTCAGCCTTTGTGGTCTAGTATAGCTTTGCCTAAGCAATCAAGTGGGGGCTGCTTTAAGTCCCAGTAAGGTAAATATCAAATTTAGATTTATTTCAATTTAAATTTGTGATATTGGACTTATAAAAATTCTCATCGAGTTTATCTCGTATGATTTTCCAAATTCCAAAATATTTGACGCATTGACTGTCAGCTAGGGCTTCCAATTTACCGCCCAAAAAGACTAACCGGTTTTCGGTTTTTTTCTGACGAAAAAACGGGCTAACCGGTTTAAACCGAAATATACGTTTTAACTATTTCCCAAAAACCAATTTTGGTACCATGATGTAATAGTGTAACGATTAAAAAACAAGGTATTTTTCTTCATAAAATTTACGAATATGAACTAATAGGTATATATTATACCAGAGATTCCCAAGCCCGCGCCGGCAGACATGGTTCCCGCAGACAAGAAAAATGCATACATGACAATTGCGCACGGAGTAAAATGAATACATATTTTGTATGTATTATATTTTAAAGAAAAATAAAAATATTCTAGAATTTTATAAACTTGTATTAGGGATGAATATTAAATATTGTATTACGTTTTCAACGTAGAAAATACTATTATTTTATTAATTAGTAATCTTGATAATTTATAGTCTCAATTATATTTATTTCATTATTATGTATAGCTTAGAGTATATTATTACAAAAACAAAATAAACTAATTTACTCTTAAATTAACTGATATAAAATTTACATTTTGCCTTTACACCAAATTATTAATGTCACTTTCATTCAAAACTTTTTTTTATTGTATGTATAAATACCTATATTATTTTATATGAATTGAGTGGTCAACGTCATTGGCTTCGGTTGAGGTCATAAAACGAGTTTTCAATCTATTGATAGATTTCTATTCGAAAATACAGTTGCCTCCTATATTTAAAACTCCCTCCCACATATCCAATTCCTAAAAGGAGATTTAACAGGAGCGATTAGCTAACCATTAGTCCTGATCTATCCTTCTATTCCTGCTCTTTTCGAAAAAGAGAGGCTGAGCAACTGAGTAATAAAAAATTCTTGTAGAAAAAACTTCTGTTGAGATAAACTCCATTAAGAGTCCATATGCTCCACATTATAGTTTTATGGTTTTATTTATATATAATTGTTACTATATGCATATGGCTTTGGCGCAATAATTGTAATGTGTGTATTATATAGAACCAAAAATAAGTATTTAAACAGATACCATAATAATTATTAATGTGTATATTATCATATTTATCATAGGTACTATGATTGTATGTTCCAAGAACATAATTTTGCAATTTAAAACCATTTTTATTTATTGTTTAAAAACTCTAATGCATCTTGAATCTCGTGTTTTATTGAACTACGAATATTTGTGAGACATTATTATTATTGTTCCTTTCGCACTACCCACATTTACAAGAGATTAAGTCTAAAGTTGAAGGATACTAAGAATACGAAATCTTATGTATGATTTATGACACTTATTGTCGGAAATACCAACGAAAATGCTTTACAATTGATTTTTTGTGTTTCCGTTGACTTTATGAATATAGAAACAAGTTTTTGTTTAAATAAACTTTTGATTTTCCCAATAGATAATAAAACACACTATCCCGTTTGGCTTAGAAATCACTATACTTTTTTTTTACACAACTTACTCTATTTTTTTATTGGGTAGCAGTTATGTTAGATGATTCAACATTAAAAAACATCGAACGACGAAAAATCCTTCTAAAAATATTTGAGTTGATGTAATGGGTTTCGACGTCCGTGGCGCAGTTGGTAACGTCGTTGGCTACGGTTACGGATGTCTCGGGTTTAAGCCCTTGAGCCGAGAGTTCCATCAATCGATTTCTGTTCGAAGGAATGGGTGTATGTGGTGTCTAAAATTCTCTCTCACCAGTACAATCCTAAAAAAGTGGCGTACTGAGAGCGCTACTCCTGTCTTAGCCCTATCTTTCTATCCTTACTCTCTTCGAAAAGAGAGGTTGAGCAACTGAGTAAACAAGCAGTTTTCGTAGAAAACTTCTCTTGAGATACCTCCATTATAAGGTCATATGCTCCACACTTGGAAGCGGACATGGTAAAAAAAATGCGAAGTATAAGATAAGATAAGCAATATTATGTTCCTCGTTATAAATATATGTTTTACAGTACCAAGCTTATGTAGTAATCAGATCTTTCTAATAAAAATCAGAAGTAACCGTGAAAATTTATAAAAAAAATCGATTAAAAATATATATATATTTATAATAGTACCTACAAGGGGTATTAAAAATTTTATTTGCATCTGAAAAATAAATAATAAACGTAGATGTGTCGTTAGTTCAATAAGAGCTATTGTGTAACACTAGTTTTATTCTCATCGAAAATATAATATGAGAATCCTTTCGAATTTTGGATATTAATTTGTATGTAACGTCAAATCGATTAAAAAAATGATTGTTGTTCATAATTTTACCTCATTTATATTACCGGAACTAGATAATTGAACAATATTTATATTTTTAAATAACTGATAACTCTACATATGAATAAATGTATTAAACCCAAATATTTAATATGGAAAGAGAAATTTGTGGAAAACCCGGTTAACCGAGGAAAATAAACTGGGTTTCGGGTTTTTTCAAAACAGTCAATAAACCGGTTAACCGGTTTCGGTTTAAACTGGTTTGGAAGCCCTACAGCCAGATATTTTTTTAAATTTCTAAATACTACTTAAAACATAAACAAGTATTTTGGAGATAGAGATATTCTCCATTCCTCTTTAGATTGAACGCGGAGTAGATTCAACTCTAAGGCTACAGTGGATTCTTAGTATACGGATATACAAAATACTAAATATTGCTTAAATAAAGTGGCTGAGCCACTCACGTTTTCTTCTTTTTTCTCTCAATCTTTTCTTGTCTTAAGCACAATAGTGCGCCGTTTAAATATCGGTCCCGTGCAGCTCTGCATCGGGCCAAGAACATAGGGAGTAAATTTGTCTGTTTTATCGATCGTTATAGCGTTATGGAAGGCGGCTGTGAAACAGCGGCTGGCCAACCAACTTGTATTGTGTTTATAGCTCTGAATTATATCATAATGGATTGTAGAAAGCATAAACAAGTTATTATTGGCGCTTCAAAACGTAATTTTTATAAAACGTTGAAAAGTTTGTTTACTCCTTCACCAAATTGCTATACGTGCATTTTCGCTGACAAACAGTAACGGGCCGCGGGCACCTGGGAATAAATTAATAATTAAGTTGTGGCAAAATTATTAACACACACGCTGCAAGAGTTATCCAAATACAAAATGATCGCAAGCGACTGAGTGCATATGTTGTTACGCTATATTATTTTACTATTCTGTTTACATCGAGAGTGTTTCAGACACTTTAATATATCCGCCTTTGTCATATTATATCCTTTATTAGTTCAAGTTCTCTGCTAGAAGTAATGAGAAAGTACTCTTATAAAAAGTTCAATTATACGGTACTGAATATCTTACATAAAAAAGAAAAGTTTACGATGTTTAGTGAGTGAAAAATACAATTTTCTTTACAAAGAAAAATACACAAACTCCCAAGGTAGGTTTTAAGAAATTAGTCAATCGAGGCAAAGTAATCAAACAAAATAAGAAAGTAAGAATTAAACCTAGATAATATTAGAAATTTGTCTTAATGTGGTCAAAATATATTCTTAGACAAAAAAATAATTATGCTGATGTTATTGAAATATTTAGCATAACAGTTTATAAATACAAAGTCATGGCCATGGATTTTTTGAATTCTGAAAATAGCATGAAGTGATCTCAAATATGAAATCGAAAGAAACTTAAATCGAACAGACCAATCGTTAGGGTGCATCTCTTACCACTAGACCTCTTCACTGATTTGTTGATCATTATAATTCGGTCTCACTTTCATCATCAAATACTTCAAATCCTAAAACATAATTACTTGATAGTCTTCCTTTATACTTTTTAATTGTCTTTATGATAAATGAATTTATTTTAT
Organism: Himalopsyche phryganea; assembly: GCA_022494535.1. Lineage (NCBI taxonomy): Eukaryota > Metazoa > Arthropoda > Insecta > Trichoptera > Rhyacophilidae > Himalopsyche > Himalopsyche phryganea. The sequence continues at coordinate 1,700,286 of JAGVSL010000035.1, read as the reverse complement.
TTTTTCAGTAAAAGTCATTCTTATGAAACAACTCATATACTAATACAAAAAATACTCGGTTGAAATTATTATGTTTTTACGTAAACTTATATATCTGATTGATGTTTACTTATTATAACATGAAAACCAATAATCTAATGGTGTTGTCAGTGTTATTGTTTCATGAAAACATATAGTAAATATTTCTTGGAGATTCTCCGAACACGCAAAGTAAATAATTACAGGAAAGTAAGTCAATAGTATAACAATGTGAGATGTATTAATAAACAGACGTGGAAAATCATTATTTATATTTACTTTTTAAGACGTTTTCACGGCCGAAATTTAAATAGAATATACGTATTTATATACAATATAATACATTATCAATTCGTAAATTTAGTAAAGGTTAAAAAATGTAGACAAATATTAAGGAAAAATTAATCAACAAAGACACATTTTGATTTCATTTCAAAAATGGTGAATTCAAAAGTGAAATTTGCCAGTTTCACTTATTTTAAAGAAAAAATAGATTAATTACAGATAAGAACAGGATAATGTTTACCGATACACACAAAAAATTATTTACGCATCCAGATTTCTTTTGTATTTAAAATATATTTTTTAAGATTTCAAATGGCTCTCCTGGCAATTGACAAATTTAGACTTAAAACTGTATTTTAGTGGCATAGTATAAATCTTTGTCTCCACATAATATCTAATCCGGGGTATTGGGAAATAGACAAAGTCATTTTCGTGAGTAGATTATGATTATTTAACTTTAAGTAGCGGCAACATTACGACCTGGATAATAAAAAATTGATCCTTGTATCATACATTATTTAGCAATATTAAATTTGCCGATAATAAGCTTGAATGTTGTTTAACTTTTACTATATTATATAATAATGGACAGTAAATTTCATATGTCGTATTATAACAGTAGCAAGTAATTTATCTGACAATTTCCATAATCAATTTGCATATAATTTCATACGGCAGATAGCTGAAATAGCTTAACTAATTGCGTATTATCACGGTTCATCTGCCAGAGCTTTTGAATACCTGTCAAAGTTCATTAATATTATTATGGCAATACATTTTGCTGTGACGGGTGTGTGGGGCGTGTCCATCCATAAATGTCATTCAATAATGTTGCCAATGTTATAATATATAATCAGTTATAGTGTTCCATGAAATAATGAATTTTTGGGTCAAAGTATTGAAATTCCATATCACATGATAAAACATAACTTATCTTAATAGTGTATTGATTATTAATTAAAATGTATTGATTTATTATTACTTGTTTTCAGTATTTTTCTGTCGAAAGTACGGCATTAAAGTTAATGGATCGCACATTATATTCCAATATCGATGATTTACGGTTGTCATCTAGTAAAAGACATTTTATACTGTTTGTAAAAAACGTAAATAAATAGAAATCATTATGCTTAAAAGGTAATTAGATCCTCAAGATTCAAATATTTTTTTATAGGATTGCAAAACTTTAGGGTTGACTTTGTAAGTATCAAACGACTATTTAAGCTTAAAATAACAAGCTGACAAAATCGATCGTATTCTTTTGAGAAATGACATTTGAGCCATTGATTTAAAGCGCAATATTTAGATAAATTGACATTTTTTCCAAACCAAACACGAAAAAAACCTTTCTACGTAATATGTATTTATTTTTACGAAGTTAATTGCAATCGTATTATTATTAATGGCAATAAACTGACTTATACATGAAATAATTTGTATATAAACGCGATAAGCACCTATTTCTTACACCCATCAATTAAAAAAAATTAAAATGATACTTGTCATTGAATAATATTATTACAAAAACTCAACTCGTTGGGGTGGAAAAAAACTAGAAAATCACAATTTTTATAATATATTTTATAATGCAGGATAAAAATATCAAGCTTTACTTTTAGCAAAATATTTCCCAACACACGTTTTATTGTAGAAGTTTTCTATAGTTTTTTGTAGTGAAAAATAGCATTGTGGAATACATAAATTTTTCAAACACATTTTCTCGGTGAGTTACATTGCGCTCAGAACTGTAATAAAACTGCATATTAGATCTCAGATTTGAGAAGAGAAATATAATACTTGTCCCAGAGAGTACTATTATTCCTGATTTTAAAGAATTTAGTTTTTCACTCTTTGATAAATAGAAAGAAATGAAAAACTTAATAATCATAAGGAAAATGGTTGTATATAATGGTAGCGTTTTAAATATTTTCCTTATAGAAAGGTGTGAACCGAATTTTTTCATAAATCACATGATCAGCCATTGTTAAGTATTATATATAAAATAAATGTACATTTTTTTGAACGGAAAAAACCAAATGAAAAAACGTATCATTTTTAATTAATTGAAAGAATAAAAAAGCTTGAATAATAGATTTTCTTGAAAAGAAAATTACGATTGTCAAAAATCAAAAAACAATTTTTGGCTGTGAAACCCTTAGAAAGACCATAATCGCCTTTTCTGACTTTGAAAACAATACCCACGACTTTTTTTCGTGAATTTATGTAAGAAATGAAATTCAACTTAGCAAGAGTACGAAATGGAATTGTTTTTTTGTGTACTTATTTCCTGGAAAATTATCGCTGATTTATTTTGCTCTCTGTTTTAAATTCGCATGTTTTTCTGGGCGTTTTTCAGAATGAAATAAAAATGCTTGTTTTTTACAGTAATTTCGATTAAATTTTAATATATAGAAACAATTTAGAGCTGTATTTTTACGGAGAAATAATTAATTCTTCCCTTTTATCTTCTTAAATATTAAGAATTACGCAGATTAGTATTCACTACTGGTGATTGTTTCATACTACATCCTAAAAAGGTGTCCTTTTAATTTAATTGTATAAGAAAAATGAGTACAGTCTAAAAAATTTTGGTGACAAAAGGATGCTCTTTTTCCAGAAATTTCTAAGAAAAGATTCGGCGTACAATGACGATTTCCTAAATCAACCTTTCAACCAAATTAAATGATTCTGTAGCAACTATCAAAAGTTGCATATTTTGGTAACAGCATCCAAAGAAAAATAATAGACAGCAGATTCGTACGTCTAAAAAGATATTCTTTACAACACAAAGTCAGTAAGAAGCTCAATAACCAAAAAAATGGTGATCTTATCGATTTAATCACATTAGAGAAACATATTGCAATTTGTTCAGCAGATGAAAATGACACTAAGAGAAGATAAGAATTAATGTTTTCAATAAAAACGTATAATTAATTTCATTTTAATCGTGTAAGAATAATTTTATATTCTTAAAATGCATTACATGATCAACATTATGTATTTGTTAGTCGGCTGAGTATTTTTTATCCCTCACGTTTCATCAGTTAAAAAAAGTATTTTTTCAATTTAATTAAGACTGAAACGAAGTAATAAAGTTTAGTCACATGACCGCCGATATCGATATGTCTCTAATATATATATATATATGGTAACAATGGTGACCTTATTTACACTTTATATAGATAATGTCATTCCCAGGCATATCTTGTGGCCTTGTCCTTCCTTGTATTCTTAATTCCGTCAAGCCAAGTTACGAGTCAAGGAAGATGAAATTAAAATTTCTGGCAAAGTCGGTTAGCAAAATAAATTCATACTTAAAAGAATATACATCGTATGAGATTGTACTTCTGAATTTATCTACAGTTCTATTGTGTCTTAATGGTTGTTAAAACTTTGTTATCTTGAATTTATTATTAACTGTGGAATTTAATATGTATTTAAGGTGCTCCACTTTTTTTTATTATCTGAGATAAGAAAGGTTTTTACCTATAAGTAATATATTTTATTAGTATATGACAATATTGTCTACACGTGTTTCAAATTATTAATCTTTATCTTCTTCGGCAGCCTGCGGGAATTGGATTCATCACACGCTTCATTCTCTATTCATGTCTCTCGAACCGAATATCGAGGTGTAAATACGTTGACAAAAATAGTTATTGTACTAAATTCCTTAGAGTTTCGACATTATTTAAATTCTGAGAAGGCAATATCAGTATTTACCTTAATCGGTAAACATAAATTTTCAAGGTTTGCATTCACATTTACATACATTTTTCGAATAACACTAATCCAAAGTCGGTATTATAGCTTCCCACTAAAAGCTACATCTCAGCTATAAAGTCATAAAAAAAAGTGTTTTATTGCATGTCGTATTACTCAAAAATGATGGCTTGTTTAGTAAAACTTGTACTCAAAACATACATATATCTGTCGAATAAATAATTAATCTTTTGTATCCGTCCACACGAGATTTGACGGCTTAAACCATGCACTGATAAACACTGCCTTAAATTGTCAAAACTGCTAAATGTTGCAATAATTTAAAAAAAACGTTGCTTATCTCTTTTATTACCAATTTTTTAATACCAACATAAAGACTAGATAATTATGAAATTTATATAAAAAAGAGCAATCCTATTTTTGCTTCTAAATGCTTTTAGGGATATTGAAGTTAACATAAAGTAATGAGATCATATTATGTTATCTTAAACGAAACTAATCATAAATAAATATAGGCAAGCAGATAGAAGGTGCGCTGTTTTTATTTGATTTCGGTTGTTTTAAATTTCCAATGACTGTTTTTAGCGTATAAATTAAAATGACAAATAAAAATTCCGGATAGCGCTAGAATCAGACGGGGGCAAGTTACATAGCTGAACGAGCAAGACAAAACAACATAATTGAAAAGAATTCGCCTTTTAGCTGTCTCTCAATTATTTGCCTTTTTCATTTTATTTTATTTCCAACTTGATTCCCATTGTCAGCGGGCACATCTTGATTAAACCTCAAGAGAAGAAAACAAAGTTAAGTAATTAATTCTGATGCTTTCTGTTTAAATGAAATGCCATTGATATATCAACAACAGCCGAGCTTCTGGTATGTCTTTTTCGGTTCACCGATTCTGCTTGAGTTTATTTGTTGTGTTGACATTTAGTTTTTTAACATACAGAAAGTGATTATAATAAATCAAAAGTTCCATTTACAAAAGCGATCCATTATTTTAGAATATTAAAGAAGTAAACAATTTCAATTTATATTAAAGAATAAATAAAGCTAATCTTAACTCAGTTCTATAGCCCATAACGCTCCAGAGTTTTCACTATACTCAATCATGTGGTCGAGTGCTTGAATCTTCAAATGGATACTTTCATTCAGTTGTTTTCAATCGATATATGGAATACCATTACTGATTAATTTTAAAAACAAAGTATGTATAGACAGTTTATAAAGTATCTTCAAGTATTTTCCTAATTCCTTCATTATTTAAACACCTTCCATGTAAAAGGAGGCTGAGCAACTTATTTACAACCAGTTCTCATATTAAGGTATTCGGAATTATTTGCCATAATTTTCTGCAGAAAAAGCATTCATATATTTATCAAAATACAAAGTTATTTATCTCGTCAAATAATGGTGAGGCAAAAGAAACAACGATTGGATCGACAAAGAACTAAAGTGATCTAATTGCTTTCTTTGCAGGCAATTTTTATGATTAGATACAAAGTGGATGAGGCTTAAACAAAGCAATACAGACAGCCATGCATTAGGATACCAATCCACAATTCGATTAAAAAATAATGTTTTAGCGTGTTCATTCGGGAATTCAAAACCTTGACCGATCAATGTCGTTTCAAAATTCACATCTACGGGGAACTTATCTTAATATTTTTGTCACACAAATGAAAATATCTTTCGAATGGGGTTTTAAGATTTATATGTCGGTATTATAGCGATTCCTCATTTTCCACTATAAACTGAAAACATGTGAAATAAGCACATAAAATGCACAGAACAAAATTAAATTGGTGATTCTTTATGACCGTTTAGTATGGAATATACGTTATCTTGTGAACCATACTCCAACACACAATCCATTTCGCTTACGATATCTAAAAAATATGTCCTGAAATATCTCAATGCAATTTTTATATCTGCAGGGATGATCCTTTCAATTTGGATAGTGGAACCTTTCCGAACCCGTTACCAACAAAATAACCTTTCGGAAAATTAGCCTCTCTCGCTGATAACGGCTTGGCCTTTTTCGTCTGTCGGAAAGATTGTCCAAAGAAATCACTGTACGATGTATTGAATTTCTTTTACGGTAAATAGTGTATAGAAAACTGTCGGAAAATATGAGATGAAATGTGTTTTCCCGTGATTTTTTATACGGCTTATCTGATGCTTGAGAGGTTTTTTCGTATTTTTATGGCGTAATTTTTTATAAAGAACATGTCATATGAAATATCAAAATTAAGTTTTTTATTACAGAATCTCGTTAAAACCTATAAGGTATTAGTTTTATATTATTTCAAATATTCTCACATAGATTATATATAAAAGAATATCAATTCAATATTTAATTTTCGGCATTTTTTTATCCATTCAGTCAGTGCTTATAGAAAAAGTGTTCGAACAAATATTATAACTTTTTTTCTCGAGTAGGTACTTATATTGATTTTTTAATTAATTTATATACACGTACGTACGTACGTGTGTGCTTATTCGTAACAACGATGATTTGTTATAAGAAAAAGTACGTTTCTACAGATAAATGAAAACATTACACCACTGTCAATAATTGCCTATGCTAGACCCAATAGGTTAAATTAACCATTTTATTGTATGATTAATTATTATTCCTCATCTTTCACCTCGAAAAAATAAGGATAATAATATAATTTAACAGTAAGAGAGTAAAGGTCATCACTTCGCTGAGTAAATGGGTGAGTGCCGCTCCGGTAAATACCTGAGACACCGGGTAATGCTGTCACTTTTATTGGAACACTTGACGTATCTCGGGAATGAGTTTTTCACTGATTTTTTTCTAGCCTACTTTTTTACTTTAACTTTTATATACAAGCTTCGTTTACTTTTTATTTGGCACAAATATTACAAATATAATATTTTAATTTGGTATATCTGAACTTTCTGAATTTAATAATTATCACATGTTAAGCTTTTGAATAAATTAAAATTGATTAATTAAAAAAAAATCATTTCCAGGTTAACATAAATACGGATTTTTCAAATACCACACCAAACAAAAGTTTATTTTCGGTATACCATTCTAACCATTAAATTTATTTCAATTGTAAGGGAATACATTTATTTAAGTGATACGTTTTCTGGTTTCGTTCCAATACGGAATTTCTTAAACGAAAATCGTTTTCAACCGCAGTTAGATTGAAGAAGGTACCTACAACACACAGCCAATAATTCAAGAAAATTCTACAAATTTAAATAAAATTCTTGGACGAAATAATGTTATTCTAATTAAATAAACATTGAATCGGTAAATACTTGGATACATATTATATATATATAACCATTCTTCAGTTTCAAGCAAGTTCAACGAAACAATTACTTATAATATAATATATAGAAATGAACTTGTTGGGGTAGGTGGTAAAATACTTTGTTGCATCCCTAGCGTATCTCATATATGGTTTCAAACCCTTATATTGATGGTTTTTGGCCAATCGATGTAACCCTCAAAATTTAAATTGTTTTGGAGAAAATAAAAACCGTTTTTATCGAAAGAAATATATGGTGAGTGGCGTTATTAGTCTTTGAAATCTGTAAGTTCTCATGTTTGCAGATACGAGATTATACATATTAAGATGTGTTAATATAATAGTGGTTTACATCAAGTGGCTGGGTCAGAATTTTAAACCTAAAATCAATGTAAAATGATCTTTCCTTTCCATAAAGTGGTAAATTTTTTTTTCTAATTTACATCATTTGGGCGAGACCTGCTCTGTCGTGTTTAAAATGAGATCCAATCATTAACTCATTTTCATATTTTTTGAAGGTTACATCAATTGGCCAAAACAGTCGAATATTTCGTAGTCGTGTTTTAAATTTTTGCTAGGAATGTCCGAGAACAATTCCTCAAGAACTGACGGTATGCAATTTAGTAGCAAGTAACAGTTTGAAAATAGTCAAAAAACTTTTTGAGCTAGAAATCTACTCGCTCTTCAAATGATGTCGCAAATTTTTTGAAAGCCTTGAAATCTCTAGGTGGAAGATGGAACCAAGCCAGTATCACCTATATTTCTGACTGATTTTAAAATTATAAAATAAAATATATTGTGGACAATTTAATATCTAGAATCTAGAATACTTTATGGTCTAATAACCTATATAAACTGTATTGGGTGGCCAAAGCCGTCGCAAACATTATTTGTATTTAAACCGCTCTTATTCACAAACTTTTATCCCGCTTCCCTGCACATATAGCAAAGTTAAAATTTATATGAAATACATAAATCTACACGAGTATATACTTATATAGCGGTGTCTGCGACTAGAGTTATTGCAATTGATACATTCCCCTCTGCAAATTTCCGTCGCAGACATTCCCGAATCTAAAAAGTTATTTCCAGGGCTGCAAAAGTATCTCCGGCAAAGCTTACATATTTCTCCATTGTAAGTTAGAACGATACAAACAGTTTAAAATTTCTGGTTCATTAAATACATTTTTAATTGTACTATTTGATAATTAAAAACTGAAAAAAATATAGCTCTAAAATGCGTGTGCCCAATAAAGCGTCTTCTTTTATTACTTGACACACTTAACTCGAATTGAATTTTGCAAAATAGTTATAATTCAGTTTAAGAAAAGTATAAATACAATTCATTTGTTAATAAAATATGTGTTTATTGTTATTTAATCAATAGATTATACGGTGTCATGTAATCGTTGATGTTATTGACCCTGCCGTTTACTGTAAGCATAAAAATCAAAATATTTCTTCAGTTACGATTGAAAAACATTATTTATCAATTGTACAATTTTGTTCGACCAAATTGAAGATCGCTTGGCCAAATATTAGCCACTTGTGTATCAGAAAGTTTGGCTAGTAAAATATTCGAACACAAAGTTTTACGTCCTTTCTTATCCGATTGAATATTGTATAAAAATTGCGTATTTATGACGTCAAAAAATTTTTGGCGTTGCTTGTCATAACGCAGAAAAATGCAATATAATATATAATTCTTAAAACCAGGTGCTGTTGATCGCGCTAAATACTTAAATGTACCGTTTTTGGAAAGGTTACAATATCTTACCAGTTATTAAAAACATCATTCACACTTTGCAATTGAAAAGTTGCATTTCTAAATGTGCTAAAAAAATAATAATTACAAAAATATGGTAGCTTATAATTGTTTAATTTCTACTAATACCATTAGTTTTCTCTTAAATAATTTTCTTAATACACTACTGTACCTCTAGTAGAGTGTAATAACCACACAGTGGATTTGTGAAGGTGCAGAAACAGACGGCTAGCTGTCAGATGCAAAACAGCTAGCGGCGTTACGCCACTATCTTGTTTCGTTACAAAGCAGCCTGCATCCGCTTTAGGCTGTAGCGCTGCCGATTGAATGACGGGAAAACAGGAAAACTTTAAAACTTCTAAACTTTCATCTGGTGATAGTGCCAATAAGCGAAAGTTTATTCTTGACTGGTCTTTGACAGTTCTGCCAGTGATAATAATAAGGAATAATAATAAACATACATATACTTTAGGTCTCCATGTATTATGCATTTTTTTAATAAGAATTTATATCCATTGACGCCTTAAATGCATAAAAAATACCCAAGAGCAATAATTAAACTGTTATATTTGTATAAAATGTAAAAAAAACGCTTTAAACATAATAGCTTTCGATTAAGTGGAGTAAAACGATCAAAAGATGTATCGTCTTTCATTTAATTCAGTATGATCATAATATATTTATGGTATAGCGTTGACGTCATTAAAAGTTAGTTCCACAAATTACGTAGCAGCATCATTCAAGTCTTGTGAATTATAATTAAAATAGTTTTAGCCAAATAAAACTAGTCGTGCTTTAAATCTATTTATATAACGGGAACATATATCTTAGAAACGGTACATTGTGTTACACTAAATCTCTTTACGTACATAGTTTTCTCGCACTACAAGAATCCTTCAGTGTTAAAGCTACTTTATGCAAATCGTAGAAGCTACGCACTTGTAAGATTTTGAGACTAGTGATAGAGTTTTTGAATGGTTTAATCGTAGAAACATTCCTTCTGTATGGTGTGTTCTCAACACACAATTATTCAAGAAGCTTCAAAGAAATATTACCTCATTAAATTTGTTGACTAACAAAGTACTGATAAAAATGTGTTTCATTATATTTGCTGTAAAAGAATAATGTATCAAAAAAATCTTTCATTTAGTCACAATTTCCTATAAATGAACGAAATTTTCTGTTTTTTTAGCTTTTTTTCGATCATACTCTGCATTCTTTAACAGATATGTCAATACGACTCGACGACAGATACATTTATATTATAAAATATAAATAATAAATGAGTTAAATGTTTTAATTCTGGCTGTTTCAATTACAAGGCACAAATATTGAAACATAGTAAAGAATACTCAAGCATAATTTTTCTACTCTTTGTAACTATCTTGCATATAATTTTCATTTAGATTTAAAATGCAAACAACCAAGGAAGTCAGTTAAATTTTACAAATCGTAGTCTATATGATTTTGTCTTTCAGAGTAAATCTGTCAATTTTTAATTATCTGTGTGACAACAATAATAAGTGATAATTAGCAAAAATTATTATGTGAAATTAGTAATTTTTAACTAGGTGACCTATTACAATACTATATCAAGAGGGATTTGAACTGTACCCCAAATTTATACAACCTTGTCCTGAAATACTACTAAAAACTATTCGTTCGTCCGATGTGTGAAGTATAAAATAAACTGACATTTTGTAGTGAATCTAAAAAACCACTAGTGGTGTTGACAGTCTCCAAAAATGGAAGGCGTAAAATAAACTGAAAATATGGATTAGTAACTAGTAAAATCACAGCGCACTTTAATACAAGGAGTCGAACGATTTGTAGACAATACCAATTTCTAAATGATTACAATTTTTTAATCATGTGATCTGACAAAGTCGAGAGAAGTGGTAGCAAATTCGTTTTTCAATAAAAGAACAAAGCATGAAAATGTGCATTCAAGTATTTGAATCGAGTAGAACAAAATCCCTCAATTATGAGTAAACAGCGCATCTAAAAATTATGTTTTTCCATGTGTATTGACGATATTTGAAATAATATGAATATCATTGTAATGTATTATTAAAAAGTTTAGTGTAAAAAATTAATAGAAGGCGATGCGTTAGTATATTTAGTAAAAAATGTCATGTTCCTAAAAACAATTGTGTTACCACCGAAATACAGGGGGATATCTAATTAAAACTGATGATTTGAAAAAAGCTATATGGTAAAGTTTTCCGATTTCCCAAACAAAAAGTTGTCTTTAACATATTCATAAAGTTTTCTAAAAACTCCATATATTAAAACAAAAGCGTAATAATGCAAATCTTTGTTCTTGTAACTACAGACCTTCATTAGTTTTATGCAAATTCCATGAAGGAAAATGTATCAGTAGTATGTTTTGATATGTGGATTATTTTTTTATACCAGGAATTTCATCAAGTTTCTTAAGAAAAGACCTTTTGTAGAGTCACATTTAATAACTCTTTAAAGATATATTTTCTTGCTGAGTTCACGTAAAATATTTCTAGCACCCCTTCAGCTAAATCAATTTAAATTTTGCGGTGGATGAATTTAAAAACCAACTGAAAACGCTGACAAACCTCAATAGGGTTTTAATTAAGTTCTCATTGAGTTTTCCAGATGACGCCGTGGTGAAAACGAGACGAGTAGATCCTTCACAAAGGAAATTAAACGAAATGAAAGAGACGACTATGTTTTTCATCAAAGTCTCAAGGAAAAATTTTCACTCTATGTAACGTCGTTTGATGTCTCTTATTCCGAAATTGTTCTAAATTTAATTTATTCAATTAGAATGGTTGTTTCTGTAAATGTTGAATAATATGCATGTCATGTGAATGAAGTACAACTCTAAAGAAACAGATGAACAATAAATAATTGTTTCAAGAAAACGTTAAAATGTCCTATTAATTTGTGTTTTTGACAAAACCACTGTACCACACAGTATTTGTTAAAGAAATTAAGCATTACTATATTTTGTTGTATTTTAATCATATACAGTTTTTATCAAAAACATCACTACTTAATAGTAAAGTGAATTCTTTTAAAACGCTTGTTACTGTGTCACATTTCATATTTTACCATGTCAGCAATGAAACTAAATTATTCTAAAGCTTTCTTTAGCTTTGTTTTACTACCGGCATACTCCTATTCGGACCTGTAGTCAAGTGGTCAAACGCTCTTGGGTATTCATCCTATTCGGTCGGTCGCGGATTTTAAATGTCTAACGAACGTTTTCGTAAATTGATTTTGTGATAAAGTTGAGCGACAGAAAAAAACTAGTTCCAGAAACAAAAAATTTGTTGAAATACTCTATTATGGGTCCAGTTCAGATACGCCACATGTGGAGAGGACATGGTAGAAATCTTAGTTGTTTACTGAAAAAAAACAAAATATATAGTCGGTCTAGGCAATGTCTCCCAACCAATGGTCTGCTGATGGCTGTAGGTCCACCGAAATTTTCTTCTGGTATAAAAAAAACATGTGCAATCCAACAGTTATATTTTTTACCGCTTCGCGGATGTAAAAAGGTTAGGAAAAGTGGTCTGGAGTACAAAGTTTGCTACTAAACTTCATTTACAACAAATACACACGAGAGTTATAAGTAGATACCTCAAAATAAGAGTCAATTCTACATCATCATTTTTTGTATGAGTTTGTAATTAATAAAAAAATTCAGCCCATCAGTTAAGCTTAATATTATTTTTAAGAAAATGACAATTTTATGACACTCAAATCAAACTACAGATATTTTTACTTTTTCAGCAATAATTTTTTAAATCCTTTGAAAATCAATATTGCTTAGAATTTTTCCTTCGCCAGCTAACTGATATTTTTTTGGCTGTTCAGTTAAACAGTGTGGCATTTGAAATCTAACTATTCATCTTATTTTACGAGAAAAGAACTTTGCGACAATAGTCAAATGTTGAGCTTTATCTTATATATCACCAGGGATTTTTTCATAAATAATATATATTATATGTATAATGCAAGTTTTTTTAGAAGACGTTTATTTGACGTCATTTAGACAATGATTAGTTAATGTCGAAATTTGATTGAAAGTTGAAAATATCACAGTGAACCGTACCTCTTGTAACATGCACAAAACATAGTCCATCAATTAATAATAGCGCGAAAATTTGAAAAGGCTATAATTAAAGAGAAAAGTCACACCCCACCTTCACTCTTTTTATTGCGACGAAAAACTTATCGATACATAGGTTGTTTATCTGCATTTAACAATGGCTCCTCCAACAATACAAAAATAAAAAATTAATCAGAGTCATATGCTTATTTTTACAAGCATTTCCGGACTCATGTTACAGGCATGCAGCATGCATCAAGCCAATTTCTGACAAAGATTTTCCGAACATGTGTTCAAGCTTAGTGAGTGCTTCGTTGTAGATGCCATCGGTATAGTTCAAATCAACGTGCAAATTGTCTTGATGCATTATCTTCAGACATGCAGTCCTTTTTGTTCTTCCAAAGCGCTTTGGGTTGGAAGGTTCACAAAATGAAAAGATTACTGCAGTGTCTGAGTTTTTTATGGAGAATTCGAATGTACAGCTTCTTTTAATGTTTCGTTTCATTTATTGACATTCTCGAGTAGTCCCAATGCTCGGCTTGCTTCTTTGCGATACGTGTTACATTCATTTCCATCGACGATTCGGAGATGTTTGATACTTGTTGTATCTTTGACTTTTTCAGGGCTCGGGGAATCTTGTCGATGTCGTGTTTAGTAGATTGGCCAAACAATTCCAGATGCACATCAAGATGTACAAATTTACCAAGCTCACTTCCTACCAAATCACAAATATGAAACTCTTAATATTTTACACAAATATCTGCGTTTGTGTACTATTTTATCATCTCAACTGTCACTTGCAGAATATATTAGTATGGAGCGGTTGCTAGGTAATTTTTATTATTACTTATTTCATTCCGTATTGAGACGTCAAAATATTTATTTTTTCAGATTAAACTTAAATGTTAAAACTATCACAGTTGACCTATAAATATGACAACCAGAATGACATGTTCAAACTTCCCATCGCTACAGTACACTGTTCGGGAGGAGTTATTATAACCGACAGACATGCAGAATGACAGACAGGTTTATATATATTTTTTCTGCTATATGACAAGGGGAGCTCATTTTTTATATTTCACTCCTTAATATTATGTCAATATTATAAAAATCTTTATCTAAGAGAATTTTTCCTAGGTGTGCTCACGCTTTATATGCCAAAATGAGAATTCTACAAATCTTGAAAATGTGACAATTTATTATCCCGACAATTATCGTACATGAGAACATGACTTTTTCCTCCTCTAAATGCGGAAAACCAAGCAGCTAATGGTGGTGCTTTGTTAATAATTTTTGCATTGCTCCACGATATTGCTTCATTTTATATCGGAATACTCGAGGCAGAAGGGATTGATTTCAGACAAATACTGTTTTTTTTTAAATTTTTTTTTAATATCGAAAACATGTTTTATAATATGTACCGACATTTTCAGAACAGGTGGTCACAATGAAAGTACAATTAACTGAAGTATTTTTCAGAAATAAATTAAACTGATTTAAAAAAAACCCTTACTCTCCATGCTGGCAGTCTTACTTAGAATAACAAATATCGTAAGCCACACATTAACGTTATCGTGTTAATCATAGACGTTTAACACTCTGTTTGTACAAGCCATGAATGAAAACAATGAATTATCTTGGCTACACTTAGCGATGACTTCATATCTGAAGCATAATAATATTATGCTAACTTATCGAGAAGGAAAACAAAAAACATCTTCGAGCAAAGCAAATAAGATATTATATGCGTGTCTGCTACGATATGAGTAATCAAACCTAAAGAAATTTATAGTATTATAGCTAAATGCCAAAGTGTAATTTTTTAAACAGTTTTGTAGACGATAATTTTGTAAAGTCAGTCAAAATAAATTTCTGCAGAAAAGATAAAACAAACACGCATTAATAAGATGTCAAATATTGAAATAAAACTTTGAAATTGATATTAATCCTGAGGCCGGTATTTTCGATCACTAAGTTGAACTTACCTCTAAGTAAGTCTACAGTGGAAATTTGCGGTAATATCGATTATATTTCAATTGTTTAAGTGTTTTTTTATTAATCATAATATATTTTTTTTTAATATTTTTTTATATTCCGTTTGATGCATTCTCTCCTCTCTTTACCATGGTCGTCAATCTGGTCTGTATATTGTCTGGATTCGAGCAGTCGTGGTATCCATGTTTTGCACACATTTCTAACGTTTTTGAGAGGATCTCATTCATCAAAGATATAAATTATCAATTATATATTTTTTTGAATTTTATTGTCTTCACGTTTACTTTTTACCTTCAAGTAAAGCAACAACCGCACTAGAAAGCGCTGTATTGATGGAGATACAGAAATTTATAAAAAGATTGTTATCCATAAAGAAACAAACTACATGTACAATTAAAATTTAATTCATCATTTCATCATCAAGTCATCATTTCACACTGTTGTGTGAAATGATGACTTGATAAAAGTGTCATTTTATGGAAACTTTTTCTCTTTACAAACAGTTATGATTTTAGCTGACCAAAACGAAACATTTTCTCAGATCTCACATTTCGCAAATCCGCGCCGTCATGTATTCCTACATCTAAATTATTTTTATAATTTAGATTTTAATAGATTCATACCTTTTTATAGTCATTTTTACATATATCAATACTTTTACGACAGTTATAAAATATTTCTTGATATAATGTGTTTGAGAAAGGATAAACCTTACTCTTAAAACTTAGACCGACTCGATAAAATATTTTAATCTACATTATAAACATTACACAGTATTAATATTATTCTAGCTTGTTTGGCTGATCTATCGGGAATATGACATATCCGTGTTTGTTTAATTAAAATTTACCAAGTTATTGACAGAATAATCCTTTGCAAACAGTATACGGTTTTAGTTGAGTCAGTAAAACTTTCGCCTCACTGTCTGCACAGAGTAAATAATATTGTTAGACTACTCCAAACCAATATTTGACGATGATTGAGGATTGTACGAAATGGAAATAAACTCGAAGAATAAAATATATAATAATTGTTATTGATAACGATTTTAAGCGTACTAAAACTAGAAAAATATTAAACGTACAGTTTTCGACGCCATTCTTGTTTTAATATAAATAAATTAATCTTTATTTTATCTGTTGTATCTTACTTATATTGCTTAATTGTGCCATATGTATTCATAGGTAATTTACTCCGTTACAATGATATAATATAATATTTACAATGAAAATTTCAAAGCTTAATTTTTCATATAAAATTTCAAAATCAAAAATCCTTGTAATATATCATTGTATGTATATATATTTGTATGTTGCAACTATTATATTTATAACAGTATAAACGGCTCTGCTTAGCTAGAGAATATTAGAAGAAGGAATTAAACAAGATTATTTGTAAAATTAATTTGACTCATTGACAAGCAATGTGAAACAAAAAATAAAGAAAAATATGAGAATAAGTTTCATAAATAAGTTTAAATGAACAGTCAAATTTTGAATTAGAAATTCGAAACCAAATATGGAATAATGTACATATTTAAAAAATATTTTCATCATGATACTGTACACATAAAATATATTATTATTGTTTATATAATTGCATTATGCTCCACATATAAATCCGACATGTAGTAAAAATAATAATTAAATCCGCATATATATTATAATGTTATGAAAGTCAATTCGTTTGTAAGTGTAATCGACTATGAATCGATCGGTCGATTCTTTATTGTCACTGTCAATTTTATAATGCATTATTTCATTTTTAAATTTCATGTCATATGTATCAATTTATGTCATATTCACTAATTTTTATCAGGAAAATAATTTAATTTTTAAATTGAATAAAATTTTGAATGATAATCGTATTCCGACACTTAGTTTTGAAATGAAAAAGTTGACCATAGCACGAAAGAAGTTAGCTACCCCTGGTTTATACGAGCCTAACATAATTAAACAAAACTTAAATAGCAAAAAATATAAATGCAGTGAAAAAGCCCGTGGAGATAAAATGATTTTAGTATTAAATAAAGCGAGTTATAATAAATATCAAATAGTGTGGTTATGGTTATCGTTTTAATTTGTATGGCTTTTGATAAGAAGAGTAAACCGCGATAAGAGATTTCAGCTCTTAAATTATATCTTTTATATACTTAATTAAATTAACATATCCAATGTACAGTAAAATTAGTTAAACGATAAAATAATATTATGGTTTCTGATAGCTACGAAGTTAAGATTTTTTTATCAAAATGTCCTGGATTCTGTATTTGTTTGTTGTGTTGTAATTTTAATGATTTCTAGCCACAATAATTTTTAGTTAAGTTTACATTTAACGCAAGGTCAATAAAACGTTAGCATGTATACACATTATGTGACCATGCATTTAGCTTGATTGTTTTTACCCAGTTTATCTAGACTTTATTTCCTTATATTTGTAGACTTACTTCTTGTTTTACTCTGATTTATTTCTTGTTGCTCTCTATATACATTTAATTCGTATAACCAGTTTCACCATCTTAAATATAATAGCCCAGAGAACTCGAAGCGTTTGAAACTGAAATGCAAAACCGCCCAAGACAAGATGAACGAACTTCCAGTCCATGCGCATCACCTATGGCAGTGCAAAAGCATGCTATACATTGTAGTTTTAAGCGCCGCGCCCGCTCCGCCATCGTGCGTTGACTCAGGCCGAACACTTATGACTTCATGACCTATCCGTTGCGGTTCGCGGTGTATAATATAAAATAAAATGTTATGCAATGGACACACAGTTCCGACGTACTAGCTATTTTAGACATTCAGTATTTCAATTTCAATATCGTCATCTATGACGGGTACGGTTATACTAGTTTTATATAAATTGTAAATACTCACTATTTGTCCGAAATCGGTCATACATAAAAGAAAATTGTAAAATATTTACGACACTGATTTTTCGTTATTTCTCAAATAAAATACCTTACCACACCAAGTGTATACAGCAATAATATTTAAGTCCAAAAATAAATGAAAATACAGAGCCAAAGCAATGGAGCCTAATTGTAGATATACTATTTCCCGTGAGATTATGAATAGATAAACTTCTGACATTAATTTGGACATCTGGGATCAACTAAGTATCCACAATTCTGTGGGAGTATGCGGGAAGTCCGGATTATTTTGTATTTATTTATTTACTTAATTATACCTACTGAAAGTACATATAAGTTTGCAAAAAGAATACATAATTTTACTCATGTCTTCCGTATTTTTATAACGTTACATTTGCATTATTCATCATAAGGAAAAATGTTGTTAGAAGTTTAATCAACAGCACAAACATAAATATAAGCCCTCATATTTTGTATTGTTGGTAGCCTAACTTATCATAATTTATAATGTAATTCGGGTATTATTATGTTTTATAGCGGAAAAAGGATCAGCATATCATTCAGAAGGTTACTGGCTTAACACTCGACGAATTAAAGCGATATATTATTATATGATGTGATTAAAGTACCACATTTAATCGGACGAAATTGTAAAAATTTACGTATCAAAGTACCCCTCACCCCGTGGTGTGAGTTTCGTAAGGCATATTTTATTTTTTATTTCCATACGTATTTGTTAATTACGTTTTGTTTTCATTCAATTTGTACAATCAGCTTCCACATAATCGTGAAAATAAAAACAATCAAAGTAATATTGAAATTCCATTAAGCCAGCTTCAGTCGACATCTATAATTTGTACCTTATTATTATCGTTATTATCGAGGTCTACTAAGTAAATATCAATTAAACCAATTTAATTTGATTGTTTATTTATTCAAACTCACCATAAACAGCGTCGTCATGGCAAAAGAGTACTTTACGGTATCTTTATTACAATTTGAAATTTTTTTAAAAATTATTGAAAAATGTTCTCAAAGAGAACATTTTTTTGCTGTTGTCATCTTTTAAACAGTAGTCAACTGAATTTGGATTATTGAGATTTTGTACACTTCCATGTATTTTGTCACTAACGACCCGGGTTTCGCCTTTCGTTCAGTTCGTGTCAGTTCGTTTCAGTTCGTTTCAGTTCGAGTCCATTCGTGTGCTCGAATGCCTGAAGATGCCGAAAGGCGAAACCCGGGTCGTTAGTGACAAAATACATGGAAGTGTACAAAATCTCAATAATCCAAATTTTTTTTTTCATGTCCGCTCCCAATGTGGAGCATATGGTCTCCTAATGGAGGTATCTTGACAGAATTTTTTCTACAAGAACTGCTTGTCACTCAGTTGCTCACCCTCTCTTTTTTTTTTTTATGAAGAGAGTAGGGATAGAAGGATAGGGATAGAAGGATAGGGATATGACAGGACTAGTGGTTAGCTAATCGCTCTCGTTACACCCCGTGAGGATGGGATAGGTGGGAGGGAGGACTCAGACTACGAACAGAAATCCATAAATCGATTGAAAGATCAATCTATGAAAACCGTCCGCACCGGGAATTGAACCCGAGACATCCGTAACCGTAGCCAGCGACGAAACCAACTGCGCCACGGACGCCGACATCGCCGATCCAAATTTAATATTGAAATTCCATCAAGCACCCTCAGTCGATGTCTTAAAGTAGTCAACTGCATAATATAAGTAAATAAGTAAATGGTTGGCTTGATGATGAAAATATCAGGGCTTCAGGGTGAATAACATAATTATTATCGAAAACGTAAATAAAATGGTCGAATCCGACATTTTTTAAATTTATTTTTGTTGAGTCTAAGTAGTTTTTTTTTTTATTTACGACTTTGTCATCATTATAACTGGAAGAATGTTGAAAAAATATCGTATTTGACGTAATCGTTTAAAGACAAAAAAGTTTTCATTTTGTATTGAAAATAGTCGTTCAGACAGCGTGATTAATAAATAAAATATTTATCATTATAACTGTGGAGAATAAAACAGTCACAATGAAAAATTCATCTCCCCAAGTTAATCTGTTTGTACACGTACCCGTGAAGAATAAAACTTTTTTGGGATACGTTCTCTCTTATATACTAATGTATATGCACAAAACAACAGCATTTGGCTGGCAGCGGGATGCTTCCGCATTATATAAAATTTATTTGAGAAATTTTGGCGAGCATTTCAGACACTCACTGCTTTGAGTTACGTAACCTAAAAATACAATCAATACTTTAGCAATCCTAAAGAATTTTATTATTTGCTTGCACACGGAATATTTTGATTTAATTATATTGCACAATTATACAAGGCTTATGACCAATTCGTTATATTTTCAAAATATGTTTTCAGCATTTACAGAATATGCAGATATTATTCTCCATTTTATAAAACTATTTCATTTTTTTTTCAATGACATCTAGATCAGGATCTTCCAACCGAAAGATTTTCAATATTACATGTATTATAGCTATGTTTATTATTTAGAATACACCTTTTGGGCTAATGTTAGACTATCTTGGGAAGGGGGTAATTATATTTTGAACAATTGTCAAAGAGAAAAAATCCGATAAATGTTTGGTTTGATCCATACTCTTGATTTAATTGTACCTACGAAAGTTATACACAAAATTTTGGTGCATGAAAATATCTATACATTATCAGTGCAAAGCAAAACAAGCATACTTATTATTATAATTATTGTTCGTCCTGGGGAGAGAATCAATGAAAAAAGTATATATTTCACATTATTAAACTCAAGACCAGTTCAAATATATTTTTTCATTCATTAAATTACCAAAATATAAATTATAGTGGTAGACTTACTAATATACATTAGAGCGTAATTATCTTTATTTTTTTCCAGTTTGGTGGCAACATACAGATGTGTTGAACTAACTCGGTGTACATTCAAAATTTAATAAAAAAAATATTCACTTTTTCATAAATATGCAATTAGATAAAATTGAAGAATTATGAAGTTTTTAATCGTCTTTTAAATGTAATTTTATTTTAGAAGTCCATTTGTAAAATTTTAATTTTAATTTTAAAATTCGTGGAATGTTTCCATATGCAAATCAAAAGATGACGGCTTAAGTAATGGAAAGATCAATATTAAATGTTGATTTATAAATATATCATTTTAGATATTAGGAATGGGTACTTGTGATATATTTTTAATCGAGTTCATTTTTAGTAGCTTTGTCTAAATACTTCTTAAGTTTATATCAAGGGATTTAAAAAATAATTCTGGCGCATTTGTGTAATTTTTTCTTTATTAAAAAAGATACGGTGCTGATAAAATAAATACGACTAGAGTACTATAACTTATCCAATTACAACATTTATGAAAAATCAGCTAATCTTTAATTTTAATTTAACCGTAAATAAGATTCATCAATGTTTTGGTATCTGGTATTAAAATATTGAAATGAAAAACTTTTTCAAACTAAATTAAATCTTCAGAATACAGCAGTCATCAAAAAAACTAACGGAATGATGAATTTTCAATGATTCTCCATCAGTTAGTTGATTCAAACTCAAAATATAATGAGAAAATTTTCCTAAATTTAATTTCATATAATTAATACATTTAAGTAATTGTGGGTATACTTCTAACCTACTCAAAACCTAACCTAACCTAACCTAAGCAATTATAAAATATGAAGAGGACCTTCTCTTCGGTTCAATTTATTCCCTGAAGTCCATATTGGACAAACTGAAAATATCAAAACGTCTGACGTTTATATTTTAAGTGTGGGAACTACTTTGAAAACGTACGTTTAGTACAAAATAAAAGTGATTGTTGGAAGTAATATAATTAAATATTCATTATAACAAACCTATAAAAGAACGACTGTAACTGAATATTTTTTCAAAACGGAAACTTTGGTTAGCATGGCTTTTAGAATTCACAATTTATAATAGTAATGCTTAATATAACAAAATTATTATTAAAAATGTGTTGGGGTAAAAACTAAAAAATGATTGAAAACGTTACAGACACCTGTGGTCTTATTATTATAATATATTCCATTTTATAAAGACTATTATAGCTTTTAAGCATGTCCACCATGTTCGAGAAGTTATTTGAAAAGAAATATGTGTAGGCTAGTTGATCAATCAGTCTTTTGAGATAAGGTTGATAGAATGATGAAGTAGAAAGAGGTTTAATCGCTTACGTCTAAGATTATTTTTCTTTAGCCCTTTTTCAGCATCGATTGATGTAGGAAAGTATGAAACAATAACAAATATTCTTGCCTTTGGATTGAAATTGAATTGAAAATAAATTGATTTTTATTTGGAGATCCTATCAACGTTACCGAACGATTGTAGTACAGTAGCCTAAAACCATTACCACTTGGCCACAGTTATTGACACAATTTAGTCAGATCTATGTAAATATTAAGTGAAGGGAACAACCTCGTGTCAAGTCTGTGCGCGTATAAAACTACTAAATTGTTTGAAGCGTTCAAAAAAGATCAAAAGTGATGTTTCTTAATCAACTCTTCTTCGACTTCAGAAGCAGCTGACTACGGAATCGACTAGCTGGCTAACGGTATAGTAAAGGCATAGAGAGTCGTTTATGAAAAAATCGGGTGGAAGAACAACTGGACAGTAGAAAATGTAATAAAGCTTTCATCTTTTCATAAATAAAATATTTTTTTTGAATAACTGCACGCGAAAGGGATACAAAAACTGAGCACCCATGCACTCATCCCAAAAAATATCACAAAACTGAAAAAAAAGACAAAAATTCATTTCTAATAAATCAAATTTTAATTATGTTTTCTACTGAGTAAAAAATTCCCCATTGTGTGAGACAAAATTGAACAAAATCATTACATTTTTCGCCAAAAATTTCGGCCTGTTACTAGTTAGTTAAAAAAGTTGAAAGTGCTGTTTTGGATTTTTTATATATTACGTTTTGGTATAAATTTGAATTTTAGATTACACTTGTCTTCGTGGAAAATAAGAATAGCGTGGCACGTAACATAAATCACGGTATGCAAACGGAACAATTTATTGCTCTTTTTACATTCTTGGGTAGAGCACGACGATTGTAACTTGTACGGTAAATTATTTATATAAATTGCTCCATCCAATTCTTTCAAGACTTTTTCATTACCTGAAATACAAGATCTTTTGGAGCGTCTTCTTATTTTGTTAGTTGTAGCTAATGTAGTTTGATTACATTTATCTTACCATGATACAATGAAACATACATGTTACACAGTTAGTTTAAAGGTATAATCTATTTAAAAATGATACCAGTCACGCTTTTTATTTTCTTAGGTCAAGTCTAATAATTAGATAAATATCCGCCTTTTTAATTCAATACATGAATAAAACTGATCACAATTGTTAATTGAGCCTTAACTGCTAGTAATTTGAAGGGGTTAACAGAATTAGCTCGGCGAAGTTGCTACATTTTAATTTTTTTAAATACGATATCGACTGTGTTTTGGCTTTTGATTTAACCCTCAAAAAATACGAAAATGAGTTAATGGTTGGATTTCATTTTAAAATCAATAGAGCAGGTCTCGGCCAAATTAACTAAATTAGAAAAAATAATTGACCAATTTTTTAAAGGGAACCATCATTTTACATTGGTTTTAGGTTGAAAAATTCTAACCTGCCACTTGATGTAAGCCGCTATTATATCGACACTTCGTACGTATAATGCCGTATCTGCAAACATGAGAATTTAGAGGAGTGCATTTCAAAGATTCATAACGCAACTCACCATATAATCTTTTCGATAAAAACAGTTTTTACTCACTTCTAAGCAATTTCCATTTTGAGAGTTACATCAATTGGCCAAAACACCGTCGATAAATTGTTAACAAGTTAATCTTCAAAAAACAGATCAAGAATTAAATTCGAAGACTTTAAAACGACAGATTTATCGATGAATATTTTTTTTAGGGTATCCAAATCATTAGCTAAAAAATTTTAATTTGTAAATGGAATAACTTTCGTGTACTCCATAGCTTGTTCGTAAATTTTCTTCGTCAGTTTCCAAACAGTTGTCTTTCTTCTGTCATATATATCATTATCTGTTACAGCATATGCGTAAAATATTAATATCATTTATTTGATTGAGGTCGCTGGCAATACAATCAAACCCGCGTCATATGGAAGCTCAATGATTTATGTTCTCGCCGTTAGTAGTTTATGGCAGGCATTATTTATGGTCGTTTCGCTTTTACAGGTCGCTATTTGGTAATCCCCCTAATTGCAGTTGCTCACAGCAATCTATTCAATGATTAAAATAAATTGACCATCTGATGGTTAAAATATTTAAAAAACATATACTTACATAAAATTATTATGTTCGAATTCAAGCTGTCGCAAATCACTCAATAATTCAAAGTTCATTATACAATGATTATTATTATAATGTTTTAAAATTATCCATGGATAATGAAAACACGATACATGTCAAAACAATACCTTATATCCCACCCATTTACATTGTATTCTGATAACAAAAATAAGAAATAATAATACGAGTGTTTTCTCACTTATGCAATTCCTTGAAGTTATTATGGTTTTATGTGATATTTATGTAAGAAAATCGTACTGCAGTAAGTAATTCAATAACTATAAAACATTATATCTTGAGCAACCATTTTTTTAATTTTCTATTGTTATGGCTTAAAAAAGAGCATTCAAAATTTTAAGAATAAATTCAGATTTTAGATATTTTTTTATGTATAACGGAAAATTTTTGTTTAGAGGCTTAGGGGTATTGTTTTATCATGAGTGCGATGTTTTATCTACATATATTAGTTTTGGAAGTATACAAACATTCCCTACTTGTTTCAACATTGTAAGCATAATGGCGAAAGCGGACCCATGACAGGGGGTGGAGCGATAGCCCATCCCTCATTCTTTCTTATATATAAATCTTATTAAATTAGATGCCACGTAAGCAGTTAAAAAACACATGCAATTAAGTTCAAAAACGAATTACTACTTTTAATGTTATAATTTTACATTGACTTAATATACTTTTTTATTACACAAAGAAAGTGGCTTAATCGAGATTCGCCTCTAATCCTTGGTTAGGTTACGTTAGCTGGTGAAGCCAGAGCCATGAGAGGGAGGGGCAATAGCCCCCCCCCCCATCTTTTTTCTCTAAATATAAATCTTATTACGTAAGTAAAAACACATGGAATTTAGTATATAAACGAATTACTGTTGTTATTATTACAATTTTTATGTTGATTTAATCGTTACGGATGACTCGCCAGTGAGTCTTTGCTTACGTCACACTTTGGGCATGAAATAAGTGCATCCAACGCGACAAATGCCAAATTTCGCAAAACTTCGCAAATATGCCCAGTAAGAAATGAGTTAATTATTTTTTTTTTTACACTTTGAAAGTTGTTTATTCGAGATCCACCTCTGAACCGAGGTTAGCTTAGAATTATACATTAATTTGACTGAAAAATATCTTGTGGTGTGCGACTGATGTATAAGTTAACATCACCTCGAGATGGCCATGAAATAAGATATTTATAAAAATCTTAATACCCATAAAAAAAATTGTAGTTTAATAATCACCCAGCATGTTTGTAAACAGCAAGTGCAAAATGCAATGTAAGATATTGCTGCTTATGACAGCATATATACAAAACCAACAGCACGTTGCCTGTATCAGCTTGCATAGATAAATAACCTAAGCTTTCGTAAATTGTGATATCTTATACAATTTGCAGTTTCGAATTAATGCACGATAGACCCGTGCCGAATATTGCAGTTATCCTATTTTGGCTAACAATAATTTATAGAAATATTACTGTAAAAGGTACCAGGTATAACTACTTCATCGCGTGATTGCATCGTAAGGAGTGCCTTTCCACCAATAATAATTGATAGTGTTAACACTAAGGTTTTCTACACCAATTCTGTTCCACGATCAACGCAATCTCTGAATGAAGATTTTTTCAATCTATTTATGAATTTATATCTCAAATAATGCCGTTTTCATCCCTAGCTACCCAACCCAGTCCTGAAAATAGGACGTAAAAAGTGACTAGCCAACAACCAGTTCCCATTAAATACTTACAAAATGTTTTTTTTTTAATCTGACGATGGCATGATACTGAAACAGCTACCCACTATATATTATAATTCTTACAGATCTAAATGCTTTGATATTTTTCCATTGCATAAAAAAAATATATAATAATTATGTAGGTATGTGAGATTTATAATACCTTTGTTAGCTCATTTATATTGATTTCTTATTATTCTGCTATTTCTAATAAATACGTTGACAATAATTGAATCGCTTACATTTGGTTTCTTTTCTTCTTGGAAATAATACAAAATGATGCCATGCAACATGGATGTAATTCCCAAGTGCGTCTGATTGAATTTGAGATATTTTTGACCAGTGCGCAAGTGCCGCCTACGAACATACCATTTTTAATCAATTATTATCTATACAGATGTTTACAAACGCTTTGGATTATTTCATGTTTAGATATCATTTTTCCTTTAGTTAACTTCTCTTTCGATAATATTGGAATTAAATTTTTTATAGTCTCATGAGATTGTCTATAGTTAGCTATATATTTAAAATAAGAACAACATTAATTTATTTTACTTGCATACTTGCTCGGTGGTAAAATATTCTGGTGTTCATCGTATCTATATAGGTAACTAAAAAGCATATTATAATATAATAACAACTGATTGTTTCGCAGTAAGCATGAGCTGCGCATACTAATTATTTTAACACCGTTATGTTTTACATAATTGCATAATTTCAAGACGTTCATGTAATCAATGAAATATTTGATTTTTATTTTATGTTACAATTATGCTGAAAAATATTAACCAGTGATTGTTTCCAGTAAATAAAATTCATTTGATTTTGTTAATCGATTATAATATAATCACACAAAACGTGTTCTATGCTAATATAATCATATAAAATTTAATGAAATATCCCTTAAAGCGAGATATTTTACGATTTGTATCGCTACCACAATAAACGTAGTAATAAACGTAAAATATCAAAGTAACTAAGTGGCGTTAATTTTATCAGAACATTGTATCGATAAAAATAATTAAAAAGTGCTTTAGTGATTAGAATCCTAAATCAGTGGCGTTACTAATTACTAATATTACTGAAGCTTTCGTCGTCGTTTTGGTTTGTAAAACTCAAATAATATTTAAAACCCCAATAGTACTGTGGTGAAACTACACTTAAACTTAAATTAAACTTAGTTATAATTTACTGACGAAAAAACAAATCCTACCGTCGGAGTCCTGTTAGGTTTTTGACAACTGACCCCCCCCCCCCTGTGATGTTAGTGTTTGCACCAGATAAGCCACTCCCGCTTAGGTATTCCTGCAACGTGAGCGAGCCTTCAAAAGTAAATATGTACGGGTTCCCTAAATAAAGTTAAGATTTTTCATGGCTGGGGGGTCATTGGCAGTTATGCTTCTAGTAACTCTATGAATCAGTTAACGGGAACCATCTGTTGTCATTGAGTAAACTTATGTACATTTACAGTGTTGAAATTTATTTCATTCGGATATTACACAACTATAAAATATAATGGTTCTATAAGCCTGATTGGCACGGGGCATAATAATCTGTTACATAATCAAGTCTGCCATTGCTGACGATGGAATCTTTATTATATTTGTTCGTGATGGATCAAAATACTATCTCAAATTAAAATTCAGCCACTTAAAAAGTATAACAATATGAACATTTTATAGATGGTTATAATTTAGTCAGTCATAAATGTTCTACGCGGTAAAACATCATCTGTACATTTCTCATAGATACGGTGGTAGCTCTGAGGTTATTAGAAAGACGATAAGAAAAATGATAATTATGTGCATATCACTGTTTGTGTGAGGATGCTTCATAAATGAGCGAAACACAGGTCATTCGTAGTGACAAACTTAAACGTTATGTACTAATATATCAATTTTAATTTCGTTTTCGAAATAAATTAACTAACACAAAATTACGAACAAATCAATGAAAAATAAATTGAAACGGTTTTAGCATTTAAAACTATAACAATTTTCAGTATAACCGTATACCTGATAATTGGTTTTTATATCAATTATTGTTATTGGTCTTCAATAACAACTTGTTTTCATTTAATTATGAAAGATATAATCCAAAAAGAAAATATTTCAAATTATAGCTCAATTATATGATGAATTATTGTGTGGAAAACACGAGTTCAAATATTTGAGCTAAACAGCTGATTACTAATATCATTTAGTTACATAAGTAGTTATTTCTTTGATATATTGAACATCATTGCCGTATTAAGGTCATATATTGCATATAATGTATATTTTAATTCTACCTGTAATCTCTTTAATCATTTAATAAATGGGGAATGAAATTAGTTTCAAAAAATTAAAAAAGACATTCTTATGGTGTGTAATTATTTTCATAATTAGAGCTATTTATTTCTTTAATATACTCGGACTATAAACAGATATTTTCGTGTTGCAATACAAATAATAAAAACCAATACTTATCATATCTATTCATTAAGTAGGACATCAGTTTGGTGCAGAAAGTTGCATAACTAAAAGGGCGTAAGGAACAACTTTTAACCGAATGTATTTTATTAACATTCAAAAATAGTAATCTTAAAACGGATTTTTCTTTATTTACAATTTTGATTAAGATACTTTTAAAATATAAATAATTAAACAATTATTAAAACTATGTTTCATTATAGTCCGTACGCCCCTTTATGTTATCTTTGTGAAATACATTGTAAATATTTTAAAAGCATAGCAAAATAAAGAAAAAAGCACAGGTATTTGAAAGAATTTATTTAAAATATAAGCATAGGTACATAAACAATAATTAGGTATAACAATTAAATAAATTAAAATAAATAACAGGAAATATAAATACAATATTCATTGGTTTCTAAATTAAAATATAAAACGTGCTCAAACTACGAGGCTTTAAATAAAACAGAAAAACATTGATCTAAGTTATTCGATATTTAAATTCATTTTTGAAATAATAAAGAGGCATTAATTATCCATAATTACTCACCTTTAGATGATTAATACACCAAAGGTCTAATCTCAGTCTGCAGCCACAAAATAGCAACAGTGGATAACAATACTTATTCAAAACTAAAATCTTTTTCAGTTGAAAATAGCTGAAATACCTCTGAAGAAAATCGATTGCGGAAATACTACTAACACGTAAAATTCCTAGCGATTCACTTACGAACAACTATTACAATATATTAAATAACAACGCAATTTTAATTGTAAATTGCAAAATGTCAACAGTTATTATAATAATATACAACAAATACGAAATAGTCTGTAAATATTAACCATACCAAATATTATCCCGTCGTTAAATCGAGTATTTTGTAATGTTTCAGCGTTTATTCGATTGATTTCGAATGGAACGAATTTCAAATGTGTGTGGTTTCTTTTGTTTTTCAATATTTATTATGGCTGTTCGACGCACGATCGTTTAAAACGGATACGTTACATTTATTTGGTTATAAAATAGTCTTGATGACAGTTGTCGAAACGTCTCACTGCGGAGGGCGACACGGCGACAAACCTGACCGCGACAAGACTTGATGCCAACTGAATAAAACGAAAATCGCTGGGAAAGCGCAGAGCGGGGAAACATTACGATCACTTCAGTCCGGTTTGAAAATTGGCCTCGCGTTACAATCAGAGACTTCTACAATATGAAAATATATTGGAATTGTATTCGCATTTATTCGCAAACATATAAATTGAATGGTTTAATGAAGTATCAAACTCGGTTTTCTTATATTTTTCAACAAAATATTTATTCATGCATATTCCTAAAAAACTACTGATAACTTAATGATTATCGCCAAAATTTAATTTAAGAATTATCATAAAAATATATTCTATCCATACTGTTGTTTTTATTCGTAAATTTTATATCGTTTCTATCATGAAAATTACATGAAATGAATATTCTTGGCCATCCTAACCATAATTAAAAATAGGTGTAAAAATATTTTTTTCCATACAATTATACAACAAATTAGATTTATAGTAGAGTTGAAGAAGTATAAACATTGCTTTAAATAATATGACACTTGATATAACATTCACAATGCCTGATTTCATTTTGTAAATTGTAATTTTTAAGTAATTATTTAAGATAAGACAAAAAACATTTTAAATACGCCTACGTCCAATTATTTTTTCACAATGACTATATTAATTATTTTGCCTACTGATTGGCGAACAGTTTTTCTCAGCCCTGGGCATTATATTGCAGTGAAGGCAGCCCTCGCAGTGCAGAGCGGTCGGCAGTGTTGCCACTGCTAATAGATTTTCCTGTTTTCGGCGAGGAAATATAAATGGAACGACGGCCATTTTCAGATGGAAACATTTGTCAGATAAGAAACTCTATCTGGGTTGCGGTATTCGAACTATCTAGCTTTCAACATTTATTTTTTACATTATGATTTTAATACAATTACCCAGTCAAGAATGTAATGGAAATTTTTAGAGAGAAGACTTTTACTTTAAATCAATTGTTAATTGACGTGGAAAACTTTATTCAATTTACATAATATAATACGTAGGGACTAACAAAAATAAACGAATTTGTGTTCATCATTTATGTTTAGGCTTTTTTAATTTTTTTGGGTTTATACACCATGGCAACTTTACAAATCAATCACTAATGTTTTAACAATTCTCATTATGTAATGAAAATATACCAAATGTAAATACGTATAGAATAAATACAATAAGATTTTGAATAAAAACTTTCGGTTCTCTTGATTTTATACATATCGGTAAAAAACCAATAGCATCGAAATTCAAACTTTTATCAATTTTTATCAATCAAAATAAGATTGTAGAGCATTAAATTTTAACACATTTCATGGAAAAATCAAAATTGGAAACATATACATATTCTTAACATAATGTGAACGAGTTTTGTGTTATTTTCTAACATTTATTTATAAGCCGCCAAAAAAATTCTCGTTTTAAATTCCAACATGGGTTTAACATGTAACTATTTTATTTTTATTTGAATATTAGTCATCATTAACCCTCATTCAGCAAGCAAAACTTTTGAATCATTCATTTTACATATTTTTCTAAGTTGTCACTAATGGTCCGGGTTTCACCTTTTGGAATATTCAGAAGTACACAGATGATATTGAATTGTCAGTTCTAGTTTATATTATTATATATTGAAGATATATTAAGCGCCATCAGACGACATTGTAAACTAAGCGGTATTAATTTATTATAATTAAAATTGAATGACCATGAAATATTTCGATATTGTAATCTTAATTGAATTTTTATTTCAAAGCATTTCGACAAACGACATTGTAATATATTTATGAAATAAATTTAATTTATTGTAAACTATTTCTTCTTATTTCCCGTCATATCCTCCCGCCTTTCAAAAATGAAGTGCTTTAAACGACAGTTAAAAAAATAACTTACTTAAATATACTCCTGGAACTTTTTACTCGTGTCCTTCTTTATCATTAGATATTAATAAGTAATTATTGTGAAAAAAAAGATAAACTTACACGATAACTCATTTGTTATATCAAATTTTTATTTTCTAGAACACTCAATGTTTCTCCGCTATGGATTTACAGTCTGCTTTAATGGTCGTATACCGCAACACAATAGCGTTCAGTGCTTTCAAATGATTTGATCTTGTTCCTTGGTCAGCGAAAACCAAATGTCTCTGTATAAACCAGCGCTGGTGAAAGAATTTACATTTTATAATGGGAAGCATTTATGTTTTGAGATCTAATAGCTCTTCGTATACGGCTTCCGGCTTTCCGAATATCAGTGCTTTTTCATGCGTGAATTATCCACTCTATATGAGGACACATGCATCAGTTCTGCTGCGGCCCAGTTTTAGTCAGCCGTTAGCGAGCACAAGTCTTTGTTGTACCTTGGCCTGAATTTTTGTTACCGATGATAATTCTACGCAGCACAATCCACTCAGCACCAGATTTCGAAATCAACGACAGCTAGTAGTGCACTCATTCTTTAACTTGCGCAGTACTTTTGGAATTAATAAATGCATTATCCTTAAAATAAAAAAACAGGTAACTGTTATTAGAAGAAATGTAAAAATCTACAAGAATGTATCGATATCATAATTTGAAATAGTAATGCTCATGTCTGATATATAGATGAGTCTTCGTTTTATGCGATTTTTTGTAAAATAAATATATTTCCGTGTGTAGCTGATATATATCGAAATAAACTGATTTTTAATTGTCTGATAACAATCTACCATATTAATCAAGGGATGAGTGTATTGGTATTTTGTACAAGATGTATTACATGACAGTGTCGGTTCAAAATCGAATTGTTAACCTTTCAAAATGGATTTCATTCTTGAACATACATGAGTGCCTGAAATACGTATTAGTTAGATATTATGTCATTTCGATATTTACGTGCATAAACACTATAGTGTTGATGTTTCCACGTTGGTTCGGAAAATCCCTTCAG
The DNA here is from genome assembly GCA_022494535.1 of Himalopsyche phryganea. NCBI lineage: Eukaryota > Metazoa > Arthropoda > Insecta > Trichoptera > Rhyacophilidae > Himalopsyche > Himalopsyche phryganea. The sequence goes on along the minus strand of JAGVSL010000035.1, from coordinate 1,667,660 downwards.
GCCTTTGCGGAACTGAAAAGATCGCAGATAATCCATCGTTATGCTTCCCCATTGTAAATACACTGGATCACGTCATAATAATGTCTAGCGGTAAAAGATACGATCGCTTATAGGTACGCAGCGCCATCATACCTCTGTGCGACTGTCATAAAATATTCCCGACTCAGGAAACAATTTCCCACTTTCCTGGTAACACTGACACATATCCCCTGTACCTGCCACAAATCTCAAATTCATTTTTTTAATGTGAATTATGATGTGAGTTTTTTTTAATTACATTCCGCTTTCAGATATCATTTTATAAGATAAGGCTATACCATACTTTTATAACAAAAATTACACTGGTTAACAAATCATTACCTTACTTTGAAAAGGTTCTAACTGAACTGTATTATCATCACTTGCTGGACCATTTAAGCTAACAATATTATTGTAATACAACAGAATAATAATACATATATACATATGAACGAACTCAGCTAATTTTCGTCAATGACCACATCGATAGAACAATAGAAGTAAAGGGTAAAACACACACCAACCATCGAGCGAAGAATGTTCGACATGACGTAAAAAACCTTTTCAAAAAACTGTGATGTGTATGTTTTTTCTGTGAGACGATAGTAAGCAGTTATATCGATTCATATAACCGTATAAAACAAATGTATGAAAATAAATGTTTGGATAGAACTCTGAAATACTGTTAACTCCCTCATTGAACAATACATAACTCTGAAATCGACATATATGGTAGAATGTGGCTAATAATACATTTTCCAATAAAAAGGTCATTTTGTCAGTTAGAACCTTTTCAAAGTAGGGTAACGAAATTTTAATTCTGTTACATTACAGCGGTCGCCAACCCGTGGTCCGCGTAATAATTTTGGTGGTCCGCGGAGTTGTTGCAGTAACAACATTGGAGCAAAGAAACCATAATGATATTTCAAACACTTTAATTATTAATTTTATATAATCCAATTGCTTTTTACCATTCCATAATAAAAAATTGCTACTTCTATGATCAACATATTATATCTATGTCAGTTCGAGTCCATTCGTGTGCTCGAATGTTTAAAGATGCCGAAAGGCGAAACCCGGGTCGTTAGTGACAAAATAAATGGAAGTGTAGAAAATCTCAATAATCCAAATTTATTATATTTGCACTTAAAAAATATGTTCGTGGTCTGCGAGATTCGAAATTGTGAAGTTAGTGGTCTGTGAGATCTGAACGGTCGGTGACCATTGTTCTAAGACAATAATCCGACACTTGAAATTCATTTCGTACAAAACACTCATAAATATGGCCTGTTATTATAATCAATATATGAAATAAACTGTAGAACTATAAACATTGAAGTCTATCGGCTCACTTTAAGAGTGTGTATTGTATTTATGAATTGCAATTTATCGTCACTTTACCACTATTTACCAGTAAACATTTTTTTTTCTATAAGCGGTAATTTTATAGGCGTTCAAAAATAAAACGACATCCTATTTTTAAAAATGTGATAATTTAAGCAAAGGAGGATATAGATTTATCATCTTCATTAAAATAAGTTGGTAGATATTAACATTTTTATAATATATTAAATATTAGTGTTTTTTGCTAACATAAAAAACAAATACTATATAAATCTTCATCTTTCAATTGAAATCTGAACTTATTAATAAATTCATTTACAATAAAAAGCTTGTTTCGATTCAAATGTTTACAGACAAAATTCAAATATAACCCTCACTTCTCGTTAAATTATATTGACTATATCTTTATTATTGGAAATATGTTATCACCGGTAAAACATATTTATTGAATATTTTAAAAAAAGAATTATCTGCGATTTACCGGCTAACCGTTTAGTGGTAAACCGGTTATGCAACCATTACTGTGAACCCATAAATGAAACACAGTCAGGGAGATGATTGATTAACAATATATGTAAGTCCAGAAAACACTCGAGAAAATAAAATGGTTAAATCATGTTAGACAACTGATATTTTGTAACTGATGACAGTAAAATGAAATTAAAGCCTAATAAGCGATCAAGGGTTGAATAAAGAATGTACTTTTATAAATTGAATTTACAGTCGATTTTTCTATGAGTATCAAGTGATGATTTCATTTTCACTCACACTATTCTACCCTGGAACAAGCCAGAGAGAGAGTGAGCACGATTTATTATTATACCTAATCACATCGTTATATCCTCACCATTCTTTAAAAAAATAAGTTGAGTGACTGACTTTTGACTGGCAATGTCAATAATTATTAACTATTTTTCTTTTATCGGATTTAAGCCGATTATTTACCACAAAAGCGTTCACACGCCCTATATTTAAAAAAACGTCAGTCAGACATACCATGTGAGCATGTAAACTGAGAATGCCCGATCGAAGAGGACGAATGCTTGGTTATCACTATCCAGGTTATATAGGTTCTCAATCAGAATACCACTCCAGTCCGGTTAATGTCTTATTTATTGAAGATGCAGTAGTTTAATACGCAAAAATTACCAGTACAACATAAAATTAAGTCTACGCTTTTGTCAATAGCTGTTGTCAGGCAGACGTGGCTATTAACATGCGCCTGCTTTCTAATTTCAACTTAGCCCATCGGTCGGTCAGCAACCGATTTATTTTTAACGGTCATAAACCGATTCGACTAACTAATTAGTTACCAAGAATCATTTGTCATTAAAGCTGTTTGCTGTCAGTTCTGGGTCATTTTAAAACTTAAGCTTGACAAACAAAACCTGGGTGTGACAAAACGTGCTGTACTGCCTATGTTATTTTCTAGAAACTTTTGATCAAGTCCAAATTTAAAATATGAGATATTACAAAAAATATGTACATTCCAGTGATCCGAATAAGAACTTTGTGTTACTTGTATATGTACATCTCTAAAAAATCACAGTTTGTCGGGTACCGCTATACAAACACCTTGAGGCATCTAAGTGGTTAATGAATGATAATCTTTAAAAATACAACAATTTACCAGCATCCGGCATTTATATTATTGAAGCAAAATCATTTTTAAATGCATTGCCAAAAACGTTATTATGGCAAAATTAAGTCGGTGAATAAAACAATAATTTCGCTACTTTGTCAAATTAAAAAAATCTGTTCCAGTAGCGAATTTAAAATCTTATATTGATATTTTAAAGATAGAATATTTGCACTCTAGAATGTAAATATACCTACCAACAGTGAGTACCAACATAATATAATAATATGACATTCAAATAAATAAATGTATATATTGAAGCAAGTTTGGTATAGAGAAATATAATTCACAGTTAAATATGAAATACTCACAATTCACCGAATAGATTGAAAACCATTAGTATCAATACTATTTTTTTTTAAATAATGCCTCTTTTAACAAATGCGTTAATTTCATAACATAATAAATCATTCATATTTTATTCAATTTGTTTACATTCAATTTTATTATTGAACTAATAATATTATAATCAAGGTGGTAGTACTACCTGTCAAAATTCGCTCAATACCCACGCTATCTCTTGTATACATATTTTCTATCTCGCTCTTTATAGCGAGCATCGTGTGCAAACACAGTATTGTGCTGTGCGTTACAGACGTACAACAGACAAGAAGTATAAGTATATATTGTAGTAATAAACCTTATTATCTTTCACTACAAGGAAGGTAAAGTAAGCTAAAGCTTTAGTGATGTTGGATACAATATTTTCATAATTAATGATTCACTACAATTTTACTATTAGATTGGAAGAGAATTGAAAATTTTGAAGCATTTGCGATAGATTTTTCATGTGCTCGATGAAAAGAAATGTTGTGAATATTTAACAGTCAACTCAAAAAAGGTCATATTTTCTGCATGAAATTTACGGTAATTTTGTATATAAATGGAAAAGCGTTAGCTTACTTTGAAAGGGTTTTAATTGCACTTAACCATGTTTTGAGATACGAGCGTTTGAAGTTTTGACTGATCATATTTCGTATTTTGAAGGAAAAAAGTATTTATAATTAGTGAGTTAGCATATATTTATACATGTAAATATGTTACTTGTTTTTATATAATTTATTTTAAATAAAGCCTTTATATTAAAAAATAATGAGTATTTAAAGCTTTAATTAGAACTGACAACAATAGTTTGTTTGAAAAGGTTTTATCGGATATTTAAATTTCATCAAACAAAATGTTCTGATTGTGGATGGGATGGGTGGGAGGGAGGACTAAGACTACGAACAGAAATCTATAAATCGATTTTAAGGTCAATCTATGTAAACCCGAGACATCCGTAACCGTAGCCAGCGACGCTAGCGATTGCGCCACGGACGCCGACATGATATTTATTAATAGTGTATTATTATCATGACTTGCTGAACCATATAAGCTAACAATAATATTGTAATACAACAGAATAATAATACATATATACTTTTAATGTTTGAACGAACTCAGCTAATTTTCGTCAATGATCACATCGATAGAACAATAGAAGTAAATCGTAAAACACACACCAACCATCGAGCGAATAATGTTCGACAAGACGTGAAAACCTTTTCAAAAAAACTGTGATTACGTTTTTTCTGTGAGACAATAATAAGCAGCAATATCGATTCATAGAACCGTAAAAACAAATTTATAAAAAAAAAATGTGTGGATAGAACTCCGGAATACTGCTAACTCCCTCATGGAACAATTTTTTTTTATCCATGTCCGCTCCCAACGTGGAACATAGGGCATCCTAATGAAGGTATCTCAACAGAATTTTTCTATGAGAACTGCTTGTTACTCAGTTGCTCAACCTCTTTTTTTTTTTGAAGAGATTAGGGATAGAACGATAGGGCTAGGACAGGATTAGTGTTTAGCTAATCGTGAAATCGTGAAATAATAGTCTGTGGTTATAAATTCATATTGATTGATCTGTATCAAATTTGACAGACGATTTTATATTATATTATAACTTCATTCAATTTCGAAAAATGAAATACTGAAAACTAAGTTTTATTTATTAACTATACTAAATTAAATGCGTGTTGGTTTCACTTAATTTTAGTATCATTTCGATAAATTGTGTTCAAAATCTATATGGGCAATGGACAGAACTCTTAGCTTTGCATGCAATATCGTCGCTGTCCTGGAAGAGAACACTTAATCTAAAAAATTACATATTGAGTTAGTTATACCAAAATGTTCCTTATTTCAAACTCTATCGTACTTTCAATTCGTTTTTTCGTAATTTTACTTTCACTTAACCCTTCCGTACTCATGGTGTAACAATGAGTTACTTCGGCTCATAATCCTTTATGTAATCTGTGAAATAGGTCATACAAAAGGTTCAAAAAAATTCTGTTTGTAAATTAAATAGTTCTAGATATAATTAAAAATACATAAAAGTTTACGTTTTCTTTGAATAATAATAATTCGAAAACCTCGTCAATTTTACCATCGAAAAATATTAAATTTTAGAATTGTATAATAACAATTAGAATAGTATGGTAACAATTCGAGATGCACGACGTACCGCATGCAACCGTTTTGTTTCAAACGGCACCGAGACACGTCTCGAGCTTGTTCTGCAATGAAGAATTTCGATTCTTGCTTCTTTCGATAGTTTGCATAGTTTGATATGTATTTCAGGTTTTACACACAAAATATGACGCAAAATAATTACTGAATACTACATAGAACCATATTTCACTTTTTGAAATTGTCATTTCACTTTATAACTGTGTTTATATGACAAAATCCACACGGTAACGAAATGTGATTGCATGAGATTCGAAGGGATTTTTTTAGCACGGAAACGGGAAGGTTAATAAAAATTTTGGACAAACAAACTAAATGAAAATCGTATATCATTTCAAACATTTGCTAAACTTCAAAGTCCAATTATTTATAACTGGGGTTTTTCAGTTATTGTCTTCTTCCAGAACAACGACGATAATATTGTATCCAAGGCTACTAAGAAAGATCAAATATAAATGTATGCAAAATACACTTTAAGGTGTTAACTGTCAATTCTTGGTGGAAAGATATTATATTTTAAAAAATAAAACAATTCATATGTACTACTTCCACATATTTATAATGATCAGGACCGGTTTCGCTCATCACGAGCATTATCAACTGATAAAAATACAAACATAACAGGTTAAAAATAACCTGTAAGGTTATTTTTAACTTCTAAAAATTAATTGTCTCTGTAATTTTTGTTTTTCAGATATAAAAAATTTTTATGGATACTCGAAGCCGCTCTGCTTTCTCTACTTAAGATAGCTATTTATTGTGAATATTAATTACATACCTAATATTTGATTGTTTTTAAATGGTTCATTAATTTTTTCTTATAATTTTCCTGATTCATTATTGCTTATTGCATTAGTAATGTGATTAAAATTTTTTGATCAGCTAATGGACTTTTAATATAGCTATATTTGTGATTTTAGATTAGTATTTATTGATTTGTAAGAGGTCCATAACATTTTAATTGTAGACTCTTTTATTTGATTTATGTATAATTTGTTTGCTAATCAGTATTTTCTTGTCTTAGTTCATGAACCATCAGTTTTATATACCTTCATTTTTACACTCAATTTTATATAAATAAGCCTGTTATGTTTGTATTTTTATCAGTTGATAATGCTCGTGATGAGCGAAACCAGTTCTGATCATTATAAATTTGTGAAAGTAGTACAAATGAATTTTGTTTTATTTTTTAAAAAAGTATGCAAAATAAATTATATTTGCTTGTAATATTATAAGTTTAAAGTGAAATAAAAATGCCTTTTTCATAGATGCTAAATAAAAATAAGCTGCTGTATTCTGCAGAATGTCAAAACAATCGATATCTTGTTACATAAGGAAATGTCATGACATGTGATTTGTTATCGCGGAGCCTGTAATAAGCATTGCTTCGATTTTTATCGTGAAAACTCGGTTACAATCGACTGCTATAGACGCATGCGCACAGCTTATTATATTACATCTCAACAAGCAATGGCTTTTTTTAAATATATCGACTGTGGAAAGGAAAAACGACGTAACGCACACACAAAAAATATGGTGCATAGCCCAAACAAAACGTGTATTAAATTGTATAATGATTTGGTGGTTTTGTTTTCTTTCCATAGTCTGGTAAAAATTCTTTTGATTTCGTGCGAATGATATTCACTCCGTCGACAAAATTTTTATTATTGAAGCCGTTTACCAAGAATATATCTTTTTTTCTACTTATATAACCAAAAATATTAACTAACATATGCATTGTGCAAGTAAACAAACTCATAACGCAAAAGTTTACCATTTACGCTCCCAACATGGAGAATAAGCCGCCGAACCATATATTTAAGAAGTTATGTGATAAACCAGAAAGTTTTTATGATTCCTTTACCTATTTTAAAATAAATCATTCAGAGGATGAATCATTGTGGTGGTATCTGGTTATTAATAAAAAGCATTTGTTTATTTTCATCAGATTGTTTATCGTCACTTTAATTTAAGTCCAGTTCCAAAGATGGCAAAGTTCTTAGTTTAACTATGATACTGGTGCTGTTGTCAGTTTAACACAAAGTTTATCACAGAGCAGTACCGAGCAGCTATTATGATATTACATTCCTGCATTGTATAATTTGTAACTCAACTGCTATGATAGTAAGCAAACGTTTTATAGTAATACTTACATTTTAGTTTATTACGGCATTTAGAATAAATGTAGCGAACGTTGTATTATAATATATAACCAAATAATTACGAATCCTATTTCTCTTCAAGCTGGAAGCACGTTGCATCAGTTTACATCTCAATCTCAACTAAATGAGAAATAGCACTCGCTCTCTACTGTTTATTACTCACGTAGTATTTTTGTATGTAGATTACGAGTATCACGACCATCATGGCGACGTTCATCGCGTGGAGATGTTTCCATGGAAAATTTAAATTATTATCAAATATCCATTTTTTTTTTTAAATTCTCTAGCAACCACTCCCTCCAGAATTTTATCACTCCGTTAACCCACCTTTCTAATCGATCTGCCATTATTCAATTTTCGTTACAGTACATGATGCAAGATCCCGACCGTAATACCAGGGTTCGCTCATTTAAAAAAAAAATATCCCGTGTCATTAACTGTTGACCCATGTTTTTATTTTTTTCCATATTTTGAGTAGGTAAATAATATCGACGAAATTTAGAACACAATTTTTCAAATGATGAATGTTGTTTCATTGAGATTACTGCATATTAGCAATTTTATTTACGAAAAAAATAATCATTCTTTTCACCCATACCCAGCTCCAGCTTAAAGCAGATGACTCCTAATGGAGTATTTCAACAGAAGTTGTTCTAGAAGACTAACGCCGTCATCTGTCGTCGAATTCACTTATATTTACCATTATTTGTATTACGGGTAATATTCAAATAATTGATCTTAGAATAGTCATCATAACAATCACCTGCTTGTCATATACCACTTTCACTCTCTTTTACCAATGTTTTTAGATTCCCTTTTTCATAAACTTACCTATATTTTTTAAAAGAAAGTACTTACCTATACCAAATACGAATTGAAAATTAAAACAGAAAATTTTTGAATTAGAAGAAAAAATCCACTCGTTTTTCATCGAGTACCAAATTCTGACAACTATTCCAGCAATTATTTCAAAGTTACGGCCACACCATTTCATTAAAAACTCACCCTTTAAGTTAAAATAGGCGCTTTTACTTACAAAAATCTTTATTAATTTAAATTTATTATACCTACACGTACAAATTTTATAATGGATTTTTTAATGTGACCAATTTGTAAAATTCTTCGTGATTTTAAATTAAGTCTCTACTTCTTTAACCTTTTCCACTCTGGTCCCTTTTCCTCAAAACCGATCAGCTAGTCTGATTAAAATTTAATAAGGTTAAGGTTTGGTACTAAAATTAAAATTACCTTGTAAATATTGATGTATTTTGAAATAATAAGCATCTAAAAAGCTATAAAACGTTTCTAGTATTTTGGTTGTGGCCTTCATTTTTGTCTGGGTTGCAGAATATCGTACATAATTACCACAGTTTATTTATTTTAACGTTTCTTCTTTCTTGTGCAAAATAGACGTGGATCCTAGTCATGGATGTTAAAAGCTTAATATAAAACATCCATCATACACTCTTGGCTGTCTGACACAACTTCCTGAAATATTATACAATTAAGAATACTACTAAGGGCCTTAAATACAACTGTAGACATGACTTATTATGTGCCATTTCATTGAACGTGCTATAAGATTTCTAATATTTATATATATGTATACATTTGAATGTTCCTTTTCTAGACAATACTTGGCATGTAAAGAAAAGGCCAGGAAATCTATAATACGAAAGGAATACAATGAGCTTCATAGTATATTACACCATGAACCTAATTGAATTAACTGCGATTTTTTGTTGTTACTGTTAGTTTGTGGATACTGTGGTTTTTTGTTTTTAGATCACCTTGATAAGGTATATTTTTGCATTCATCCGAAAAACTTGCGTTTACAGACACTGTATGTTGAAGCATTCTAAATCTTTAATAGAATTCAAAACAATAATATTTATATGTAATTTAAGACATCGACTGAGGGTGCTTGATGGAATTTCAATATCAAATTTGGATTATTGAGATTTTGTACACTTCCATGTATTTTGTCACTAACGACCCGGGTTTCGCCTTTCGGCATCTTCAGGCATTCGAGCACACGAATGGACTCGAACTGACACGAATGGACTCGAACTGTCAGTTCGAGTCCATTCGTGTGCTCGAATGCCTGAAGATGCCGAAAGGCGAAACCCGGGTCGTTAGTGACAAAATACATGGAAGTGTACAAAATCTCAACAATCCAAATTTGACAATAATATTTCTTATAGTGCAGATTTATTATACTCGTAATGTAATATCTTTAAGTTCGGTAACAAGAACTAGTTTTCAGTCAGTCGTTCAACCTCTCTTTGGAGAGGGTAATCTTATATATAATAGCCCAGACCGCTCTGTAGACGATTTATTATTATCACATATCACATTTTGATATGAAATTTTCCCATGATCTAAGCGTTCTCGGTGTATATGTAAAATAAGATGTTATACAATGCACACGCAGTTTTGACGTACTAGCTACTTTTGACATTCAGTATTTCAATTTCAATACCGTCATCTACGACGGGTACGGTTATACTAGTTAAATAATAATTATTGTGTCAGTAAATTACTATTATTAGTTAATCGCTCTCTCTTCGTTTCGTTCTCAGATAGAGGGTGGGGCGGGTAGAGTTGAAAACAATACAAAACAACAAAGTACGAAAGTTTCCATATCTTATTCGAACCAGTGACCCCGCAACCAAGTCAAGTGAAAGTTCACGAGCATCGACCACTCGGATACAGGATCAAGGATCTATAATGATACATATTATTGGGAGTACATTTTTTTACCGCTCCCATAGTCACGTGGTTGATGCAATTCTTGCGCCAATGTAAATAAATCACTCGACATTAAAAATTTATAAAAAATTATTTGCAGATTAGTTCGTTGGTTGTGATTAGTTGATTTTAGTGAGCACTTACTTTCACAGACAATTCGTATTACAGCTTTATTCGTGTAAACTTATTTTTAATGATACAGTGTGCACTTAAAATAATGTGAGTATTCCATACTCTTGGAGGTAATAAATATACATCCAGGCTGATGTAGCAAAGCCGCAGACTAGCGGTGGGCATTCAAATGTGACCACTCGAATAGAGAGTATAGAAAAGTTATGTAGTGTATTATACATAAACTTTAAAATTGTACACCATTTAGAATATTTCTACACGTTCACGTAAATTTCGAGCTGTTTTCGAACTCACCATATACCTCACTACTCACTACTTTGAAAGGGTTACATTTCACGCGTGAACTCTTTTAATGCTACTCACTGAATACCGTTCCAGAAAAAGAGAATTTTTACAGATACCAGTAATTTATAGGTTAAAAAACTAGTTGAGTAATTGATGGCGACGGCAAAGCCTTCCATTGGTCCTCCTTGTCATCTACTGTCACTAATGCAGTGATGCAAAACCTATCTAACAGAAGAGTTAACTAATAATTTTCTAATCGTTCACGGGCCGCAAACGTTAAACGGTTTGCGAATAATGATTATATATTATAATCTCTCTCGAGCCTGGACATACATAATATTATTTTTAATGAAATAACTACATACCTGATACTCCGGCCATTACCTAATCTACATTACTTGCATAGTGATAGTATGTTGGCAAATGAAATATAATTGCTTCCAAAACAACATTTTGTGGAGAACTAACACTAAAATGTATCCTATAAAAGCAGTGATCTAAGAGTAGATAAGTTTGCTATATACATATTTATTAGGCTGGTACATATCCAATATCGTAATATAGGAAGGAGGTCTGTGGTAACATAACTTTTCATCACAATAATGAAATGAGTAACAACATTTTCATTAATGTTAAATAAAGTTCTACCAACAAGTGTTGAGCATTACTAAGCGGGCTCTTTTAGAGTACAGACAATAATAAATTTGAGAATAGGCCTGTTGCATTGCAAACAGTGTCATACATATTTTAAATTTTTGAGAACTTTGACACCGAGAAAAATAAATAATAAACTTCTTACAGAGAATTCTTAAAAATTATTCATGGGAAACTATGTAGTATGTGGGCAGCAATAAATTTTGTTTTGGCCATCATGCTGTCTACGGGCCATAGATTGTGCATCACTGCACTAATTGTATCAGAATTTAAAACTTATGTTCCTCGTTTTCGTACATTAACAAATTATAAATATCATTAAAAAGTCATTTTAATTTTTAACTATTTAAATAAACTGAAAAAGACTTGACTATGACAGCACTAGAAATATTCAAATACAAAATTTATTTAACATTTCATAGCACCGCACCACTCATAAATTAAATATATTTCAAATCTCGATCCTTCACTTGATTTCGGAAATATTTTCTTAATCGTAATTTTCCGAATAACTATATTTACGGCCATAGGGTTGCAAATGGCATGGATCATTTCCTTTCTGTTTATTTTAATATATTTTTCAAAACTAAATAATGTTTTAGTGGAATAATATTGTAAGGAATTCCGTCATCAACTGCGACGTATTGAAAAATCTTTTATATAAGGTTCGAAGAAAAATCATTTAATATTTTTTCTGATTAATAGATGTCTCTGTCTGAACATTTTTAGTAACCGTTAAGCAAAAATGTACAAACATTTTTTTTTGTTTTTCCTTTTTTATTATTTTCAGAACTCTTATGCGATACACTACATTACACAAAAACATAAAAATTACAAAATTTCAGAAATGATCATTTGGACTAACGGAAAGAAAAGCATTTCAAGTTATACTGCATTAAACATTTTGCAAGATTTTTATAATCGAATATTTTATTTATACTAGCAACACTTTAAAATAATAACCATAAAATAGAAAAACGATGTTGTCTTTCTATTACAGTGGAACCCCCATCTATAATTCTCGCATTCACCGTTTTCCAGCATTTATCGTTATTTTTTTATAGTGTCTATCAAACATTCATAAGAATAATGGTAAATAATCATGTAATTATTGTTCCTCTATCTATTGTTTTCCTTGATACACCGTTTCAATATTATGGTCCTGTCACAAATTTTCCCTCGATTGATTATTTTTCTCGAACATTTGTCATACCGCTCAAAAGCATCTGTGACCCTTTCTAGCCGCTATAGCTATCCTACAATTTGAAGTAGTTCTTCTATCACACAATAATCGAAATTGCATATTTGCAAGAACCGTCCTGTCTCCGCTGCCAACACACTCAATGAATACAATACTGATTGATCTCGCCACTCGCATTGTATATCAGTTTAATTCACAGCTAAAATGCCTCTCATAAATAAACTTGGGTCCTAGTTGAGAGAGTAAAAACAGCCCAAGAAGTTGTAAGAAATTCAGGAAAAAAGCATGTTTACATAACAAAACTTCTGGGACTAGCACTATCAACTTTCAACTCGATTTTGCTAAGAAGAATGAGATCTGAAAGTTAATCAATGCAATTGCAATGATCGTGGGAAAATAAAGTCCAGTTGGTAAATATTACTTAATTACTTTTTTTTGATTTAGATATTTTAACACAGCAGTTTTCAACCTTAATGCTACTACGCCTCCCCTAAAAATATTTTTTTGTCCGCGCCTCCCTACCTTTATTTTAAATTGATATAATAAAGACACGTTTTAAATATTAAAAACAAGATTATGCTATAACAGATATGTACATGGAGTGGTGTAGCTAGACGTTTTGCCGCCCCCTCCCCCACCATTTTCCTCAAAAAATGATTTAATATTTGTCGTACCGTTATCTTTAAAATTACTTACTATTTATTTTTAATTGTAAACCATCACGCTACAGAAAATTGCAAAATTTTTATATATCAACATAATTTCTTGAAAAACATCTATTATATTTTTACAATTTGTCATTAACAAATGTTTTACGTAATATTAATATTGTAGAGTCCCACAGGCTTGTTCTTGAATTATGTAAAATAAATAAGATATTGAAATGTGTCTTTAAAATAATATTTATCATTTACATAAAAAAATGCAAAAATATTAATTGACAAACCATTAATATATTGTACATTAAAATTGAAAATTAATTTTGGACAAGATATTCAGTAGATTTCACTTAAGATTATTTTTATTTGTTTATTACCTATGGAATTTCCTGTTAATTTTCAAAAATGCTGCCTCCAAGAGTATATTTTGCTAATGAGTAAAATAAACATTCATTCCCTGAATTTTTACTGTTAAATTACGATATGAAGTTTTATTTATTTGTAGATATATTGGTATGAAAATTATATTTTAATTACAAAATCTTGGCGCCTCCCCAGTTGGAAACCACTGTTTTAACATCAATGTTGAAATAGTGTAGAAATAAAATTATACTTATTAAAAGACATTTATTTTATTATTTTAGGAATTATATTTACAATAGACATCCAACACACAAGTTTTAAATGCTTCAAGAAAAATTATACTGGTAACCCAAAGTACAAAAAGATTATAATATAATTTTTTCATCATTTAAAGTAAGTTTACAAAGATACCAACATAAGTTTCAAATAAATCAACTATTTGTTACAGAATTTTATTATTGTTCAAATGAAGCTTGGCATCATAAACATTTGTTTTCTGACGACCTTCGGTTTCATGTTTTATAATTTACAGTCTTATCTTTAGTCACCGATTCTACTTCTTTTGAAAAAAAAGGAATTTTGCTAGTTGTAGATAGCTTAGCAAATGGCAAGTATGTAGTTATACATTTGTTTTTTTTAATACTTCAACAACAATATAGTAACAATCCAACGGTAAAATTAGTTAGCTTAATATTAAATAAACTTACGACTGATTAAAGCGCAAAGAGGCATTAGCACCATACATTGCAAACTAAATGTATTCGTAACAGCTGCTGAAGCTTTTAGTAAATCTCCATGACTGTGCATAGAATGGTCATGGTCAGAATGGTTATGCATGGAATGATCATGCATAGAATGATCGTGCATGGAATGGTCATGCATAGAATGATCATGCATGGAATGGTCATGTACAGTATGATCTTCGGACATTGAGTTATTGAGTTCTGGATAATCTGTATGATCCGGTGTGTGATGAGCACTTCTCTTCACTCTATCATTGCTATCATCTTCATTCTCAATCTCGTCTTTTGAATCATCCTCGTCGTCAGATACTTCTTCTTTATTCTCAGAGGCTTCATATTCTAAATCACCCATAATAGACTTAGTATCATCATCTCCAAATAAAGCACTTATTAAACTAAGGTGAGTAGATTTATCTTTTGCACTGAACGATGATCCCAGACTTCCAGGATAGCTATGGCTATTGGATACGGATTGCAGCTTAGTGACAGGCCTAGATCCCAGTTGTCCTTCAAGTGCACTGGGTATTTCTCCTTTGAATGGTCCAAACTGAGGTGTTTTTGTTAGTTGTTCTGAATTACTTGACACTTTTGCTGAATATATTTTTCCCACTGCATTCTTCTGTGAAGGGGTTGTTAATGTGGAATCTGAAACTTTATGTCCATCGTATGAAACAACTGTACCGGCGGGAAGATCAACCGCTACAGGGTGGTTTGGCAAAGGCTTTGATTTATGCTCTGGAGGCAAGTAATAAGCATCCACTCTATCAGCTGCCATTGCCATATCATCATTCTGTTTTTTAGAAGTAGATTTGTCATTTTCCTTACTTGATTCAGAATATTTTTCAGATGACTTTATGTAGACAGGCCTCGGTCTGATGTCGATATACTGCATTCCTTTGTTTTCCCCGCGGGGAATAGTAATATTTTTGATTTGCATATGGCGGTCTGGAGGAGAAGGAATAAACATTGGTTCAAAAGATTCCGTCAGCTGTTTATCATAAAACTCATTATTGACAAGTTGATTTGTACCTTCATTTTCCTTCTCAGGTCCAGATGTGTCCGCATCGATTCGTCGATTATTCGTTACTGAATCAAAATCGTAATCAGTTATTCTATCTTCCCCTGATAGAAGAGGTTCTCGAATGATTGGTTTAAATCCTCCTTCAATTACAACAGAATCAGGCTTGAATCCAGTATTGACAGCAGGCCTCATTGTCACTTGACTTTCTGTAGTAAGCGAAGAATTATTTATAAGTTCTGACGGTGTTATAATTTGGATACCATTCGATCCTTTAGATGTCGTTTCCACTTCATATACTGGTTTAACTATTTCTACCTTATTATTCATCGGCTTAGGAGTTGAAAAATGAATGTTTGAAAATGAAATTTGCTGTTTAGTTTGAATCATTTGCTGATCTAGCGGCATTGGACTATCCATAGGCTTTCCCATAATAATTTGACCTGGTTTATTTAGATAAGTGGGAGGAAGATTTTGCTGAGTTTGCTGCGGGACACTATCTGCTCCGGACGGAAGGGTCATCTGACTTCTTACTATTTGCTGCCCTATTATAGTCGGTTGGCCGAGTGTTAAAGTCTGAGACATCAAATTGGGTTTCCCCAAAATGATTGATTGGGTAGGAGACTTAGCGGTTGTAGGTCCACCAGGGAACAAAGGTTTCAGGCTCATACCGTTGTTCATAGAATGTTTATTTAGCATATTAATCGGAGGTCGTCCAAAACCATTCATCTGTGGGCGGTTCATCATACCGGGCATTTTATAAATCGGTTTCTTGTGTGGAGACATAAAATTAGGCTGACCCATCATGAACGGCGGCGGTGGTGGTAGTCTAGGGGGCATACCGATGATCGGTTTCTGCATTCCAGGTCTTCGAATTCTCATATCTAAAGTGGTGGGTCGTCTGTAAAACATGTTATTTCCCATCATTGGCTTACCGTGCGGTCTCATAAAAGTTTGTAAGGTCATTGGCTTTTGATTGCCAGGCATACCCATTTGGTTTTGAGCATTCTTCATTTCCATAAGAAACTCTTCATTGTTTCTCAGTGGCCTGTCTTGCTCAATAGGATTAACATTGCCTTCTTTTTGATTTGGGCTAGATGTATGATGATAAACCGGGTGTCTTTCATCTTGTTGATTTCTCATGTTCGATTCATAGTTTTCTACAGAGTCTAAGACTTGCTTAAATTGATTTTTGGTGATAGGAAAATCATAATCAGGTCTTGGATTCGACTCGGGAGAAACATTCTTGGAATCAGCTACGAATGTGTTTCCATCTCCATTAATAACATCATTATTATTAGGCTTACGTCCGATTTCTCTTATATTAACTCGACTATCATTAGGACCGCTAAGATTGTGGTTTTCAATATTCTTTGTTCCTTGCTTGATGCCTTGAATTTTAAATGATTCTCTCTGCTGCTCCAGAAGGAAGTTATTGTCTGGCCTTATTCTTGTAGCTACTCGAATAGAGGGTCTTGATAACAGATCACCGCTTGCAGCAATATCTTCATCAGGGGATTCAAATACTTCGTGTTTTTCACTTGCTTGGGCGTAGTCGTCACATGAGTCGAGAACATTTATTCTCCATCCTAGGTAACGGTGAGTGAAGCACTGAAAAAAAATCAAATTTGGTTTATACATAGAAGTTTACTTTATAATCATAGCTTAATGACACAAAAAGTGTGAGGTATGAAAACCAATACATCCATTTATTATCAACACTGAACAAAAGCAATACAATAATTTACTTGCAATTTGTACAAACAAAACAATAACACTAATTAATATCTTGAATGAACAATGTAAATTTTGAATAACTCACTAATAGTTTCATATACTACAAACTTCAAAATCTGCATGACAAATTCTCACTGACAATGACAACAATTAAATAATTCATATAACCTGTCTTTTTAGGTGTATTCTAAATAAACTATCAGAGCTCTATCAATTTGTTCAATCCCTGATTGAAGCCTTCTTAGTCACAACTAAAACACAGCCAAGTGGTAATGTTAATATTTGAAATGAATAGCTCATCTTCGTTCAGTGACAGTAGAAAATAAAGATGTAGCTACAAGGTTTACTTGTTAGATAATCATAGATAAGTTCAATTATTAAGCAGTTAGATATGTTCAAGGTTGGGTGAATAATGAATAAAAAAATCACAAGCGTTCTTACCACTGGAGCCAATTTCACATGAATTGAATTTTAGGAAACGAAACTAATGAATATGTGATGTTGTCTTTGAGAAGGTGACATTGCTTATGATTATTATAATGGTTTAGCATGTTGATTTTGTTTCTAGCCTGTGTAAAAATCATTTCACACAATCAAACATCACAAACGTATTAAATGCACGCATTCTGACGTGAACCATAAAAAATAACTACATTAATTTATTGCCAGCATCTCCCCTCTCAGCAATCTCCCCTCGTTGTTTTTAACAGTTCTATCAATTTCCCCAGTTATAAGTAAACTGTTAAATTAATATTCTTCTTAGATATTAAAAATGAAAAGAATTTTTTCTCACCTGATAATAAACAGTGTCTGGTGTGTTTCTATCCGGAGTCCAAGTTACCACTCCCGGTTCTCCTACATCACATTTAAGTGTCAAAGTTCTCTGGTATGCTCCAAATGAGGAAAAGTCATCGGCTGATGGTCCACTACTATCGGGAGTCCAATAACAAGAGCGACCCACTCCTTCTGGGGTGACATCTCCCTTTCTGTTTTTCCTTACGCCTGCGTATATATTGATATTCTATGGAAAGAGAAGGGTAGCATTGAGTAATATGATAAGAGTATAAAGTTATATAAAAAGAATATTCCGTAAAAGCAACCGTTTTCAGTAATTTTCAATAATATCACTGCTATGGCTATAATTAATACAAATCAAATTTGATTGGGGTTAAACAAAATTTCTTCAATGTGAAATTGGTTAAAAATGATACATATCACTACTCAATAATGAAGAATTTTTTTTGCCTAATTTTTGCATTATTTAACATCTCTTTGTCTCGTGCTTTATATTTACGTCTCAATGGGGTTTTGTAATACAATAATCCTAGTATTTTCTTTTGTAAAATTTATATGAATGCTTTCTTAAATTTACTGTAGGTTTTTAACATCTATTTTCAATTAATTATCCTATGCATGAGTGTATTTTATCTGAAATTCTTTTCACCGCACCAAATTGACTTAATAATGTATTTTTGCTGTTAAAACTTATCTTTAATGTCTCAAATAAATATGCAAACTACTTAAATACTTTCATATAATATCACTGCAAGAAATTAGGTGTTTTTTTTCTCCAAATTGTATTTGTATGCTTATTATTTTCTATAACTAATTAATTAAAATGATCTATTCAATCTTAAAACAATCTTTTTTATAATAGCAATTAGCTCTGAGATCATAAAAATTATTATGTTATTAGTATTATAAATACCAGGTGATAATGCCATCTGTCAATATTCGTTCAATGCGCTTGGCGCCCACGATGCATTCACAGAGAGAGAGTGTGTGTGTTGTGTTGTGCTTTGCATATCTTTCGTGTTACAGAGTGTTATATAAATTGTTATAAGTGTATAGCATTGTATGATTTCATGTAGGGTATCTTATTATTCTTTACTCACTGCTTTTTCATCGGCTGTTTGATGCTGGTAACCTCCAACTGAGTCATCAGTTATGTAGAATGGATGATATTTGGCTGGAACATTTTCATCCTCCCCAGCTTCTACGACAAAAGTATAAGTTTTCCCTCGGACGACATTGATTTCCGGAATCAAAAGGCCATTAATATACCATGAAATTCCCCAGCCAACATGACCTGTAAAAAATGGAATTATAATTTAATCTGTCAATTGATTTATATCTATTCATCGAATTTGTAATACAAAAACTATTTTTATTTAAGTTTTGAATAATTCTTTTTCGAATCTTGAAATTGTAAAATAGTTTACCTGTGATTGCAGGATAGCCCTGTTTTCCACCAGTAGGTCCCATCTGTGCGTAGAAAACGCCATCTTCTGGCTCATTACAGTTGATGGCAGGAATTTCCCAAGCATTGCTTCTAGATGCAGGCTTAGGGGTTGGTACAGGCCTACCTCCTAAACTGCCTCCACGACTTGCCTGTTCCTTAAATATGAAACAAAATGTAAGTTAAAAAATGTAATCCAACAAAAAACAACTGTAAAACTTCCTGTAATTTTCTTTTTCTCAAATTTTTCGATATATAGGATTATGCGGAATTCAACAATGTCAAAAATATACTTTGTTACTTTTTTACTTACTAAAAATAACAAAGTGTAATTTGAAGTTGTTGAATTTCGCTTGGTGGCTAGAATTATTCAATTTTTGCTGAACAGGTTTGCAGATAAATCGATAGAAAATAATCAAATATATAATTCACATTGCTAACATCCTACCAAAAATTGACAAAATTTATATATGATAATATTAAATTAGTGATATCAACTTATCCATCAAATTTTTCAAATGTGAAATGTAATACTGGATCATACAAACTAAAATGAAAAATTGGTCAAAGATAATAAAAATAAATTTATACATAACTACACAAATTATTCACCTGGACACTTTGACGCCAATTAATGCAAAGTTATTTAGTAGCAGTTGCCTTTTGCAACACATTGGAATTAACAAGATGAGACAAGAATACTGCTTGTAACCATGTTTGCTGCCAATTTGGAGCATATGAACTCATAATGGAGTGTAACTTAGTAGAAGTTGTTCTAAGAGCATTGCTTGTTATATAGATCAACAATTTTTTTCGGAGAGAGTAAAGATAGAAGGATGGGACTAGGACAGAACTAGTGATTTTTCGAATTAGGTGTGCTGGAGAAAATCCATAAATTGATTGAAAAATCAATTAACGAAACTGATCCATATTCCGAGATTGGAATCCGTAAACATTACAACCAAATTCAATGACATAGACCATTCGGCTATAAGCCCAACAGGAAAGACTACTTTATATAGTACATTACCTTATATCCAGTGGTTTCACTGATGTCACTGTCTGCTTCATCACTAGCAAACTTATTCTTTCCCCTATTCCCTCCACTGTTTGTAGTCTCAACTAAAAATTGACCATTGTTAGTACTGGTTGGCTTGCCACCACTTTGCTTCTTAACTTCTTCGCTTCCTACATCATCCATCTCTGGCATGGGACAATTCCAAGTGGGAGGACGACCAAAATCGAGGAATCTGTCACTCTGAAATAAAATATAATTGTAGGCATCCATCACAATTAAATGTATCACTTTTTAAGGTTTTAACTGTCAACTCTTGGTGGAAAGGTACTATATTTTCCAAAAAGATAACACAATTGTGATAAATTTTTCCAAGGTATTTTACATCATTCCAACATAAATTAGAAAATTTTGTTGAGACAAAATGATCTATCATTTTAAAACAATTTAGATATGTTTCTATAAAATAATAAAGAATCAAACCTTGGTAAAGTGGGTGTGGTAGGAAACCTCTTTTCTTGAATTCAGTGGTCCAATTGCCCAAACAACTGGTTGCGGTTTATCAGAGAGAACAGCTCTATCAAGTTCATCAGCAGCTTTCAGAGGTCTTTGATATGTTACTATCGAATATCCATTCACCATAGCAGCATTCAACAGTCGTACAGAATTGGTTTTTTCCTATATACACATGACAATAAATGAGATAAATACGCGAAAATATTATTACTCACTATTTGATTCCAGATAATTTTCTGTTGAGGTTATTTCTTTACTTATAACGAAAATCACTTAAACAAAAAGAGAATTGCTCTTGGAAGTGATTACCTAAAATTAAAATCATGAGACTTGGAAAGAAATAAAATGCTTTTTTCAAATATTTTTCAAAAATAATCATAGAGGGCATTGTTTACTTACGGCAATTCTTTCATCGGGACAACTTCCCCTGGTTCCAGCACATTGGGATTTAGCATCAAGGTAGTAATCAAAAGCATATCCTTTCAATGTGGACTTATCCACCCACGCAACGGTAACATCACTTCCAACCATCTGGCTATGAGAGTCATCACCAGATATACCAAATGACATGTATTCACCATCCTCTAGAAATGTGAATAAGTTTATTTTCAAAATTAAATAAGAGATTAAGTTTTCAATTTGGTTTGACGTATTCTATTTCAATATCATATGAAATAATTTACTTTAAAATGTTATTAAAAAACAATTTATTACATATTACTACTTTTTTCCTTTTATACATACCGCCATCTTTTGGTGGCTAGCGTCAATAGATTTAGTCTCAATTGTTCAATGACAATCATTGAAACGCTTTTGAAATGATTTTACGCTTTTCTCCGTCCACTTTTAAAGTAATTAATTGCACAAGCAATAGCACTTATTGCTTGTGCAATTAATCGTCGATGTATATGTTTATTATGCACATATTGATAATTTTATTGATATAACAATTTAACTTACCTAATTTGGCTACGAGTTGCACTACTACACTCTCCCCTGCCACCGCCCACCTAACTTCAAAGGCCAAATCATCATAGAGTACTTCGCAATTCAGCTTCGACTGCAAAAATACATTCATAAATTTACTAACTTCAATCTTTTGAAATAATAACAACAATAATCTAACAACAACGATATTTTTTAAGTAGGACAAAAGTACCTTCAAAATTTTAGAATTATCTACAATACGTTAATTCAATATTTTTATAAATAATTTTACATATTTTTGGAAAAAAAATTCAATAAATTGATCTCTTAAATCATTGAAAAGATTGGAGTAAAATGTGTATGAATAAACATTAATATTGACTGTAAGTGTAGTATAGTGTGTTAAATTTTAGCGTGTGTAGAAAAGCTGATATTCTGAAACAGTGACATCTATCTATTCACGAGAAAAAATATTAAAATTCTATCTATACAAGTATTTATTTAATCGATAAAATCAAGCTATCTAGAATTTTGAAATCGTCCGAAATGATAAATTATACTCATTAGTACACTATTCCATTATCAATTGTATATGGCGGATAGGGTTCCAGTAGCGTCCTTAAACAGTGAGGTATTATTTCAACAACTCAATTAATCTAAACAATCGCTACTAGATGTCTCTGTTGGAAAACCTGGGTATTTTGATTATCAAAAAGAATAAAATTCATATATTCTGTACAAAAATAAAAAACTTTATTATTTATAAACTAAAAATACATAAAATAAATACAGTTAAGGTGTTGGTATTCAAACTTATAATAATATTAAATTGGAAAAATAATTTTACAAAATAATAAATTCACTGGCCATTATAAAAGAGTGGATACCTATTTTTTTTACTTATGGCAAACTTCTCTATCACAATATATAACTGGTAACTTTTTGATCAATCTTTTGATGAATTATTTTTAAATTATAATATACAATGTAAATAATGTTTCCATCTAGAAATAGTTCATTTATATTTATAGATATGGTTAAATATATAATTGACAAATGAGTCTGCGCAAGTGGAAAGTGGTAATTACCAAAAAAAAATATTTTTGCCATCGGTTACCTTAGTATTTTCTATTAAAAATAGTTAAATATATTCTATTCATTTTAAAATCGAAACTGACAAAATATTTAGACAACCGTAGAGCACATGCAACGTGTTAAATTATATCATTTCGGACAAAGCCTAAATCGTTTCATATCCAAAAGCAAATATTATCTCAAATTTACATTCACTTAAGAGTACCACATTTCATTTGCAACAATGTTTTGTAACATTTTTTATCAATAATTGGTGTTCAATGGAATACAATAACCTATAACTGTTGAGTCAATAAGAAAGCTTAATGAATAAAATAGTTATGTTATCAGCTTATACATAGGTAATTATTTATCAAAAAATGTTAAATTAATATTTTCATTTTAAATAAAACTTTTTATTTATTGTATTAAAAATATGCTTGGTTATTCTTATCACAAAAAGTTGTATATTCATATGCATTTAATTATTAGATTTGAAAGCTCGTAACCTCGTTTTAAAAACAGATTAATCGAAGCAAAATTCGTGTCAAAAAAAACTTTTTATCGTGTTCCCAATAACATCAATTTAAAAATGATTGATTCTAATACATTGTTATTTGAAGGCCACATTTGATCAACAAAGTTATTATTTATTTATAAATGTATATGAATGTATTGAAAGACTTTTATTTTAATTGTACTATCAAAGTTCAAGAACGTGCTGGATCCATTATAATTTTAAATAGATTATTCTAGTATCTTAATTAAAGTAGATGATTTTACACTCTATTTGTTTTTTTTGCGTCTCACGGTCATTTATTTACGGCAAATCAAATTTTTAAAAATTATGTTGTTTAATATATATTAATCCTAATCAATATTAAGATGAAACAGTAACGTGTATATTCGTTGAAGCAATACGGTTTTAAAAGCTTTTTAATTAATGTATTTAATACTGTAGAATACCTTCAGAATAAATCAAAGAAAATTTAAATATTACCACTCACTTACATATGTTATATTGACAGATGAAATAAAATCAGATAAAAGATCATTATCGAGATATTTTATGAAAAGTTAGCTTACATTTTCGACTCAAGCTTAATCACATTTTCATAATAAAATGAAACATTAAAAAAAACCAAATCCATAAACAAAAGGTAATAAAAAAACGACTTATTCATAATAATAAAATGATCGTTAATAAGGCATAAATAATACTCCCATGATATATATAGTAGTGCCAATATTCTTCCCAAGATATCAAAACGATTTTCACGACAAAAAAATAGCTACAATAGAAATTAATACAGTCTGCAAAATATTCATCAGTATCTAAACGGTCAATATAAATAGATCATTATCACTTTTACAATGTGAATTGTCATATAATACGATCTTTTCCTCTTTTTGATCAAATACCAGCTAACATGCGTAATAGTTATGTTTATACGCATCTATGATTAACCGTGAGTTGAAAGCCGAAACTGCCTTTAATCGTTTATGATTTGGTTATTGTCTACTTTCATTGGCGAGGTAGTTCATTACATTATTTTGTTTGTGTCAGATTCAACTTTCACCACACGATTTCCTATCCGATCAGCTATCACATTTCAACCGTGAGAAGAATCCGAATAATTATTACATAACCAATAATAATCACTGATCTGTTATCTTTTTCGTATGTTCAGTGGATAGAAGCCTATAATACCCGTCATAGAATCGTGTTATTGCAATCAACACGAACAAATTAATATTTGTGATACCCAACCAGCTCTAACTTTTCTCAGAGTGTTATAAATAACGTGAAATAAAATACGATAACTTCCATAAACACGATATAGTGTAATCGAATAATTTATGATTGAACCATAAATAGAAACCATATGAAGTAAATTTTAAATTACATTTAAGAGCTTTTAAGGCAAATTAAAACAAGATTCTTGTTTTAGACACGTGAAATAATAGTAGGTAGTTAGTTGTTAAATTGATTGTCTATCATTCAAAACAAATAATATTGCAGGGCATATTCAATTTACAATCATGTAATAATCATCTATTGTGATACAAAAGTTTTAATTTATAATTTTTTCTATGAGTTATTTTGAAATATAATAATATATTAAAAAATATGTTTTAATTTACAAGTCAGAAACCGTGGAATTATAATGAAATGCAACATCAGCTCTATGTAAATTCAATAAATCATAAATTCAAAAAGGCACACGTAGAAAACTGCTTTTTATAGTCTCGACTATTTGAAAGAGAAAGTTTAAGTTTGATTTCGTATTTATTTATCAATGTTTAAACAAAGACACATTAATTTACAGCTGAGATTGTTTATAGTTCAATATGAACGTTAATTTACAATTTCTCCGAGCGTTGTAACAGCAAAAATATAATTTGATTTATTTTTCAATCTGTCAATTATGTATTGGAAACCGTAATAACGTTGATTTTTCAGCATGCCTGGTATTAAATGAACAGAATTTTTATTATTATAAACGCAAAAAATATTACCAATGTGTCTATCGTGTTAAATGTTACAACGATAATTAAATTGAAGCTAACGATTAATCGTCGCTTAAAATTGAATTAGTGTGTATGAGTGTACAATCATACCAGTATGAGCCCATGGTAGATTTTTTAGTAATCATAATATTGTTTTTAATAAAAAAATGTTATAAATTACTAAAGATAAAATTGATTTACTCTGAAGACACTGTAAACTGATGATCCAACAAGCAATCAAAAGATCTACAGAAAAATTGCAATTTAACTCTGATAAATATCAATTATTGATCACCAATGAGAAGATTTTAAAAAGGGAAAATAAGCCATCTCAAAATGACCACTATTCTGCATACTTAGGTCACATTTTCTGAATCGATGCATGCGAATTATTCCAACATTACATGAATGAACAATAAAGGGCACCAGAGGTTATCTTAAAAAACAGGTTATCCTGTTTATGCAACCTCGGTAATTGGCTCAATTTTCAAGAGATTTTTAATTGAACATGACTGGGATATGACAAAATGACATAACATCGCTAAACATTGACAGAACATCAATTATTGTTGGTATCTGAGATTAGTTTTATAAAATAATATAGTCGCGATGGGAAAAATAAGACAAAAGTGCACAATTCATACTTAATCAATGAGTATTATTAAAAAAATCATTAGGATGTGTTTATGTATTCTTTTTAGTTATGTAATAATATTACTGGCAATAATAATTGTTATTGTAATACAGTGTACTTAAGTGATTCTTTATAAATGGCTGAATGAATACTTACGTAGGTAAGTGAACATGGTTGTTTAAATCTGTTGCATCACAAGAGTAAGGAGGCTTAATATAATCGAGAGTCTGTGTTACACAATACAGATGTCAATGCCCCTTTTACCAGCTAGGTAAAAACAAATGGCGCACGTATATCGGCTCAGTTCGCAAAATGCGTATCCACTTCTTAAAAAATTATTGAATAAAAATTGGTAAAACCGATTCTCGGTTATCAAGTTCATTAGCACAGCAAAGCAAGAGAATGAAATTCTATTTTTATTAAATATATCTGGAATATAGGCATTGCAATTTGTAATGTTAATAAATTTTATCAAACTTTTCTTCAATTTGTATATGTATTACGAGCAACGTAAAGCTGTATCTGTTTCTAATGTGAACCGCACATACTCTCTGTGAAGTTACTAAAAAAGTGAGTGTTTTGATGCAGATAATTATATGCAGAGGGATCGATGTATGGAATAGATGGAAACGAAGATCCACTAAAGGACTTTAAATAATATGGAAGGGCAATCAAAAATCGGTTACAGTGGCGCAGAAATCTGCAAATATATACGTTGAAATGATGATTTTAACGAAGCTCGAAGTCCTATTTTTTATATGAGGTGAAATCAATTGAATATCATCCAGTTTCAGTCACTAACTCGTAAGTAAATTGTGAGAAAAATAAATAGATATGCATGCGATTGAAGCATAGCAGTTTTTTTGACCATAATACCCATCAACACAAAATCGTTAAGACCTCACAATGTTATATAATAAATTGATCTGCAAACGGCTTCAGATACAAAAACCCCATCAGTGGCAGACAACTATGAAGATTGAATCGGAAGACCATAATACATGATTATTCAATTGGAAATTAAAAATTTGGATAAAAATACGCTAGCACTCAACTACTGCAGACGGTATTTCCATATATTTAATACGAATTGAAGATTAAAGCTGGCTTCTACCATCAGTGTTATTAGAGACCTTAAAGCTGTATAAAAATAAATACCTAAATAAGTTTTTGAATATTGAAATGTGTAAGTTGTCAATTTGTGGTGAGGGCATAATATATAAAAAAGCACTATATGCTTTTAGTACTTAATCCATACTTTTATATTAATATTGTTTAAACTGACGAAATCAGAATTCTCTCTCACTGAGCGAAACCTACCGTGACCATTTTTTTACTAAATGGATTAAGTAATATAAGTTGTGTACCTCTATAAAAGTAAAATAAATGAATATGTTCATTTACTGATTATGGAACTATACTTGAAGAAACTTCTCAATGAGGTGAAATACGCATCGGTGGAATAATCACGCTATCAATTTTAATTGTATAATAAAAATGAATTTCCACAAAATTATTGTAGGATCCATTGAAAATATTTTTTTTTCTGAAGAATTAATACTTGTAACTCCACGTCTCTGTGCTTAGTGTAAATAGTTGTTATATCCGCTCCTCATAATGGCGAAGAAATAATGATTGATCTGTGTGTCTAGTTTCGCAATCAGAGTAAAACAAAATGAAGAATAAAAAATAAACATAACCCACTGCGTACGAATCGCTGAACCGTGTTAAATTATAAATTTAAATCACGATCAAAATGTGAATAAATAAATAAAATATTTCAACTGAATCAAATTTAAATACAAGGCGTCATTGTGTTTTTGTTGAATTTCATTGTAACACTAAAAAGTTTTAATGTAGATTTTCTAACTTGTATAGTTTAAATTCAGATGTGGGGAACCTTCGGCCTTTTATCTCCTTACTTTTTGCTTAATCTTATTTGTTCATTCAATTGTTTTCATTCATTTTTAAGTAAATACATCGCTCTTGAATGCGGCCGTACTAGACTACATATTTACATAAAAATGATCGCGGCCATACGAAACTAAAATGTTAAATCCGACTTCTGATTTAGTTGTTAACGTACTCCTGATGAAACATTTAGTAAAAAAATGATAGTCAACATAACATCGTATCGCTAATGTCATATTCACCGAAATATACGAATACATTTTCATTTTACTGCTTTCAGAATCAAAGAAATGTGTTTTAATTTTATTAATAAAAAAAAAAGATTTTTTACATTTTAGGTTTTCGTCTGATCTATGACCGCTGTTGTACGTTACAAAATGTATGAAAAGTATTGGATATCGGTATTCCATAAAGTTCCCACACACTGTTTAGCTTTCTTTACGCTTAACCGGATGGTTGCCAATAACGCGCAACTTTCCGTTAATGGAACGCCGCTTATACAAAAATGACGTCGTTGGACGTTCCGCTTTAAACGAAATTTTACGAATGTAAATCAATTATTTAAAATATACAAATATGTTAAACACATAACGACAACGACACAACGATAAAGCTAAAGCAATGAATAGATTTGTGGTGGGTTAATCGAAAAAAATTCGCGACGTACGACGTACCGCCATACATACACTTACCAGCAGTTAAAAAGTTAAAACAGAAGAATGCATGAATTAACCGAAAAAGTGAGACATATTTTTTAACTAAAAATAATCTAAACTTTCAGGAAACAATGTCTCCGGTAGCACGTGATAATTATAAAGATATAGATTACCACCAGAAATATCAATGGCATTGTTTTTAGTGCCATGTTGATTACATTTCAATTTATAATAAACAGTGATTATCTCAGATGACATAACCGTTTTCACGATCGAAGACACTGGTATTTTTTACCGACGTTCCAGTCTGATTGTTGCCTGATTTAAATGAGAATCGTAATCTTACAGTGTATTTTATTTATACGCAAAAAAGCTGTTTTTTTAATGCCATTTTAAAACTTTTTCTAATTCACACCATTTACATCAGTGAAAACTGATAACATAATAATGGACTCGGGTGCATTCATATCTTCTAATGATACTGCCAGTAATGATATGCTTTTTTGTATCGATTAAAATTGTAAGTCGTTTTCATCACAGTAAATAATGCCTTACTCGGGCACTGGAGTCATATATTTTTTAATTCCACTAGCAGAGTATTGTATCTGAATTAATTCCATTTTTTTTAATGTTTCTCAATGTACAAATATTATACTTGTTTTTGCCTTTTTCTTTCACATACATGTATATAAATATCAGTAGGTTTTAAATTGCAAACGATTACGTTTAACGATATTTATATAATGATACAAAAACAATAAATAATTATTGAGAGATTCAATAAATTCTATAAATTTAAATTCAAAATGGGATGCGTTATGGCTCATAAAATAATGTTTCAAATGAACTGTTTGGTGAAGGCTATCTGCATTGATTGCTTGTACAAGTTTCTAATATAATTTTATATTGTCGTTCAACGTTTTAATGTTTCATCGTATTAACATAATGCTATATCAACTAAATTTAATGACCAACTGACATGTTATGTTGTCATTTTACTTTTAAATACCCGTTTTAATAAAAATTCTTTAATTACTCAGTATCTTGTGAAAGGTTTATGGATATATTTATTTAGAAACGTCTCGCGGCTGTATATTGTCAAATTAAATTAAGCGGCTGGCTTAGAAAGATGATTCGATTGAAGAATGCTTGCATTCACAAACCGAACACCTGTAAATATTTGCATAAAAAGTGATTATCTTTCAACCATTAGCCATTACATGATTACATAACTCAATCGTTTGATAGGCATGCTCAAGAATCATAAACTCTTAGTTAGAAACTTAAGTGTTTACCTAGTACAGTCATAATGGCATTAACTAACATCAAGTGAATATAAAATCATTGCATAGACAAATAGCAACCTCTACATGGTATAACCAGATTGAAATTTATGTAGTAATCAAATTTTTTTAAAAAAACATTTTTGTTGACTTAAATACTTATACGGGGTATTAAAATATAGATTCTTTGTGTACACATTTGCTTAACTAGTCCATTATCTCCAAAACACGATTATTGAAAATGGACATAGGAGTCGAGTGCGAGAATATGGCAATTTTCATTGACCACATGTTTTCAAAATAATGAACTCAGTTAACTTTTTCGTACCACTAACTTCTACAAGATTAACAGCTTGTTATGTTATTTTTGTGTATAGAATAATGTAGATTAGGTTATTTATCTTATAAAATAGAAAAATTCATAACTCGTAAGTTAGTAAAATGCTCTGAAAATTAATTAAGTGAATATATAATCACCAAAAGTGGCAAAATTCTTGCAAGGTTTTATTTATTTAAATGTGTTCTTCTACCTTTATAGATAATATTAAGATAAAAACGTATTAATGTCAAAGGAAGATATGTATGCTTGAGCCTGCTGACATTCATAACATATTCAATTGTATGCCGTACTATAATATTTTCGAATCAATATTATTCAAATTCCCAAAATGACTTTTATTTGTAAATATTATACAGATCGTATTATGCTTTAGAAATGTTTCCGAAACATACGACCACCAACTTAAATATTCAAGATACCGGAAAAACATCATCTTTTCGGCGTTTACCGTTTAAAGAAACTTGGGATGTTAGAAATATAGTTTTGAAACAGGTATCATCGAAAAATATGTTCAAATTAATTCGCAATAACTATATTGTAAGTCAATTCTATACGTAAGACTCAACCATGTCTATTACTTATGATAAGTAAGATACTAATTGAGTTTTACTGAAAATAAAACTACATTGTTTGTTGAAATTAGGCTCTATCGACTGTTATATCAGTCTAATAAATGAGATTATTATTCAGTTTGCATAACTCTTCATTTTAATTATTCCGCAATATGATATTGCTCATAAAACTTCCGGTAAAAATAGCTTATGAGAAGTTTGCTTATGTGAACAGTGAATGATATTAATTGCTAAAGAGAGAATTGTCCATACGTGACATAAAAAATGTAAACGTAACGTTTACCGAAGTATAATCCGTGTGAAATTAAATGTACATTTTATTTGTCTGATTTAATAAAGATTGTATCTCTTTGTCGTGTAAGCGATGTATTTCAAATTTTTAGCATAGTATTTGAATCAAAATACTTCAACTTAAGAACCGAATTTCTGACATAAACATAATAAATTGAGTGGTTATAAAAACAATTCATTCAAAACAAATAATATTTACACCTTTGGCAATTAGAATCAGACTTCTTCCATGGAAGAGTCTTAAAGATTTACATTTTTAACGTGCAAGTGTAACTCAATTGTGTCAAAGGTTTATTAGTCAGTATTTAAAGCTTATTATTAATACAGATATAAAAATTTACCTTATATAAACTTGTTGTTAAGATCAGTGTTGACACGGTGCGAAATATATTTTTTGCTAGTGATATTTTACGGTTAAATAGCATAGATTATCATTGTGATACTCGGTAAAAGGTATAATAAATTAGCTTTGGATGAAAACATATATTGCAATGACCGCGAGAACATAGACGATAACGTATTTGAAGTACCAACAAAACTTCTTATAATTATAAACACGTGCCTAAGAAGGACATATTATATTATTTCAATAATACTTCATTCTTCAGTGGGCATGTAAATACAAAACAATTTTTGAAAATTTCCTTCAGAGCATAACGGGATTTCATCAAAGGAAAAGAACCCACAGGTGACATATTCCATTGCCTATTAATAAAAATATTGAATTGGTAGGATATTCCTAATGACGCACATAATGTATGACGTAGCCTATAACTCGAGTCTCCGTGCTCCAGAACACTCTACGAATAATTTACGTATGAATTGCCGTTAGCGTTCCCGGAATTGAACGAAAAGCGACTGTACGACCCCGCCGCCTGCCCATCCGCCCTCCCTCCTCCAAGGTCAAGGTCAAATCTTCCTCGCCCAAGGTCATATCGAGTTTGTCCAAGGTCATTCTTGTTTCCCGCGTTGTAAGGCGACGGGTGAACCTGTCTCGTCTGATACAGCGGGACCGATTGATAGGAAGGGTTCTGTTGGTAATTTTGGGTCTGCTGCAGGCTCTGCTGCTGTTGGTATTGCTGTTGGTACTGCGGCTGATTCTGCAGCAAAGATCTATGCTGGACAAACTGCTGGGCAGGTTGAAGTATTTGTTGATTTTGAAGATGTTGATAAGTCTGTGCTTGATTGTTTTGTCCGTTTTGTTGCAGCTGGTTATAGTACAATTGCTGCAACTTCTGTTGCGTCTCATGATTAATGTATATTTCCATAGAAGGCTGAATCAGGGACTTTTCTGAAGTCTGCTCTCTCTTTTGTTCATATTGATTCACTTGACCTCCGTTCTGTGATCGCAAAAGCTGTTGTTCCTGCGGATGCCTGAAGTTATCAGCCCTTCTGTGGATTGCAGAGGGAGCCACTGGATACACCAACTGAAAATTCGCATCGTTCACATTGAGTGGAGCTTCGAATACTGTGCGCGACTGTTGTTCTAGATTAGAAGTCAACACTCTTGGCACAGGGGGCCTGTACGTCGTCGGCCTTACATCGCCGCTATCTTCGAACTTGTTCGGAGTCTTGCTGGATTGTTGTTGGTCTGCGGCAGTGCCGGACGATGAGGACTGGGAGGAAGACGACGGCCTGCCGGAGGAGGAAAGGAGTTCCTGGTTTCTTTTCTGCAACAACAGAAAAAAACGGGTGCTCTTCATTTGATCGGTTGTGACGTTTTTCAGGGCGGGCGGATGGCAAAAAGCAGGTAGATGATAGCAGTAAAACGTAAGGGTATTTCCTATTAAGCAGTTTGAATAAATAAGGCAATCTATGACCTATCAAAGATTCTCCGTAATAATTCAGGCCTATAAAAATAACGGGGAATAAATATATAGGACTTATTTTTATGTATCCTTTTTTCTAACATACCATACTTTGACAGTTAAACTCCTGCAGAACCAAGTATTTCCATAATTTAAAAAAAAGTATCGCTAAAATGTGTGACAACGTAACGTAACCTCGTCAAAAAAACTCCAATCAAATATTTTTTGTACATATATTGAAACATAGATTATTAATTTCTGCGTTTAAAAAATAAAGTTGTCGGTGAAAAAATATTGCTCATAAAAATAGATATTCATTAACCTTTAAATAACATAGATGAAGATTATAAATAAGGCATAAGCTGGTTTAATAATAATAATCGACAACTTGGTTTTTACACGTCTCAATTAGTAACACTTAAAAACTGGTCCCAAAAAACAATAAAATTAACGAATTTGAAATATTTTATAAAATATCTTTTCGAACATATTAAAAACGCTTTTTTAATTATATTTCATTTCAAATAATTGAAATGGTTTATTATTTTTACGATTATGGCATTAACAATGTAATACCACGAACATTTATTGCAGCATCTTATCTCAGATTGAAACAAAAAGTTTTAGATGTAACATCTAAGGCAAGTTGTCGTTTCCAAGAAATCAATAAGCTCGTAAAGCAACTTATTCGCATCAGCTTCATTCCCATTGATTTTCAAGTCAAGAAAATTTAAAACAAAATCTATATAGATAATTATTCCGCAATAATTAAAATGTAAACAGTTGTAAAGAAAGATTGTTGTAGCTATTTTTAGTAATAAATCAGCATGTTAGTTTATTTTCATTTATTATTTTGGCTTATAACTTTACCGTCACAGGAAAATATTATCATGTATGCCAGGGTTTGAAATGGAAAATGTCACAAACCGGAACGATCTCTTTTCATCAATTACGCGCACTGTTTTTAGCATTAGAGTTATTGATAACATTTTGAGGTACCTATTTTGAGACAACTGGAACGCAAAATTTTGCTTATTCACAAAACAATGCGCTCCTTTCAAATTCTATCTTTATCGATACTTTATTACCTATCTAGTCGAGCTCTAGATTATTGTAGATTTTTACGTATAATTATTTTTTTGACAATCTTAATACTTCACTCAAAGTATAATCCATGGTCCCTGAAATGCGACTTTTATATCAGAATGAATTGGTTATTCTTTAACGCTTGTAAAGAAATAATATCTTAGCTTCATATAGATCATGCTTGAACGATTTTATGATATTTATGGTCGTTATCTATAACACTGTGTAGTGCAATTTATATATTAGCAGTGTAAACTAACAAATTCGATTGTTGGATAAAATTCCGATTGTGTGCACCCGCCAAGTATATGTTTCAAAAGATAAGTCGTCACTTCAAAGCCGATTTCTTTAATTGCCAATAAGTAGATATTGCCTATACTTTATAAAAGATTTTGACACACTTGGCTTATTCACCGTTCATCTTATTTTCGATAATTATCAAGATCACAAGTGTAACGGAAAATTTTTAAAAAATCTGATCGCAAAATCATAAAGAAAAATTTTACTATATCAATTTGGTGTATAAAATAGTTACATTGTGTTTGTTCTACAAAAATGCACAAATCATGTTTGTCAAAATTTTTCATTCAATTTTAATTAAAAATCAGTATGTAAAAAAACGGATTCTCGATCGAATGTATATTTTAAATTTAAATCACTCTTGTGTGTTACATAAAATGTAAGTTAACTCAATGAATTCGCGGCAAATGCAAAAACGATTCTTCTTGCAGTCTGATATTATCTTTTACCAAAAAATGATATTTTTTAAATATAAAGAATAATAATAAAACTATACCTTATATAAAATAAATATTTAGTTGGCATTACCTTGATAGAGGCCCTATTATATTATCGTAAAACATAGCAATTTATTTAGTTTTTAAAGAATTTTGCTTTACTTCTACATCGCGCCTTTTTCAGAACAATTGTAGTTCTGACGATGATGTGATGCTGAAATAGCTATGAACATTACATAATTGTTACTTCTTCTTTGTCTTTAAGAAAACATTCCTTTTTTGAACAGCAAAAGTTAAGTATTTTTTCTCTCACTCACAAAATTTTCATGTTCAAACATTATATTCATATAAATGCTTTTACTAGTGAAAGGTTTAAGGAGGAATACGTTATTCTGTGAATTATTAAAGGCGACGCAAGCCTCATGTTGGCAGCCCGCGCCTCAGCTGGTTTAGAAAGGAGATATACGAGTTCTCTCCCATGATCTCATGTTCGCTTATTTAAACGGTTTCCTTTTTCGGTCTTCATAATACCTATAACTTTGTATCATTAAAAAGCAGTATTACGACAACACGGGTCAGAGTATATTTAATAACAAACTCTTTTATCGAAGTTCTTTACAATTAATTTACTTTTTTATAAGTAAAAAATAAATATCTGGTATTAGATACAGCTAGCAGTCAAGGCGTCAGATATTTTAAATATATTCGATCACGTGAGATAAACTCAAATATAAATTTTAATAAAGTCACTTGACGTCAACTCGAGAAGAAAAGACATTACAAACAGCCATTTCCAAGATCCCAAATTTAAATTGAAAAAATCTTAATTTGATATTGACCTTGCCATGGTTTGAACCCAGACCCACTTGATCGCAACTTGGTCGACACTTATTATATAATATTAAAAAACAAAAATACTGTTATATAAAGTAAGATGCTGTCAGATTAAAGTGGAAAACTCGTAGATCTTAATATCCTGAAAATGATATTAAATACCACTAATGGCGTGAATTTATCTTATCTGTGAAATTTGACAATCTTCAATAATTTTCTATATAAATATACTATACGCCGGTCTTTTTAAATACTAAAAATAAATACTAAAAAAAATATGTATGAGAGACTCAATTTAAAAATAAAAGTTAAGTCAGTTCTTATATAGGATAATCAAATTAAGATTAGCAGGATGCCTGCAACGATCTCTTCTCTTTGATTCAAGATAATTTCTTTTCTTGTAATCATTACAAATACATTTAAATCATGATATAGGTAACTAGTGTACAAATTAATACATATACTAATATTACTGATGTAACACATTCACCTAAAGTTTATTGATTACTTAACTGCATCTGTATAAGTAATAAAATAGTTATGTATTTCTAACCCCTTATTTATTTACACATAATTGGTAGCTATAATATTGCATTAGATACGTATTGAGCCGCGATACTAAGGCCGTGATAATATTGATAATAAAGCTGTTGTAACGCTCTGAAGGACGCCCGTTCAAGTCCTCGGTGCAACTCTTCAAAGTGAATGCTAACTCGACCCACATTTGGATCTTTTCTCAAATGTCATTCAATTTATTGTACAGGTGAGAGATTGTAATCGTGCATGAGATAGGTGAGGTACGGTATTATGTGCACTTACATATTAAATATAACTATTATTATTGATGTCAAATACGGCTAATGGAGTCAATTTAAATAATCGATATTTTCGAAAGGTTACGGTAGAAGTATCTTAATATCAGTTGCAAGCCCACGATAGGTAAATTAAGCGATTATGTAAGTATCGAGAAAGATTCGCTATTAAAAAGTTAACTTTTAACCTTATCCTTCATTCTATAGTCTCTATGGATAGGAGGTTGAACGACTGGCTTACAATAAATACAGTTAATGTCAAAAATACCATTAGTATATCCTCCAAATTCCAAAAGAGAACATGAAAAAAATGATATTATAAAAAAGGTAATTCACTCAATAAAGCAAATTTGTTAATTTTCTTTTTTGAATTATTTCTTATACCGACTTATGTACGCTAAACATGTGAATCACACGAACTTTTGTTAAATAAGAACTAGTTGTTTTAAATGCACTATACCAACTCTCTTTTCGAGGAGGGTAAGTATAAAATAGTAGGGCAAGGAATGGGTTAGAAATAACTACATTACATTGTATTCGTTCCATTAGGATAGAAGATAGGTTAGGTTAGGTTAGGTGGAATGCAAACATCACAGACATCCTTTCATTTGAATAAAAATTCAGTCCATGACCCCTACAACTGAATAAGAAGAACGCCTATGAACGTATATCAACCTCTTTTTTCCATGTCCGTTCCCAACGTGGAGTATATCAAGAGGATTTTTTCAACGATAACTGCTTGTTACTCAGTTGCTCAACCTCTCTTTTTTGAAGAGAGTAGGGACAGAATGATAGGGCTAGTACAGGACTAATCGGTTAGCAGCTAATCGCTCTCGCTACGCCCCGTGAGGATTGGATGGGTGGGAGGGTGTTTTAGACATCACAAACACTCAGACTACGAACAGAAATTCATAAATCGATTTAAAGATCAACTTACGCAAACCGTCCGCACCAGGAATCGAACCCGAGACATCTGTAATCGTAGCCAACGACGCTACTAACGGACGCCGACAGACTCAATCTCTTACAAGACAGATTAATCTCTTACAGGACAGAAATTTAAAGAAAGAAAAAATCTAAATCAATCAATTAAAAATAATATTGCATATTGAATACTTAGCTTATATTTTAAGAATTTAATTCATAGAAATAACGCAGTTTTATTGTATCATAAAACAAGTTTTAAAACCCATATGTAAGATTTTTTGTGTCCGAAAATAAAAAATCTCTGTCTCCTTTAGTAGATATAACTCTACTCGTTAAGTGTATGCATAACATCTGAGAGTCGTGCTGGTTTTGCAAGAGATTGGGTTCAACGAACCACTTCTCGCCTGATCAACTACAATGACTCACTTTCAAAACTTTATATTACACATTTTTGGTACAAAGTACATCTCTTTATCGAGCCTTCTTTTTATCTAATTAATTGTAATTAGATACTTTCGAAATTAAAACGAGAGCTAATAGAGACAAAATAAAAATTCATATCCCTGCTACAAGCATTGTGTTACAATAAAATTTTCTGAAAGGGTAGAGATGGAAAAAATTAGTAGTTTGTTTATCAAGAAGAACTAACTGAAAATGTCCATATAGGGATACCCGTGGGCTCTGCAACCGAATAAGAATAACGTTCAAGAGCATTGAACACTCGGCTGTAAGGCAGGCACTGACAAAATATAATATGTCTGGTAGGTTTCAATTGTTATCAGTTAGATATTGAAAAATCTAAGCATACATAATGTATTTTCAATAAGACATCGTGAACAAAGAGGTGCACACCGCTAACATTTTCAGATATTATTACTGGAAGTACTTTATTTAAATCTATGAGAGTTTGAGACTATTCATCATTAAATCTTGCGTTATTTAGGACATTTAGGTGATGAAGTATGAATTCTTACAATATTATTCTTTTCTCATCATGACTATTTTCGACCATACAATTGACAAATCCAGATATATATTAAGATATTTTAACTGTCCACATATTCAAACAATAAAATCTATGTCATGTGCAATTTTCTGTTGAATATAAATCATAATACTAAAAATCGATACTTAATTTTGATAAGTAGGAATAAATTTTCATAAAAAAATAATTATTGATAACCAGCATTATAAATCGTTGAAAAACAAATTAAAATTTAATTAAGAGAACTTAAATATACCGATAGCACAGTATATATATATATATTATAATATACAAAATCTGACACACTTTAAGACCACAAAACATACATAAAAATAAATATGCATATATGTTATTAGTATCATCTGCGTAAAATTAATATTTTAATATATATATTATAATATAAATAAACATAATATTTACATTCATGCATAAGTAAAATAACTAAATTTTATGTGGTGTATCTATTTCACAAAATATTTTTTCCGCTTGTTTTCTTATCTTCTAAAAACACCCACGTTCTTAGTTACTTATTTTATTGTGTTTAATAATCCTAACTAATTAGATGTCAATAAAACAGTTAATTTTAATAATGATAAAAAAACAGGACAAAATCAGCAAATGACATTTTGTCGATAACTAATGACTCCAGGTGTGCAATTTTAGTTCTTTTCCCACGGCACGGTCAAGTGAATGAAATTTAAATTTTCATGGCCACATAAATCTATAAATATAAAATTCAATTTCAACCGAAACTTGTTAGATTATGCAACACAAAAGAGATTTTTTTACTCATAGAGCGACGGTAATATTTCAAGTCTACTGAGTCACTAAAAAACACTTTTTTTCGATCGTTTTTTTAAGATTTATTAAATGACCACCTCATTCTTTTTAAACTGAAACATACAATACTTGAAATATATATCACTTCTTTCAAATGTCGTTTCATGATTATTATTATTTAAAAAACAAGTATTACAATAAAACATCGGGCGAGAGATATACTATAAATATTAATTTTCCATTATCGAACTATATTTTATTGTATTTATTTATTAAATAGTTTTTTTAAATGTGAAGTCAAATTAACACATAAATGAATAATTTTCATTCGATTTGTCACTATTAAATTATTGTATAGAGCAGGAATCTCCAAACTATTTACCCTAATTTTCACACTGACTCCTCCACTAAGTCTTAAGAGCCAAGACCTAGCTAGCTCATCATACCAACATACTGTAGTTTTGAATTATGCGCAAATTTTCATATTAGGACTAACTGGTGAGTGAGATATCTATGGCGCAGGGCGCGAGGGTGGACTCCGCTCATTGTAAATTTTAATGTAATCAAAAACTAGGGCGGGCCGGATACTGCTGGGTGCTCGTGGGCCGTAACTTGAAGAACCCTGGTATAGAGTATTGACCAATTTATAAATTTATGATTTCAAAAAAAACCTCACAATGAAGTATGACATTTTTTTATAAATTGTAATAGAGCAACAACATTATAGTACAAGTTCTGTGGAGGATAACAGGTAAAAAACTTCACCGATATGAAAAAACAATGAATGAACGGTATCCATCCACGCACAACCAAGTAGGAGAAAGGTTGAAAACAGTTCACCACTCGGCTACGGTACCAACTTAATCTTACTGGGCATATCATTACCAAAATAAGACGAAAGTGTTATCTTGGTGAAAAAACGACTCAATTTTTTTTTAAATAATATTAAAAACAAAAATATTTTTTTGGGTCACAGAAAAGGTGTATAATAAGGTTAATAAGAATATTAAATATTCTAATAAAGTATCGAACAAAAAAGAAACATTTTCAGTTTCGTTTTATCGTTCTTCAAAAGACAAACGTTAATCTTTTTTAACATATTTTTTATAGAATATTAAAAGTTCATTTAAAAACGTGCTTATGCCAGAGTTGCTGATCTGAAATATAAAATTTATTACACCACGATTTGACCTTGTTTGAAGTAAAGGCATACGGTAATAAGTTACGCTTAAATCCATATTGAACTGTCTATTTACTAACATTGTGATATTCTGACAGAACCATCTTCAAATTAATATAATAACACTTTAGTATTACTTACCTGCCAACAAATGTAAAATACAGCTAACAACAAAAACATGTATTCTGTGTAAGGTAAATGTACCAGTAGTTGACCGCTTAAAAGAAAAATTCAATAAAAATAACGATCAATGTTTAGCATTAGACCGAATGACAAAACATCATGATCAAGTGTCTTAATTAATATGTTAAGACAAAAATTAGGAATAGGCCTATTACAAAAAAGTTGTGTTCAATTTTTAACAACCATGTTAATGTTTCAGTAGTTGACCATCTAACAAATTGAAAGTTCCAGTAGTTGGCCACTTTTTTTTCAATAGTTGACCATGTCTAATCAGAGGGTTTCATGACAACAGAGTTGAATCACGTAGCATACGCTTACATTCACTGATATCCTTAAAAATTCTCCTAAGAAATCTATCTTTATATATAAAAATGAAGATTTATTTGTTTATTTGTCTATATGCATCTCTTTACTATTCATCCGATTTCGATCAAACTTTGGTGAGTTGTTGTGCGCACACCCGTGAAGGTTTCCGAAGAAAAAAAATTTAAATCTAAAATCTAAAAAAAAAATTTAAAAAGGAAGCAAATACGTACAACTAGCGACATCTCTGAACCAGACGAAAAACAAACAATATTGTTTATCAAAAATTGAGGTCTCCACGAGGCCTGCGGACCTTTACCCGGCCCGGTTACTGGGCCGGGCTCGGGCGGGTAAAAACATTTCAGATTAGGGCTCGGGCTAGGCCAGGGTAAAGAATTCAAATTTAAGACAAATATTTCGTACTATTTTCGAGTCATGAGTCAGACATAAGGTAATAGTTTTCATATCTTAAATAATTTATTTCACATGTGCTATGAGCATCGTTGGAAATATGGAAACAATAACATTTAATTTTTGTATAAATAAATTACTGTATTAAAAAATAAATCGGCCTTTTTTGGGCTGAGAAAAATAAATCTGGGCTTCGGGTCGGGTTCGGGTAAGGAGTGTTATATTGAGACTCGGGCTCGGGCTGGGCCAGGCCTGAAGATGACGGGCTCAACGAAAACACAAACCCTTCTTTCTTTAAATGGCATTGGAACGCATGCCGGGTACTAACTAGTTTTAAATAAAATAATGACAGCATTAGTGTTGTTTTCAAATGGCCGCTATGACACCTCAATGACATGTATGGTGATGTGTTTGCTCCTCAATCCGACAAAAGATGGTTTCACTTGTCTGAATAATTTAGAGCAATTCCAGGACTTCGTTTCCTATTTTGGGCACTTTTATTGAAAAACGGTCAACTACCATTACATTTACCTAAATGGAATAAGAACTATAATATCAGGCGAATTCTTTTATGAAACTTTATTGATTACTAATTTTTGATGGTTTACAAAACTATCAAAAAGTAAAAAAAATTTTTAGATCCAAATCTTCATTTTTATATATAAAGATAGATTTCTTGGGAGAATTTTTAAGGATATCAGTGAATGTAAGCATCTGCTACGTGATTCAACCAAGAGTGATCTTACAAGAAGCTCTGAGGCAACTCTGTTGTCATGAAACCCTCTGATTAGACATGGTCAACTATTGAAAAAAAAGTGGCCAACTACTGGAACTTTCAATTTGTTAGATGGTCAACTACTGAAACATTAACATGGTTGTTAAAAATTGAACACAACTTTTTTGTAATAGGCCTATTCCTAATTTTTGTCTTAACATATTAATTAAGACACTTGATCATGATGTTTTGTCATTCGGTCTAATGCTAAACATTGATCGTTATTTTTATTGAATTTTTCTTTTAAGCGGTCAACTACTGGTACATTTACCTTACACAGAATACATGTTTTGTTGATAGCTGTATTTTACATTTGTTGGCAGGTAAGTAATACTAAAGTGTTATTATATTAATTTGAAGATGGTTCTGTCAGAATATCACAATGTTAGTAAATAGACAGTTCAACATCTTTATTAAAACTTTATTGATTACTACTTTTTGATGGTTTTGTAAGCCTTAGCAATAAATAAAAAAATTTAATAACCACAGTTAATGTTTTATTTTCGAGAATTTGCCTTCAGCAAATATTTATTTTACTGAGGGCATCATTTAGTTATAAACTTTTAAGATATCTTTTGACATTTAATTTGAATTTTTTTCATTGTAAGCAAGTTAGTTAGCTTGCCGTCGACTCAGTGGCGCAGTGTTCAACGTCGTTGCTTACGGCTACCAATGTCTCAGATTAAAGTCCGCGTACGGAGGTTTCATAAATTGATTTTTCAATCGATTTATGGATTTCTGTTCGTAGTCATGAATTTTTGTGATATCTAAAATTCCCTCCCACTAACCCGATCATAAAAAACGGGGCGTAGTGAGACCGATTAGCTAATCACTAGTCATATTCTAGCCTTATCCTTATATCCCTACTCTTTTAAAAAAAAAAAAGAGGTTGAGTTACTGAGTAACAAGCAGTTC
Source organism: Himalopsyche phryganea (assembly GCA_022494535.1). Classification (NCBI taxonomy): domain Eukaryota; kingdom Metazoa; phylum Arthropoda; class Insecta; order Trichoptera; family Rhyacophilidae; genus Himalopsyche; species Himalopsyche phryganea. The sequence continues at coordinate 1,624,735 of JAGVSL010000035.1, read as the reverse complement.
TCGTAGAAAACTTAGTTGAGATACCTTCGTCAGGATGCCATATGCTACACGTTGGAAGCGGACATGATAAAAAAGTTAATTAAGATTTTAACAGATCAAGTGATGTACACAATTAAATCACGTACAGCAAGCATCTGCAACAATCCGAAATCGCATTTCAAGAAATCACAATCTTAGCCAGTATGGCGTTACGTGTGCTGCTTTCATTCGTGCGATATTACATGTTGATGATTGCATTTGCTATATTCGAGACTATTTGTATTTAATGACAAATAATCTGTCACTTTTAAGGTGTTAACTGTCAATTCTTGTCAATATATTTTAACACAAATTTTTTGCACTATTTCCACATGTCTATAATTCTCAGGACGGGTTTTGCTCATCACGAGCATTATCAACTGATATAATGAAATAATCTGTGTCAAAAAATTACAGTTAAAACTGAAAATATTAATAACATGTTATGTATACTATTTAACTATTATACTCTATTAATTAAAAAATATTTTAGAAAATAAAACACAATTTGTTTTTTTACTGCTTTCACGATAACGGTTTCGCTCATTGCGAATATTATCAACTGAACTTAAAAGTGATTAATTAAAAAATATGTTTATCTACAACAATATTGTTTTATAACTGAAAAACTGATTAACATTTACAACGTGTAGAATTAAGCGGTATTTACTGAGGCTTGTTTTTATTTTAAGATCATTTTTGATATTTATTATATGTTTATTAAAAATTACGCACACTTAGAAGTAAATTATGTGAATTCACATTTTTACCGCAAATAAGCCGGCAAATTAAGTGAAATAAATTCCGATACTAACTGTACGTGCTTATCAGCATAATAATTATGTTTTCGCACGAAATATTTTTCAACAAATTCAAGCACTACATAATCAAATTAATTTGTAGTTATTTTAAGTGTTACAAGTTATTTTTACTTCTTCTTAAAAGATGCTGCACACTCCAATAAATAAGTGTGCTTTTAAGGTATTTTGCTTCTCCGCAAAAGTAACTAACTGTACGCTGATTACTCTGTACGTAAATCATTCAAAGGTGTAAGTAATGCTTTGATGTTTCTGTATAACGCGATTATAACGCGATTATAACGTCCGTACAAATTATAAGTCATACACCAGTGGAGCATACAACCTCTCAAGATGACATTGTTTTAAGCGTGACAATGATTTTATAATATTTTCACATTATCAAATATTTTATTTAATAACATGAGTTGATTTATGGAGCAAAATATTTCTAGAATTATCATTAACCCTTCCGTATTCGTGGTGAAACAACGAGCTTGGCATTTAAACCTTTAAATTATGTGTGAAATAGGTCATGTAAAAAATTGAAAATCTTGCTATTTGTAAATAAAATAGTTCTACATATTAAAATACAATACAGTTTACGTCTTCCTTGTATAATTAATCAAAATTTGAAAACCTCGTCATTTCACCATCGAAAAATAGAAAATTATAGTATAGTAACAGTCCGAAATGCATGACCGTACCGTGTGCAACCGTTTTATTTCAAACGGCACCGAAACACGTCTCGAGCTTGTTCTGCTATGAATAATTTAGATGCTTACGCCTTTCGATAATTTTGCATGTATTTCAAGTTTTAAACACAAAATATGACCTAAAATAATTATTACATAAAACTCTATCTCACTTTTTTGAAATTGTCGTTTCGCTTTATAAATGCGTTTATATGACAAAACCCACACGGTAACGAAATGTGACTGCATGAGATCCGAAGCGATTTTTTTATCATGAAAATGGGAAGGTTAAACAACGATTTGCTTACTAAGTTTTATACGATATGAACAAACTTTTAATCAGTCTTTCGGAAACCACAAAATATCAAATTTATTATTAATATTATTATTTATTACGCCTAATTGAGTCAACGCAGATATTTAGATTGTTGACGATTTTTCTATAACTATGAACGTACCGTCTTTTTCCGAAAATAAGACAATGTCTTCTATCTTTTTTGGTCCAAAATACGTGCTAGGGCTTATTATCGGGGATGGTTTACTTTTTAAATAAAATACCAGTCCATTTGGTGGCATTTTCAAGTCCAGTTGACACAGGTTATTGTAGTCTGCTCCCCATTTTCGAACCATACGAAGATCCAACATCTTTTCTTTGCAGAATGCTACAAGATTTACTTCCCAGGTGTCCTCGACGATTCCCTTTTTATACTCGACAGAATAGCTCTTTCTTTTTACTCACGTTTTATTTATATTTTATGATTTACAAGGCAGAAATGCACAAACGTTGTACCTGCACCGTTACTGTATTGCTCACTTATATTGTAAGGTAAGTAAATTCTACACTCTAAATTCCAGGAATTAATTTTGGCACCTGCGAGTGCATTGCTTGCAAGGAACTGTAGACGTAAGGTATTTCTCGGATTTTTTCGTTCCAAACTGTGCAATTCTCGGAAATATTTGGCCAGCTAGAGGTACTAAGCTCTAGAGCATTTTTTAACGAATTATATTTTTCATATTATTTTAACTAGAAGTTATTTTTGTTTATATTCCGAAAAATTCTGAAAATCAGACTAGGGCTTATTTTTGGAGGATGTCTTATTTTCGGAAAAAGACAGTAAATAACTTTTTATTTTAATTGATTTCATTCATTTCCTGTATATTTCAAAAATATCGATAATAATGTGTGTTCTTAAGTATATATATATATGTATCTGTATGCGCATCATGAATAAAATTAAAGTAAAATTATAGCTTCATCAGGGTACATTTAAATTAAAAATCAAAATATTACAATATTAAGTGCTCTAATTACCAATAGTTAGTGTTAAATGTTTATATTCTTACCTGTGGACTGACTCCCAACATTTTCAGAGATGGGGGAACATTTATGACTTCAGGGATGCGAATGTGGCCAAAATCTACTGTGAAAGCCTCACACCACACTCCGAAATGTCCAATGTCAAAGATGGTCAAATCCTAATAAAAAAACATAAAATTTCAAATAATACTGCTTAAGACTCTTTTGAACAACTTTGTCTTTTAACATATAACGTCTCTTATTAATATTATGAAATAAAAATTAATAATAAAAAAATTACCGCTGGCATAGTCAGAACGATTGTCTTATGGTCGTAAATCCTCAAAGGAGTCACCTTTCCGTTTTCGTCAGGAATCCTAATTCCTTGTGGTGATGGTTTGTCTCCACGTCCTACCCAAAATTTTGCATCTAAACAAAAATAAAATAAAATTTTACTTCTTACAAATAGCAGATTAAATTTCAAATGCCAGATTTATTTACCGTAATAGTAAAAAATCATTCAACCAACTACAAACAATAAAAAATATCAGCATAATGAATATATTATTTATTAAGATAAAATTATTAACAAACGTACATACACAAATAGAATTCCATGAGAAAAAAATTACATATAGCTTATAAATTATTTTATAATCTGGCTTATTATATTATTAAATATACAACACTCAAATAACAACAAAAAAAATAATCAACCGATTTTTCCTTGTTTTTTGTTAGCAATTTCGAAAAAAAAGTGATTATTTCTTTGTACATCATATAAAATCAGTGTTTATTTAGGTACATTATAAAAACAGGAATTTATATAAAAACAAAACTGTGTTAAATTGTACAAAAATGCACTTCGACTTTATTATGTCGAGGAGCATGTTTTCTAACTCAATATTTATATCCTAGTTCACCATGAAAAGAGGGGTTGAACAACTCACTAACAGCCATATCTCATTAAAACACCTTTGTTGAAATGATCCCATAAAATTCCATATTACGCTTTATAATGAAAGCTGATATGGTTTAAAGAATATATGAGTATAATGGCTGTAATAGTATTTTATTTTTACGATTTATGGATTTCTGTTCGTAGTCTGAGTGTTTGTGTTGTCTGAAACTCACTCCTCACCCACCCATCTTATCCGCACGGGACGTAGCGACAGCGATTAGTTAACCACTAGTCCTGTCCTAGTTCTATCCTTCTATCCCTACTCACTTCGATAAAGAGAGGTTGCGTAACCGAGTAACAAACAGTTCTCATAGAAAACATTCTGTTGAGATACTTCCATTAGGAGACTATATGCTCCACATTGGAAGCGGACATGGAAAAACAAATAGGTATTTTATGGGTATCTTCATTTCAGTTCAATTAATTTTTTTTTTAATTTAAGTCATTACGTTGTACGGTCTTACATAATAAAAACCCGTTATTAAAAATCAAGTCGTCTTCTTAATCGTGATTAAAACTCAAATTATCTTTTTTAATCCATCACTTCCTGATTTCTTTTGGCAAACATTATAAAAACATCTTTGATATTTTTTTTGTTATTATTGCATAAAATTTACAAGAGCACGTATTTAACAATACATACAATCAAAATATTTATTTTCTTCGTTCACTTTTCTCGGGAATTTCTTCTTTTTACAAATACATACATTTAATTATATTATTAATATTAATTATATTTGTGTAGAAACACACTACCAAAAACAATAGAAGAATCATTAAAGTACCATTCGTTAGAAATGTGAAAATAATGTGTGTTAGTAATATAATATTTTAACCGAAAAGGAAGACTTAATAATTTGTGTAGGTATTCTGTTCAAATGTTTTACTGTCGTAATTTGGCCTAGTCGACATTGTCGTCCTCTTCAGTTACGGTATCCCGAGTCCGAATCCCAATACAGATACTTGTATAAATTGCCTTTTTAATCGATTTATGGATTTGTTTTCAACGTTATGGATGTTGGTGGTGTTTACATTTCAGACAATCGAAAAAATGAGGAATAGTATTAGCGATTAGCAATCCACTAGTACTGGCCGCATTATTAATTTATATTCACTCTATCCAAAGAAGAGAGGTTGAGCGACTGAATAACAACTAATTCTCGTATTACAACTTCTGCTGAGATGCTCTATTAGGAAACCATTTGCTCCTCATAGGGAATGAATATGGTTGATTTTTTTAACATTTTTAATTTTATTTTAATATAATGAAAACACACGTACAATAAATATATCGTAACCGTTCTGAAAGAAAACACTAAATCGAAAAAATGACACATTGAGTTAGTTATGCCAAAATGTTCCTTATTTCAAACTCTACCATATTGAAGAACACACTTATTTTTATAAATTATACTTTAACTTAAAAACAGTTTTATACAAACACACAAAATAAAAAAAGTATATAGCATTTCAAACATTTGATAAACTTCAACGTCCAATTACTCAAAACTAGTATTCTTCAGTTAGTCTTCTTCCAGAACACCGACGATATCATATCGACTGCTTAATATACAAATCAGCCAAATTTACTTATTAATTTAACCATCAAGTGCAGTTGTAGGTACAATTCAAAAAAAACACTTATCTTTTACATACAAATAAAAGTAAATTATTTCTATGTCCTGAAAAAAGGTCTATGTAGAGTTAGCAGGTTTGCAGACTAGCACTCAATATCTTACATAAAAATATGTTTTAAATGCTTATTCGGTAAGTGAAACAAATTATTATACCTATTTAAATAAAACATAGTTATTACACAATGTAATACGTAAACCTAAATAAATAATTTTGTCCAACATTTCGAATATCACTGATTTTGAAGTTTGTAATCAACGAGCGGAAATAGTAAATTTATGATTTAATGAATTGGCATATTTTAATTCAAATTCCGTTGTGAAACATTAAAACTAGCCAATTAGTTTGCATTTAAGTAAATATTAAAATACAAAATGCATTTATTTCGACATTTAATGCCATCCTGTATCATAATGCAATAAATATAGTATACCTATGTTTCGTCACCTTGATATTATTTGCATGGTTTCCATAGATTAATACCACCTTCACTATCCTGTCATACTAATTTTATCACCTAATGTGAAATTCGTGACTTCCATTAACCACCAGAACGCTTAATAATTAATCACTTGAAAAAGCAGTGCACTAGCTGTGCCATATGGACAACAGACTGTTGTTATTTTTTGCTTTTGTTTTCATAAAAACTATTTCAACATATGTACTTGAAAAATGATTAACTCGTTTTATTATAAGTACCTAATGTAATTCCTTAGATAATATAATATTTTTTTACTGTTGCGTTCGCCTTTTTTTTCAAATAATTTCAAAATTAGTATTTATTTAAAATCATCGTACGGCACATGAAATCTTTTTTTCAACTATAATTTGCCATACATATTGGTGGAAAGGGTAAGTCACTAAGTAAGTAAGTTGAACGCAGGTTTACCTACTGTCTTACCAGCTTATAGAACATTATTAATATTAAGCCCACTCTAGGCTTTTCTTGACTTTCTTATTTTTAGCATAGTATGTACGGTTAATTGTTGAAACAAAATATATCAAAATGAATACTAAATGTTATTAAAAATGATGAACCAAAATCGTTATATCTTATTTATGAGCTATTCTAGCGTCTGTAATTAACATTTTACTTTATTTAAAAAAAATGAATAGCAAGAAACGTTAAGATATTTTTGAATTTGGTTAATCTCGATATTGAAAAAAACTGCAATCTTCAATGTCTAATAAAAATTTATCGGAAATCTTTTACGGACAGGGTTCTGTATATGGTTGAATATAAATATGACCACCCTTACTATGATGCAATAACTTTAGATGAATTTCATTAAATATATCATGAAATTAATTAGTCTATTAAACGTGAAGCCTAAGCTATAATCTTCATACAAAACATGTTACCTGAATTATAACTGAACAAAGCAATTAACAGGTGCGTGATCAATTAATTTGTGCATTTTATATTGACATTAATTAATCATAACACTATCACGACTCGAATATTTTTAGTATCTAATTATTACAGAGCATTATAAAGTGCATCGCTCACATGCGGTGCATTAAAACAAAACATTTTTATTATAATTATATTATTACAGGTATATTAATGTCATGGCCAATGTGTATTTTTAAATATGTTTCAAACTGTACTCTATCAAATTTTTTAATCTATTAGTGGAGTGATTAATTGACTAACATTTTTTTTCATTTGTCAAATAAACTAAATCAATCATACATAGGTTAAGGTCGCTTTACTTAAGTTTTTTGAGGCCACAGCTTCGTCATTATGTATTAACTTGTACGTTATGAAACGCATTTTATAAAATTTGATTATGAATGTTGCATAAGAAAAAAGTAATTAGGTACTCCTAATTAACAATCATTGACTAATTCATATTTTAAATTAGAGCAACTACAGTCTTAATTATGAGCTGTTTTATGCTGTCAATTTGGTACAAAAATAAATGTTCTATATATATTAGTAAAATTTTGTTTACACGTCTGTCAATTCTGTCTTAAGGTGAGTTAATTGAAAAACGAATTAAATATTCTAATATACCCCACAATATATACATGCATATAAGAGAAAAGGGACGAGTTGAATCAATGCTGCTGAATTGGTAAAATTCACGATTAAACATCACTTTTTCCATTAAATTTCATCTAAATGCAAATCTTGTTTTGGCTCTCCTAAAAAGTACAAATTTTAGACTTAACGTCCTTTTACTTTCGCACACTAAATTTCTTCTTGAACAAAATTTCTACAAATATATAAAGCAAAAATTGTGCTTGGAAATTACATTATAAATATAATGAAATCATCAAAAACGCTACATGCTTAAAACCGCTAACAATGTCAATGTATCTATTTCTTTCAAAATTTTAAGCATAATTCTCGTGAATTCATAGACTATTAATTACATAATGCCAATTAAAATGCATACCTCTTATTGAGTCTATAATAACCAAATCACAAAAAATAAATAAATCATAACTTATCAATTACCTGGTGCTTCGCCATCGTAGCTAAAGTTTGGTATAAGAAGGGTCTGAGCATCCACAATTACAATAGGGTCCGACGAGACTCCGTGCACTCCGGACAAGCCTGAAATCTTTTGGGGCTTGGGGAAATCCAAATTCTTTGGAATCTTGACATCTCCAAAATTAACCTGCAAAGCAAATTCATGATTATTTTTCTGTCAATATTTGAGGATAAAAATACATATGCATATCTAAGCATTTGTATTGCAGTAACTTCCACTAGAAAAGGAAATATTCTTGAAATAGTGCATTGATAATATAAATATGTGTTAAGTTATGTATGAAAACCTTCATTTCTCAATATGGCATTTTTTATTTATAAACGTAAACGAATAATAATTAATCCTTATGATGATTATTATCATAATTGTAAATACTTGGTTGGGTAAAACCAAGCTCAGGATCAATCCGCACTTTACTGAAACTTATCGTTGGGAATATTAATGAAATATTTTTAGTCAGCAAAAATAATGTATTTACTTTTTCTCGTACCACGCAAATATAGTTTGTATTTTGTGTGTTTAATTAATTTAATCCATATTTGTTTATTCCAACTGAATTATATTTTTTTTATATTGCATACTAATTCAAAATACCACTCTTTATTTATTTTTAAAACATTTTATAACATCTATACGCACATTAGCTATAATATAATTGTATCCATGGAAGATATAATAATTACTAAAATACTAAGCCAAAAATTTTACAATTTCAGCTTACCGAAAATTCATCACACCACACGGAGAACCAGCGAATTGAGTTGAAAGTCTTTCCTTCAGGAAGGGTCAGCGTGATATCGCGGCCTCTGTACCTTCGCAGTACTCCTGCTGAACCCCTCTCGTCTTTCAAGCGCTGAGCTCCAACATTGTTAGGGGATTTACTGTTTCCGACGTAGAAAAACGCAGCTAGAAAAGAAAATATGATCAGAGGTTGAACTTCTTAGGATAAATACTTTTACTATAAATATATGGGTCTACGGACACTTTGCATTACGCGTAAGGAACGTAAGGATCATCAGAAAACATCGTGCTTCCGAGATGTCTCCAATAAAACCAAGAGATCTTAAAGCGATGATCAATTTTAATAAAATGCATTTGATCGCATTTCACGCAATGAAGCATCTGAATTAATCAGATTCCATAGCAAGAAAATTCGAAGTAAGCAGAAGCGTAGAGAGAAAAGATTGTATTGGATACGCAACCTGTACAAGTAAATCAATTTCAAAATCGTCGATTATCATGATAGAATGACGTTCTGTGATTTAATAACTAACAACAGCAAGAGTATAATAATGTAATAATGAATTTGGATTATTGAGATTTTGTACACTTCCATGTATTTTGTCACTAACGACCCGGGTTTCGCCTTTCGGCATCTTCAGGCATTCGAGCACACGAATGGACTCGAACTGAGAGTCTCGTGTCGGGTCGTTAGTGACAAAATACATGGAAGTGTACAAAATCTCAATAATCCAAATTTAATATTGAAATTCCATCAAGCACCCTCATTCGATGTCTTAAATGTATTAATGTTTGTTTATTTTTACTTAATTGTAATTTTGATCTAGTTAAGTGGTATTTTATCAAAGTTTTAAAACTGCAAAATATCAGAAAAAATCACCATCAAAGAGGCATGAGCTACGTGATGTAAAAACATCTTACAATCTTTCAATTTTTCGCTCGCAGTGGAGACGTAACTATTAAAAAGATCCTTCACTATGTGAGTTAAGTTAGTACTAAGTTAGCTTAACTCGCGGTAGAGATACGGCTCTAAGGCAATATTTAATAAAGTAATTTATTGTTGTTCATTTCATCAGATTATAGATAAACTGTATTAATAGGAAAGAATACATTTTTCTTGACAGTTCCATAACTGTTCTTTAAAATTTATTTTTTCTTCTGTCAGACTTAGAGGTAAGTTATCCGCCTAGAAATGAAAGCATTAAAATCTTGGCAAAGTCGAGAAAGATGTTCTTCGATTTAACATTTCAGTTAAGAATAATGCTTTGTATAATAAATCTTCTTGAGGTAATTTCAATTGTTTAGAAGTATAATTGTAAAAATATTTGTTTCTGTAATTATTATAAACTTCACCTCGAAAAGAATATTTCATCTTCGTAATATAGCTGACAAATACTTTCTAACTGATAGAAATAGTAATAAAAGCTGCTTTGCTCTTCCAAGTATTTGATTCATAGTTTTGCTATCATTCACTACTTCTAACGACCTTACATGATGCTGTATTGCTTACCGGATGGCACATCAAGTTTTTACCGGCGGTCAACATTAAATTAAGTAATTACCTGACGGGTTAACCTGATCTAGCATCCATACAACCGGTTTTCAAACTAACTGATCTTATATTAGAATGTAGCTTCTTTCTCAAGAATATCTTTCAAGACGACAGTTTTTATGCCTATGACTCTTAGAAGCATACGATAGGTATGGACTCATGTGAAGTTATGTTAGATCAGATTCCAGTGATATGTTTTAGTGAGAAAATTTCCCGCTTGATACTTTAATACATTCAGTATTGCTAACTAATGCTAAGATATTCATCGAAAGATAGAATGTTTTATGATGGATTCTTTCATTAATATCTCTTCAAATATCAAAAGAGTTTATTGAAAGTGCTGTGTCAATAGTGAAAAGCAAAAGAATAGAGCTAAACAAAACAGTTCATTCAGCCTGATATTAACACTAGAAGTTTATGTGTCTTAAGCTAGCTGCATTAAATTGAGCACCATGATCTTACTACTTGTTATATAGTAATCACAATATAACAAAAGATGTTTGAAGTTATTCAACATGTACTTTTGAAAGCTTATAACATTATGTCTCTGATGAAAACTTTTCGGGTGTATATTTTCAATAATGCTCTCTCTACCCTTTTCGTAAATGAAAATAGAGCGATTGATTTACAAAGAGTTTTTACACAAATATTGTCATTTCTATTTGAAGTATATTCTATATGTGCAATAAATGATCAATTTTGGAAGAGGAATTAGTTAAGCAATGGAGTCTATTGAATAGAGGGATAGAAGATTACGCAAATAAAATTATGAATAATGTAGTTATTTCTTTTTCATGAGAATTGAAAGCCTCGTCTTATATCATGTAGACAATAGTACGCAAGATACTTGAAATGGTGTTGGTGTTGAAAACTTTGAACCACTTGAACAGTCATCTGTTAACCCGAAATAAAAAAAAATGCTTATAACAAAGACACATTACGCATTGTTTTAGAAATATTTTAGAACTGAATCTGGAAAACAATAAGAGGACAGGATTAAGAGCTCAATGGGAAAAGCATCACTGTATTCTGTCCTAAAAATACCAGATGAAAGTGAGTTAAGGTCACTTAAATTAACTGCATTTAAGAATGACCACAATATATTGATATAAATACGTATTGACAAAACATCTTTAATTTGAATTGAATTACATGAAGTTCCACCCCCATCAAGATTTCCAAAGATATCAGGATAATTTTTAAATTGTACAATTTATGTTATTCTATAGTCAAGCGGTAAGAGCGCACCCCTATATGACGCATTGGCAATACGGCGTAGTGTCTTTTTTTCGGATTAAAAGTCGATAAGTACTCATGTTTGTAGAAGTATTATAATATATGTATATTAGTAATATTATACACCAAGTGGAATATCCATGATTCAATATTCGCTCAACAGTCACCTACACTCTCTGTGTCTGGGCATAATGCATGGAGCACAAGCGCAGTGTTGTGCTGTACGTTACACACGTAAGACACACATATAAATCAAGACCAATACAATAATAAAATGTCGTAATTATTATCAAATATTTTTTTGTATCATTGAACTTCCAAATAATGATTAGTGCGTATATAGGTGTGATAATACTGAAAAGCGAAAACTAACTGAACACGTACCAATTTTAAACCTGTATTTGAAGTACATATACATAATAATAAAATTAATTTATAATATAATTACATCGATTCCGAATGATGGAAGCTGAAACTGGCTCTGAGAAAGATTCGCAAAGGAGATTTTCAAAAAACCAGTCATAGCTATTCAACTAGCATAAACCCACCTAGGTGGTAATCCAGTAGGCTTTGGAAAAAACGTGGTTAGAAAGTGACAGTTAACTTATGTCTCATGGCACGCATACATTTTTATTATGATATAGTCTTGTTGCGTGCTGCCAAAGATAAAAATTCAGTCTTATCGACAAAGAAAACCATCTATTCGTATGCGTTTGATTAATGAGATGTTATTAATGAATGCCTTTTGTCATGCTATACTATTTAATACTCCGATAAGTATCATTTGATATTAACATTACTTTAAATACAACTATTTTACTTTTACTTTAATGAAAATGATTAAAATCATGGCAGTATTTTATGACAATTAACTCCAAGTGAGCAAAGTGGCCAACAATATCTAAACAAATTTTTCGCCGCCATCACTAAACATAAAATTATTGAAATATTTTTCGAAGAAAGTTTATTAAATAGAAAAAGTTTGTTTGGCTTGTTTGTAACCGAGTGGTTAAAGTCGTTGGCTTCGATTGGTTGGATCGAATCCCAGTACAAACTTTTTCATTAATTGATATGGTCTTGATGGCATAATAGTCTAAATTAACTCCCACTCACGCAATTGTCAAATCAGAGTGCAGCGAGAAAAGTTTTCTAACCATTAGTTAAAGAGTTCGATAGACTTAAAAAAACCGATATCGATTTGATAATTAAAAAACGATATTCTTTACAAATTCATTTTTTTTTCTAAATATACATATAATATGTATTGTCTCTAATATTATATTGAACATCTATATAACCCGACCAGCTAGTAGGCAAAAATGAACAGTTATTTTATTTAATCCTTGACATTATGAACTTTAATAGAAATTAAGTTGCTAAGATTTTCATTTCTTAACATGTAAAATCCAAAAAACTAAAGCCACACTATAATTATTTAATTATCACTATTTCACACTTCAGTTACAGATGTCGCGGGTTCAATCAATTCCCGGTGCGGACAGTTTCATAAAATTGATCTTTCAATCGATTTATGGATTTCTGATCGTGATGTCTAAAACTCCCTTCCACCCATCTAATCCTCAAAAACAGGACGTAGCGAGAGCGATTAGCTAACCAATAGTCCTGTCCTAGCTCTATCCTTCTATCCCTACTCTCTTCGAAAAGAGATAGGCTTAACAACTGAGTAATAAGCAGTTCTCATAGAAAAATTCTGTTGAGATACTTTCATTAGGAGGCCATGTGCTCCACGTTGGGAGCGAACATGAAAAAAAAATTAATGCGTTAATTTTTATCTCAAAATAAATAGAGCTCACAGATTAGTAGATTTTATTTTGATGCTGTAGAGCTTGATGTCTTTAGTTCAGTTTGAATGTCATGTGATAGTAAGACAATTCATAAAAATGTAATTTGAATCTCATTTACCTGGCCCTTCTCCGTCATATGTGAAATCTTTGATGAAAAGCGTTCTTCCATCAACGGCGTATACGTGGCCCGACACTCCATGGTGGAATTCTGATAACTTTCCTAAAGATTTTCCATAATATGCAGCATGTACTCCGCCTGTAAAAGAAGATGCATCCAATTAATACCATATCAATTATTAAAAACGGCGAAAGCTACAATAAAATACAACATAAAACCACCTTAGAATGGTAAACATTCTCAAATTGCAATATCCATAAAATTGGTAACTGTCTTGGTCCACTTGTATAAACAAATGTGACACGCGATTGGCTGCTGCAATCTATGAAGACTCATATTGATAGACACCCATGTTGCACTCTATGGTTTTTAATTCTGAACCTTCTATTATTTACGCAAAATTATTACTTTCTCCTAAACGATTTAACATGTTTTAAAAAATAAAACACAATTCATTTGTACTACTTCCACATATTTATAATGATCAGGACCGGTTTCGCTCATCACGAGCATTATCAACTGATAAAAATACAAACATAACACGCTTATTTATATAATATGGCCCATCGCCAATAATTGTTGCATAGATTAAAAAATTTTCAAATTCAATGAAAAAGTATATCAGCAGGCAAATAACAAAGGGTTAGATTAGTATTTATTGATTTTTAAGATGTCCACAACATTTTAATTGTAGACTCTTTTATTTGATTTATGTATAATTTGTTTGCTAATCAGTATTTTCTTGTCTTAGTTCATGAACCATCAGTTTTATGTACCTTCAATTTTACACTCAATTTTATATAAATAAGCCTGTTATGTTTGTATTTTTATCAGTTGATAATGCTCGTGATGAGCGAAACCGGTCCTGATCATTATAAATATGTGGAAGTAGTACAAATGAACTGTGTTTTATTTTTTAAAATATAATGTCTCCACCAAGAATTGACAGTTAACATCTTCAAAGTAACGATTTAACATGTGTGAATTTTAATGCATGGGTATAATTTATCTTCAAATGATTACTTAATAAAATTAATTCATATTTGATAGAGATTATAAACATTTAACCGGGAAAAACTATTGAACGTATTAAGCTAATGTCGCTAGTAAAACAAATGTCTTGATAATATTCTTATAGAATTTTCAACAAAATTAGTAATTCTAATGTATTGTTATAATAATATATCATAACTTTCACATCGGTTATTGTAGATGTAACAATACCGAGTTGATAAAAAGTGAAATCTGCTGCTGAACGCTTTTAAAATTAATAATACGTAGTACAATTAAATGTTTATTAATTTTTTATTTTTAGCAAAAACAAATATTTATGTTTATTCATTTAGGAAAAAATAAATAATAAAAATATCGTTTTCATCATAACAAATATTCGAGGAAGCGACTATAATTATCATATTTATATTATAAACATGTGAATCTTGTAAAAAATACATATTGACAAATAATACTTATTTTTTCCACACAGCTATGAAATAATATGAAACAATTCGCAATCATCTTATTGTTTGAGATATTGCAGGAAACTTGTTTTTCTGATTTATTATGTTTTATAATATTTGTAAGCATCTATGAAATTTAATGGTATTAAACAAATTAAGTTTACTAATTTACATAAAATAACAATATTTGGAAACGATTTGTAAAAAACTCAAACGAATATAATTCATTTGAAGTAAATATCATCTGCTGCCATTTTAAAACGATTTATTATACACCTTTCACTACGAGCCGTTTAGATCGTTAATACATATAATATTTACCAGCATTTTAGATCTAAGATTAATCTGATTAGCTTACAAAGCTACTTCGGCTTCTTCAGAAGATAAAAAGAAAGTATTCGTGGTATTCAAATATGAATATTTTCTTAAATATTATCTATTTAAGATTTCTCATAAGAGCTTATATTTATTTATCACATTCTACTCCATAACAATTGATCTAATGTTTTCTACACTTTCATAAAGTCTCTTGTCACAATTAATAATGTCATTTAAATAGATAATTATAAATTAACAAGATATTTTTCATTTGTAATTATTTTTACTCTGATAGTTACTTAGTCTCACTTTATGTATTATTATTATCTGCATAAAACAATTTTAACGTATCAGGTCTTTGCTCGGAAATGCGTCGTCGCAACTTCACACTAAATAGCTAACGTGAATGGACGATAAATATTGCAAGTGAAATGGACCGTGTTCCGGATTCCAAGCATGCAGCGAATGAAGATAATCAAATATCTGGCTTCAAATGTATACACCAACCAAAACCTAATTCGCATGGTGATTTTACTTTCAACCCCTTCAAACTGGGACAGTTAACAGATACGGTAAATAATTAAATTTTAACATTGGTAACAGGATGCTGACCGCATCCTCTTAGAATTTTCTAAGTGAACAAATAAAAAAAAGAGTTATTGAAATACTAATCCGATCTACAGTTGGACGGTCGGCCACGACAACTTTTTGGCTGCAAGATTTTTAGTTGAAATATTAGACAATGACAATGAATGTAATATTGGTATCACAAATAAATTGAAAGCATAAATTTTCGAACGTCACTGTAATTTTTTTACGTAAATTACTGGAATCATTGATTTATGCATTTTAATAAATATTTTGAATAATTTAATGTTTTTTTAAATATATTCTGTTTGTTTTTTAATATTAATTAATTGGTTTATAATTGTTCGAGGTAAAATGAAGTGTTTATATATTTATTAATTGAGTGTTATACATAAACTCACCACTTATAAAAATGATTAATTATACTCATGTCACGCTATCATGCTACTTTTGAATAAATAAAAATTGCCATTTTACTGTTTGCTATTTAGAAAATCCTTCCTAAAAATCTTCTAAAAATCCTCGATATATTTATAAATCTCCTTTTCTCATATAGTTTTGTGGGTGAACTAATGTCTTTATTCATAACTACGGTCAATGAATATGTATCATTAGAAAACGAAGCGTATATTTTTAAGTTTATTTTTTTGTCAGTTACTAAGGGACCGCTGATTGAGTAAGACAAACTTAGTGATAGAAAACGCAAAATTACATAAAATCAAATAATTTGTTAATTGATTCTTGCGATCAAATTTTTCTGTGGCTTTTACTTAACGAATCTTCTTCTTTTTTAGTAGCGATTCTGTGGTAAATATTGATTTTTTTTAAATATTAATATTTAAGTGCTGCCGTACATATTTTTTGCTAAAAACCACAAAACATTTACAAGGTTGATTTAATTTCATCTGGTAAAGCAAATTCGAAGTAGATAAATAGCCTTTCATATTTTACGTGTTTTAATAAAACACCACGGAGATGATGTTCAGATTATTATTTTTTCAATAGCAAAAAAGCGTTTTTTTTTTCAGAAAAACAAAGCCATAGAAGATGATTTTATTATTATATTGTAAATCATAAATAAGCAACAATCGGTTTCACCAACCACAATCCACTCAATTACGTTGAAAATTCATTTTTTTTTTCAAAATATTATTCATAAGCCATGAGGTAATGTTGTGATATAACACTGAGAGAGCTGACAGAAAAAGAAGACTGGCATTAAATAAACACAGTTATTTATAATGTTGTTGGCGATTTTAGTTAGCCATTAAGCAAAAACATTTAATATCACCAAGCAAAGAAGGTATTTGCTCAAAATAATAAGTGAATTCGAAGAATAGTCTAATTTTTAGCTCAATAAAAGAAATCAAAATACAATGCTTTTTGATAACGCATTTCTATTGAGTGTTATCAACGATATGTCGATTCAGTTTAACTTACAAAAACGGATCTGCGTTCCTTCCTATTTTGTTGTAATTATTATCTATTTTAATTCAACTATTATTATGTCGTATTGATCAATAAGTATCATTGTATTATAATTGCAATAGAACCCATGTTTTATTGTCTTTGTCACTTTCGAGCTTCAAATCATTTTATTCAACCTTTCTTTTTTTCAGAAATTTTACCGGAACACTTTATTTAGTGCTGAGTAGGTAATATCAATATGAATTCAAACATGTATGAATTTGTTGCAGCCGTAACAGTAAATAAAACCATTCCAGGTTTTCGTGGAACACCAATAAACGTTCCACAAAACACAGTTTGGGACACCCTGCTTCACAATATCAGAAAGATGTAAGTTTTAAGAAGAAGAAAAAATATTAAAATTCAATTATAAAGACTATTCACTTTTGTTTTAATAGAGAGCCATTTTTTAAGTATTTTAATAGATTGACAAGATTTATTTTTACCCAATCACGTATTTTTTTTGCTGTAATATTATAATTCGTATATTGAGACAATTAAACGTTAATTGTGAATGAGTTGGTAAACTTAAATAGGAACAAAATTAATGCTATAATCATTTAAAATATATAATGTACAATTTACTAAATTTATCTTCGCCGCCAAGCAGCAGTACTTTTCAATAATAACTTGAGGTACATTTGAATTAAAGTTTCATATTCTTTATGGGGTTTATAAAATAGTTATATTAATTAATTAGAAGAACTCTGCAAGTGCTAACATAACAAATGAGTTATTTTATTCGCAGATGACAAAAATGTTATGCTAAGGCGTGAGTTGGTTTTAGTGTCAACTACTTTTGAAGTGTGTTATTGGCATCAAAATTATGTGTGTTACATAACGGTCGACGTACTTAATATAATTGGTTCTCTTTGCAAAAAGAAGCCCACAATATTTTAGCACAACATATACTGCAAGATGCGATAAAAAAATAAAGTTAACATTTTTTGGAAAGCAATAGTTTGGACTGTCACTAAATGAATGGTCATAAACTAACATTATAAATTATAAATAACCATTTATAAACGCAACCAGTTAATAAATAAACCCTATATAAATAATTATTTTTTATCAAGTTTTCGTCCTGTTAGTTAATTAAAAAAGTTGACCAATTTTGCATAAATAAGTGACCATTTAATTTTGTGGGTAACAAACCAAAACCACACAGATAATTTATAATTTGAAATTACCATTTTGAAATATTACTGACAACTAGGTTTACAAAAATAAAAACACTAAAATTGATTTAGATACTAGCCAAATATCCAGACCTATGTTTTGTTTATTAGAATAAAATCATGCACAAATCACAATTTATAAATTTTGATGCTTGTTTTATGTCGATTCATTTTATAATTTTTAGAATAAATAAATAATCGCATAGCGCTGTGAATTGTATTTTATTATCGTATTTATCAAATAGATTCTTTTTAGTTACATACTTATTCTAATACAATATACGACGCTTGTCGCTTGTTCTAAATTGCCATCTCGGTAGGTCAAAATTTCACTTAGAAACGGAAAAGCTAGAAAACAAATGAAAGGCCGCTATATATTTTCATTATGACAGATGATTGACAGTGGTACTTGAGGTTTTCAAGTTTTTTTTGCAATTAATAAAACAACTGCTTATACCAAGCGTTAAAAATTTTGAACAACGCTTGACTTCTCATTCAACCTTTATTAAGACCAATTCTAATCATTTGTTGACAGAAGCCAAAAAGAAAACCATTAATACATCATTACTTGAACTATTTTTATAAAGGTTTGTTCCAGTATACAGATCGATTTTGTTACAGTTACAAACAGATATGAAGTTAAGTAATAAAAGTGGTGACTGCCATTGCTTTGCTATTAAAATAATAATCACTAAAAACAAATACTGACTGCACTATTACTAAAACTTTTTAAAGAAAGTTTCTGCGAACTTACATAAAAGCAAAAGTATCTTAGAAGAGAGAGTTTCATTCTTTTATTGAATAAAATATAATACTACAGTATGAGAAATATAACTACGCCATTTTAAATATTATTGAAATCATTATAATTCATAATGAATAATAATTGAAACTTAAAATATGAAAATCACATAGTGTTTTAATCACGATTTCAGTAATGTTATTACTTGCTTTCATGGAAAAACACTCGTTTAAAATACTTTAGACCAGACAACAATACGTACAAAATTGTGAATTTGAATTAATTACATATTTCGCGTTTATACCACATCGTCCTCACTATTTCTCGAACACAACATTTTGTTCCTAATAAATGTCTACACTTTTGTAAATGGCATATAAAAACAATAATTTAATTATGCAAGACAAAAGAAGCCCAACCCGTACAATAACATTTCTCTGTATCAGGTAATGTTCGATAACTTTAAAATTTATAATCATTTTATGTAGTATTAAATATTTTTTTTATATTACGCGAGTTGTCCCAAGTCAAAACAATGTGAAATGAACGAAGAAGAGGTTAAAGTTGGAGTCATAAGTTTTCCATTATCTCATAAAGACATCGCAACATTTTGGCTCGCAAATATGACGTAAATTTTACCATTAACTACGTACTATACTAAAAAATTTCTCGTCAAGTAATTAATAATATAATACAATGCTTTTTCACCACGAGTTATGGACAATTCACACAGTGAAATATGCTTCTATTCGACATGCATAACCAATTTGATGTCGAAATAGCAAATGCTAAATGCTATGTTTAGTTAAGATAAAAGGTTGCAATAAGTCATTGCTTAAAAATCACGTTTTCAGAAGTCATTTACCAATGACTTCAATTAAATGCATTTTGTGTAGATCATATTCACTTTCATAAAAATAGTTTTCATTTATACAAATACATTCCACAAATAACAAATTCTATCACCAAAAATAAAGTGATCCCAAATAATAAAATATATTTTAACATTAAAGAAATATATTACACTTACGAAAAAATATTTCCACATAGATAAAGTAAATAGTTTTCATTCAATATTAATACTCAGACATTGAAATCGATCACGAAGCTGTAATGAAATTTCACTTATTCTTCTTTCCTATATTAGGCCGCCTATATTGTCTTTGCTCAACGTATTAGAATAAATTACACAAACAAAACCAGACCAACTCTAATATAACCTACTACAACTTAACTCACTTTGTTAAAATAGTCTGTGACTAAGTGGAAACCATTAAAATCAATGTTTTATTGTACAAAGTTAATACTGTCTAATCCAAAGTGCAAACTATCGAAATAAAAGTCGAAGTGTTCCAAGTGAATACTATTTAACACAAAGTGCAATTATTTATCACCCTTTAGCAATTAATTGTTAGCATTAATAAAAATCACTGTAACGTAATTTAAAACTTGTCTCTCTGCCTTCAAGAAAAATTGTACCTATGGCAATTAACTAGTAAACGGTTAAAAATGTGAAATTTACTTTGTGTAATAAGTACTTTTAAGTGTTTTAAATTAATATTATGTTTAAGGCCATTCTACAGAGTAAATAATGCTGAGTCGATTAATAAATTTGTAATCCGATTAATTATGTCAAGAACCATATTTTTCAATAATTACGACTTCTTAACAAATATCTTAATCAAGTCATACTTTCAAGATTGAAAATAATAATATTGCATTGCAATTCCACTTACATATTGAAGACGTGACAAAGGTTAAGTGGCCATCATTTCTTACATAACATTTTATAACGATGACATTTATTTACATATGCAATTCGATAAAAATAACTACGACTCAAAAAAATTGACGGCCAAGCAGGTTGTTTGATTCTAAAAAAACTGCGCATACCACTTCAAGAGACCAAACAAGCGTCAGTTTTTTTGTCGCGTGTGTATAGTAAAGAAAAACATAATACATATATAGAAATTGTATTTCTTTGAATTGATTGGTTATTACAACTTATATTATTATTAAAACTAAATATATGGTAAAAGTTTTAAATGCGTTTCTATATGATATTCTATAAATGTATTTTGATTTATTAAATCTACTCATCGTTGATACAGTTAAATGAAAAGTGCGAGTAATCGATGAAAGCATTTTTCAATTATTTTCATAGTTTGCAGGTTGATACTATCTGTTTTCGACTGAATATTAGGAAATTTCCACGCTTCAAATTTATTACTGAAATTCTATCAAGCACCATCAGTCAATATTTTAAATTAGATGAATATTTTGAATGCGGATTGTTTCCGATGTCGTTAGAAAATTCTACAGGTAAAAAAGTCTATTTGATAGTGAAATATTTTTTTATTTGAATCTATCGCAAAATTTGCAACACAAAATTATACAACATAACATTTCATTATACCGGGGTTTTCCAAACTATGTGTCGCGGAACGTGAATAGGTGTTCGGAAAAAAAACTAGAATGGTTTAATATGCTTCAACAAATTCAAAAGAGTTTGGTTTCATATTGACAAGCGAATCAAAGAAGCTGATTTAAAACAAAAATCAACCATTAAATAATTTCTAGGTAAATTTATCACAAGAGTAACCCAGAATGTCGAAAAAGCTATTATTGTTTTACATACTTCCGTTTACATAGAAATATTTATGCGAAGCGGAATTTCCTAATTATGCTGCAACAAAGTTCAGACGCCATACCAGATTTAAGAATTCAACTTTCTAATATTGTGTCTGATATGAAGAAAATTTGCAATTCAAGTACTTCAGGAAGAACTTCATTCGCTTATATGTTTACGTTTTATGTTTTAAAAGTGTTTGGTTTAAATTTTTGGATTAGTGAAGTGTTACAACGCAAGAAAAGTTTGAAGAATCCTGCGTTAAACTATCAAAATGCATTAAATTTTTTAGTACATACCATAACTATTTTTTCGAAATTTTATAATGTTCTTATAGTAAAATACAACGTATGAAAATATCCATCATTGACAAAAAAATACATTTTCTTGAATTAATTCGGTTGATAATCATTTTTTTTAAATACTTCTCTTAATCCTTACGAATAAAATATGCTGAACGTTATCAAAAATTTTTACTCATTTAAAAAAACCAGCTGATCTCTGCTATCTTAGAAATTACTAACTTAATGCTTATAACTATTAAGCGTTGGGTGTCTCGTACAATACTTTTAAATTTCGAATATTTATTTTGAAGGTTTATAAATAATGATACCATTCTTAAGAAAACGTTTTTCGGTTTCTTTACATATATTATTATAAGCACATGTAACGTTAATTACATGCTTATTATAACAGTTGATTCGAAAGTTGAGAAATAGTATAAATTTAACAAGGTCGCTCTGTCTTTAACAAATGATCATAAGAATGTAGATATGGAACAAAAGCTACGTATGATTAAAATATCCATATTGCAAGTTTTTACACATAAACAAATCTAGCATCTGTCCATGTGTATTAATAAATTATTTTATAGCAAGTATTTCTATAGTATATATTGTATTAACAATAACAACAAAAACTTCAAACATCGACAACCAAAGTTATACTGAACATTTTTTAATCATTTACATTTGAATTCAGTTTCTTTGCAAGGTGGGATAAGCAACGTGCATACTTAAACTATTCATGTCGACTATTTTCTCTCGGTCACTAGCTTAGAGAATTTTTATTTTGATTGATACAGTTCTTGATACAAAATATGTAAAGCAGTAATTGACAACCGTTAATGTTTATAATAATTAACTCAACTCAAAGCGTTGGAAACACTTTATTAACAGGTAAAATTATCTTTAGTTATATTTCAGTCATATTTTCTACGAAAGAAGTCTCATGATGTTTGTATATCTAACCGTGAAATATCTCTACAAAATGAGAAAGAAGATACTAGCTGACAGTTAATTCTCTTCAATCCACTTTTGTATTATTTTTCAGAGTAGAGAAACAGTGAAGACACACTTCGGATAAAGATGTTTCTTCTTTCATAGTGTAGAATCTAGCCAGTGATTATGTCAGCTGGAAGAGTTTTAACATTTAAATCAGTATTTCTTCGAATAAAAACATCTTAAAAGTGGACGAGAGTGAGTTCAAACGACTGCTTTTTTTATATTTTGAAATAGAAATTGATATTTATATATTTTGTATTTATTTAAAAAAGATGTGGCATTACAGCAATTGCCAATGTGCCAAATATTTTGAAAATCGGAAAATCATGTGTGATAAACTCGCTGAGAATTTTTATAAGTCACTCATGTCCAAAATCACAAATTTAAATCGAAAAAATCTAAATTGGATATTGAACCAGGACCCACCCGATTATTATTGCAAAGCTCTCACCCTAGACCACAGAGGCCGACAAAACGTGTCGAAACTTACTTGGTTAACTTCCTTGGATTATCAATATTAACTATTTTTTTTCTGTGTATTTATCAATCACCGCATTGCAAAAGCAATCAACCTTTAAGTTATTATAATATTTTTAATGTATATATCGATGGTGTTTTGGCCAATTGATTTAGTTGTGCCAGTTGTGTTCAGGAGAGAGTAAAAACTGTTTTTATCGAAAACGTTATATAGTGAGTTGCGTTATGAATCTTTTAAAGGCACTCCTGTAAATTCTTATGTTTGTAGATACGGGATTATACGTAGGGACTGTCGATATAAAAGTGGCTGGGTCAGAATTTTTAAACCTAAATCCAATGATAAAAGATGTTTCCCTTTCAAAAAGTGGTCAATTTTTTTTTCTAATATACATCATTTGGCCGAGACCTGATGTGTCGTCTTTTAAATGAAATCCAATTATTAACTCATTTTCGTGTTTTTGAGGGTTACATGAATTATTCAAAAAGCATTCGAATATAATATGTATAACATAAATTGAAAAATTCTTGTTGGATGCTGAAGATACTCTATTTACAATTCAATTCATTCATTTAGTCATTAACTTACTCTTTCAATGTGATATGAGTGAAAAACAATCAAACACAAATAGCCAACGAAGTCAACCAAGCAAGTTCTGAGATAATCTACTGAACTCGCTCATATTCACGAGGAATGTATCAATATCCCAAGCAATACGGTCGAACAATATTATAGTTTTTCACAGTGGCATCATCAACGAAGACAGTGTACAATAAATAAAAATCTATTGTTTCGTACGTCATGAAGACTTATTTTGTTTGGTAATAAGCACACACATGATATTTATTTTGATATATCGCGTATCGACAGTTGAGCGTCAATAGCATTACAGTTATTATTATGCCGCATTAGTAAGAAACCAGTCCATAAACGCAGCGAGCGATCGCGCTGGTCCATCCAAGATTCGAATTCCAGCCCAGTAGCGCCGTAAGCATTCCTCAACACCACGCAGCACTCGGCGCACCGATCGGATCGTTGGCCGTGATTTTGTACAGATGCCTTCGATAAAATAATTCACAATAGCTTAATAATAACTCTCTAAAAAAATACTTTTTATTTCATATTTTGTATGTATAATATACATTGTCTGTACTTTCTTTTCGACATAATTAAACACATTTAAATTATCTAATGTGATAATTCTTGTTTTTGTATTATAGAAACAATCATATTTTATAAGTCTTTTGAAACTAAAAGGTACCGTAAAATATTAGATTTCTGTTAAAAATAACAGATAAGTGCAATACTTAGATCTTTTCTTCCAATAAAATACCAACTTTGTTTCTAGATTTGATGCACACCATGGCAAAAGATTGTTCGATAACAGCAAAAAACATTTCTGAGATCACTTTATCTTAATAATATTTTATTTTATTTCATCAAAGAATGAGGTTATTTTTTATTATAACAGCTCGAAGATAAATATGTACGCTAGTCAAGTAAGCAAACAAAAGAAAATGTCAGTCCATATTAATATATATTATATCAAGCTTATGTGTACTTAAAGCATTATAAATTCTTTCTTTTAGCAACGGATGTATCATTACTTTTTGTCTGTCGCTATTGTAAGTTTAACTGTATTTTAATTCATGACTTTCGAGCATCCAGCTCCGTTGGTTTCATGACAATATCTCATAATCATTAGCTCTCCGTTAATAATTTCAGCGCGCTCGTAATCAAAGAAACATATTCAACTAACTCTGACAACGTAAATATTATATTTAACAGAGTTGTGAGTAATGTGGAACGACCAATATTAAATGATTAACATTTATATCGTCATAAATACTCAATTCAAATACTAAATTCGGACAACTATAAAAAGCCCTAAGGCTTGGGCAATGTGAGCGGCGTGTTTCCAAACTTAATTAAAATCTACTCAAGCTAATTATTCGCGGACTAGTTATCGCCGTTGCAAATATCTAAAGTAAACAAACATAAAGTTGAGTAAATCTTGATTTTTTTTTTGAAATTTGGAAGATAAAAGTAATTAAGAGTAGCAACAAGACAATTATCCAATGAAGCATTTGGAAATATTTAATGAAGAATCCAACAAAAATGCTACTTCAAATAATAAAATGCCATTAAAATAAACAGCATGATACGTCATAGCAAACATCATTTACTGATTTTTAAATCTATTTTTAAAATTTCATCCAAGAGAATTAGTGTTATTGCACAAATAAAACCATCAGTTATTAGTTAAATATTCTGAATCTTGATATGCATTGAAATGAAATAATAAACAAAATCAGATGTCACGATGAGAAAAAAAATGTCAAGAGCCGTATGTTGTAGAATGTTTAATGAAAATTTCCCTGCATTCAAATAATGTCAAAATTTTCCTAACCTAACCTTACATTACAAAATTTATCATATCCTTACAGTACGTCGCCTGGTAAAATGTTCCCGACTTATTTCGTCCGAAATTTATGTAGATATAGATTCAAATGAATTAAAGTAAAAATATCCAGGTAAAAATTTTTTAAATATTGAAATTTACATTCTGTAAAACATCTTTTTCATAATCTCAGTACATTTTTACGTACATCTGTTTCTAGACTTAGATTTTGATGTGTGACTTAAGGCATTTCATTACGGCATTATGTATTGCTGAAATATGGCGTAAAGTTTGAATGTTTTTTTAGATATGCCAATTACGCGCTTTTGAAAACCTGGGAATTTAATAAAAAAATAATCCCATTAATTTTAGCACCGTAACCATTCAAACTTCTGATAAATATCTAATGCAAATTTACAAAAAATAACGTATTAATGAAGTATCATGAAGACGAAAATGTACGTATATTGTATTCGGTGATGATTTAAAAAATACAATATATCTTCAACCATTTCGAATGGAAAATCATTTGAATAGTCATTATATCAGTAGTAATTAATTTGCAATTAAGTTGAATGGATCAAATTTCAGCTGCATAAATAATTTTACTGCAAAGTGTAAACTTTTGATTTTTATCTCTCTCTCTCTTCTTATACAAATTATTTGTGAATAATCGGAATATATATATATACATTGCTTAGACGAATTCACTTCTACTGAAACCGACCTATTATTATATTTCATCAATGAGTGAAACTGGTTATGACGATACTATAAAATCGTTAAATAAATGCTTAAATTGTGTTGTTTTTATTTAAGGTCGCTGGAATATCCAGTAAAAACACTTTGTTTGTTTTCATTTCAGCTAAAATAATGTATGAAGAAATATTCAGATACAATCAACTAATTCATTAAGAATGTAGAAATCCTAGACAAAGGTTTTTAACGCTTGTCTGAATTCATCAGCTAATTGTCTTATTGCTAATCCTATCACAAAATTTGATTGTTTTCAATCTAATAAAAAAAAGTTGATTTGTTTTTTTGCAAACTCTCCGAGTTCCTCATAATTATTTCGATAATCAATTTGCATACTTGTATTTTTGCCTGGTTAATTATTTATTATGAATCATTTAAAATTGTTGTTGCTTTTTAGATTCGAGAAGAATATTTTTCCATCGCGTTTTTTTTTAATTCAGCTGTTTTTTACAATTGATACTTATTTATTGTATCTGTAAATCTCCAAAATCAATAAGTGAACACATTCTAATAATAAAACATGTCTAAAAATCGATTTCATTCATTTTTTTTGCAATCTTTAAATCTTTGTTGAAACACAGCTAATTCACACCCAATATCCAAAAATACCACCTCTTTATATTAAAATTATAAATACATTTTTACTTCACATAAATATATATTTATAAGATTTCTGCTTATTTGAAATTCACTATGCAAAATCATTAATTAGCACAAAAATATTGGTATTGAAGCTATTGGTAAATCTGTAGGGCATTCACCCTATTCGTTTTTGCGCCCAAGGATGAAAGCTTTGATATTATGTTGATCGTCAATTGACTTTCAATGTATGAAGTAACTTTTAAGATATCACAAGTTATGGTCATGAAAAAATCATCCCTTGGCAAACGATTCTGGCTATGTCAATGGAATCTTCGACATTTGCATAACGTTAATAAGAGATGCTCAAGGATTTTATAGCAATCAAATAAATCTATGAATAATACACTTTACAAATGAATCAGCAGTTACTTTGTGTAAACTCATTTTCAATATTAAACAAAATTATAAACTTTGATCAATCATATAATCTGACTATGATCAGTATCTTTTTATATTTTTTTCAATAATCAATAATAACTATAAAAAGTGTTCGTCGAAATGTACTGTAGAAAAAAGATCAAGCAGGCTATATTGTTACATATCCATACAAGAGGATTCATCTAGTAAGCGTACCAATAAAAATGTTATGTGGGCTAAAATACTGTATTTTTTAATACATTTAAATGCGTAGTTATTTAATTTTGTCAAATTGTTTGACTGACTGAACTTTTATTGTTAGCGACTCAATAAAGAATAACAGTAAATCGTGACAGAATTTTTGAGTCAAATTATTCACAAAGAATGACTTGAGGTGTTGTTGTGATTCATTCGAATTACTTATTTAGTGAGTATCAATGCAATGACAACTAAGAAAATGTCATTTAAAATTGAAAGGAGATGCACGTTGAAAATAACATAAGTATTTTTAGGACTTAATAAAATTATAATACACAATAAGCGGAAATATAATACGAGCTGATCCAGCCGACAGGTATACAGGATTGTAAAAGACATCGATGCTTGCATCGAACTTGATAACCTTCGTGCGCAGTTATATTTCTTTTAAAGCTACTTTTAATAAAAACTTAATTGTTTATGTTTTTTTTTAGCTCCAATACTTTTTTATCATTCGTTTACCAAAACACTGTATCATATTAATTTATCCAGTCTTAACGTGTAGATGTGTAATGTTTGAACAAAGAGTATTGAAAGAAAACTGTTTGTAAAGAAGTCTATTTTAAGAAAAGAAGGTGATAAAAATAAGACGTCTTGAGAGAACTTTAGTCAGTTAATCACTCTTACTGCGTCTTGTTTTCATTATTAGGTAGAGTAGAATGAGTAAGTGTTCGTATACAAAATATCCATTATGTCGATTAAATTAAGCAATACTTATGAAAATGTCTTTTGAGAATTTGAACCATTTATCGCGAAACTGGTTACAACACAAAGCCATTGGCATTTATTATCATTATCACGGAAATTACCGAGTTGAAGTCGTATGTAAATTTATATATGATGAAAACATATTAATATTAAATGTATAACGTATGTGTGTTTAAAAAATCAACAGTTGAATTTATTGCATGAAATAGAGTGTCGATAAGTGTTATATATATAGCATTGTTAATATCAATATTATTTTCTCTAGCATAAATAAGTCTATGGCTTGATAAGTCTATGAATCGAAGGAAACGAGTATTATGTCACAAATGTGCTATTTCATAGTAGGATTATGCACACATAAATATGTACAGTATTTGTATCTACACTTCTGAATTGCAGGATTGAAATCGTAATAATAAACGAAGTAAACTCATTTTCGGAATTTGGTTGTGGTATACTATTTCTTCTGCTGGCTACGGAAATATAATATTTATTTATCAAATAAATAACTTAAGACAAATGCAAAGCAAAATAATATGGACAATTTAAAGTCAGTAGAAATATTTACTGTTTTCTTTCTAAAAAATAAGAAAACAACCTTCACTACATATTAGATTAAATTTTATTCTAAAATATAATAATGATGATTATATAAATTTGTTACTTCTTTAGTAAATTTCCAATAATTGACCATAATGGTTGTCAATAATATTACGATTTGCATTGACGCTGCAATTCATCATACTTGTGTAAATTTTTAATTTTTTTCAATCAAGTGAAATCTGTACCAATACGACTTCACGAAACCATGTTTTCCTAACCGAGACCTCGTTGCATGTGTCAGCCATCATTGAAAAAGAAACACATACATTCTTTAAAAGCGATATCGTATGCTGTAGATTGCATTTATCGTATTGCAGTTGAAAAATTAATGTGACCAAAATTGATCTTAAAATTATTATCGTAATATTTCAACAGCTTATTACTCAGTTGGTCAGCCTGTTTTTTCTAAGAGGTATAAGGAAGGGTTAATTAATCACTCTCCCTACACCCCGTTTTTGGAATCAGATGTGTGAGATGGAGTTTTGTTACTACGTACATTAAATATGACTACATCATTCCAATAAAAAATAAATATGTTTAACAATACTTTAATATTGCTATCAAAATATTAACTTAAAATACATAAGTAGCATTAAACTTCTTATATGCCGTTCCTACAGACGAGTGGCTAACATACTTGGGCTTCGTCATATTTGATTACGTAGTCATGGATTCGAATCCTCCGACCCATACCTTCATACACCGATATGTCAATCGATTTGTTTAATCATAGTATTTACTTTCATAATTGATACCCTATATTGGCTATACTAGCTGATATTTTAAACGGGCGTAAAAAGATCGATTAATTAACTTCTAGTCAATTCCTAGACTCGATCTACAAGCCTTACCGTCTCCATAAAGAAAGGATTGAGCGATTGAATCACAACTATTTTATGTCAAAAAAATTCAATTTAGATGCTTTTTTAGGAGTCCATGTATATATATATATAATTATATGTATAATTGAGAATGTATACGGCATGAAAGAGTATACATCTCGAAATTTCAAGTAATTATCTATAATTGATAATAACATATCAGAACTAAGTTTAAAAATTAACACTTGTTTAACACCATTGACGTTAATTTTATTATGGCACAGTTATTGTTTCAGCTCAAGCATAATAATTTTCTCGTCATAGCAGAATTTTTTGTTCAATATCAGATGCATACAAATTTCTTGCGATAGTTTAACTCGGAACTGGCTTGTCCGAAATAATAATAAATAATTCATTTTTGAGCCAGCTAATTTTTTTGTTTTTAAATAGCTTGTCTTCTTAAAAGTGCTAATTTATTAAAAAAGATTTCGTACAAATAAGAGATTGTAAAATACAGGACAGGTTCTGTTCAAGCATACAATTTTTCAAAAAATAAATTTGAGCTTATTGTAAAAAGAACATCACGAAAAATTTTAGTTCACCCTTAAAACTAATCATTCTTTTCTGAATATTATTATTTTAAAAAATTGAAGCAATTTAATTAATAAACAAATTTAAATGTAGTTTTTTGCACGCTAAAAACGAGTTCAGAGTTCACAAAAAGTGGTTTTGAATCGACATCGGGTGACGATAAAATGAAACATCGAACAAAAATAGTAGAAAAACATTACAAAATAATTATAATTATACTATCTGTCTCTAAGGCTATCGAAAAATCAATCAATAATTTGTTATAATTCAAAATATAAATATATTTTTATTTTTTGTTTTTAAACTTTGGACAGAATACAAACATTATTGACTCAACGTGAAATAAATATAATATATTCAGTAATAAATTCACTCAATTATTTTGATTTAATTTTTAATATTTGTTAAAAACAGTCGATTTCCATTATCTTTGGTTTTGAATGTTTTTTATAATCTAAGACAAGTTATTTTTGTCGGTGACAAAAAAATTTGAATATTGTCGAAAAATATGCAAACTTCGCTTGAAGAGAATAAATTATACAAAATGCAGTTAATATATTTCTTAGTTTTTTTTCAAATTTAATTATCCGTGTATACTTTCACTTTATATTTTTCTGAATATTAAAAAGACTTCAATATAAATACTTATAATGAATGAGATGTAAGTAAAAAATATTTACATACCTGATAAAATAATACTACTCCAAGCAAAAAACCACAAAATATAGTTCTTCATCCCGGCGACTAATCTATGCAATTGTGGGAATTAAAAATATTGATTGCGAATTTTAATATAACACTCGCGGAAAACGCCAGAGAGAGTTCAACGCGTCGAAACGGCACGAGCGAAACCTTATATTAAAAATTCCCTTCGAATTAAGAATCTGCAAAAATGCTTATGTCTTGATAGCCACAACGGTGAATTAAAAAAAACTTATTTTCCAAGTTTGAGATGGTTATTCTTTTGAATGTTCGCGCGTTTTGTGGCCGTCCACGCATGCGCACCGCTCGATAGTTCAGCTCAAACTGAAGTGATTCGAGCGGACGCTCACCTACTTATCACTAAACTTCAATTCTTTCTCTCTGACCAGACGGTCGACACGAATCAAACAGTTTTACTACACCACCTGGCTTCTAAAACATAATGTTCCATCTGATACAATTAATTACCATTGCACACAACAATAATAATTTAATGCATCATTTACAACTAGCACCGAATGGAGAAAAATCTGCTTTGTAAAAATACATGTTTATCTGAATTGACTAATTTACTTGATAGAACTCCATTGTAATATGATAAAAAAAAATAACTTAAGTAAATAAAAATAATTAATATAAAATGAAAAATGCCTGAGACTATTTCATTTCTTGTTCAAATAACATCTTAGTTATTGTAACCCTCCTTTATAAAGCTTTATAGCTTTGCATATCCCACAATTGATTAAGTCTTGACATCAGTGTACTCTACAGTTGATCTGTATCAACATTTGAAATGCATATGTGTATTTAATAATTAAATCATACAAACTTTTAACTTATAATAAAGTTACTGGGAAAATATTTTAACGTGTACTCCCGTACTACATTTTATGGGGGAAATTCGATCGCAGCACCCAACAATTCGAATGCAATGGTTTGTATGTTAAGCCATTATTCATATGACATGGGTAAAATTCAAAGATAACATTGGCTAAAACTGAATTTATTGAGTTTTTACACTCTACTGAAATGTAGACACACAGTTTGCTATTTAAGACGACGATGTAAGGAAACGTTCTATTAATCTTCTTTATCAATACTTTTGAAAACATATGTGTTTATTAAAGCCATGTCTTCTCCCAGTTTGGAAACTATGGACTCTTAAAAGTGCTTATCTCCACAGATTTTTTCAACGATAACATCTTGTTACTCAGTTGCTCGAAGTCCCTTTTTTCAAAGCAAGAAAGGATATATGGATAAGACTAAGATAGAACTAATAATTTATTAATCGATCCCACTTTATCCTGTTTTTTGCATTGAAAGAGTGGGAGGGAATTTTAGACACCACATACATCCATGCCTTCGAACACAACACCGTAGACCGATTGAAAAATCAATTAGTGAAACTGCCCTTACTGAGATTCGATCCCGTATGCCCCGTAACTGAAGACAACGACGTTGACCACTCGGCTAAAAGCCCAGCATAATAATTTTTGAAGGGTCTTTCTACATTCAATGACGGATGATTGAATATTGTCTGTTCTGGCTTGATTTTAATGAAAGTTGTTTGTGATGATTTAAAGTAAATATAATATAAATATTGTAAAATGTGCGCTGATGCAAACGTTCTTCACAGCGGGAAATCATCATGACGTCTTTTGGATATGAATTATTTCAAATATTAATGTCTATTGTCAGCTGGCTAAACGAAATGCTATTAATGTGGAATTCTAAAGAAAGTAAAACGTAAAAAAACAAAGCAGAAACATTAGAATGTATCGACAATAGTAACAGCTTACATAAAGATGCATCGTTAGTAAAAAGTTAATAGACGCAACAATCGAAGATGAAAATTTATTTAAATTTGTCCATTACATAATGGCATACGGCTCCGTGGTCAACAACTTAAAATCACTAACTTAACTACGTTTAAAGATTAAAATCAAACCAGCCATATAAACTAGATCAAATTTTATCAAATTGAATATTGGAATATTTGAATTTAAGCTACAAAACCATACGAAACTTCATATTAAATTATTACTTTCATGTTTTGTGCTTAAAGACTCTTTTTAGAAATACAACCGATTACTTAACTATAAAAATTATAAGAAATAATTAGAATCATCAAAATGTGTAGTCTTATAAAAAATGTTCTGTTTTATATGTGTTTTTCTACTCTGAAATGAACTACGTTTTTCTAATTTCTCTATCAACCATAGTTTTTTGTTTCCAATTTATGTACACGTCATACAGAAAAGTTGCGTATTACAAATACTGTATTTAGTGAATCGCTACTATATATTATAGTTAAGCCAGCTGATTTCGCCTAGAATTCTACAAAATTACAAAGCATCTTATAGAAATTATTTAGCATCTAAAATGTTTTTGAAATGCTACCGCTGAATTTCAAACTATGTAGAAAAATAAAAAAACTTTCCTATACGAGTTTTTGAAAAGGCATCAGTTAAAACATTTTGACATAAAAGTCTATTTTGGCAGGTGATTGAGGGAGCATATTTTTTACCCGACCAAAATACAAGTTATGAAAATAACCAATTTAATTCAAAAGAATATATCATAAAAGAATCTAAAAGTTCTAAGGAATTGATTTAATATAACGCCATAAGGAGTTCAACCATTTTTCAAACGATTTCGGAAAAAGTAAGTGAATATAAGATAAAGTACATTATATCTCCATGATATTCGGTTACAAAAATACTATACTCAATACATAAAATGCTTACCAAGATTATGTATTTGTTTGTAAGAAATAAGTATCGCGTAATACATATTTATAAAAGCCGTGTTTGTATAATTACGTATATTATAATATGTGTATGCTATATTAATTATGCTATAGAATTAGTTCAGACTTTTAAATCAAATTTACAAAAACTAGGGTCTCCAAGCTTGCTTAAACCGAATCTGTTACTGGCTAATCGAATACTTTTTAAATAACCAAATATCGGTTAATTTTTCATGATTAATCGGCTACGTAATCTAGTTCATAAAAAATGATATCCTATCTGAAAACAGTTCGAAAAAAATAGCTTACATCCTCCGAAAAAATGATCCGGAGTGCAAACAAAATAAATAGAATTATTATTCAAATCTAAAATAATAATAAAAAACAAATAAAAATATTTAAAAATGTTGGCATTGTCCTTGTGTACAAAATGTTTGTTTATTTTTTTGTTTGGAAATACATGTAATCATATATTATTTTCTTCGTGCATTTGTGCAAGTTTAAACATAAAAGTGCTTGTAAAAATTAAAATATTTTTGAATATTTATCCGGTTAATCGTTAAAATATCGATAACCGGTTGGTATTGCTGGCGTCTTACAATTGGAAGCCTTACCGTGAATAACTATGCATGAAGATATTTTAAAGATCGTTTTACGGTCGATGAATTATGTTCATCATAACTATCCGCTTCTATGATGTTTGAATAAGCAAAAACATGAGTAACGTAATAGAGCCATCGCAAGCAAAAAATCTGTTACAATTTATTTTTCGTTAATCAAATTATATGGACAGCGAAAAATTAAATGATGATTATTTCGGCTTCTGCTGGCATTTATCATTCATCAATGCCTTTATATAATACTCAATTACACACCGTCAAAAGCCCATCAATATCGCTTTGGTTTTCGCAAACACTGCCAAGCCATAATGGGTTTTCCGAAACAAAAAAATCAGGAAGCGTCAAAACACTCTATGGTCTCTTTTTACTTAACAGTGTGACACATAATAAAATAAATTGCATGAATAAACTATTGAAAAAGAATTTAATTTACATACCTGATTGAGTAGCTTTTTTTGGTAGTTTCACGTAATAGTAATCATCTTTTAAGTCATTCCCCGAGTCCCGGCTGCCCCAAATTACGACCATTGATAATTTCTACAGAGATACCGAAGTAGTTAGTATAAAAAAATGATTTTAAATCTGTTCAAACTTAAATTCGTACAACCAAATAATCTTATTGTCAAGTAACTACTAATGTCAATGTACATTGTTTTTGTTACCTATATTAATCTAGAAGATATAATATAAGAAATAACTTTTCCAGTATCATTCAACGGTTTTTTTGTCAATTGATGTAACCCTGAATATTGAAATCGTTCAGAAGAGAGTAAAAACGTTATGAATCTTTGAAATGCACTCCAGTAAATTCTCGTGTTCGCAGATACGGGATTATTCGGAAGGAGTGTTGATATAATAGTGGCTTACATCAAGTGGCTGGGTCAGAAATTTTAAACCTAAAACCAATGTAAAATGATGTTTTCCTTCCAAAAATTACATCATCTTTAAAATGAGATGCAATCATTAACTCATTTTCGTATTTTTTGAGGGTTACATCAATTGGTCAAAACGTTGTCTATATAGAAAACTCGTATTTAATAAAGTGCTCTTACTATTATTATTGAACTAGTATAACCGCACCCGTCATAGATGACGGGACTGAAATTGAAATACTGAATTTCTAAAGTAGCTAGTACGTCGGAAGTATGCGTGCATTGTTTTTACCCCCAACGCTTACGTCATGAGAAAATTTCATACCTACATGTGATCTGCGATAGTAGAAAAGCGTCTACAGAGCGGTCTGGGTTATTATATATAAGTTACTTAAACTTTACTCCACCTGTACTGTCAACAGGTCATTTTAGGTTGCTTATAAGAATTTACAAGGAAGTGTGATTAAATACTCTCTCTCACTTGTAAAAAATATTATTAAAAAAGATTTTAATTGATTTAGAATTTATTTTTACGTAAACAAGTTTATGAGGATCGTCAAGAGTAACTATACGTGACTTGCGTTTTACCACATTTTTTGTTCGTAGCAATTTTGAGATTAAAACGTTACGAGCAAATTAATTATAGATTGAAAAAACCAACAGAAATATTTATTCATTTGACATCAACAGCAATTTTTCCCGATAACTTCATTGGCATTGACTTATTAATAAAAACACTATTTTGTCATTTATACAAATTAATATGCTTAGTGTTAAACATTAGTTCAGGGACATTGTATGACTATATCTAATTATTATGAAATATTGTTGCATAGAAAAATGCAAAATTTTAATCGATTTATACCACGAGCAATTAAGGAGAAGAGTACTGCTTACGCTTCTGTGATAGTGGCATTGCTTATTGAAACACTTATTGAGAAATCATATACACATATTTTTTTTCCATGTCCGCTTCCAAAGTGGAGCATATGGTCTCCTAATGGAAGTATCTTAACAGATTTTTTCTATGAGAACTGCCTGTTACTCAGTTGCTCAACCTCTCTTTTTTCTAAGAGAGTAGGGATATAATGATAAGGCTAGGACAGGACTAGTGGTTAGCTAATCGCTCTCGTTATAAGCCCCGTGAGGATCGGATGGGTGGGAGGGAATTTTTAGACATCACAAACACTCAGACTACAAACGGAAATTCATAAATCAATTAAAAGATCGCACCGGGAATTGAACCCGAGACATCCGTAGCCGTAGCCAACGACGCTACCAATTGCGCCACGTAAGGCGACACATAGACTTAATTAATTCAAACATTTTTGCTCGCTTTGCTGTTTGAAAACGTCTCTGTTAATTTATGTTGCGTAATAAATAGTTATGGTTATTTTTATTGATAATTAGCCACCATTTTAAGGCGCCACTGTTAGTTACTTAAAAAGTAATATAATTAATACCTAAAACAACTGAGACATGGTAAATATTTACCATAAAGTCCATTAAGTTAAATTATTCAAAGACGCAGCACTTTTTATAGTCGTTAATAAATGATATTCGAATGTTAGCTGAAGTCAACCCGTGGCTCACGGGCAATAAAGTGCTCGCGAAGCTTACCTTAGTTACCCAGCACGAATGACTAATGATTATCCTATGCCCTGCAACACCTACTGTCACACTATTTCTTTTAATTACACAAATTTGAAAACAGACGTAAAAAAGCAAACTCCATTCTTGTCCAGTGAAATTAAGATATACACAGTGTCGCAAGCTATTTGGGTTTCCCGTCTTGGTACATTGGTACAAATGTCGTCGACCACTAGCTTAAACCATTTAGTCACAGATATGATATATAACTATATAAATACAGCATAATCCTTTTTCTTTGATGACAGTATGATAACCTATGTAATATGTAATTTTACTGGGAAAATATTTGCATTAGATACAGTTTTCTTCTTCGAGACCAATTATGTAAAATGTGGGATGTATTGTTAGAGCAATGTAATCCATTCATTATGAATGAACTATGATGTATTGTTCTTGCAAAACATCTAAAATTACCGACATAATTATTGGGATATATATAGAAAGTTATCTATGTACAATTTCTTTCTTGTTGTGATATAATAAGCGATGTTATAATAATGTATAATGTGTTATGCTAGCCTATAACAGGTAATGACCCGAGGAATAATTTTTCTCACGGTATTGGCTCAACTCTTGCAAAGACTTGGATGGATTTTTTTTGCATCTCAAATTGTTATTACGTTTGCAAAATAGCTGGTGAATAATTCTCTTGAGAGCAAATTAACTGAATACATTTATTTGTTCGTCTTGAATGGAAATATTGCAGTGTTTTGGGCATTATTCCTTTTATTGCAAATTGACTATAGGTCATTGTGAATGCAAAATACAAACCATTGTGATTCAGATTGTATTGTTCTAACGACTTGCATCAATATATAAATATTCCAATTAGATGCATAGAACATTATCTTTTTTATTTTGAAAGAATAACGAAATATATTAAAATACTTTATTGTATAAATTATAAAAGATATGTGTGACCTTTTTAGTTGTATACCATACATACCGTGGACATAAGATTGGCCCGTATTTATATCCATTAATTTTTTATCTGGTATTTTCTAATTTTTGAAAAACTTGAAAAACTAAACTCACTTTTGGTGAATTTCTAGATGTAAAGTGTGAATATAAATTAACCTTTTTTCCATATCCGCTCCCAATGTGGAGCATATGGTCTCCTAATGGAGGTATCTTAACAGAATATTTCTATGAGAACTGTTTGTTACTCTGTTGCTCAACCTCGCTTTATCGAAGAGAGTAGGGATAGAAGAATAGGGCTAGGACAGGACTAGTGGTTAGCCAATCGCTCTCGCTACGCCCCATGAGGATCGGGTGGGTGGGTGAGGAGAGAGTTTTAGACAACACAAACACTCAGACTACGAACATAAATCCATAAATCGATTGAAATATCAACATAATACAAGCAGTTCTCGTAGAAAAATTCTGTTAAGATAACTCCGTTAGGAGACCATAATTTCGGCTTTACGCCATTAGTTCTGAAGATGGCGTAAAGCCGAAATAGCTATCAAATACCTGGTAAAAAATAAAGTGGAACTAAATACTTGGTTATTTTATGCTTTTACTACTCTTTCAATTGATATAGTTTTACTGTAGTAGAAGCAAGTTTTATCGATTGCAAAAATATTTGGGTGAATTCTAATTAAGTACTCGTTTTTCTCATCCATACAGTCACAGAGCTTCAGAATTGGTATTATTAGTAAATTAACATCGCACAATTTAGCCAATAAGTCGATCTTCATAAGAATCAATACAGCAAAAATTGTATACTGCGTAAGCCTGACAAGCGTTCATGTCGAAATTTAAAACAGTTACAACATTAAAAAAACATGGTGAGTAAATAATAATTGTCATGGGTAAGTCTTTCATCATTGCACATTTTTGTTCAGAAACATGATCCGTATTCCAAATAGATGTTATCTTTGAAATGTCATAACTAATCGACATTGTCTTGCGAAATTCCTATTTAATTGCGCTCCATTACGTTCAAAAATTAGTTTGTTCAATCTTTAAGCAAAAACACACTAGATGTGCAAGCCAAAGAAGAAAATTATCCTCGGTAGCGTACATAATACTACGTATAGTTAGAAAATACTTCAATTTGAACTTTTTCTACACTATTTTTTCAATATCATTGTATAAAACAACATTTCAAATGAATGTTACAATGTAATGAAATGCCAAATTTAAAATTTATTTTGTAATCCATATTTGAAAACACATTTCAAAAAAATCAAATAACAAGCATATTCCGCAGATTTTTTTGTCAATATTAACTAAAATCATAACACTACATTTATTAAATATTACAGGGCTGTATAATTATTATATTAGACACTTCACAAATTGACAAACAAAAAATATTTTTCGAGACTACAGCCGAGTGGTCAACAACGTTGTCTTCAGTTGCGATGTTACGGACTCGAATCCCAGTACGGATAGTTTTATGAATTGTTTTTTTTCAATTAATTTATGGATTCCAGAATATATCAAGTAGTAGAGACCACTAGTAGTGCCCTAGCCCATCCTCCTATCCCTACTTTCTCCGAAAAATAGAACATGAGCGACTGAGTAACAAATAGTTCTCGGTAAACGCTTCTGTTAAGATAAACTCCATTGGAAGTCCATGATGCTCCACATTGAGAGTGGACATGCTCACAAAAAAAGTGAGCAAAGGATTCAAATGCGTGCATATTTTGAGAGATAGCAGTTTAAATATTTTACAATAGAAGAACGAAACATAATTAAGCAATTATAGAAATATCTTCCTGTGTTGCTTACACTTTCTTAAAACATCGGTCACAATCATACGACGGACCTTTCAGTACCTAGTACAAAAAACAAGTATTAAAACTTTTAATAAAAATTATTTCAACTGGTTGCAATGCATTTAAAAAACACCAACAATAATTGTTCTATTAAATCTGCTGTACTTGACACAATTACCGTTACAATAGTATTTTAGACTTGCTCAATAAATAAGAGAAACATAATTATTAAGCCAGACTCTCAAACCTTTGATTATCTTATTATAAGTTATCGATTTTTTTCTAGTAGTAAAAACTGTACATTACCGATCAAATGCGTCTGTTTTCAAGTCCCGAAGGGATCAATATCAAATTTAATTTTTTTCAATTTACTATTTGAGATATTGAGTATAGGTGTCTTCTCGTCGAGTTGATCTCAGGTGATTACAAAATATCTAGCGCTTTGGCTATCATGAGCTGTAATACAAAATATATTTGTTGATAAGTTAAATCTATATATATTAAGTATCTTAATCTTCACAACTGTGTACATAGCAAACCTGATTATAATTTTTTGATATATTTTTACTGCAATAGTAATTGCATTGTGTCTTGAGTATGAAATTTCTTATTCCATTTGTATAACATTGCATGTTTAAAACTAATTTTCAACAGAAAATGCTTTAAAATGTTTGAGTTTAACTATCTTATCGTAAAAAGTGTTAGTATTCATAAAATTCTCAAAACCCTACTTATAATATCAAGTAGGATTATGAATTAGGAATAATTATTCAATTTTCCGATCGTTGTTTTGCAATGGGTAATTATATCTTTATCGGGATCGGAACCCCAGATCTCTCGGTCGCAAAAGAGTGGCATAATAACATTGACGGTCGTGGTATGAAAATGTGATGCGAGACTAATCTGCCAATAACAGTGGCGTCCTCAGTTTTCCACTCTGTAACAATTAGTATGCCATCAACGGACATTTCAAAGTGCTAATAAAATTAACGGGATTAGTATATTTGCTCCCAAAGTTCAGCATGTAGATTCTTAATAGAGCATTTCAACAAAAATAAAATACAATGAAACTAGCTGTACGACAGTAGCTCAATATATGTTTTCATATAGGGTTCAAAATTAAGGATAAGATAAATAATGGTCTAGTAGTATTAAAATTCCCTTTCACCCATTTGGTTCTTAAAATGGAACAAAGAAGAGCCATCAGTTAACCTATATACCTTTCGTAGCCCTATCCTTCTATCAGTACCTTCTCCGAAAAAAGAGCAACAGAAAAAAACAAATAAGGTGCTTTATTAGGAGTCGATATGCTCCACATTAAAAACGGATTTGGTAAGATTTTTTTATTAATTAATATCTTTTTTATGTTATCACAATGGACCTATCTGTCAGTCATTCTTCAATTCAAAATTAATTATTTTTAAGTCCCAATAAATTTATACTCGATAGAACACGTAGACATTGTCAGATGAAGTACGTCGCTGGTAGAACGGTAGTGTCAGTTCGAGTCTCGGTTCGCCCTCAAGCGATCCTCAGCTGCCATGGTACGTATGTACAGGGAACTACTGACAACTGGCAACCGGTAACTGTACCGCGCATACCTTTGCGCAACGTAACAGCGGATGTTTCAACACTTTGATGATGTATTAAGAAGGATATTTCTCATTTTTTTGAATAAAATAATAACATTTATCTTCGCATTGGTGGTGAACTAATCTATTCCACATTTTTTAATTACTGAGATGTGGGCATTTAATTTTAAGTCCTCAGTTTACACATGTGTTTTAACTTCTTTACAATATTCCATAGTCTTTTCACAACTGGCAATAAAATTAAAAACACTAGCTGACAGAATGGAGGTGAACAATTCTTAGCAGCACGGATCTCTTAATATATCAACTGTGGAAAGGAAAAAGGACGTAATAACACACAAAAATGTTTTGTATAGCCCAAACAAAACGTGCATTAAATTGTATAGATTGTGATTATCGAAAAATAATACTTTGAAAAAACAGAGGGAAAAGAACTTCTGCCTTTATACAGTCGATAATCGATACATTATGTTCGTTTATATAAATACAGTGTATTAGGGCGTTTTGCGTAAGTTATACACAATATTTTTTGTGTGGGTTACGTCCTTTTTCCTTTCCACAGTCAATATGCATTTAGTATGTTAGATCCTTGAAAAAAAAGCTAACTTTACTACCATTTTTTAAGAACCGCTTGGTCAAATAAAAACGTTTTTTAAATTTGTGTGGAATAGGTCAGTTCACCACTAAGGCACAGAGATCAGTTTTGCATCGGAGAAAAAATTTTCCTTTCCGTGCCCTTTACTATCCAACCCAGAATTGTATTATTTATACAGAATAATCTTTGACCTTCTTTAATTTGATATTTTACTTTCATAACTGCTGTTATTATTAACTGTTAGTAACTATTGTAATGAAGGAGCAAATACTCAAATAGCCACACCATGTTATGAAATTTGAGACCTGATAACTTTCCAAGAGACTCGGGGCCCTCTACACACAATGTCACGCCTGAAAAAGTGAAAGCAGTCTAAAATAATACAATCAACATTATACAACCTGTCTTCCCTTAATCAGAGGAAAGAGAAGTTGCATTATTTTTTTGTGTTCAAATATTATGTGAAATATATTTTAAGGAAGGGTAACGTGTTCAATATATATATATATAAGTGCAGCAATTTAAGGGGAGAGGTTTGTGAATGAATATGACAATGGAATGGATGGGGTCAAAAAATATTTTACCCTCGATCAACCCTTGGAAGAAATCGTGAAAAAATACAGGAATGACTGATGTGTCGGTTTTGAAGGACAGTTGCAAGAATTGCTTAATTTTATTGTGGATGATTGAGCAATTGGCCATTGTATAAAGCGTTAAGAAATTAGGTGGATATGTATCTGTTTCACGTCAAATTATTGATTAATTTTACACTACTTTCCTATAAAATGTTTGGTAGAAACGTATTTATAAAATAATATTGGTAATCAATCGAACAGACATAACCTTACTTTCAGATTGGTTTATTAAATGTTCCAAATGTCAATTTTATGAAAGTATTGTTAATACATTATTACGATGTTCAATTTGCTGTTGGATTATTTTTTATTTATTTTTAGTAATAATACAAAAAATTCGTCTAAAATATGAATTTCGTAAAAACGGATATTTGAGAAACCAGTTCTGCAATGACAAACTATAAAGAAAGTATTAATAGAATTATAAAACATGCATTATATTTTTCAATGTAAGATCGTTTTTACTGTGGTATTTTATTACCTTGATATCCTTTGATTGTTTGCATTATTTCGTAAAAATCATCACGTTTTTTTATAGATGCACATATAAAAAACAGTTGTATACGATCATACAACTGCTATAAATATCTGATCTCAGACGGAAAACTTAAATTCGAACCGATTGCAACCAAAAATTATACACCATACTTCAGAAAATGTCAGTAAATTATAGAATCATTTTTTTACTCTATCTCAAATAATTAGACCACTAAAACTTCTAGTTTGTAAATATGCTGTATTAATAATTCCATATATAATTGGCATTTCTCTGATGTTTGCCGTGTTAAAGCTGTACTGAAATGCTCGCTTTTTTATATTTGTATTAAAAAGCAACAAAGTTACCAAATCAAGTTAAAATTACATGACAGTTGCATACCGTCATTACATAAATATCTAATCGCAACATCATATGTAGCAAATTTTATCACACCATTTTTTGAGTTTTGTCGACGAGGTTGAATTCGTTTTCCAGTTTTAAAAATCCTGATAAGATGAAGTAAGCGTCGTCATGTTTTGAAACACGGCAATGCAATTATGACAGGAAAGTGCTTACTAAAGTTCACAATTCGAATATAGTATTCGATTATTTGTAATATTTATAGTTTAGCTATTTACTACTTAATCAACTGTTGAAAGAAATAGTCTGTGTGACTCCTATATATGGTTATTAAATAAATAAGTTATTATTTGGTTTTGATCGACTGTGGTTTATAAATCACTCATAATGGCACAAACGCATACACGGACAAAGTTAAGAATGTACATGCGATTTGTTATAATGATACACAGACAAATCCTAACGACAGTTTCCAGTTATCCCATAGGCGCCATAGGGCATTATAATAATAATATCAATGTTATGAATCATTACTTATTCATTTCTTGAAGTTGTTATGATCATTGCAGGTGTTTAAAAGAGGCAAGCGCAGCTGCCCCAATTAAGGTACTTCGTGGCGTTCATATTTCAATAAAATTATTGATGAACGTTTGCAAACCAA
Organism: Himalopsyche phryganea; assembly: GCA_022494535.1. Classification (NCBI taxonomy): domain Eukaryota; kingdom Metazoa; phylum Arthropoda; class Insecta; order Trichoptera; family Rhyacophilidae; genus Himalopsyche; species Himalopsyche phryganea. The sequence goes on along the minus strand of JAGVSL010000035.1, from coordinate 1,580,456 downwards.
TGCTACATACTATTATCATAAAATTGCAACCAAATGTATACTTCTCGTGAAATTTTCCACAACGTCTACTTCGTCGTTAATTACAGCTTGGTCATTAATATATATTACGCTTAATCAAATTCTATCACAATTAAACCGACTGGATTAAACTTGAGAGCGATATTACTCCTCGTGTTAAGCTCAAATACAGCAATTCTTTGACAGCTGTAATTCATTTAAATACTTAAAAAAAGAATACCAATATTAGAGCACCGTATTTTTGTATCCACATTTTGTTAAAGAAGATCTATCAACTTATTGTCAGAGCCAGAATTCTTTGATAAAAACAATAAAAAGGGCTTTTATAAAACGCATTATTTGTTTTGCAGATCCCGTAACCGAGGGCTTAAATCATTGGATGGAAACTTTAATACATTGTTGTTTCAATTAAATTTTGTATATCCAAAGGCAATGTTTTTATTCCACCCCACTCAACCTTTGTCGGATCCTGAAATTAGGGTTAAGATAGAACGATTGTTAAGTAGTTCTTTCCTAACTTCATTCTTATTTTCGAGGGCAAATAGCCCGTGTACGGACAGTTCTGGCGAAACAACTTTTGTTGAGATACTATAGTAGAAGTTCATAAAATAATCCACATTGGCTGCGAACATCATTTGAAAAAAAAACATTTGAAAAATAAAATTGCAATAATCCAGCATTTTAATAATTGTACTCTTCCACCTAACGAATAACTTGTATAGTTTTCACCAGAACCGTATTTTCATAATTTGTAACTTTTGTAAAACTCATATATCATAAAGCTAATCAAACATGAAAATACTGTATTTAAAAGAATATGAATCGCCATATGCAAATAAAAACTAAAATATTATTTATTAAAAATGCAGATCGTTAATATTCTAAGCTTAATTTAAGAACACTTCCTTACCATGTACCTGCTCCCAATGTAAAGCATATGAACTCCTAATGAAGGTAACTCAACGGAAGTTTTTCTACCAGAAATGCTTGTTACTCAGTTGCTCAACTTCTTTATTTCAAAGATAGTAGGGATATAAGGCTAGGGCTAGAACAGGACTAGTGATTTGCTAATTGCTCTCGCTACGCCCCATTTTTAGAATCGGATGGGTGGGAGGGAATTCTAGACATCACAAACATCCATTTCATAAACGTGCGTATCGATACTTAAACCCAATACATCCATAACGGAAACCAACGACGTGACCACTAAACCACGGACCCGGCAAATACTACTTACAATAAACTATTTATTTTAAAAGATTCTCCATATCTTAAGTATTAAATTTTTATATTTAATTTCACAGAAGCTTAATGTATCAAATATTGAATAAAAACAATCGTCATACCTTTATAAATAGATTGAATAAAAGGTAAACTAATTTTTCATAAACGAAACAGAAAGATTTCAAATTATGAAAGTAATTACTGGCATATACAATGAACGCGTTGATATAATATACTCTAGGCCAGGGGTCGGCTCTTCAATAATATTTAATGCTAAAATTCAAAAAAATATGTCTTATTTTTGATTTGATGTCCTATTTTTTGTATGAGGGAATGTTTCCTGAGAAGATTTAAAGAATCCAAAAATAAAAGGGCAACTTTATTGCAAATTCCCTCATTACCAATGTGAAGCACTTTTTTTTTCACCATTGATAACAGGCTTTTTAAAGTGCAATTGATGGATTGATCTAGCAATGATTCTAGACCTCTAAATTTGTACATCTTGAAAGTGAAAATAACAATTTGGAGAAAGGTAAATGTAATTTAATCTCACGGTACAAGGTACATGTGAGCTTGCTTGAAAGCTTTACAGAAGGCAGATACAATTATTTTTAACACGTGGAATAGCCTTCCAAACACTAATGATCAGTTTGAAATTGTATATACTATTCTGACTATTCTCGACTTCATTTATTTATGTCTAAATTCATTCTGGGGTATGAATCATATAAATAATAAATTGTGAAGCCAAATTTTGGATGAAAACCTGAAGTCGTGCATGAAATTGAAACTTACGAGATAAAAAACTATCAAAATAAATGAAAAGTAAATATTCACATTAGTTTTCACATTAGCTATCTATTTTCAGTAAAATTATATATGTATGAAATATATATAATATGTAATTCAAATTTATTCAGGGAAACTTAACCGCATAAAAAAATAATTATGTGTTACCAATTGATGTTTATTCGTACTTGTGAAAAGTATGTACCGCTCTTAAAATAATTATTAATTGTTGTTTTACTCGCATTTAGCTCTATTGTACCCAAAGGTTGCCGACCATTGCTCTAGGCGAAACTAGAGCATAAACACTATACTCAACAATAATTTCAGTAGACAATGACATCTCTTGAAATAAATTGAATAATAGATCCGTCGTGAAAGTTCTTTAAGAGGGTTTATTGTTCATTTTTAAACCATTTCCTGTTGTACTTATCAACGCTTCCGGGTGAAAGAAATACTCAATATGGACTGATTTTTTCACTATAGTTATAATATGTATTCCATTCATTATAATTAATTCAATTAATAAAGTTGCACACTTATTTAGCGTACAAATTCTTCCGCAACTAACAAGAGATGCAGACAGGGTAAAGCATTAGATTTGTAGCATAATTTACTTAGTACAACTTATTCTACCTCATCGTGTCAGAAGTTCAAAACAAAATTAAAATATACACACATAAAGTTTATAGCATTGTTGATACGGTTATATTTTGAGAAGTTATAGCTTATGCGGTTTTGACAAAGAGTTTGAGGAAGATTTTCTCCTGTGCCAAATTTGAATAACTCACGCACTGGTGAGACTTTTAGTATTAATGGTTTTAGGAATACATATGTACGAGGGCAAATGCGTAGCTACAGTGATGCTGCCGAAGTGATATTTGGCAAAATAGGCAGGCATAATTCTAGTTTAATAAAGAGTAAAATCATTTTTCCTTTGAAAGACATGTACCTGGAAAAAATAAATCCTCCGGTAATTTGTTTGTCAATGTAATACAATTAAACTATTTCAGTGGTACCGTATTGTTGTTCATCGTAGATCACCAAGATTTTTCACGAATACAAGGAAATGATGGCTTAAACATTAAATCATTATACGATAGACCACTCTTCATTGGGATATGTTTTGATATCATTGGCATTACTCGGATATAAACTAAAATAATATTAAATATAATAAAAAAAAAATATGTAATAATAAATAGTTTGTTCAAGAGCTTTCAAAATTAAATGTTTTAATTATTTTGGTTATTTTCAACATACCACAAAGATATTTCGTATTTTTAACACTCATTTATTGTACATGTTGCAGAAATTTTTCTACTCAACTAAACCGCTTTGTATAACGAAATGTGACAAGTGTTTCGCCTCTTTGAGAAGCAATAAAAATATATTTCCGCCGAATGTATCGGAAATAATCGTATTCAACAACAGTTTAAAATACCTAATCTTCTGGTGCAATATTGACTTAAGCAATAAACGCAAGTTTACTTTAACTGTACCAAACAACGAGTAAGATGAAAATATTTTAATATGATTTTTTGATAATTTTCATAATATTTTCGCTCTTTTCGTATGTTCTTTTAACACGAAATGTATCTATCAGTAGTGCTATAATTCAGCTATTTATCACTACTTACGTCATTTCTGCAAAACAATCTTTACATTAGCCATTCGATAGTACATAATAATATCAATATAACTTAGCGGTAATTTATTTAAACAATGTCATCTTCTCACCAGGTGATAACACTTTTTTGTGCGTTATTATTAATAACATTCCCATTACGCACTTCAAGCAAATTCAATTCTAGCATCACCAGTAAATTATATAAATCGAATGACTTAATAGTAAATATTTTATATAGGGTAACAGAAAGTGGTACCATTTAAAAAGAAACTAAGATATTTTGACCGTAAATCCATGCCTCAAACTGTGTACAGAAACACGCGTAAACAGGGGTCCAATCCTATAAATCGGAGGAGAAAATTGCATCCGAGAGTTACAATACTTGGTGACCAAAGACGTCATAAGGGGAGGGTGTATTTTTTCCACGTAATTTTGAGAAAAATTCTAACTGACAGAAATATTACATTTGTTATTTAAATAAGTCTAAAACAAAAACTATATTGTATTCATTGCCGTACTGAAAACATTTTGCAGTACATATAGGCGAAATAAAAAAAAACTTAACTAGCTTAGCAGCTTTAGCCGTCTCTGAAACTGAAATGTCGTCCCTTTTTCTATCGCATTAAATGACGGCGGTATGTTGTAGAAGATAGCGTGGTAGATTTGTAATTGTACAGTGATAAATTCTACAAATTCACAAATATTTCTTATGTCAAGAAATTTAAAGATTGCAATTACTAGTAGGGTGGCTAAATTTTCTCACTCGTCAGCGACCGGACCACGTTGGAAGCACTGGTTCTCGTCCGATCACCGAAGTTAAGCAACATTGAGTGCGGTTAATACTTTTAGTACTTGAACGGGTAACCGCTTGGGAACACCTCGTCATGTTGTCTTTTTGCCACTTGAAACTCCACTCCGAAATTTAACCAGCTGGACTGGACACCGATATCACCAAAATGTTGGCAAATTATTTGCAACAGTAGCTTTTACTCTGCGCTTGTGACCCATAGTGGCTTTTTATATTAGCCGTAAAGGGCCGTTCATATATGACGTTACAATATAGGAGGAGGGAGGTCAAACAAATGGTAACAATTTGTGACGAAGGGGGGAAAGGGGTGGTAGGAAATGTGACGTCACAAAATCAACATAACGTAAATTAGTTATGAGAATAAAATCAATAATTTTCTAAACGTCGGAAAAAAATATCGCATTAATTTAACAGGGGATTTCAAAAATGTGTCAACATTTAGAAGACAAGGAGGATCAAAGATTTTGTGGCGAAATGTGACGATGGTGGACGAGGAGTCAAAAAACGGCTGGAATTATTTGACATCATTTATGGACGGCTCCTAAAAGCAACTGATTAATGTTGCGAAAATTCAGCCACTAGTTGAAGCAATAAAGTTTGAGAACGATTATTACTTTTTTTATCCGGCTTATTGAAGTGTACACTGAAGAGGATTAATGTGTCGAAGATTTGAGCACTGATCCGTGTTGCGACACTAAATTGCTCTCAACATTTCACCACCGCCATAATAATTTTCGTACTCTCATCTCGATGCAGGCGAGCTAAGCAACGCAAAAGTTATGAAACAATTTAAATCGTGTGCGATTGTGTTCACAGCTGATATATTTTTTGTTGGCCAACAGCTTTACATGTGTGATTACGGGTGTACTAAATCCAATTTGGAAAGTTTCTGGTGCGCAGCCTAGGGATTATCGGTACTGTTAAGAAATACCAAAATGAGACCCAAAGACGAACCACGAACGCATGAAATTTAATATTTTCATATTCCATTTTCTTTTAAATCAAAGCGTCCATCAATTGCCATAAAAAACAACCCGTTTTACAACTATGTTGAGTTGTATCGAATAATTTCTGATCATTGAGGATTGATAAATTATTAACGTTATGCATAAAAATCCACTAAAACTTAATTGCAGAGAGCGCTTATAAATTTACCAAGTGCAAAGAAACGAATTTAATTCAAACTAATTACATGACTCATATTGTCAGTCATTCTTTCTGAAATCTACAGTGATACACCTAAAACTTTAAATAAAATAACCAATCATTAAATAGAACGATAAATCTTGTTTTAACAATTCAACAATATACTTTGTTATCAAATTAACAGCTATTTCCTATGGATTCGGCGGTAACTTTGTGGAAGTTCATTTTTAATATAAAATTAACAGCATTCGGAAAAAATCAGTAACAGAACAGAAACATTTCATAATAATGTATGAAGTAAAATTAAACTCATCCAATAAATTATAATGATATTTACTAGGTTGTTTATTAATTAATATGTATTTCATTTTCCAGTCCTGCAGCCGAGTGGTCAACGCTTTTGGGCGATCGTCTATTCGGTTGTGGTGTACACTGGTTCGAATCACCATACGGAAAATTTTATAAATTAATTTTTTAAAAAGTTTCACCGCGGTGTTCCTTCAATATTAACCCTTTCCATGCCAAAAAAACCCCTTCGGATCTCATGCAATCACATTGCGTTACCGTGTGGGTGTTGTCATGTAAACGCATTTATAAGGAGAAATGAAAAATTATTTTACGTCATATTTTTTGTGTAAAACTTGAAATACATATAAAACTATGCGAAATTATCGAAAGAAGCAAGAATCTAAATTCCTCGTAGCAGAACAGACTTGAGACGTGTTTCAGTGCCGTTTGAAACAAAACGGTTGCATACGGTACGATCATGCATCTCGGATTGCTACTATACTAATTGTTACCATACTTTAATGTTGTCTTTTTCGATGGTAAAATTGACGAGGTTTTCAAAATTATGATTAATTATACAAATAACACGTTAACTATAATGTATTTTTAATTTTTAATTATAAATTTTTAACTATTTTATTTACAAATAGCAAAACTTTCAATTTTTTTAGCACCTATTTCACAGATAATTTAAACATTTAAATACCGAAGTAACGCATTGTTACACCATGCGTACGGAAGGGCTAAGTAAGCGTCAAGCGTAAAAATAATATTTTCTTTAATATTTTTTTTCCGTCTTCCTAGACGCTGTTGACTTATATTTTATGGTAGAAAGATATGTAATCATTTTTATCCTTAAATGGCAAAACTACAGATTACTTGAGAGGTGTTGAATGTTTCAAATCCCGCGAGAGGATCGTGAAAGTTATAGATCAACCATTCGACCTCCAATCAAAGAAGCCGCGCCGTCCATTCGTACCTCTTTCCTCTCGTCATATTTTGGGGTGTGGGCATCAATTTATATTTATAATAATGCCAACTTAAACGCTATCAGGGACGATTTCGTTTTTTATAATATATAATAAGCGTGTTACATATTATTTGATAGAATTACAGAGTATTTACTAGCAACCCCTACGAGTGCTACGCAGCGTAGAACTTTTAAGCGTTGATTTAATAATTATTTTAACTGGTAAAATGTCACGTGAATTAAATATTCGTAATGTATTTAATAATACACTTTTTTATCATACTAGTAGGGTCCAACATTTTCCAGCGAGGGTACTATAGAATAAACAGAATCATACAGTCGTTTTCATTTTTCGATATAATTTCTGTTTATTACGTTTCATTTTTGGAACGGATAATTAACTTTCATAATGTACTTACCACTCAAAGAAAAATCTGAACTTTTGTCCTTTAAACTGAATCGTTCTTACATGTTTTGGTCGGAAACGTTTGGACCATACTCACTACGTAATATGTGCTATGTCATTCTGGAATCATTCCAATCGACTTTTAAATAACTTAGTTCATAGTTTCATTTATCGTTCAAATTATGGGTAGTACATAAACCATTATGGAAGCATAAATTAATAGTCTTACCTTATCGTGTGAATTGAATATTTTAGAGATATCATATTTAGACAGATTAAATTAAAATTAATGCCTCCTTTAAGTAAGAATAAATATTTATATAAGTTAACAAAGTTCTGACGATGAAATGATACAATAATAATTATTAATCATTGAAATTTGACTTTTGTCGTTGAATGAGAAGAGCTTTACCATAGTGACTAAGGGAGTCTGGGTTCAAGTCCCGGCAAGGTCAATATGAAATTTTTAAAAAATCAATAGAGCATTTAACGAGATCTTATACATTTAATTATGTGTGTGATGTCTTTTTCTCTGGAACTGATCACGAGTGATTTTAAAAAAAGCATTTGAGTTTATTTCATGTAGTTTAAAAAATTCAAAACATTTGACGTCTTGCCTGTTAGCTCTAAGGTCAAATATATTTTTATACCCTTTATCCACTTTGACATTTAAACGTATAATATAATATTTTCATTCATTTGAAAATATCTACGATGAATTTCTGAAAAATTTAATTTTAAAACAACTCAAACCTACATTATTATTACATATTATATTGTATTAGCTACAACGTTTAAGTAAATATTTTTATACCTTGGCGTTTTAAGTATCATATTATATTTAATAAATACATTAATATTTTTAATTTTTACTTTCATTTTCTTTTGTGTTACTTACTGAATATTATTAATCTATCAATCAATCAGATTTCATCGAAAGTTGTAAACTATATCTCTTTACACACTTTCATAATAAATTTCAATGCACCACCATCATTAATCGTGGTAAGTTCTCCATAATATAAACAAAAGTATCTTCTATTAAAATGTGAATAGGTAACTCTGTAGCGCAATCTGATATCTTGGTGTAAAAGTGAACAAAAATAATAATTGATTAAAAACACGGCCCACTATTTTTAAAGCAACCTTTCTTTCGCCTGTGGCAAATAAACCAGACAGTCCTGGCAGAGAACAAGTGAAAGCAATTTTATTTTATTACTATCGACAGCCTAAAGAAAACATGATCTAAATTCATCATTAACATTATTTCTGTGGACAACCTTCATTGTTTAATCTTTGTGAAAGCCTTAAGGCTAATTTTGACAAGAACATACCAATTTATCTGTAATAAATTACACTTATACAATTACTAATAAAATAATCTATATTTTATGCGACTATTGACCCGTGTATACTGTTAAATTACAAAACACAAGTGAAGTCGTTGGTATCATTGAAAAAAAAACAAATCTTCAATAATTATACATAATAATATATCGTAAAATGTCGTTGGTAATCTACCGATGGATGATTTTTTTGATCCCATATTTAGTGTTGCAAATTTTAATAATTCTTTGAATGTTGGCAATTTGACCATTTTAAGATATAATATTATTGGACGCTCGTTGTGCAATGCCCTGTTGCATTGTAATTTTATTTCATAAATAGAATTGTATTGCTATTTGGCCATACTCTTTATTTCGTATATACTTGATTCCATCGATTGATAAGGTTATATTCTTGTAGGCGACACATGTTGGTCACATGCTCAATACAACATAATATCGACGGTGTTTTCGCTAATTGATGTCCTTAAAATTGAAATTGTTTATTAGAGAGTAAAAACTGTTTTATATCGAAAACATTATATGGTGAGTTGCGTTATAAATCTTTGAAATGCACTCCTGTAAATTCTCATGTTCGCAGATACGAAATTATACATAGGTTGTGTCGATATAATAGTGACTTAAATCAAGTGGACGGTTCAAAATTTTTGATCCTAAAATCAATGTAAAATGATGTTTCCCTTCCAAAAAGTTATCAAATTATTTTTTAATTTAAATCATTTGACCGAGACCTGCTCGGTCATCTTTAAAATGAGATCCAATCATTAACTCATTTTCGGATTTTTTGAGGGTTACATCAATTGGTCAAAAAACCAACGATATGGAATAATACGAATTTAATAAATATTTCTCATATTGTCATTTGCATTTTCTCTTAGCAATAGACTCCATATTATTAATTTTTGTACAGCTAAATACTTTTTTTATCGCCTTGAAAGTGACGAAAGGTTCACTTTTATCGACTTTTCATATTTTTATTTTTTTGCCATGTCCGCTCCCAATGTTGAGCATATGGTCTCCTAATGGAGGTATCTTGACAGATTTTTTTCTACGAGAACTGATTGTCACTCAGTTGCACAACCTCTCTTTTTTTTCAAAGAGAGTAGGGATAGAAGGATAGGGCTATGACAGGACTAGTGGTTAGCTAATCGCTCTCGTTACGCCCCGTGAGGTTGGGATTGGTGGGAGGGAGGACTCAGACTACGAACAGAAATCTATAAATCGATTGAAAGATCAATCTATGAAAACCGTCCGCACCGGGAATTGAACCCGAGACATCCGTAACCGTAGCCAGCGACGCTACCAACTGCGCCACGGACGCCAACATTTTCATATAGCTGTTAGAAAAAATCTATGATAATAAATTTTATCAGCAATAATAATATAGATCGATTGATTTTTTGCACATCTTAACTACGATAAATAGTAAGCACGTTTTGGACACACACATTGATCACTTTCACCATCAAAATAATGATAGTGCGCAGGTTTCTAAAAGATCGTGATATGATTATTCTGCCTACTAAATACTATAAAATTTTCATTATTGCAGTTAATCTGCAATGAGAAAAAACAGTATCCTAACTAAATGTATACTACGTGGTCATTAAACCATAGATGCAAAAGCCACGCAACCCATCATTCTCTTCTTCTTCAACCACATCCGCTCCATATTTGAAGCGCGTGGCCATCACGCGGTGCCTCCAGAATTCCCTGTCATCCACTAATTGCAATGCTTCCTGCCGTGACATGCCAGCATGCTTAAGTTCTTTCTATGAATAGTACCCAACGCTCGTCTAGGAAGTCGGAATCCCGCCGATCGAAGAGACGAGCAGGGTTGAGACTATCTGGCAGTATCCGCGGCATTTGACCCAGCCAATTCCAACGTATTTCCATGACCGCTGACGTAAAAGGGCACTTTCCGGTGCGTTCGCCAATCCCCGAGTGCCATACAAAATCAAACCACTTCACCCCCAATATTCAACGCCAGCATCTATTATCGATGTTCAGTATACGGTTTTCCTGAGTCTTCATTAGGTGCCATGGTTTGTCACCATAAATCAGCACTGGTACAATGCAAGTGTTGAACAAATGGCATTTGAGGTTTAACCGTGTACAGTGTGTCCTAAGCAGTATAAATTGAGTTAAATGTGTCTACAGCTATTCCTAAGCAAACTGTGAGCTCTTTCTTTGTGCTACCTTCCAGCCTGCTTACACCGAGATATCTGAAGCTTTCAAGCTTTGCAATGATATCCCTTACGTCCATTAACATTTTCAACATTAAGTATTGAATCAGATTGCAAAGTTCTACAACTTAATATAAATGCGATCTTATAATGGTCAAAAAAAGCTTTGACTTTTGACAATCTGAAAACATTTCGAAATGCTATTTATTCCACTTCTTTTTCTCTTTCAAGATTCTCTATAAAATACGAGTAGGTATGAGATATAAAACATGATTTTGCAGCGATTATCTAAAGCTTTTGATCTTGATATAACGTATGACTCTCTTGGTTTTATCATTTGAAAACGCAACTCATTTTCGCACTGCTTATGTTTTCTTGATTCATTGCACGTTTGAACGTGGATCGATTTTTGGAATCCATATGAAGTTTTCTACAATTGGAGCATTTTCACATTTGATTTGAAATTTATTCAATATTTATAAAAACTTTAATGGAAAAAAATATGTTGATATTTTTAGTTATTATTATTGTTATATACCTAGTTATTTATTCATCAAGAGAATCCAACCAATTTTGTTTTACAGTTTCTATCGTTTCACTTCTGTAACCAGTTTTAGATTACGCATTCTCTTCTTCTAAAGGGCTGAGCTTAAAATCATTAAATTCTCAGGATTATAAATTCACATGCTCCCGATTTTTATCGACGCGTCCGAAACCATAACCAGGCTGTAAACGAGCACCAACAATTGTACATGGCCGGCAAGATTTCTGAATCCATGATGCAGCAACGTTTCCAGCAATACTATTGCGGTAATATTTCAGAGCAATGGGTATCTGCAATATCTGCATGTATAACGATGATTTTGTGCGGATACGTGAAGTTAGCTAAAACAACAATGGTCGACATTCGTTGCTTATTTGACAGTTGTCACTTTTTCCGCAACGTTTGCATTTCTGATTTAATGTGCCCGAAATTGACGTTTTCCCGCAATTTTAGTGCAATTTCTGCTGTCCCGTTTCATTTAAAGTACATTTAATACCGGAAATTACATTTTTATTTTCCGCAATTCACGTCTGAAATATTCAAATTACGTAAATTTTAAAATAAATTATGACACTTACACACGATTTGTAGTAATTGTAGGAAAATAATTATTTTTGACAGTACATTTTTCTACTTACTACAATAAATTACTCATACAGAAATTTTTTGTCCATACGGCATACATTCATCGTAAAGTGATTGAAAATGTAATCAAATATAATAATTACAACAATACTTATCACAAAAAATAACATATGTGACGTCTGTTGACACGGCTAAACAATTTTGCAGATCTCAAACGCACATATCGAGCAGAGTAAAAAGGGAATAGATTTATCCTGTCAATATTGGCGTAATATCTATTGCGTTTGATATTCAAAATACTACTATCATCCAATCATGCTTGCGGCAAATATGGGAAATACGGCAATTTCGCGACAATAGTACCTGGCGTTGATGTTTTATACACGACCACACTTGGTCGTCAGCATATTGCCGTCAAAAATTGCTTTATTATTGTGTCGGAAAGTAAGCCCGACCTGTATCCGTAGCCTAATGCGGTACGGTCGTATGTTAAAGGAATGTGGAGTGTGTCTGCGTTGCTTTTGTATCCCCATCGTCTTCGGGGTGTATCAAGAGCCGTCCAGTAACGTGGGGCAATCAAAGGGTTTCGCCTCTCTACGTCTTCGGGGTGTATTACATTGTGTACATTGCGTTTTGAGGCTATTCGTGTATGGCGGCTTAAAATGCGACAGCTTACTTACCAAAGATTGATTACCTAGATTTATGATGATTCCAGATTCTTGTCAATCGTATGCAGGCGCCGAAGCTTGCTTTAGCCATTGAATCGTTAATAGCCGCTGTAATAATATATTTTCGATCATTTTGCACTTGCCAATACTCAAGCCGTGAAAAAATGGATAATCTGTAAGAGGAGAAATAAGAGCAAAACTGTCAGATTCAACTTAATAATTGAGTTCATATGGAAAGCAAAGCAAAGAACTACCTATCATTCATTCAACGCGATTCTTTCAAAACATAAACATTTTCCATTCACTTGAATTAATAATAATTATGTAGGTAGGCAGTTTTATTTGTCGGAAAAACAAAAGACAAACAAGCAAGAGTTTAATATTGTAATGTTATTTGACAGTTTCAATATAAAGTTTAAAAAGCACGCTCTTATGATATTATATTGAAACGTAATTCATTTGTACCTTGATAATATAGTTTCTAAGCGCATTGTGTATTTTGATTTCCTTTTTTCAATCAGAAACTCCTACCCGATACCGGCTACAAAGTTACTCAATTCAAAAAATATATTTAATGTTATACGTAGGTAGGTAGAAGCATTTATAAAAAAATGATTTGATGGTTTGATATAAAAAGCTTATTTATTATTTAAGGTACACAATTAATAATACAAAATTAAATATTCAAAAACATGTTACCTATCAAGCTTTTCAACTCGACAACTCTAATCTATACCATAGACATTAAAATAGTATAATCTCAAAGTATAGTAGTCTATGGTATAATCATAGAACACTATATTTTTTTATTGTCTGTGGTATTAAGCGTCAAACCTATCTTGCGCGTTTTTGTATTTTGCGTATAGAATCGTATTCTCATAAAAAGCATATTCAAAACACATTAAAAATGTAAGTAGGTTTGTAAAATTATGTATTCGTATGATAATTTTCGTATTAGTTCATTCATTCTTCACATTTTTATTTACAGGACTACTGCGGCAAAACCACGATCAGAGTTAACCTTAGAAGAACTCGCAAAGATCGAAGAAGAGGAATTTAGTACAGGTCCTCTATCGGTCCTCACACAATCAGTCAAAAACAACACACAAGTTCTAATTAATTGTCGAAATAACAAAAAACTTCTTGGTAGAGTTCGAGCGTTTGATCGGCATTGCAACATGGTATTGGAAAACGTCAAAGAAATGTGGACAGAAATGCCAAGAACAGGAAAAGGAAAAAAAGTAAGTTGTCATGAAAATTTAGAGACAATCGTGAAGTGATACGATCTTTCTGGTATATTTCAACAAACAAAGGTAAATGTCTATTAGTAGGGACAAGGCCTTAAAATGATATATTTCTCCCAAGTGTAAGGGTGGAATTTTTAAAAGTATAAGGTAATGTCGGAAATCCTACAATTTCAATTATCTTTACTTTACGCACGGTGTTTTACTCGGGCCCCACACGCTGTAAGCCCACCGATGGAGCGTGTACCCTAAAACATATCATTTTGTGTAGTTTCCTGAGAAAAATATCATTTTTAGTAGTCTAGTAACATGTTGTTAATTTTTTTTCTGTCTGAAAAAATACTTAATGCTGCTAAAAACACTTTCTAGTGTCCTAAACTAAACACCCGCCATTCTCTAGAAAATTTAATTGCTGATAGGAAAAAGACAAAAATCAAACATTGGAATTGCGGCAACCAATAAGTGATTTTTGAAAATTCGTCATTTTTCATTCTCAGCATGATTAGCACCTAATCACCTAGCTGCAGCTGTATTGATTAGTGTGTTGAATGTTGATATAATGTATGTTGTTCCATGCCCAGCTATGTGCATTTATTATGCAGTTAGTAACCTGTGTCACTGTTTATTTTTAAGTCTATAAAAAAATATAGTTAAGAAATATTTAATACGATTTAAAAACGATGATATTTACCGAATTCTATGTGTGATATTACCATTTCGAATGAAATATATGGAGTACACGAAAAGCTTTAAAAAAATTTGATGTCATACAAACGTTGGAGCCCGGAGACTTTTTGTATATATGACTAATATGGCATATATGTGTAAACTTTGCGGGCCTTGTATCTATTGTGTCACACTCTGAAAACCTGCTTTACTATACAAAATTTACTGTAATAATATTTTTCTATTTTCAGGGTAAAGCAGTCAATAAAGACAGATTCATTTCAAAAATGTTCCTGCGAGGCGACTCAGTTATTCTAGTATTGAGAAATCCTTTGGCCACAGCAGCTGGAAAATAAATCATAAACATTTAAATTTTAGTTTGTTCGTGAACTTTCTGCTCATCTCTCACTATAGATATATAAAGATATACATACATTTCCGCCATCTTTTGTATTTATCCATAAAGTGTGAACTTGGAGACTTAATTGTCAGAGATCTTTTTAAGATAGTGTACCATAAAAAATTGATTCAGTAGGTCTTCAAATAAGTGTAATTTAAATTTTTAATTGCTGGGACTTGTTAATTATCAGCTATGCTGGGAAATTTTCATTTTGTATCAAAGGACAAAATGGTTCATGCATTTACATAGCTACTCACAGTTATTTAATTAGTTGAAGCCAAATCTTGCAACGGGTTTTTCAAGTTATACATGGTCTATTTATTGATGTTAAAGAGGAGGATGAGGTATCCTGAACATAGTAAAAGAAAACCTTC
This sequence comes from Himalopsyche phryganea, assembly GCA_022494535.1. Taxonomy (NCBI): domain Eukaryota; kingdom Metazoa; phylum Arthropoda; class Insecta; order Trichoptera; family Rhyacophilidae; genus Himalopsyche; species Himalopsyche phryganea. The sequence goes on along the minus strand of JAGVSL010000035.1, from coordinate 1,565,167 downwards.
TCTTATCTGGTGAAGAATGTCCAAATAAAACTCGTTTATTTGGAAATGACATACATTTCATTTAAAATTTAAAGCACTGTTAATCAATGATTTACAATTGCAGCTTTTCCTTTGAAATACAATTATATATTTTCGATGCTTAAACCATGTATACTTAAAACATTTGAAGGCTAACAAAATGAACATTTCAGACTGAATAGTCAGTAATGTTTGTGAATGTATAAATAATACCATCCTCTGTTCTCCATCATAAATTCATTAATTGTATGAAATTTTGTAGGATAACAATTTTCGATTTAAAATGTAAACTATTGATATAAAATAAATAAACTTGGTATGCTTTTTTGTAATTAGTATTTTTATTTTATTCACTCTAGTGTTGAAAATCATTCCACCCTTCTACTTGTGCTTTTTTTTTAATTTACAAAATCTAGATTTTTGTTAAATTAGAATAAATTGGTTCTGCCTTTTGAGTATCCAATGGTGTAAGTGAGAACTGTACCAAAATTATCAAGTATGTGTTGGCTGCACCAATCATCTGAAATCAGGAAACGGTTTTAGATAAAGAAATATTTCATTTCCCCCAAATTCAATGTTTTGTTAAAATAAACAAGCTTCAAACAATTCAAATTATTTTTCTCCTTTAGTCTATATGAGTTTACAGTATGACAATTGTCAGTTTTGATTGCTAAAGAATAATTATAAGAATCTTCGTGATGTGAATCAATCTAGATTCTATTAGCTTGTTCCATCAACAGGAACTGTTGAATACATGTAAAATATTCATTTATTATGTCAATTATGTAATCTTTTTTCGATTGTTTTTTTAACATGGCATAAACATGATACAAGTATTTATAAATAATACTGCATACTTACACTCATCAATAGTGTGTTATCAATTGTAAAAAAACCACAGGCGGTGAATGTTGGTTTGCGATGTAGCATGTAGGTAGAGAATTGATGCAACTAGAATTATACGAATTTCACAAGACAACTGGCATTATTCTTTAAGTCACTCTTTCTCCTAAGCTTTATATTGTTTATTATCGGCTGTGTTTCGAGTTTTAGAGTGATAATGAATCTCACACTTGTTAACATAAACTTAAATTATTATTTTACAAAAAAACATCAATCCACAACCGATTCTCTTAGCATGTCACTTAGTTATCTTATAAATTGACAAAATTCAAATTGAAAACACAAAGCAATTTACAAGTATTGCTATTTTTTTTCGTTTTCAAAGTCACCATAACTTCGGAAAAAAGTTTTCAGTGCATTCAGGATTGTTTGCAAATATATAGAAAGGCAGTTTTGGTTTCCTTTGTAAAATGCATATCCAACGATTGATTTAATTTTAAGATTTGGTTTCTAAAAATACTTAAAACTTCTGTTCAATACTGGAAGGCATGCAGACTTCTCATGAGCATAGACACATCTTAACATATATGCTCACAATTTATCGCGAACTTCAAATATTTAAAATTGCCGTTATGTATTTTTGACAGTAATATCATATTATTTTAATGCATTTATGAAGTTATGAGATATACAATAATTGTTTCATTAAATCATAGAAGACATGAAACTTCGAGCACCAAATGGAGCCAGTCAGGAGATCATTACAGAGGCTATGAAGAGTGTGAAATTAGATAATTGAATACTCTCATCTCAAAAATATCACCTTATTGACCACTCTTTCATCAGTTTCGTGAACAATCAATTTGTTGATAAGCATCGCAGTTTCATTTGCCTGAAATATTATGTAACATTATTAATAGTAATTTACGCATTATGGGAATTTTTAATTAAACATAATATACCATTTACACTTCTAATAATATTCAGCGCACGTCATATTTAAATATGACGTGCGCTATATTTCTTGAGATAATTCTTGAGATTAATCTCAAGAATTATTTCAGTATGTGAATACTTATTTTGGGATGCAATGGGATATAATAATATGTATCTGTTGATAATATACGATAAAATACTTTGTGAATATACAAAACATTCTTATCAAATATCAAAATCTTAATCCTTTACTACAGGGGTCTCCAAACTACGGCATGCGGGCCTACACCGATCCATTGAAAAACTTACAATGTAAGTAAATCATGCAAAATAATCAAATATTTTTATTGAACGACCAATTAAGAAACAATAAGTTAAGAAAATAATGCAAATTATCATAGTAACAGTAAATTTAGTATTTTGATTGTATCAAATTACCCTGACCAAATTACACATACCGTTATATTAATTGTAGTTTTTTTTTAACAAAGCTGCATCACAAGATTCATTATATCCGTCCAAATAAATTGTTTTGATATTTCAGCAAAAAGAAAATCTATAAAAAAATCTTTCCTAGCCCTGCACTTATGTCCCTACTCTCTTCGAAAGAGAGAGTTTGAGCAACTGAGAAATAAGTAGTTCTCTTAGAAAACCTTCTTTTGAGATATCTCTATTGGGAGTCTATAGGCTCCACATTGGGAGCAGACATGGTAAAAAAATTGTCATATAGAAATTTAAACAAAAACTAATAATTGTCATCAAGGCTTCATAAGGTTGTAATTTTAACCATAGTAATCAAATTCTAACAAGCAGTTCTCATAGAAAAATTCCGTTGAGGTACCTCCATTGGGAGACCATATGCTCCACATTGGGAGCGGACGTGGAAAAAAAAACAAATTTAACTTGAGTCTGTTGGATGACATGACATATCAACACATTATGTTGAATGCTAATATTTCCGAATAGGTGATCTTGTATGTAACTTTTTTGTAAGGTGATATAATTGTTTTGCTGCACACATAGCCAAATGGTTAATGTCTTTTCTTTGGTTACGGTGTAAACCAGTTTTTTTATTAGCAACTTTGTTAAGATTGAAATATATATAGAAACAATAAGAATATGTTGCAATCTTCTTATGCATTACTTACCGCATTTATGCAACTGCTGCAGTTATGTATCGTCAAGAACATGTTCAATGAATATAGAAAACTTTGATGGAGGGACATTAACAACGTTGTGTACAATTGGCTGTGAGATACATTATTTTTCATTAAGAATGAAATAATTGAGAAAACATTAAAAAGGTTAAAGACAATTGTCAAAAAGGAGAACGTCATGATATTCAGTATTCTTCTGGTAAATAATTTGTTTATCATAGCAGTACAGTCACAGATTTTCTCATATGCCTTCCAAATAAAACACATCTTTTCCAATGTATCAAGCTTACTCATTATTAATGTATTGCTGATATCTTTCCATGCTTCCTTTTTTATTCCAGATACCATATTTAAAATTACTATTGTATCTGTTTTGAATATTTTTTCTATTTCTGTATTTATTGTATCCAATTTCATTACAGTGAGATTTATATAAGATGAAAAAATCATTAGAGTTAGTGTAGTAGAAAACGCTGGCATAAACATGGCATAACATATAGCAAACAGTGATTGTTTTACCATATCACTTAGTAAATAAAAAACTAGACCCATGTAAATTCCATGAACGAACTGTTGGGACGTAATTGCACAGGTATACCTCAGTTTAATTCTTGTGTATGCTGTCTTCACATTTAGATTATTCAAAATGGTGTCAACATCTATAAGAATCCCAAGAATTTTTGAATAAAGCTGAGTTTGAAAACATCCGTCGATGTAAAGAATCATTACACATACACTACCGACATAAATTCTAAATTTATCTCCAAGTGCGAATAGTATTGAATCTTCAAATATTCCAGTGACTACATCGTTCTCAATAACAACGTTTGCAACACAGGTGAAAAAACTTACAACGAACAACAATCCTATTATAAAATAACGAAACATGAAAACAGATTTGACCCCTTGCTTTTCCACAGACATTAAAAAGGGATATATACCACAATAATGAGCGAGACATAATACTGGATTGAATGCATCAACTACATTATTTGCTTTTATATTCTTCAATATAAACGATTTCATTGTCCGAATTAAAAATAATTTAAAATTAAATTCAGAATGATAGTCCTAACCCTATGCAATACCAATAAGAAATAAGCAAAACGGCACTAAGGTGTAGCTGTTTTTTTCATGACGTAATATTAAAACATATACCCAAATACTAATATCGATAATAAACATGTCAATCATTTGACTCTGGAGGCAAATAATTATTATTGGTCATCAATTCTGTTATCATTCTGTATAATATCTGTGTTTTTTTTAAGTAATTAGTATAAACGTAAAAAGATCACAACATTTATCAAAATAATGTGTTTTTCCTCACTTAAAAATAATAATTAAACTAATTGCCAACCTGTCAAAGAATTCATTATAAACACACCTTTTATACAAGTTAAGTTTTACTGTTTGTTGTTCACAATACATAATATTATTCTATATGAATAAGGGCATATTGAATTTTGACGAATTCATTAAAGAAGAATAACGAAGGCTGAATTTTATCAATATAATTAGAATTCTTTATAATTAACATGTGAATTCATCAGAAATTCAAATAATGGAAAATTGAAATTTGAATAATTTTTTATAAATATAAAAAATGAAAATATAGTTATATTAGTTTGAGAGATGCTTGATACTAGAAACAAAAACCAACATGTTGCGCAGTTTATGGCACAAAATCATAAATTTGAAACATAATAATTTTGTTTCTCAAACTGTTGTATTACAAAACCAGTGATTCGTCAAATTTCTGGAATATAAATTTAATATAAAAATACAGTTTCGTATTCTCAATGGTGAAATCAGGCATGAATGAGTTTTATTTCCCAAAATTCTATTTAAAATTGAAAATATTCAAGGTAAATAAATTTACAACCATCCCTCGTTTAACACAGTACTTGCTAATAGTTTCGAGTATCAATAACATTGAATCAAGAGAATCTTGATAATCTAAAAATATTGTTAGCACCACATGGGATTGGATGATTAAGCTATTAATGAAATTGATGAATTGCTAGAAGAACAAGAGTTAAATAAAAAAGAGTTGTTTGATATGACTACCTTTGTTCCATGTGACATCCAAAGCAATACCAAAAGCTATTTTTGAATTTCAATTATTATTGTCGATACAATAAAATTATGGACCGCTGATGGCAAAAAATATGGAAAAGCGATTCTTAACCTTTTGGTTGCCAGAGACGAGATATCTCGGACGTACTTTTGGAGGAGGCAACCATAGATGTGACAACCCTGTCCAACCAACAAAAATTTGAAACTGGTTTAACTTGAAGAATAAAACTCTAACAATCGATGCGGGATATAAAATTTGGTAAGTAAATTATAATTTAATAAACACAACAAAAAAAAAATTTTTTTGGACAACTTTTATTTTTACAAAAAATATGCGGCCTGACAAGCACGGCGGCCCAATTTATTTGCGGCTATGAAAAGGTTAAATAATGATTCAGATATGGATCATGGTTTGCAATTCCAATGAAAAATTGAATGGTGCATAGTCATTACAAGATATTTACAAGAATCGTCAAAAGGATAAAAACACAATGATTATGATTTCTTGACGCATGATTCGGAACTTATATTGAAAGCATTTGTGATGGTGATGTTCAATCTACAAGAAATAATGAAAAAAATTCGGTTGTTCAATATTTTTGTAAATAAATAAAAATGTATTTCTTTAATTGTTCTAAAAAAGAACATCTCTCTTTTCCATATATTGGTAAAACTCGCTAAAAACAGTTTTGTTTTTATTCGGGATCTAGTGGAACCGATTTTCCGTGTTTAGCAAGGGACTGGTGTTTATTATTATAACAACTACTTGAATCAGAAAAGATATTCACGCGCATATAGAGGAAAAGACTTGATGGCTTAACAGCTTTCTTATATATTAACATGTTAGTTACTACCGATTTTAGGTTTTCTTTTTGGATCAAAACTAAGACTACCATTTATATTATTGGCATTTTCACAAAAACAATTTATTTAACATTTGACAAGTCTTATCTTAAATTGAATATTTTATTTTTATATGTAAAATAATTGTGGTTTTACTTACCATATTTAAGCACTTGTTGGTAGCGTATATTGTCAGAAAAATGTTTAAGACATGTAAAAGACACTGGTGAATGGATAAAAATAAATATGTGTACAGTTTAGGTGTTCCGATACCATCTCTTAACATACTTGATGAAACAGATAGGGCATAATATAAATTTAAAACCAATGAAATAAATGATAAAGCCATAATGATCAAAAGCTTCTTAGAATACAAATCATTTAAATGTTTTATACAGTCACAGACTTTTTCATAAACTCCCCAAATAACAGTGAGATTTTTTAGCATTTCAGATTTCATAATAGAGATATTCCATACATTGTTTTTAGTCATGTTGAACTTATGGTTTTTAATATTATTATCAACGTAAAGATTATTTACTGTCATCTTTTTAAGTTCACAGTTGAGCTCACTTAATTTCATTGTGTTAAGGTGCACATAACAACAAAATAACATCAAAATAATCGTGGAGTAAAAACCCGGAATGTACATCGCAATACTAATCATGAGAGGAGATTGCTTTAGCCAATGACTCAGAGCAAAATTATGGACCATCATAAATATGTTGTTGCAGACTTGTTGCGTTATGACAGCTATAAAACATTTGATTTTAACCGTTGTATATGATATAGTTATATTTAAATCAGCTAGTACGCGATCAGTTTCCAGGATCAATTCAAAAATTTTGGAATGCTGTGTATTGTTGCTGCCTCCATCAATGTATAGTAACAACGAACATACAAATCCAAAATAAATTCGTAGCTTATCGCCAATCATTAGTAATATGGATTCTTCAAATATGCCTACTAACGTTTCATTTTCAACTGTTATTTTGATAACACTGACTACAAAAAAAGCATTTATTAAGAGACCGATGAAGAAAAATCTGAACATAAAAACTGCAGTCATCCGTCCACTTTCATATTTCATCATATAAGGTAGAGAACCAGTATGTCGCATTAAGAATAACATTGGAGCGCATCCTTCAAAAGCATTTTTTGCTTGAAATTTATTTCTTATTGACCGTATCATTCTTAATATGATTATAGATGTTCAAGTTGAATTTATTTTACACTTTGAAATATAAAATTTCAATGTTACAGATATGTTAAGTATGTCACCTTTTAGTCTTAAAGTGTAACAACAAATGAATTTTTTGGTTATTAGCTATTACAAAAAGGTCGAGGCTAGAGAATATTATAAGAGATACTTACTGTTAAAACCATCAAAACAAACTAATTAGTTAATTAACCCTTTAACAACCAGAGTTTTTTTTTTGCTAAATAACCAGGCGTTAAGTTTTCATAATATATGCAAAAATCATTACTTTTTTCCCTTGCATAAAATACGCAAAATAGTCATTGAAATGAAGAAAAACACAACCGGTATAACCTAAGTATGTGCGAACTTGAATTTTGCAGTATTCTGAATATTTTTTTATTAGAGAAATAATATAATCACCAAAAAGTAAGTATATGTGACGTTATTTGTTTTTGTTATAAATTTTTTGTCCAGTATTGTAACTTTTTGGTTAACACTGTTGGGAATTCTGCTAGTTTCAATACTACTATCATTATTATTATAAGAAACTGATAAGTTACCTATATTCAGTGTAAAAATTACTATCGTTAAATTGTATACTTAAAAAAACACAGTATTTTTAAAACATTCACTAAACTCATGATTTATGATCACTGACATTACATTTTTAACGAATAATGTGTTAGAAATATTTTAGAAAATAAATGTATTATATTTTTATAATATGCCTTTCCACCAAGAACTGACAATTTGCACCTAAAAAGTTTTCTATTTATATCTCCAAAGCAAGTATATTATATCTAACATATATCCAAAATAGCAAATTGAATACAACTTTTGGTTTTGGAAAATAAATAGAGGCTGGATTCTTGTCTTGTAATTTTCGTTCACTTTTATGCATTCAATGGAAGATTCAAATGTTTACTGATTATAAACCGGTTTGAATACCATAAATAGCTTTACGGGTGACTACTAGACCGCGGTTGACGCACTGGTCACTCATATCAATAAAAAATATGCAAAAAAGCAAACAGACAATATTATGAAGCAATATTTTTTTGAAGCATGATCGCATTTCATGGACAAAAAAGGGTTAATCAATTAGTAGTTCACCAATCGATGACTGTTTCAAAATATAAATTGACATGAATAGAATTACTGTTTTTACTACTCAAGATATTGACTTGTTTATATTAATTTGTTGAAATCATTCTTAAATTTCACAATAATATTCTACGTCAGGGGTTTTCAAGGAACGTAACCATGACAATAGAATTAAAAACGAATTGAAATTCCTATAAATATTGACTTATATATTTTATGCTTTACTTTGTTACAATTTGTGAACAGAAATATTTTAAACATTATTCAATTCGTCTTCTACTACTTGCTTATCGCGAGCATTAGCAGCCTATGCTCGCAATGAGCGAAATCGGTCCTGATCATTGTAACAACGTGGAAGTAGTACAAAACAAAAAAGACTTAAACTGATTAAAATTAGTAATGAAAGTGTTTCTGTAGGGCTTCAATATATGACGGCACACGATTTTGACTACTTTTTAACGCCCTGCCCCCCCACCCCATCGTCACATTTCTTCATATAGCCTTTACCCACAAATCACCAAGCGTCACATTATATCAGACCCCCCCTAGAGCGTGACGCCATATAAATATATGGACGGTCTCTTATCTACAAAATATGGCAAAAAAGTAATATTGCTTAACATTTATTTTACTGCCATCTTTGTTTATGTTATGTAGGCCTAGCAATAGCATAATTTAATTTGGTTTGATAATATGCTATTATAGAATAGGGATCTGTTTTATTTAAAAATCGTAGGCTTAGTAGCTGTCGATCACGGAAAATAAACAACTAAGGCAACCCACGATTACGAACAGAAAAAATATTTTTACAGGTGATTTATATTCAAAGTTTATCTCATAACTTTTCCAAAAGTCCCATCAATCATAAATACAAAAAGATGATGTTGAAATTGTTTTGTAAAATCAAATTGTTATAGAAGGTACAGTAAGTACGGAGATATAGTTGTGTTCCTGAACGGGGTACCGTATTCGATAAATAATAATTGTCTTTCCTTTAAGTGTATTGTTTTTTTCAAATACAATTATTATTCTGCTGCCAATTGCCCAATATAAATACATTTTGTATTTATTATAACGTACCTAATTACAGATCATAGATAGCAAACATTTTTCTTCATGTGGGACTTATATTAGATTTGAAGTTTCATGACAAAATTCATATTATTAAACTATAAATTTTAGAACAATGATTTCAGTGTTGTGTTTTAAATCTGTTTATTTGAAGAAGAAAAACATCATATGTCTACTGCGGATTAAAATAATTTGTTTTATTCGATGTCTACTTTTGGTATTCATTTTTCAATCAGTTGCTCTCTGCTGATTAAATATAATTAAACCAATTTAATAAAATATTACTGAATTTTTATAAAATCTCAGATATTTATATCTAGGTAACTATCATTACTATTGTGTTTACCCAGATTTTTTTTATCTTTATCAAATAAAATATTTTCGTCTCTAAAGCTTCACTATCTTATAAATAGTTCAAATCAATAAAATAATTTTAACAAATAAATGCATTGCTTGTTCTATGTAAGGATTTGAAAACCAATAAACACTTAATATGTTTTTATCATATTATAATATATACAGGTACATTATAATCGTTTCGCGGGTCATGGGTTCACTATAGCTGGCATACACCCATAAGCTGATAATAACAGCTTCTATAGTAACGCTTCCTATTGTGTTGTCATAGAATTTTTAAATATTTGTGTTAGTTTACAAACCGAATATGATTAAGTTTACATTATTAAGAATTTTTCGCACACAATTGATTTTTAACGAGGCACTAATTATTGTGCAATCGAACAGCCGCCTTACATTAATTATTACATTGTGAGAATTTGTTATGCTAAATTTACTGACATAAATCGTAAATTCATTGCTGGCTTGAGGCCTCCATATGCTTTCATTAAACTTAAGGTATTGCAATTGGTAATGTTGTGATATCTTTTAATACCGTACAGTTCATACTTAGTGGTTTTCTTAAAATACGCCTTGGGCAATGTTACCAAATGCTTAAGACATTTTATAATTATGTATAAATGCACTAAAACATCCTTCTACCAAAGTTTTCATTGTCGGCTATTTATCTAGTAAATTTACCTCTTTCTGTTTGAAATGTAACTTTGAGATTATTTGCAATGTAAAAACAACACAAGAATCATTTTTATGATTCAACCACATAGTTCGTGGTAAAATTGCCACATTATACTCGAGGAAGTCCTGTTTACGTACGGACTTCGACTGCTAGGAACTCAATAACAAATATTCCTCGTTAACTTCGACGATAAATAAAATTAATGTTATTAGATACATAACGTAATTATTATTAATGATGATAACACATTGATACAGATAGAGTTGTATTCAGGGCTTGAAATGGAAAAGTTCACTAGCCGGATCGCTTTATATATTTTGGTTTTCGACTGATAATAAAAAAAAGTTTCTTTGATAATTGTTGAATAGAATTTGAATATTTTTTGATAATTTACAAGCCGGGAGGTAAATTTTGATATTTTGTTTGAATTACCGTTTCGGTGCGCTCTGGCCGAACTCAAGCCCAAGTTGGATTAACAAAAAGTCTGCGAATTTGCAGTGACAGAAGGTAACGGAAAATATCAAATAATTGTGAAACTAATGTACATTTTAACTGGGAGCCGTAATGAAATTTGATCAAGAGAAATAGGTATAACAATTATAGCTTTCGGTCTAATGATTAGACCGAAAGTTATTTAACGATTGAGCAATTCAATATTATTTATACTCACTGCAATTATCATAAATAAACAAAGTCTAAATTTCATCTAGTATTATAATGCCACTGCGTCTAATTTAAAACAATCGTGCAATGAATTTTTATTTAGAAATCTCTTTCTGTAAATATCGCACATACATTTCAAACTACGACTCCGAAGATTTCACTTTCATTGCGCACGTCCTTACTTAACCGTTACATCGGATTTAAATCGATTCCTGTACTTAATGAATCGTCAGAGCCAGTTGACATCAATTCGTCTTTTGGTCCATATAAATGCAATGCGATTTAATAGTACATAATTGAATTACTGTATCCGCTAGATCGGCTAGATTATAAGATGACTTTGATTAATGGACGTTCTATTTTTTTAAAAATACCAACAAAACGTAATGAAAAGTTTCGTTATAATAACCGATAAAATGACAGTAAAAAGAATTTTATGTGTTTATAATACATACGTGTGTTTGTAGTATCACCAAGGCATTCTCAAACTTCTTGCGGTGAAATTTTTGGCGATTCTGAATTATATCGACCCATAGTCGTTGTTGTCAGCGTCTACTGTCTTATCAAGGACGAGATTTTTAAGAGAAGCTGATACCCATCCTTCCATTTTCTACATTCGAGGACCATCACGATCTTTTGACAGCGATTGTAAGACACCATCGATTATAAGATGCACCACAAATACAGATGCCAAATAATGAAAAAGAAGCGCAGAACTTTACCAAATCAACTATTGCGTTTGATAGCCGTGATGTACTTTCTCACCTAATATACTTACACCACATTGTTATAAATATTTCAATAGACGCGTTATTGTGTTAAATTCAATGGGCAATATGATGACCGCTTACCATATTGACATAATTAATTGTTAAATAATATGTTGTGTCGAACGAGTAGAAACAGCGAAAATTTGATGTCAAATGAGCACAGGTCATATTTTCTATTGTGTTTGTCATGTAGTAGAAAATACTCAAGGCTTACTACAGCTTTATGCAGAAAATGAATAATAATCACGCAATAATTGTAAGAGAATTGAATGAGTGAGAATATCACTAGGGCTGCATTTATTAAGTTTGAACACAAATCATAATTTAGATATTTAATTTTACATGATAATTGGTATGCGTATAGAATATGAATAAATAAAAAAATAAAAGTTTGATGAATACCATTATTTAATAATTATATTCAATATACCTCCTGGACCGCTTTAGCACACTTTAAAAGTGTGTCTGCTTTTTTACTATTAGCATTTAGCTTGAATATCACTTAAATAATAAAGTTGACTACTGAAATCCTCCATTAGAGTACAGCTTTTTTGAAAAAATAATTAGGTAATTATCGTATTTTAAAAAATAAAACACAATTCATTTGTACTACTTCCAATTATTTATTATAATCAGAACCGGTTTCGCTCATCACGAACATTATCAACTGATAAATTATTATCATTATCAGTTGATAATGCTGGTCCTGATCATTATAAATATGTAGAAGTAGTACAAATGAATTGTGTTTTATTTTTTAAAATATAATGTCTTTCTACCAAAAATTGACAGTTAATACATTAAAAGTAATTATCGTATTATTGTTTTCATTAACAATGCCAAATGACAGTATTTTCCACTGTTTTATTTCATTACAAATAGCCCATCAAAAACAGCTTCACTTCAAAAACTAACGGATATGGAAGTGCTTACCTTTCATACATATATTGAAATGAAATCTTTTTCTTTTACACTGATGACAATAACGCATCCTTCGTTCCTTTTAATCCAATAAAAAACATAATATATAACAATAGATTTAAAACATCCTTAGCCCAAATGAATAATTATTACATTAAACTATTTAATTGTGGAATTGTTATGTACTATGTTAATTATTTATAATGATTGTGTTGGTAGCTGAATAATTAAATAAAATATTGAATCTGCATAATATTTTGCTTGAAATATGAAGGTTGCCTTTGAATGATAGGTCATTTATCGATCGCCATAATTGGTAACATAGATGTCATACGTCGACACGTGAATAAAATATAAAGACAGCTGACATTTCTAAGGAGTTTATGGAAAGCTATTAACACCTCCAATCAATAGACATTTAGAGACAATGGTGGAGCGATGGAACCACTATTCGAAAAAGAAATTAAATAGATTGAATTTACAAAATTTCAGAAAAACAACTGGCTGTGAACGAATTGCTCAATTGGTAATGAAGAAACAAATGAAATAACATATACATCATAATATATATGACAATAGATTTAAAAACAAAAATTATGATTATTTGATTAATGCTTTAGAAAATTTAATTAGCTATTCCTAAAAATATGTCGAAATAAACGGTGATTATACCGCAAATAAATGTTTTTTCTATTACCTCTTTAAAACACGTATGTCAGAAACTTTGGACTTTACTACTCTTACTGGTATATATTTCTAGTAGTCACGGATGTTTTTTATGGTTCCTATCACTTTGAGGTTATGGCAATTTTCGTTGTTTTTATATTGTAAATTATATATAATTCTCCACTCTATCTTTTGAGTCGAAGAGCACAGTAATTTGATGCAAAAATACATGTGCAATTTACGATTCGAATGTGGTTTTTTTTATTATTTATGTTATATTTTGGGTTACGATGCCAACAACGAACAAGAATAAGACTTCATCGTAGTTTTCGCTGTTATGACGACATCAAAGATTTAACATTAAGTGACGTTAAACTCTTTAGAGCATATGCAGTGGATTGCGGTTACATGTAATACAAATGACGCCTGTTGTGTTTTTTCTTGTATAAATCAGCCCCAATCATCTCAAAGTCCAGTTCCAAGCCCATTGTGACTGTGATTAGCAATATCATATAAACAGAAATTCTGTGATCAGGAAGCAGTACCGAACAACTGATCTCCCTATCATGCAATGTAAATTCTGAAATCTTGTTCGTTTATGGATAGTTTATCGGTACCTTTACTGCGACAGAATTATTAAAAGTTAAAGCAAGAAACAATCCTCAATAACATTATGTTCATAAGTTATTCAAGATTGTTATTATTACATTGAAATGTGTTGTTGTAATGGCGGGGGAGTCAAGAACATAATTATTAATATAATTTGTAAAGTAGATGCAGTGACACGATTCCAAGGTAAGAGCGAATGCCTTTCTTGTGAGTTTGAATATTTCTTACACGACCATGTCAATGTAATTCAAAGAGCACTTTTATCCAGATATATGAGGTCGATCTAAGCAAATTACCACATAAACATGTGAGATTATATTTTACAAATATGTAATAATAATAATATTCAACGTAATAACATTGTGGTGTGTGGAAAACAATCAGCATAACATCAACGTAATGTCACACGGATGACATAAAAGACAATTGAACATTGAAGTCATATGAAATAATTGTAATATTTCTGGGTCTAAAATAAATTTAACCTTTTATATGTGGAATCTAGATACAGGGGTCCTCGTTATCCGAAGTTAATTGAATCAAAAAAGACACTTTTAGTGAATACTCTACAACGGGGAGCGGTGAGAAATGAAAATGGAATATAAAGCACCATGAGCAAACTGACAGTTGACGACTGAACTATTGCACATGTTCCTATATAGTTTAATTGCAGGATATCGGATAACTAATACCCCTCTTTTTGGTTTGGTCCCATATTAAAAAATAAATTCACATAAAAACATCAATAGTATGGTATGCGGCTTCAATATCCTATTTCAATAAGTAATAAAGACAAAGAAATATTCGTTCCTCATACATTTACAGAAAGAAAAAAAGAACGGTCAATGAATTTATTTAAAGAATCGGCAGTCAAGATGAAACAGACTTAAGGCTTTGCGGAAGCACCCACAGCAGTTTCGATGTCTCTCAATGGCCATAGATGTAACAGGAAGCTACCTGTTTCATTCCATAATTATTGAACCACTCACAGAGTCAAACTAACTTACCCTTGAATTGCTGAGGTCGATGTATTAAATTATAACTTACCCTTATTATGTGATGGAATCATTAACTTTAGATTTTTAAAATACGGTTTACATTAGTCTACATCAGTGCTATGATTAGTTACCACCGACAGAATACAAGTTTTTAGATGAAGGTTTATAAAATATGAAATTCATTATACATCTGATATTACTCATATTATCATCAAGCATATTTGTTATAAAATATATTGATCAATAGATAAAGCTTTGTATTTTCTTTTTAATCAATATATTTCTGCATCCGCTTTATTTTATTAGTGTTATGTAAATGCCTCACAGTTCTGCAGTATCTCAAAAATATAATATATTCTTTCAATGAAACGAAACACTCATTTTGAATCAAAATGGTTTTGTTATAATGGAAGTATAAAGTGCTTTTTTTAACCTTCCTACTTCGACATTAACCTTTGAACGTGGTCTGACAAATAAAAAGTCAATCTCACATCAAAATCAATAAAACCATCAATAATTTTAGCAATTTGTTATGATATTGTGAAAAAATCACAACAACATTTATCATTGTAATTACTTCGTAAAATCGAAAAGACTCAACGCAAAAAATCTACTTGAAAGAGCAAAAAGTCACGTAAAACGATACTCTTGAATACAGCAAGAAAAATAATAATATTTCAATTTCAGTAGCGCATCTACGCAAGTCGTACGTGTTGCTTAATAATAATGGGCTACGTATTAACATACTTTATCGTGATATTATAAAAAAAAATTCAAAACAAGGTGATGTTTAATTTTAACTGAGACATGGCACACCAGAACTGAATCAACAATATCGTGGCGAAGAATTAATTCGCAAATCCAAGAGTGATTATATTACTTACGTCCATGAGAGCGAATAATGGATTTCACATTAGCGCAGCTATTTTTTTAATGATCAGAGAAAGGCCGTTGAAATTGCTATTCAAGATATTTGAAGGTGCCCAGTAATATCCTATTTCAGAATCTTTTCCATTTCATAATTTCTTTATCAGGCTTTTTAGACATGCGATATAAAACTTGTCCAAGATTTTCTTTCCAATCCTAGATTACCCAATAAAAATACATAGGTATAAACAAGATGACATTACCAGAGATTTTCAATTAAATTATCTGTTTATAGTGTAGGTAATGTCTATTTTGTCAAAAAAAATTTTAAAAATGTAGATTAATCATTAATTTACCCGTAAACCGTGTATCACCTGAGGGTTGCCTCAGATATAAAATCATTTATTTTAAATATGCCACTCCCCTCAACCACATCGCCAATATACAGAATCAAATAATTTATGGTTAAAAGCAAATAAAACACATCTCAATATAAGCATTTATCTTGGTTTATCTGTCTGTAAAGCTCAGCATAACACTGGTACGCAGGCAGAGAAAGTGTGCGTGTTGAGAAAATCTTGACAGGTGACAATATCACCGATTTATAATTCTCCTTCTTCTTCGACCATTCGCCAATCACTGTCACCCGCCAATCGCTTTGCTGCCTCCTTGGCATGTCAGAGTCCCTTAACTACGCCGAGTATATCCTGTGGATAGTGCCCGCTGGTCTTCCAGGTCGTCTGAATCCCACCAGTAGGAAGAAGAGGCAAGCAGCATTGAAGCTCTCCAGAAGCATCCGCCAAGGTATCGCCATGACCATATCTATAATATTATTTGACTAATCATCTGCTGGGTATAGCGGATAAAATGTTATCTCCCTGAACTCCAACTACTCTTTCAATAAATAATTACTTTTTAACAACTTACATGAAGCACCACTGTTTTTCTGTAAGGCCAAAATGTCAACAATCATGGAATTATATGCACGTAATAAAACATACAATATTCTTAAATCTATATATAAAAATAAATACGCGAGGTTAAAGTATAGGCAGTAATTATCTATTCTTTTGTCAAGGTATAGTTCAGTACATCATCAGCATCCTAACCTTGACATGTTACCTTCTGGTTTCAACTCTTAATGGTCGCTCGACAATTAATAATTCAGTTACAATATACGATTGCAAAAACTGTAATGACGCAATGTCATTAAGGACGGTGTAATGGAGTTTTCTTTGACTTGTCGACTGTTATAATAGATTATCAATAATTACCTATTGAGTTAATTACTATTGGGGTGTTGTGTAATGCTAGCGGTCTTAATTATCTGTTAATATAAATAAAAATACTGTGATAATTTCAATGTATTGTTTGTTTTGCATATGTAATTTTGCAAACGTCTACAGAAAATATAATAAACAAAGTAACATTACTAAAATAACTTACTTTTATCAGAATAATAATTATTATTATTATAACGCCACACCACATTAATCGGTATGTTTTATAGTCATATAAATATATTCCTTTGAATTTTAAGACAAAATATAGATCTCTTTAACAGTAAATGGGAAGGGGTATTTTATTGATTGCAACACAAAATTCTTTGCAAAAAATACATCGGAAATCATGTTCGCTCTGATACAAACCGTGAAAGCATACAGATTTTAATGCTTTCCATTTTTGTTTCGTGTAGGTACTGTCTACATTATATTTGTCAAATTTATGACGCATTGGCGTCAGCTGTAGTAATGCCATGTATAAACGTTTTCTTTTTACATCAACTAAATAAAAAAATACTGCTATATTAATCAGAACAGAGCATTTGTACTAATGGAGCTAATCGCTTTCGCTACGAACCGTTTTTAGGATTGGATGGGTGGTAGGAAATTTTAGACATCACAAACTTCCATGCCATCGAACATAAATTCATAAATTGATTCAATAATCAAATTATGAAACTGTCCGTTCTGGGGCTCGACCACTCGAACACAGACCGACTATGGACAAGAGTCCATAGTCGGTCTGTTGTCGAGTGGCTTCATTATGAAATGAAGCCTATCTCGACAGAAATTTTTCTATGACAACTGCTTGATATTCAGTCGAGTAGGTACACGGATAGGGAAGGATAGGGCTAGGGCAGGACTAGTGGTTAGCTGACCGCTCTCGATATTATCTGAATTTAGGATCGGATGAGTGGAAGGGAATTTTAGACATCACAAACATCCACGCCTTCCAATACAAATACCTAAATCGTATGTGGTAAGCAAAGACATAAGTAAACAAAGATGTAAACATGGAGTTAAAAGGGTTAGTTATGTTTAATTGATCTCATTAAACGATCTAGTGTCAAAGGCTTAATGCAATTTTCTTTATCACGTGTAATCGTTTAAAAACTCACGTTCTATATTTGTCACAAACGCTGTCTCACGAGAAAACATCACTGCTGTCTGCGAAAAACACAGAAAATTTTAAGTATAGTATAACAGTTTACTGATGACAATAAATGACTTGTAATAACGAAACATCAACTATGATTCTAAATCGAATTTCAATTGATAATCAATAATTTGTTAACAACTTTTATATGCGCTGCTTGGATATACTTAGTCTATAAAATTAAGTCCTGGGCTTAAAATTATTCAAAAAATGTCTCAAATATTGAAAAAGCTTTTTCTTAATCCTCAATAAGACATAAAATTAAAATAAATGTTCTGACGGATTTTTTTATTATGTTAAAGTTTTAAAATGCGATGTTAAAGTTTTTTCATAAGAATAAAAACTAGTTCTGCTTCTCCAAAAGATTTAAAATGATTGATGAACTAAAATACAAATTTATCTGCAATCACTTGTTCACCTCATCAGCTCATCTTTGAGCTCATCATACTAATAACGCGTATCTGCATAACTCACGGGTAATCAATCAGTCTATTATGAAACTACTCACAGTTCTTTTCAAACGTTAGAACACTATTATACAAATTTTAAAAATGACATATAATTTCCTTAAGCCGTAAGAATGTAATGACGTCACCAAATGAAATTATTATTATTATTTTATTCTGATGACGTAAAATATATTTATATTCGGGTCCATAGCTAGTCATTTTATATCGTTGTTTGTTGGCATGTTTTTTACTTACAAACGTTTAGAAAAGAGAAGAATAAATAAAAAAGTAAGTGATAAAAAAGTATTTAATTCAAATTGCTTACAAATTTATAAATTTTAACAAGGTTATACATAATGCGGACAAAATAGTTGTTTGATCCAATGACTCTTAAGATATGCCCAACAAATATTCTCAATTCAACAACTAATAGAGAAAAAGTCAAATTCAACGTAAAATTAAAAGATGAGGAAAATTCTAAATAATAAATAAAATAATTTTCGTAACGCACAGCTATATGCAATAAATTCTCTGACTAATGACGTCGTTTCTCGAATAAACTCTTTTTTTAATCATAGCTTGTTATTTTGTTACTTGACTTGTGTTTTATTGTGTCAAATTTGGATTATTGAGATTTTGTACACTTCCATGTATTTTGTCACTAACGACCCGGGTTTCGCCTTTCGGCATCTTCAGGCATTCGAGCACACGGATGGACTCGAACTGAGAGACAGTAAACAGTGTCTAACGTTTATATAGAAGATACAAATGCGACAAATATTATTTACGAGGTAAGATATTATACGTCTGAGAGCCACACTGATACCTGAGTTAAAATTTCGGGAATCTCCCTAATCCTTATTTTGTAAACACCATATTAACAGAGTGGCGAATTGCCGCTTTTCAACTTCTTTTAGAAATACCAGTGATTTTACAATTATAATAGTATTGTGGGTTTTGACGGGATGTAATTCGACGAATGGGTAAATATATACAATCATTCCACATTTAGTGACATCTGTTAGGTGTTTCAACGTATCGGATATAATAGCGGAGAATTAGGAAGGTTCAGCTGCTCATTCAAGATTGGAAAGGAGTTTAACTGGGCTCTATTAATTTCCAAAATTTCTTGATAAAATAATTTATGATCCCCCATGTTTTTATGCGACAGTTTAACCCCATCATCCGCATTAAACGTATGGTTCTCCATTAGCAAGTGATTTGCGAATGTCGAAGTTTCTTTTTTTAATCTAAAGGCAGCTAAATGTTCTGATACCCTTATATCTAATGTACGTGTGGTTTTACCCACATAGAAATGTTGGCAATTCTTGCATTGTAATTTATAAATACCAGATTTGTTCTTAAAGTTTACTCTATCTTTATTGTTAATAAGTAATTTGCCTAGAGAGTTTTTGCAATAGAACGCCGGTCTAACACTATCAGCGAGTTGTTTTTTAATTTTAAAGCTTGTGCAACCTAAATAACTAATTCTATGCCAGATTCTAGGGTGGTCTATGTCTTTAGACAAGTTCCCGAAATATAGCATCTTTTCTGCTAATTTACGTTGTTTTTTTGATACAAGACTATCTATAAGAGACGCCTCATAGCCATTATTAATGGCAATTTGTTTAATAATGTTTAGTTCGTTTTCAAAATTAAATTTATTTAGAGGTATAGTGACTAATCTGTGAACCTGAGAATGGAAAGCAGCCAATTTACATGAGAAAGGATGGTCTGAGCTAAAATCAATGGCCGCATCTGAAAACGTCTGTTTTCGGTAAATTTTAAATTCATGAATGGAGTTTTTAATATCAATATTAAGGTCAAGGAAATTTATATTCTTGCCCCCTACTTCTAAAGTGAATTGAATTTTATCATCTAGTGAGTTAAGAAAATTATGAAGGTTAGAAACTTGTCTCTCAGTTCCATTGAATAGACAAAGGATGTCATCTACGTAACGGAACCAATAAACTACGTTTCTAACTTCTGTTTTATTGCTAAAAATAAGGTTTTCTAAATGGTTCATGTAAAATTCTGCTAATAGTGGTGACAAACAACTTCCCATTGCAAGGCCTTCGGTTTGTTCATAGAATCTATTATCAAATTGAAAATAGTTCTGGTCAACGTAAACGTCTAATATATTAAGTAATTCCGTAGTAATGACGGGATTAACTCTACGCGTATGAAGTTGAAAAGCGGCAATTCGCCACTCTGTTAATATGGTGTTTACAAAATAAGGATTAGGGAGATTCCCGAAATTTTAACTCAGGTATCAGTGTGGCTCTCAGACGTATAATATCTTACCTCGTAAATAATATTTGTCGCATTTGTATCTTCTATATAAAGGTTAGACACTGTTTATTGTCTCTCAGTTCGAGTCCATCCGTGTGCTCGAATGCATGAAGATGCCGAAAGGCGAAACCCGGGTCGTTAGTGACAAAATACATGGAAGTGTACAAAATCTCAATAATCCAAATTTGATATTGAAATTCCATCAAGCACCCTCAGTCGATGTCTTAAATTTTATTGTGTCATTTTTTTGCAGCAGACAGTCGTATATACTTATAGGTTGCAGTAATATGGATACTTGGATAATTGTATCCATTTAAAATTTGTTAGAACATTCACCCTTCGTGCCATTGACCGTAGTATTAAAAATAATTGTTAATCCATGACAGTTGTTTTTTGGTTTTCAACGTGTTCAGTTGCGAAAATATTTTTTACGAGGATCGATCTTTTATCAAATTATTCTATTATATACAAATAGTAAATATACGAATTTAATATTTTTTACGGTTAATTATTGTTAAACACACACGAATAGTTATTGTAAATGGTTCATATATTATTATTAACTCAGAAGCGGGTTTGCTATGCTATTTTTCAATAGCCTTAATTACGCTAGTTGATTTCTTGTCTTTCGATGTGGATAAACTCAAAATTCTCACATACATTCCGCTTGCAATTTTTAACAGCAATTATTGTTATTTCAAAGACTATGCATTACATATTTCACATGCATCTGAATACTTTATCGATTTACTTCAATATTTTCTCTAGGTAAAACATTATGTAACTTGGTTTAATAAGAACATCATCAACAATGTTTGTCGCACGTGTAGAGGTAGTATACCCGCTTTTAAGGTGTTCACTATCAATTCTTGTTGGAAAGGCATTTTATTTTACACATAATATATAAAGTATATTCGTTTAAACATTGTTTTAAATATTCACTGTTATAATATAATATATAATGATGAAATTTGTCGACGGTGATAAATCATCACTAAGTTTCGGGCTTGCATTTAACAAACATATTGATTAATATCTTCGACGTTTTGTCATAAATAACATGCAAGTAATACTCGATATGACGAAATCGATGCTGAATATTTGTACCTATATTTCGTATGTTATGAAGCATGCAATTTAACTGTGTATAGCCCGAATATCGTAAAAATCTATTTGGCAATTAATGCATGCAAATCTAGTATCAAGATTCAAATACGGAATGTTTTTTAGGCGGTATTTAAAATAATTGGCGTTTTTAAATGGTTTCTAATTAAAATATAAATGAGTATTTTGACATAACACAGAACTTTAAACGGAAACAATTTCGTAAAAAATAACGATTTTTTGACAAAACGGAGATGATATGCAGTCATGAAAATAGATGGAAACTTGAATAATTCTAACTATTTATAAAAGATTATAGTACTTATTCCACATTTTACTAACATAATCAGAACTGGTTTCCCTCAGTAAGGGCATTTTAAACTGAATGTATTCATAAATAAGTATGAATATATAATAACAAGACAGCTTATTGACGGTCGTAAAAACAAAATTACTAATCATTCAAAATTATTACTACAATATTTACTGTAGTCAAATTTGAATAAACGTGGACAAAAAAATGATCTTTTCGAAAAATTACATTTTTACCCAACACTGACTGAATGACTGAAACTTATTTGAAGATTGCCCCTATGTGCAACACTGTAATAATAACTGCTAGCTAATATTTCGCCAAATATTCTTTACAGAGATGTTATGCCATAAAGATGTGAGAATTTAGATTTGAACACTTCATTGTTAGTTAGTATTTTGAGATCATTCGAGCGTAGGTCTTTGGTTACCTTGGAAACATCATAATATGAAGCTATCCTCATGGATATACATAAATTACATATGGCCGCTGTCAAACAAAGTGAAATTTTTCCATTCGCTTTCAACTCTCATGCATTACTTGCAGTTACGATTCACAAACGTACTGCATAAGATAATGCGAGAAGAAATTGTTGTTCTGGGTATTAAGTAATGCCCACATACCGCATTGCTAATAAATTTTGAGTAAAATTCTGATCATTTTGCAAGTCATGGGCTACTGCCACGGGCATGCTTATTATATAAGTATTGCAAATGGCCTCACATGAACATTACGCCTGATTTGAAGGCGCTTGTTGCAAAAAAGAATATCACATTTTACTTCGTAATTATTTTAAGAAAATACTTTCGACACTCGCGTTCGCCGTATCAAAAATTATATTTCGTAAATGTGGCTATTAATTGTATGACCTTATTTTCCACTACCGGCAGATAATCTGAATAAATGACGTTTCTCTATAATAAACATGCAACGAATAATGTCCATCGGTACAAAAAATCATGAAGTAAACTTTAAAATCATTTTAATGGCTTACCGGAAAACGAAGATGGTATTCTTCTCCATAAGGTCTTCATCTCATCTTCTGCCAGATGTGGGCAAAGTTTTGTGTCGAAAGACCGCATTAGGGTTTTTAAATGAACAACTGTCTGTCATGTGAAAAACTATTTAACGATAAACATGATTTATAACACATTTAACAAAACAAAAATATTAATTCAAAAAATCGTAATTTAATGGGGTGATTATAACTGTTTTACATATATTAAATGACAAATAAATCTCTGATCAGATAATACAGTTTTACAAAAGTTAAATTTAGTTAGTTCGTGAGCCACCGTTTGCCCAGCTCTGGTAGAAACGGTTGGAAAACCCGTGCTAAGAGTTATACCAAGTAATCTTTTTTCAAGTTCTTTTGACTGGAAAAACACTCGTAAAAGATACGCAAAAATGAAATAAAAATAATTGACGCACTTAGATTCATTTATCAAAATTTATTTATGCTAGATTATGTAAAATATTTTAGAATTATATGTATACAAAAAATTTACACGTGAAAGTGCCACCTGTTAAAATTCACACACAGATAGTGTGTGTGTGTGTGCTGTCTTGCGCTGTACTGTAAATATAGATAAATTAATAAAAATATACATCCTAATATAATTGAACCGTGCATTGTTTAAGTGCATGTGATTAATAAACAAATAACATTCATTATTCATCAAAGTAAAACTAGTATTCTAAGACTAGAAAAAGACGATGTAATGTTTAAATACTGCTTATTTAATACATTTTTGACGGAACGATGACGGTATCATATTTGTTCTGCAATTAATTATTGTTATGTATCAAATTGTGTAAGTGATACGTTTTAATATTAGAAACTTGATTGTCATTTTCACATATAATATACACATACTTTATAAGACTGTAAGGAAACATTCCGACATTAATTTGTTAAAATAGCATTAACATAAAAACAACATTTCATCTTTTTTGATATAGCACAGAATCAATAGTAGGTATAAACAAGTTTGTTTTCAAAATGTTCTCATTATCATTTAATATTTACGTATAATATTTTCTGATATACAACTAACAATTCTGTAACATAACGCATTGACGTCAGCGGTAATACCTATTGTTCTATTTTATCTGTGAATTTTTATTCATTTTCAATTGGGAATCGTTAAGATTTTGGGTATTTTTTGACATCACCTCTCCCTCTGATTGTCATATTTCGCACAAAATCGTTTACCTCCTGTCTAATTACATTACATTTTATGAACTCTATTACGTAATCTAGCAGTGATATTATAAATATTTTGTCCATATTCGTCAAAAAATATCAAATTTTATAAACCTCCCGTAGGGGGTGACGTCATATACACAGACCCGCTGTAGCCAAAGTGGTAGTCCGTGATAAAATTTCGGTGGTCAACAGAGAAATCTGACATTATTAAACTTTCTAATCCACAGAAAACCAACCCAGTAAAAATCGTCTCTTAACACGTCTAACGTTTGAGCCTGTCACATGACATAATACTTCAGTTGACCTGATAAAAGTGCGGCGTATTTTTGAAGACATATATTATCTTAAATCTTAACAACGCAACAAAACTGAGTTTGACTTCCAAAATTCTTCTTTTTTTTTGTTTTAGATTCAAATATATTAAAACCCATAATGAGTGAAAAAAGCGTAACATCCATCATAGTAAAAATGTTTAATGCTAAAAGTCTATATATTATATTTAAACTATTTTTTTATTGTTTTGTTGTAATAATTATTAAAGCTTTTATAATTTAATTGTGATTAATAATTTTATTTAATCAACTAGGTGTATTTTATGCCTTCTTTGATCACTTTTTTCCATTATGTAATATTTAACACAAAAGTCCCGTTAGTGGTCCGTGAGCTAAAAGGTTTGCCGGCCACTGATATAGAAGACTCCTAGATGAATAAATTTGGCGTTTATAGTATTCGGTCTGACTGATCATTAAAATTAGGACGTATCGTGATTTATATCACCCTGTCACAGCCCTCAAAATAAAACGTGAAAAGTAAATGTATGCATGTGAAATACTATTTTAGCTCTGAGGAATTCCTAACGCGACTGATTATGATCAATTTCTCTACCAATACCAAATTTTTCCACAGTCATCATGACATTCTATATTGAAATTTTCACTGACGTGATTTTGTACCTATGTTATTACATGCAACTTTGAATGGTCCCTACTTAAACATATTATGACATTTCAATAGACTAATATCCTCACAGCATTAAACGTAAGCTTAACACATCGTCATCATTCTGACATTAAACGTTATGTCATAAATACAAGTGTCGGAATAATGTTGAACATTTGTTTGGTAATAACAATAATTTTGAAATATTGTTAAAACAATCTAGTTGTAAGCTTAAAATATCACTTCATAATTTAAAATTTTTACGAATATTATAACGTGAACATTTTTATAAAATAATTTTCATTTCAACTATTTTTATCTATATATCTTCAGATGTTGCAGTTGATGCTGGCCATTAAACACTTGTATATTTTAAATTCAATGATTAGTTTGAACAATTTTCTGTTTTAAAGTTTGTATTTGACTAACTATAAATACATATTTTTGACACTCAATGTTTTCAATTATTTTATACAATATTATTTTTTGTTGCATGGTAAATATTTGAAACAAACTTTTTTTTTGTATGTTTCTACAGATTGGTTTCAATGAATATTATGATTATTATACTGTCTGTACAAGTGACTTTATGAAAGTGTATTTTTAATTATTTTGAGCACTTCAGTTGGTCATAGTGTATAATATATTTGTTTAAGTGGGTAGAAAAAACAATTTAAAAGACGCACTCTGAATTTTATTACATACATTTAATGCATACGGATGATAATAATTATTACTGCTTCAGCGATGCCATCATCATTCGTTTTTTATCGAAAATATCGTTCTTTTGTTTAGAAATTGTGTACCTAAAGTAAGCATTCTAAGACTTTCGATAGCCCTGCTTCCCACGCCATTAATGAGAAAGGAAACATTTTAATTGTCATTAGATTATAATACAACCGAAGAAAGACTAAACATGTTTTTATTGTACGCTAGAATAATAGTTGAATACTAATAACAAAGCGATGTATATTTGTGTCCCATTTATTATTTCAAGCAATGCGTCTGCAAATAGTTTATTCCATTTATTGTTTTAAACTTGTTATGACTGAAATTAACCAAATCCAGAAAACAATGTAAAATTTACACAACATGTTAATGGAGGGTGAAAAAGTCAGCCTGAGTCGTGGTGTACGAACAAAGTATAAGTGACCTGGATCGCTGTTTTTTTTAAATATGTTACGTCACTTTGACGAATCAAATTTTTATTGTCACCAAAACACTACTGTAGGCATAGTAGATTGTAATTCAATAAGCACACAAGGACGTCAACAAATGCAAACATGGCGACTGTCATTTTTTTATCCAACTCACATATACTTTTTACACCATGAACCTGAGTGTTTATCTGTAGAATATTTACACAGTCATCTGAAATAGCAATATTGTCCGATTCCAAGAATTGCCCCCTCTACTGAGTTACGGTAAAACATCATGGAATTAGGAGGTGTTTGCTTGGTATAACGTGAAGAGACAAAAAAGTAATCATATTTCTTGCATGCATGATAGCAGTTGAATTATTATAATTAAGTTATTAAAATCAGTCTATTGATTTTGTAAGACCATATGACTGGCCTAGAACGAAATTAAGAGCTTTTCTACATCTTAGTTACTATATCTTAATTTAATAACACTTCTTCCGATCGATTGGCTTAGTAACCTGTGTTTCCCTTTTAGTTAGTTTCTGAAAGTCTGATGAGATTGAACTAGAAGAATTGAGTAGTATTTGAACGAAGTCAAAGTCCGTAATAACCTGCGGGCTCTGAGCCTTTGTATCCCTTACTTAAAATTATGTCAGCTGAATGGGTTGAATGGGAAAAACAATCAAGAAAAACTTCTTGCAAATACTGACTGTAATTTTTCAGTTTACAAAAGTTTTCGATTATTATCAATTATTGTTCGTAATCTAATTAAGAAAGACTACGATTGACGTTGCATGTTCAAAAAAGGTCACGAAAATGTGTAAATCCTCGTATAACGAAACACGCCGAAGAAAAACTCAGCGTAAAATAATGATCACCAGTGGAAAATTGCAGCTGGAGACCGAAATCGAAGTTTAATTGCGGAGAAGGCCAAATCCCGCCCCAGGACGTATCACAGTAGAGAAGAAAACGACCTTGTGATAAGCGTGTATTCGTAAATATATTTGACAGCAGGGGTGGAAAACGCTATATTACATTAAGTTGTGTAAGACAATTGTAATAAATTTAGCATTTTTAAAATATAAAAATTACCCTCCAAAAGTTCTCAATTGAAAATAATTTACACCAAATTCTCTTTTTGCACAGGGGATACGTTCCAAAGACTACCGAGCAAAAAAGGTAAGGTGTTCGTATAAAAATGGTAGATATGTTCCAACTAATAGTACGCATTATAAATTATATTATTTAAAAAAGTATTTTTAATGTTATACATCATAAAACATAATTATTTAGTCATTCAGTATCATTTCAAGAAAATATTTATCTACAAGTGTATTCTACGCTTATATTTATGGCAATTTATCTTCAAGTGTGTCTTGAGTAAAATTTCCATCTTCCGTTTCATTGATTTTAAATAAAAATTTGGTTTTCAGATGCTGTGATTTCATTTTTCTTTTTATGATTTTTCATAATGTATCATAATAATTTTCAAATCACGCTGGAATGGCACAGGTGTACATAATACAGTTCAACATGTTGTTTTTGTTCTTTGGTTTAAAACCGTGCTAAAGTTAAAAAAAACAATGTAAAAAAATATCGGTTCTCTTTCTTGGAAAGCATTATTTCGAATGCGTACAAACAGATAATTTGGTGTATTTATTTGCCGTTGAGCACTTAGTTATTGTATTTTTGTTTTTTCAATCAATAATTTCTTTTTCTGAATTGTTGTTTACAAATACTGACTGCTAGAAAATACGTACATCTTACTTGGCTGATATTTCCTAAATGCAGCTTTTTAATGTGATTGTCTTCATAGTGGAAAAATGGGATCCGGTTTTTTTTTTACTTATTAATTGTCAGTGGTGATGACAATTATGTTTGTTCTAAATTCGAAATAAGGTGACAGATGAGTATAATATGAATGGGCTTTGAATCTCAGTTCGGTCAAGGTTTGTTTTTTGTCTTGCATCTAATAGACGTAGAATGTGAAATATAATGATACTATAATTTTACTCTACGAACATCGGTCACATTCGTACGCTCACAACATTAATGCTAACAAACTTCAATAAAAGTTTGATTTATTTGAATCAATATAATGTTTTTATTACACGATGGTTGCAGATGGAGGAACTGAGTAATTTGATTAAGTATATATAAAATTAACTTTTATTGTTCGTAAACATTAACACAAATCCGAAAAAATAGTAGGAAATCATAAGCAGAAGGTAATAACAAAAACACAGTTAGAATTTATCCTTGTTATTTGATCCTCAATTAAACTGAAATATTAATTATAATACCACCCGTTGGTTGAGCGGGGTAAATACTCCCCCAACCCTCTCCCCTGTACGCGATGAATACAATGTACTGGACCTAAAACCGGCTAGACTACCGATATATCAGTTGGCTTTCTCAAAAGATTCTTAGCTTATTTCTTAATGCATTTTAAGGATTTTTTCTAATTTATATATATATCAGTATTGTCAAAACTCAAAAACTCAACAATATTTTTCATTATAACCTATACCTTCTGCATTTTCAGTCAAAAATTGTTATGCTATCATGTCTATAAATTTAGATTGCAGTTATTTTGGTTCTTTCATTGTTATCATATTATATTTTAAAGCATTAGAAAATATTACTTATGCATTATTCCCGTTTTAGAATTTACTTTCACACACATTTTACTCTAGCTAGACGTATGAGCGTGGTTCTTTCATCCAATACGTCGATATGTAAACCCTAACTTCACGCATGGATATTTTCATTATGTTTCGAAAATCATTACATACCATATTTAATTTATAGTACACCATAAGTATGTGAGCGTAGCATTTCCATACAGATATTTCGCGTCAGAATTGTACGAAATACCAAACTTGCATCAGTTCTAGCGTTTACCTCACCGCGTTCAGTCAACTTTGCTGTTGGGAAAGTGATCACAATGACTTGACCAGCAACATTTTTAATACATCAGTGCACCAACGGTTCGAACGAATTAACCTCCTTGTGTGTTCTATTTACTAAAATCAGTTTTATTATTATAATATAAATAATATGGTGTAACCAAAATTCCAAATAAATAAACCCTTACCATTTCACTATCTTAACAAACTATATTATTCTATTTAAATACGTAGGTCTTTTTTATTAAATTACTATAAACTATAAATAATGTATTTTATCTTTTAATTTGTTATCGGTTTTTTTAATTGAAATATACAATATAACTATTTAGTGACGTCACGTTTTTTTAAAAGAACAATAACCATCAAACAAAAACCGATTTAATTTTTAATTTTTTTTTTTTGGTTTTCTGTTGTGAACAGTATGACGTATTTTTAGTTTGGCTGGTTATTGTTGCCAAAAGATCGTTTTCATAAAGAATTTATATAATAATTTTCATTTCAAAACAAGCCATCAGTAAATAAATTAAATATAGTATGTATGTGAAAGGTTCAAGTGATGACATACAAATATGCTTTTCATTTTCCATATTTATTTACTTATTCTTAGCCATTTATTTTGAAAACAATTCTTTGGAATATTTTTTTTTAAATGGTAAATAAATCACAAGTGTATGTTATGGTGTATAATTTATTTATTAAATGTTGTGTTCTAGGATATATTCATTATCAAAGAATAACATTAATTTATAACGAACATAGGTGTTTATTGTGAAAACTATTATTTTAAGGCAGTGTTAATTGCGAAAGCCGTACTATCAAGTTCACACAGCAGTGTGAAAACCCCTGGAGGTATAACGAATCGCTATTGAAGATTTCAATGTAAGTTGTATTATTTACGAAATGTCTCTTAATTTTAAGTGGTAGGTTTATGTTTTATTTGTGATACCTCATGTAGTCAACCTAACATTAGCGATTGTGTTATAAAGGGAAATGATACACCACGGAAAGCTATATTATATGAACAACATTGAAATTGTTTTCTCTGTAACAAAAGCAGAATTTGTGGTTTCGTGTAAAATGATAAATTTCTCAAATACAATGAGTGGTCCATGTTAACAAAGTGATGATTTTAATTAAATAATTAAAATAAGTTGCCACAAATAAGAAATCGATTTTCCTTCATAGTAGAAAAACGAAAGCCATACGTATACATATATTTATTTATATAAAAGAACTTGTTGTAATCCAATCGTCTTTTCACGATTGAGGTTGAGTGTGAAGGCATGTAACCATGAACGACGTCTATTTTCTGAATAAAAATTTATTAACCTATTGAAAAATCAGTGTTTCTAAATTGCAATTCGTATTTTCGAAACTCTATTCTTGGGAAGCGGATATGGACGGGAAGAGTTCCAATATTGATATAGTCATTAATGTTAATATGCGTTTTTCAATATAATATTTAGGAATTGTAGTTTATACTAGTAAATGTATTGCTGGCCTACAACTGCTTAAACTACATATTTCAAAAGAATAATTAACTTTTTCCTAAGCCTCTTAAGCCTAATCGTAAGATAAAAAGTTGGTTGTACATACCTATGTTATCATTATTCGTTGTTATTAATTTTATTTATTAATTTCATTTAATGAAAGAACATAGCAAATAGTAATTTAATTATTGGTACGCAAGTATTGCATGCAATTGTTAAGTTCAATAAAAATTGACAAAGGGTAGTGTAAAATTTATTTTGTGATTTAATAGTACAAAAATATCTTAATTTTTGAATTTTTAAAGATAGTCAAATTTTACAAAATATTTTGTTATATTAATCATGATTATCAGTTTATTGACAAACTTTCAAGTCTCCT
This sequence comes from Himalopsyche phryganea, assembly GCA_022494535.1. Classification (NCBI taxonomy): domain Eukaryota; kingdom Metazoa; phylum Arthropoda; class Insecta; order Trichoptera; family Rhyacophilidae; genus Himalopsyche; species Himalopsyche phryganea. The sequence goes on along the minus strand of JAGVSL010000035.1, from coordinate 1,533,720 downwards.
TGAGGATTATTAACACATTAATTTCAGCTATTTAAAATGCCACGACCTGAACAATATTAATGTTGGAATTTTCCTCAATCCCACTTACTTCAAAAAAACGTACCAATATACCTAATTTACGTTTTAATATTATGTATTTAATCAAATCAGACGTATGTTTAAAACGAATATTCCTTAAAATATAATGTATAACTCAATTATAACAATTCTTTGTGAAATTTTAAAATTAGAACACAATTTGTTTTGTACTTGGTACTTCCACATTTGTAATAGAAATTTTGTAACTTTTCACTCGAGCACTTTTAAGTTTTGGAACTTGGTAGTTTTATGACCATACATTCTTGTAAAGTATAATTTTAATTTAATTTTTGTTCTTCCAATAATTACCACAAATAGAACAGAATATAGAAACTGTTGATAGAAGAAATTAGAATAATAAAATTAGAATTTACAAGAATGTATGCCGATAAAACTAACAATTTCTACACATAAAAGTGCTCTAGTGAAAAGTTACAAAATTTCTGCTAGAACACTTAAGTACTCGGCCCACGATATGTCGACATACCCTAATTAAAACAATCAAACGTAATGTTTAACTCTGGTCGTAGAAGAGGGCATTGATGATTCATTTTTAATCGTTATTTGTACTATAAATATCGGTGTTATATTGTTGAAAATATTTTTACTTTCTATAAACTTTTCAATCTATGTTTAATGAATCACTTGACATTTTCAATATGTTATTTACTGTTGTTTATTTGAGCCAAAGCAATATGTACAGATTGTTTGAGTTTTAATATTTTTTTCCGTAAATCTATTTTAATAAGACGAGAAAAATATTAGTACAATTATGTAGAATATTCAATAAAAATCTTATAATTTTCTATATAATTTAAATATTTTTTTATTACTTTAAGTTTTCAGCCCGTTTTTAATTTGAGAAAGGGCTCTTACCAGTACGTCATTAAATGTGATTCAGAAGGGTTTCATTTAATTATTGATTGCACATCTTTCCCTTGCAACACAAACCTTGAATCTTGCAATACTTGCTGCCGTCCTCCGACATTCTCCCATACTTAACTATCTATAGCCGGTCGAAACCAAGTTTCTCAAGTCTGACTTAATCATATCTAGTCTAACTGACTTCAACTTGGAAATTGACAAAACGGAACTCCGCTACTTAGATTCTATAACCCATCCGTTCTTCTATTGTTACGTTGTAAATATTATTTGAGATTGAACGTGGATAATATGAAGCTAACCAACGTATATTTCAGCTTTTTAAAATCAGAGTTCGTAAAATCTTTATTCTTTTGTTCATTTCTTAATGTTGTTTAAATATTTTGATTGAGACTAAATACCAGCTTAAACAAAAAAGGCAATTACATTAAGAATCAATAAAATAAATTAATCATAATATATTATAACTACGTTTGTAGCATGGTACATCGCGGAATAACCGGACTAACTTTCATAATTAAAAAAGACCTTCATGTAACGAAAAATGAAAAGAAAAACATAAAACGAATACGATCTACGCGTACGCATACGTAAGTAGGATTTTTGATTTAAAATATAATGCTACGTTGCAAAACCTGCATTAATAAATTTATTCCGAAATGTAGCACCTTGAAACGAATATTCTAAGTCAGTATTAATTCATAGTTTTCACGTTTTTATAACATACAAGGAATTCATTTCAAAATATCAAGTTTGTTTGCAGGTAGGTAGTTTGGAGTTGAAATTTACTACATTTTTAAATACAGGTTATTATATTCATCGTATTAGTACCAATACAAAAAACAAGACATTCTCACAGACAATTATTGTGAATTTCCTACGAAATTTTCAAGCGGAAGAAGTTCTATTTCAGAATTAAATGCCTGAATAAGAAGTATTTTGTTCTATCTAGCTGTATCTTTTGAAATGTATGGATATATCAGTAAATAACGATAAAATAGCAACTGTGATTTTCTGTGAAACTCCTGCATTCCTAGTGTAGGAACGTATAATACACGTGACCACTTTTGTGCAAAAAGGATTGTGAAAACTTGTTGTTGAAACAATAATAGAATATAAAATTTGAATGGTTATTTACACTCTTTCGTTATTCCTTGTCCTTGAATAACTAGAATTCATTGATCAAAGATATTATTTAAGCAACTTTAATGCTTACAATGTAAGCGAAATGACCTTGGTGTTTTAATAAAATACGTAGAGTATACACCGTAAAACTTTGCACTTTTTACTACACTTTGCGCTTTCTGTATAATACACAGAACGTATCAGTGTATTAGTATGTATGGATCCCGTGATCCTAAAGCAGTGTATTGATTGCGTGTATGTATCAGTATGAATCCTAGAGCCATGTATGGATCCTGTGATCCTAAATTCTATAACCAGAATTTAGAGCCGAAGTGTAAAGTACGACATACACTCTACTATATACTATTTTCAATTTCTGATTACTTTTTGTCCTAAAAATACTATATTTTTTCGATTTGCAATACTATTCTTTATATTTCACCATATTTTTTTTTGCGACCTAATTTGCAGCATAGGGACTCCTAATTAAACTTATTTTAACATAAGTTATTCTATGAGAACTGCTTATAACTCAGAATCTCTTTTTCGAAGAGAGTAAGGATATAATTATAAGACCAGTGGTTAGATAATTCGTCTCGCTACACCTCCTTTTAAGATTGTAAGGGTGGGAGGAAATTTAGACATCCATGCATTCAACACAAATACATAAATCGATTTATGAAACTGTCTTTACTGGGATTTGATATCGTGAACACTGCAACAAAGTCAACGCACAGCTTTAAAACTACAGAATGACATTCAGCGAATTAGTGAAGATTGTTTTCCAATATTAAATTATTAGCGAAAAATTAAAAATGATGCTTTATTTAGACAATTATGAGCAAAATCAAATACATCAAAAAAATGTCCTTGAAAAAACCCACAAACTCTTGAAGCACTATCGTGCAGGATGTTGAGGTTTAAATATTTCTCATTCAAACGCAAACACAGGTCAATGCCGAACAAATTTACTTAGAATTATTGACAATATTTATTTTCCTGATTTCACAAGCTCTGCTCTCAAGTGCGCGTATGTATGTCTCACAGTATTTTTCCATACTCATCACCTGGCGACTGAATCTGAATTGTCGTGTTCTTATTTATAATCACCCAGCGCTAAGTGGAATTATGATATTTAATTCGACAGTAATTCTTTTTATAATTAGAGATTGCAATCCCGAGATCCCGCCTATTTGTCTTGTTCTAGATTCCCAGGGTTGAAAAAATAATGTCCTGGGATTTTCGGGAATAAAATTACGTAGAAATTAAATCAAAACAATACAATGTGGACTAACTTTTTTGACTGTTTTATAAAGATATTTTTAAATCAGTTAATAAGGTTGTAAAAAAGAAAATAATGCTTTGCATTAAAGCATGGAGATTTTTCGTGTTTGATTATTTTTCAGAAGAATAGAAACGCCACGAAAATACTAGAAAACAAATCTGATGCTTGGTAACCCAAACGGACAACCTAACCTAACCATTAAGGAAATGCACTTACTTTAAACTCTAGAGTTTCTAGATATTAGGTAACTAAATATTAAATACATTGTCTTAACATGTTTAATCTTTTGTTTTAAAGACATTTAAAAATGCAGTATTATGGATAAGGTATTTTATTTTATTCGCCATTTTTTTTTTGTTTTAAATACCGGAATCTAAACTATATCCCGGTTCCGCAATCCGTTGTTATAAAATTTTCATGCACCTTCAAATTATTAATAATAGCAAAATTATATTCCTTTATATAAAACGTCAAAACAAAATAAATAAATAAATAAATAAATAAGACAACTCTGCACAAGAAATCTCAATTTTTACTTTTAATTTTATTCATTTGACAGAGTAAGTACCACAAAGAAAAGTTTATTGAAAATGCCCAATATAAGAACTGAATTATTTATAGTATTCAATTTGTCTGAAGAATGTAAGTTATACATTTTAATAGTAAAAATACTTTCAAAACCGCTTTTGGTGTTTCCGTTTCTTTTCAGCTTGAAGTTATATTATACAACTAGTAAAACCGTACCCGTCATAGATGACGGTATTGAAATTGAAATACTGAATATCTAAAGTAGCCCTAACTTCGTAACTGTGGGTGCATTGCATAACATTTTCTTTTATATAGAACGCTTAGGTCATGAGAAAATTTAATACCTACATATTGTGATATGCGATGATAATAAAAGGTCTACAGAGCGGTCTATAATATATCAGATAACTAGCAAACACGTAATATAATATTGTATGGTCTTATTTATAAAGTGAACTATGCCGGAGATGGGCATCACACTCGTTCTGATGGCTAACTGATCATGAATGTATGAACTTCCGTAACAGATAAAACATTTTTCACACCACTGTTATCGAATACCGAAGAGAAGATGTTTTATTCTTTTTCTTCTCGATTTTTCGATAGTGCGGCAAATTATATTAAGTTCAAAAAAAGTTAGTGTAGACCTAAATTATTATTCCATCGAAAATCGGTATACAAATATAAAATTTGATAAACGGTTTGTTATATGTGTTAATTAACGCAATGATCAACGCAATTTTCTTTCAAAAATATACAAACTGAATTTTTTTTCGTGATAAAATTGTCTTTATTAATTTGTATTTTGTCATGTATTACGTCAAACTTTGACTGAGTCATGATATATTATTTAGTAAATTACAGGTATTGCCGCTTTTATGGAATATTGTAATTGTCATTAATTAGTCACAGTATTGAAATTTTCCGAGTGGAATTTTAATAACTAAGAAAAATTTATTTCTATTATGAGCTTAGTTTATTTCCATATTATATTAGATTTTAAGAATGCGTCGCTGCATATTTAAATAGTAATCGATACACGAGACCACAAATGTGATGTGATATATATTCCGAAATAATTGTTGTAAGATAATAGTCATTATTATTCAATGAAAGAATAAAGTAATGTTATATCTTATATAAATGACAATAACTCGACTATAGCATAATTTATTAACGACTGGGAATATAATAAATTTAATCTCATCATAAAAGTAATAATTATTCTAATTGACAATCATGTTGCGGCTATAAACATATTTAAGTATTTTATCATTGTAAAATGACCAGAATGTGTAATATTTACATTAAAGAATTCTGAAGATCCTGGAAATACTTAATATCATTCTGGCAAAAACATTATGTTTAAAATACGTGGTGTTGAATAAATTGATGTTAAATACGCCTATCCTTTGATTGATATGATGGCTTGGTTATTCAGAATGCTATCCATTTAAAAACATATTAAATTGAGACCATCGTTAACGAGTACAATCTATATATTTATATAATAATGAATGTTTGTTTGTTTGTTTGCCCTCTATGCGTTCTTTTACCATTCACCCGATGTCGATGAAGCGTTGGTGAGTTGTTGTGCACACACACGAAGAAAAAAAGTTAAAATCTAAAAAAAAAGAATCAAATACGTACAAACAGCGACATCTCGAAAAAAACATCTGATTTATTCGTGTACGCACCAGACGGACAAAAAAAAACGTGTATCCAAAAGCATTTCAATAAACAGAATAAAACACACACCCTTTCTTTCGCTGAGTGGCACTGCAGTGCATGCCGGGTATTCACTAGTTAATAGTAATATAAGTAATAAAAAACATTTTCTTTACTCTTGTTATCTATTTGACAGTGTGTATTTTGTATCTAAAACAAATACCGCGTATATTTAAGGAAACAATATTTCATTTTAAATGCATAATATAATTTCCGCATGTTTTTTGCGTTCAGATATTTTATATCAAAAAATATTTACATGTTTTATGCCAAACGATAAAGCTTTGAAATAAAAACATTTTTATAATATAAAAACACGAACTCAAGACACAACGCAGAGGGAGGACCATAATACATTATTTGTAATAGGTAGATATGACATTTGTTGAATGAAACTAAAAACGTAAAAATAAATTTCAACGGATTAAATGTGACCGGAGAAGTAGTATTTATAGACCTTTCACCATATGCAATATGATATTTTTGGATACAACATAATATATATCGGTATGGTATTATTATTTATGCAAACACTTTGATATGAACAAAATAAATCGTGTTAGTTGTTGCACTAATAAATAATATGGTAAGTTTCATTATTATTAAATCTTTCCTAATAATTAATAAAGTACACCACCCAATAAAATTAATCGATGTTAATTACATACGCATATCCTCTGGCAGTTGACTTTCTAAAGATAATATTTTGCAATATAAAAGCTCTAGCATCAATCAGGACCTTGAATTCACAAAAATTTCATCACCATTTTGTTAATCCGGTTGACCATGATGTGTAAACAGAATTTTGGTACGGTTAACATGTTATTCAATACAAAATGAATTTATTATTTCTTCATTTTAATAATATAAAACTTTGTAGAAACAATTTAGTTATTTTCACATCTAGTTAAATTTTAGCTATTTAAGGTTAGTAAATTTGTAACTTTATTTTAGTATACCAGTTTTTATTAATTACTTAATTAATGTGTTGTCAATGCACATATTTCAATAATCAGGAATATTATTCACCTATTTTCAATGTGCAAAATGTACATGTTTATATTAATTTTTCCACGATTGGCGCTACAAATAGATCAGAGTCGAAGTTGATAATGCTTGCTGGATAAGTAAATTTTATTATTTTCTTTTTTCTTTTGAAAAAGCGTTTCATTACAAACTCAATTTATTGCTTATTCAAATGTTAAAAATATGCAAATAATTATGAAATTTATTCTTCAATATACAATAATATTTAACAATAATTTTAAATCTACCCAACATTTGCTTTATATAGAGCTGTAAAATAAATAAAATTTTATCATCAAAAAGGTTGTCATTTATAAATATATCTTTTATATAAAAATCAATGTTTGTTTGTTCGTATCTTATGCACTGCCGTACTTTTCATCCGATTCCGATAAAACTTTTCCGAGTTATTGCTTGCACTTGCGCGAAGGTTATAGGCATAGTACAATTAACTTACAGTAGGTGCTATTATATATAAAAATCAATTTTTGTATGTTTTTTCATGTTTCTTCACATTTTTGTGCTGCCATTTTGCCAACTTATTGCTTGCACTTGCGCAAAGGTTATAGGCATAGTACAATTAGCCTTCAGTACGTCTTATCTATATATATATATATATATATATATATAAATGAATGTTTGTTGGTTTGTCCCTTATGCGTTCTTATACCATTCATCCGATTTCGATGAAACTTTGGTGAGTTGTTGTGCTCAGACCGGTGAAGGTTTCCGAAAAAAGATCTAAAAAGGAATCAAACACGCACATACAGCGACATCTCGGAAAACTTTCTGTTTTATTCGTGTACGCACTCGACTTACAAAAAATATTGTGTATCCAAAAGCACTTAAATAAACAAAATTAAATCACAAACATTTTCTTTCTTAGAGTGTCGTTGCAACGCATGCCGGGTACTCGCTAGTGATTCATAAAGCTTATAATAATTGTATCGTATTTAATATTCCAAAGAAATGCATTCAATTTGGAGAAATGTATTTTAACATTTTTTTTTAAATTATGGTAGTGATATTGTAATATATTTTAATACGGATAACGCTATTTTATTACTAATATAATAACGACTATATTATAACGAATGGAAACATTCAAAATTTAAAATTGTTTACAAACAAAAATATGCGGAAGAGGATAATAATGCAAACTATTATTTGAAACGTGTTTTTATTAGTATTTTCAATTAAATTAAACCCACAAATTTATTTTCCTGGAGCCCTGGTAAATACATAAACTGTAAATAAAATAGTTGCTAGAAATATTATTCTTTGTGATTGCATAAAGATTAAGTTGTATATTAAAAGAAAAACTTGCAACCAAAGTGACTTGAAAGAGAAATGAAAGAAATACTGAATTGTAAAATAAAACGCAAATAACCCGTCTGTTGTATATTTCCATCGGATTCATGTTGTAATCACAACATTGCAAGGTTGCCCCCGATGTCCATTCTTTCGATTATTTCCAGATGCTCACAATAATGAATTACCCATATGCTAAAATGTTGAAACAATGGTCTGAATAAGTGCTGCAAATTTATTTATATTGTTTATTTAATAACATTTTTATACACGCGCGATATTTCAATTGTTTCTAAACATCAGAAATATCCCTGTGGCATGCATTTAAAAGTTATAAACTATTTGCAGTAAATCGGAGTTAGACATTTTTGGACGTGTTCTTTCAAATAAATAAATTCTCGGTGAAAAGGCATTATAAATTTTATCAAAATAAACACTTATTTTAATAATTCCACAATCTACGTGAGGATCGTGACAGGTTTCGCTCATCGTGAAAATTTCAAGTGAAATCGAAATTAAATCAGTTGACATTGCTAGCGATTAGCGGATATTTATATAGGTATTCATCTGTTTTGAAGTAATAATCGAAAACGCCTCATGTGTGGTTTGTATTTATTTTTCTACCTAGTGAAATTATGCGGCCACTGTGAAGTGGACTCTCAGTTTAATAGGTATTTTTTTACTTCTAGGGTGGATAAAGACTCAATATCCCTTTTTCTCATATATTCAAACAAACTACTGTATTACTGAAGATTATTTCAGTTTAACGCTTTGTATTATATGTGGAAAACTATTCAGAATAACCCTTTACGAATATTTTTTTGTAGGTGTTCAGTAAACAAACGTGTTCAATCTTTTAACTTGAAGAGCTTACTGTAACGTACTCAGTTTCTTTCAGTTTCGAGATTGACCAGAAGCTGACCGAATGATCCTTCTTTCAGAAGCTTGCGTGCACAATCGATTCTTTATATACTTACAATGAGGGATTTTTGTAATTATTTTATCGTTGATAAAATAAACTGACGTATCTCGTATGCCAAAGATCCGTTTTCAATATACCTCTGTCTCAAATTCTCGGCCATCCAGACTTGAATAGGGACCTTTCACATCTGGCCTCTCTGCGTCCCTCTTGTTGTTGTAGAGCATTGAGACTTGAATAGGGATCTTGATGTCATCCTCAATAACGTGTTGTTCTTCACTATCTAGATAGACTTTTTTTCTTCTCTGTTAGGCTCTAGGTTTCACATCCATACAGTACTAAAATGGTTTCATGATCACATTATATTTTTCATAAGCATGTTTTTTGGACAGAAGGATTACCATAAATCATGATTAAATATAATATTTATCCATGCTTAGTTATGCTGTCTGACTAGTGGCGAATATTTAATATTATTTTACACTAAACACACAGATAAAATTGCGAATTGTAATAAATCGAGTGGTCCATTTTCTTAAGATCATTAGTGTAAGCATCAACGCTTAACTATCTATTTTTTTAAATGTATACAAACATAGTATTTTAATATAGATACCTATTATTTCCTACCAACATCTGTAAGATTTTTAAAATAATTTATGATGGCGTATCAAATAATTAATGAATGGAATCATTTCCATTAAATTCGTGCTGCCTTCAAAAGCTTAGCTCAATTTCTTCGCAAGTTATTACAGTTGGCAGTATTTCTCAATATTACCAATTTCATAAACATTGGCTCATCAGAAACCTGCTGCTACATTCTTTCTTGTATATTATGAGCAGTTTTAAATTGCGGTAATCATATTTCTGGTATGAGAGTATATGTAGATACATAATTATATTTCATATTGTGGTGAAATGTTTTTAATAAATTTGATACAAGAACAAGTAATATATTTGAATAAAACCGCCAAAAGTTGAACTAAACTTGTAAGTCTTTTTTGAGTTATTGAGATTTTGTACACCTCCATATACTTTGTCACTAACGACCCGGGTTTCGCCTTTCGGCATCTTCAGGGTAATGGCAATTTGTTTAATAATACTTAGTTCGTTTTCAAAATTAAATTTACTTAGAGGTATAGTGACTAATCTGTGAACCTGAGAATGGAAAGCAGCCAATTTATATGAGAGAGGATGCATTGAATTATTGTTTATGACAGCATCTGAATATGTCGATTTGCGAATTCTAATAATTCTAATATTAGTTGGAAAGCGGCAATTCGCCACCCTGTTAATGCGTTGCTTACAAAATAAGGATTAAGGCGATTCTCGAAATTTTAACTCAGGTATCAGTGTGGATCCTAGACTTATAATATTTTATTTCGTAAATAATATTTGTCGTATTTGTATCTTCTATATAAACGTTAGACACTGTTTACTGTCTGTCAGTTCGAGTTCATTCGTGCGCTCGAATGCCTGAAGATGCCGAAAGGCGAAACCCGGGTCGTTAGTGACAAAATATATGGAAGTATACAAAATCTCAATAACTCAAATTTGATATTGAAATTCCATCAAGCACCCTCAGTCGATGTCTTAAATTATTCTAAGTCTTTATTTCTGTATTCTATAAAAGTGAACGGTAAACTTTTAGATAAAAATAGTCTCTAAACATCTCGGGATTGACTGTCATTGATTTTAATTTTGATAATTTCATGTGGCAAATTCTTCATTAGAATAATAAATATAATGTACCACAGGTTTTTTGACGCACTGCGAGCGGCACGTGTTTCAGTGTATGAGTCTGTTTTTTTGTAAAATAGTTAAATAGTACAAATCTGAGCAAAGCCTTATAATCTTCTAAAAACAATGACACGTGTCCCTCAAACCAAATGATAATGCGAAGGATAGAGACAGACAGTGGTCTTGATGTGACTCAAATTTCCTCATTTATTTACAACAGCACCCATACACTTTGCTTTAGTAATTATATTTTACATCTCTGAGTAAAACCCATTTTTTACAATACATTAAATCATCACTTTTAAACGTTTGAACGTGTAGAAAAACTAAACTGTGTATTTCAATACAGGATGACGACGCAACAGGAAAATCATATTTCTTTAACGAACAAATAATATTAAAATGTATTTTACTGCGTATCGCTCGAGTGTATTTACGTTTAAATTAGTGCTAAATTTAGTATTAATAATAATAGTACGAAATCCAAATAATATGTACAATAATACGTTCAAAGTCAAATTTTACAATATTTCATCTGAAGAAAAGTTTACCTTCAACGTGACGTCAAATAAATAAAATATAATTATTTGTAAATCTGTTTTCAAGGTTATGTTGCGAGTAATTCAGATATAAATAACAACAATTTTTCTCAGTACAACCTTAAATAAATTTTAAATTTTTAAGCAAACGCGTTTGTTTAACTACTTGATTGATTTAATTGTTTAAAGTACATGTAAATCTTTAAAAGTTTTAATAATTCTTTATAAATAATAGTTTTTTATAAATATATTTAATAAGACACGGAATTTTCCTTACACTGGGAAATTACCGTAATGTTTGTATCTTTTTTGTTGAAATAGCTGCAGATACTAGAATTTCACAGTCGATGGGTCTCTTTTTTTTTTTGCTGTTTTTATTCAACAAACAGTCATAATCATCATAATGGTCAGATAAGAAGAATTAACATTGGGCCATCGATATGTACTTTGCTTCCTCTTCTACCCTACGCAATTCCGAAAACGAGGCTTTGATAGATACATCAGTTAACATATAGTCTGTAGTCATCTCACAATCACTGTATCCATAATTCATACCCCCTTTGAATATAGTCTTTGTTAAATACTAAACTACTCATTTATGAATCCATACTTCATAGGTTGCGTGATAGTTAAAATATGTGTAGTAGCTATTTATATTCGTCGGGCTGTGGTGTAGTGGTCAGCGTCGTTGGCTTCGGTTAAGAATGTCTCAGGCTCAAATCCCTGTACGGACAGTTTCGTAAATTGATTTTTTAATCGATTTATGAATTTCTGTTCGTAGACATGGTCGTTTGTGATTGTGTGTAGAATTCCCTCCCACCCATCTGATCCTTAAAAAAACGGTGTAAAGAGAGCGACCAGCCAAACATTAATACTGTCTAGCTCTATACTTTTATCTCTACTCTCTTAGAAAAAGAAAGGTTGAGTAACATACAGTCCTTGCTGAAAAACTTCTGTTGAGTCCATATGGTCCACGTTGGGAGCAGACATAATAAAAAAACGGGTATTGATATTGCGTATCATCTAAAAACATTATTAATAATGTATTTGCTTTTAATATTTAGATAAATTAATACCTATCATATTTACTTATTGAAGTATATCCATAAAGTAAAAAACCAACACTCAGTTAATTGTATTTATTCATTTTTTTAAATCAAGTTTAATATGATATACAATGTAGAAAATTTAAAATTAATAATTATCATATTTCCCAAGATTTCTAAACAATTTCCATATTTCGACACGCCATATTCGTGCTATAATTATAATATAGAATAATACTCATTACATTACAAATTTTGATTGGTTGTATTATATCAGTGCATCCCAAATAATGTTCCGTGAAATGTACATTTAAAGTTAGTTCCAGTTATATCTTGAGGCGAGTTAGACATGTTTTAAAAGATGAGAATATAAACTTTCTCAATGGCTTTATGATAGCAAACAGTATAAGTATGGAAACACGTGGATATTTGTGCAATTATGGTCTTGGTGTACATCATTTTGTGTTTTTATCACTTTAAATAGTCGATATTCCATAAAAAATAAAAATTGTATTCCTATAATACTTTCAGTTTTCCGTTGCCTGATATTTCAGTGCAGTTTTGCAGTCATTCATTCGACTCCACTCCGCGTATATCTTTCTAGTATTTTAGTCACAGGCAATATTGTCTATCTTAGAATTCAAGCCAGCACTTATATAATTATGTTTATATATAAATCTAGATATTAACGTTCTACGACTTAATCTACAATAGAATATTATTAACGAAAAGAACGATTGCATTCTGTTTTTCAATGTAGGTAGGAATAATTTCCTTGAACTATTTCGGTAAATACAAAATAGTTTGTTTAATATTTTGTTTACTTTAATTTACATAAAATAACACTCTTAGAGGAAAGACTAATGTATATTTTATCATATTAAACAGCCATTTTCTCACTGTGTATCGACCGCAATATCCCACCGTATTATACGTGATTTAAGAATCAGAATATTAGTTTTCGTCATTTACAGTTACTCAAAACAAGTTTCAATTTGAACTTCTAATGAAATATAAAATTTCATCGTACTCATAATAATATGCAGGTGTGGCGATAAAAGTTATCTTTGATTTGGAGAACAGATAGATGCTTGCGACGGATATTGGAAGTAAAGCGGTTTGATTCGGTGAAGAATTTTATTATGGAAGTTGGGAAACGACCAGGGGCCCAATTTATAAAATTGATATTAGAGAATTTTTTATATCCAGTGACTATAAAATAGTCTCCGAATTAATTCACTATCTGATATTTTTTATTTCTTCAAGCAAAGTACCAATACGAATTTGAGTTTTGACGAATTGAATAATAAATAATTTATTGATGACAATATTTCTTTATTTTATTGTTATAACAGCAATAGTCCGTAATGTTTTGTTTGTAGCATAGAAAAATGATATATTACATTGGATTTTAAGGTATATTTAAATTTAAACCCGAATCAAATTGATTTGTCACCGATTCTCACCTTAATACTAAATGGTTTATCACATTTAACTGACAGAAACCGACTCTGATGCCAGGTTTCCAGGTGATCATGCATTTATTTCAATGTCTTTTAAAACCAAATAGTTTGACATCTGTTTAATAATTATTATTGAATTTATTCATAGAATATCTTTTGATTCTAATAAAGTAAAATATATTTTTTCCATATTCATAAGCGATTTCATTTTCAGGTAGGTAATATAAGAATCAAATGAATAATAATTAGTTATAACTACTGAGGCATGAAGTTTCTGTATTCGATTGCTTTAACAAAAACAGTATTAATTTTATGGCTACTGCGACTCGTTAAAGATAGTTGGTTCTTTTTCAACATTTTCTTAGATAAAAACAGTTATCGTATTAGCATTTTTCATCAATTATTATTCACCATTTGTTACGAAATATAGCATTAAATATTGCTAACGATAGGAAAGTATAAACGGGGTGGAGTGAAATGTAAAACGGTTCATGAATAACAAACACAGATTTTTTAAATTGTTGATCTTTGTGATTAAAATCAAATATCGACTACATTTTTTTCTTTCATCTTTTATCAATAAAACTTTCTCTTTTTGTCTCTTTTCTCTTTTTCAGACACTGTAGCCGAGTAGTCAACACTCTTGGGAATTTGTTTTATTCGGTTGTGGTGTCCATAGGTTTGAATACCCATACGGACAATTTCATAAATGATCTACCATCTTTACATTTTTTCCCATTCATTCGATCGCCGAAATCGCCTTTTTTATACTCTATCTGTAACTGAAAAGTTGAGTAACTGAATCTCAACCATTTTTCGTTAAAAACAAACTCTGTTGAGACGCTACAATAGGTTCATATGCTTTACATTAGAAGTGGAAATGGTTAAAAAATATTTGTATGTCAAAGTTTTATTAAAAAAAATGTTATTCCTAACCGGTTGATTACACTTAAATACAACTAGTTTATTTAAAGTAGCTTAAACCATTTTGAGTGTATCGTTAAATATTGTTTTCACAATAATGTGTTTTTTATGCATATTAACCCAGACTAATCGACTAAGATGACGGGTAATGATCTGAATTTTTTAAACATAGATATATCGCCTTGATAGTAATTATTTTTACTGTTAAAAAATCAAGAAATATGAAATCAGACATAAGCCGGTTCGGATTGATTTCATCTAGCATTTTTATTCTTTCTGAATACTTGAATTTTTCACTTCTAAAAACATGCCCTAATCATTCAAAATGTATGAGGACAAGAATTATTTGAATTCACCAGTCTTTTTCATAATACCAAGAAATATTACTTGCCCTTCCATTATTGTGTATTGACTTTACACAATTACACGTGTGCAATTAACTTGACTTTACAACTTACTTTATTTACATATTTGATTGGTCAGCAATTAATACTTGCACCGTGGCCTTAAATTATTTTTAAATATTTATTTACCTTCAATACCAACATTGTTTCAATTTGAAGCTCTATAGAAACTGCGATGTCTTAATCAATAAAAACAACGCCATTATTGGAAGACGCTGCGTCGTTGCCAGAGATAGGTTTGTTGGCTTATATTGGGATGAAAATTCAATATTTCATATAGTTGTTGTCATTTTCATGCCATATTTCGATTATTAGTAATCATTGTTACGGGAAGAAAAGCAGGAAAAAATATACAGACCCGTCAAGTAAGCGCAGTTTGTTGTACCAAAAGAGCGAGTTACAAGTTATTAGCGTTGTGGAAGGCATGATTTATAGCGTTTTATTCAATATTACTTGACAATTCTTGTAGATCTAAAAACTCCTATTCTACTTTTAAATTATAATAAAATAAGTACGTATTTTATTTTTAGTAGGGCCTGTGCGAAAAGATTCTAGAGTAGACACTGCCAAAACTGTGCTTGGGTTCGTTAGCCCTAAAAATTCAGATACTGATGTGCAACTTTGCAAGCATTCCAAATATACGTAAAATAAATTATTCGAATGTCGTTGAAATCTTAAAAGATTCGAGTATTTGAATATCTGGATATCAAATATATATCGACCGTGGAAAGAAAAAAGGACGTAACTGACACACAAAAAATATTGTGTGTAGTCCAAACAAAACGTGTATTAATTCGTATACACTGTGATTATCGAAAAATAATTTTATGAAAAGACGGAAGGATAAGTCTTATTGTCTTTCTACAGTCGATATATTGTATATTTATGTATAAATATATGTATTAGGACGTTTTGTGTGAGTTACACACAATATTTTTTGGTGTGGGTTATGTCCTTTTTCCTTTCCACAGTCGATATACAAATAGATATATTTAAAAAAAAAAACACAATTTGTTTGTACTACTTTCACATGTTTAAAATGATCAGGACAGGTTTTGATTCTCACGCGCATTGTCAACTGATGATCACTGATGAACTGATAATGCTTGTGATGAGCGAAACCGGTTCTGATCATTATGAACATTTGGAAGTAGTACAAACAAATTGCTTTTTTTTAAATATAATGCGTTTCCACCAAGAATTGACAGTTAACACCTTAAAAGTAATACATATATATCGTCATTGTTCTGGAAGAAGACACTTACTGAAAAAAAGTGATTTTGAGTAATTGGACTTCGAAGTTTTTCAAATGTTTGAAATGCAATACCTTTTTCATTTAGTTGATTTGTACAAAACTGTTTTTAAGAGGAATTAGTAGGCTTTTCTGTCTTTTCGCGAAAATTGTTAATTGTTTTCCGTCGCCTAAAAAATATGAAACGTCGAAATAAAAAAAATCTTTTAATAATTGCACTCTCAAAGTATGTTTTAAACTATTGCACTTTTATTTAAATGGAAATAGTAAAGTTTTCAAGCCTGTCTAGCAAAGATTTGACACTTGACACCCGTTTTTCTGAAATTCGTTTATTTGCTTTACGCTGTGACTAGATTAGGATTTATTGTAGGTTATCGAGATGTGATGTCTGAGACAAAATCGTTGGACAGAGTATTTTTAAGAAAGTGATGTGGATGAAATTTGCAATTTATTGAATATAACGATTTTTGAAGTATACCAAAGAGTTCGTTTTCTTGCACTTTTTCTGACTGATTTTAAAGTAAAATTTTATCGAATGGTAATGTAATTATAGGAAATAATTTTGACACATAAACAACAAAAAAACCTTACATGGTGCACAGTGCAGTGGTAGGTAAAATTAAGACAGCTTGAAGCTAGCAATGGGTTTTTAGCAGTGACGCACAACCTATTTAACAATTGGGTCAATTTATCCATTTTTGAATTGTTCATTGACCGTAGAGATTAATTGATTTACAGGTAATGATATATTCTCTTCCAAAACTAAAAATACATTGCATTATTTTTAAATCAATTAAGAAATACCAGATATTCTAGGGCTCACTCACTCTGCACTATGTGCATATAATAAACAAGCAAATGTAATGTAAAAACTTCTGAAAAGACTTACTTTTTTTATTGAGAACTTAGCACTAAAATATGTGTTTCGAAAACAATAATCTAGGAATAGACTGCTACTACATTGCAGACAGTGTTACACATAATTATGTTTGGTTCTTGAGAACTTTAAAAGGAGTTGACATCGAAACAAAAAATAATAAACTTCTTGCTTACTGCTATTGATAATAAATCTTGGGGAAATGTATTCAGTCAGCGGGCCGCTGGTTGTGCATCACACATATAAAAAAGGAGTTGGAGTGCAAGGCAACATCAGAGTCTTTACTTTTTTAAACGACTCGATAGCCCTGCAACTTACTTATCTCGACTGCAGTTCTTCAAAGGTCGGTTCGAAACTGTTCAAGGCAAAAGTAAGCATTATAAATAATCTTTCAAGGGCCTGACAACAATTTGTGCCAACAATTTACTATGGTCTTGTATTTCACAATATAATAAATGTTCATCTTTATTTATTTGTACGTCGGTAACGCATTCATATTTTTAATATAAATCCGTGAAGGATAAAATTACTTTTATTGAAATATTGTTATAATGTTTAATTATTTCCCGAGTGTAAAATTATGTGCCAATAAATAAACATGTAATAAACAAAATGGCAGTGCCGGAGATTTTCAACTTATTGGCCGTCTAGAGTGTATTGTCTATACTAGGGATGACAAATAGGATTTTATCGACTTTATTCTTCATACCTTTTCTATTTAGGTACACACATTATATAATCCTAACTATATTTATTGAATATAAATTGTTATGTAGGTACATTGGTTCACTAGTAAGTCATTAGTTATAAGTTTATACTTCAAAAAAATTACGTGAGACACGAGAATTGAAGACACACAACGAACACGCGCCATTGATCCCCGGAAACCGTAACATCAATTGACCAGTGTTGTCAAAATACATACATCAACATGATTTCACATTGATTTTATATGTTTTCATATTCGTATGTATTTAAAAATATAAAAGAAAATTTTCTTTTGCCGTGCAGTCTATTGTCAAATCAAATTTATTATATAGTAAGCATGTGGCAACATTAAGTATTTCTATACCAGAGCTACTGTAAACACTTACACACAGTTGTAAATCTATTGCGTATAATAGTGAATTGTATAATGATTTATTATATATACCATAATCAATATATTTAATGGTAATAGTTTCACATTAACCAGTGAATAGTAACAAGATACAAACCTATTTGCCTTGATGATCTACTGAACCGCAAAGGTTTTTTTTCAACATAATAATGTTGGACTAATACAGGGATTAATTGTTTATTTCATTTAATATTCAGTTAAGTGCACCATCTTTCTTGTTCAAGAAAGTTCGTGTCATGTTTTACAATTATTTTAATGCGATAGGAAAACGCATAATAATTTGAGTTTATCTCTAAATAATTCACTTTCACTAACAATTAACGAAATGTGTTTTTTTCTTACTGACAACGATGAAATTGTAATTGTTTTTACAAATGGAATATAAAATCAACGAAAAATCGAGGCACTTAAAAATCAGTGTTTATTTAAACTGTTTTTATTTTCAAATACTACAACAATCACGTCATTTTCGAGTAGTTGAATCTATTGACTAAGCAACATCGCAAGATGTGCATTTCCTTATATTGACGACGTTTTGACCAATTGATGTTGCCCTCAAAAAATACGAAAATGAGTTAATGATTGAAACTCATTTTAAAGACGACAGAGCAAGTCTCGACCAAATGATGTAAATTAGAAAAATAAATTGACCACTTTTTGAAGGGGAAACATCATTGTACATTGGTTTTAGGTTTAAAAATTCTGACCCGATCACTTGATGTAAGCCACTTTTATATCGACAATCCCTTTGTATAATCCCGTATCTGCAAACATGAGAATTCACAGGAGTGCATTTTAAAGATTCATAACGAAACTCACCATATAATGTTTTCGATAAAAACAGTTTTTATTCTCTCCTGAACAATTTCGACTTTGAGGGTTACATCAATTGACCAAAACACCATCGATATGCTCTTTTATTTTAATGATGTAATAAATTAATACATCTCAATATTGAACAGCTAAATACAACATTTTACAATGGGTATTTCATAAGCAATAGTTTTTTTTAAAACACAGCTGTATTTCATAAAAATGATAATTACAGGAGTATTACTAAACAAGCAGAACGAACCGAAAATTAGTACTAATATGGCTGAAAATCAACGCTTTTGGATGTTGGTCCTATTCGATTGCCATGTCTACGGACTCGAGTACCCGTAGGCAAAGTTTCATGAATTAATTTTACAATCGATTTATTGATTTGTGTTTAAAGTTATCTATTGTTGACACCCAATCCTTTCTATCCATTACTAGAAACGGGACGTAGCTAGAGCAATTAGCTAGCTACTAGTCTATTACTAGCCATATCTTTCTATTTTTACCCTTTCCGAAAAAGAGATGTTAGATGACTGAATAACAACTATATTAAAATATCTAGTCTGTATGCTCAAGCTTAGGAATGGACATGGCTGTAAGAAAAAATAATTAATCGCTATTATATAGTACAGTGGTCGCCAAACGGTCGCTCGCGATCTACTGGTAGCTCGTGGTAAAATAATGATAATTGCATTCGGATGGGAGTGACAAGGTACTCACTGGCAATTGACAACATTGTGGAGGAAAGTGAATGACATTCTTTTCACTAATTATTTTTACTTTATTTTGTTTATAAATGAATAATTAAGGAACGCATTTATTTTTTATTGCAAGTCTGATGTCCTAATTTATTTAAAGTAAAGTAATAATATTATGTATGGTACGATAAAGGAAGACGATAAAAAAACTATAAAGAAGTAATATGTATAAGTAGCTCACATCCTTAGTGAGTTTGTAGACCACTGATATAGTACATAATTCACAATTTGTAATCCACCGTTTGCTCAGGCAGTGAACATCATATCCAATAATATTTAGTTTTATAATATGGCAAGGTTAGTTAAAAAATATATGAAATAAAAGTTTTAAAACAGCAACACGGAGTTACGGATCGTTTTACAATGTATAATTCAATAGAAACTATTGCTCATAGATTTTTTAAAGTGAAAATGCCAGTTTTTTTTCTTATTATTATTTAAATATCGTGCTAATGAGTTTGTTCATGTACAAGTTGTTGTGAACTTTTATTTGTTTATATAATTGCTTTTATTTTGATTTATACTTTGTATAATTATCATTATATTCAAAATCACCTCTGATCCTTTTGATTTGTGTAACTAAGTATTCTTATAATATAAATATACGACAAAAACTATTTCTAAGTTTCTTGTTACAATTCTGTCGTCATAAATAAAGACTCATCTAATGGCAAAAGGCATTTTCTGATCTATTCAATTTATATTCAAATCAAAGTTTTGATTTGTGGTAGTATTTTAAAAATCAAGAATGACAATTTTCTATAATCCGTGTAATTAAAGTTCATATTTTAAGACTAGAAATATTCCTTTTGTGGATAGATAATTTTCCATCCCATACATGCATACATTAATATAATCAATATACAACATTTAGGCAACGTGGAATACTTTTGCACGTAGAGTTTTATTTGATTATTATTCTTTTTTTTATCATGTCCGCTTCTAATGCGGATCTAATGGACTCACAATATAGCCATCTCAACATAACCTGTTTTACGAGAATTGGTCGTTCTTCGATCGACCCTAGTCTATTTTTCGGAGAGAGATAGATTGATAAATATAGACGAATGGGTCTAGTACAGGACAAGAAATTAGTTAATAGGTCTCGCTAAGCCCCTTTTTTATGATTGGATAGGTTAGGTTAAGTTAGGTTTTAAATTTGTACTATATTTTTACAGTTTGTCATTTACAAATGTTTTATTGAATATTAATATTGTAGGCTTGTTCTTGAAATATGTCAAAAAATCTAGTTTTTTAAATATTTTTTATATTCATTATTTATATAAAAATAGAAAATTGTTGATGTACAAAATGTACTAATGTACAAATGATGTACAAATGTATTGTAAAATTGAAATTCTAAATTAATTTAGGACAAGATTATTTATTTCCTGTTCATTTTCAAAAATGCTGCCTCCGATTTTTCAATGAGTAAAATAAACATTCATTCAATGAAGTTTTATTTATTTGTAAATATTATGGTTGAAAATTATTTAATTAAAAAATTTTGAGTGGTCGCCCCTCCCCCCTCCTGCGAGGCACGCGTCCCCAGCTGGAAGCCACTGGGTTAGAGGGAAAACTAGACTCCACAAACATCCATGCCTTGGATAAAAATTTATAAACATATTCAAAAAATAAATTTAGCTTAGGATTGGGATTCAACCCCGTGAACATCGCAACCGAAGAGCGTGACATTGACCACTCGGCTGCAGGCCTGGCTTCGGTATATATTATTCTTGTTAATACAATTGTGCACTTTAAACTATCTTGGGTTAATTACTGAATAATTGTCTCCGACATTACAAGTTCAAATAAGTATACGTAAGGTCAACAAGCGAGGAATGTTCTACACTATCTAAGAAAAAAAACTCTATGACGTATTTTCATAAGAAAAACTGAAAGTAGGTCATTCTGTTTTATATAATTATTCAATATACTCATTTGACAATCCATGCGTATTACGCGATACTATTGAACTAGATTCATTTAATGCGATAGCGAACCTTTTCCCTCAAATGTGTAAAATTATATATTAATCAAATATTTTTAAAGACAGCTTAGGACGTTAGAATATATTTTTTTCAACTATATTTGCTTCAAATGTATTAGTATACGACACCTTTAAAGCATTTCAATAGAAATTTCTTTAAAATAAGGTTACATACGTGGTTAGCTAATAGCTCTCCCTACGCTCTGTTTTTTTATCATCTGATGGATAAGAGGGAATTTTTAAAAAACATTGCTTTATAATTATAAAATATTTATTTGTCAAAAAACATCTAACTTTTTCAAATAAATGAGATCTTTAATGTCTAGGAACAATTTTATTTCATGTGATTCTATTTTTTTTTAATTGAATAATAGAAATTTTATTTTAAAGTTTTTGGCAAAGATTTCTTAAAATAATATTTGTAAGTATGCTATTTAATTACATGGCATTCATAAATTCTTCCAAATTAAAATAAATTCTAATGAACCGCTTCTTTCGTTTGCAATGAATGCGTGCTAAATTTGACATATTAATAAATTTATTTTTACATAAAATTATAGAAAATCAAGTTTCTAGTTCTTATGAGCGTTGATGTCTCTCAACGCTAATCGAAACGTCTTGGATAAGAGGTCTCCACCGACCCGGACTATGAACCGTGTTCAAGCGGATATTGACGTCTTAAGATTTTGGTCCGGAATTTTATTTATATGAAATATACTTCGAACTTTTTTCAATTCTCCTAACAAGACGCAGCGCAACAATATGCGAGTTTATACCTAACGCATTCATTCTTGATCACATTTATTTTTTAGTTCAATATTGCTTCTTTTGGTTTTATTTCATATTATTGTATTATAATAATTATTTTGCTGTACAAAATTGTTTTCATAATGGTGTCAGTTGACTTCCTATGTGTGAATAAAAAAATATTGCATAACGTTTTATTCAGGCGCGGTTCGTCCATACGTACTGCGGAATTGCAGCACTCTCATGCAAGTTGAGAAAATTAAATTTATATATATTATATGAAAATATCAGTACTATTTAAGCGTATTAAGCTTACCCGCGCACTGATACATCCAATAATTATCATACACTGCGGTACTAATATCAGAAAGTGTAGCATCTTCATGATTTTGTTCAGTACAGGTTCCAATGGAATATGCTCGAGTGGGCGAAGGACGGGCGTGAGGAAAAGGGACTCGCAGCTAGAAGCTTTATGTGAACTGCGAATTTGACAGTATTTTGTGTTCTGCGTGTGGGTGTGTCTGCAGTGGTCTCACACCGCGCGCGACATCTTCCTAAATGAAAGCGATATTTTTCGAGGAAAAAGAACAGAATGAAATTTATAATGAAATAAAAATACATGTAACTTTTAATTTCAATAATTTTGATGTTAATATAATCCAAATAACCATTTTTTTTGTTTTTGTTTTTAATCAACCGCAGCACCCCCAGATACCTTATCCACAAGCCGCCACTGGTTTTAACTCCTTAGCATTGAAATAAATGTATTATATGCTAGCATATTACTATTGCGTTGAATAAAGTTTATATTAGCATTTATTTTTTTATTTCATACTCGATATCAAAAGAGAAACACTTTTTGCGTTACTAACCCTATTCTGTTTTGTTATTGTTTTATATTCATAATTCATCAAATCTCTCTAAAATAATTAGTAGCTATAAATCAGTTCTCTCAAGAACTTAAAACATTTAATGACTCTTTTTCAGATTAGAAAAAAATGAAACAAATCTATTTCAAAAGAAATTATATTTTTTTAACACAGCAAGATAACTATTTTCGTTCAGAGTCTATTATTTAACGGCACGTCAATATAAAAATCTTATTAAGTTTTTAAATAATGAATATAATAGAATTAAATAATTGTTGCCATCGGTCATGCAATAAGCTATCTGCTACATATTGCAAAACAAAGAGAACTGCCCATTGAAAAACTAAAATGGTGTGAATCCGTAATATTACAATTTAATATATATTGATAATAATTATTCCTGTCTTAAATAAACGAAATTTTATCCATTCATAAGGAATAAAAATAATTATATTACTTATAATTGTGCTTGATGTCAGATTTTATTTTATTTAAATGCTTTAACTCGACGTTTTCGAAACTATATTCCGTGGAACACTCTTGTTCGGTGTGAAGTATTCCTATAATATTACCACACCAGATATAAAAATTCATCTTTCTTACATTGTGTCTCATAGTAAAATATATGAATGCATGCAGCTATTTTCGTAGTTTTTATTTATTTTTCTCAATGATTAGGTTCTAATTTATTTTGATAACCCAGCCCAAGAAATAACAAAAGTGTAATATTTGATATTTCTGAGTTTTTGAAGGGTTTTTTCAAACTAAAAGTTTGGGAAACTCTGATTAAATCTATTAGTTCTCCCACCTGAATAAATTTTTAACTACCCGACCTTGTCAATACTAATTTAAATATCTATATAACACTACATATTCAAATGCATTATTTCTTTTTAAATAAGAAAGTGTAGATGGATGTGTGTTTGTAAATTTATTATTTAGTTAAATATTCCATTGTATTTATATATTTTAAAAAATATATATTTTTTATTCATCACACGAATGCGTCATTGAATCAAAATGTATCGTTAACAGTCATGTTTAAAGGTATATGAATAATGTTAATTCTATTAAAATATCATAATATTTTTTTACTAAGTAAAAAGTTTACGATACTGTTTGCGAATTAGAAATAAAAGAATTGGAAATAAGGAAGTGGAACTTGGAAGCAACGCTTTCCATTCTGTTCTTGGGAGCTCAAATTTTGGTAAAGAACATTTTATGCACATTAAAAGGGAATTCCACCAATCAAAAATACGAGCGACTGGGCTTGTCCAAAATATTAGTACATTCATTAAATGAAATGTAAAAAATAATATGGGATCCAAGTATTTTTGTGTTTTGCCTGACAAAAATGTATGAAAAAAAAAGCAATTCGTTATAGGTTTTTATAAACTCAAAACGCGCCTATTTGACAAAACGTTTCTTTTTCCAAAAGGGGTTGATAACTATACTGTAAATAGTAATCTCTTAATTGTCATATATTTAAAAAAATAACATAATTAAATATCGTTGTCAGATACTTATAATGTAATATAATACGGTTATAATCAATAACACAACAACAGCATAATAAATAGATTATTTGTTGTTATTTCGCTTTTGAATGAATAATTATGTTTATTGACACTGCAAATTTTATTGTTTGCAACTATAAAATACCTTAATATGTAAATTTACACTTAACTTATTATCCCTTTATTTAAAGTAATTGTGTATTGTATACAATTATTTCTACTCCCAATAAATCTAGTTATTAAAACTGAAAAAATCTTAGTGGATACTTAGTGACAGGCATATGTTAAAAAAACTATAATGCTAATTTCATTTTGATTGACAGCATTACTAGTATGATATATTATATTTTTTCCTAAAATATAAGTACCCATTAGAATTTGATATTTTTTGATACTGTTTTTATCGATACTATTAAAATTCAATAAAAAAATGAGCCAAGTCTACATATCTCATATAAAAAAATAACATTTAATCGTGAAAAAAATATTGTTTACTAAAATATCATAATTATGCCAAACGCATATAAGTTTACCTGTATTGATGAAATTATCTTTATACCAAAACAACTCCGTGGTGCTGAAATGCATTGTAAGTATATTATACTTTGATCCTCAATAATCACTTAGTATGAAAATTCTCGGCATATATTCCGAGATTTTTATGTTTATTTCAACACCCATGTATAAATTCATTACCATCTTTTTTTCACCGAGAACATTCATTCATCTATTTTAGAAAAGCAAAAAACTCTTCTTAAAAAAATATATATGAATCTTATATGTTTCATCGGGTTACAGCTAGTAAATTATAATGGCCACAGAAATTATCCAGAACTTTTGTAAAATAATGAATTATTTGTTCTCGTTGAAATATTTTTATGTTGCAGAAATATTGTTTTTGGAACACACAATTAACTCTTGAACCTCATCGTTTCATTAAGAATTTAGAATAATTATGAATCTGTGACATTACTATATTATAATATACGAAAACTGGCGACTTTTGAAGACATTTACATAATTTGTTGAATTGTATGCCAGAATTGAATCTTTTTCTCACTTTTTTGTATGGAAAATTATTCTTCTAAATAAGTGCTTTATGAAAAAAACTCGTTAGTTGATATAAATATAACTTAGCGTCTAAATTAATAACGTATCATTCTGATTATTAATACAAAAAACCCGCTACAAATTACGAAATAAAATATGCATGCTTATTGGTACCTAAATTATTTAATTACGGTGTGATTCACCGGCCCCGGAAGCCAGAAAATGAAAACAGTTACCTACTTACTCTGAAATAATTACTACAACATAAACATTTCCGCAAAACATTATTTCGTTGAATAAAATCTTTGTTCAAGTAACATGCAATTTGATTTTCGTATTGTGATTACGTAGACATAATAATTATTTTGGTGGTTGTTTTTTAATATCAAAGTAATGCAAAGAGCACAGAGTGGTGTAGCTATTATTATCCACCTCTCGGTATAAAATTCTATTACGTATGTAACCAATTCGTTCCATTTTAAAATATTTTTAACTAGAGACAAGTACATATTAATTTGCTCTATGTTTATTTTATTATTGTTTATACCAGTGATCGCCAAACGGTAGCTCGCGGTAGCATTTTAGGTAGCTATTATGATATTTTATCATATATCGTCGAAAATTTTCAAGATGGACTTTCATAAAAATGGAATTGATGGCATTTCAATGTGATTTGTCGCTTAAGAGTGTTGCATCAACTGTAGAATCTATGTGGTCTTTGTCTCAACAGAAAAGTATCCAATTTTTGTTCGAATTGCGCTCAAAATGGCAACATTGTTTTGTTTTAAGACGAGGCTACTCACTTGTGGAGGAAGCTGAATGGCATTCTCTTCACTAATTATTTTTATTTTTTTTCACACTTATTTCAAGAGATTATTATTTTGTTTTTAAAAAAATAATTAAGTACGCATTTTACGTTTTATTCGAAATCCGATGTCGTAATTTTTGCTAGGTAATATAATAATTTTATGGTATGATAAAGGACGACGATACAAAATAAGAAGAGACATGTATTGAGCTTGGAGACCACTGGTTTATACCACAACATTCCAATTTCATTTTTTTCGTCTATTGCAGATTATTTAGAAATATTTTTGAGTGTTGTGTAAGAGATAAAAGAAGTCTTTATTCTCTCTATAAGGAAATTTGTGAATAAAAAAACATTCTGTACGTTAAAAGTTTTAATACCTAATTTTAAATAATATGATGCTGATGGCCCTGGTGCGGCATACATACATTATCTATTTGACATATCTACACATTATAAACGATGTGCATTAAAAAAATTATGTAAAATATAAATGATGTCTTAAATATAATAATAAAACAATTTTTTGGGGTCTATATATTTAATTGATCCACCACATTTAGCTTTTGTCGACAAAAAATCATGCAATTACATTGAATTGTATGAAGTAACATTTTAGGCAAATTTACTTTGTATTAATAATATTTACATTAGATTAAATTGTAAATTTAATATGATATATTAGTTGAATCAGTTTATTAGCATTGGGCTCTGAATTAAGAAAAGCGTTTATTTTCGTACTTTTTTTTTAATCTATTTTTGTGTATTATAATTACTCACTTTTAAGGTGTTAACTGTCAATACTTGGTGGAATTAAATTCAATTATATTTTAAAAATATAACGCAATCTGATTTGTACTACTTCAGTTGATAGTGATCGCAGAAAGTTAGAGTAAAAAAGTAGAGGCTGTACAAATCAAATTGTGTTTTATTTAAAAAATATATATATATATAATTATGTTTTGCGATCAATAGCGTAAATGGGTTTTAAATATACAAATTAAATGACAATCAGATCCTGAAATATTGAATTAACTTCTAAAGACAGGTTAGTAGTTGAAATATTACAATACAAATCATTATTGAGAAAAAAAAATACCAATAAATGAATGCGTAGGTACATAATAAATATTTTTAATCGACCTCCGCGCTAAGTAATCAGTAATTGAAAAATCATGAATAATCTTCGATAGATAACGAAATGAAATATTGAATCATGCAAAGTTTCCAGTAAAAAATGTAGAAATTGTTCTTGTTTCCAGACATCAAGAAAAATACTTTGCGTTCATATTTTATTCATGAATATCTTATCAAGACCAACATTCAATCAAAACCTTGTAAAGCGGTATTCCTTGACCATTTCTTTACAATTAATTGATGAATCAATGTACAATTTTAGAAAAAAGAATTTCCGTATGTTAACAGACAATCTAAATACACTCGTCGCGCTGTTGACAGAAACATAACGACACATCTTAGCTGATATGAAATTAAAATCAATAACTCTCTTACATATGACATGCTGTGTAAGTAAATGCGACACAATATTTATGTTCCGCTTCTTTGAGAAATTACCCTCGGACTGAATCTATCTTAAAAATCACCTATACCGCAAATATTGATTGTAATAAGTTATTCAACGTAAAGTAGGTGCCAGTTATTGTGGTCAAATTTATCAAGGGAAAATTGATTCTAATATGCAGCGACTCTAATAACATAAATACTTATGTTTTAAAAGTTTTGATAACGTTGATTGAGGAATGCCCAATTTGGCAGCCGCTTCTGTTTGAGATAAAAAATTTAAATTTAATTTAACGCAGTTTTCAACAAGACACAACTTATTTTTTTAAATTCAAATTGACTCTTTTCTTATTTTCGGCATTGTTTTACTATACAAAAACAAAATCAAACAAAACACGCGCACGCCCTTCAAAAACACTGCACTGCACAAATTGCGGTGGGCGACTGATTCAACACGACGCGAACGTATGCGCATGCGTGTTTGCAATGTTGGCGTTACTATCGAGTAACAATTGTATGTACAAAACTCGACAAAGTGTTGTCGAAGTCAAAATAATACACGATGTTTTAAACGTTGATTCTAATGACCGGTGAACTGATTCTAATAACCGATTCAAACAATACGAATTTCATTGTTTTGAATCAGTTTTTACACAATTAACCTTTCCAGGAGTAACTAATTAATTATCGCCGTTCTATAAGAAGTGAGTATTTTTACATCAAAATTTGATGAATGATTCAATATCGATGTTTTCTTGTTTCGGAAAAAGTAGAATTCTGCAGTTTTTAAGGTTCAAACCTATTTTCAAATGATGAAATAATATACCCAGAAGTCCACAGATGACATTGTTATAATTTTTCAAGCTTAAATCACACACACAAATACATATTACCATACTGACGTACATGTACGTCCATACCCCTTCGCGAAAAAATCGCGGTTATGTACAAGTACGTCCATACTCCCAGAAAGGTTAATTCGATTATGCGGCTTATTATAACAACCAGTGATCATATTAAGCGACACATACTGTAGTATTTAATTGTAATATAACTGTAAATAATTTAAAAAGGGTAGTGAACAATAATGACGGGTTAATAATCAGTGCTCCATATAATTTTTTTTACTTTTACGTTAAATCTCATTACAAAAATCGTCACCATTCCTTTCGTATTCAATGACATAATAAATTAGGAATGCTGTGGAATATGTTTTAATGCTATAAAGTAATAATTAAATAGCGTTGCAATATATTTAAAAAAATAAAATCATTTTAGTATTGGAGTTTCCGAATGTTTTTTTTAAATTACCGTATTGACCCGACTATTGGGCGACTGATTATAAGGCGATCCCCATTATTTTAATCCGCCTTTTGTGAAAAAGAAGTTCTAAACAATGCCACCTGTTGAATACACTCACGCATAGAGATATATTGTGATGCAAGTAATAAAGTCATCTCGCTCATCATTGTTTGAGACTCGAATATAAGGCGATACCTTAAAAAAGATATCTATAGCGACATTTAAAATTCATTCTCAGTTTTTTGTACATATGAGATTTGCACTCCTTATTGGTGATATATAATTAATACCTTGTTTTAGAAAAGTGAGCCGTTTTAAATGAACTTTTTTTTAATAAGAATATATAATGAAATTTTTATACCTACCATATTAAGTAATTGATTACATGGTTTTCGGTCTTTTAATTAATGTTTATCAAATGAGTCAACAATTCAGTTCCTTGTTTTTGCAAGAGTCATCAACCCAGTGTCGCGGTCCACAATTAAACATTTAGCCGCACGAATTGGCATTACAATGCTCAGTTTTTTACTCCGGCCTTGGCACGGTTCGGTCCACTCGATTGCGCATTGGACAAGATGTTGAGTCTGCGCGGGCCTACATTTTAGAAAAGTACCCGGCCCTGGCCCAATGATTACTGTTAAAATTGTACAAAGAAGGTAACCAGGCGCGTGCGGTGGCTTGATCTCTTTCTCGCTCAATCACATGAAAAGTGAAGGAGCAAGCGAGATGCGAGGGCATGCGGCGCATGCTCTTGTATCCTTCTTGCTCATACCCAAATTAGGTTGTGCGATAGAGATAGTGATAAGTCCACCGCACGCCGATGAAGGCATATATTTTCTGAACCATAAGCAGGCTGATAATTCATTTTTTTACTTACAATAAAATACTATTTTACATAATAGATACAAATCAGTATCAATAACTCCCCAAAAATATCGACCGCTTAAAACCAAGGAACAATAAAAATATCCGATCCTATAGTCGAATGATCAACCTTAATCTTATTGGGTTACATTGTCCCCATACGAACACTTCCGTAAATTGACTTCTCAATAGATTTGTGTTCAACGCCATAACTTGAAAATTCCTTACTACCATCTGATCTTACAAAGGGTGTGCAGTAAGAGTAATTAGCTAACTACTAGTCTTTGCCTAACCTTATCTTTACATATTTACCTTCTACAAAAAAAGAGTTTGATTGACTGAAAAACAACCAGCTCTTCTAAAATAGCATCTGTTGATATGCTCCATTAGAATTACATATCGATGGCCTGATCATTACTTACGGGATTATAAGACGAGGCCCTAATGCTATAATCCCGTCAGTGACTTTTTACAAATTTTACAGATGGCTAAAAAAACTGAATATATTCATTACAATGTATATTAGACTTTTTTTTCTAAGTATTAAATCGATGGTATAGTTAGGGTACTTGGAAATCATTGAAAAGTTTAAATACTTTGTGTTATTTTAAATGAACAAGAAACGGGTTATAAAGTCATCTTTGTCAAAATATCTGATACGGGTTTATAACATTAGACCATCGATATTATGCCTAACATTAGGATCGGACATGGTTGAAAAAAGGTAGTCATTTGTAAGTAAAGTTTGACCTTATTTGTCAACTCGAAATAAGTCAGAAATATTTTTTTAGAAAATTTATACCGTTAAATGTTTGTTACCGGCCCGTGAACCGGTTTCGGGTAGGGTAGAGGTACGCGGGTTAAGATTGGACCAGTGCAGGCTTCTGACAAGAGGCCTTCTTTAAAATTAATAAACTTATACAAAAGGTGCGAATAATATGGGCAATAAATCAAAACATTCCATTTAGTCTGAGGTTTGTTGTAATAATGACTCGACTGTTTATTGAAATCATAAATAATATCGATGTGAAAATGACATAACATCTCTGTAGAATCAATGTGGTTTTTTATTAACCACCTATCAAGGCTACACAAGAAACATATCGAGGTCCCATTAGTGTTTTATTTTTATCCAAGTGAGTATGCATTTCAGACACAATGAAATATGTTTTTCATAACACATATTCTACGTAAGCTGTCGTCATAAGTAAAAAGAAACTAATGGCAAAAGGTATATTTTGAGTAGTGAAACATTAACAGTTATTTTTTTTTATTGATTGATTCGGTTAAAATCATCGTGAATCAAAACAGCAAAATAAATGTAAAATATATATTACAAATTTTGAAATTACTGTTTGTGTTTCTAATAACTGTTTTTTTTTTTATATGGCGGCAGGATCAGTTACGAGTGTTTCGCTCCTTTGAGAAGAATTCCCAAATTAATTTGTTACTCATTGTAAAATTAGTATTTACAAAATGATATTTCAATTTATTATTTAAAAAAAAAACCATTTCAAAATCACTTTTGCAATTTGACTTAAAGATTTGCAACAAAGTCTACAGTGATTTTTATGGCTTCCGATCTATCTTAGTAAGTTTTAATATTATATTAAAAAGGAACAGTATATAACGCAGTACTTTCCAAGCCGATCGAACATAATTATAATTTACTACGACTCCCCAGCTTTTTTTCAAAAATATTGATTAAGACTTAAACTAACCGGCTGTAGTTCGAAGTAATTTTTTACTGAATAAGAAGCTGTTATACGTTTAAAATATAGCTAGAGAAATTATTTCAAAAATAAATAGTCATGGGATAATGAAAAATTCTAACATGCGATATGAATCCTGCTGGTTTTTCTAAATAGGACATTTAGAAAAACCAACGGCAGGCCTGTACACACCAATTGTAATACTATTGTTTTTTTAATTTTTAAACATAAAAAACTATCAACAACAAAAAAATTAACATTCTATACCAACTTGAATGTAAAAATAAATCCCGATCACTTAATAAAAAAATAGCAAACCCACAAAACAAATTTGAAATTACTTTATTCGATTCTTTTCAAATATGTATTTGAATCTGATACCATATCTTCATAACTTTAATAATTTAATGTATACACATTTCAATATTAATATCCACGGCAGTGGCTGGCAATCCAGGGCTCGAGGCACCAAAATGCCCGCGAAGCAAATTGAGAGTGACGCTTTTTAAAGATTTTTGAGGTTTTTAAAATTACTATAAGACAGAAATCATCATATTGCTTAAACGATCCGTGTAGTGAATTCATTCAAATCTAAATTAGAACCTTGAAAATCGCAGTTAAAATGTAGCAAATTTTCCAAATCTGAAAAATAATCTTGAAAATAGCACTGAAAAAAGTTATTTCAAATCTCATTTTGTGAAGCAGTTTGATACACTTCTGGTGAAGTTTAGCTTTAGTTATCAGAAATTTCCTAACTTGGATTCATTCATTTTATTGAATGTTGTGAAAATGTTTTTTTGATCAATTAAATCTATTTTAAATTAACTTTATACTCACAACAACCCACATAGAAAAATTAAAATATGGCGCCATTTTCAGTTTCAGTCCAGTAAAAAAGTTTCTGACCTCTGATCTACGGTATTCATATTTGGAAAATGAGTACAGTTTGGCATTGGAGATCGTTAATAAATTATTGCGTTGGAAATTGATTTTTGTACCCATCATCACACTCATTTTTCCAATAATTAGAATACGAAGTATGGCTGCAATCGATCGACTCTTTGGTTGGCCCTGTACTATACAGTGACATTGTTATTTGATCCATAAACAATAAAACTCATTTTATTCACAATAGCAAATAAAACATGGCATGCTTTATAATAGTATTGTAGTTTTATGTAATTATTTGATTATTGTTCATCAAGTCACATTATTTATGACATTTTCTGACATTGGCATGTGAAGCAAATTTCAATAAAGAACAGCGAATAAAATTGTAGGAAAATTGAATCTAAAACATTAATTATTAATCATTATCTATCGGCATACCATAAACATGCAATATTTGATTTACAACTATTTGCTTATCTTTATATTGCATTTGCATGCAATTTCCCATAGCTAATTTAATTAAAATAATAATATAAAAAATATAACGGTACTTTTCGCCACTGTCAACATCGGAAGACCTTAGTTTGACTTTACATTTTTCATTTGCCTGCGGTGCTGAATAGCATATTATGCAGCATCATTATTTAGTATTAACTTATAGAAATATGCTTTACTCAATTACTAATGTGACTACAACACTGGGCACATAATTACAAAATGGTTATTTATAATATTTCATAGACAGTTATCTTAATGCAACGGACAAATTGCATTTTTACCAAATCAAATGCAAAAGAATGATTTTTTGTTGATTCCTATTTAAATAATAGTACAACTATACTCGTCATAGATGATGGTATTGAGATTGAAATACTGAATGTCTAAAGTAGTATGAAATTTGTATGTGATAATAATGAAACGTGTACAGAGCAATTTGGGCGATTATATATTGTTGTAAACCCTATAACAATACATTGGAATGTTTTTTCATTTTACTTCAACAACTGGCAATTAGCAGTCGCATAAAGGAAATAACTGTGGGCACGTAGCACTTATGTAACTTTTATGATGGTGACTCTCAATTTTTGGTGGAAAAGTATTAAATTTATAAAAATAAAACTCAAATTTTTATACTGATTTCAAAATGTCATAAAATTAGTAAGATTGATTTCGCTCATCACGTCATATTGAAAACGCTTGTGGCGAATGAAAACGGTCCTAATCATTTGATAAAATTGTGGAATTAGTTTTAAAAAAATGTGCTTTATTTTTATAAATCTAATGTACATATTGTGTTTAAAACGGCTGAAATGCATCGCTCCGTTTCCAGTTGAGCTCCAATGATCTGCATACTTTCTGATACCAAGCTCTATCACACCAAGGGTACTCAATGTTGTACCCATAACCAATACGGCTTCACACATTCCACAACATGGCAATCGCAATTAAGGACTTGGTATAGTTAACTTAAGATTGTCTGAAATATATCAAGAGCAGTTACCCAAGACTTGAATGCTGTGCATGCATACTCTTGAGGTAGCTATGTCTCTATTCAGAACCTAACCAACTATCTATTTGACATTGGTAATATCAATTTTTTTTTTACGTTATAAACGACCGCATTTTATTTAAAGCCTTTTCGTGAACCACATTTCATCACACTTATGTAGACGATTTACAGGTTTTCTATGCTATTCCAGTATAAAAGTGGCTTTTTTAATGCATAATAAAACATTTTTTACTCTTTTGTTACAGATAATATCTTCAGTCTCCATTCAAGATGGAACAGCAGGAGCCAGAAATAGCGGTCGCTCCGATTGAAAATCGAAGACGGATGCTTCAGACTCAAAAATCCACAGTTGCAACCAGAAGACAGCAAGCAGTGTGCGTACGACGAGCTCACAAAACATATGGACCTAAAAAAAATCCAAACGTCATCTTAGATGGTCTCAATATGACAGTTTCAAAAGGATGCATGTGAGTAAAAGTACCATTTATCTTCTTTATTTTAATTTAACTCTTTCTCACGCCAACCATGATTTACTCTCTCACGCTCAAATTTGAAGAATGCCTTGTTAGGCAGTGATTAAATTAAAACAGAATTTTACAGTGATATCATGTAAATAAAATACAATAATATTAGAATATACATTAATATGCCGAATATTGGCGATTGGGTGATGCGTATATATTTGCGTGAGTATGTGGGGTGGGATGTGCAACGAACCGGTTAAGTAAGGAATATTAAATCAAAACGGTTTTACATCATCAATAGATGTCACTATTACAAAGTATTCTGTTGAATTCATTTCAGTTATGTTATGTGGGTGTAATAATACTCAGATTCCATATGTTGCAAATCTGATTGTTAGTAATAACACCACTACAATTTTATAAAATAGAAAGAGTGAAGATTACTAATAATAAAAAACGGTATATTTTTTTAAGATATGGATTACTGGGTGCATCTGGATGTGGCAAGACAACACTTTTGTCTTGTATTGTTGGTAGAAGGCGGCTGAACTCCGGAGAGATTTGGGTACTCGGTGGAACGCCTGGCTCAAGAGGCAGTGGAGTACCAGGCCCTAGAATTGGATACATGCCTCAAGTAAGTTTGATAATGAAAGAAAACTATGATAAAATTTAAAATTGGTCAAACATTATTTCATACAATGTACATAAAGAAAACAATATAGAATAGGCAAATAATGTAATTTTGTTTTCAGGAAACAGCCCTATTTGGTGGATTTACCATCCGTGAGACAATGATCTACTTCGGATGGATAGCAGGGATGACCACAGAACAGATTGATGAAAAAGTTGATTTCCTCGTCAAGCTTCTTCAGCTTCCTTCTCCTAATAAGTAAATTACTATTCATAATTATACTATACAACCAACTATTATTCACTAAGTATAACATATATATTATTTCTGTACTAGTTTTTGTGATACACTTTTGAACTGTTTAAACAGAAAACCTTTAAAAACCATTAAACTTTATTACAAATAACCAAACTTTTGCCCGCGAATAAAATACAGTTTTCATATAAATGAGAATATTTATTGTTGATTTAATTCTAGCATATCATTATTCAGTAATTGTTCAGGGGCAGCTTCTACTGAATATTTCAACATACAGAATCAAATTCAGATACTTACTCCTTTTATTGCTTATCTCTCTTCCTTAATATTTTAATATTTTGATACGCGTATATAAATGAAATTGATGCTCTGTAGATTGAAATCACCAAAACATGAAATCATAAAATTACTTACGATTTTTTTAAATTAAACAGATTTTATGCATTATGAATTTTGTATGTGCGATGCATTGTTCATAGACACAATATTTTTATACTAATGATAAAATTATTTTGTGATTTTTCAGACATGTGGAAATCTTATCAGGTGGTCAGCAACGAAGAGTTTCTCTTGCTGCTGCACTCATCCACGAACCTGAACTTCTCATTTTAGATGAACCTACAGTCGGAGTTGATCCAGTATTACGCCAAAGGTATATATTGAATTACTTCCATTGAGTGTTTGCCAAAAATGTATGATCGACTATTTCAAAGAGATTAGACAAACATAATTAGTTTTTATCTTTGAATATTCATGTTTACTTGCATTTTGATATTTGTCTTTTATGTTAACACACTTCATTATTAGGTATTCAGGGATGACTTTGATTCCAAAGTCTTGTTTATACATATCTTATTTTGAAATAGAGTTTATAAATATGAAACTGTCATTTAACCCTTACAGTGCGAGCCGTTTTCGCACGAATTTATTGTCAGTTAATAGATCTGTTAAAATACTCAATATGGCTAAAAATAGATCAATTTCAACAGTAAAAATTGGAGAATTATTTGAAATAAATATTAGTTACCACAAATACATCAAGAATTAAGCTAAACTTGTCGTATTCTCGCTAAAATAAATTGAAGAAAATGAAAAAGCTAACAAATTTATCTACGACTTCACAAGCAAAATGGCTGCCCAGTCTTCATATACACCTCCACCACGCACACAAGCAATAGCCTAGCCGCATAAGTATGTGTAATACATAGGGCTGGCGATTAATGCTGAGTATCGACCGTTCAAAACTGAAATTCAAAAGACTGAATAGAGAATCGAAAGCTCTTTTCAAAAATATATTTCCTTGTGTTCTACTTGAAATTTTCATGATCTATTGCCTAATTTCTCTACCTAAAGGTTTGAAATATTTTTTTGAGCATACATCCACAAGTTTTCCTTGTAGTTTGGCCTGAAATACAAGATAAAGTCTTGGACATGTAAACATGTGCAGCGCGTTCATCGGGTTAACTAAATGATGACATGAACTCAGATGTTGACCCGGATGGACAAGTTCTAGATTTTTTCCTCTTGAATTTCCCAGGAGTCGACAGATTTATCACTTATTTAGAAGTTTACTGCAGATTAAAAAGTCTATAAAGTTAAATTAAAATATGTAAAGAAACAGCTATAAAGGAAATGGTGGGTTTGCACACACAAATAAAGATTTAATATCACAAACATTTAATATTATTGTTTTTCGATATTCTTTTCAGTATATGGGATCACTTAGTAGAAATAACAAAAGAAGGAAAAACAACGGTTATCATTACTACTCATTATATTGACGAAACCAGGCAAGCGCATATGGTGAGTTTTTTTTAATTCTTAACGCAATACTTATACATTATATTAATTTAGATGAATATAATAATATTCCTATTTTGTCGCAGAATAATCATTCTAGTATTTTTCCCTGATATGAAATATACTGTTCACAGATTGGATTAATGCGAGGAGGTAGATTCTTGGCAGAACAGTCTCCGGATAGTCTAATGGCTCGATATGCAGCAGACAGCTTAGAGCAAGTATTTCTTAAGTTATCAGTTCTGCAAAACATGGGAAAGAGGCGGCGATCTAGCATTCTTCAAGAAGTTACTGAAAATATTCAAGTTCCAGCCATCACAGTTAGTATAACTAAAACCTAAATATAATAACCCATCCAAGAACATAATATGAGAAGACAAGTATTGTATTCCGAGGTTCAAGTCAAATACAAATAAACTGTTTTTGATTAATATGAGTTTATATCTAAAGGTATGGTTTTCTGTGTTGTTTTCAATTCTTATAACCTGTACCGTTGTTTGGAGTACATCCTCTTTAGAAAACGGTGCGTAAAGCAATTGGATAACATAATGTCCTCAGGAAGAGTTCTCATTACATATATGATGTTGAAATACTTCATTAGGATTCTACATGACGCGTTTTGGGTTGTACATGATAAAAACAATAAGTAGCAGTGCTGATAATTTGATTGATGATAATTAACAGTCTTTTCGAAACCATTGCTGGTTTTTTATTTGGACGATTATTGAAATAAAAACCAAAATAATATAATGATAGAGACCAATCGAATTGAATATTGCTCATAGAAAAAAATATTTCAATGTTATCCGTATAGAAAAA
Organism: Himalopsyche phryganea; assembly: GCA_022494535.1. Lineage (NCBI taxonomy): Eukaryota > Metazoa > Arthropoda > Insecta > Trichoptera > Rhyacophilidae > Himalopsyche > Himalopsyche phryganea. The sequence goes on along the minus strand of JAGVSL010000035.1, from coordinate 1,495,143 downwards.
ACTAGATTTAAATGTTAACATGATAGATAAATTTTTTATTTATCATTGTATTTTAAATGTCACATTGAATTGAAAACAAGACTTGAGTGTAGTGTTCATTCTAAAACATTCCGAGAAAAATGTTTATTAAATTATTATTTTTTTATTGCAGGATCCAGCGGCAATCGATTTAGAAGAAGCAGAGTTAGGTGAAATATCTGGAGAATTCGGAGATAATGTTTCAATGAGCAGTAAAGGGAGAGTAGTCGTCACACCTGATCCGTGAGTTGCATGTTATTGAATGGTATTGTATTTAGAGTTTCATAAATTGATTTTGCAATCAATTTATGGATTTATGTTCGTAATCTGAATTGTTTGAACACATGCAGTAGTTTACTGTCTCAGAAAGTATATCAATATGAAGTTTTAATCTTCATGTCACACTCATGTCGTGCAATACTATTGAATTTAAAAATTGATGGTAGAATAATTTAAGACATCGACTGAGGGTGCTTGATGGAATTTCAATATCAAATTTGAATTGTTGGGATTTTGTACATTTTCTCACTAATACTAACTAGTGACGAAATACAAGGAAAGGTATAAAATCTCAACAATTCAAAGTTGAAAGTAGAATAAATAATAAAATTAACTAAAATATATATATAATACTAGCGAGTACCCGGCATGCGTTGCAATGCCACTCAAAGAAAGAAAGGGTTTGTGTTTTAATTCTATTTATTGAACTGCTTTTGGATTAGAGGTCTGCACAGGCCAAAATTTCATAGACATACCCGGTTCGAGCCCATCATCTTCAGGTCTGGCTCGACCCGAACCCGAGTTTCAATATCACACTTGTTATAACACAATATTTTTGTTTTTCGTCTGGTGCGTACACGAATAAATCAGAAAGTTTTTGCTAGATGTCGCTGTATGTACGTATTTGATTCTTTTTTTCAATTTTAGATTTTCAATTTTTTTTCTTCAGAACCCTTCACGAGTGTGTGCACAACAACTCACCGAAGTTTCATCGAAATCGTATGAATGGTAAAAGAACGCGTAAAGGACAAACAAACATTTATTTTATATAATATTTCCCGGCATGATCACAATAAGTCCTTCCTGAAAGTTTCGTCGCGATCGGTTGAGTAGTTTAGGAGCCAATAAGATCCGGACAAACCAACAAACAGACATTCATTTTTATATATATAGAAGATAGGCGCAGGCAAAATTTTCTAAATGACATGTTTTCACAATGACCTGTTAAGTGACCCTACTATAGCTTAAAGTATCTATCTTTGTTGACTGATGATAAATATAAAATATATATTTCAAAAATTTTGTTTCAGAGTCTTGGTAACAGAAGCTCTTCCGCCAGAAGATGTGCCCACAGGAAACTTCATGGATAGATTTAAGCCAATGAAACTGAATCACATGAAGGCACTTACTTGGAAAAATTTACTTGGCTTGATGAGAAATGTTGGGTAAAGATTATTGATATTCTTAAAATCTGAAACCAGTGTACACTTTATTTTCAGAGATATTTACATAATTAAAAACAATGTGTATTAGTCACATATCACAGATTAAGATGGTTTAAATCGTTTCGGTTGTACATTGTTATAGCAAAAACATTTTGATTTATTGCTAAGCTATGTGAATCGCTTACATCAGTGGGTTCCAAACATATTGTACTCATGAACCCCTTCTTAAAGCAAAAATCTGACGATGAACCCCCAAGTAAAATAACTCTACATAACTGCAAAATAGAAAAATTGTAAATTTAATTTTGATGTCTTGAATGGTAAATGGTGATGTAAAAATGAAATGTAAATAAAACATTTCGATATTTAAAATATGATGAAGTTCATAACTGCACTTAATCCACGTTCTACTAACAGGAAGACGGGAAAGCAATCATCAGCCTCTGTATAGTGACTCATAATATAAAATTGGTATCTGTTTTTGTAACCAGAATTTGTGGTGTCCTTGTTCAAACATTGGTTTCAGCTCCTCATTTGTGGATAATTCAATAAATTGTTTCTGTATTAGTATGGATACATCCGAGTTTGTGAGTCTGCTTGCAAAAGGGTCCAACACCCAACAAATCGCTACCAATTTATTTATTGCTATTTATTTTAACTTTCATAATAATGAAAATGTTGTCACAAATATTTTTTTATATTAAGCCTTTCGCAGACCCCCAAATGTTATCCATGCACCCCCAAGTTATTTTTAATTTTCCACAGTGGTCACAAGGACCCCTGGGGGTCCGTAGGAACACTTTGGGAACCGCTGACTTACATACTGACTTCACCATTTTCTGCATATATATGACTCTTTGGTTCTGTTAACCCTCTTCTGTAGATGGTTTATATCGGTATGCTCTATGTAAAGTACTTCTACTGGATTTTGACTATATCATATTTAATCTTTTTTAATCCGTATATAACCAATGATTGAAGATGCTATCAAAATAATAATAAAATGTCTGTTTTTTAATGACTGAATAATTTCAGTGTAAAGCGAATCCTCACTGATGCAGTCTTCTAACAACAGATAGTATAATATACTACTATAAATAGGTCATCTCAATATGATGGTTTCTTAACCACCCACTTTGTTTCTTCAAAAAAAATCATACATTAAAATTATTGTAATTTTTCAAATTAAATGAAATAAATTCCTCTACACCTTTATAGCTCGATGAAATACTTCAAATCACGTGAAACTTAAAGCCTTGCCTTTGAATCGTTTTCATTTTTTACTTATTGCTACAAAAATTTTAATATATTATGAAAACTACTACTCTATCGTTTTTTCAATGAGAAAAGGAATATTTTTATTGTATAGTGTGATATACACTGCGAGATTTTTTTTGTGTGTATTTTTGTATCTGTTTATCTCTATGAAATAAAATGCTATTACGTAATTATATATTAAAATTTGGTAAAAAGAGTAATCTAAAAAATTTGCTACAAGTTTAAGACAATGCAACAAAAAATTGTTGACACGAGCATGAGGTTAATGGATTCAAATGAGGCCTTATTTCTAACACTAGATGTCTACATTTGTTTTTGAAAACGTTCTAATTATCTTCAAATATCAGTATAAATTTTCAAAAGTACTCATGTTCAAGTAAAATAAGATTATATTGATATGCCCATGTACTTATTAATCGGTGTACTCCAATAACATATTATCAGAAGTCATAAGCGTGTTGTTACAAATATAGTTGACAGTTTATTTTTCATTTGGATTTTCATTTTTGATTGAAATAATATCTGAATCACTCGTATATTAAAGCCTCATATTATTTGAATCCTTGAAATATAAAGAAAAATATTGAAAATTTATGCATATGTTATGCTCTCCAGAATAATTATGAATATATCGTTAATTGAGCTGTTCAGCTTGAACTTTTTTGGCAAATACATTGGTACCTTTATATTCAACGTTAATCTGGTCCTGAAGGTATAACTAATATGGAATATGACAAATTAATTAAAAAAAAAGTTTTTCACAAAAGAAATCACTGAAATTAATCTATTTTAACACATTATCTTTATTGTACTGAGCAGAGATGGTGGTAGAAAGGGAAGAGGTTTATTGTTTGAAAGGAGAGTCGCCATCAATTAAAACATCAGGTAACCCCAATTTTGGTGATAGGGTTCCTTCAGAAGCATTCGATTTAACAAATACTGACTGCGCTCTCTAGCTGATTGGCAAGCAATTGAAGTGCTGGTGCCGAATGATGGAAATGACGAATATGGAGATGCCACTGTATACGTATCGCTTGATCGCAACACTCTCTTATTATGCTACTTTTCACGTGTTATTGTAATAATTGAAATACACATTACTTATATAATTTATTATTTTGATTTCAGAGTAATAATGTTCATCATAGGTCTGCCTGTTTCTCAAATAATCTTGTTCTGTGTCTCTATTGGACACGACCCTGTCGGCTTGAATATAGGAATTGTAAATTATGAACTCGACTCTACTGAAATACTCAAACCGTGCACATTAAATATTGATGACTGCAACAACACACTTCTCAGCTGCAAATTTTTAAAGTATCTCGAAGAACAGAAAGGAAACTTGGTGAGTGCATTTTATTTCACAATTTGAATATTTATCTATACATTTTCCTGAATTATATTCTGTGTACGAAAGCAAAAGCATTTTATGTCTTAAAAATAAAAATGAGTTGAATATGGCAAAATAACTAAAATGCTTAACATATCTGTAAAGGAGTAAAGGAACCAGTCAAATCAACATATCTGAATTAGTAAATATCATGTTTAAATATCACACTTTTTAGAAATTTCTCAATAGTGCGAATCTCGCTTTGGTTCTCCTTAAAAGTACTGATTTTCGACTTAACGCCCTTTTCCATTCGCCCACAGTATTATGTGCTAACTTGACATTTCATTATTGTGTTTTTAATCAGTTATTTATTTGAAACATTACAGACAATCAATATTAATGACAACAACAAAAAATATGCCAAGACAATTAGCTATGGCAAAAAGAATTAGACATAATTCACAAACACACAAATTTTAAAATTAAATAGAACATTGACTACTGTAAATTAAAGAAAAATAAATCCATATTGGAATACATATACTGTTTTATATAAATTATAGGAATAACTACCATAACAAACCTTAAATAAAGAAATCACTACTAATCCACTTCAAGTAATCACAAAAATTAGGTGATGTGTACTTTGCAAACTTTGAAATAGAATATATACGATTTGGGCTATTTTTTGGACATTTATATTGTTCTATTTTGCCTGTACTGCATTCTTAGAATTTCAATAAATTTTCGAGTAAACGAACACCTGGTCGCCTCCAAGAATACATGTTATACCTAACTTCTTTTTACTCTGGATTCACTAACTGATTGTCTTATCCCAATTGATGAATTGAAATAAATAGTTGTCGTGAATTCACAACCAAATTATGACATTTTATAAAATTAGTGCAAATCCTATATAAAAAAATCGGGAATTTTTGGAGGGCCGTGGTTTGGTTACCGCTTATTTAAACAATGATTAAAACTTATTCATTAGGTCTTTAAATTAAACGAGGATTGTAATTCGTATATTTATAAAAAAATTATTCCCAGCTTGAAGCATAAATATGCATCTCTATACCTGTTTGTATTCATTATTAAGTAGATATTTAACAGCAATGGTTGTGACTATTTTTTACATTTTTAAATTATAGACCGAGTTTGTATGTTTTTACATGACTTCCGCAGACTTGTTTCATTGATTTCTATTTTTAGGTGCCATATGGGAGTAGAGATGAAGCTTTAGAAGCAGCCAGGAATGGAAAATCTTGGGCCGTGGTAATTTTTCCTCAAAACTTCTCCACTGCATTGGAATCTCGTCTTGAAAAGGGAAGACATACCAGTCCGGAAGATATCATAAGCTCTATTGTTGATGTGCACATGGATGTTACAAGTAAGAATGCAGTTAATGCAGCAATATTGCTTAACTGCCAACTTTCTGAACTTTTTCCTGCCCATCCTGTAAATATAAATGCATGGTTTGAGAACAAATTGTCGCTGTTCTGGAAGAAAACAGTATATCGAAAAAATGACATATTGAGTTAGTTATACCACAATGATCATTATTTCAAACTCTACCCTATGAAAGAACACACTTATTTTTAAAAATTATACTTTTAATTAAAAACAGTTACAAACAAACAAAATGAAAAAGGTATAGCATTTCAATCATTTGACAAACTTCAAAGCTCAATTACTCAAAACTAGTATTTTTCAGTTAGTGTCTTCTTACAGAACAACGATGAAATTGCTTATTGATTAACTGAAAAAAAATGCCCCATACAATGGATGCTCATTTTGGAAAATAATTATTACTTAATTCAGGAAAGGTTGGTCTAACTCTTTAACTCATGGATATGAGAGTGTAATATGCATTTTATGGCATGGTAAGAAGATGGATAATAGATTCATTGAAACAATTAATCCTCTAATTGTGTAAACATAAAATTAATTTATTCCGTAGAATAAAAAATTATAATGCATTTAGTTTTACAGAGATTGGTTAACATTTTTGATAGCTATTTCATCATCAGTATTCATAAACACTTGTATAAATACATGCTTTTCTATTGTGTTGAAAATTCAATCAAAAATAATTCTATTAAATTGGGTCAGACTGTCATCTTTCGGTGTGATTTGCTGTCAAAATGTGTTTTTAAGAATTTTTATTTTCTTGGTATTTTTGTCGCATAACTTTGCGTTGGTTGTTTTTAAGTTGCTTAAATATTCTATTCCATTGCAGCTTAAAAACTCTCACCATTTTCGCCGTGTCTAGCTTATGCTAGGTGTACATTATTATAAAAATAAATATTTTTTTTATTCTTTTACAGATAAGCAAATCGAATTCCTATTACTTCGAAACTTCCAGGAAGCTTTCTTCAAATTCAGTAAGAAGCTCGCAATTGTTTGTGATTTATCTGAGAAGGCCTATCAAGTACCAATGAAGGTAAAAAAATATGATATGAATAACATAAATGACAAGAAATTACGAATAAAAAATATTTTTTCAATATTGCCAAAACAATTAGGATGTTAAAAGTATTTGATGTGAATTAAACAGATCTGTAAATAAAACAAAGTCCAAAATGTTTGTTTTGTCTGTAATGATAAAAAATACCAAAGTTAAGTAAATTTATCCAATGTCATGCCGTTTAGTATATTCAGTGGAGTCATTTTTCAAGATATGTATATTCAATTCTCTTACAACATTATGTCGGCATAATTATTTTTGTTTATTCATTTTTCTTTAGCTACATATTCTTATATTTGATGTGCTCAATAAACATTGAGTTAATATATTTTTCATAGAATATGGATGGATTACAAGATTATCTACCAAAATACATGCATGCATATAAATTTGGTATCCCTGACATACACAATTGATATTATACCCCTCATACGATTGATACCTAAATTCACTGAAATGAACTATGGCATGGGTTCTAAAAAATATTAATAATAATTTCTTTCTATTTTTCAGTTCAATACTCCTATTTATGGAGAGAAAGTTTCTGATTTTACCGACTTTGCAGCACCAGGGGTAATATTGACGTTAGTACTATTTTTTTTATTCACTCACTGTTAATTTTAACCTGTAAAGCCCTAACAGTGTCAAATTGACAAGGATTCCTAATCTTCATTAAAAATCATTTACAGTCATTTATTTTTCTGTAAATATCATAGTTAATACATTACTTGGATACTTTAAGAGACATCCTTTCAATTTGAATTGTTAGTTTTCTTTAAATATAGAAAAAGGATTTTTACCCAGTAAAAATTGACAAAAAATATTTTTTCATAAACAATTCAGTGTTCATCGTAGGGTTGCCAAACACAATCATTTTGACACCGGAGACTCTGGGCTATCATTTTTCAAGCTCAGGGTTACAAAAAAAATCTTCGGGTTAGTGGGTTAATTTGGTCACTTATGGAGGACATAATACAATACCTGGTGCTGTGTTGAAAACAATCTCTTTTAAGCCATGACTTTTACCGGCATTGCGCTTTCCCAGTATCTTCCCCTGTACTATGAGCTGTAAGATCTTACACTTGATTGCTTGCAAAACAGGGTTCTTTGTTTTAATGTTAACGTGAAAATATTGCGTTAATAGATATGTTTTCGTTATTGAGATTTTGTACACATCCATGTATTTTGTCACTAACGACCCGGGTTTCGCCTTTCGGCATCTTCAGGCATTCGAGCGCACGAATGGACTCGGACTGTCAGACAGTAAACAGTGACTAACGTTTATATAGAAGATACAAATACGACAAATATTATTTACGAGATAAAATATTATAAGTCTAGGATCCACACTAATACCTGAGTTAAAATTTCGAGAATCGCCTTAATCGGGTCGTTAGTGAGAAAATACATGGAAGTGTACAAATCTCAATAATTCAAATTTGATATTGAAATTCCATCAAGCACCCTCAGTCGATGTCTTAAATTAGATATGTTTCCCTTTTAATCCCTTTCTTCCACAGCAAAATTTTTCTTTTCTGGGTCAGCATCGGCACAATGTTGGCAACCATAGCTCATCGGATTGAAAATATATATACCACTTTACTCAAAAACATGTTTTGCATTCTTCAAATACTTTCATTTATGAATTTTGAGTTTATACTTTTTTTTCTTTTTTTTATTATTTTAATTAGCATTGTTTTTGGTGCTCTTTTAGGATTATATTTTTCCTGGCCGTGGCTTTGACATCAGTTGCCATGTTGATAGAAAGAAACGAAGGCATTCTAGAAAGATCCCTTGTATCTGGAATTACCGGTAAGATGGTTATTGTTAAATAATTACATCATACATTCATATCTATTCAAAATATAATTAAGTGAGTTATATTGTTTGTGACATTTTGTTTCTTTCTTTAGGTACTGAGATTCTTTTCTCTCATGTTATAACACAATTCATTGTGATGGTTGTGCAAACCATTTTGGTAATGGTATTCAGTTTTGCTGTGTTCGGACTCACTTGCCGTGGTCACATCATCTGGGTTATTGTCCTTACTCTAATCACCGGCCTGTGTGGAATGACATTTGGTAAATATTTCATTTGCTTATAAGTTGTATGTATTTCATTTATATTGAAGGGAAGAGTAACAATGAAACTTGTTTACTTAATGATGTCAATTAATGAGAAAATTTAATAATTCGGAATTTGTCACTTAGCATAACAGTATTGTACTACATACTACAACTTTTATTATGTAGATAACCATTTCTTCAAATAATACTTGAATGATTGCTTAATCAACATGAATATGAAGAATTTATTCAACTTTTCAGGTTTCGTCGTTTCATGTGTATGTGAAACAGAAAGAACTGCAACATATCTAGCGATGGGATCATTCTTACCAATGATAATGTTGTGCGGAATCATTTGGCCAGTAGAAGGAATGCACAAATTCCTCCAATACATAAGCTATGTTCTTCCTCTCACCAAATCAACGGAGAGCTTGAGATCCATTCTTCAACGTGGCTGGGATATCGATGTGCCGGATGTGTATTGGGGATTCCTTTCTACGGGCATCTGGATAGTGATTTACTTAACGACTAGTATACTGTTAATTAAATTTAAAAAGGGGTAATTTAATATACGGTAACTTAAGAGTTTTACAAATAATTAAGGTGTGCATATCATAAACTGTTTATTTATATTTTATTGTGAGGTACTTGTGACTTTTTGTATGTAAGCATCGCTTATGAACTCTATTATTCAAGTCTTTGCTGTAAAATAACGTATTGAAAATTCATGATAGCCGCTTCTGTCTCTTTTTGCGGGTACGATATAAAATTTTAAACTCTTTATTTAATTAGTAACACTTTACTAAATATGGTAAATTTTCTGTGGATTCTCTTACGATCCAGCCATTCAATGATGAAAAATAATTTACCTATACCAAATATTTTATACCTACTCAGATACAAATTTAAAATTAGGTGTAGCTCTTGGCGTATCAAGCATTCTATAACCACATAATTGGATTGTTTTCTAGTCGGAGTAGGGGTTTTTTATATTTTGATCCGTATCTTTGATGTACGTATCCGATAGTTTCATAAATTTTCATGTTTGTATTTGATAGCGCAAAGCAGTCATTGAATTTAATAAAATATTTTCATATTTTTAACGAAATTGCTCAATAATTTTAATGAAGTACAAGGTTAGGACGGGCATTATACAGTTTTGTGTTTAAGTACTCAATGTGGGGGGCTTGGAATATTTCATTAAAGTTTTGCTTTGGTATAATTTCAAGTTATATTGTCTCGTTATATAAACATACCTTCAGGTAGCTCTTTTGTATTTTTAAGATATTTTAATCGATAAGTTAATGAATATTTATGACTAAATAAATATTACAACCGTGTCCACACAAAATTTTATTTTTATATTGTGTCACATTATTGCCCGGATGAGATATGTGTGTCCTGTTTTGTACTTAATACCCTGGCAGTAGTTTTATTTCCTTGGAGTTTTTAAAAAAAATAAAAATTCAATAGTAATTAATATTATAAAATTGTATAAGTATGTTGATTTGTCCATTTTCATAAATCAAATAAATTTTTATGTGAATGAGTTGTAAGTCTTTTGGGAAAGATACTGGATTCAATAATGTTATACATATTTTACTACTTATATAAAATTTCATTTGCATATTTTGATACCATAATTTTTTGGCCTGTTTTGAACTGATCCCATTTGGACTTGTGGATTAATTTTCAAAAATAGTTCTATGCAAATAATTAACATTGCAAGGTAAAGAAAATGTTATTATGGATATCAGATATTTACTTCGGTTTGTTCAGAATAAACAGCAAAAATTATTAAATGCTGAAAAATTGTAGCATTATAAAATTTCGATTTCGTAAAAAATGTTTATTATTGTATCACGAACAACTATGAACAGTGTTCTAAGAAAATATAAAAGTTTCTCACAGTGTTTTTCTTCATTTCAATTGATTTTTTTATTGGTGTTAATTTGTTGACTTGACTAGATTCAATTCTAAATATGCATACTAGTCAATGTCTAGAGACTCTAACTCTAGATAGAAGGATGAAGAACAAGTAACAATCGAGCTAAACCTGGTTGCTAATCTGCTAATCATGAAACACAAAACCACGCAGCACATTGTGATGTGGCAATTTTAAAACCAGGCTCGGGAGGGTAAAGACAATTGAGTTTCAGGTTCTGGTAAGGAATTTATTTTTCAGAAAAATATTTTGAACTATCTTCTACAGTTCATTGTGCCAGAAAATTCATTATCAATAAATAAAATTGATTCATTAAAAATGAGTTCTGAGTATTATATTATTACCAGTATTATATTTTATTGTACATTTTTTAAAAGGTTGGATCTTTTTTGGGCTACGAAAAATAAACTTGGTCTTCGAGCTGAGTTCGGATAGCAAGTGTGATTTAAAACTCAGACCCGATCGGGCCGGTCTTGAAAGGATTGAGCTCGGATCAGATTAAATTTCAGCTCATGCAGACCTCTATTATGTGTAAACCTGGATTGTGTATGTGCTACTTTACGTACTTCTAATATATAGAAATGGTTACTTTTAAGTTTATGCTGTCATCTTTAATATATCAGTTTATACTAATGAATAAAAATAAAGTATATAATATAATAAAAAGTTAGGGGCCGCACATTAAAAAAATGTAAAAATGTTCAATAAATTTATTGTGTTATTCAACAAAACACAATTCCAAGGGTAACATGCACGGACGGGTATAATAAAAATCATAATTTACTAAAAGTGGGTAGCATCCCTCATTTATTGCGTTCATTACATTTGCTCAGCATTACATAGTCACACCAACATCTATTAGGAAACCTATCACCATGAATATGATTGAATACGACCGACATAATATGGTTTACATAAATGTCTTGTAGCAAAAAGAAGCACTGCAAGCCAGGAATATAATTACTAGTATTATAATATTTCATAGCCATACAAAAATAACCTAAAATGTTTGAGTTTATTTCAACCAATTATAATAAAAACTTTGTCGTAAATATTTTGTCAACTTGAAATTTAGTAATTTATTATTGTTGAAAACAATACAGTATAAGTTATATTGGCCAAAGTATCTTTGTTAATTATGATTATTTCTTTCAACGCCGCGAAAGATTCTTTACGGATAAATTATAATGTTAAAATAACCTTATCTTCAAGTTGGCTTATTTGTTCTCTGATAAGTCGATTTCAAACTGTTAAATCATTTATACGACTAAAAAATCGATTCTAAGTGTGCATAATGTTTTTGATTTAATCATACTCGATGATAACCCATACTATTATTGTAATGAATTTCAAAATATGCTTGTTACAAATAAAATATTTACAGTGAGAATAATATTACTAATAAAAGCTATTGTGGTAATTTGATGACATAATTGAAATACAGTAGACACCCACTTATCCAGGATGAATGATTATAATTAACAAATAATATGTCATAAATAAAAACATCTTAAATTGAATCAATTCGGGAAATCGAAACAGTGACATCTATTAATGACAAAAATTGTTAAATGATTTTTTTACAAACATTCCTGTAATAATTGATAAAAGCTAGCTAGGCATACTTTTAAAAACGTCTTGCTTGAAATCATTCCTTTTAATACTATACCAATCTATTTATTTTCGTTAATGTTCAAAATCTGTTTCAAAATTAAATAAGGCATTCTAGTTTTAATGAATTTCTCGAAAAAAAATATACGGCACTCTGTTTGCACGCCCTGGTGCCCTATCTACCAAATACAATAAACGGTTAGTGGAGAAGTATTATAAGGAATGAATGCCTTAATCTACCGAGACTTTTATAAAATTCTAATTCCATTCTTTGTAAAAGAATCACTAAACAATTTTTCTCATTACGTATATCATTATTCTTATTATCATTGGCTCAAAACCAAAATCTTTTCATTTACCCTTAAATACCATTTTTCAAGAGAGAAAACAATGGTCTGCTTTAATTGCTACTAAAGTAATGCTTTAGTTTTGGATTTTTGAAACGTCCAGGTTTAGCTACACCCAGATAGGTGGGATTCTACGGTATTTATTTAAAAATATTTACGAGAAATAAACATTTTGCATGTCATATTTTGTTAGGAGTAAATAAACAGATGTATGATGATTTTGTAAAAAAATAATTAAACATAAATATCATATTACAGTTTCAGCACCATAATTATGTATGTATTGGATGTTACATTATTGAAATCAACAGAACTAGTTATGTGAATGATTGTAAGAGTATCTTCTAAATTGAGATTTCTGTATTTATATGGCCACAATTATTTGTATCACCATAACATTATTTTTTATTCTAGTTTTGGCTCTGGTCTGTGGAAATGCTTACATAACTAGTATTGCAAAATATTTACTGGTAGTGGTATTGCAAAAAAATATCGATATCAAAAATCTAAGATCCAAAATATACCAGTGTAAGTACTCGTTAATCAAACACCTAAATAATTAAATTTCTACTCAGGCTATATAAATTTAAATGAATGTGATTTATTTCTTTAAAATAATATTTATTTCAAGATAAAATTATTGGTACGTTATGTTTAATATAATAAAATCATATTTTTTGCTGTTAATTTGAACAAGTATTTTATTACAATAATTCAAATATTCAAACCATAGTTTCTTACTTAGCATGTATCCAAGATTCGTTGAAGATCCGTGGTGTGTTGAATCAAGTCAAGAACCACTCGATCGTTGAATGTATTATTTATATATGGTAAAGTTAATGCATAAATATAGTTTGCGTAAAGAAGTCACTCATCATTTAAACAAAAAAATGTACTGAAATTCCATATCCTTAATCAATCTGCATGTGGCTTTCAAGAAATTAAATGTGTTGATTTTTATATGACAATCAATTTTCATTATTGATTGATATATTTTAACATATAAATATCATCGATGTTAAAGTTAATATCATGAATGTCTGTTAAAAGTCTGAATTAATTATAAATTCTCTTGTTTACAAAATCGCATGTACTGCACAATCTGGTTGGAAGGGAATATGTTTAATTCAATCATTTCTTTTTCCTTCTCTTTACCAACACCGGTGACCTTCTTTTAATTCCAATGAACCCTACAGGCGTCAAATTGACTAGTCTGATAAACAATATATTACTTATTAAAATACATCAATTTTCTTTTATGTTATTATAAAAATGCATTTATTGAATACCCAAATATACATACATGTAGCTTTATATCCATGAAATAATACTAAAAAATCATTTATACTAAAGCAAAACAGACTTAATATATTATTTCATAAATGATTCAGGGTTCATTTATATACAAATATAGTTTTGTTTCAACTTTTAGTGTAAATAGTTGAGATTAAGACTCTTTAAACAGTGTTCATATTGAAGTACAAGTATTTCTGATCGCAATGTGTTTTTTTTTCCTTTTTAAATGAAGAATACAATTTCATTTCTGGAAAACTAACAAAAACAGTAGGTAACTTAATGGAGGTACAATATTGATATGAAAAATATTAGTTAACATATTTAATGAGTAAGTATACACACAATAAATCTCATTTTTATCAATCTGTAAATATATTTTGTTGCCTATCGCAGCTTAGATCACATTCTGTTGTTCCGTGTATTTTAAAAACACTTTATCCTCCAGGGACAAACTCGCCAAGGCCCGATAGAATCTTTCAATCGTTTCTATTTTAAACCAGATAATCTACACACATAATATTGTGATATAATAATATGTTAAATGCGATGGACTTTCATATGTCGACGGTGGAAACACTCCTTCTCTTCTTTCGGTTCAGTCTAAATCAACAATCTAAAGCTTAATAGCACTTTATACTAAGATTGTGAAGGTAACTTTGATATTTTAAATGTAGAATTAATTAAAATAATACATCCCTCTATAGTGTAAACAAAATCAAAAGAAATTAAAAAACACACTTGAAGACCCCTTTGATTGAATATTGTTTCAATATCATTATTTATGGTTACCTTCAATATGGAAAACGAGCCAATTAATTTCTTCTTTAACTCTCATTCTATACTCAGTTTTAAAAAAACCAATTCTGTGCAGTTTTTACTTGATAAGCTATAACTTAATACTGCAAATATGATTAATTTAAAGGCTATAAAAACCCCGATAAAGATGGTATCGAAATCTATAGTGCTTTTTTTGCTCTACCTGTCTTGGCAATCAGTAACAATAAATCGTTGTACACTCATTCCCCGATTTACGCGATTTAACTTTAATGTGATTACGTAAAACGTTTTTTTAAATACAGGAATTTTGAATTTGGATATTATTTGTATCAATCATACCCCTCTATTCTAAATTATTTGAAACATGTTTATGTAGAATACAAAGAAATCAGACCAACTGCTTTGAATGCATGCTGTAGATGAAGTGTTTGCAAGAAATAATGTTTTCCATCGAGATATTAATTGAGAATTTTATCATATTATTTATATGTCTCATTCATTAGGAGAAGGTTTTGAGGACTGGTGTAGTAATAAGCTTGGATGGATTAAGTAAAGCTAATATCTGAACCCAAACGAGAAAGTGAAGGTTGCCAATGATTCAGATAACCACCTTTAATCACTTCAAAAAATTTAAGCAAACTCTCCAGCTAACCAGGAAATTGAAAAACGCTATGTTAAATATTGATTCAAATGCATCACTCGTGTAATGAAGATTATCAAATTTTAAAGAGACTTGTGAAATATTTGTGCATAACACGAAGAAATACAATATAATGAATTAACAAACAACAAAAAAACATATTTAAAAATATATATATATTTATCTTTCATTTCATTTATCCCATCCTCCTTCCCAATTCGTATGAACCTAATGTCTCTATTTAAGCGTTTTTTTCGCCTTGGAACCTATTCTATGTTCTCCTATAGGTTATATGACTTTTTTACGTGGCTTATCGCGGACCACATCATCCGCGTAAATCGGGGGGTGGGTGTATTTACTCCAACTCCACATAGTGGTAATTTACTTTTTAAAGAACATCTAATTGAAGTTTCTTGAATGCAGCCTTATTAGGTAACAGCTAACATATACCTTCCAACATAAAACGATCCTTCTACCCTGCATTAGGCGCGTAAAGCGCTTGTATAAATTGACCCGTGTGCTGCAGAATAACTTGTTCATCTATTGTAAACATGGGGTCAAAACTCCCACACCATCCATATAGAATGGGTTTACATTATTTCCTAATGCATAGTTACGATCATAATAGTAACAGTATACTGTTTTCATCCAGCCATCTATTTTACAGTAAAATAATTCGATTCATTTACCAGTTATTTAAAAAAGTTAACGTAAAAAGATAAAAAAATATTTATAAGCGCTGGAAACATTTACTATTTCAAAATTACCTTCACAATCCCTATCCAACTATACTATGTTTGTACATATTTCTATTCTAAAATATAAAAAGGTTAGATTATTAATACAGTTTTATTCTTAGTGGCATCATCTGTATTAAATTTAAAATTGAAAAATTATTCACCTTCCTTAGATTTTATAAAAATGGATGCATCGATGCATGGATGCAAGACGTCAAAAGACAATATATAGAGTGGACAATATAGACGAAGCCAAGCTACCTAATCACTAAAAATATTACTCTATTGTATTTTATTGTTGAATAACTTGCACAAAAAATATCATGGACCTTGGTAAATTGAAGATTTTACTTTTTAATACTGATTATCAGGTAAGCTGTGACATTCAAAACAGTAACGGATACAATACCTATATGTTGCCTTCTGTGCATCTGGCTTCGTCTATAAAGGATAATGATTTTTTTACATCTGTCAAATGACCTCACAGCTCTTATGCAATTTTTAAAAAATTAAAACTGATAATGTTATCAGTAATAATATTAACTATAATTCCACCTTTCCATACCAATTCGTACGAAACAAAATCTTTGTGAGAAACTCTTGAAAGAAATTGCATTACTGTTTCGAGAGTTATTGAAATTCTAATCAAGAAATGGATACAACATAGACACCATTAACTCAATAATGTTATAGAATAAGTGAAATCAATTAAGATATTTCAAATTGGCAAGAATTTCAATGCTTTGTTTTGTTTTCATTAAACCTCAACAAAGTGCTCTAAATCGGCAATTTACTTTATGCCACTTGTTTTAAGTAGGGATAATGATTAATGCAGTTGTATCAGCATCA
Organism: Himalopsyche phryganea; assembly: GCA_022494535.1. NCBI lineage: Eukaryota > Metazoa > Arthropoda > Insecta > Trichoptera > Rhyacophilidae > Himalopsyche > Himalopsyche phryganea. The sequence goes on along the minus strand of JAGVSL010000035.1, from coordinate 1,478,337 downwards.
TTAATTATTATAATAATGCATGCACTGAACAATTAATTTGTCAATGAGGTTTTATCAGCTAAGTAATTTGCATCACTATGTTGAATTGGTAACGGATTGTCAAATTTGAGACTTCTTAATTATTCAAGATTAAGAGTGTTTCTTAGTTAATGATTATTTTATGTAACAAATTCTAAAACTAGAGATACGAATGGAAAAATAGACAATGAGATTGTAATGCTAGTTGTGACAATATCAATTAATGTTACGAATATTTTATTTTACGGTTACGAAACATTTAAATTTAATTATGACATCACCTTTGAAAAGAAAATCCAGTTATTCTACCCATCTATTAAATGATTTAATACAAATGAATACCTTGTAGAAAAGCAATAATATTATCTGCTACTATTTCTCAAATTCAACTCGTTTCAGAAAACTTAAATAAAAAAGATACAGGTCCACAATGAATACTTAAACTGAAATATTTCACATGCAAGTAAATGTATGACAATAAATTGTAAGATATTGAACATTGTGTTTATCGAGGATGGGTTTTGAAAGTAATTATATTGTAGAATTATGAAATTTTTCATTGGTTTGCTAATAAATATACTGTCTTTTAGAAGACATCTCTCCTCGTATATAATATATACTATTTATTATTCCTATGAGATAATCAAACAGTTAAGGAGATTGTATTTTTTCAAACACTCGACAATGTCAAAATCACACGCGGTGTAAATTTAAAATTTTGATTTATGTAGAAGTACCTGCTTCTATGTTTTAAAAACATACACAATTTTGATTAAAACCATTTCCAAACAACAATCTATTATTGTATGAAAATGATAAAAATATAGTGCTATTGAAATACTAGATTATGTATAATAAAATTTATATGTTGCTTTCGTACATTATTTGAAAAACCCTGTGTATGTTTAGCAATAGTTATGTGATTTGTGTAGTGTCTATAATTTTATTATATATCAATTAATTTTTGAGAATAAGATAGTTACATTATAGATTTGATAGTTATTAATAGTAAATAGTAAAAAAAACCTAATCTTAAATACTAAATGGAATAGGATCCAAAAACATTATGTATTTCTCATTATAAATATTAATTTTGACGTATGGAATATCTTTTAATATGATTCTATTGTTTTTAAATTGGGACATTTTGAGGATTTAAAACTTTCACAGAGATCTTATCAGATAATAATTTAATCAAAATGCAATCAAAGAACTAAAATTTACAGAAGTACTGTCAATAATAATTGATTCAGATTTATATAATGTTCAAATAATTTAATTTGACTTGAAAATTTGTCACAAATATTAAAAAATAAAAAAATTAACAACAAATACAAGTAAAAAGTTTGATTTTGTGACTCATTTTTACCCTGTTCATTTATTCACTTTGTAAATTAGAGATCACCACTTTTCTAAAAAGTAGTCGGGCTTATGTTTGAATTAGAATCAAAAAACTGGAATGATCAAAAAAATGCATACAAATTTGTATAATAGAACCAAATTATTCCTTACGTGTATGTAAAAATATCTACAACCAATAATTATGTGAAGTATTTCATAATATATCCTAGATCCAGGGCTCGAAATGAATTGTAAATGTTTGTAAAATTCCAGAATATAGCGCTCAGTCTTGCAATATAATTCAAAATATTCAAATTATTTTGCAGAATATTCGGCTAATTTGAAATGAATTATTTTTTTATGGGATGTTGTTTTACGGTTTTTGACGAAGTTCAATGGTGCAACAAAGCTTTATATTTTTTTCACTTTCACAAATAACTTTACAAGGGCAAAAGTTATTTGAAATGTGAAGTATTGCAAAATCACCTCTTTTACACTGTCCTGAAATGTTACAAACTATACCATATGCTCATTGGCTTGTGGATGAATGATTTTTATTGCGTCAGATACATTTAATCCTCCCCAATTGATGTTTTATATCGCACACATCAATTTTTTCTAAAAATCTTCAGCATTTTGGTTCGTAAATTTTCCATTTCGAGAACTGCCTTGATCTAGTTAAAAATTTTATGGTATATGATACAGATATATTGGTATCATTACCATATTTTGACTTACTTTGATATATTTAAATGCAACTGAAACTGTATTGAACATAATGCAGAGAAACATTGTCACTGCAGAATTATTTGGAATAGGTAACCGTCATATTTTATTAATAAAATAAAATCTCCTAAGTAACATTTTATAATGTATTAAGGCTTCCAATCAACAGTAATTGACAAATGGAATATAAGAAGAGTATTCTTCTGCTTATAAATTAATCAAATACATTTATTTTGAAATAAGCCTTACAGTGAGAGTATTTTTTCAAAATAATATCAACGTAACTATGGATGGATTGAATTTACGCACATAGTTTGAAAGCGAATTATATTAACATGACACCCAGGTCTTTAATATTATGTTCACCTATGTTTGTGAGAATATTTGAAACTAAATTGATTAAACAATCATTAGAAATTTCATGATCACAGATTGAGATGAAAATTTTGGATTATTCACAAATCCCCAAATATTTTTTTAATAGAATTTTTTAGAGATTTTTTAAATTCAGGAGCACCTTTTACCTTCATTACGTACGCACCACATTCTAAAATTAAAATTTTACTGGTAATTTAATTTTAATGACGTTGGTAATGATTGGCTTAATATGTGTGAAGCAAATTTAAAAAATAAAGATTTCAAGTACTTAAAATCAATAATGATCGTTCTATAAAGTGACTTTATGGATGATGTTTTTATGTTATGTTTATGTTTCTATATCTAAACATCTATCCTATTTATTATGTGAAATGGGTGACAATCCTCATTAATTGAAGCAAAAATTGAATCACATTTTGATTTCGTAAAAATACGTTTACTATTATAACATTATCTGTCTAACACATTTTAAGTTCCCGGATTATCCTTAAAATACTTATATTTAAAAATAATCCCAAGCAATGACAGAGACGTCTCAATTTCAGTTATAATAAACATATTCAATCCCCTAACTTATCGGACTTTTGAGTAATTTAAATCATCAAAACATCAACAACTTGCATCAATATGAGGAGGAAAAACATCAAAGAAAGTTTTATCCAAATAACAAAAGCAGATTAAACAAACTTTTTAAATTTACGACTGGGGAGTTTTGGAATAATAGATTCCTTAGAAATAATGAAACATAAATGTCAATGTTTCTTAGCTAAAAGATTTCAGCGTTTTAGACAAAGTTCGAAAATAATTAGAAAAACGGTCGAAATTTCAACATCGCTGTCATTGCTGTTATGGCCAAGTAATATGACATAAACTAACTAGATATAAAATAAATGAGATGGATGCCGAAACATCGCTTATTCTAGTAAGTTTATTATAAAACCTTAAAAGCTTGAATATAAATGATTGTTGACAGTAATGTAAATTCATTTTGGAAGTGAATTGTTAGTAATGCTAGTAATGTAGTAATAATTTGACTTGTGCAAGTTTCAAGTGTAGATTTGAAATACGATGAGTATTGTGAGAATGGTGCATATGAAACAGATCAACACCGGCAGGATTACGATGAACCTCAAAGACCTGGAAATTTAATAAAATAAACATTTCAATTCCATTTACCAATTAACCTTGGGCTTAAAGAGAAACTAAGAAATAGTTTTTTCATATTATATTCATAAAAGCAAATAGAAAAAAATGTGTAGTAACAATATTACCTGAATTAAGCATGTTTCTTTTTTAATTTATTTGTTTATAAACGACACAGGCAAATTATAATAACAGAGAAAATTGTCAAGCCGAATTGGTGTGGTATTCAAAAGACATAAAATGTAATATTATTACGGAAAAAATAATAAGAGAGAATTAAAACAAAAAACAATGATATTAATAATAATAAAACCAACACATATATGAAATTTTTATGAATGACAAAAAAAACACATTAAATGGAGAATTATATAAAAGGTATGATTTAATGACAGAATGAAGTTTAGACAGAAACACAAAACAATGAGTGGGTCACAAAAAATGACCATATCTATTGAGAAGTCGCAGCAATGTTCTCACAATAGTAATGTCCGTTGCATACTCGACAGGAAGAATAAGTGAAGAAAATTGTTTGCTTAAGATTTTTCTTGGATAAACCCTGAATTATTTATAGTTAATTTCAGTGAACTAAAAACAAATAAATATTTTTAATTTATCAAGAGCTACAAAAAACTACCTCCATTGTGGCTGATGTCAAAGGGGTACTGTGATCTCATCTTCTGGATTGTTGGCAACCTGTCCAACAGATGTCGCAGTACTCTGGAATAAGCTGGTAGATACGTCCGGATTTGATTCGTTCGCTTCCGAGCGTTGAGTTTTACCTTTCATTTGAAAATAATTGTTATTACAATGTGAACAAAAGACGTAAACATTATTTCACTGACATTCCTTTTATAAAAAGATCACCAACAAGGAAAACATTATGTGCAATGAACAGATATATATATATATCATCAAAATTCAGCATAAGTTTTATTATAATATTCCGAAAAATGCTAATTAGTGTATTAATTAGATATAAAAGATTTCATGTCCTGTGACAGCAATAAAATTAGTATTATTATATTCATTAATAAATTCTACATTGTCTGTACCAAAAAATCAAGAAAATGAAATTTTACTATATTAGTTATATCCAATGTATTTAATTCAATTTATACAAAATTTGAGTAGGCTTTTTTCTATTATATATATGATATAATTTAAGACATCGACTGAGGGTGCTTGATGGAATTTCAATATCAAATTTGGATTATTGCGATTTTGTACACTTCCATGTATTTTGTCACTAACGACCTGGGTTTCGCCTTTCGGCATCTTCAGGCATTCGAGCACACGAATGGACTCGAACTGACGAGCACCCTCAGTCGATGTCTTAAATTATATATATGATAATAAATCCTCTTAGTGATAACAGTAATTTGTATATCAAAATTCAATCTTTATACAATTTGACATAGCATATAGTCCAGGATTTTGTACAGTGATGAATGTAAAGATTGTTAAAACTATTAATTCATTGCCATCGGTCATCAAGGCAGTTGAAATATTATATAAAATACATATTATATCTACATAAGAAATAATAATTAATAATGGGTACAAATAAATAAACAATTGTGAATATAGCAACATGAACATAATGGAATCTTAGAGACGTTAAAAATCATTGTTGTGAAAATGTAAATTTATAAAAACTATTCTCTAAGCTTGCAATTACGTTCAATTTATAAAGATGCATAACATTATCCTTTATAGTGCAATTTATGATTTAAAAGTTCTGTAGTCAAGTGGTCATCATCGTCTTCTTGAGTTACAGTATACACAGACACGAATCCCATTACGGACAATTTCCCAAATGGATTTTTCAATTGAATTAAGGATTTACATAGATGTCTGTGATGCCTACATTTCTTCCCATTAGTCTGATCTAAAAGATGGGGCATATAAATAACTGAAAACCAACTACCAGTCCTATCCTAACCTAATTCTTCTATCTTCTCTCCGAAAAACATAGGTTGAGTGACTGAATAACAACCAGTTTTCTCATTGAACAATTTCCGTCAAGATGGTCCATTAGAAGACCATATGCTTGACATTGGGAGCAGACTTAATAAAAAAATGTTAGATATTATTCATTTCGTAATATTGTCACTTTCAAAATAGCTGTACATGTCAAATAATTTATATTACTTAAAACAAAATCATCCACTAGACATTTTTAAAACAAACATTCATTTAAATTTAATATTTTTCATAAAGATGTGTGCGTAAAAAATTAAATAAATTGCATCTACTTTGTCAAAACAGTTGTTCAAGGAATGAATACCACAGCGAAAATATGTGAAAATCTTTCTGTATTGACATGATAAAAAATCAATTCAATATAATTATGAAGTTTCTCACATCAAACTTTTGATGCCTCTTATCTGTCATTACGTTTTTGTTGAATGGATTAAATTGAAAATATAGGTGGTAAAATAAAAGTGAAAAGTGAAAAACTAACAACACCAACTGGCAAAGCAAAGACATCCAGAGGCTCGACCGTTGGCCTCGTTAGCTTGTCTTCTCTTTAAAGATGGTTTTACTTCTTTACGCTGTTCATTGCAGCACTTCTGATAGTAATCATAATCCTTCAGATACCTGCAAAAAGCGCAATCCAAATCATAAAATTATCCTCTAATTTATTTAAGGTAGTGAAGATGTTTCTTAAGAAAACTTCAATATTTTTTTATTTTTCAATTAAATTCATACTATTTATTAAACCATTTACTCCATTTTATCACATATATTTCTTTAGAACATTATCAAAAAGGTACAGGTTTATCCAGATATGAGCAAAAAAGGCATTTTTCGGGGGAACGAAAGCAAAAAAGTGATTTCATGCCGACTCCTTTATCTTCATAGAAAATTTTTGTAAATACGTATTACACTTTTAATGTGCTGTTCAAAAATTCATTAATTTTGAGTTCAGCACAGTAGTCTGACAACAATTCCACTTCCACTCATATCACATCAATAGTTTTTAAATATAAAAAGAATCAATCTATCTTAGTAATAATAACTATGCTACTCTGATAATGACCAAACAACTTGAAGGACTAATACATTTTTGATACAAGTGGTCTTTTTGATAGATAGTATAGTACAATAATATGCTGTCACAAACAAGCCAATTCATATATTTATTATGGGCAAATATATTTATAAATCATATAAATTTATAATTGTTTTCTATAGATTTCACTAAGAGCAATCACTTACCACACAGGCGGCCACCTATTTTCACTGAGATATTCTTGATTCTCCGGATGCAAGAGTCTCACAGAACGCGGTGACATCTTACACAACTTGTTGTAATTTATGCACAAATGATTCATACACCATTCTGCTAGATAATGAGCATTGTGGAGCTGTAATATATGTAAAAAAGACTTTAATTTGAAGTAACCTTGATTTATCAAATGAGATGTGGTCCCTTTTGATTCAGGTACATATTATCTAATAATAACTTGCCATGCACTTTCTTCCATATAATAATATATACAACAAAACATAATTAATCTTCCATTATTGTGGGAAATATCATATATCGTCATCATACTGGCAGAAGTTGGTAAGTAACAAAGTGTACAATGAGACTTTTGGATATCAATTATTTCACTGGAAAAACTCAGTAGGTGCATTTATTATACCAGCTTATAGACAGACAATTATCTCTGCCTTTACTTTGTTTGTATCAGATCGGCATAAATCCGTGTATATTTTGACATAATAATTATCAATGTAATATAAAATATCGAAGCTAAAGGCTTTATCGTAAAAGCTCAAATTCGCATTTGCTGCTTACCCAGTACTATCAATCTGTTTCCCGACAACTTCTGCCAGTATTGTGACTTGTGACAACATCATGATACTATTCAAGGTCTTCTGTATTTTGATAACAAGCACCTGTCAATAAAAACATAACTTGGTTTATCGTTACAGAGAAAAGTAATACTGGAGACTTACCTTAACAGGCTCCAGAAGCCTGATACACAAATCAACAGCCTCAGCAGCATCGCCATGGGCTATTCTTGCAAGATCTTCAATTGCTCGAGATTCAGCTAAATTGACCAAACGGTTTAAGCAGAGCCGATTGGCCAATTCCAGTAGACTAACGCAGCGAGACGCTGCTACAGGAGGCAACGAGTCGGTGTAGAGATAACACATTAGTTTATGGAATGTGTACCATCGAACACCCGGGAATGCAATCTGAAAATTTAATATTTATTGTAGGTAAGATGACGAAAAAATGTATCACACTATATAATCCTACAGAGATTATTAATATCTACTCATCTATCAAAACTAACTTATGATGTCAGTTGGTGAAACTTTCATACATAAATGCGTATTGTTATGAACCTTTCAAAATCCCAAGTTTGCTTAGAAACAAAAATTCAATTGCATTACAGTATCCACAATGATATGTTGTCATATAATGTCTTCACTTAAGTAGCATTAATGAGATATTATATTATACATAGGAGTCAACAATACATTGATGCTTTGTAAGAAGAGGTATTGGGAGGATTCTAGATATGTGTCGTTACAAAACTCACTAGATAACAATTTAGCAACAGTAAACAAAGAAAGTGTAAACTGCTATACTGAAGATGAACTGGTCTAGAATGGAATATCCATTTCAACATATATGGAATTTATAATAAATTTTTTTTAGTAAGCAAAATGAGTAAGCCTTTTTTAAAAAATTAAGAAGTAAGCGAAGGGTTAAAAGATTTTGTGACAGTCGTGAGCGGAGCCTCAAAAAGAACAATTATGATAAATGAGTTTATGTGATAAACATTGCATTTTATTCATATTAAAAGGTTTATATAAAACTACAGGCATAATAAAAATATACATTATAATAATTATAGATATTGCTATCGATAAATCCTTACAATACGAGCTGTGCTCTCCCTGAAATCTCCTTGAAACATGGCTTTCATAGGATCACATCTCGCAACCAATACTGCTTTGTGAGCCGGTAGTGTGCCATCGTCCAGCTCAAATGTAACATCGGAGAAGAGACCGCGCTCAATGCATAGCTCCTGTAGTTTGGTGCGCATGCTCTGGAATTACATTTTCAATTATAAAAGCATTCAATATTACCAAAAGTAATAAACATTTCATGATATGCCACCCATACGGGATAAATGTTTTTATTATAAATTTTAGAATTGGCCAAGACATATACCACAGCTGCTATTTGATGTCGAGTAATAGTTATTATTACCAATGGGAATTATTGAATGGTTCACTTGCTTTACGATTTCTTACCGTGCTATAGAGTTGCATAGCTTCTTCATTCATGAGCTGTTGACTGGCTTGTATTGCGGTCAAAAGAGCTGTCAGCTGAGTTAACTCCAAAAACTCTGCTGCCTGGCGAATCTCCTACAACACAAATTTAGTATCGTACAGATCATGTTTCTCTCTCTACAGGTCTCAATTCTGCACTTGATAAACATTTTACAGAGTTTGTAGCTCATTATGACAGTGGCTTAAAAATGTTGTCAAATGTAATAGAACTGATAACAATGCTGATGATATTATACTTTCACCAATATAATAGTATAATATGTTCACAAAAAACTTATTATTCAGTAACTGTTTAATTGATGGCCTTTAATTTTACACATTCTGTTGCGATTCAATCATTAAACAAGGTATGACTGTATGAATTATTTGATTCGTATTTTTATAGTCGTATATTTATATCTAAGTTGTTTTTAAGAATGTATTAGAATAGATATTGCATTAAGTTAAGAAGCAAAGATGTTTTAAAAACATTGAAGAGGATATATATTTTTATATTCATTGATCTCATAAAATCATTGTTTATTTGTAAGTTTTTTGTTATGTTAACAATGTAATACGATGGTATAAAAATAAAATCTAACATATCTTGTGCATTCCATGCCATTAACATTCCCTAGCTTTTCATATGAATTAAAATACCATTCCTGGGCTAATAGTTTGACAGTTTCCCTTTCACAGTACTCACTAAGTCAAAACATTCAGAAAAATCATATTGAAAATAACCACTGCAGAAGTTATTTGCTGCAAAATAAACGAGAAAAGCTACATTTGAAATCATAAACAGCAAATCGAAATGATTGTATTATTTACAATGCTGAAGGTGATAAATGGATTATTGATGATAAACTAAATGAAATAAAGTTGATATGCATACAAAGATTGGCAAACAGCTATTGATAGTAAAATAATGTAAGAACCAGAAATGTCAGAGGAATATTAATTTATAACTTATATTGTCATTCAAGAACCTTCATTATTTCATTTCGAAACCTAACAAAACTCCGATAATTATCCATATGTATATTGCAAGACTTACTTAGAAGTCTGAACAATTGCTAAATAATTTTGCAGGTGGAGAATAATATTAATCTGCTGAATGATGGTTTCAAACAAGTGAAACAATTGTTTGCCAAAAATTGATATAATATTTATACTTACTGTATGGGCTAGTTGCAACGCTTTTAAGATTTTCATTTTTATTTTCAAAGTTACACAATTATGTCAGTCTCTTAATAATAAATAATTGTTAAAGAACTGAACGCAATATGAATGATGAAAGGAAGTACGAGTACATGAAGCTGATTCTCAAGCTTACGTTTACCAGCCTCCAGGACTTGTTTGGGTGTTCAATTGTATTTTCAAGTTTTTAAGACAAAATACATTTCTAAAACAGAAAATTAATTGAGGCAATAAAATCTTTCATGAATATTGTTTGAATTATGAACAACAGTAACTTTAAAACAACTGTTGAAACTAGCCCTCTTTTCACCTACATAAAAGCTATGAGTGAGACAAAACATTCAAATGAAATTAATCCCTAACTTTGATTGTTTTAATGGCTGATAGTACAGATATTGTTGTGTGACGGTTTTCTATGTTTTATGTTTGAAGTACATAATCTAAAGACAGAACTGTGCATTCACATAAACAACTAAATGATTTCGATTTTATTAAATTGATTACTTTCATCGTTGCACTATCTATCGATAAATTCATAATAAATTTTCACCTAAATATATTGCGCGCATATTTGTGAAAAAATACTCATTTTGGATTGGAATACAATGAGCTGGAAAAATATATACATGAAAAAAAATTGTTCTGCGGGTCACACTGTGCATATACTATCAGCAATCTATTTTTTCAATATTTAAAGATGCATACACTAATTGAATTTGAATTGAATTTCTTTACTGAGAGTGTGAAACTTATTTATTTCTACTCGGCATTTTTAAAAACATGATTTTAATTTTTTATAACTAATCTCCATTGATAATCGTAATAATTTTATAAAACAATAATTCACTACCACACAAATATCTTAATTATTAGCTAACCGTTGAGGTTTGTACGGAAATAAAATTACAAGATTTAAGTATTGTTGACCCTCTTTTTTCTTACTACATTTGATCTCACAAAATCTTTTAACCCCTACATAATTTTCGTTAAAAAATCATCCTATTTCATCCACTCCCTCTTCAGGGTTTGATGCCATATACATGGACGACCTCTTGAAGGACCCAATAGGGCTGAAATAAAGTTTAATCTTTTTCTTATTAGATAACTCTAATTAAGTATTAAATTTCGCTGTATCCTAGAAAAGAGAGAAATCAATATGAACTGTTGCAGTAAATGAACTAAGCCATGAAAAATATTAGGAATTTATCTTGTGATAAGTGGCAACATTAAATTTCATTATCCACGACCCCTAGCAAAATGATGTAATCTATCTTTCTAAAAACATTATTATTTGATGCAAAATTACCAGTAAAAGTCCAATTGGTGCTGTCTGTACAAGAAAACAGAAGGCCAGATACAAAATATTCACTCATTAGTAAAATTGCTACAAAAATATTTGTCATGTTATTAAAAAAAACACTCTAAATATTGGAAGTTATTAGAAGCAAAACAAATAAAAACCTGTGAAAAAAATTGAATAAAATAAATGATAAAATAGAATACAGTTATTTAATCAGCCTGCAAAGAGTAAAATTAATGAGAGAAAGATTTTTATGATATTAGTATTATTTAAAAATAAGCAGAAAGAAGACATCACATTCTCAAATTTAATAGAAGAATAATTAATAAAAAAGAAGTAGGCTTGTCAACACCATTTTTATCATAATAAATATAATAATGTGCTTTAATATGATATTCTTTACCTTATTGAAAAATTAATTAACATAGTAATTGTATTGGACTATCCCTTATTTATAATGAACTGAAATATGTGAATTTATGATAACGATTTTTTAATTTGTTGTCTTTTAAGTTCAACTTTTTTCCATGTTTTATGATCATCAAAATGCAATGAATTGACAATAAACATAAAAGAGGATAGGCTTACTGCGTTTATGTTTTTCTACAAATTGTCGACATTCCAATAATATAAAAAATAAAACAAAATATCAATTGTATAAACGGAATATTCAAAGACAATGCTTAGTGAAAACATTTTTTACGCAAAAGAAATTATATTTACTGTATCAAATTATCTAACAATGGAGAATATTTATTTATTAATAGTATTTACTCAATCAAACCCTTGTGTCAACAAGCCCTATTGAAAGTTTCATAGATATCACTATTTTCGAAAATTTCATCACAGTGTCAATCAATTTCATTTATATATTCTCGTGGAGAAAAATAACTGTAGATTTACCTGCATTTCTATTAACTCGTTATCTAAAGTACCCGTATAGATAAAACGGAGACACTGCTGGATTGCATTTGGTGTAATTATTTTACTCAGAGTGACAATCGTTTGCATAGAGGATTGACTTGTAGTTGTTAATTCATTCTAAAAATAGGAACAAAAATAATTTCAGTTAATATATCCACAATATTATTAATAAATGAGATATTTTAAAACTTAGCCCAGCACCACACATAGCCGAACAGACGCAATGGATAGTGAGTTGAATGCTGTTCGATGTTCTTTTACATATAAAACCAGTTCTGAATTGTAACTGTGCTTTTACATGAAAATGAACATCAAGCGTAAACATAACTCAGTTTTTCCAAGCCAGAGTGTGGCGCTGGGTGAAAACTTTTTTTTATTGAGAATGACCTTCATTATGAATTATCTTCAGGAAAAGAAATATATTAATAATCTAACGAGGTAATAATTATAAACTACCTGTGCGCAAAGTCATAGAATACTGTAGTTCTAAATATATGTATGTCAGTTTGATGGTGTAGTAATGTGATGGGGGCACAGAAGTGTGAATAGTTTCCAACAGTAATTTTCAAATGTTTTCTTTGTATTACCGATTTTTATTAGAATTGCCATTTAACAAATTATTTTTGATGAATTATATTTTTTCTCACTCAAAAATAAACACAAAAATAATAATATTTAGAAATTAACACTTACAGTTGCAGTTTGTAAAGTTTACAAATATTACATTGTAGGACAACGATAAGATATGCATAAAATAGTGGCAAGGACTGGATGCAATGAATAATTATTTTGAATGGCTGTCATCTACGAAACGAAATCTTTGGCAACAAACTCTTACGCTAAGTATTACAATACATCAGATTTAATGAAAAAACAAATGCCATATTATGGCAATAAAATACAAGATAAAATTCATATTGAAAGTATACGGAGTGTTTTTAAAGTGATAATGCTTACCTTAACCAGTTTTATCGATATAAATGCAGGATGGTTGAGATCTTTGTAAAAATCTGGAATTTTCTTGCTGCAATCTGTTGATGGCAGTATTTGACAGGACCGTCGTTTCATTTGTTCCCACACTCTGCAACACCAATATCATTATTAGTAAACCAAGGTATCTTTTGCAATTTAATGATTCATATATTATTTTTAAACTCTTACATCTGCGGAGCATTTTATACTATGAGTAAGCTAATATACATTAACATATATATATATATAATTGTGTCACTACTTTTCAAAAGCAGCCATATCCAAAATAGATGAACTAGAGAAAAAAAACTGAAAAAGTTGTGATGTACACAGTCACAATGTTGTAAGACTATAGATATACGAGTATAAAAGATTACATTTTAAGAAATTTTACAATATTTGTTTAAATGTAATTTGTACAGATTTATTATGAACATGGCTGGGTTTGTCACAAAACACGCCACATCCACGAGGATTTGGCTCATTCTGATAAAAAGCGAGGCAGCCATTTTACATGTAAAATGGCGTCATTATTCTGGGTCGAATTAGGAAAGTGAGGATGTGCAGCTCAGGGAATAAATAAATATTTATGGTAAATAAAATTTATTTTTAGGAAGTTTTTTCGATACAATATAAACTTAGGCTGACTTAACTAATAATAAATAATCACTTTTAAGGTGTTAACTGTCAGTTTTTCGTGAAATGGCACCATTTTTTAAAAATAAAACTCAATTTGATGTGTACGATTTCCACATGTTTATAATGATCAGGACCAATGCAATAATAATATGTATTACATGAACATTTTCCACCCCAATTTTGTAAAAACGTGGGCATTCTCCACCCTAAAATTCAAAATGAGATAATATGTACAACATTAATCCCAATGTTATAAATACGCGAACAATCCCCACCCTAAAATATTTAAATATATTCCAAATATCCATTCAAAATGCAATAACATACCAACATTCCCGACCCCAAAATGAAAAAATCTATTCCAAATATCTTTTCAAAATGAAACAATATACCAACATTTCCCACCCCTAAATGACAAAGCATTAAATTGTTTTTCAAAATGGGTTAATATGTACAACATTAATCTCAATATTATAAATACGCGAACATTCCCCACCCTAAAATGACCAAATATATTAAAATTATACGAACATTCCCCACCCGTTCAATGGCGACATATTCAAAATTTATACAAATAAGCCGACAATTGAAATACAGCATGCTCTCATGAAATGTAGCAGGAAATCAAAATTCAGATTCAAAAAAAATGTCTAACTTTGACCTTGATTTACTTGGTATTTAATTGCACTTGGGCCATTTTTTAAACACAGAAATATTAAAATCAAGTAGGGCGATAGCAACTGACAAAAAAAAAGAAAATAACTAAACATGGATATGGCTGCTTTTGAAAAGTAGCGACACATATATTATTGGTGATGAAAAATATTCAATCTTCTTTATTATGATAATTATTGTGACTAATAAGGCATGCTTTTTATGCTTAGGAGTAAATTATTGCCCGTTTTAAGATTCTAGTATTACTTTTAAGGTGTTAACTGTCAATTCTTGGTGGAAAGACATTATATTTTAAAAAATAAAACACAATTCATTTGTACTACTTCCACATATTTCCAAATATGTGGAAGTAGTACAAATGAATGTTTTATTTTCTAGTATTACTAAATTCATCCATGCATTAAGTGTTAATATATTGTGAAATTGATAAAATGGTCGTACTTATTTGCTTTTGTTTGATCTTGGCGAATGAGGTATTCAGTATCTTCATTGAATTCACCTGATGGAGCTTCTCCAAAAGTGCTCACCTGCAAATTAAATTATGGAATAACAACAATGTGTTTGAAAAACATAAACAATTATGTTTTCAATTAACTATATGACTAGTTATCTTGAATTGTAGTATTACTTTTGATTACATATCTGATAACAAAGCCTTTGTTATTTTGTTATTTTGTTATTTTTAGAGCATTAAATATTTACTTTAATACTTTAAATTTAAGCTTTTTCACCTCTAACAGTGATAGCCAAATGGTCACTCGCGGGCTAACGATAGCTCGCTGCAGTATTTTTAGTAGCTCGCTAAAGATGATTTTTATTAGTTTTAAGTAGCTCTCATGCTGATTGGGTTTAAAGACCATTGATCTATAATATATTTTTCATAATATGCAAATAATTACTTTTTCATTTTACTCACTTGAATCGATTCAGGCAAGCGACTTTAATTTAAAAAATATGTACGTTTTCCGTTAGTGACGCTAGTGACATCATCAAAGTTTTCTATCTATGCAGCAAACTAATGTAGAATAAGTTAGGTTAAATATTTTATTTTTGATTTACTGAAGAGTAATATTATGAGAAATTGATGAAATAAAATAAGCGCTTACCATACTAGATTCACTTGAACTCCTAGCTCCGAGACCTTCACTGGTCTGTTGCATTGAAATATCCATGGTTAATAGTCTATGGAAGGCAATTGAACTGGCCGCAAGTATAAATCTATGTACAGGAAAGCACATCGAACCTGCTATTATCACCATATCTGTGTAAATCTGAAAACAATATTTAAAGGAAATTTAATGACTTGCTTTTATTACAATATAAATGAACAGTTATAAAATAAATACCTCAATGACGTAACTTCATAAATTGTTAATGACGTGCTTACAATTGACACTAAAAATTATAATAATAATTTAACATCTTTTACCAACCTGACTCATGTATAAATTAGCCATATGCTCCGGGTAACTGCTAGATGCTACTACAACCTCTGGGGGCAAAGGCTTCGGCGGCTTGAATGGAGCCTGAAAAAAATTAATGGACATAAAAATAAAATATATATTTTAACTGCTACATGATAAAAAAAAGTATAAAGAAATCGTCGTGAATGGAACCATGTGTAAAAAGGATTCAAGTAAATTACGATCAAGAAGTAAAACTATTGTGTATTTTCCATTGTATTTGCAATGTTTTCTTTTTATGTAACGAATAGATCTTTAGTGTGATATACATTCACGCTGTTCTGACACAACCTCATAAGATCATAAACTTTTTTAAGAGGCCAAAGAAAGCGGAAATATATGAGGGGGTTAAATGCAAAATGGTTACTGTTCACTTGCGTTTAACACGCAAACACATTATTCAATCACAACACTGCATTTAAATAAGATTAAATACCGGCATATTTGATTTTAAGAAATTTCAATAGTTTGGCATGTATGTCAAAATATTTAATTTCTTTGAGAGATGAGGAACAATTTCGCTTCCAAAATTCAAAACCTGAAATTTTTGGAAACAAGTCGTTTTTCTTTTGACCCCTTCTCAATAGCTATTACATCTTTCTGAAAGAGCTCAATTTTTATTCAATAATTTTGTATCATTGAGTTTATTTTAAATATTGTCTATCTGAATAAGAGATTAATTTGACATGCAAAGATGCAGCGAAGAAGAGAGGCGACGATGAATCATAACAGTAACTATATGAATAGATAAAAATTCTCCTTCACTAAGCCATACGCATTGTTCACAATTGGTGGAAGCCATAATGTAAGAAATCTGTGTCACCAATTATTTTGTTACGCCGTTTACCTAGCCACGCAAATAGATTATTGTAGCTCTAATCATAATCTAAACATTACCTGATATAAAGGTCGTTGTACTCTCTTCAAGTTTGTCATCCAGAACCTCTGCTGCTTTCTCGACATAAGAGCCGCCCGAATCGCATTTTCAAAAACTTCATTAACGCCATAGTATGTAAATACTGACGTCTCATAATAGTAAATACCGATCTCATGTGCTAACGCTCTCCCTTGGTCTGGCATCACTAAGTCACTCTTTCTTGTTGCTCTGTAACATAAAAAATTACAAAATACATTGAACATATATGCGATAAGTTTTAAGTGAATAATATCGAAATTTTAAATTAGATCAAAACCGTAATTAGTGAAATAATATTTTAGTTTTATTGATTTGATTAATTTAAATAAATTGATATAAAGATACGTTTGTCAAATAACAACATCAAACCAAAATGTCTACATCAATATTCTCATTGCATCACTTACGGTAGCACTGCTATACAGACTTTAAATCTCTCCTGTAATGCTTCATTATCTGCTGTTATATGTTATCTCAAAGTTTTTGTACACTATTTGGTCATTTATTTTTATCCAACAGATAAATGAATGTTAGCTGTCATTGATGAAAATGAGATTGGATTACGTATTAAACATAAAAATTCAAAGAAAGTTCAAATCGAGCTGTAGAATCAAGTGGATAGCTATACACTTGTACACACTACAAGTATTTTGCTATAGGATAAAAAAATATATAAATATGTGATATGTACTATTAATATGGTTTTGAAATCAGTTTTAGTCGCACTAAAACTGCATTCTTCAATGATAAACTACATAAACCTACTTCCATTGTCCTTACCTAACAAATGGACTCCTATCCCTAAAGTATGAGAGGTACGTTTCATCTCTGTACATGTACCGTAAGTCGTTCTTGCACCCAACCAAGAGTACTGGTGTATGCGGACAAAATTTGCGGATTTCTGGATACCACATCGCACCGCAGTTCCGCAATGACACTGGGTTCGTAATTGAGAAACATAGCAGCACAACATCTGACCTGTAAGAAGACATTAATTGTGTTAGTTCACATATGCGATAAATTAAGAAAATCATCAATCTATCAATTCTATGGAAATATTTTTTTATTATTTGGATGAATTTAATTTTAACCCTCCAGAATGAAGAAGCGTCACCCTCAAATCCGAAGGTTTAAAAACGAAAGCTCCGATTATAACAATAAATAATAAAATTATGCGGTTAAAAACAAAGGATTAATAGCATTAATCAAACTGAAATGAAGCATTTATTAAGCTTCTGCAACCAGCAATGATTGAACGTATAAAATTAACATTTAATTTTAACTAGAATTTTGTAAACATTTACTCACTAAGAGAAATAGAGTGTTTGTATTTTTTACAAAAGATTATTTAAATTACCTCCCGTATGCAAATCTCCTGTCCTTGTCATGGTCTCCGAATGTGTCCCAGAGCCGTAGAGATACATTGACGCCATCAACTACTTCCCAAGATCTCTCTAATACCTGAAATGATACCAATAGGCACCGATCAATCTCTATAAAAATCGATTCATCCATAGCATCCGCTACTATTATTAGTCTTCTCATTGAATATTAAGGATTCACAAATTATTTAATTATCCCTAGAATAGTTTAAAGTTTCCAAAACTCAACTTGCGAAATTTAAAAACATCAAAATTTGGTTCACGTTTTAAAAAACCATATATGTCATAAAGTAAGCATCAGGGATCAAAAACATTCTCCATTTCATTGATTAAAAATTGATTTTTAAATTTTGAAATGTTTTTTATTTACATCTTTGTAGATTCTGTACTGGTCGATAGCCCAAACAGTAGGCACATGTGTCGTTAGAAGTTGCGACAGCGAAACGTGTTTGTTGCAGGCTCGAGCACAAATGAGTCTGGTTTTGCCGACAGCTGTATCTCCCACCACCACACACTTCACGAGCTCCTGGTGAGGCTGCTCGTTATCCATAATTCCATTGTTTTATGACCGCATCCTGAAACAATAAAAATAAAAAATGTTAAAATTCGTCATTATCTTGTTGAAATCATTCTCTTAATGATAAAGGTGTGATTTTTCATCATATAATATTTACAGTGAGTTTTGCTTAGCAAAAATTAGTTTTAATTCAAGAAATTTGAAAGCAATTTTTATTTTAAGCTGGTCTTTTTTATTATTATCAGGCCTGTCAGTTTGACGCTGCTAGAGCGCAATGAATAAATAAAGTTATTGAAGGAATTCTAGAGCTCATCAGCATGATCAATTGTCTAATGAAATCAATAGTAGATAACTATGAAAAGATTGAAGCAAACTAAAACTGAAATACACACTATTAGATTGATGTAAACCTCGTAACTAAAAGTTAACATGTCCAATTAGCATGTTGCCAACTTTTTGAAGAGTGAAGACCTCTAGTTTTATAAATAATCTACTTACCCTAACATCCCCAGTAACAATCTATTCAAGCAATCCAATACAAGAGATATCAAGCCTAACATGAAATTATCTTTCCAAAATATATTGTAATAGTGGAAACTAATTGCAGAAATATAATATTATGAACATTTAATATTATCACTTTTGATTTAAAGACATAATCAATGAATCATTCCCACAAATTGGTGAATTCACATTTACTTTAATATCACATAAATATGTTGCAAATTCTATCTACAATATAAAAAAACAGAGAGAAGACAAACAAATGCGGAATAATTGATTGCTTTGAAAGAAATCAGACTCTCTTTAATTATTTTTTATACATCCAATTACTGGCAGTACAATGTGGATAAAACTAGAGATTTCGAAAAAATATTTTTCAAATGAGATAACTGGAATCATAAAAACCAAATGTTAAAAAATGATGCAATTATTACTTAGTTAAATCTCATTTAAACTAGTTTTAGTATCCGTCATCTATAAAATTTTTGGCTTTACACCCTACGCCGGGTTTTGGCTTACTTCATAATCTTTTTTTCCATCCAGGACGTGCAGTAACTATAAATTTTATCAGTTATTATTTCGATATTATGGCATGAAGCAATAAAGTGCTTATCATATTTGTATGACATTCATATAGCATATTTCATTGTTTGCTATTTACTACTTTGAAAGTAGTTATTCCTAAACAACAAAAGATTACTACAACCTCAATAGGGTATATTAAATATCAAATGGTACACCTTGGCAATATATTGAGACACAGTTGTTCTGTGCAATAAAGAAGTCTTCAACCGATGCAGTTCTTTGCCGTTGCTTTTTGAAAAGGAAAAACTTCTCGCCTAGTAAGAGATAATTTAAAAATATAAATCTCACTAACTGAACGGGATTGACAAGCTTAAGCCTGTCTCTGTCAAAATATTTCAACCTCATCATCAACCTCAAATAAAGTATGGGAACACTTTGGAGAGAGACCGGGGAAAGGGATCGATAGCAGCTGTGATAATGATGACAAAGTATCCATGAGCCCTCAGAATGTCTGGGATTCAAATTGCATATCTTGTTCAGCAAAGATTTGTTTGGATGTGATTAGAATAAATGGTAACAGGGTCTAAAACAGCCAATTTAAAAAATATATTTTCTTTATTTACAAATGTTTTAATAATCATGAAAACTGTATGTTTCTTTTACTTGGGTTTTTTACAATTCAATGCATTTTCTTGCAGTGCTGTAAATGTGGGGTCTCAGAAAATGAATACTTCAGTATCAAGAATCACTATATAAATGTGTAAGTGATATTATGAATTACAGTTTACTTTTAATATGTTGATTAAAAATGTCAAATTCATAGAAAAGAAAAACATTTATTCATAAACTCTGTAACATATTAACAAAAAAGATCATAACCGTGTTTGTTGATTGTAGGATTTTATCATGTGCTCATTTTTATTTGTATTGCAAACATCCAACCAACTGTTGTATGTTTAAAAATCAGGTTTCGTTAACCAAATCATGACAGGTCATCCGTTTACGTTATGTTTAGCGTCACATGTGCTTGCTTGCTAACTGCTAATGTAATTTTTACGACGGACTTTATTGGTTCATCTTGTTAACATTGTCAAACTTTAGACAATGTTATATCAGTATGATTACGAAATGATTATACTCATAATTAGACCTTACATATTTCATTTTGATAATAATTGACAGATGATGAGAAAAAACCAAAGTGAAAATTATTTATCTGTCATTAGTAGGTACCAAATTAATGAAAACTTTTTTAAATGAATGGAAAAATGTGTCTTTGTCATATAAACAGCATTTAATTTAACATAATATGTTATAATATTATTATATTCATATCCACGATTAATTTAATATACCTAATAACCCGTGACGGCTAGTGAAATTTATAATTGATGATGATGTAATTTATTTCCTAGTCTAAAACTCATTTAACTGTCACATAATAAGTGCATCTCATGAGCTGATATATCTTTTTTATATATAAAAGGAAGAATAATACTAAAGCTTGTGTGACAAAAACATGGATAAATGAGAAAAATTATTAGTCCATTTTTATCACAAATGTTTGTTTAATTGATTTTATTTAGCTAGCTAGAATTGTGAAAACGTCTCAGTAGATTGAAGTATGACTTGTGTTACTATTCCACTAGACATCTGATATATAAGACGCCAGTGGCGCCCCATCTGTCTTATACCCTTTTTTTGCTTCAATAAATTAATTCTTTATTTCAAAACTGTCATCTTTTTTTCTATTGCTTATTTACCCAAGCTCCTTTTTAAAGTGGGTCTTTCCAAAATAATTTACCTAGATATACACAAAGAAAGAAAAAAATTGAAACTAAAATTAGGATACTTAAATCAACTGAGATGTATGTAGCTAATATGCTAGTTATTTGCATTATTGTAATTTCAGTCATCTTCATAATGAACTATTCTCATCAATAGATGTCAGCACCACTCTTGTTCTTAATTAATCCATTGAAATTTGGGTCGATTTTACACAATATTCTCACAAATGGCTTACAGCCGTTATTGCTTTAGTTATTGAATTGGAAAAAATAATTATGAGACTTTTTGTTAAGAGCTGTGGCACAATTCTTGAAATCAGTCATTAAATTCGAATGTGAGAATTTCGCTATTTTTGAAGACTATGCTACTCAAAATAATTATTTTTTCAACTTCTACCAACTTATAAGGTTAAATTCGACGTTCACATAATATGTTTTAGATTATGTTAGGTACTTATCGATTGGTACATGCATAAAAAACTTACTTTGAGCATCTAAATTGGCTAGAGAATAAAAGAATTAATTTATAAGGAAATAAGCTGGCACCAAAAACAGAAAATATGTCACAAGCGAATTAAATATTTTGTTTCAAAGAATCACCTTGTATTTTTAGAATGAAATTGAAATTACATCAGATATTCGAATTTAAAAAGTTTATAACTATAAACTAACTAGTTTACAACAGGAAATTTATAGAGATTCAAAATGATATAGGTATTTATAAATATAATATCTTTTCATCAAATTAAATTGTAATTTGTTCATTTTTTATTAATAAATAAAAATGTCTTGTATAACTTCACAGATGTTTTGGCCAACATATTAATGTTGTAAAAAAACTTTCTATAAAAAGACTCGCAAAATGTTTTATCGAATATTTTCCATCTGAGAAATAATCGAATGACGGTTTTCGCGGAAGTTCGAAGTTTTTTGTGATATAAATAGGTTTTGTGAATCGGAAAACGTGCGACGTAATGTTCCGCGTCACAATATATTTTTTGCAGGTATCCAAGTCAAAATGCTAACAACAAAAGTTTGAGATAGCACCTAGGTAAGTACTACTCAGACTTGATTTAAAAATAACATAACAAAACGTGCTAAGTAGATAGGTGGGTACTGTAATTTACAACACACAAAATCAATTTAGTATTCGGTATCAGGTACAACAAAAGTTCCAAAAATGTATCGTGAAAAGTTCTTTAGCTTTAAAAGTTTTGTATAAGATTAAAACAATGCAACTGGTCAATTATTTTTAGGAAAATAAAAATAATACATAGTGACACCGCCCCGTACTTATGGGGCGGACAGGGTCTTCAAAACCAATCTGCAGACTCTTCCTATTAATGAAAATTTAAGAATGTAATACCCCTGCTGAGGCGTTAAGGGTGGGGGTCGGATTTGTTGGTTGATGTTGTTGATTTGCAGTTTGAAGTGGGGGGGAAGCGCCTGCGATCCTGCCAGAGTCAGTGGAGTCCGACCGTTCCGGGGGGGAAGTCGCGGCAACGCCTGATCCCTTCGATTACGATAAAACCACTTACACAGTTTAAATTAAAAGTATGTAATTCTGTTGTGTCTAATGTCTTGTGAAACTGTAGCTAATTGCAATAAATCAGATGAGTACGCGGAAAAACGACCGGGGTTTTAAGACGAAGAAACAGTTGTTTTCTCCTTTGTTGTCCTTATCCCAGGACGCGGGCCTTGAAGTGTGTTGAAGCCCGCACCCCGCTTCTCCCCGCTCCTACACCGTCATCCCTCGAGCGGCGAGCGAGACAGATGTGATTTGTGTCGTTTTGTTTGTTTCGTTTTCGCCCTACTCTCTCAAGTGGCGCCCAACGTGGGGCCATTGACGGTTTGTGACACCTCAGGATTCACCCCCTGAGGACTCATGCTCTGAAGATGCAGTGGCTTTGAACTGTGGTTCATGGCGCCCAACCGAATTTTAACGTAACTTCAAGAATTTCAAATCGCCAAACGCACACTAAGAATCCGGACCCTGCCCTGAAGGTGGACTTCAAGATCGGGACCAGACAACCAGTCAGCTTCCCGGCGTCTTACTACGAAACCCCAGCTTCAAAGGCGAAACTGGCGGGAGTCGTCGGTGAAAGGTGCCTGGCCTCTGTTACTTTTCACGAAGCCCTATTTCTCGACTGGCCGCTCTTGACGTCGTTCGTGCTGACCTAGGAGGCCTGCTGGGCCTGTTGTGTTTTCAACCAGTGAGGCCTACTGTGGCTGTTTGTTTGCAATCCGTGAGGCCCGCTGTGCCTGTTAGAGTTGCAGCCTGTGAGGCCTGCTGTGTCTGTTTTGTTGTCAACGAGTGACGCCTACTGTGGCTGTTTGTTTGCAATCCGTGAGGCCCGCTGTGCCTGTTATATTTGCAACCTGTGAGGCCTGCTGTGCCTGTTTTGTCTTCAACGAGTGAGGCCTACTGTGGCTGGTAGATTTGCGACCCGGGAGGCCGTTTTGCCTGCCAAGCTGCCTGTTAAAGACGAGAAGACGCTAATAAACCTGCCCTGCCGAGCGAGGACGCTGCGGATGCCTTCTCGGGAGAAGATGAGGCCGTCTGCCTGTGAAGAGGAGATGCCGCCGACACACCTGCCCTGCCGAGCGAGGATGCTGCGGATGCCTTCTCGGGAGAAGATGAGGCCGTCTGCCTGTGAAGAGGAGATGCTGCCGACACACCTGCCCCGCCGAGCGAGGACGCTGCGGATGCCTTCTCGGGAGAAGATGAGGCCGTCTGCCTGTGAAGAGGAGATGCTGCCGACACACCTGCCCCGCCAAGCGAGGACGCTGCGGATGCCTTCTCGGGAGAAGATGAGGTCGTCTGCCTGTGAAGAGGAGATGCCGCCGACACACCTGCCCTGCCGAGCGAGGATGCTGCGGATGCCTTCTCGGGAGAAGATGAGGCCGTCTGCCTGTGAAGAGGAGATGCTGCCGACACACCTGCCCCGCCGAGCGAGGACGCTGCGGATGCCTTCTCGGGAGAAGATGAGGCCGTCTGCCTGTGAAGAGGAGATGCTGCCGACACACCTGCCCCGCCAAGCGAGGACGCTGCGGATGCCTTCTCGGGAGAAGATGAGGCCGTCTGCCTGTGAAGAGGAGATGCTGCCGACACACCTGCCCCGCCGAGCGAGGACGCTGCGGATGCCTTCCTGGGATAGGAACAGGACGCCTGTTGGCGTAGGAAAATTTATACCACCGCCCGTTGTGATGCCGATCGCGACATGACCTGTGTTGTGGCCTCGTGTGTGACGACCGACGCGCTGCCACGCGTGTGTTTTTAAGACTTGATTTTTTTGTGTTCTTTATTGTATATTGTATCTTGTTTTTCTGTGATTATTGCTACGCTGTCCGAACTCAGTTCATGGACACTAGAAGTATGGGGGTTTGACACACCCTGGTTTTTCTTAAGTATAAGTGTCATTAGTGTCCTAAACTGAAATCGGCCTGCGGCAAAACAGCAATAATTCGCAGAAAACGCTCTTTCATGTGGCCAGGCGTTAAAAAAGAGCCCCTAGGCTTCGGCCGCTGGACGAGTCCATTTTTACGGAAAAGGGTAGCTCCAACTTTGCACGGAGTTTTTTTTGAATTTTGGTAGACAGTGGATGACGAGCTGCCGAGTCGGACGAACGAGGTCTCGTCGCGACGAAAGTGATGTGACGATGTGAACTGTTTGTTTGTTTTTGTGTTTTGATTTGCGTTGGATTTAATTTAAATTCGTTGTGTCATTTGTATTAAAACTTAAAGTAAATTCAGTTGCTAAGTAAATGTAAATGTAGAATCTATTTTATGTGTTAAGATTTATATATTTGTGTAATGTTAAACCACTGCATCTTTAATGGATAATAAATAAGTTCTAAACCGGATCTGAAATGGTGTTTGTCTGAGATCAGCCCTTCCAGGACTCCGGATAACCAGCCGCTCGCCTCTCTTCGATCCGGGGAATTCTCATTTTGGCGCCCAACGTGGGGCGTGGAGGTTTAAATACCTCAGGACTTGACGACCTGAGACGCTAGCCGGAAGATTGCAATTAGTCAGGGTGAAACTCCCTGTGGCGCCCAACAACGGAAAGTGAATGTGGAAATACAAAAATGCATAGAAAATGCGAATGGCGAAATTGCGAGGAAGTTCCGCGATATCCGCCGAAGCCATCCGGCCGAAGAAGGAACCGGAGGAATAAAAATGAGTCCGCATATAGGCCGAGTCAAGTCGGATCTTATAGTGACCGCATGTGTGCGGAAAAGCCCCGTTATGTGCCGAATCAGTTTGAATCGTATGATAAACGGGTGTACGTAAACAAACCCCGTTATTGTAGAGACAATACCTCGGAACAAACATATGTAAACCGGAATTACGTAAACAAACCACGTGAAAATACTTCGAAATACACGTATGGAGACCGTGTGTACGTAGATAATTCGCGGTACACGTCGAATAGGTTCGACACCTTGGAATACGTTAACGATGACCGGATGTACGATGAGCCTCGCTATAAGCCGAATCGATATGCTAACGATGATTGGATGTACGCCGACGGATCGCGCGACACGTCATACGAATACGCAGACGACGATCGGATGTACGCCGAGGATCCGCCCTACTCATCACATGAGTCTGAAGCTGACGATGACCGGATGTACGAGGAAGAGATTACTTACATCCGCCCGCCAATAACCAAGCTTTCGCAAACCGGCATGAGGTTTGATGGAGACCCGATGATGACCGCAGAGCGCTTCCTGGAGTATTGTGAAGGAGCGCTCCCTAGAACCGGGACACCTATATCGTCCTGGGTGGCACAGACTGCCGACATCTTGGAAGGAGAGGCCAAAAGCTGGTTCACAGCGCTCCGCGAGAAGCCAGCTAACTGGGGAGACGTTCAAGGTTGCTATTATCGAACATTATAGTGACGAGAACCGCCGAGCTCGTGACAGGATTGCGCTGATGACGACGAGGCAACGTGAGGACGAACCAATCGTCCTTTTTATGATAATAAAACGGGACCTAGCCCTGAACGCCGTCCCGAGTGATGACTCGGAACAATTGGCGAAGGTCTGCCACAGATTGATGCTGCCGAGAGACCAGCGAGAGATGAGTCAGCGCTCTTGGAGAACGTTGAACGAACTCTTTGATGCCGTCCTCCGATACGAGGGAGGCCAAGAGGAGCCCGGCTACGAAGCCGCGCACATCATCGCGACGCCAGTAGATGACGTCATGACGTCACAACGCTACGAAACGGCCGAGTTAACGGGTCGTAACGAAGTCGCCTCTACACTTACGAATGACGAAGTTGTGACGTCACTAAACTTGCACGCCGTATGTTCGATTCAAAGTGGAATCGCGCCGACGTCCGCTCATGAAACCGAATTGCCGCCCACACCTCGAAATCAGCCCGTCTACACTGAAGGAAAGCAAGATGGCCAGACAGTCGAACAAGCCCCCGACGTTGTGCAACGACACCCTAGCTCCGAAAGCGGACTAGAGGAAGACGCCGGTGAAATACATTCACTATCTGCCATCGCCGCCCTTATTCCCGACGTGGCTGCCACCAGTGACAGTGAGGTCGGAGACCAGCCCTTGGACGAGAACTGGAAGCCCGTTCGACCACCCCGCCGGGCGAAAAAGGCACCAGTAACGCTACTGCCTAGTCTGCAGTTGCCAATTACGCCACTGCCTGATTTGCAGCCACTAGTAACGACACCGATTGATTTGCCGTTACTATTTACACCGCTACCCGCTAAGCAATTACCAGAGATGTCACTGCCTGAGGGGCCATTGCCTGATATGAAGTCGCAAGTAACGACACTGATCAATGTGTCGTTGCTAGTTACACCACTGGCCGCAAAGATAGTGCCAGAGATGTCGCTGCCTGAGTCGACAGTGCCTGATGCGAGGTCGCCAGTAACGATACTGCCGGATGGGCAGCTACCAGATACGCAGCCGCTGGTAATGCCGCTGATAACGACGCCGCTGGTTGCGGCCATGCTTGATATGCGTACACCGGGTAAGCCGCTGCCTATGATGCCACCCGACGTTTGGCCGTCTGGTAGACCATCACCCGAAGTGCTACGCAAGCGTGCGCCCGATATGCAGCTTAGAGAGCTGCCTGAGATGAGCCTGGAGTCGCCGCCTATGATAAAAGGTTGCGACCATCCGCCCTGCCACCCGAACTGTGGGAGATAAGCCTGGAGTCGCCGCCTACGCTGACGATATTACGGCCGGCCGCAAAGCCACCCGATACGCCGTTCAGTGATCCGGTGAAGTTTAAGTGGGAATCTTCGTTGCGCAAACTTGCGCCACCGCCAAAGCCGCCTGATGAGACGTCGCGACGCCGACGAACGCGCCACTTCGCTTAGTGACTTATGCGCGTATTTACAGAATTTCTTGCAGTTTAGAACGTTAGTTTTTGTGTTCGATATGTCATTTCCATTCTGTGTTTGTGGTTGAGTTGAAATTTCTCTTTAGTGCTTATGTTTAATTTGACATTTCTATTTTTGTGGTTTTTATGATTGACATTCCTGTTTGTTTTTACGTTATTTTTGAGCTTATTTTATATTTTGCTGGAAGAGCTGCAGACGGTTATTGAACATTGGGAGTGTGGTGATTTGACACCGCCCCGTACTTATGGGGCGGACAGGGTCTTCAAAACCAATCTGCAGACTCTTCCTATTAATGAAAATTTAAGAATGTAATACCCCTGCTGAGGCGTTAAGGGTGGGGGTCGGATTTGTTGGTTGATGTTGTTGATTTGCAGTTTGAAGTGGGGGGGAAGCGCCTGCGATCCTGCCAGAGTCAGTGGAGTCCGACCGTTCCGGGGGGGAAGTCGCGGCAACGCCTGATCCCTTCGATTACGATAAAACCACTTACACAGTTTAAATTAAAAGTATGTAATTCTGTTGTGTCTAATGTCTTGTGAAACTGTAGCTAATTGCAATAAATCAGATGAGTACGCGGAAAAACGACCGGGGTTTTAAGACGAAGAAACAGTTGTTTTCTCCTTTGTTGTCCTTATCCCAGGACGCGGGCCTTGAAGTGTGTTGAAGCCCGCACCCCGCTTCTCCCCGCTCCTACACCGTCATCCCTCGAGCGGCGAGCGAGACAGATGTGATTTGTGTCGTTTTGTTTGTTTCGTTTTCGCCCTACTCTCTCAATAGGTACTGCTTTGCTAATCACCGGTATCGTATCGACATTCTTAACAAGTAAGATAAAACGGCCAAAGCATGTTTCGACATGCCTCCTCGACTTAATCTTGATTTTGACTCGTTTCCAACAGCATAAAGGCAAAGATATTTGCATCATTTCTAGTCATGATTATTTTTATTAATTGTCTTACATAGTAATGAATAATTAAATATTAAATGGGGACTATTTCCTACAGCCATCTGTCCACCTAGTTCTAATTGAAAACTAGCCACAAACAGCTTAGGCTGAAGCAGTTGCTCACACTTTAGTCTGGATTATGGGTTGAACATACACGAAAGTTTTTAATGCTAGACGTAATTGTTATATTTTCCTTTGCTATCGGATTTTTGTGTGTAATGCGAATGCTAGATTGTTGTTAGTAGACTATTAAACGTAAGCAGATATATCGAGATAAATATATAAAATAATACAAATGTGTCCATGAATCTTTCTGTTTTTTCGTTTAAAGAACGTAGAGTTCCAGGGGACTAAGCATTTTTTTTTGAAAAGGTGATGGTAGACCAAATTAACTTCGGTGTTGTAGATTTTTTTATCCAGCTATCTAATACGCATAGGTAAATTATAATAATTACTGAAATAAATAAGTACTGAAATATTCGAATAATGGAGATAATTCAATGATGATTTTAATTGATGGGTTTTTTTTATGAAACAGATCCGACGCACGAACTGTTGCTTCGTACCGGTTTGTTCTGGTTCAATCCAAGCCCTGACAATATAATAAACTATGTTGCTGGTGACAGCAGCTTATAATGTTTGTTATTAAAAAACATAACGTAATGCAACATGTATAAATAGACGTAGCGGCTGTTAAATCGTATCCGCATAAACGTTGCATGTTTAAATTAATAATTAATAATATTTCTTATTGCATGTCACTTGTTATGAATTGTAACAATATACGTTTATGCGAGAATCAATAATAAATAAAACACTCTCGAGATACATTATTTTTCAAATATGAATTCTTGTTTAGCAGCTCTGTCATCAATCGCTACGTGTGACGAATTAGCCATGAGAGTGTGGTGAATTTGAATTAGTTATTGTAAAATCAATATTTTCCTGTTGTGTAAATTGGCTAAAAAAAATCACTACAATAATTTTTAATTGAGAATCATCCAAAGAGGTATGTTCACTTTTATGCACGAGCTTTAAGTAAATTTCTTTAATCAAACCTGGAACCCTCTATAAATTTATCTAAAACCAAAATTCCTTGCTAACGTATGTAAATGTATTCTGTATTATTTAAAAAAATATCTATGTTTGAATTGACGCATTCTACCATAGGATGTCAAAATAAAAATCGTATTACTTATAATTTAAAGAAAAAACTACTACATTTTACAGCATCGCAAGACAAAAAGATCATCGCGCATAAATTGTTTTTTTTTTCAATTCGAACAATATTCATAACTTACTTATAGTCAGTTCACAGTTTAAAACAATTTGTTTACTATGTGTGCGTTATTAAAATGTTTAGTTAAACTAATAGTTTATGATATTTTACTTACTGTGGCTAAATTCACTTCACATTCAACAGATATGTGGGTATATTTAACCAATAGGTGTCCCATCTCTGGTCTATATTAAATGCCGACTAGGGTCCGTAAAACCCTGCCCTGCCTATTAATCTTATAATATTTTTGTTGGACAGCTAATTGTCAGTCTTTGAAATAAAATGAGCGAAGATTATTGCCATCATAATGAGACACGTACGTATTGAGAAAAATCGTTGTTTTGTATTTGATTTGGAAAAAAGCCATTTTTGTCCAACTTGGTGATCTGTTAAGAATGTATTCAAAACATGAAGAGGAAGAACATAATTATATTAAGGCATGGCTTGTTCACCGATTCGTATTTTTTTAAGAGGCATGTTAATCTTATACTAATAAAAGAAAATCCTTATTGATCTTCAGGGCCAACACACGAAGTCTGACAAGATAGTCATGTTTCCCCTGTGCTTTGTATTTCACTCAACTCGATGCAGCGAGAGGCACTAACCTATCACAATGATGATTATGCCAGTCAATTACTGGATGCGAGACGAACTATATATACAGTGGCGCTTTTTTTTCACTTAAACGAACTGAATTAAATTGACTTCTGCAAATGAAAGTACGCAGTTTAGTATAATTGAATATAAAATTTCAAAAAAAGAAGACATGTTACAGAAAATTTAAATCCCATTAAATCAAGACTTCAACGCCAAAGAAAAGAAGGTACGTTCCAAAAAATCCCATTATACCAGAACCTGACCGTGCTCTATAAGAAACTTGTAAATTCTGTTTGTTATATTGTAGTACTGTATCGACCTATCAAGGTAATCTTTTTTGCATAATATGTTATATTTAATCCATATCGTTAATTAATTAATACCTCTTCCTTGTTTCCATTATGGTAAAAAGGTGTGTGCAGCACATTCAGAACTAATAACCGAATCGAAGGCAAAACTTCTTCTAATAATTATCGAATTTTTTTGGGTAGTTGTTCGTTGTCCATGTGGATATTTATTTCAAATGCTAAGAATCGAAAGGTTGATTATCTTACGAGAAATTGAAAATTTAAATCGATTTACCGGTATCTCGAAACGGTGATTCTATGGTTTCACCTTTATAGTCATAAGATTCTGATATTGTCATGAGTGCCGACCTATTACAGTTTTTTTTAATCAAGTAATCAATTGTGTTTTTTGAACTACGTAACTGGTTGATGATACGCGTAAACAAAAATAAATTGTTGTCGTTGCAGCAAATTAACTATTTCTATGCACAGAACACGAGACGCGAGGAGTGGCCATACGATTATGTACATTATTTGTTGGTGTCTATGGTACACACAGCATACGGTTTGAAATTCGAAGTTACGATTTGAGATCTTTTTCATCTCAGTGTCTGCAACAAATTGTTTTGAATTGATAAACCTAATTCAAAATTAGACTGTTTCAAATTCAGAACAATGAAGGACAAAGGTTCCATCACATGCTTATTAGTTTAATACGAGTTAAAAATTAAGCGCGAAAGATTGTAGATAGACTTAGTTTATCCATACAATTCTGCAAGCAATCAAAGGGTTTTTCTTTTAGTAGAAATGATTGAACAATGACAGATTAATCGTGCAGATAATGAAGGTCACATAACATCTATATGGAAATACAGTAGTTCTTAACAAGTGAAATCTACGAGGAGCAGAAGGACTGTAGCCACGAGTCTCAAAATTTTACGGAAGTCCGCCTTCAATTATGAATATGCAACGATTTAAAACGTAACGTTTGATATCAAAACGAGAAAACCATAAGATCAATAAAAATCTATGGCATTAAAGTTCGATTAAATATGTTCGTATATTAAAATTAGATTATATAAGTTAAACGCCATTATAATGTACCTACACCAAAAATATGGTTAACAATCATACTATGTATTGTTTTTATACATACATACATAGATTACATAGGTATATGCTTAATGTGCCACCGGTCATCAAAGCGAACTTCTAAAAGGTTTGATTTACGTCATTAAGCACTCAACAGGTTATATGAACGGGCTACATAAATCTCTAGTGAGTGCATTATATTTTCAATGGAAGAAAAATGGTACTTAAAATAATATAAAAGGGCTTTTAACTAAATGGAATCCCTACATTTTTTCTCTGAATAGATTTTAAATTAATTAAACACTTACCGATTAAATAATAATAAACAGTTATAATATGTTTACGTTGTGTCATTTCATTTAAAAAATATCGTGAGTTTTATTTATAAAACTTTAATCGTTTTAAATAAAGCATATCTTCAGAAATGGGAGATATTATAAAAACCTGAATTTGCTATATTGTGGACCATAATAAAATTCATTAAAAACATTCAAAAAACAAAAGGAAATTTTGATCTACATTACTTACGGTCTCCAATTTTTAGAAGTATGAAATTTTAATATAAATATAATGAAATAAATTAGAAGTGTGGGGAAACTTTTTCAGATACCAATTGCAACCCCAAAACAGTCCATTTAATCCATGATCCATTATCTTGATCTATCAAGTTCAATAATTATTCTTACATACAGATTAGGTATACTATATATATAATGTATACATTATAAATATGAAGCGGTATGATGTACCTTAGAAAGTGTAACATCCCAAACAAATTTATTTCATGAGTGTTTTTTTATATAGTGATAAATACATTTATTTTTTCACAATTCGTTTGAATGGCTTTAAAAATATGAGGTGAGTTTTTTGTAACTTTTGAATGTATTTTCGTTACCTATATATATTATATTGTAAATAAGACACTATCAACAATAACAGCACTGAAAATCAGGGTTGCATCGATAAGCAAATTGGTCAATAGCCAAACAACCAGTCTTGAACCTTATGACTAATACCAATTAATCGGCCGCGGATTATTTATTGCCTTATATCGTTAGAACCACTCAAAAAAGATATAAAAATGTATCCTTTATAGAGTAGCATAATATAATATGTATATTTCCTGGGGGTAGTTAGGCAGAGATTTAGAATACTCTGAAAATCGGGTTAGGTTTGTATATTTGGTATAGTTTCTTTAAGGTTTTATTTTAAATGTATGTTGAATCTAATAAGTTTTCCATAATTCAGTGTAAAATGACTCTCTTGTGTAGAGTGCACGACACGTGCACAGCAATAACAATAAAAAACAAAATTTACCAATTATTAAAACCGATTAACCGCAAAATGGGTGTAATAACCGATTACCTATTATCAGTCGGTGCAACCCTACATAATATTTTAGCTTTATTAATAAAACATTTGGATTTTGACGATAAATTTTGTTAAATAAATATCCGAAACTGCTTAATTATATTTAAAGTATGTGTTTCATTTTCCATATATATTTTTTGAAATAGTTTCTTGAAAAATACATTAGTTTCTATAGAAATAGTGAGTAGTTAGCAACTTGGAATCTGCTGAGAAATGCTAACCATTGAAATGAAATCCGTCTGGTTGCAGTGCGCAGACGCGGCGAGGCTTTCAAAAATACTCAAATCACTAACAATGGAAAATCTGAAGTCATAAAATTACAAATCAAACATATGTACTTCAGAATATAATCAGACGATTCTAAAAATACACAATTGCGACTCGTAAATAAAATGGTTCTCGCTTTGTTGAACACTTTCCGTTCGTGTGATGATATTTACACCAATCGTTTGTAGATATAGCTACATTATTTACTTATACGCTGAGATGGGATTCTTGACCTGTTTATATGCTAATGAAACATGCAATATTAGCGCGTGTATTCCAATTGTAGCGAAACACAATCTCGTAGCTATTTTTCAGGAATAAAATCCCATGACACTGAGAAATACTCGCGGTTTAAAGCAATGATAGACCCGTCTTGTCTCTCGGCAACCGATGAAAATACAATATGCAAACATGGAAATAAATCATTTGACAGACACTAAACTTACGATTGAAATTTTATTTAGCAAGAATTTTATTAGATACCTATATTAAGATAAAATTAAAATTCACGACAACACGAACAATTCTATATTGCAAACTGAAAACATCGGCCACTAACGTAATTATCGGAAAATCTGGGAAATGCTATCAGTAAAAAGTGACGGCGCTTTGTGTCAAAATAAAAAAAAATCATTCCATGACTCGTAAAAGAGCAAAACGATATGTTTATTGCACATATCAGTGTAAATTAAAGACTTTTCCTGGGCATACATAGTAAATTAACAACGATATTTCTAAAAAAATAATGTAATATACATACCGTGTAATATGAAATACAGTCCACAGATCGGCGTGGAAATGACAAGCTTGTCGCAAATAAAATTCACAGTCACCTTTTCATTTTAAATTTGAAAGGGTTTGAATTAAATATTACTCACATAAAGGAATATTGAGCGAGAAAAATAATATAACTCTGCGGTACCAATGTTCCTAAACTGTACCTAGACGTTTTTACGTGTGCTGTCTTGCGGCGACTGGCCAAGATGTTTGGTGCACGGGGTGTGCATACCCCGCTTGT
The DNA here is from genome assembly GCA_022494535.1 of Himalopsyche phryganea. Classification (NCBI taxonomy): domain Eukaryota; kingdom Metazoa; phylum Arthropoda; class Insecta; order Trichoptera; family Rhyacophilidae; genus Himalopsyche; species Himalopsyche phryganea. The sequence goes on along the minus strand of JAGVSL010000035.1, from coordinate 1,443,398 downwards.
ATGTTAAACTGTTCTATCGGTGTGCTTCTGTACATTGCCAATTGAGAGCTACTTGCAAATACTGCGTACTGCTAAACATTTCTAAGTAAATAATACAGACAACATTAAATTGAATTACAATGGATGCATATTCCAACTTACACTGTTTAATAACAACAGCTCTAAAGTTGGTAATCTAATTGTTTTATTTCGGTTTCTCTGGAATTCGTTTTATCTATTTTATTATTATTTAATGAGTTCACTATCAACAGTTATAAAAAAATACTTAAATATTTTTAAAAAAATCCGAATAATTTAGATCGACTTTCGAACAATGAAAAGGGGGGACATAAAAAAATGACATTTACGCAAATTAATAAAAAAATATATAATCATATTCAGTATGAAATAAATTAATCCCTAAAATGTTTATTTATATTAAACAATATTTTGATAAATTTTTTTTAAATTATTTGACATAAATTCTGCCACGCCCAAAATAACTAAGTAGGTATGTATTTTGAGGTTATAATCAAAATACTTCAAAGAATATACAGCTCTTAGTGTACATGATGATTGGATGAGACATGTGGCAAAAATTTAAAGACAGAATGTATTTTGTGTACGAAAAGTGATTAGCGTGAATAAAATTATAAATGCTACAAGAGCGCTACGATACGATGTCGTAGCATTCCTGTTCTAGCAACGTTGCGACACCGTAGAGGTGCAATAGCCTCAAACTAGCGGTGTGAAAATTTACTAAATTCGATACTTCTGCGAGAATTATTTCAAATTACTTTTCAAAGCTATTAATCTATAAAACTATTTCTTTTCGCGTAGTCAACGAATGATAAGAAATATGATTTTTAACAGTACCTGCTACCAAATTGTGTAGCCGATATATATTATTATCAACACTATAATATGTTAAAAATACTAGTTGTGAATATCATATTCTGGTTAAGATTGACAGTTGAGTAAGAAATAATAGAAATTATTGAATATATCACTGCTGAGACTTCATGCAAATGATTAGCTGGGTATTATAATTTGAAAATTTTATTAATACTTATTACTACATAATAATTATAAAATCATATAATACGTTTTGTGTTTTATCAATCTTGTTAATTGAACTATTTTATAAAAACTATCTAAGCGAAATATCTCTTATTTCAAAAGAAGTAATGTAACATATATGTCAGCCTAGTATTTGAGAAATATAACTATAATAATTAGGTAAATATATTCGAATCTTTGTTATATTTATTAATTTTAAAACACGAATTTATTTTAACATTCATAATCAAACACCTTTTTTCCTACATATTTTTACATGCCGAAACTATGTGGAGCCTGCAAATCGGGCTCTACGTTTCCAGGCTTTTTTATTTCTTGGGTGGGCGCAGACACTAACTAATTGTTCTGTATATATCTTATTGCGTAAGTAAGAAAGGTTTGAATCGGGAAACAATTATGAAAACTTCTAACGACTTCATGTATGTGCTTAGTAAACAAAACTGTTCGATTCATATCAGGGATTTTTTGTATTGCTATTAAACTTGGAGAGTTTACTTTAACTTGTTCAGTCCCTAACTAGCTATTGACAGTTAATTGAAATCGGCCACATGGACCTTATACTAGAAGGTGACGTGTATAATCTATTCTCTACTTTCTCGTATTTGTATTGAAAGTATTTCAGATCGAAATGGTTAAATTTACTAGGGATGATATGTTGAAATAATATATCAATGCAATGTATATGTTACTTATAATAAAAAATAATGATATTTAATTTCATAAATACTTACAAGATCATATTCGAAAAAATTCAGTTAGATATTCTCAAAAATGTCTTTTTTTCAATGAATAAAAACGTTAAAATTAAATTTGGATTATTGAGATTTTGTACACTTCCATGTATTTAAAAATTTGTATTCAGTCTCGAAATTGCGCTTCAGGACCCAGAAGTCCTTAATTTCCCCACCACTGTTCTATAGCGATTGATACTTTAATGCGACCCAAAATTTGAGCCCCTGAGCAGAACTGTTCGTCCGCCATCACTAGACCCCAGTAGGCTTCACTGACTATTTATTTGAAATGAACAATACATTTGGAATGATTGGATATATCTATCCCTTCTTCGAATTGCATTTTAAAACCCACAATGCTATTATGAGTGTAAAATCATTGGTAATTCTAACATTAGTTGGCCACCGGCAATCGCTACTTTGTTATGCATTTGTTTTCCCAACTAGAATTAAGGTTATTCTTCGGTTTTTTTCGGATTAACTCAGGTATCGGTGTGGGTCCTAGACCTATCTTATAAATAATATTTTGTCGTATTTTTATCTTATATATAAACGTTAGACACTATTCACTGTCTGTCTATTCGAGTCCACTAGTGTACTCGAATGCCTGAAGATGCCGAAAGGTGAATCCCGGGTCGTTAGTGACAAAATACATGGAAATGTACACAATTTCAACAATTCAAATTTGATATTTAAATTCCATCAAGCACCCTCAGTCGATGTCTTAAATCAGAGATTGTTTGAGATAAGTCTTAAATATATTCGTGTACATTCAGGGTTCGGATTTGACGAGAGCGTACGAAAACGGCCAACCGGAGTGTGAAATCCAAGGAGAGTGGCGATTCGCCAAGGAAAAATAAATAAATTGTCATTCGGCTTAGTAAATTATCATAAAATTACTAAATTATATTCAATATTAATTGTCGAAAAAAATATGGGCAAATTGCTGACGATATTTTTTTAAATTATCGATCGTGTATATTCTAAGGGAGTTTCACCTTAAAGGAAATGAGAACTGGTGACAGCAATAATTGCAAATATTACAAGCAAATAATTTGTTTGTAATATTTGAAATGTCGACGTTGTTATTATCGTATAGTACATTGACACGCCCCATGTGAATTAATATACATAACATATTCAAATCGGTTTTGAGAAGAAAATGTGACGGTGATTCACTAAAATATGTGATTCAGAAAATTAGTCGACGTATACAATTACCTTCTGTTAAAGGTGCCAGACATTTTTACACATAATTGAAACTGTCGTAATATGTCTTAATATACGCAGTTAGAGACCACATACTTTACGTAGGGCAGGTAAATTAATAAACATTGTTATAACTTTTTATAATTCTGTTTGCCGAGATAATTTACATTACGGTTTTATACGACCGCTCTTGTAGCCGCGTGCAGTTTGTTTGCGGTATGCATGAGGTCGAATTCCCTAACGGATAATTCTATTAATTGATTTTTCAATCAATTGCCAGATTTGTGTTCAGAGGCATGGATGCCTGTAATTTTAACATTTCTTACCATCCAAACGGGGTGTAGCGAGAACAATTAGTCAATATCCAGAAGCGTAATTTTATTTTTACCATGTCTAACTAGCAGTATTCGTAAAAACAACTTTTATTTTATTCCCCACTATTCCAATATTATACGAAAAAACTTATGTTTGTTCAGTTTTATGATAAAATGAACATTAATATAAGTTTTCAAATAAAAAATATTATATAATTTAAGACATCGACTGAGGGTGCTTGATGGAACTTCAATATCAAATTTGGATTATTGAGATTTTGTACACTTCCATGTATTTTGTCACTAACGACCCGGGTTTCGCCTTTCGGCATCTTCAGTTCCATCAAGCGCCCTCAGTCGATGTCTTAAATTATATCAATATTGCTAGTACAGCAAGATTGACTGAACTCTACAGTAAATTAGTGTTAAAATATCGTGTTGTTAATCTTCTATATAAACGTTAGACACTGTTTACTGTCTGTCAGTTCGAGTCCATTCGTGTGCTCGAATGCCTGAAGATGCCGAAAGGCGAAACCCGGGTCGTTAGTGACAAAATACATGGAAGTGTACAAAATCTCAATAATCCAAATTTAAAAAATTTTAATAAGTCAAATGCATTATTTCCGAATTCTCATAGTCCAATGTCTATTAAATATTAGTATTAATTTTTGTTTTTAAATGTCACTTTGACAAGGATATATTGCTTTGGAAAGACCTAATAAAAATTATTTTCAACACGTATCCAACGGATTGGCTCAGATCTGTCTCAGATGAACAAAAATCAACCCCTATGTCAAAAAAAAACCATGTAATGTAAACATAGCAATAATATTTTAAAAAAAAAAACACTAAAGATCGATGCACACGTAACTGTGACCACTGGGAAAATGCCATAGAAATAGTTATTGTAATTAAAGTAACGTATGACTAATAGTAGCGTGCTATATTCACATATTTTGTTATTATATCGATCAATAAACCTATCACGATTATTGGTTTTCTACTACTATTTATATTGTCTGTTAAAATTTAAAAATAAATAACGCGATTTCCTTAATTTCATTCTAATTGATGGAATAGGAGATTTATAAATTCGGTAACCACAACAAAAAACAACGATTGACAACCGGCTTTATAATGAATGTTTAAAATAATGTATTATTTACGTAGCAATTTTAAGATTACCGACTGGTAAATCGCAGTGGTGGCTACACTATTCGCATCAAAGAGAAGGGGTATCGTCAGGTTATATATAATTTATGATTGCCATAATATCTAATATTATGTTTGATGAAAGATAAATTAATATTGCGATATTATAGTTGAGCAATTTACATTGGGGGATTATTTTTCTACAAACGTTGTTAAAAATGGTAGTTTAAATGATAAAAAAATTTAAACTAACCGTTTAATTAAATTTTAAAAATAAAACACAATTTGTTTGTAATACTTCCACAATTTTATAATGATCAGGATCGGTCTTGCTCACCACGAGCATTATCAACTGATGAAAATACAATCAAAATATGGCTATTTATATAAAACTGAATGTTAATAATTACAAGGTATATAAAACATGAATGAACTAAAATAAGAATTTACAGATCATAAAACAAATTTAATTAAATCTTCAGTGTCTAATCGTACAGTTCATATGCCCGTTCGTATTCATATTCGTTCTAAAAGTTTACACGAATGAATATATTTATCTTCTTACGGAAATATTTAGTAAGAGAATATTATGCATATATACCACCATCAAATATATATATGTTACACGGATAAACCTAGTCATTATTAAAAGTTATTGGTTGATTGAATACATGAAGCACCTAGTCACGCAGTAAGTGCGGCAAGAACTACTACTATATTCAAAACAACACTGCACTGACTTCTAGCGCACCTGCATTTTTGTATTTAATAACACCATGCATTAGAATAATATTACAGTGCATATCATAATACATCAAAATCACTAATTAACTACCTGGAAATAATAATAAATATACATATTTGTTTTACATGGTAATATTTTTCAATATGGTAACGCCACTGGTAAAGTCCCGAAAAAGATTTTTGTTCGTAGCATCAAGAATGAACCAGTTTCTTCCGGTGCTGACTTGTGAGAACCCAATACGGTCAACACACAATCATAACGCGCCATTAATCTTATAATCCCTGGACACATAATTGTTGAACCATGACATATTTAGAAATGTGGTTATCGATTGATGTATAATCACCCGTGACCACGGTCTTTATATTTATTTCTAATAGGCCGGAGAAAAATTAATAAATATTTGGTTAGATTTCTGGTTTGATTCACTGAAACAATAATAATTATTACGTACAAATGTTTCAACCTTTACGGATTTGCATGGCGTTCGAACAATCAAAAATGCCGGATATAATTTATCATTTATAAGCTATTAGGCTTTGATAATATTATATCATTTAAATATTTTAGCAGTTTTTAAAAACGAACAATAATGTAAATGAAATATTGTGTTTTGAAACTTAAAACTGTTTGGCATTGATATATGGACTTAAAAATGTACATTGAAATATTTATTTACCAAACATTTTCATGAATGTCGAATAATCTGTGATGTCGAATGTTACGCAATTGATATATAATTTAATTTGCATCTTGCAATTCTAGAGTAAATACGTGTATCCTGAATTATCTTCATTGTATTAATGTAATTTATTATTTCATATTAACTTTCCTGAGGGAATTTATATATATATATAAATAAGTTAGAAACCATGCTTAAACAGTGTAATAACAATAGTATACTTACGTAATATTATACTTGATTATCAAACATAAATTCTAATTCAAGATGTCCACTTTTTGCTCACAAGTTGAGTCATATAAACTAAAAACAAATCGAATGCCCGGCCATGACTTGCATAATATTACAAATTATGCACATACTTGTATAACCTTGTTGAGGTAAATTATTATAAAACGTTTTCTTTTATTAAAATTTACGATAGTGCTGTTATCCGAATCAAAATACTGTATTTTAAATCGAGGAAATATTAATAGACTGTATAAAATTGTTTAAAAGATCACTTGAATAGTCAATTCTTGGTTAAAAGACATTGAAACATGTTGATAAAAAACGTTTGATCAATGTATTCCACAATTCTATAATATTGTCAATATCGTTGTTGCTCTTTTTAAACTGATGAATAAAATACAATGAAAAGGGATATTATTTCTGTAAATTATTTATGACTTATTGGAAGGTATACAAAACAATTGATTTGTAATTATTAAATGAATTTACATTTTATTTTAAATTAAAAAAAAATTTCTCATCGTAGCTTTTAATCCTCTCCCCGAATAACGAATATCAGGGACAATGTTGCCAAAATCATAAGAACCACCCTAGGTTAATTATTCAGCACTTGATTCCTGTCCAAAGTTGTGACGCACAGAGGAAATTTTAATGCTTTAATACATAAGTCAATAAAGCTTATGGCGAGAATAACACTTCTCATCTGTAAGGATTCCAAATATTCATTAAAAATTAATATGCATTCGAATGTCGAATAATAAAACCTTTTAGTATTTAAATACTATAATGTATTTTCATTTTTTTTCATATTTGTGGCGAGACGTTTTAATTATTGTTAATACGTACTACAAATGTTACCATCACCTTGACAAAACATTATGGGGTTTAAATAAACAAAACATATATTGCAATATACCAAGATATAATGCAACGCTAAATGAAAATTGTTGTTAACCCGATGGTTTAATATTATTACTACATAAATGAATACATTACCAAATATCAAAAAATGCCGAAATTATTCGAATATCGAATATTTGATTGGAATTATTCTTGTACGGGGAGTTTTTCATGGATTTATTTTATCTTTTGAGTTAACTCACTGTCGTTTGTTTGAAGTTTAGTATTAGTAATCTATTTCTGTCAGAGAACACATTCTAATAATAATTTCTCATATTTATTATCACCTAAATGCGTATAATGAAGTAGCTCTATTTTTATCAAAACTTAAACAAATTAACATATTATCAGCAAAGTGCTAAAAACGCAGGATAAATTATTAAGGCGCCAAGAATTCGAATAACGCCGACAGAATTTTCTTTTGTAATGAATCGTTTAGCGAGCCTCCGGAAAATCAAATATGGACTTTTCACTGTAGCAAACAATACGTCATCAATCACATAATAATTTTCGATTAGTTAACTGTTTTTATACACCACGTTGATCTGTAAAAGCTCACTATTTAAGGTGATAAAAAAATACTTGGCATAAATAATATCGGTAACAATATTCTCGTCTTAATCACAGTTACGATTTTTACATTAAGACATTTGTGATAAATCTAGCAAAACATTTTTGGACCCAGCTTCCTTCAGGACACTCCCCTTTAACTTGTATTATATTCAAGTATATTATATACCAGGTGCTTGATGCGCACGATGCGCACACATATAGTGAGTGTGTGTGTTTTTGTTACTGTGTTTTACTGTACTGTGTATACATTTAGCCTTACATACGGAGAGACAGATAAGTCAAGACAAATATAATATAATAAATATATATTGTAATTTTGTGGGTCGATATTACTCTCTCCAGCTGTATTATTGCACAAATTTTAACAACCAATGTGAACTATTTGCAGAAGTAATGGCTAAAATATATTTATAATTTTAAAAAAAAAGCAAGTTCAATTTACAGTTACGGTTAGTGCAGTGTACTGGAAGAACAGTATAATAGGTGTTGTCAATATAATATCGAGGTTATACTTACAGAACGCATAATGTCAGTTTTTGATGGTTTTCTGTTTTAAATGTCAAAATGTATGCAATTTAACGCTCTATATACAGGTAGAACGTATGAAGTCATAACAAGATATAATGGATTTGGAAAAAAAAACATTATTAAGCATGGTAAGACACATACAAAAACTGCTAATTGTGCTTGGGAGAGAGAGAACTTTGAAAAAAAATAATGCTTTAAATGCGATTATCTCAGAACTTGTTTTTCTGACTTAATGTATTCTGTCAGTGCAACATTAATATATTTATTATTGTTTGTACTTGTTATAAATTTTTTGCTGACGAATAATTCTTGACTTAAGCAAATACAAACTCGACTTCTTCTGTTTTCAAACAACTTAAAAGCTTAAAATTTTTCTCACGCAATTTCGTTTCCTTGTATTAAATCAAGTCAAAAATGATGCCTTTTCAATACTGATTGTCACCGGGTGATAAAACTTCGAAATTAATAAATACTTTTAATTCTTATCGATGCTTTCCTAATATTCTAGTTATATTTATTTTCCAATCCAATTTCAAATAAAAATTAACTGATTTTTAATTGAACACGCAATTATTGTGTATGTTTATTTTAGTTTTTTAAATCATTTATTTATATGTAAAGATGATCCATTTTTAATCAGTGACAAAAACAAGGAAATATGTAAATTTATATATATATACGAAAAAATCTTTTAATACGTAGTTTTGAAGATATAGCTTATTTATTTCTTTTTAAATGCATATAAATAATATATTTACATAAAAATCGTTATTTATATATCACAAAGAAATGAAAATATTACATTACAACTTAGTCGTCAGATTATGATTTTAATAGTACACCAATATTCATTTTGTTTAAATACACTTTAGACAAACCAATTTGAAAACGACGAGATGTTGCATCGTGTCGGTGCAGCTAGTTAAAACAAAACATTCTTTGCATCTTTGGTGGTTGCATTTGCATACTCATTTACATTACACAATAACAAAAAAAAGTTATCAATAAAGAGATAAAAACAAAATAAACACTTACGTATTTGGGATTGTTATCAACAAATTTATCATTAGTTCGAGTGTAATCAGACATTTTAAATATTTTTGAACCTTCCTCGGTCAGATGAGAGTCATCTGTATGTCTGAAAGTGTCATTGCACCCAGAAGCAAACAAAATGCATAACAATAGTAATAACCGTAATATGCAACGAGGAATATTCAAGAATATTTGAAACGACATTTTACTGACACCTTTAATAATAATAAATTTGTTGAAAACAGTAAGTGAAGAAACTGGTGTAATCACTGTTATTAATATTAATTAGTGAACTGAACCGATTTGCACTAATTACTCAATCGTAGCACACTTAGTAGCGACACAAAATAATAAACACAGTTGCCATTTATTGTAGAACAAATATTTGATAAAAAAAGTAAGCACAACTTTGAATTTCATAATCCAATAACAAACTAAGTACGAAAGAACATGTTTTCTGTACCATCCGACATATCCGAACTTCTCATATATTGGTAAACGACTAATGTAAGAATTTTCAAAGCAGCTCTTATATAGCGCCATGTCCACTTCTGTGTGTACGTATTTATGTAAACATATTTTGAATGAAAGAACCGTGCATCTTTTCTCAACTCTCCGTTTGCCACTCACTATTCCTGATAAATATGTGACACAAACTAGTTTTTTATCTCAAAAATTTATCTACCAACACTATAAGAATGTACGGGGCTCTAACTAAGCAGTACTATTTGAAAATGGAATACAAATTTGAAATACGTTTCGAATTTTCACTACGTTGTTTTGTTTTTTCAATTTATTTATTTTAAAATTATTTTTTTTTCAAATGGAGTCTATATTTTCACATTGGGCTCAATTTAAAATAGATTTTATGTTAGTCAATATTCACTATTAAGGAATCAATTCTTGGTGGAAAGACATTTTATTTTCAAAAATTAAACACGATTCATTTGTACTACTTCCACATGTTTATAATGATAAGGACCGGTTTCGCTCATCACGAGCATTATCAACTGATAAAAATAAAAACATAACAGGCCTATTTATAAAAAATTGAGTGTTAAAAATTAAGGCATATAAAACAATTGGTTCTTGAACTAAGACAAGTATTTACTGATTATCAAACAAATTATAAATAAACCAAATATAATAGTCTGCAAATAAAATGTTAAAAAGTTTCTCAAAAATGGCATATAATTCAAAATAGTTTATGAAATTTAAGAGAGATAGATTCAAACAAATATAACTTTTATTTATTCGATAATATGTATTTAAAAAATAACAACCCCGGAGATTAGGGTTGGCGCAAGTTTACAACATTCAGAACGCTGGTTAGTGAATCGACACATCCATGGCGTAGGTATCCAAGGTTTTGCCTCAAAAGTTTTTTGTGGGTATTTTAAGTTTTAATTATGAGACGTTTTAAGTGATATTGCAAATATTATTTAGGCTTTAAATTTTCGATTTTATATTTCAAAAACTATTGTATTATGCCAGTTATAGTGATTAGTGATGAAAAAGTTCCAAATATAAACAGTTTTTTTTTTTATTTTACATATTGCACCATGTTTTCTTGTATTTAAAATTATTCCAGAATTAGAATTCGCTCAATAAGTAGATGTTTTAATTTAGGAAGATCTCTGCTATCAATTGAACATGAAAAAAATTCGCTAGCTCCTGGGATACGTGATGCATAATGAAAATGCTACATTCAAGATTAATATAATGACGTTAGTTTTTTGCATAATAAGTCAGTAAAACTACAGATAGTTCTTTGTTGTACTATTGTGATCGTTACTTCCAGCCTTGAATCTGTTTTTTAATATTCAATACCAGTACATAGTCATGACTGAATAAATATAATACAGGTAATGTTTTAAGTCTAAATTATCATACTTACTTAGATATACATGTTTGCCTCCATTTTGTCTGCACTTCAAGAAACAATGTAACATTCTTTACGTTTGGTTGTTTTGATGTGTTTTCAAAACAAATGTATACGATTACGAAATATTTTTTATTTCTCTATGAGAGCTGATGATGTACGTATTATATTTATTAATATTAAAAAAAAAAATTTATGAAAGTGACCTCAGCGATCTGGAAAATTTTTTAATAAATATAGTTTTAAAATTTGAATTATTGAGATTTTGTACACTTCATGTATTTTGTCACTAACGACTCGGGTTTCGCCTTTCGGCATCTTCAGGCATTCGAGCACACGAATGCCTGAAGATGCCGAAAGGCGAAACCTGGGTCGTTAGTGACAAAATACATGGAAGTGTACAAAATTTCAATAATTCAAATTTGATATTAAAATTCCATCAAGCACCCTCAGTCGATGTCTTAAATTATAAAATATAGCTGTCATGCAAACATGCTCAATTATTATTATAGTGTAATATATTTAAAAAAGTTAGTAAATATTTCATATTTAAATGACAAAGAATGGAAAATATATTTTAAAAATAATACACACTATTTTAAATCTCTAAAATATTATATATAAATATATATATTTATATTTTAAAAATGCTTAAAAATGGTTATAAAAATAATGCAGAGAAATTTTAGCTAGGTAGCAAACTTTTTCCTTTACATTTCCCACCAATGCAAGGGATACAGCCGACCTAAGCTAGATATACCCGAGATACCGCCGAATACAATATTTAGGGGTTGTATAGGGATATGAAGGTTGCAATCGTAGGAGCGTGTTGCGTTAATTTGGGGTTTATGGATGGACACGAGCTGTAGTCTGTAGAGTATACATGGCGACGATATATGAAGGGAACCAGAGATCCTACCGTGTTGTTACGTTACTGGTATAATATGTATAGTACTCCATTATATACATTCATGATTACGTTTTTCCTTTTATAAGAGAAGTATTTTCTACGTGAACTGCTTGCCACTCAGTAGCCACAGAGTAAGGATAAAAGAACAGGGCTAGGACAGTACTAATCGTAATAATGGTTAACTAATCACTCCCACTATGCCACGTTTTTAGGGTTGCATGGGTGGGTGGGAATCTTAGACTGCACATACATCCATGCGTTCAAACACAAATCCATAAAACGACTGAAAAATCAATTATTTAAGGAACTGTCCGTATTGGGACTCTAGCCCTTGGGCACCATAACCAAAGTCAACGAAGTCAACCACTCGGCTCAATGCCCAGAAAATAAAAATGCAAATACTTAGGTAGCGTAAACGTATATATCTACGACAATTCATTACGACTGAATTACTTATAATGGCCGCACCTTGATTCAGAAATCCGTGTGCACAATTGCCGTGCGGATTATCGGCGCCCCTGTAAGCTTTTTTAGTGTATGAAGTATATTGGAATAATTTCAATGTTCAAATTTTATAATTATTGCGCATGGTGTACTTCTTACAAAGTGAGCTGGATCGTTGTTTTTATATTATATGTGACGTCACTTTGACGAACCAAATTATTATTGTCACCAAAACACCGTTGTAAACATAGTACACTGTAATTGGATAAGCACGTAGTGACGTCAACAAATACACAAATGGCGACTGTAACCTTTTATCCAGCTCACCTTGTAACTTACACCATGATTATTGTGGACAGTTATATTTTAATTATTATTCTTTACTTACCGTTAGTTTTTACGCATTGGGCAATCGATTTGAAAATTGAAACCAGTTCTATACTGCAATTTAAGCTTATTTAACTTTCTAAGTGGCCGCGTGATCAAAAGATAAAACCTTTTTTTTTTCGCACGTCATGACAAATCATATGTATCAATGCCAGTGTGTTCATAATTATATTTTATATATTGAGCTTTGTCATGATCGATTGCGAGCTCAAGGATACATTTATTCATTAATTTTACCAATTCATTAATGTACGTATTTTTATCCGAAAGGCATGAATGACTGTGATTTTTTATGCCTTCCTCACAACTCCTTATCAGAGAGAGTGATTAGCAAACCACTAGTCTTATAAATAATACTAACCCAAGCCTATATTATTACTCTCTCCGAAAAATTTGAGCAACCGATTTGCAGCCAGTACTCATTCAACAATAACTTCTGATGAGATGCTTCATGAGAGTCTACACGCTCCACATTTCGAAGAGACAGGTTTTAAAAATATCACCCTAATTAAATAACAGTTATGAGTTTGCTACTTGCGAAAACCTTTTGCTAGACATTAAATTACGTATTGGCAGTTTTAATGAAAATTGGAGTTTTCCGAATCAGATAAATATATTCGTTATAAAAAATAAGATCTGAAACCATAATAACAAAAATATCAATTAAATCGATACTTCATCAATTTACTATCGTTCGTCGATAAATTATTATCTAGAGTTGAAATTAAATTTACTATGCTAATGAATATCAAATAACAAACTTTCAACTTCATTTTTGCACGTGGTATGGATATTTTTATCCTTATTTGTTATTTAAAAAAGATTTCACATTTTTAAGTCTACAAAAAATATCACGAGACAACAACAAAAACAAAAATATGTTAATAATATTTTTCTACGAATGCAGCGTCACGAGACCTGTAGCTTGTCGTTTGTCGCTATAAATTTAGGTTAATTACATCTATTTAATGATGATATTACTACATCTGATGTGTTATGATTATACTTGATGAAAAAGAAACGATTACTTCAATCTGAAGATACCTTAAGAGAAGATTTAATTTAATTTGAAGATTAAACATAATGTGTTTGCACTCTTTGTTTTCGGTAAAAAGCGCTAATAACTAGTGTGTCGTCTAACAACTCGAAGATACTAAGAAGAGGTTAATTATTATTTTTAATAGTTTTAGCAGCAATTCTTCGTGAATTAAATAAAATTTACCAACTAAATAAAAATTTCAAATTTCATATCTTCTATGTATCTATCCGTATCTATTGACAAAGCGCTCACGCATCAAGAATAAATGTAGATGTGTCAGGAAGATACCAATATTTATAACAAAATCTATTTAAATTATACATATAATAACAGATAATAGTTTTGATGCCTGCTTTTTCAAATTAATCCAAACAATGGAATTTATAAAAAAAATCTATGATTTCAATACTGTGCATTAGTGTCCTGTTAAGTCGGCGATCGTGAAGAGACATTAGAACTGTCAGCTTGTATTGTGTGAAAGCATCTTCTTTCATCAATTGATTGAATCTTCCAACTGTAATTTAAAATCTTCCCATTTAATAGTTAAGTACAACGTATAACAATAAATGTATACTAATATGGCCGTGACAACAGGTCACGAGAGTTCATTCGAATTATTTCGTTTCTGCAGCTGCTGCAGTTTTATTGTCAGACATGCATGATAAGGTTACATTCAGCCAGTGGAACATAAATAAAATCAAAATTATTGCTGACCAATCTTTCGTAGGTACCTACGCAGTACATACATATTGCACTTTAAATCATAAAATAATTTTCATATTGAGTGAACTCTTATCATTCTATCACGGTAAAGCATTCACACCTAAAATCATGAATTTATTGTAAACACGAAAATAATGAATTTGTTTCTGAAAGTAAAAAATAATGAGTATAGGGTATAGCCAAAGTCAAGAAATTTTACCAAAACATCTATCTACCTCTTCTCTTGGTCATGAATTGTTATGAGTCATGCAAAGAGTCTTAAACAGAATAGTTAAAAGTGTGTAATAAAAGTTAGGAATTAAAATCAATGTTTACCTTATGCACAAGAAGCCTTAAGATAAAAAGAGTAACACGAAAATAGTAACACAAACAGTGAAATAACAAAGTTATTAATTTTAATTTGACTATAAACGAATATCCACAATATACCGCCAAATGCATTGTTATGTAGGTACCACTGGATTAAAGTTATGTTTTTCTGTTTTAAGTGTGTACCTATTATTAAATGTATTAGATTTATTAAAATTCGTGTAGGTAGTCTTGCCACTTGCCAATATATATCTGCACTATACTGATATGATGCAATACGCAATAAAAAAAGCACATTTTTACTTCACAAGTTTCGACAAATTCATGTTGTATGGGGATCGCTATCAAAATATACTTTATATTGTCATGCTTTGCATTATTATGTTTTTTATTGTTCTGTCTACTCTTAGTAAATTCGTTTTTAATTCGATATTTATAAAGCTTCATAGTGCTGGCAATAGTATATTACTCTATGGTAATGGCGAACACTGGGTAACGAAAGGCCGACCATTGGATTTTGGGGGCTGACCACTGGGAGAATTGGAATTTTTTTGTAAACTTATATTATTTTATGCTTGGTACAATATTAATTATTTTATTTTTAATTGGTTACATTACTTAATCCCTGTTTAATGGAATAACAGCGAAAAAATATGTAATTATCATTCATTTACTCAAAATCCCTCTTGAAAGTACACTTGTCGCTTACTGGCCGACCACTGGAAAAATAACCCTATATAGTGTTATTATTAAGCATGTAGAGCTCGAATTATGACAATACATTCATACGACAAGAAAACCATCGCACCACCATATCGCAAATGATTTGAAAGATCTTTCAAATGAAGGTTTGTTGAACTTTGCAACTCTAAGGGTTGTAGAGAAAATTAAAAATAAAAACCCCTTTTTTTGTTTGAAAAAATTGTAGTATTAGAAAAATTATATTTTCTTTCTTTGCACCAAATAAACCAAGAATTATTGAAAAAAATCAATAGAAAAAGGGTTCAACAATATAATACAAATTATACACATTTACAAAAATCAAAGGATGGTGAGAAATAATTTTTGTGAATGTTTGTTTTACAATTTTTTTTCTCGAAATAATTTTGTTCTGATAGAAAATTTTAATGAGATATTTTTTTAATGTTTTGAATAAAATTCAATTAGGTACCTACAAAAAAAGCTTAGAAAAATATTATCAAGGTATACTTTCGTGCTCTTTTAGCTTTTTGGTATTAAATTTTGACACGGTTGTTACATTTGTCTATGGGTTGGTAGTACTGAGTGTGTAAGCATTTTGAAACATGTTATTCTATGGCGATAGTTGAACGTAGTAGCTAGACGCCATTTTGTTCTGCTGGTTCGGTATTGTAATCAAAGGTGCCATCGCCTTGTCAGTGGTTTGCCGGTTCCTGAAAAGTTATATTCAGAATCCATTGGTAGGTTACCAATTTTATTAATCGTGTGACGTAGTAATTTGGTATATAAAACTGTATCGTAGTTACTGCTTCGCTATCATTAATACTAAATTTGTCTTCGGTCAATGATCTTGAGTCTATTCGAATGTACGTATTATATTTTAAGCATGATTTGTCTCAATGAGTAAAATGCAAACGAAGCTTTATTCTAGTCGTGTTTCATAAGGCCGGTATATTTTTTATGTATATTGTATGATGAGTCTTACAATTATGGCACCGAATGTCAAGCGTAACGCCATGCCTGGCAAGAGACATTTTAGATGCGATCTAGAAAATTGGAAGGGCTTTCAAATGTGTGGACCGTCGTATTTTTGATCACGCATACTGAAGCAATATCTCCCTAATGATTTTGATAACGTAAATGATGCATAAGTAAGTATGTGAGACTGGAGATCTTGGGAATCATTGAATGGGGTTTCTTTTAAATTGGCTGGTAGAACGCCAAACCATTTGCGATTAGATATTGCTTTCAAAGAATTTTGGAATCTATTCTGTGATTAAGATTTGGGTAAACATTCGTTATGGTATCTATCGGAAACTCGGGACTAGGCCTAAAACTAATATTTTTCACCGAAAACTACACTGAATGACGAGTAGAATCTTTTGTGAAGCTTAATATATGGAAAATATTCATGAATGACGAAACGAAACGTTGGAATAATGGCAATGACACGTCGCAAGTTTCGTATAAAAGTCGTTATAAAAATAGCATTTTTAGGCCAGGATTGGGCTGTATCAAAAGGTGACATCCCCTTTTCATGTTGAAATATTCAGCTATTTTTGTCACCGTTTATTGTTTTATGCCCTTGATGTTAACAAAAGAATCATGTCCTTTTTGCTTAGTGTAATGATAGTCCTCTGATTAGTTGAACCTTTCCTCAATGCTCTGTTTCTACCTGCTACAGCTTTAGTCTGTCTGAACTTCTTAAAAAGTAGATGTAATTCTTTTGTTGACACCATCCTGTTTAAGAGTGTGCAAATATAATTCAATATTCAAAGACAATAGAAGGAGATTGTGCCTTTGCTTATTAGAAAGAGCAAAATATTGCACACAATTGTGCTAATCACAATCGATTTCGAATTGACTAAAATTTGACAATATCATGTCGATCAACCTTATATTGCAGCATATGCTTTTATAGACACGATTGCAGCATATGCTTTTTTCCCTGAATAGCGTAATATTATTATGAAGAACCTCTGATTACTTTCTGTTAATTAATGCAAACAACATATATTAATAGACCTATATCATTTCAGAAATAATGGCCAACCGTAACCGAATGTTCAATGACAATCGCCGCAATAATAACTTCAACCGAAGCAATTCGGGGGGAGGTATGGGGAGCATGGGTGGTATGGGTGGATATGGCCGCCAGATGAGTCCTTGGCAGGGGGGTGTAGCCCCCGGAGGCGCTTTACAAGGGAGTGCCATGCCCACGTCCACTGAAGCCACTTTGGCTCTCGCCAATAACCTCATCTCTAATCTGCTGCAAACTAGGCAGAGTCCATCGGTTCCTAGCTTGCTGGACATCAATGTTCGACGTGACTACGGTGGTGGCAATCGCATGAACAACTATGGGAATGGGGGCTTCATGGAGCGCCGTAATATTGGCAATATTAGCAGGGTAAGTGGTATCTAAGGGTGATAACTATTTTTTATCAGAAAATTATTTGAATTATTTGATGATTGATGAGTAATTTTTCATAATTTATAATTCAATAGTATTTGTGATGCATTTCATTTACTTATCATTGCTACTTCTAAGGGTTAACTGGCTAACTATTTTATTGACATGAAATTAGCCCATTTCCTTCACTTTCGGCTCTCTAGATGTTGACAGACATTGAAGCTATTACAGCAAAACCTCTATATAATGGACTGTTGCACGCGAGGGGGTATCTGTTAAAACCGAAAGTACCTTAAATAACATTGTAACTTTTCTTGATCAACTTTTTCATTTATGACATCATTTATAGTCGAAGCCACATCCCTCCAATAATCTGCCAACACATGCTTAAATTTTAGAAGCCGTGTGGCTCTTGGTTTGAAGGATGCAAACTAACAGAATGATTTAACAATTTTCAGATTAGTCATTCGAATCCGAAGTCCATATTTTTTTTCCGAAGAGGTTTTACTGTACATAAATATATGATTAAGTACTTATTATTAATTAAAAATATATGTGGTGTTTTGAATTATGCCAACCAATACAAATTGGCTAATAGAAAATACATGAACCCATTAAGCCCCCCCTAGCAGTCTAAAATTTTCCAGTGTGCCAAATGCTGTAATGCTAGGGTAGGATGGTTTATTTTGTTTTTATCAAGATAAAAAATATGATAATTAAATACCTTAATATACAAGAGTTCAAATCCATATAGATTTTTACATTTTTATTGAGTATAAGTTTGACTAAAAAACTATCTGACTCTTTCGAAAATTACAACTAAAAAAAGAAAACTGCTCAATGGGTGAATCGTATTTCTTTTTTCAATTTTCGTAGATTTATATTTACCCAGATACTCTAATTATTTTGTATGATTTATCCTCTTTATTTTGCAGCTCTGAAATATTTACTTATTAAAGTCGTAGACAAATTGCTTATAATAAATCTGCTGTCGGTCAGGCTTTTGGACATAGAGTTCTCATGTAGGTATTTAAAGGTTTTGATTGCCAAAACAAAAGTGTGTTAGGTTTTCATCACCTTCAAATTTAACTACTTGTCTGGAATTAATGAATATGTTTATAGAACCCTTTTTCTTGATGGTTACTTCATATTCATTGAGATTTCGTTGTGCAACTTAAATACAGAAGATTCGTCTGCCATATCTACTTTCATCTATTCTGTTTAACGTCGCTTCACTTGGATATTTTACTTAACAGTTTGATTAAACAATAAAATTACAGTAAGTCATTTATTATCACTTTCATTTGTGATTCTCATGACAGTAGCTACTAATAAAAAATTTACCTGACATTTTATGTCACATTGTGAATATGCTTTTTATGATTATCAAACCAGTCATGGATAGATAGTACAGTTTTTATAAATAAATTGCAGTCTAATGGTTAACACTTGGTTGCATTACCTTCTCTTAGGTGAGTGAAAATAACCTTTTGTCTGGTGGATGCTGCGGATTTTTAAATTATCAGTTGTTCACGATATTGTGATGATTCTAAGCAATGCAGTAATTATACCCTCTCACTCATAAATCCAGTGAGCGCAATGTGGCATTCATTTATGTATTCCATTATGTCACAGCTCAAGTATTACTATGTTTATTAGCATGATTTCGTATATTTGCCATATACTCATTAAGTATGCCCCTCCTTTATATCACTAGGTAAAGTGGTCTTCTCAAGTACCTTTACAAGTACGGCACCTTTCGGTCATGCACTTGGCCGGCAAGGTCATTCTTACTAGTCCCATTTATGGTTTTGCTCTAGATGGGAGCACGCGACATGCATCATATGGGAAACATGAATCGCGGCAATTTTGTGTCGAACAGCGGCCCCGACGGCGGTATTCGCAAGCCGCAGAGACCCAACAATCAAGCTAATAAAGGCAACAAACAGCATGCTAACAAGCAAAATTCTGCCAAAAAGGAGAAACCCGCTACGGATAAACTTCAATCCGCTGAGAGGTAAGCGAGGCGAAATCTACCGACGCCTTATTCAATTACCATTGTATCGGATTACCTATACCCATGGTTCACTTTCTCCTGTGGCTCGGCAACCTGATACGATCGCTTTTTCGATTTAGTATCGCAATAGTGTCGTGAAGGTAAGCCGGGGAGCATGTCTTTGTAAGCGGCTGGAAATGCTTTTAAAATTCCATAGCTTTAAAGTTTGCAACGGTACACTTTTTTCTTTTCATTTACCAAACTTTTCTGAATATTTATCATGCAAATGCCAATATATAATGAATATAAAATTAACTGCATTATTGTAATTGTCCCTTTGTTAAAATTGGCTGGCCCATTTCCATATTTTCTTCAGTCCATTTAAGATGATTGATGTCGCCCATCAATTCAACATTTTATGCAGTTTCACCACAGCATAAACACTATTCCAAATTGACTCGCCAGAGCCTCCATATTATTTCATTCCAGTCTAGGTACTAATTTTTTTTGTTTCCATTTGGACATCCATGCCGCCTTAATAGTTAACAGAAGAAAATAATCAAATGGCAAAATGAAAGATACAAACTAGCCCCTTTTAAATTGAACATTATACAAATATTAATATGTTTCTATTTAATTTTTCAAATTCATGGGTGTATAGTTGAATATCTTTGCCTATCATTCTGCACTGAAGCGGTTCCTCAACCTCAGTGGACTCTTTCTTTTTCACTAGCTAAAATTAGAGAAAGATATTTATCTTATGCACTTGCTTGGTTTGATCGGATGACAATTTTTGTCAAATTTTAAATCATTACGAGTAGTTGATGTTTGCCCTTCAGATAATGCTGGATTGTATGCAGATTTTTGCTCTTCGTCTCAGGGAATGAAAGTGGAATTGAAGATTGACTTGAATGAATAAAAGCTGTCCTTTAGGAATTGCTGTGTGATTTTTATCATTCTACAGTGAGTCCCTAATCATTAATTATCTATGATAGGATTTTTGGTAGACTACTGTGGTATGCAGTTGTCATAGTATAGTGGTGGGAAGTAGTTACTTTATCTCTGGATAAGTAATAATTTGAATGGTTATACATAGAAATTTAAACATTAAAAAATCCGTTATAAAAAATCAGCTCTGCTGACCAACTTGCTGCTGGTGAGGTGCAAAATGGTGCCGAAGATGAGAATGTAAAAAAGGATGGAACTGGATCCACTCAGTTTGATGACATTCCTGCTGACTTGCTGGAGTGTCACATCTGCGAAAAGAAGATGTGGGATGGCCGTTCATTTGACAATCATATCAACGGGCGGGCTCATCATATTATGATGGACAAGACCAGGGAGAGCTATCGCATGACTGCTGATGCCATGCGACAAGAGTTGAGAATCACCGAGATGCGTAGAGATCGAAAGCTTCATCCTATGGCCAAAAAGATTTTATGCGCCATGTGCGACCTGTACGTGGTAATGGGCGGCGCTCATCGCAGATCGCTGGGGCATCAGAAACTCAAAAAGTATCTTCATCCCACTTGCAACACGTGTCGTAAGGAGATGCCCACTAGGATAGAGTTGGACGAGCACCGATTGACTGTTCAGCACATGAAGATGGTGCAGGAGAAACTCAGAGAGACACTGGGAAAACCTAAGCAAGAAGGTAACTATATTTCCCGTTGTAAATTGCACAGTTTCTTGAAGTAATTCCGTGTTCATATAAGTATGAGCATAGTTGCCCAACTCACGTAATTCTTAAGGGTGCAACCCTTTTCTTGATCTTCCCCTTTATAAGACATCTTCCGATATGACGATTTCTTTTTGTCCATGCACCAAAAATACTCGCTATATGACGGTATTCAGTAACTGGGGGGGGTCTGACTGCAGTTATAGATAAAACCATTTATATACTGCCAGTGACATATGTAAACTAGCTTCTGAATTGTGCCATAGTGCACTAAAATATTTTTTTGTTGTATTCAATTAGTTTGAACTCGGTAATCAGAAGCATTGGAAACGCAATTCTTTGTCACAGCATGCAAGTCCGTGAAGTACTTTTTATTCATGTAAATATTGTTAGACAACAGTGTGTGGGTACAAATAATAATAAAAATAAATTGTTAATATAAAATTAATATTGATAATTTTGTTATTCCACTTCTTTAAGAAGCATCTTCAGATAATAGCAAAACGCGTTATGTTGGTGATAAAGCAAGTGGAATAACAAAGTTATCTATTTTATATTAAAAATGAATTTCCACAAAGTTACCAAAGCCTAATCCATAGTAAATATAAAAATAAATTAATTGTTTTGTTTTGTTTTAAGTGATGACAATGTCAACTCTTCAGGATGAGTTATTGCTAGTACGCAGTTTTGCTGATGGAAACAAAAAACAAGTAAAAGACAAGAAAAAGACTGAAGGTCAAGAAGAGGAGGCTGAAGCCAAGCCTGCAGAGAATGGTAAGTGCAGCACTTTAGTGATGGAAATTCAAAATAATATACTTTGGTTTCTTTGTACATAATATAATATGATAATTACAGTTGCAGAGGATGGCACTGTGGTGAAAGAAGAGGTGACGGAGGAAGAAAATAAAGAAACAACACCGCCTGAGGAACCTGTGTATGTTATTTTGGACTACCAAGAAGGCGATGACATGTCTGAGATGACTCGCAAGAATTTGCCTCGATATGACCCAGAGAGACCGCTGGGGATCAGTTTCGTCACTGAATTTTCTTGCAAGCATTGCAGCCTCTGCAAAAAACTTTTTGACTGCGATGAAGCTGCTGAGGTCCATCTCAAGACATATAAACATTTCAATGCCTTTAGCAAGCTGATCAGGTCCAAAGGAATGTTTAAGACTGTTCAGGTGAGACAACCGTATATTGCGGAACTTTCAAGCAAACCACTTCACACATCTGTAATTTTCTGTAAAAAAACATTTTTTTTTTCTAAATGTGATTATTGTAGAACTATGCATTCGTCGGCCTCTGTGGTCTAGTGTTGAGAGTTTGCCCCTAGCGATTAGGTGGCTCCTGGTTCAAGTCCCAGTAAGATCAATATCAATTAACCGTGATCAAACTTACGTGATACGCGTATGTAGATGTGATGTAGCCTTAGCTCGTTAGTCCGTATCATGTACGCGCTTGGGAAAAAAATACATATCCGATGTCTACAAAACTAACATGATACGCTATGGGTTTATACATAACTACAAAAAAACAACGCAGTTAGTTCTTCAATGCCAGTGGAAACATGCGGTCGTTTTCGGGATATTTGTTTCATCGTAAAAAACCAGGAGGTAGGGCGGTTAATATAATAATTTACGGATTTTGTTTGCAGGGGAAATCTGAGGATGAATTAAAGAGAAAACATGAGGAAAGTGGTGATGTGGAGATGGCAGATGAAAATAAACGAATTAAACTGGAGAATGGAGACGAGACAACTGGTGAGACATTTAGCAATCAGTCAGCACAGCTTATATCAGCGTGTTTTGGCCAATTGATGTAACCTTCAAAAAATATGAAAATGAGTTAATGATTGCATCTCATTATAAAGACGACAGAGCAGGTCTCGGCCAAATGATATATATTAGAAAAATAAATTTACCACTTTTTGGAAGGGAAACATCATTTCACATTGGTTTTAGGCTTAAAAATTCTGACCCGGCCACTTGATGTAAGTCACAATTATATCGACACTTCCTGCATATAGTTCCGTATGTGCAAACATGGGAATTTACAGGATTGCATTTCAAAGATTCAAAACGCAACTCGCCATATAATGTTTTTGATAAAACAGTTTTTACTCTTTCCTGAACAATTTCAATTTTGAGAGTTACATCAATTGGCCAAAACACCATTGATATCAATGATACCAAACACATGCAAAATAAAGCCTGATATATATTCTGAAAATTATTATCTAAATCTAACGGGACTGTAGATTGCTGCCTACAAATAGAGACCTACCCTTTCAATACTTCTCTATGTAGTTATAAAATCTTAAATCTCGTTGGTTGGTGTTCAAGCAAATCCATATAATCTGGTCACCTGCCATGCTATTTAACATTTACTAGAAAAAGTCAAAATTTCTGTGGAGGAGTGTGGACATCAATGATCGTCCGTGTACATTTCTGTGTTTATAGGCTTGAAAAAGTATTGCAATTCCATCTATGGCTATTCGTGGGTACCTTTTCGAACCTTATAAAATATTTAAAAACAGTTTATGACCTCATATTCGATGATATTTAACTTTTTCGTAAGTCACGTGAAACTGCTATAACGTCACTCGAACAAGTTCAAACAGTTTCATATATTGTAAACAATGGATTTTCGAGCGAACGCAATACCTTTTTTTTTCTTGCTGGGTTGGGTATCAAAGTTTTATGATTTTGAAGGTTTTATATGGTGGTCTGAGTTATTATATTTTTTGTTTGAATATTTGATTTTTTTTTATTTTGTTTAACAATATGAATTTTCGAGCGCCCGTAATATCATACTTTTCTCGCATATGAGAATGAGAATATATCTCCAAGAATTGCATTGAATGGATTTCGGTCGCCCAGCTTTGTTAGTATAGAAAAAAAAAAACAAATTCCATAAAAAAATACTTATCAAAGATGTACAGTGACAGACATCTGACAATCTTTTGACGCTTTACTTCAATATTGATCGGTTCCATATAATTATTGATTGAATTGGCATTTAATTATTACTAATTAAATTAAAACCGAAAAATTAAAACTCGTATTATTACAGATGATAAAATGCTTTTTTTTTAATTAAGCAAGGAAATGTTTGAAAGAAACATTTGTTAAACCTAAAAAAATATGTTTGAATGTTTTAATTTATTGAGATAAGGGACTGTTTGTAAATTACAGTAGGTATTTTCTATGGATTCGGCAGTAACTTTGTGGAAGTTCATTTTTAATATAAAATTAAATTAATATTACGATAGGTACTTTTAGACTCTATAAGGGTAAGGGTTTCTACCCTGGATCTCGAAATATACAGAATTTTAAAACTAAATTTATCTGATGGTAGACACAAAAATAAATATTATTTATTACATAATATAACAATAATTTTATGTTTGTGCTGCATATTATTTAGTCGCTCGGTGTTTATAAACTTTGTAATGTAAATATGTGGAAATAAGAAGATAAAATAAAATGTTCCATAACTGAATACTTCGATATTTTATCCAATTATAATAGAGTTCCACCAAGTAAATGCCAATTCAATCAATAATTATATGGAATCGATCAATTTTGAAGTAAAGCGCCAAAAGATCGTCAGATGTCTGTAACTGTACGTCTTTGATAAGTGAGTATTTTTTTATGAAATTTGTTTTTTTTTTATTTAATAACAAAGCTGGGGAACCGAAATCCATTCAATGCAATTCTTGGAGATATAACATCATTCTCATACGCGAGAAAAGTATGATATTACAGGCGCTCGAAAATCCATATTGTTACGCAAATGATCAGTCACAAAAAATCAAATATTCAACCAAAAAACACAATGGAATAACTCAGATCACCATATAAAACCTTCAAAATCATAAAAACTTTGATAAACCGCGATAAAAGTAAGGTATTGCGTTCGCTCGAAAATCCATAGTTTACAATATATGAAACTGTTCGTGTGACGTCATAGCAGTATCACGTGACTTATGAAAAAGTTAAATATCATCGAATATAAAGTCATTAACTGTTTTTAAATATTTTAAGAAGGTCAAAAAGGTACTTACAAATAGCCATAGATGGAATTGCAATACATTTTCAAGCCTTATAAACATAGAAATGTACTAAGACGATCATTGACATCCACATTCCTCCATGGAAATTTTCGCGTGGACGATCTACATCATCCATACTCTCTTAAACGTTAAAAAAGGTGCTGTGAAAAAAATAGTTTTCGTGACGGCCAATGATTTTTAACTCCTGGATTAACTGAACAGTTCTTTTATGAAAAAGTCGTTAAATCTTAAGTTTTTTTTTTTAATATTTTTTAATCCTTTTTGCTATCACGACTCATATAGTTATGAAAAAATAATACAATTTAGATGTAAAAGAAACTCACTCCCCATAGAAAGTCTAAGACTATAATTCATTTACTCTCAAAGGTTAAATACACTTCAATCTTTTTTTACACGGCGGGTAAGCTACACTAAAAACAGTGTAAAAAACGGTTTTGGTCCTTTTTGAAGGTGTCAATTTTACACTGTACACAAACGTCGTACAGGCTTACCATAGACGATTATGACATTTTTCAATAAACAAGCTAAATTATGTTGGCCCTCTTTATGGCATTGAATCTAAAATAAATATTTATTTCAATACTATTTTTAAAAAAAGAAAAACACTCATATTATTTATTGCAAATGATAAAATGCTTTTTTTTTATTTACGCAAGGAAATATGTAAAATAAACATTTGTTAAGCCTAAAAAAAATATGTTTTAATTTATTGAGATAGGGTAATGGTTGAAAATTACGGTAGGTACTTTCAGACTCTATAAGGGTAAGGGACTCTACCCTGGATCTCGAAATATACAGAATCTTAGAACTAAGTTTTTCTCATGGTAAACAAAACAATAAATATTATTTATTACATAATATAACAATAATTTTATGTTGTTTGTGCTGCATATTATTTAGTTGCTCGATGATAATAAACTTTGCAATGTAAATATGTGGAAATAAGAGGATATAATAAAATGTTCTATAACTGAATACTTCGATATTTTATCCAATTATAATGGAGTTCCACCAATTAAATGCCAATTCAATCAATAGTTATATGGAACTGATCAATATTGAAGTAAAGCGTCTAAAGATCCCCACAGAAAGTCTAAGACTAATTCATTTACTCGCAAAGGTTAATGAGTGAAAAATTAATATTTCAGATGAAGTTGTAGTTGCTGACAGTTCAGGTGTTGAGGCTCCAATGGGGGAAGAATCCTGGGAAACTGAAGGTAATGCTGAAGAAGCCGTCAAAGATACCATTGCTGATGATGCAGAAATTGACGAATCTATCTTGGATGATGAACCAGTCGTTACAGAGGCGCCGTTACCTGTACCTGCCCCTGTAATCCTTCCTGTTTCTCCCGCTGTGAACTCTCCTTCAATAGGTCGGGGAAGAGGTCGCGGTGCCAGAGGCAGACGAGGGGGAATCGCCTCCAATAGAAATAAAATTTAATTTTTTACCAAATGAGAAGACCGTTAAGGTTCATGGCCGAGGTTTTTGCAATTAATTCCGTTCGTCCACATAGAGATGTTTTTTTTATAAGCTCTCGCGCATCAATTGACGCGAATTGAGGTTTTTAGGTTTAGTATTAAAAGTTTACTGATTAGATAATAATGTGTGAATTCCATACTTGCACATGTCATTGTCTGGTCTGATTTATTTGATGTAGGTTTTTAGTGTAATTTAATCAACATTCTCTTCAAGCATTGAAATATATCAAACATGAATTACGTTTTTTTATGAATTTCCTTTTGGTTCAAAACGATATCTCATCACCATGGATTTTAAGTTTATTTTGATATAATTTGTAATCTTATTTTCTTATTAGTTATTTTTTGCACATTAAATTATCATTGATGGGATGGTATGACACTTTCCTAATTTTACTAAATGGTAAATTTTGATAGTTTCGGTTTGTTTGTTATGCTTATCGAAATATTTGTTGTCATTGGTTGAGATGCCTGCGTGTTCTGTTCAACGTGTAATTTTTCACAGTGTACTGCTGAAGGTCATTTTTCAAATGTAACCCAGTTTAAAAGTTATTTTGTGATTATGGTCAAGAGGTTTCTGTGACTAGACTCAGTGTGGTAGATAGGCAGTATGCACTCGTATAATCATCTCATGCACAAATATGGCTGTCATGCTTGGATTGTGAAAGATTGTGGTAAATCTTTCACGTTTGCATCATGCTTGTGATTATCAAAAATATGAATTGATCTGCTTTCAATTTCTGTCTACAAAAAAAGTTTGCAGCAATTTATGGTAACACTGTCATTAAAATTAATATTAATCCTAGATGCTTGTTGTTTTTAGCATAGGGAAACATAATCATAAAAATTAAAACGAAGTGTAGAGTACACACTAGACAGGGGAGCTTTTACAAGTAATTGTGGGGTTTTCTTAAAGACTGCTGTTAACAAATTGGAAATATTTTTATTAATTTTAGTCCCAAGAATATCCTGACCCATTTAGTCTCCTTAGGACAGTAACTATTGGCAATTTTGTTTGAAACCCTGGCTTTTTCTTTCTGAATAAGTTAAAAGAGCTTTTTTGCATGTAATATGTAATGATTGTTCAATAAGTAAACTCAATAACAATAAAGTTTTTCATGCAATATGTTGATAATTTTTTCAAATCAGATATTTTATCTCCTCATCATGGATTCGTATCTTATGTTGTTTTTATTTCTAGTCATTTCAATTCTCTCAGTTTTTCATAATAACAATATGATCGCGATAAAGTTGACTGAACTAATTGAAAAACCTTTGTCATAAATAAAAATAAGTATATTCTGTGAGATGTATATACTACTCATTCTTAATAAATATGGTTCATTATTTTAAAGTAATGATACCTTTTGTATGTTATCAACACCATGCAAATTTCTGCTAGTGGTAAATCTTCAATTATCGAAAAAAAAATTTTATTCCATTATATTATTTTCCTTACAATAAAGTTTTAATTTAATTTAAAAAAAAATTTAAATGTGTTTGACTTTCATTTCATGTTTCTAACATTCCATTTTTTATGAACCATCCATTGGAAGACTGATTCGGTTGAAGTTTTCGTATCAAACTAAACAAAATTGTTTTCTCCATACTGATAAACATCTATTTTGTTTACAACCAATTTTATTGTATACAATAGGGGTCAATCTGGACTTATATAGTTATTATTATAGTTTATTCTGATAACATTGTAAAATTTATGTTGGTAACTTGTACAAATAATCAGATGTTTTTCATTGTGGAAATTACCAGCGGCGACTTCAAATGCTCATCAGTTAATTTGGATTTGTAAATATTTTTTATATATTTCATTTTGGAGAATGTTTTTTTCGCACAGATCAGGAGTGCCACAGAAAAAAAGCCACAAACAAATTTATGTAACTGATCAAACTGAGAGGAAGTCTTATGAAATTCCAGCAATGATAACTTCAAATTCCACCCCCACGTCCTACGCCTTAGATGTAGGCTAAAAAGTTTGGAGACCTCGTGGTATAGAAGATGCTTCCTTCAGCTGATAGAATCTTTGAGAAAGTCAATACTTAGCTTATATACGGGAAAGGAAGTTATCACTTAATCCGCACCCACCCTAGAGACAACATTAACCAGGATAGTACAAAAAAAGATTCTCTTCAGATTTGGTATGGCAAGTGAGCAACAGAACCCTTGTATATTGTTATTTCAAGTAAGTGCATTTGCATCATAAACAATCGATAGTCATAGTTAGGGGTTTCTTCATTTTAATAAAAGTAGTAAATCTCGGTGTTGATGACTTTCTAATTGATTCATAACACTGGAGCTTATCTCGATGGAAGTTGTGAGAGCTGCCTGTTCAGTTACATAATTTCTCCTTTGTAGAGTAAGTATAGAAGGATGGGGGCTAGGATTGAACTAGTAGTTGGCTAATCTTGCTGTTCTATGTTTTTGGAGTGGAAATCTTGAACGAGAGTAGGAGATGCAAAAGCATTGCGATTCATTCCTGATAGTTCACAATAGGAATTTTGACTATCTTCAGGCTGAGTTAGCCACGAGGCAATATTATTCATAACTTAGTTAATAAATTAAATAATTTATCTCACATGGGTTATGAATATTGATGGAAACAACATCTATTGCTTAAAAAGTATGGCCTGATCATATATCTTTTTCGGCAAACTTGAAGCTGACAAACTGACTATGAATGACGAATGACCAATAGTAATAGTATTCTTTCGTACATAAAAATGAAGTTAAAAATGAATATTATTCCGGATCTGTTCTCAATTGGTTTTAGATGGCTGACAATATGTTGTGCCAGAAAATTCATTATTAATAAATAAAATTGATCCGTTAAAAAGTTTTAGAGAAAATCATATTTTATTGTAAATTGCAAGAAAAATCAGGTTTTTTTCAGGCTGCAAAAGTGATATTAACTCAGACCCGGACATGAAAAGGTTAGGCTCTTAACAGGTAATTTTATTAAATTTCAGCCAGTGCAGACCTCTAATGTGAAAGGTTTCATCTAGATACTGGAATAAATTTTTTTTTTTATCTGAAGATAGTTCACTTCCGAATAGAGGAAAGTAAAATGTGCAGTATAAAGATATACAGATGGGTTGGTCAATTTAGGCAGCACCCAATAATAAATTTATATGAAAATATGATCGATCCAGTATACACTGCACATGTATTATTATAATCTAATCCGAGTACATACTATATTCTTATTAAACTGAGAAGAGTTTTGGGTGGAGATGTGGTGTTCCTTTGAAAGATAAAAAACTATTTATAAAATATTAACAGTTGAGAGATTTAATGGATCATCACATTGTACAGTAAATATATAAAGTAAGTATTTCTTTTTAAAATTATTATTGATTACCTTTTTGGTTGACTTTCGACATGAGAGTTTTTAAAGAGTTTATATTGTTTAACATCAATTGTCTCCTTTTTTTCCTTTTGGGCACACTGATATTCTTGTGTCCTAATTTTAAATATTCTTCATCCTGGTCAATCACATTATTAAACTTGCCAATAAACCCTTCAGAATAATTATCTGATAACTCGATCTGCTTTTTAGCTTTTCTTTTCTTTGACTTTTTAGTAATGTTGTTTTTACCAATTTTTGAATATGTTTCGTTTGATTCCATTACAATGTTTATTTTCTGTTTCAGAATCTCCTTTCTGAGCTTTAATTTTTCAGTTTTTGTTATTTGCTTCTTTATGCCGAATTTGTTTTTCATCGATTTAAGGGACCGCACACTGGCTAAATCAAAATCTTTCGGTAAAACATCAGAAAAAGCAGCAGGTAAGAAGGCCTGAGAGCCAACAGTTTTCTCATCTAATGCAGTGTCACCTCCATTGCCGGTCTTAGTTCTGGCTCTTTTAGATTTGTTAACTTTACCCATTATCTGGAATTGTAATAAATTTATCACTTCATAAATTACAGAAAAAAAGTTCTCTACTGTTTATGATACATTTAAAAAGGGTAAAAATTGGATAGTCAGGACAAGGCCTGAAAATGACATTTTTCTTTGAAAACTACACAAAATGCTATGTTCTAAGGTAGAATAATCTTTTATGAATCTAAATATACGGGAAATATTCGTGAATGACGAAAGGAAACGTTGGACTATAGGTTTAACGATATGTCGCAAACTTTCATGTCTCTTAAGTACCAACATAACAAAGCCCCACAAATCGTATGAAGAAAAAATGGCGGCAAATGATAGCTTTCTATTGCTTCAAAAAGTATGAGTAATTAAATGTTTTAGGGTAGAACAAACCAAACCAAACCAGACCAATCCTAACATAACCTACTACAATTTAGCACATCATCGTTTGTAGTTTTCGGTGAAAAATATCATTTTTAGGCCTTGTCCGGACTATTCGTATTTATCAATTTATACAATAATTTGATCAGCCAAGTTGGTTAGTTCAGAAGTTTAAACATCAGATTGCAGACTACTAAGCTAGATCATCACTCTCCAAGTACATTAATATTATGATAACGTTAGTTACAGGGTTAAGGGGAAGATATTTTTTCTCGCCAGTAAAATAACTTCGAAACAAATGAATAATACGAGCATTTTCACTCACAAATGTATATATAAAAGCCGAATACTCGCAATAATATAGATCGTTTGATAATGGTAACCTCAAAATATTGACATGAGATTACCGTAGTCTGTCGAAGTATGGTCTATGGTGTATTACTTTATGGCATGGTCGAAGTATTGTTCTCTATGGTCAATGGAAATAGTATATTACTTTTATGGTCTATGGTCATTGGTATATTATCTATACTATGGTCTGAGCTGTTGGTCATAGACTAATAGGAATTACGCTATGATTATGCATAATTTAAATTTTTATATCGTGTATAAATGTAATAAATGAAGTCTGTGACATTTATTTATTATAAAAGTCCATACGCAAAAACTGACAGCATTATCTTTATTTACTCTCCTGGCAACACGTATGTTTATTTGACATTACTGTCAAATTAAAAACAAACGTAGCTGCCGGTAGCCTGTTTTCTTTTTAACGACAAAGAAACTTTTTTCAAAATGTATAAAAAATGCATTAAAAATGATATGCCAGACATTAATTCTGTACCTTCCAAATATTTAAATGACAGTCTCACGGATGTAAGTTGCCTTTGCTTTTTCCTAGGCTTATTATGTGTTCGAAAGTTAAATTTTCAGCTAAACCATTTTTTCCAACCCCTTCAGTCATGATGTCTATGAAATTTTTCAAATTGATTTATTTCATGAATAATAAAATGATAAATATAGAAAGCTATAAACAGTATGACTGCAGAAAATCTTCCATTGGGCTGTGTTGGACATAGCTGGTCTATGCCATGAATACTCGTATATTGATTCTTACAAATATTTCAAATGAAACAAAAATTTATGTTACAGGTCTCCAATGAATTCAAGCAAAAACTTTTGGTGTATGAGACAAAAAATATGGAAAAATTTTCCAATGAGCTTAAAGCTGAGGTGTTTTCAAGTAACTGCGTATATACTGGATCTGCTGGAATTGGCTTATTATTCTATTTACAAACCAAATTCATTTCAGACTCCAAAGATAAGGATGATGCACTGATGGTATAAATTTATTTCTATTCTTTGAAAATCTTATTTCAATTAATAATAAAAGAATGTGAGAAAATATTGCTTATATCGTCGTTGTTCTGGAAGAAAACACTAAATCGAAAAAATGACGTATTGAGTGAGTTATACAAAAATGTTTCTTATTTCAAACTCTACCGCATGAATGAACGCCCTTATTTTTAATAAATTACCATGTAACTTAAAAACAGTTTTGTAAAAACAAACTAAATGAAAAAGGTATAGGATTTCAAACATTTGACAAATTTCAAAGTCCAATTACTCAAAACTAGTATTTTTCAGCTAGTGTCTTCTTCCAGAACAACGATGATATGTAATATCATTTCACCATATATTACAATTAAATAATATCAAATAGACCAGTAAATTACTTACAGAGAGCTCTCGAGTTTGTGAAAATAAAAAGCGATGATGGAAAACGAGTAACTTTCTTATGTGGTGGCGCAGGCTCCCTTGCTCTTGCTGCTGTTATCGCTCATCAACTGGGACCTCGGCGACCTGCTCATATTCCATCTGTTAGTCACCTCATTCAAAGGTATATTTTTTTCTGATTCAGGTCCAAGAATTGTGACAAAACACGGTTTCGGTAATGCCATAGTCATATATCGATAGCTTAATACACAGAAGAGTAAACTCCACTTTTTGGTAAAAGTGACTTTTACATTCCAATAGCTTCCTGTATTACTACTCTACGTATTATGAAGAAATTTGTAAACAAAATATTCAAATTCACGAAATAGGCCGCACAAAAAGGAGCCAACTCCATATATGTATTGCGATATAAGTAAAAAGAGCCAACTCCGTCATTTTGTACTGAGAGCTGTCACTGTGAGGTGTGATTGGTGGGAGTTTTCCTATAAACTGTACAAAACTTAAAGAAAAGTTATTATTTGTGGAACACAACTTTTTCAAGAACATAAAATGTAAGTTTTACATTTTATTTAAACCTACGTTGAAGTATGATATCGTTATTTGATGGCATTATGTGTATATTATTTGAATACAAAAGAGTGGGCTCCTTTGCAAAAAAATAATGGTGACTTTAATTTGAATTGATTCATTTGTACACAACTATGTCATAAATTAAAATACTAATTAGTTTTTAAATTTACTTAAACAAATATCACGAGGAAAAAAGATTCTGAAAATGGTCTTAAATAATAATGCTGCAGCAATAAATGACTTGTCAGTTTTATTTATCTATTAAAGCGCAAATTTTTCCGTGTTATCTGAAACATATTTTAGTATTTCCGAATCATCAGGAATCATGACTCAACATGAATAAGATAACTAATGTATTTCTCAAGTAATCAAGATCCTCAGTCCAGTATTCAACATATTACAAGAACCTTAGAATTAAATGAAAATTCATTTCTGGTTATTGATGATATTACTAATAATCAAACTCTTCTTGAAAATTTTACGATAATGTATTGGTACCATATTTGGTACATTATGTTCATTTAGCGTAGGGTGGGGCAAACTTTTCGGATGAAGGGCCAAATTCAGGAATTCAAAATGAGCGGCGAGCCGCAAGTAGAACACCATTTTTCTGTGCTATTTATTATAGTGAAAAAAGACGTGAAACGATAAAACAATGAATCTTTTTCAAAAATATAACATTGCTCGGGGACCGCAGAAAAATACGCGGCAGGCCGCCCGTGCCTGATCTAGTGGAAAACCAATCAGAACAATAAAACGGCGAAAGCGATACCAGGTAGATAAATCTACGTGGGCTAAAAATTTTAATACAACAAATAGAGAAAATGGCAAGGTAATATCTTGGAAGTAAGAAGAAGAAAAATGGTAAATGGAATACCAAGGTACCCAAAAAAACAAGAAGTTTGAAAGACAGATGTAATTTCTCAATACAATGGAAACTGAAAATCTTTCTTTATTTGACCCCAAAAAAGATTAATGTGAAAAATGTATGGCACATAAACTTGATGAAATTAACAAATTTCATGTGTCATTACCTAAATTATAATTAATTTTAAATAAGAGCTGTTATCAACTTCTCGCACATGTTTTTTCTTAATAGATTTTGTTTTTTTTTCTAATAATTATTGTTGTTTCTCTCATTACACTACATACTAGAGGTCTGCACGGGTTCGGGCGGGTAGAGACAATTGATATTCTGGCTAAGGGATTTGTTCTTCAGAAAAATATTTCGGACTATGTTCGGATCATGAGTGCTCTTGATAACTAAATACTGTTGATAATAAAAAGGCAATAAATAAAATAATTTATTACTTTTCGAATAGCATTGGACACAATAGAGTCTTTTATTTGATAAGTATGGAGACATAATTTTATATTTTGGTAACCTGAAACTGAGCTCATAGTAACTGCTTTCTATTCGTTTTAGATAGTCGACTGTTCCATGTGCTGAAAAATTCATTATAAAAAAATACGAAAGATTCGGTAAAAATGAGTTTCAACAATATAAAGAAAATGTTGAAAAGTGGTGACTGTGGTGATGTGTGGAAATCATTCCGTGAAATAATAGATTTTTCTACATGTGAAAAAGTTTGATAGGTACGTTAATCAATGTTATGCTACCGTATTTTTTTTTAAATCGGGTTTTTATCAGGCCAAGATATGTAAATTTAGGCTTCGGGTCAGGCTCGGGTAACAAGTGTGGTATTAAGATTCGGGCTTGGGCCGGGTTGGGCCTGAGGTGGACTAGCTTGGGCCAGGTAATTTCATCAAATTTCGGCCCGTGCAGATCTCTACTACATACTTATAGAAAAAGGGGCCAACTCCCTCAAATAAAATTGAAAAATGTTATAAGCAGAGCCAACTCCTTTAATTATTAATATAAAATGAACTAATCCAAATATTGACATATATTTTATAAAAATACATAAATAATCACAATGTGAATCGTTTTGGATAAATACAATTACGCTATTATTTTATATAAATATAATATACAGTTTAAAGTTCATACTGTAAAATTAGCTCCAAAGGAGTTGGCTCTTCTGTGTATTAAGCCGTCGATATACTAATGACAAAAAGCGCTATGTCGAACATATCCGCTTGAGATATGCTTGGACTTAATATATTATCTACACATGAATATATAAACATAGAAATACAAAGGCATGTTGCCTGTTTTTCTTTTTGATTACTTTTTATAAATCAATATATTTCTTTGTTATATAAAGTCATATAATAATAAAATATTCTTGTTTAAAATAATGTGACAATTTAAATTTGTTTCTTAGTGATATTTTTTATTTAGAAGTTGGTTGACAAATGATTGTGGAATAGCATGAATGTGCTATATTTTCCTTTGTCCATGGCAATAAAATCTTTGTTTCTTAAAAATATTATGCATTGACTGCAAACACCTTAAAAAATTCTGTATGTGTGTTCATCTTAAAACTATGTCTCAGTAAATAGGCCTCTGTGATCCTAAATCCCCTTATATTGAATGACAATATTTCATATTGTAACTTCAATGATTCAAATAATATGTAATTGAAGGTCTGTCTATAGAGTATTCTTATATTTTTTTGATATCTCTTGATTAGAGAGTATTTTACGATAAATGTGAATTTTCTTTTTGTATTAAAAATTTATGACAGATTAAGTTATTATAATATTATTGTTGCAATTTTTTTTATGATTCAGTGTTTCGAATATAGGTTGGAGCAGCTCTTACCTGTGGCGGAGCATAACAGGACATCTGATGAATTGCTTTATGGTAGAGCTGGCTATTTATTCGCCCTTCTCTTTGTCAACAAAGAGACAGGACAGAATCTGATAAAAACGTCTATAATTAGTAAAGTTAGTTTCATAATTTTAATGTTAATTGGTTTTTTCTTTTAGAAAATATTCATATTGGCCAAAGATATTCGTGAAATATTCATATTTTTGTTGATTCTATCTTATTTCTTATTTCATTCCTGCTTATTTTTAATATGAAAATGAATAAAAAAACAATTTCAATGTATATTGAATTGCATAATATAATAGGCTTAGTACTTAAAACCTAACCTCTGATTTCAACCTAGTAACTAGAATCAATCTTTAAAATTTTGTTAAATAGTATTGGCCAAGGTTGAAATAACAGTTTCTGTTTCATCACTCAAATATGCATTTTGCATTTAGTTGTATTTTTATTTATGACAGCAGTGTAGCTGATGAAGAAATGTCATTGTTTTGGAAATCGATGGTCACAACCGTCGTTTAAAGCAATTTTTACAGTGAAAAGACGGCTAGCGCAACTATGAAATCAATGCAAAAATTTTAGTAGATTGATAAAATATATCCCATCAAAAATAATATACCTTTCCAAAACTGTCCTGTTTACTGAGATTGTCTTTGAAAGTCATTTTAAGGACTAAAATCAAAAGTTATAACATCAAATTTTTAACTGACTGTAAGTTTTCTCTGAAGAATAAAAAAGTGTAATGTTCTTCATATCGAAATGTTCTGATTTTTGACATATGATTCAAAGTTTGTGATGGTTACCATCTTACATATTGCTATAGTGTCTATTTTCCTGTATGTAATTTCGCAACTTCACTTACACTACACAAAAGTCAACAACGCATATGCATATATACAATTTTGCAATGAAAACAATGATATATACATTATTGATGTGAAAACATTTTTTAAAATATTAAATTTGTTTCTTGGATAAGGTGATCATTAAGATGTTAGAATCCGGAGAACGATTGGCTAAAGAGCAGAAAATGGAGAAAGACGTTCCACTTCTTTACAATTGGCATGATTCATACTATCTTGGTGCAGCACACGGAACTGCCGGTATCCTATATATGTTTTTACAGGTGATTAATTTACATAGAAATACTAGAAAATAGCCATCAGCGTGCAATGGACATTTCTCTATCTCCATCGCATAGCCTTACTTGCGTATGTGCAAGTAGGATAAAAGAGTTAACGCCAGCATGCTCTCGTATCTCCCTCCTGCCATTCAATTAACATGTGGTTAACCGAGAAAGAGAAAAATTCACAACACATGTCTCAAGATAGAAATTTTGAATAAATAAACTTACGGTACAGTTAGTCTGAAGATGGTTTTCAAAGAGGCGAAACACGTGTCACAGTTAGTAACACAACCAGTAGAATAACAATGTTATCAATTTTAATTTCCTTCATAGGCGGTGGAGTATATGAACGCAGAACAGTTGCAGGGATTAGTGAGACCAACATTGGATTGGCTTTTGCGACAGCGCTATCCCAGCGGAAACTTGCCGTCATCATTGGGCAGCGATTCGGATCGTCTGGTGCAATGGTGCCACGGAGCTCCAGGGCTTATTCAATTGTGCTGTTTGGCTTATAAGGTTAAAACATTGAAATAGTTTTATTCAAATATTGATATTTTTCTTATTTTTAATTTGCTTTATTTATTACAATGATTTAAATATATTTCAGGTGTTTGAAAATGAAGAATACCTGAATGCTGCAGAAGTGTGTGGAGATGTTGTTTGGCAGCGAGGCCTTTGCTCCAAAGGTTACAGTATCTGTCATGGGGTCTCAGGAAACGCTTACACTTTTCTACAGTTATATCAAACCTCAAGTGTATGTATTACATTTATCATTATTACCTTTTTAAAATTATCCTTAATACTATTCAATTCAATTAAATGCTTTTAGTATTAGTTTCTCCTTAAAAGTGTTACACAGTATGTCAAAAAACTAAACACACTCTATTGAGTCAGTGCTTATTAAAATATGGTTTGTTTTCAAAATCCAAAAAGGTAAACATTTCTTTGTCAATCAATGCCTTGCTTCAAATTGATGACTGTTTTGGCCTAGGCACTGCTGGCAACGCAAAGCTGGCGAACAAGAGACGGTATTTTTTTGTTAATTTTGATAACAGTCGGACAGTGCTCAACACTCAATAACTATCAGTATGTTTACTCTCATGGTATATTGTAGAAGAACATTGTATAATATTACATTTTACTGTACATATAAACTTTATTGCATGCATAAATATTGTCAAATTACCGATATGGAGCAATTTATAAGATAAGATTTTACCTCTGTAGGTGTAGAATGGTAGGACCAATCAAGTTAAATTATGGGTACACAAAATATATAATATAAGGACAAAATAAAAATACGTAAATTTTTCGTAACGTGTACTATTATTTTCTAAATAAATGTTTACTGATTAATGTTTAGAATATAATTAATGTTTAGAATATAATAATGCTCATTATTATAACTATTATTCTTTTATTCAATACGTAAATGTATTTAGGACAAATACTTAAACCTGAACCCATTGTTTTTTTATATTTAGAGATATTTAAATTATTAGAAGCAATGTGTACTTAATAGGATGAAATAACAAAGTATTTAGTTCTACAAAATTTTTATCTATTAGATTAGATACAATCATGATAATAATCTCCTTAATGACCAAACAAATATTAACCCATTCACCCTTACTGAAACCATTACATGAAGCCCATGTAATTACGCATAATCACTAAAATTTCAATACACTTATTTTACCGACTAATTAATGACACCGCATAAGCTCCTTTTCTAAAAACACAATTAGTACCTTGAATGATTTAATTTTAAAATAAACATTTCGATGTTTGAATACGTGAGATGACATGATATTGTCTATCTCTTCTAAACAGTATATATAGCTAAGCAAAAATAAGTTTAAGTGAGTCATAAAACTTAATTTTATATAAATAGGTGGCATTTAAGTTTTTTAGATTTATTTTTTACACAGATAATTTATGTCGAATATATTTTCAGTTACTTCTGCCGTTCCTGCTGGCAAATCCGCCACACGCAAGAGGCCCATCAGCCGTTGATGAGGAACTCTAGGTCGTCGATTTCCTCGCACAGTAGCAGCGGCAACCAGTTCACAGGTCATTTCAGTAATGATTTCGTCGGCGCTTACCAACAGATGTCGCAGTCTGCGCCCACTTCAGGAATTATTAACTCTCTCGACGCTGCCTCCGTGATGAGAAACAACAGCAATCCGAATATGTCGCCGAGATTTAAGAAGCACAGCAACACTGCTATTTACAACCACTGGAATAGTTCAAAGAGGTTTTGAGCCCAGTTTTTGGTAGATATTTTCTAGTTATTTTTTCTTTGATCATTTCAATTAAATAGTATTGACTACTATATTTTAAGAATCGTTTCCTCACGTTTTTCGTAGTTTCTTTGCATTTATTTAAACAAGCCGTTAATTCTCATTTCGATGCAAGTCTTTTTGATAAATTTTATTGTAACATAGAAGTTAAGGGTATTTAAAAGAAAATAAATACATGTTAATTAATTTAATATATACGTTTTCGAAGAATGCTTATTTTTTATCAGAAACTTCAGGAAAGTTTCATATTTCCATTTTCAAGCATCTTCAAATAGGTATAAGTCGAATCTCGTGCCAGTTTGCGATTCGAAGACTGTTTTCACATGATTTTTCAATTATAATTCATTATTAATGTTGATTAATTATTATAAATGTTGTTTCGCAGGCTCTTTGAATTATTTTTAGCAGAATATTGAATCTGCCAATAGCCATGAATGAGACTGAATGGAAATTTTATATTACCTAGTAAGAAAATCTTTTCTTTTCTATATTTATTACATTTACAAGTATGGCGTATGCATACTTTATTTATAGGGCTTAGAGTTTGTTTAATCTTGTCAATTTGTGAAACGGATTACGATGAATCAGTGCCTAGAGAAATTATTATCCATGGATTCCCGTAGTGCTCTATCTGATTTTTATCCTAAACATTCTCGATATTCAGGCTGTTTTTAAGGTATCCGATATTCATTAGTAGATTTTAAAAATTAAAAAAAGGACTGCGACTGAGTGAAAGTGTATTTTATCGTAACTTATTCTTTTGTTGGCGAATCAAATTTTAAAAATTTTAAATCTTTCGTAATCAAAATTTTAAAAGAAGAAATTTTAATCTCTTTAAATTTAGCAAAATTTTAACTATCAGAATGTTTAGGTAATTAGAGAGCGACTACACATGACGAGAGTTCCTAATAATTATAAGTTTTATTATTATTGAAAGAAATTATTGTAATTTGTATTCCTACACACGATTACACATGTAACGCTGTTAATTAAGACTTTCTCTATACATAAATAATGTCTGACGCTTTTACCTAATGCACTTCTGACGATGGCGTAAAGCCGGAATAGCTATCAACTACCTGATAAAAATTCTGTAGAACTAAATGCTTTGTTATTTTATCCTATTATAATGGAGTTCTACCAAGTGAATGCCAATTCAATCAATACAATGTGCACTTGTTTGTTACACATCGCTGACTAGGATGCGTTAATGGGTGTCTACATTTCATTAATTGTTGCCAGTTTCAGAATGTGGAGAATATTCTATTGAACATCTATGTCCAATCTTTATCACGGATAGAGCCATAAAGCATGATACCATTATCATAGTCCAGATTACCTTGATTAAGAGCATGGACCTATCTTAGAATATAAATTTTCAATGCCAAATGTTTCAAAATACTAAGGAAATTTGACTTTATATTTTTCTATATTGTGTGAAGCAATACTTACAAATCCCTAAATAGTAGATATTAAAATATTTTAAATTATTTCATTTTATAGGGTCCACAGCATCTCCACCGCGCATGCAGCTTCATGGATTGGTGTATAGAGGAACCAGAGGGTGCTGAATGTCACTTTCCAGACGCTCCTGCTTCTTTGTATGAAGGATTGGCTGGCAGAATTTATCTAGCCCGTGATATGCTGAATCCAATGAATGCAAAATTTCCTGCATATTCTTTGTAAAATGTATTTTTATTTACTGACAACATTGATAATTTATTCATCCAAACGTAATTCAATCCCAATTATATATATAGACTTGATGATATACTTAATAATAATATACTTACCTCCTATAGCAGGGATGGTACATAGGATTTGATTTAGTTTTTTAATTTGTGGCGCATGCCATTCTTATTTAGGTACACATAACATTATTTTAATCATATTTATTGAATATAAAAAAAAAACAGAAAATAAAATATTAATACGTGTGACGGTACATTGGTAACTATATTTTTTTATTGATCGAATAAATTAACAACACATAAAATGAAAGGAAATAAGCAATATAAAATCATTAATTCAATAACACACTAATTTTTGTTTCATGTTATTTGAGAGACTTATATCAGCCTGATAAATATGTTGTTGATTTGCAAATTAAAACATACTGCTGAATCATCCTTCGTCAACCTATTTATAGTTCTCGATTCTACACGATTCAATATTGGAAAATACTTTCACATTAGTATGTGGAAGAAAAAATGGTCAACAACGAATTAGCTAATTTTTTAATAGATATGAAATTACCAGGTATGATTTTCCATGTTTTTAAAATTATATTTTCAATTCAGCATTATTGATAAGATTGCCAAACAATAATTTCCGTTTCAAAATTTCCTAATTGTATCCAATGTAAAGAGTAAGAAAAGAATTTGAAAAGAAAAAAAGAAAAGAAGAATATATACATACTACGCATTTCTCTATTCATTTTCATCTGAAATGATTTTTATTTACTTCATTGCTTGCATGCGTTATTATAGCCTACACTTTGATTAAATTCTAACTTACAGGTATTAAATATTGGACTGGAATAAAAAGGTAGTATTTTTAAAAGCTCAAATTTTAAAAGCTCAATTCCAAATATTCTTCATAATATGCTTTGCAAAAATATACCAAACATATTTTAGACGGGCAGTTGGGCAGATGTAAATTGATGATAAAAAACATATTTTGTGGTTCTAAATTGAGTTTCTGCAGCACCGGTGGACGGGTAAGGAAATGTTACCATCAGTTAAGTTACAAAAGTGGATGGTAGGTATAAAAACTTTGATATCCTATGCTATTAATGTAATTGACAATTTATGAAATTATTAAAATATAAATGATAATATACTTTTTCATATAAATTTGGATCTTTACATTGATATTGTGTTATTTAACCTTTTTATATTATTTTAGGACAAATTATCGTTAAATGAAAACAGGTCCTTGGTAGGTGTATTTTAAATTATTTCAGCTGGTAGTATGATATTAGTAAGCACCAGATAAATGCCTATGATTTCTTTCTACATGTTGTCTTTCTAATGGTTTAAACCAAAGGCTCCCAACCAGTTGGGAATTCCTCCCTTAAGGATGAATTTTAGAGTTCCAGGGTAAGAACTGCCGACATTTATTAAATATTTTCAATATTAGATAAATTCATATTTGGATAGCACTTTTTGGGTTAGAGTTAGATTATCTTGGGATGGGGGATTTCTATTATGAACAGTGGTGAAAAGGGGAATAGAGCAAAATAGGTTAGGACCACTGGTTTAATCCTTTTCCTGTGCCAACATTTTTGTTATATTGTAAAATAAGTATTTCACATAGTAAAAATAAAAACTTGGTCCTTCTATGATAGTAACTAATTAAATAACATACATATAAAAAATCATTTTATTTATGACCATGGCCAACCATGTGGATAGATCCACCTATTAAATAGATAGTAATAACGTAAAGACAATGAAGAATTTAATGGATTTCTACACATTTTTGTACTGGGTGATAAATACCGAGATTCGTGTGTTCAGATAGAAATATATCTTTATGTACATAGCATTATGGGAGGGAAAAAATTATAGGAGATGGTTAATCATACAAAAAATCAGTGCAAGTAGCATAGAAGGATTATTACAATCCAAGCCTTCCAGATAAAAAGATGATGTATTATGAAATTTTGATAGCACTGACTTCCATATCTGTCTTCGTTCATTTCTGCTTCTTAAGTAAAGCATATGCCTACCATGTAACTCCTCCAAAAACATGGTAATGAGCTGCCTTTCAGTACGATGGAATGTTGTCGGTTTCAGACATTTCTGAGGAACTTGCAGAATATGGCCTAACCAAGTTTGAAATACACGATAGCTTGACACAAAATTTATTTTCTGCAAATTTAGTTACCGACACAAACTGAATGACATTGCTTTAGTCCAGTGTTTCTTAACCTTTCTATAGTCACGGCCACCCTAAATATTCAAGAATGATTTTGGCTATTTCGTGATACCTTTTCAGTAAAGTATTAATGTAGATAATATATTTTAATTATTTATGTTAGGCTCAAACATTGAAGTCAATAAGTGTAAAAGGCGGTCACAATGGTGGACTATGGATGGTGATGCTTATCCAAAAAACACAATGAGATACCTACTTTTTAATCGTGCGGATGTTTTTA
Organism: Himalopsyche phryganea; assembly: GCA_022494535.1. Lineage (NCBI taxonomy): Eukaryota > Metazoa > Arthropoda > Insecta > Trichoptera > Rhyacophilidae > Himalopsyche > Himalopsyche phryganea. Next base: position 1,399,308 of record JAGVSL010000035.1, on the reverse strand, counting down.
TTGTCCGCAAAACAATGAGCGCTTTTTGGAAATATCTATAACACACTCTGAGTGCGATATTACAATAGCTAAGTTGCATAAGAAACAATGAAAATTCACTTTTGGCCAATACATTTTTTTTTTATAATTGATGAACATAACATTTTATGTATTATCACAGAAGCATATTTTAATGTTGTGATGCCAAACTGTTAATTCACCTAAATAATGTTTAATGCATAATGGTATTTTCCTTGATGAACGTGCTCCAGTTAGTGTTGCATTACCCTTTTACTGATTTACCGGTAAATTGGTAAAATCTCCGGAAATTATTTTATCGCAAATTAACCACATATACAGGCATATTATTGTATTAAAAATTGATGCAAATGGCTATTGTGGATTAGATCAGTGTTCCCCAACCTTTTTACACCTGCAGACGGGTAAAAAAAGGAAAAAAATTTCATGGACCACTAACACAGATAAAAATTGTTTTTTATGTAATAATTTTTTAATCTTATATTGTGACAAATGGACATAACCAGTGGCGTAGCTAGGGTTTGTGCCGCCCCCGTTTTTCCAATTTTTTTTTATCCAATGCAATGGAAAAGATTGCGCCACAGGCAGAAATTTTTTATAAATATGTGTAATTTTCTGACAAATTTTATGTTTAATTTTAATAATTTTTCTCCAATAAACGATGATTTCATATTTAAAATAGTGTTGGGTTAAGGCACACCTGTCGTTTATAAATGTTATAATTAATATTAAATTTGTGGAGTCCCGCAGGTTTGTTTTTCAATTATGTCAAAAAATCTATAAGTCATTTAAATAAATTTTATATTACTTATTGATATGGAAATATAAAATTATTTATAAACAATACATTAATAGTTTAGATTAATAATTTTGTAAATAAAAACGAGTTAGAATTGTGAATCAATTTGGAACAAGGTATTCTACTTTATCTGCCAGTTGGTGTGCTATTGAAAATGTTACGGTTATTTTAATCGCAAATGGCTCACTGTTAATATTAAATAGTTTTTTTTTACTAATTTCACATTTGAAAAACTCATTTCACAGCTTGCAACACAATTGCGAGGAAAAAAACTAAAAAAGCATTTCAATATTTGTGACTTGAGTCTCCAAAACTATATTTTTGAATACATTGCAAAAGTTTAATCTTCGTCACCCTTCCACACATCTATTTCATTATGTTAAACAGCAATATGATTTTGAATTCTTCCCGATCAATATCATTATGATCTGAATATAACTGACACTTGTAACTCAAAAGATTTGATGGAGTAAGAAAACCATATTTCTCAGCAAGATTTTGAAGCTGAAGAAAATTGCTCTCTCCATTTCAGTTTCGAATGATAATTCAGCATCTTGCAATTGTTCACTAGACAACAAATTCTTCTTTCTCCATCGCCATTGAGGCTTCATGATTATCCTTAAATATTTCAGAAAGGAAATATAATTTGTCAGTGAATCGTAAAGCATAACAATTTTTGTTTGTTTATTATCTACGTTTATTTCAACTCTTTCAAAAATGCCGCCCATAAAAAAGTGTATTTGTCAGCGTGTCACAAATTAGACGGAAGAAAGCATGATGAATGGAATAAAACTTGCATTGATTATGTACATATAAAAAATATTTATTTTTTACCGTCGAAATTTTCTATCCATTTTCTAAAACGTGCCGCCCGGGGCGGACCGCCCCTCTCCTTGCTACGCCGGTGGATATAACTATAACCAGTGGTGGCTCGTAAATAAGATATCTGGGGGTGCTGCAGTTGATTAAAAATAAATGTTTATTTCGATTATATTTTACTATTAACATCAAAATTATTAAAATTAAACATTAGATGTATTTTATTTCATTATAAAATTGATTCTTCTATCTTTTTTCCTTGAAAAATATATCGCTTTTATTTAGACACGCACCCGCACGCAGAACACAAAATACTGTGATTTTGGTTAGTTAGTAAGTTAGTTATTGTTTACACTATGTATGGGATACCCGGACTAAGCCGTATTTCTCCTTTCATCTCTGGGAAGAATTGTGTGGGGTATGATTGGTCTATGTGGGTGGCGGAATCTTGATGGTGGTGACATTGATCGTTGATACATTAACCTCGAGCTGATCATATGAAAGATTTGGGTTTATATATATTATCTTTTTAATATATATGTTGTCATTTTTTTTTTTTCGTTGCACATATTTGTGCAACACTGACATATTCTTTTGGCCTCTTTAGTTTTTTATTATTTATCCTCGAGAGGAGGTCGAACGATCAATGTCCCAGACGGTCTGGATGTTCTCTCTTCGGAGTCGTGAAGTCATCTTCTTCTTTCTTCTTCTGGTTCCGGTCCAAGCCGCACGTCAGTAGGATGAGCTGTAGGGCTGGGGGGGGGGGGGTGACAGGACTCAGGGGGGTTTTAGTAAAAGGACCCTGGTGATTTTGGCAGTACAGATCAAGCTTATAGGTGCGAGTCCGCCCTCACCGCGCCCCTCCTTCGCCCACTCGGGCATATTCCATCGTAAACCGTAATGCAAATAATCATAAAGACATTTAACTTTCTGATATTAGTACCGCGGTGTATGACAATTATTGGATGTATCGGTGCGCGGGCGAACGTAATACACAATTAAATAATAGTGATATTTTCATATAATATACAGAAATGTATGTATATTATAATTTACATTTTTTTCAACATGCTTGGGGGTGCTGCAGCTCCGCAGTGCGTATGGACGAGCCACGCCTGACTACAACTAACAAACTTAATATACATATGAAATTCTTGGAAAAATATTTGCGTAGGGTTTTGCATCTGGGTTCACTATCCAAGAGCAAATGTTTCCGTTCTCCCTGAGTGTATTTGAGAAGATTTATGACTGTAGATTCTGAGAAAACCTGCGACCATCGTGTTGCATCATCCTACAATTTATTATTATTTAACAATAACTAAAAATACAAGTAAACGTGCTAGTGAAAAAATCATATATTTAGTATTTTTGTATGGAAAATTTCTTGAAATTTGGCATTCTGTTCGCGGCCCGGCAAAAAGTTTCTGCAGCCCGGCACTGGGTCGCGGACCACTGGTTGGAGAACACTGGATTAGATAGTTTAGAATTTGTTTATTTTCAGCAATAAATGTATAAAATGACTAAATTGTGAGCCGGGTGAACTATCTAAGTAAAGTTTATTTTTCGCAAATGAACTTAGAGAATATCTAATAATACGAATAAAGGAAAGAAGAGCGATGTGTCCGGATAAAGTTAATCATCTTATGGATTCTGATACAATCAATGATTTTGATGTATATGATATTATATTTGATAAAACAAATAAAGCCACAATCATGGCGAAAATCATTGATAAATAATTGCACATGATTTTTCGTAGTATTTATAAGAATGAGATTGGCATTATTTATAAAAATGGCACAGATGAAAATGAAATAGAAATAGACCCAATATTAACATTAGACGAAAAGCTTCAGTTAGCAATAAATAACAAAAATAAAAAAAATAATTCGTAAGAATAAAGTAGGTAAACCAAAAAATTATGTATATACACAGTGTTATTGAAAGCGAAATGGAAAATTTTGAATTTGAAGTAAATGAAGGAATATATTGAAATATTGCACACGACTGACCGACTAACTAGTGTTGAATTTATTATCTGAGAGTCCATTTTAACTCAGAAAAATTATTACACCCTACAAATTAAAAAACTGTTTCAATATATTCAATAAAATTCGCTGTAATATAATTACGAATTTGTATTAAGTGTCCAAAGTGTGAATACGCCCACCTAATATTTTATTACATCCACATTAATTTTTCATTTAACCGAAAACCGGTATTTGTAGAAATTATCTACCGTTTACCGGTAAATCAAATTTGACCGTAAATTGCTATCACTATCTCCAGTGTTTCAATTGAGTTTAATTCGATTTGCGTTAAGAAAACTAGTTGGAATCGTTTGTACTGCTTCATTTTAATCTTGAGCACTGAAAATTCCTTTATTAAAAATCAATTTTTTTCACTGCCGCCTAAAAACCTGGTCATCAAATCATTGGCTTAGTACATCTCATAAGGATCATTAGTTTTTTACACTACGATTCCTGAAATAGATATTTTAAAGTGCTTTATTAAGTATGGTAATCCTCAATGGAAAGAAAACAAACTGTCTTATTACATTCCGAAATTGTAGATACTTCTTAGGGATTATTTTGTATACTCCTCGTCTATATTGTATTAATTATCAACTTGAAATTATTAAGCAACATAAGTTCAAATGTGCATATATTGCATTGTTATGTAAAAGTTATATCGTGGATTAACACGATAGGTAGTGCACCTGAAGGGAGTAGTTGATTACTAAATTGTACTAACTCCTAAGTTCAGTATTTTAGTGATATGAGTAACTAACTTAAGAGAGAATTTCAAACTTACTGTAGATTCGGCAAGAACATTTTGACAGCTATACTCAACCAGTAACTTTGATTTTATTAAAAATATTTGTGAATGCTGCATAAAAAGTCCAAATAATATAAAAGAAAGAATATAGATACGTTAAACAATCCTTTTAATAACAATATAACACATTTTCTTTCTACTAATTCCACATTTTTATACAATGAACAAGGCTGGTTCTACTCGTCACGAGAATCAGTTTGACAAGCTTTTTGATTGGATTAAAAAATGTGTTTTTTTATAAATATGATACACATACAAGTTGAGTTTGTAGCTGAAGGATATTAATTAATTGTCGTTGCTCTGACTAAGTATCAAAAGACGAGCTTAATAATAGACACAACAAGAAGTTTTTAAGGAAGTAAATATGAAAAAGTACTCGTGAAGTTTCCAAATAAAAGAAAAAAAACCCCACTGTGATTTTACATAGGTATGGATATGGTTTTATATTTTGTTTTAATATAAACTGCTAATGGGGGTGGAAGGTTTGAATTTAAAAATTCCCTCTACCCAAACGTTCTATGCGGTTCAGATGAATATTATTATTTATATATTTCTAATAATTCGTTGCCTCGGGTACACAAGGTTCCATCTGTTGTTTTTTTATAAAATCATTTTTAAATGCTGTTTTATTTGCATTCAAAATACGGTTTTATCTGCATTTAAAAAACCTTACAATTGTCTGTCAATCTATCAAAATTTAAATTAGAAAAATTTTCTACCTGAAAAACATACAAATGTTACAGTGCAACAAGGTTCAATCTGAATATATAATTGGTCATACCGCGTGTAGGAAATCATAGTCTCAAAAGCGGTAGTATCTTTCATTCACGTTTCTGAATGCATAGGTGTATTTCATTCAAAAGGTAACATTTTCTGAAATCTAAAATGGCTTCTCCTGAACAGTTTTAGTTTTTGCAGATAGAACCTTGTTTACTCAAGGCGACGAATTGTAGAGTCATACTGGAAAAATTGGCTGTAATATTTCTAGTATTCTATTATGCTGTAATTCCCGCATTCAATTCATCACAAATTAATTTTTGTTTCAGCACGACATTATTTATCTTTCAGGAAAACTGAACAATTGAATGTTTCTGACATCTATATAGTGATACCAATTGTTTATCTGATTATTCAGAATTGCACTTATTCTTGTAAGAGATTCTCCAAAGTTGGGAGCGAATGCAAACGAACATTTACCCAAACTGGATAACACGTTCAAAATTAGCAACTCTAAATTGGATTGAGCAAACATCGTATCGTATCGCGAGCAAACTAAGTTTTAGTTGAAAGCCGTGAGTGAGAGAATATACGGAGAGAAACTTATCGTCTCCGTGTTTTCTTGGTAGTTTGCGCCAATTCAGCAGACATTTTACGCTAAGTAACTGTTTATCAAATAGAAAACGGTGTGGCCGTGTCGCAATGCTATCAAATATTGTTCTATGGTCAGAGTTTTAAATATTGATTGTTCAATAAATTAATAAATTTGTATCCAACTACATGTATGCCTACTAAGACAGTATCCACCCAATCACTTTTATATCTTTTTTTATATATTTTCAACAGAGGCAGAGGTAGATTAGAAACGAATAAAACTTTCGTTCATCGTTTTTACAATCAATTTATAGACTTTTTCCCGAAGATATTATCCTTCACGCAAAAGAGAGTTTGAGTAACTGAATAATAAGCAGTTCTCGTAGAAAACTTCTGTTGAGTTACCTCTATTAGGAGACCATATAGTCCGCACTTGGAGCGGACATGGTAAATAATAAATAGATATTTAAATTGGATTTGATTATAAGCAATACGTTAAAAACGTAATATAAACTTGAAATCTTCAGTACTGTCATCTTGTTTATAATTCGTGTGTATTGACTTAAAATTTTACGTTTAGAAATTTTAAATACTATGAGTAAATAAACTTATATTGATTTTGAAATAATTAAAATATTTTAATTAAAGTAATCGTATCATATTGCACGGTTTTCTACTATGAATATAAATGCGTTCCCGATAGATTAATGGGTAAATCAAGAAAAATGTATATTTTAATTTAATATAATACAAATATTAAATTAGTTAACATCAAAAAAGATGACTATAGGAGTTCGTAAAAAGCTCTAATAAATTGTCGACACATACAATAGGAACTACTACACTTGTCTCTGAAAACCCCATATTATACTGTCAACGAAAAAGACACGACGTTTTAGTGCTGAAGTGTTAATCTATAAACCCGGCGAGAGCTTTTAAAAGTTCATATTCATAGAAAACTTTTCACTTAAGCGCTGAATATTCCAAGCCGAGCGCGATGTGTAACGTATATTAAAAAATAACTTCTAATAGTGCGATGCATCGTGCTGCTAATCTGAAACAGCAGATGAAAGTGTTGTGTGTGCGTCGAGATTTATGAAATCAAACATAAACCGATGGTGCGTGAATCCAAGAATTATTTTACTGTTGGATAATGGGTTCGAGTGCCTGAGAGGCTTCCAAATATAACGACATATTATTTTAGGCGGAGAAGGTGTTTTTAAAGCCATACATTATATTGTCGATGACGTAGTCGCCATTAATGATTCATTAGTCATTAATTTATTAATAGTAGTTGAGATCCAGTTCTGTCACCAGAAAGTATCGGTCCAAGGCTTTCTTCCTAATCCATTGCGAACTATGTCATTTCCTAGACCCATCGTTTTATCCTTTCTGATAACTGAGGTTGAGCGACTGAGTCACAGTCAGTTCTTATAAATCACATTTTTTTTAAATTCTCCATATTTTGTATACTGGAAGAAGAAAATTTTATTGTTGAATTATAAGTAATGCCGTTCATAGAAAATAAAAACGTTAGATAAAGTCAAAAGTTTGCTATCTCTGAAAAGCGAGGCGTGAAAAACTTTCTGCGCTATTTTCCCGTATGCCATTATTAATTCTCAACTCTCCAACAGTTGTAAGCTTAACCAAACACTATATAGTTCACTTCAATATGCATTCGAGTTAATAATGATGCAGTTTTTCTAATAGTCATTTTATAAATGAAGTGCTGTGGCATGTATTCTGCCGCAATAAGCGAAGCGACAGCTTAAATCAAACGGGATATTATGTGCAATCAAACGTGAACTGTGATTGCAACCATAGTTTTTTTTATTAAAAAATTATCTTGGTTGTTTTAGTTCATGATATGTGAGGAAACGAATTAATATGGCGGACAACGTTAACTTAACGAGCAACACCTAACAAAACCTACCTACATAAGGCGGATCCCGAGAGACCGAAGCGAGCGGATGTCAGAACGCGATCGCTCGTCATAGAAGCCGCACCTATCTCGCGCATAGAAAAGGCAACAATAATCCCTCGATGTCGTCGAACGCAATGGTCGGCGGTGAATCTATTTCGAATTGTTAAAATGTTTGTAATTACAACAAGGTCAATAAATACGTTACAGCAAATATTTATTGTGAGAGTTTATAGAAAAAAAGATATCGTCTTGTTTGATTACTCAGAATATGCCATTTGCCGATAGTTGTATAATATCGTGAATATCACACGATTCTTTATATTAACTACTATATTTTCTGTTAAAAGCAATCGTGTTATATTGAAAGACTAAGAACAAAATGGTTGTTCTATGCTTCCTTCTTTCAAATTAATTAAATCAATGCATCTGACCGAGAATTGTTGCGTTTGGTTGAATTGTCTATTTACGTTAGAATTATATTTTTTTCTGCACCACCCACCGTTCAAAATATGAGACAAAATAAATATTAAAAAATATTGAACGCCGTTCTAAAAAAATAGAGACCTTCACCGATAACGATTTTACGATCATTCTGTTTCTAAAATGAGAGCATTTTTATTTTCAAAAAACACAGCAAATGTAGCAAGATAATGAAAACATGAGTTGAGTGTGTTCTGTCGAAAAGAACCATTCAACAATTCGGATAATTAAAAAAAATATATTTTACAAAATACTTTTCTTACAGATGTATAAATAAGCCATGTCTATTAGATAATTTCTCACAAATGGGTTCCAAAAATCAAAATATTTTATTGGCTCCATACATATAATGCATTAATAAGTATGCTTTTCTTATGTTGTGTTTTTTGTGAGCACCAGGATTTTCGTATGACTACATTCAATTATTAAAATTACCCAGTATATATCTAATTAATATTAAATATTTAATTGCTTCGATAAAGTAATAAAAATATCTGCTGTTCATTGCTTCTTATTAACCACTCTTGTTGATCGTTTAATAAATTATGTATCATTTTGTGTTGTGGGAAATATGCTTTGTTTTATCCAGAAACATATTTTCATCTATTCGAATTATAATTGCGTATTTGTTATTTACAAATGGGATAGTGTTTTAGACATAACTGTTTACCCTGTAAAGCCTTACACAAATGGTCGCTTAAATTTACGAAGCATTTCACTCAAATCTTGTGTATCTGGCACAGTAATGCCGCCTCTTAATCAAGAATTCATCAGATCGAAAGCGATTTATTTGATGTATGACACACACTGGTGTGTATATACTTTAATATTTAGAGAGAAACACTACTATTCTGTAGGTCCGTATAAAAGGGTTGCCAAATTTCATAAAAGTATCATTTTTATTTTTCTTAAAACCATTTACGCTTTCCAATCTATCTATATATATATAAATGAATGTCTGTTTGTTGGTTTGTTGGTTTGTCCGGATCTTATAGGCTCCTAAACTACTCAACCGATCGCGACGAAACTTTCAGGAAGGACTTATTGTGATCATGCCGGGAAATATTATATAAAATAAATGTTTGTTTGTCCTTTACGCGTTCCTTTACCATTCACACGATTTCGATGAAACTTCGGTGAGTTGTTGTGCAAACACCCGTGAAGGGTTCTGAAGAAAAAAAATTGAAAATCTAAAATTGAAAAAAAGAATCAAATACGTACATACAGCGACATCTAGGAAAAACCTTCTGATTTATTCGTGTACGCACCAGATGAAAAACAAAAATATTGCGCTATAACAAGTGTTATATTGAAACTCGGGTTCGGGCCAGACCTGTAGATGATGGGCTCGAACCGGGTAAGTCTATAAAATTTCGGCCTGTGCAGACCTATAATCCAAAAGCAGTTCAATAAACAGAATTAAAACACAAACCCTTTCTTTCTTTGAATGGCATTGCAACGCATGCCGGGTACTCACTAGTATAATATATTTTTGACTTCATTTTTATGTTCTGCGCATTGCAGTACCTTTATAGTACAACAGTGGCAACTGTAAAATTCAAGCAAGGCATTTTAAGTCAGGTTCAATTCTAAATATAACATAATTTTGACGACATGTACTTATTGTACTTCCATGCGCATCGTGGATGTTTTATTGTAAACAATGACAGATGTGAACTTTATGCACGGCACACTTATTTATACATTGTAATAATTATCATTTTTTAAAACCATATCCGATTCATTACTTTGTTGTAAAAACTGTCTTCTTGTTCAAATTTCAATTTAATTAGTTAAATATCAAACGTTTCTCATTCAAAATTACTTAGAGTGTTGCGAGTATTGTCAGTTCAGAGTTCATAGTAATTGTCAATTTTCTTATTACAAGAGACTATAAAAGACGTTTTGAAATAATATTCGTTGAAGTGGCATTTACGTGGTCGGAGTTACAAGAAATATACAACAGATATAGCAGATATAACAAATATAGAGCCACACTGATACCTGAGTTAAAATTTCGAGAATTGCCTTAATCCTTATTTTGTAAACACCACATTAACAGAGTGGCGAATTGCCGCTTTCCAACTTCTTTTGGAATTACCAGTGATTTTACAATTATAATAGCATTGTGGGTTTCGACGGGATGCAATTTGACGAAAGGGTAAATATATTGCATTCCGTCGAAACCCACAATGCTATTATAATTGTAAAATCACTGGTAATTCCAAAAGAAGTTGGAAAGCGGCAATTCGCCACTCTGTTAATGTGGTGTTTACAAAATAAGGATTAAGGCAATTCTCGAAATTTTAACTCAGGTATCAGTGTGGCTCTCAGACGTATAATATCTTACCTCGTAAATAATATTTGTCGTATTTGTATCTTCTATATAAACGTTAGACACTGTTTACTGTCTGCCAGTTCGAGTCCATTCGTGTGCTCCAATGCCTGAAGATGCCGAAAGGCGAAACCCGGGTCGTTAGTGACAAAATACATGGAAGTGTGCAAAATCTCAATAATCCAAATTAGATATATACATAATTATATAGACATATACATGTAAAAAAGCTATACTACTATAATATAAAAGATATAATTAAAAAAGCTGTTATCAAACTCAGGTTGTTACATTTTTTATTAATAAACGTACGTTATTTTTTGTTCATAATGCGCAGTAGCTGAGAAAAACAGGTTGTTTGAAAAAATTGGAATATTTACGGCTTCAAATTGAATAGTCGAATGCGCCGAATTTCAGTTTTCCAAAAAAAATGTTAGCGTATTATTAAAGAATAGATTTAAAGCATCTGTTGCAGTTTTTAGTAATGAGTTCATTTATTTATTTTATTTGCAGTAAGTTAATATTATTATGTCTACAAATGTAGGGAAAAAAGCATTAAAATATGCAAATATGAATTATTGAGATTTTGTACATCCCAGGTTTCGCCTTTCGGCATCTTCAGGCATTCGAGCACACGAACGGACTCGATCTGACAGACAGTAAACAGTCTCTAACGTTTATATATAAGATACAAACATGACAAAATATTATTTACAAGATAAAGTTTTATAAGTCTAGGAACTACACTGTTACCTGAGTTCAAAATTTCGAGAATCGCCTTAATCCTAGTTGGTAGCACAAACGCATTAACAAAGTGGCGAAATGTCGCCGTCCAACTAGAGTCAGAATAACCAGTGATTTTACAGTTATAATAGCATTACGGGTTTTAAAATTCAATTGTACATGCATGTACAAAATCTCAATAATTACAATTTGATATTGAAATTCCGTCAAACACCCTCAGTCGATGTCTTAAATTATTAAAATATGCATTTAGTGAGGATTCATACAATATGTAGTTTTTCATTATGTATTATGTTTACCAGTACTAAACATAATACTATGACCCTGAAGATAAACACAATATCAAAGATTATAGAAACCGGATGAGATAAACTTTGGCATTTAAATTTCAATCGTCATTTGCCGTTGGTGTTTATGTTTATACATTTAAACTTCTGTAATATTCCGTATCATTTCGATGGAAATATTCGCTTTTCTGGGTAAATAAATCCACAGAATGGTAGCCCTTATTCAAGATTCATCCCACTCAGCCCCGCAATATATTCTTGACAGTAAATTGACCGAGATGATGCTGAACTATCTAAGCGTGTTGACAGTTATGTGTAAACGGCTTTCCAATGGCTACAGAATGCCACTGCGAGTAATATTACGTGCTTTGAAGAATCTTGATTTAGGAGATTTAAAAATATACAATATTTAACTTTGGAGAATTTGTTTATTAGTGTTATATATGAAGAATAAATAAAATATATTTTTTTTAAAACACAGTTAGAAACACTTCTTATAAACTATGATTATGAAAAGCACAGCTTCCGAAATTATTTTAAAATGATGAAATGGAGATATGCCATAAAACGTAGTTTTTTTATTAGAATTCCCTATGGATTTAGTTTTATACACGCCACATAGAACTCATAGAATTACTTATTTCAACAATATATATTATATTGGCACAAGAGCTTGTTGTGTTTATGTCAGTGATAATAATGAAAATGTAATGCGGACTAAATGATAAGTACTAAACCAAACACCCAATGATCCATTTAGGGACTTTTATTTATATGATATAACACCCTTAAGAGGGGTAAAAATGAATATAACTATTTGTGTCTAAGGGTATAGAGGAGGAGGAGTGTTGTAGAAGTCTAAAAAACTAAATCAAATGTAAACTTATGTTTTCAGAGATTTAATAAGTCAATAGTTTGACCAAATATGTGTCATGATTTAATCAGAAGGTTTAAAGATTTTGTAACAAAAAAGTTAGAGTTGGGAGCTTTGAAAATATCTCAAACCTACATGATCTTAGATAGAAATTAAAAATTGTTGAAGATTACATAATATACTGCGTAACCCTTCGTTCAGAGTAAGTTGCCACAATCATCTTACTTTTATAAATTTAATAAATGTTTGTAACATTGTTTGTTGAACAATGAAAAGTATAATTTAAAACATTGACTGAGGGTGCTTGATGGAATTTCAATATCAAATTTGGATTATTGAGATTTTACACACTTCCATGTATTTTGTCACTAACGACCCGGGTTTCGCCTTTCCGCATCTTCAGGCATTCGAGCACACGAATGGACAAACCCGGGTCGTTAGTGACAAAATACATGGAAGTGTACAAAATCTCAATAATCCAAATGAAAAGTATCTCAATGCATTCTGTTTATTGTAGCTCAGCTATGTATTAACAACATTATTATACACTACACACAATTGTGCTATTTTGAAAATAGGAAGTAAGTACATTGATTGCAAGTTTTACACAAGAAAGCTTCCTTACTCCTCAAAGAAAACTGTGATTATCCAAATAGGATGCTTGAGTCGCTGGGTCACTAAACACGCTCCCGAAGGTTTTTAGTGTTTTGAGTAAATCACGAAAAACTGTAATGGGCAGTATAATACTTTTAAGTTATTTTGTGTCTTGCGGTGTATAAGGAAAAGTAAAATATTCTTTTACACTGTCGTTTTTTCGGAGCTCGTCGACCATGTAAAACTAGGATCGAGATTGTGTAAAAAAACGACATTTTTAAGTTTGGAGAACTTTTGAATATCGAGCAGGAGACGAAATAAGAAGAAATTTTAGACTGGAAAAACTGGAAAAATTGATAAGTTTATCGATAGAGCACATACGTACATTAAAAACTTATTTTATTGAATAATCGCCAGGAACGTGTTTAGCGATTCAACGACTCATTTATAAAAGAGTGATTGAATCAAATGTTTTTGAATATTTAAATTAAGTTGAAATTAAAGTATACACTGTTTATATCAAAGCCATTAATTAAGTTGCAATATGTTGAGTACCATTGATCCAATATACGGTGTTGGATTACTTTTGCTCGGCAGTGGTTACACTGCCTGGCTGTAATCTCCACACCGAGGAAGCAAAACAATACAATAGTTTGTTGTTCGCGGAATATTAATTATTTAGTTTACGGTTCTCAATTACATTCATCTGTCTGTGCGGGGCCTTAGCTCAACTCAAGCCGAAGAATTAAATATGGCACTCACTCCAAACATGTGGTGCGCATTAAAACATATCAGTTTACACTATTTTTAATAGATAGGAATTCAGTATTTTTTTGTTATCTAATCTTGTATTTGTTAATTAGAAACAATAAAAAAACTTTTTTTTAAATCTATTGTGTTAGGTCACTACAAAAACATAAATTGAGGTATGGGTGTATATTTTATATTTGTCCCTTGGCAAAAAACTTGGAATTCGTCATGTTTTTAGATATTTATGTTCCACTAAAAATTTAAATCTTCTTAAAAGCACGTAATGTAAAAATTATATAATTTTTACATTGTGCATGCAAGTGTGCTTGATGAAAATTCAATTGATTCGTTATAATGCATCATAAAGTCTCGACCATGACGAAATCGAAACACCTGCAATGAACGACAAAACGTATAAAAGAGTAAAGTGTCTAAGATTGTCCACAATATTTACAATATTAACGGTAATATAATGTTTTTCGCAAGCACATTTTTTGACTTCTAACTAAGTGGTGTTAAAACAACAAAAGCAAACAGAAAACTTGAAAATCTCCGGAAGTTCTAACAACAATGGGTCGCGGATTTGAATTGTTTCAACCGAGAAAACACTCACCAACACTTGGGATTGCTTTCTCCACTAAAGCTTTTCAAAGTTGGGGCCCGGAATAATTATAGCATTCACTGGTTCTTGGGAAAATAACTGGCCAATATGGAAGAATTTTACGAATATTACTATAAAGTACACTGTAAGACATTAAAATGAATACGGTGATATTTTTTAATGTATAAAATATGCTTGCTTTTTGAAAAGCAAACGTTCTTGTAACCAATTAAACGGGACACGTGTCTTACTCCCTTAGAGAAAATCCAAATGAGAGTTTTTCAAACTAGGGATTCAAAGGAAATAAGAGGAAAGGCAATGGTAGACTTTCTCAAAATGAAATATAAACAAATACGAATTTCTTTATATAAAAAATTAGTAACTACTAATACGATGTATTTATTACCAGAATAATTATTTAATGCATACATACCGGAAAAGCATAAATAAATTCCCTTTTATGGCTTTCATATGAATCAAATTTTTTTATATAAAATTATAGCAGTCAACAGTTGAAAAAAACTGACGATGAACAAAACCGGTGCAAATCAAATAAAATTATCGAATCAATTCAAAAAGTTTCATTTTAATAAATATGATGTCTTTTCACCAAGAATTATTGACCGTTGTTAACACATAATAAGAGAGGCAACTATTTTGTCATTTAAAATATTAGACAATTATTTTATCAATTATAAATATATAGGCCTTGCGAAATTGGAATGACGAACATTTAGCCGGATATTGATGTTATTAGGAGACGCAAGAAGATTGGTGGAATATTGAAAATTGAATACATTTACTAGAATTCATGTTTTAACTTACAAATTTAACATCGTATCAGTTAGAGCTGTTTGATGAATAAGTTATATACTGATTTTTATATGATTTACTTCGGTCGCTTTATATTTTATTATTAAAAAATAATTAATTATTATGAATTGATTTTTTTTCAGTATTTAAAAAAATACAGTTCAAAAGGTGTAACTGATTTCAAAAGCGGAGAAGTATTTAAATAAAATATTCTTGTAAAAAAAAATGCATATGTACAAAAACAGTTTGAAAATCATTCGTTTATTTAAAATAAATCGATGTAACCATTTTGGCCATTTTTATTTTTTGAAAAGTTGTGAAATGTATTATGCTTTTAGGCTGTAGACTGATAACCTACAAGTTTCGGATTAAAAATTTGTTGCAAATGAAATGAATTGATTTGGAAAAAAAATATTGAAAATGTCTACGTTTATAGCTTTCTTCAACAGAAAATAATCAGTAAAGTAATAAGACTTAGTTAATCAAGTCTTTCAATTTTTGAATTAATTCAGTTTGAAATAAAAGAATTTCGGAAAAAATCTCTAAGTGTTCGACTTTCATTTGAATATATTTGGTTGGCTGAACATGTTCATTTCGATAAATTTCCCATGGCAATCATATAATTTTTTTCATAAGAAAGATTTCTGGAGTAAATTTTAATTGCACCCAACTATTCTAGTAAGAGAGTTTAATTAAAGAGTCCTAGGTTAGAGATTCCTTTCTGAGAATTTAATTTGAATTTGAAATGAAGACTGGAGGCTTTACTCTATTCTAGCTTCAAAGACGTCATGCGGACAGTACATTGTAGTACAAAAAAAGAAAGTAGAAATATCTCTAAAGAAGAAATGAGAAAATGAATTTGTTAGATTTTCACGACACTTATCAAGGGAAGCGGCAGTTGGCAGTGGATATGGTAAAAAAAGTAATGTTTTTAAGGACAATTAAAATTATATGAACTTGTGACGATATATTTTAATTTTTTTTTTAATTAAACAGAATTTGTTATGTACTACATGTGAAAGTAGTACAAAATAAATTGATGCCTTTGCACTTAGAGTTAACAGTTTAATAGTGATAAATTTTCGCATCGAAATAATAAGTTTAGTTGTGTTTTGCGATAGCGGAGTGGGGTTTTTCCCTTTTCGGAATTGCAGTCAAGCGTTGAAATCCTCTAATTCATACCATTATAAAATATTTTTTAATCTATTTAAAGATTAAAATATGAGAAAAAGATGGAGATGTCTAGGTTTTTTTTCATCCCCTCACATCCACTTTATCTTCTCCTGAAAATAGTGCATGGAATCTAAAAACACGTTCCCAACAGCATCGAGCCATCCTTACTCTCTTTCAAAAGGGAAGCTGAGCGTCCGACTTACGGCCGGTTGTCGTAAAAGCATTGTGGAACAAAGTGTTTGATTGGGATTCCATGCGCCCAACATTTAAAATGGCTATGTCAAGTAAGTTCAAATACTGTTTTTTGATAATCCTTCCGTTTAAAGAAACGACATTTTAACTACGCATATTGTATTATCGGTCTCTATCTCTATGGCCTAGAGGTAAGAGCTTTTCTCTAGCAATTAGATCGATTTGGTTTTAAGTTCAGAAGCAGAAGAATTTGATTAAAACAGTAGTCATCATTCATGTTTAATGATCAGAACATTCATACAAAATATTTTTATAAATGTTAGTGGATGATACATATTAATTATTAAAGACGGTAAAAAGTTTTGTCGTCAAATTTTTGTTTTAGTTAACCGTTTGCTTGTGCACTAAAAAGTTGAATAACACACTAAAATTTGCCCCTTATTGTTTTTTTAATATCTTTTGTGACTCGTAAAGAGTGACAAAAATTCTTTAAAAATATTGTCTCTTAGGGTTACATAAAAATATACTGTTTTGTGATTTTAATTTAACTAAATATTTAATTTATTGTCTCGAGTTTGTTAGAGGTTATTTAGAGTTTATAAGTGGAAAATCATCTATTATTATACATTATAAGTATCACGCAGATGTTAAAATATTTTTGATACACGTATATAAATATACAAAAAAAATTTTCTATTAAATTTGAAGTTATAGGAAGATCAATAAAAGTATGAGAAATTGTACGTATTAACGCTTTATCCTCAAAAATTAATTGAATAAAAAAACCTGAAATGAGGTCCACCTGCGTTTTTATCTTACAACTTTTGACAGTCTCTATAAAAAGAACTTCTCATGAATACAGCAAATAAAAGAAAATTTTCGCCATAATATCATTTACGTCGATTTGACGTAAAGTAGATTAATAATGTAAAAATAGTAAATATTAAGTTTCAAAAAAAATATATAAATGTAGTTGAAAACTGTTTCGGCATCACGTCATGGTCAGAACTATGAAGAAACAGCTATAATCTATATTTAATACTTTTTCTTCGAATAAGTATTTTGATATTTTATCTAATGGTATTCCTAGTAAATGCCAATCAATTTGTAGATTAAGTTGAGAATTATTTATACTAAGCTGTGATAAATGTTATATTTCATGATTTATTGAAAGTGAGAAATATAATTTTAAAAAATTGACATACGAGCACTCGTATTTGTTTTTTAATTTTACATTTTTAAGTATTATTTCAATTGGTAAATGGTTTCCATGCATTGCGTTCAAATATTATTAAATCACGAACGGAATAATAAACTGATTTTTTCAAATGTTAAAATTTATGCTGCAGGTTTTATTTGCCAGGCATTTCAGCTTTAGGGTTAAGCCACGCGTTAAAAACAAAAACACACCTAAATCACATCAACGGCAATAACATACCAATCCAGCCACAATACGTTTGTGGAAAGCTAGGCGTGCGCGATTGGAGTGCACCAGACGCAAAAAGGTTGCAACAATAATTCAAGTTTAGAGTAAATTTACAATTCGATGCGATTCATTGGCTATGCTGAATTTATTGGATAAAATTACACAGAAAAGGACTCGCAAACTTTATTAACATTTTTTTTCGTTCAATGGGTTGTATTTTTAATCATCGGTTTATACGGATGAAAAAATAAAATATTTTACCTATATAAACGTTTGAGCATGAATGTAAAAGATCGTTCCTTTCATAAAAAGTATTTTATAATTTATTCATTTCTTCGAATTGAAATATCATTTAAATATCGATTGCTAGGGTGAAAAATCACACAAGGGAAGATCTTCATTTTCTTTTAACTTTACCTATATTCACACATGTGACCAAACATAATACATAGTCAAATACTATCATAATGCATAGTAAGCGACATTAATCATTAATAAACGAAATATTGTTCTTAAAATACAGTGGGGAATAACCACATAAGTCAGACTTATGTCATCAGATACTCGACATAATTTTGTTTCAAGCAGTGTTTTGTGACTTATTTGTTAAATTGTATTCAGAATACTCTCGAGGTTCTCATGTCTCTTCTACAAACCGGATGGATTCCATCGCCTTGGAAGGCCGATGATGACCATCAATAAGATGTACTCGACGTAACTACAGGACGCTGGGATGACCTGGGAGGAAGCAAAAAGACTGGCGAGGGACAGAGAATCTTGGAGGAACAATGTGATGGTCAGATGCTCCGAATAGGAAGCGGATATGATTAAAAAACAATGCCAACCTAAATGATGAATTGATTTTTCACTTTAAAACAAAAATGTTTCATTGTTAACTAACTAAAAAGTGGCTGTTTCTATTAAGGCACGTTGTATAAATTAATTATATATCTTATGGTAACTTTATTGTGTAATGAAATATAAAGCATTCAACGATAAAATACTATTACTCAAAAATTTCAAATCGTTTTTTCTTACAGACAAATGCTAATGAATCATTATCAAAAAACGAGATCACAAATATAATATAGTGCCGACCCCAAAGTGCTTATTTTGATTTTTAATAATATACCAGTTGTCCGGGACTGTTCGCTGGTAATATGTTATTGCTAATAACAGTCAAAGCTTACTGTTGCGTTTTGAATTTGACTTGCGTGATCACAGTCAGATGACTGGAGGCTGATTCTAATAAGGACAACAACAAGGGGCATCATTTGTATTGCCCGTAGTTGTATTCTAGTGCAGCGGTGGGCAAACTTTTTGGCTTACGGATCGCTAAATTCATAATTTTAATCCAGCCGACCACTAACGGGTCTTTTGTGTTAAATATTATATATTGAAAAAAAAGTGATCAGAGAAGACATAAAATGCACCTACTTCATAAAATAAACTGTTAAATTATAAAAGCTTTATTAATGAAACAAAAATTGTTACAAAAAAACAATAAAAATATGGTTGAAATATATAGATTTCTTTAATTTAAGACATCGACTGAGGGTGCTTGATGGAATTTCAATATCAAATTTGGATTATTGAGATTTTGTACACTTCCATGTATTTTGTCACTAACGACCCGGGTTTCGCCTTTCGGCATCTTCAGGCATTCGAGTCCATTCGTGTGCTCGAATGCCTGAAGATGCCGAAAGGCGAAACCCGGGTCGTTAGTGACAAAATACATGGAAGTGTACAAAATCTCAATAATCTAAATTTGATATAGATTTCTTATGTGGTGGATTTTCCGGCTTATTTGAAATAAAAAAAATGTTTTTGTCTCCAATGATGTAACTGCATGTACTTCAAGACTATAGAGGGTCCGATTTATTGTTCAGTTCACGCTTAGATGAAGTATTATTATTGCTATTACTGTTTCCATCATCTTTTGTATTACTAAAGAAACGCAAAATATTCTATTGTTTCTTTTCCATTCTTCATGTGTTTAATATATTTGAATATAAAAGAAAAGAAGTTCGCTATTTAGTACAATAAATGCTACATAAAAGAAAATATTCAGACCCTATCTTTGTAATCCAAATATATTGAATCCTAATATATCGAATATATTTTATATTGAACTCAACACGTCCTTAAACCGCACTTTTATCACGCCAACTAAAGTATTATGGCATGTAACAAGTTCGAACGCAGTAGAACGAGCCCATGAAGGATGTAAAATAATGCGAGAGTGAGACAGAACATGTGGAATGCAGTGAATTAGACGTGTTACGAGATTTAAATGATTTTTTTGAATTGGTTTGCTTTGGATTGGAAAATTCAAATAATGTCAGATTTCTCTACGGACCACAGAAATTTTATCGCGGACTACCACTTTGACTATCGCTGTTCTAGTGCACATGCCTTAAAGATACTATATGTGACATCTCTGTTATTGTCATGACAACCCAAACTATGTTAAAATCGCATTATTATTGTTGAAATATAATTATATTGATAATAATAAAATATTTAAAACGAAATTTTTGTTTGCATTTTTGTAGTCATAATAAAGTTTACGGACTCAAAAAATGGAGCGGAAAATTATCTATCATTAAAAAAAACCAAAAATGTTCATATCCTTAAAGAATTATCACTGAAAAAATACCTCAACGATTTTTATTTATATGGCTGACGTATTATTGATGAACCGTTTAAATTGATTATTAAAACAATAATACTCGGACAATGCTCTTTTAGTGACCTTGTGATTTTTTCTAATAAAGTACGCTTTTTATTGAGAATTTATAACATAAAACGGTTTTACTTAAAATAACGTAGACTATTATAATCCTGGATATTGAAAGAAAAACAATTTCTTTTTACTAAGCTAGCAGACTAAAAGCGAAATTTAGTCTGAGACGATTAAGTCTTATATTTATTTAGATATTCTTCTAGCAGATTTTTAAGCGATATTATTAATCTTTATTTATTTACAATAAATTAGGCACACTAGTTTTCAAATAGAATTTTATGCAAGATTTTGATTCCAGATGAATGTAGGTAGTTTAGTGACTAACGATTTGTATTAACTCCCTGGCTGCAGATATGAGCCTTCTCATTTTCAAAAATATGAAAAACGAATACATTGTGTTTTATTTTGAAAACAATTAAATTTTCATTCATCATTATAAATACCTATTTTACTAAAATCAGTATTGTTTATAAAATGATATCAAATTTTCAGTAACATATTTTTTTTATATTAATATTTATTTACAATTCCAAAACAATTGGAGCAAAGACAAAGGTGCAAAGTGAAAACTACGTACAATGGCGATTAAGCACAGTTTTCGAACATAATAATATAAATATGTTAATCCATGTTATTAAAAAAACGTAAAATTTCAAATATTTTCAATTAATGATCTAGATCATTTTGAAATTATTGTGCTAATAGTCAAGAGAGCGTGTCCAAAAAAATATCAGCTGGCTCATATAAAACATCACCTTCTAATAAATTTACGGTTATGACAGTAATTAATTTAGATATAATTAAGTTAATATGTACTTTTTATCTTACATCACCACCAGAGTCATATAATTCTTGATATTAATTGTCTTAATATCATATTATGTTGTCTATGTCATCCTTTAAAATATTGTCGTCTGTGCATTAAGGACATAGGTGTGATGATTTTTGTGAATTGAAGTTTTTCTAATATTTCTACGGGATTTTCTTTCGAGAAGTTGACATTCTTTCTACCATTTTCTACTTCCACCATATTTTAATTGTGACACCGAAATACGAAAATAGCATACGTCTTATAGTCGAAAAAATAGGTATATTATTTTACCAAAACATATCAATATTTCGTTTGTAAAATTGAGGTTAGATGAAAATCGCACTTTACTCAAAATATTATTTTAGGTCTATAGTAAGTTAGTTATGAAATCTATCTGTTAAATTAAATAAATAATAATGTTTATTTTCTATGTTCAGAAATTGTGTATTTATTATCATGTGTAATTAATTAAATTATTGAGCAGTGATTCGGCAATAGTGGATGCAATCGTAATACTGCAAACACATCAATAATATTTTTTATTTAATTGAACATTCTGTCAAATATGTTTTTTTTTGTTTCGATGTAAAATATTATTCATCAAATGAAACAACACTCGCGATCGTTGAGCGGGAATCAAATTAATTATTTACATTGACATTTTTGTTAGATGTGTCAAAAACAAATGGCTGCCATGTTTTTTTACTCTATACGTACAAAGCAGAAGCGAGCTTAGTGCGTCACGGTTCACCCGCTTTTTATGACTGCTTTAAATCTAGTCTGCCTCTCTTACAACAAACATGCATTTGTAAAAAAGCCCGGTGGGTAAAAGATATTGTCTATATTTTCATAAAGCGAAACAATATCATTAAATGCGCGAGCTAAAAAGATTGAAAAAATATTTTATCAAATTATACAATCAAATCTTTCCAATCGTCCGTAACATTAGTTGCACGTTGTTGTTGTAATTGTCTGATAGAACAATGAATCTCTTTACATATTTTGCAATAAACCATGGTTATTGTTTTATAACATTATGCATATACCTATTGATATCTTTTTCGTAAAAGTCGTATATAATTAATACGCATTGCTTAAAAACTGAACCTTCCATCTTCCTTTGTTTAATTTTAACGTTTGTTTTTGATTTCACTATTTACAAGTCTAAATACAGGTATTGTAGTTTGTTTCGTTCATATATTATTTAAAAATAACCATATTATAGTAATTTTTAAATAAATAAAAATACTCGAATTTTACATTATCCATTAAAACTATGTGATAGCTCAAAGAAGATACCTCGTATACTTTGTTGAGAAATTTCATTTTTTCAGCGATAAGTTTCCATGTTTAAATTACGTATATCTCCGGATGTTAATAAATTGATCTCAATTAAGTTTTTGTTACTGTAATTGAAATATTAAAATAAATAAACATCTATTTTGACGTTTAAAAGGTAATGCTTTGCTTTATTGAAGTGAATTAATTGAAAACTTTAAATTTTATTGATTCTACTTCAAAAAAGTCGTATTAAAGCTAAAATTTAACTTCCACTCCAGCTTTCCAATTGTCATAAATTATTCATAAGACCTAATTTTGACAAGCAGAAATTGAAGTGACATGCCAGAATTTCCAGTGGCTTTATGTTCTTCTAACAAATTTTCTAGGTAAATTTAGCAAAAACAACTCACGGATAGTAGTCATATATTTAGGACACTCGTATTTTTTATAAAAGTCTTAAATGAGTAGTTGCTAAATATTCAGCTGCAAAAATACGAAACAAAATCGTGTTTTGTACATAAGATTACTTCATAAATCCTCTTTGAATGGACAACCCAAAGTAGAATTATGCTGTAGCTGCAAAATCTACTTATTTTGACAAATCTTGTTACTAATAAGGATGCTTTGAAATTATAATACTTGCTGTAACATTTTGATCTGAAACTTTTGGGCAATTTACTTCTGCATTGTTGGGACAGTGGCTTCAGATTACTCTGCTATATAATGAAGACTTAAGTTTGACTTAGGATTCTTGGGGATCACTCGTTGGAAATGTTTGAAAGACCAACATATTTCAATTAAGGCTTATAACGTATTAGTATAACTGAACGTAACGATGTGTTAAATACCGATTTCTTGATTTTGTCACACTGTTTGAGCGCGTGAATTTTCGGAATTTGAGAAATTAAATTAAGTATGTCATTCTCTGAACAAATTAAAATTTTGTACAATTTTGCCTCGCGATAGATACAAAAATGTCACATTCCTCTAAGGTAGTGGTGGGTAATCTTTTTACTCAAATAGCTTACTAATAAAAAAGGGCCTTATATTATTATGATGGTAATAAATGATATTATCAAAATTTTGCTGGATTATATTAAAAATTAAACGAAAATCTTTTTGAAAAATATTAAAATATTAAAGCACGCTTTACGTCTATCTTCTCGGGACTCGACGGCCACTGTTCTAGGAAATGAGGTTATTACGCCTGGCGAATGTAATTTATTGATTTTGCGTGAGATTAATTAGTAGGACGGTTGATATGTTTTGTGTAAACTTAAAATAAGCATTCATGTAAATACTTTGAGCATTTATGTTCGCGATAAATTTCGGCAGAGAATCAAACTGTTAATGACGTTCCAACATTAGTTTAACACAGCATTTATGGCGATTTAAGAGCCTGCACAGAATGGTTTCTAAACATCACACCAGCTGTTGTGGAGTGTCATCAGGAAAGGGTTCAAAACGTGCTTTACACCTTTCATAATAATATGTGCCAATTCGACGTATCCACAAACTTAATAATGATAGAACCAAAATTTTAACGCGTAATTAAACTTTGTTGTGAGATGTGTCAAAAGAAATATGCTGTTTCACGCATTTATATATATTTATTAAATACCTCGATATCCAAGCTAGACAAACGCCACATTCCACGAAAGATATATTTTCATTGTTTGTGGTATCAGAATCAGAATATGGCGGTTTCATATAGATTTTTGAGTTTAGAGTTCGTATATAATTTCAATAGCGGACGCTAACATTCCATCTTCACATTGACCAATCACAAAGCTAGAATTTACTTTAAAGTGTCATGGCTGCCGGGCTTGATGCAATGAGGAATATGTATGAAATGAAAAATCACCTCTGCTGAACATTTTAGTAGATGGCTTATGACGTACTTTGGTACCAATGTACTCATATATAGGGGAAATAAATCTGGAAAATTTATCAAATTAAAATACGCACACAATTATATAAATATAATGTCATGAGTCATGAGCTTGTTTTTGAAGATACCCAAGCCTCCTTCGACTAACTATTATCCCTAGCAACCAGCTAGTGAAAACGTTTGATTCCCGTCCATAAATTCAAAATTAAAATATAATATAAACGATTGAATTGTTAAGTATAGTTTATCTATATATATATATATATATATATATATATATATATATATATATAAATGAATGTCTGTTTGTTGGTTTGTCCGGATCTTATAGGCTCCTAAACTACTCAACCGATCGCGACGAAACTTTCAGGAAGGACTTATTGTGATCATGCCGGGAAATATTATATAAAATAAATGTTTGTTTGTCCTTTACGCGTTCCTTTACCATTCATACGATTTCGATAAAACTTCGGTGAGTTGTTGTGCACACACCCGTGAAGGGTTCTGAAGAAAAAAAATTGAAAATCTAAAATTGAAAAAAATAATCAAATACGTACATACAGCGACATCTAGGAAAAACCTTCTTATTTATTCGTGTACGCACCAGACGAAAAAAAAATATTGCGCTATAACAAGTGTGATATTGAAACTCGGGTTCGGGTCGGGCCAGACCTGAAGATGATGGGCTCGAACCGGGTAAGTCTATGAAATTTCGGCCTGTGCAGACCTATAATCCAAAAGCAGTTCAATAAACAGAATTAAAACACAAACCCTTTCTTTCTCTGAGTGGCATTGCAACGCATGCCGTGTACTCACTAGTTGTAAATAAAAAAGCTTGTAACTTTACGATAGAGTAATTGTCCGTTACTGTTCTCTAAGGTATCAACGGAAATTAGTATTAAATTTCTATTACCCATAGCGTTAATCCAGTGCA
This sequence comes from Himalopsyche phryganea, assembly GCA_022494535.1. Lineage (NCBI taxonomy): Eukaryota > Metazoa > Arthropoda > Insecta > Trichoptera > Rhyacophilidae > Himalopsyche > Himalopsyche phryganea. The sequence continues at coordinate 1,373,667 of JAGVSL010000035.1, read as the reverse complement.
AAGTGCCCTTCAGTTACGTTAGTTGACATTTGTGATGTTATCATAGCAACGTAAATTACTTTAATAAGTCGTGCTGTTGTCGGTTGCAATAATAGAGACGCGAAATAAAAAAATACATAAATATCAAAAATAATAAAATCGTAAATTGCGTAAGCATTTTTGTATTTATAATATAGTTAGTTACTCTACTCAAAAGATACGGCCAAAAATAGCTAACCATTTAAAACGGCCTCAAACTCACCGAGAATCAAGAAAAAGTCTACTTGACGTTAAAAATATACTACGAAATACCTCTTAAGATTTTAATACATATATGATTTGCACATAATATTTGAACTAATATTAAATTCATTTTTATCGCAAAATACATTCTTTATTATGAAAACGTTTATTTATGTCAAACATAAAGCTCAGATGGCGTTTGCTTCTATGGACACTTAAAATGACTTAATTAAAGATTTGAATGGAAGTTTTCTTCTACAATGCTTACGCGTTAGAATAATAATAGTTCAGTCCTCTTTTGTAATATCAAAGAATAAAATTGTACGTATTGTTTTTTCAATGGCTAATGTTTATATAAAACTGACATATTTAATAACGTAAATATTATATAATATACATTATTATAATGAACATTCGAAAATATAGATTTTACGTATATATATGCGTTTATTCATAAATTGACATTTTAAAAATAATCGCGGACAGACTTACATTATGGAAATAGAAGGTGTGCTTTGTCAAAAAGGGCATTTGAATATGCATATAACGCATCATACCGCGAGTAAGGTGCCTTTACTTATTAATATACAGTTATGCTTTAGTTAAAAAATATTTAAAAAATAGGAAGGACTGCTATCATATCTAAATAGAATTTTGTGGTTTTAGAAACGGATTCTAATATTAATGTTACTCGTTGAATTATACGACAGTAAGATATATGTAAATACTATCCAACTGGGGATTCAATAGCGGATAGATCGTTTTCTACCAGCCTACGGCTGCTGGAGCTGGAAAGTTTTCGAGGATTTTAATAATACGATATAACGGTGTTTAGCAATTTAAGTGTTAAAACTAAAACGAGATATTAAAGCGTGATAAGTGCTCGAGGCAAACGTTTTATACGAGTCAATCGATTGTTAAAAGATGTCCCCAGAAGAGTTGAAAAGATAGGCGAATGAAACACGAAAACATTTTGTGGTGACGGTGTTTAACCACGAATTGGCGATAAATTTATAGGTAGTAAAATTGGGGCCCGAGGGTATTTAAACCAAGGGTAGACCGTTGTTTTTTGGTTAAGTTAACCTACATAAAGTGTTACCACTAGATCTTTGATAAGTTTAAATACTGGCAAGAGATGTAGAGTTCGTTATATAATTGTTATTGGCAGTGAGATATCGCTAGTTTCTGCATATTTAAATTAAAGTTATATTGTTTGCTTGAACTTTAATTCCTTATAGAATTCTATACAATCACACACATATTTACTGTATAAGTCGTTAAAATGAACGGTTGTTCTTACCATAAGTTGTTAAAATTTTAAAACAGTTTTCATGTTCTCTTGGTGCGTTTTTTATCGAGGGTCAGCTACGACATTGAGGCACGGCTTTATATATTGGGCCAGTCGTATTAGTAACTACCAAGAGAATCTCTTTATACCAATACCACCAATAAGGGAATAGTATTTTCAGTTGTGGAAAACTTTATCGAAATATGCGTTTCTGTGCTTGATAACCACGAGCAGTACAATATAATATCAGTATTTATCTTCGTCGCATTTCTTTATTTCTGAAGATCGCGATCATTATGGATAACTTCAGATCTCTAGATCAGTTGTATTAGTAACATTTTTATTCCTAGTGATTTTCTTCACTTGGCGAGTGTCAACAATTTGGTACTGCGTAAAACTTTGTGTTTTTGTTGTTAATGTTTTAAGCTCTTTATTGAATGTCATAGTAAAAGCAGAAAAATAGTCAGGCACATTGAATTTTATTTACCAACACCAATTTAATGGAAATTTGAAATAGCCAAATTTGTCACTAACATGCTTTGAGCTAAAATAGGCAGTATGTATGAACGACTATTATGAGGTAATACTTTTCCTTCAATTTTGTAATGTTTGTACTTAAAGCCGGTCCCGTACCCGAGTGGTCAGCGCTTTCTAGCATTGTTCATATTCAGTTGCGGTGTCTGCGAGCTCGAATCCTGCAAGGACTGTTTCATACATTCATTTTTCAGTCGCTTTAGATTTGTGTAAATGCATGGATATATTTGACTTTTATATATTTTTCAACGCATCTGGTTCTAAAAACAGAGCACATGGAGAATAGTTAAGTACTATTCCATTCCTTGTACCCATTATTTCATCGTTATATTCTCCGAAAAAGAGAGGCTTTGTGACTGAATAATAACCGGTTCTAATAAAAAGAAATTATGTGGAGCATACATTTAGAGTGAAAAGTTTTTCTTTGTTTTACTTACCTTTGAATTTATATAAATATATCGATTTCATTTTATGGATTCTAAAATTTATGAAATTCTCTCCTTACCTCACTATTTATAGAAGTAATACTTTTTGAATAAAAAAACGCTGTCACTGTTAACAATAGTCAAGGAGTGTATTAATTTTAAATTTTAAAATCACATGAGATAAACTTGATGAGAATTTTTAAAATCACTTGAGATCAACTTGACGAGAAAAGACCCACGGCCAAGATTGCAATTATTAGAATGAAAATAAAGAAAATATGGACATTGCTGTGACTTGAAACCACGCTCATTTGATCGTTAATGTAAGACTTAGCATAAGACCACGGAAGGTGACAAAATCTAAAAAAAATATTGTAATAGTATTCGATAATATTATCTTTCAAATGCGGCCCTGACGAGGCCGTGAATAATCCACGCTCTAATAATATATGAAGGCAAATTAATCCTCGGCGTCACACAAAACATGCAGAATAATGGAAACGTAAAGCGTAGGTCGCATGTAACAACGGAAGAAAGGTGTAAGGGAGGATATCATTAAAAATCCACCTCCTGTCCCACTGTCTCGTGTAATGCATCAATGTCCATCCCTCTTTCAAAAAGGAAAATGCGAGATTCTCTTGAGTACAGCTTCTGACAACCTTTGTCTTACGATGTACTGAGAAACGTTAGACACTTACGTCATATTAACACTCACCATGCTTTCATAACTGCGATAACTGCCATAAAATATTTTTCGGATACTGTAAGGCTAGGTGGACAACGTTTCAAAAAAATATTCTTATTTCCTGTGATAGACAGCTAACTGCTAGTCATTGTGACATAAATTTATTATGATCAACTGTAGGATTAGACTAAAGTCGTACACATGCATTAAAATTTATAATAAGTTGTTTTTTTGTAAGGAAATATTACGTTCCTTACTCCACGAACGACAATTGTACAAGAGAACATAATTAATATAGTATTATTAATTTTCTTGAAGAAATTCAGTTACCAATTTTTATTTGAGTCTACATTTTTTAATGTTTTTTTTTCAATGAAAGACATAATAGATAAGCGATGGTTTACTTCATAAAAATCAACTTTATGAAAAATCAAAGTCGTATTGAAATACATGTCTTTCTAAATTTTGTAATAAAAACGTATTCTTTAAATTTATTTTACATCTTTCCGGCATATCGACGAGCTTTAAAACTCATTTTCGTCACAAATCAGAGTTTTGAATATGTTTTTTTCAATTATCAGAAAAAATGTATTATAATTTAATTAAAATAAATACAATTTCCACATAACAAAACTGTGCTTTACAGAAAATTTATCCAGCTATCGAACAGTACAAGTCGGTCAAAATGTTAACATACTGACTAATGATTCGTTAATTCTAAATGCTTTCACAAAACTTATGTTGATTATAAAAAAACTATTTTTTATTTGACTATTAATGAAAAACTCTTTTCAAGTTAGGACTAATGAGTATGTTAACAAAAAAAAATATTTGTGGCTGTTATTATAATAAAAGCTATTTTTTTACATGGCGATAAAATCTTATCCCGACATGTGTGAAAAGCTGGTTTTGATGGGCCTTTTTCGTTTCCGAGCGATACCGAGTTGTCAGCCCCAAAAAAGCGGTGTGCCCTGATGCCTAGCATTAATCTCAATCCAGTGAGATGAAATGTAGGTTGGTAGGTAAGTGAGCACAGAGGATACTTACCTACGCGGAGGATTTTTGTTTTAATCCATTTCGAGCCTACGCTACGCCTGGTTGCTTGCGTGGTTTGAAAAAAGGTCATTAGTGAGGCTATAGGAGGCAGAATTTACATTTAATCTATTTGGACGTTTTAAATTATTCCAACAAAGACGATGGAATTGGATTAAATCGTAAAAACAATCTTGAATCTCGCGCCGAAATAAAACAAATGCTCACTTCAATAGAAATTGAATACTAATGTCATCTGACGAATTTACTTGAAAGCTGTCTATTTCAAATAATGTTTCTCAAACGATTTTCTCAAGATGAAAACAAATACGCTTATTATTAATCTTAAAAAACTAGTCTATTCAAATTAATTTATTCCTTAAAGAGGCGAAAAAACGTTGTTAGTATCTCAAGTTGAGACATAGATTTTTTCAGTGTATTTAATATATATTTCAAGTATTTTCATGTCATTGTAAGTAAAATAAACTAGCGAAAAATGGATATTTCTGCACAATGAAACACATAAACTGTTTCGTCAACCGTAGTGTTATGTATACATTTTATAACAATACCGCAAATGAAAGAATCCAGTAATATTTTTTTAAAAAATAAACACGGCTAATTTATAGATTGTCTCTTTCTCAGAATATTTCTTTTGCAGTATTTTGATGTCACATGGGATGAAGAAAGGAATACATACGAGTTGAGAAGAGACATATTTCTCAGTCTTATAACTCTTGACCGGAGCTCGATCACTTGTTTTTAATATTGAATGTTAATAATGGGTTTCTTTATCAGTGCTGCCCATAATTCTTTGGAAATAATTGTTGGACACAATTTTAATTTATTACAGAGTGTACGCCGCGCCGGTACGCTTTGGTCGAATTTGAGTTTTTGGTTCTACCGATTCCCGTCAAGTTTTGTCAAAATAACCGTACAAAAACTGAAGGAGCGCAGAGAAGACCATGAATTATCTACAGCGATGATAAAAATATATGGGTAGACGTGTTTTCATTGTATTCATTTAACTGTCAGGGTATACTTTAAAACGGGTGAAGTGTTTTCATCCTATGATTCATTGACGTGAAAGCATACGCGTGAATATTAGCATGTTTTTGTGTAACGAAAACTTTCCTAGAGTAATAAGATCATTAAATATGTAATGGTGTGTAGTTGTTCAACGGTTTGCCGCACGCCTGTCATTAATTATTGAAACCGAGAAAATCCTCGTGATTTACAGCAAAAGGCTCTGCTTTTCCAGACGACTGGAGAGCGTTCAGCGTTGGAAAATGGTTTAAAGGCAGTGCTTCGTAAATTTTCCAGAAACTTCTCTACCCGAAAATTATATCAACACCTCATTTTAATCAATTTATTCTTAAAATGACCTGTTGAACAAAGGGTATAAGTGTACAATTGCTGTTTTTACACCAGTATTTTTAGAACATACAAAAAGTTGTATATTATTTATTGAATTTCATCATAATAGTATAAAATAGCAGTTTATTTAATTCTACATCTACTTTTGTGACCGTTTAAGCCATTGTGGAAGCTCAATTAAATATAATTAATTTTTACATGTCACACACTTTGATATCAAAATTAAATTGTTAAAATTATATCAAGCACCCTCAGTCGATATCTTAAATTAAATTTCTTCGATATATATACATATTTTTAATGGTTTGTATTGTGCTTAACAAATTCAATATATTGCGATAGTTAAAAGGTATTACACAATCGTTATCTTTTCAATTTGACATTGGGTGTAAGATCTGCTGAATATGTTTATTTTCCTCGACTTCGTTTTGGTTTAATTTTTATCAAACATATATAGCGAATTATTCATTTAGTGAAATGCCATTTTATATTCTTTCTTGGTATAAAGTGTTAAGCGATAAAAAGAATTGCGCAACAGTGTGTGTTATTAACAATTATTGTGTGGCGAGACATAACTAAGACGATGCAAACTCTGTATAATATTTAGAGCCGTTAACGCCGATGCAAGTGCAGTCAGGAAATTCAAACTATGGCCAATATAGACGACGTCAATTCTGGATACGTAATGATATGGTGAATAACAAGTCATCAATGCAAGTGATGAATAAGGCAGAACACAATACGGCCGACAACTGTATAAATTAATGGAAAATCGTAGGTTCAGTAAGTAAGTCAACATCAGGTTAAGACCGATAATCTGTCGCCGCGCCCCGAACTAAAAGCTCTCCAGATCAAAATAATCGTCACTTTATCATCATCCTACACCTAAAGTTAGATCTAGTTTATTATACAAGATTTTGAATCGAATTTCTAAAGTTTGTTCTCGTCAATATTCACTTCTCTTCAAGAATACATTCAAGATAAGACAATGTCTTCATAAAAAAATGATAAAATAACTGTTATTCATTTTGACAACATGATTCTCTCTTTGTTTGAAAGTGAATTGTTGGTTAATTTTGATTCATAATCAAATTCTCAGATTAATGACTTACTAAGTCTTTGTAAAAACCTCTTGAAATACTGCCCGATCGTCATGATTTATTATTATAAAAAGATTTATAGAAGACATCCCAAACCTAAATTTGAGAATCGCTCACAAATGTGTAGAAAATAAAGATAAGGTATATAATACATTGTATATGAGGAAAAGCCCCTGGCTACAAGTGGCTTTTGCGCTCTAACCTATGTCATTAGTCTACATAATGCAAAATACTCAGTGGTTATTCGCAAACGCGTTCCTTTCCTCGTCCACAGTATTTTTCAGATAATAATATCATTGGAATTTTGTCAAACCATCAATATACTTTGATTTCTTTATGTAATTAAAATTCCGCAGACTATTGAAGTGTAAAATTAACGATTTTTTACCGATTATTGTTTAAAATCAATTTGAAATAATTGAATTAATAACAAAACTTTCTCAACACATTGATTATTAACACGAAAAAATGACTTGGTCGTAAAGGCCCATTTAAAATGAAAGGTATTGCATTAAATAAATATAGCGGTTCGTCGGTGTAAAAAAAAACATAGTTATTTATTTACGATTTTGAAACGCAGGTGAAATTACGCTATTATAAGTATAAACAATATTTAGTGACGTGTTAGTTCACATTTAATATTATATATAATATTTTTATAAGCCTGACTAATAATGTATTTATATTTAACTTAACTATGAATATTTTTTATACTATGAATTGTTTCTTTCTTGATCGTTCACCGGTTACAAAATCGTCACCTGAAGCAAATAAGATTCAACTTTTTATATTTGTTCAACTTATTTCTCCCGCTTTTTAAGCAGAACAGATTAGTTAATTACATAATATTGATGAATTTGGTTATTTATAAACATGGTTTCAAATTAGTACTGATATTATCTTTAGAATATGTCCATGAATCAAAACTGAACTTGATTAGTCAAACTAGAAATTAGTCACACCAGAATCTGTAGCATAATTTTTAAGAAATATCAGTTGAACTAAATGTATTGATTGAATTAATGTTTAATTCGTAAAATTTCATTATAATTAGGCAAAAATAGCAAATGCATGTCATATCCGATAATAAATAAAAAATTTAAAAGTTAGGATAGAGTGCATTTAGCACTTTTAAGTTAAGATTTGAGAGAAAGGCACAATTTAAAAATAAAACACTGTTTGTTTTTTACTACTTCCACATTTTTATACAAATAGTTGTACAAAACAAATGTTTTATTTAAAAAAAAACGATGCATTAGTTGAGGTGAACTATTTCGTTGATAAAAAATAAAAACTTTTTGTTTAAACACATTACTGGCGACTTTTCCACCCGTTTAAGTAAAAGTTTAGTGGACTAGTATGATAAGGAATGTGTTAATCACGTGAGAAGTTTTCATAATCCTAGCCAGTTTTACATTATCGACTACAGGAATGTTTGTTAACAAACTGTTGAACCACTTATCTTATTATTAGATATAGCAATGTCTTTAAATCGGAACCTTTACACACACCCTTAATACAAATCTGTTATTTGCATCTGCCAAGGTTGCATTTTCATCAATTTAAAGAAATATAGTGCATAGTAGTAATAATTATTATCGTGAAATTTTTGATAACGAAGCGCGATAATTAAGGAAAAATAATATATTTCAATGTTACAAGATTTTATGTTGTGAAATGAAAAGAATTCAGCATTTCAACGTGTCATCCGTTCACTTTTCAGTATAATTTGAACATTTATCATACGAGAAAAGCCAAATTTAGCAGATACGGAGTAGGATTTGCAATTTATGTAACACAATAGTAATGCTGAGTATAAACATGCCATGTTGTGTAACCTCCACTTTCATTAGTTATGATAATTCCATTATAGTTACTACAATTTCGGTCACAATTATTCCTGTTATCATTGAAGACAATACGATCTCATTTGTCATGATTTATAATAAGCGGAAAATTATGTGCTTTGACACAATAATTAAACAATTATTTAAACATCCATGTGAGTCTCCTTATACAAATATAATATCTTTGTTGAACAGGGCGTTTAAATACTGCTTAAAGTACAATATAATTGAAGCCGATTTCATAGGACTAAATTTTGTTTTTGAATTAGAAGGTGACATTAAAAAAGAATGGAATGTATTGCTGTACCAAATCATAAAGTAAACATATTCAATATGTACATTTAAATTTCGTGGAAAACAGTTAGTACTGATTTATTTTCAGTTGGAAAAAATTCAATAAAGATGTCCTATTTTAGACTTCCTTTTCGTACTTTTAGAATTACTGGTATTTGAAAAATCTTAAAAACTACGAAATATAGAAAAAAGTTAGACATAATAAACAAGACAATTTAATTTAAAAAAAAGTGTATGAAATCATTGATCTAATCAGTAATTCTAAACATGTGGTTCACAACCCACTGTTTATTCATTGAAAAGTTCTGATTTTTTATTAGCCTGAGCTTTTACTTCTATCAACAAATGTCAACGAAGGAAAACGATATTTGCAAAGAAACGTAAGTAAGGTCCGAAGAAAAACAATTTATGCTGTTAGTTTAAAAGAACTTATGTTGCTCTTTCCATCGAAACATTAAGTTCTTCCGTTAAGAGCTGTGTACATGTGTGAAGTTTGATTTTTTATGATAGTAGGATTAAGCAAAAAGTACAGATAATTATGTTAAATCAAACTCAACAGCGGTATTTTTCTGATAACTGTTAATTGGAAGTGATTTTCTTTAGTTTTAACGAGCAATTAAAGTGAAGGTACTTTTACTAAAGATGGTTGTAAACCAGTTACTGTTACACTTATCTATCTTTCATGTCCTGTTTTTAGAATCAAGTTCAAATTGAAAAATCATTGAGTGAGAGTTTCTATTTGATTATTTGAACCATTGAATACGTAACTGAGAATAATGAAGAGTAAGGCATTAAGCGATACCAAGCTATTCCGCTAAAAAAAATTATTCCGAAATAAATCATATTCCCTTAAATAAGTGAAGAAATATTTCGGCGGAGGAAGTAGCTAACAGGCTTAATAAGTTTGGAAATCTGTGGTTAAATTGGTATTCAATTTATGATCGTTTGTCTTTCTATGAATATGGGATACTTACCTTGAGACGAAATGGCTAAGGAATAAATAATATTTCGGCTAAAAATGTATAAAAAGAGTGAAAACCTTCTGTGGTCTTACTCCAACTTCTTACCCTTTACCAAACGATCAGCAAGGTACGTGTCGAAGTCTAGGAAAATCAGTTTCAAATTATGATTTTTCAATAATACATTTGAAGTCTTGTTTGCAGTAATTGAGTGACTGCAAAAATGCTGATCAAGTTTATCTCACGTAACTTAAAAAAATAAAATATCTGGCTGTTTGGCTATTATTACCTGTAATGATGAATATTTTTTTTAAATTGTGATTAAAAAAAAAGCGTTTTAACTTTACTCAGGAGTAGAAATGAAAGGCAAACCATCAATGTAATTTATATAAATGCATAGTTAAGTAAAAATAAGTTATTATTCGATCGCTCGGCAACATTTTTTATCCTCGAGTGATTTATTACAAAAAATATCTGTCGCAACGATAATTATAAACTGTATTATGCCATGTGTTTTTTATAAGATACTAGTGTGTACCGGGCGTGCGGTGCAATGCTACTCAAAGAAAGAAAGGGTTTTTGTTTTAGTTCTGTTTATTGAAGTGATTTTGGACACACAATATTTTCTGTCTCCTGTCTGGTGCGTCGTACACGAATAAATCAGAAGGTTTTTCGACATGTCGCTATTTTTACAAATTTGTTTTTTTAGATTTTAGATATATCTGGATTATGAGACTAATTTTTGTATATAATAAAACCTACTGTAAGTTAAAAATTAAAACATTGAGAGTCTAGCCGTTCCTGATTGTACTATGCCTATAGTCATCGCGTAAGTGCAAGCAATAACTTTTATCGGCAAAGGTTTTATCGGAATCGGATGAACGGTATGGCAGAGCATAAGATACGAACAAGCACTCATTGATTTTTATATATTAGATAAAATTATCAATCAACTTAAAAAAAAACATCAACATCAACAATCGAAATGAAAAAACCTGATTGATTTGCTTCAAATGCATTGCTATCTCAAATCGAATAGTTCTAAATAAGCGGCTCAATTATTGTCAGGGGTTGAGCGGAGCGTAAAGGCGCGTACAGTAGGACCTAAGTCACTTGCGGACGGAAGCTAAGCTAAAATCTGTATCGCACTATACACTATTGCTTCCCGGATTTATAACAGCCTGTGCAGTGAGAGCTCCACCGGACCGAGGATTAGGATCTGATGGAGATATATTAGTCGAGCGACGCTTCCAGAAGCGAAGGTACTTACTTTACTCTGCCTTCAGCTGTGGTATTACTCATCATTTAACCACATGGAGAGCGTCTAGCCTTTTATACGATGTGGAATTATGTTTGGAGAATTGTTTCAATTCTACTTCCTTCATAAATGTTGGCCTGCGTTTATGATCGATAAAAAGAGTTTTTATAAAGCTTAAAGTTGAGTACATACTTGAATATAGTCACAATACGGTATATGCAATAAAATATGTCGGCATCGTGGTGCAGTGGTCAACGTCGTTAGCTACGATTATGAATGTATCAAGTTATCGTCCCGGTACTAACAGTTTCATAAATTGATCTTTGAAACTATATATGGATTTGCATGGCTGTTTCTGATGTCCGAATTTTTTTTGTAAGTGTTATATATTTTTTCAATGTGAAAATATATTTTATTATGTCGGATCACTTTATTTTTAGTGAAAGAATATGTTTTTTGTGGAATGTATTTGTTGCGAGTGAAAACTATTTTTATGAAAGTGAATATAATCTAAACAAAAGTGCATTTAATTGTAAGCCTTAAATTAATACAGTCTATAGCTATTTCGTCATTTAAACGTTTGTGTTATAATAACATAGTTTGATGTATATAACATTACTTTTTATATAAAAAAACAGAGGTTGAAATTGAAATTCCATAATAGTACGTAATACGGAATTAAAATTTCATTGTTTTTAATGTAAGTTGTATCAGAATTTTTAAAAATACGTATTTGTATTGTGCTCTTGTTATTTTTGGTTATAAAATCAAAGTCATAGTTTCAGACACGCAAAAGTAAATAGAGAAATAAGTGTCCTTGGAATAGTTTTCGTTTTTTATTTGGAGAGTATTTCTTATGAAAAAAGAAATATTCTGAAAACAATAATTGATAAATATATGATGTTTGATAAATAACATTAGTACTGGAAAAAACTGTCCCGAGTAATTTTTGCCTTTCATACAATAGGGTGCAAGTAGTATGTTTCGACATCGTATGATAAATAATATATAAAAGGTCTGACTGACCAATCTGTTTTGAAAAATTTATTCTACTTTAAACGGTAATCAAATGAAACTAAAAATCCAGTCACTGAAAAAGTATGTCACTATTGTCATTACGTTTATTGGCGGGACATGTTGTGCGAATAATGTATCAACTATAACGTACTTAATGTTAATCTATGTGAAAATGATATTGCAACACTATTGTGACACTGACATGCCATAAATTGCTCAAATAATTGTAGTTAATCTGTATTTTATATTTACAATATAAAAGTGGCTTGTTACATGTCTAGTTTCTATCGTTTGATTCGCTTAGTGAATCGTAAGAAATCATTTGGCAGCCGAAACAACAATACACTCCAAATTGCGATAACGTCGAATCTGGCAACGCTTCTGCTGCATTAAAAACGAACAAAACAATATTGGGAATAGAAAATCGGAGCGAGCTTCGAATGTGATTGCGCTTTGCGAAACTTTTTTGATTCAATACGATCGGAATTTCATTTTTATCGAGAAACAATACAAAACGTGCACTGGGTACAATGAACAATTCAGCACTCGTTATTCATTGCAGGTTTTTTTTTATAAATAGCTTACTTATTCATTAACAGTTTTGGATAATAGCTTTAAGTCATTTGAAAAGCAGAGCTTACGTAAAAGTTTTCAGGAGTAATGATTTATTTGAATAAACGCTTTAAATCGCTGCATTCGTATATTCAAGGTACCTTACATATAAAGCAGGTGCCAATATGTACATAAGATTAAAATATTAGTAAAAACAGCATATACAATCTTAATTTTGTCTATACCTTTAATAACTGATTCATTTAATTTGTTATAAATTGGCTATAATAAAAAAATGTTGAATTATTATTGTATGACGAGTAATAAATAGTACTGACAGAAACTTCTATCAATACCTTCCCACTTCTCACTTCAATATCTTCCCACTTCTTTTAATTACTAATGTTTTTTGTTGCTGAATAATTACTATGAATTCATAATATTTTTTTCATTATCTGTGAATTCAATATGTGATCATAAAACCATTGATTGTTTTATAATCAAAGGATTTTTTCTTAAAGTTTGTTTGCGTCGGTCATATGAGATTCCAATTGCAAGGATAGACAAAATGATCAATGCATTGCATAGATAGGTGGACATATTCAGTAACAGTTTTGTGTGTTGTTTTTTCGATTGTACTATTAATAATTTCTTTGTTCTGTTTTATGTACTCTTAACATTATATTTGTCAAATACATGCCGCATTAGAGTTAGCTGTATTGTCGCTATCTTTTTATAATAAAAACAAATACAAACCAACATAAGTTTTTGTGAATAGTTCTCCTTTTCATATATCTAACATTGTCCCATTAAAAGAATGTTCCCAGATGTTACAATACCTATTTACGGGTAATGATGATGTGTAAAATATCTGTACAAAGCGACTTAAGAAGAAAAGAAAAATCTACAAGTCTAGCACAGTACTAATTATTATGAAAGTATACCAAACGAGCAATCAAATAAAACGTAGCTTATTCTCACTTCAGTAATTATAATCCATTTTGAGCATGTTTACCCACATTGAGAACGAAATGAAAGAAAAGTCAGTGTCTTAGAAATGTGCAATGATTTAGAAATGAAATTAAAATTTAAAAAATATGAATGAATCATACATCATGTAAATGAAAAAGTTTATACCGTAACCTTTGATCTGTAAATAAATTTAGAATGCATGATCCCCGATGGGCTGAAACAAGAAAGTCTGAATACAAAAAGGTATTACAACGCTACAGGAAACTTGCTACCAGCTACCATGTCGGATTAACCATCTCTAGGGAAACAGAATAAACCCATCATCCAGTTTCAAGACGTGCTTAACTATTTGAAATAAACATATACCAATTTATTATTATATACAGTGGAAATTGGGAAACGTTTAATATATCGCTTGACAATCGGTAATAACATTGTTAATTAAAACAACAAAAATATAAATTATACCGACACTGCAGTTAGATTCGTTATTTACGCCCATAATTTATGAAAATTGATGTTATATAAACGATTTAAGTATTTTTGAAACCTTTTATATCTGCACTATCGTAAAAAATCGATTTTCCTCTCAAAGTGCAGAAACAACCCTCTCCCATAAGTGATGACTAGGAAAGACTATAATATTTCATTATCATTTTACTTGTTGTGTTAATATATCGTCGTTGTTCTGGAAGAAGACACTAACTGAAACACACTAGTTTCGAGTAATTGGACTTTAAAGTTTGTCAAATATTTGAAATGATTTACCTTTTTCATTTAGTTTGCTTGTCCAAAATTTTGTTTAAGTAAAAGTTTAATTTATAAAAAATAAGTCTGTTCTTTCATACGGTAGAGTTTGAAAAAAGGAACATTTTGTCATAACTAACTCAGTATGTCATTTTTTCGATTTAGTGTTTTCTTACAGAACAGTGACGATTTGTTCACGCGTTTCGCCCCTTTAAAAGATTAATGAAATCAAAAATAGATTATGATAATTGTATACAAAATAACAAACACAACTGAATTAAGGAATCTTATCAACTGAATGAGCAACACGTCTAAAAATCATTTTCTATCTTATTTACTTTATGTGACAGCGTATTAAAAACCTTTGAAATAAAATAATTAATTATTCCAAAATATAATTACAACGTTCTTTGTAATTATTACAATCAAAATTTGAATAGCGTTAACTTAAAAAACTTATCGCTAACTGAATTTATGGCAAACAGCTGCTAACTGGTAAAAAAATATTAAATATTATATAATAGTAATAAGAATATGTACAGATTTGAAAACGCTTTCATGTTGGAAAAGGAAAACAAGGAATACATACATACGTAACATATTCACAGGCATTTTAAAACATCTATTGCACTTCTTCATATTATGAAGCCTATGGTAAAATGAGAATATTGTATGCAAACTAGACAAAAAGAAAATTGTAATAGCATATCATAAGACTTTCAGTAGATCAGTGCTCCACAACCGGTGTACCGTGGTACACTGGTGCGCAGCGAAACGATCCCAGGTGTCCCGTGGAGCAGTGCGTCCAAAATGAGAAAAAATCGAGTATTTTTATATGTATCACAAAAAAATTAAAGCCACGTGGTTGCTAAAATCTCTGTTTAAATTATGATGATAATGATCGGGAAGAATTCAAAATTATGTTACTGTTTAACATAATGAACAGATGTAATGTGTGAAAGGATGGCAGTGATTGAACTTCTGCAATTTATTCAAAAATATAATTTTATCCTCGCAACTGTGTTGTTTGCTTTGAAAGCAGCTTTTTGAAGTTGAAAATAATAAGAAAACTATTTAATATCGACAATGAGCAATTTGCGATTGAAACTTTTTGCAATATTCTCAATGGAACACCAACTGGCAGATAAAATAGATTCCGATAATGTTGCTGACAATTTTGCTCTTAAGAATTCGCTATTACAAAATATTTATTTAAATATTTTGTATTATTTCCAATTGTTTTAAATGTTTTTCTTGCGAATTGTTAGTAAAACTGCTGAATATCTTGTTTAAAATTAATTTACGATTATCAATTCGTTTTTATATACAATATATATTTAAAATTTGTCAGGATTGTGTTAATATAGTACATATTTTTCAAGAAATTATATCTATACATAAAAATTTTCTGTCTGCCGCGCAACCTTTTCTATCGTGGTGGCTGAAAATATGTTGGTGGACAAGTGGTGGGGGGGCGGCAAACCCAAGAACCACTCCGCGGGGCACAACCACTAGCTACACCACTGCACGAGACTTTTATTGAAAACAGAAAGATTATTTTGGATTTGGCCAAACAAAAAAATCGGCAATACTTTTATCCACTCAACTAAGGTTAAATAATTTTTAGTACTGAAGTTGAGTTCATTTTTTTCGTTACACTTTTACAAATATTTTTTTTCTAATTTGTAAGTGTCTCATCACTTTGATAGGATTAAACAGCTTGATTGGCTTTTATTAAAAAATATGTGAGCCACTATTTCAAATTCATCAAATAAAAATAAATTAATAAATTGTAAGTCTAATATTTGTAAGTTTGGTTTATGCAATTTACCTTTGGCTTGTAGTGTGCCGCGAAATATTTATGAGTACTTAGGTGTGCCGTGGGTGAGAAAAAGTTGCGGAGTACTGCACTAGATATGCATGTTTTTGAAATTCTCTGATATGTACCGAGGTATTCAGAAAATTTGTTTATTTACAGCATTACCTTTAATGCATGCATTCTTACCTCAATAATGTGAATCTTTTCTATAGTTTTATTGATTGAATTGTAGATCAGTTGAAATACGAATGTTTTGTGGACTGAAAATTTGAAAATGATTTTTTAAATACATTTACAAGTCCGGTACCAATTTGAAGTTTATGGTCTCTTAATAAAGGCATCCCAAAATAAGTTTTTCTACGAAAGGTGCTTATATTCAGCCACTTATTCTCTATTTATAATAGAAGAATATAGCTAAAATAGGACTAGCAGTTAACTAATCGCTCTAGCTACGCTCTGTCTCGTTTTTAGATTCGGATGAACTGGCAGGAATTTTAGATGTCGTATACAACTACGTCTTCGAACGAGAATCTATAAATTGATTGAATAATCATTTAACGAAAGTGACACCGTCACCGAAGAGCACGAATGCTAACAGAGCAAATTTAAAAATGTACACTTTCCACGTGATGAGAGGATGATTAATTGTCATTGAATTACACGAAGATTTTTTAAAAATGACTTTTCCACTTAAATATGTCAATTTCAAACAAACTGTAGCGATTCCCTTATTTTTAAGCATGGTAACACACATAGTAAAGCTGCTTGATCAAAAATCAAATTTTATCAAGCCAGACGTGTTATTTATACCGCGAAATATCTAATATTGCATCCATTATATTATTATTTAGGTACGTGTGAGTGTTTTCAATTTAAAGTTAATGGAACAGTTGCTATTGAGCTTTGAAATTAAATCACAGCTTATAATATTGGCGGTTACTTTGTGGAAATTCATTTTCAATATCAAATTAAACTATTTCACTATTTGTAGCACTGAGTTAAAATCGCAGCTCTTTGAAATATTTCTAAATGCGTTCAAAATTTTTATTTTTGCCAACGTATAGAAAACATAAATGAATTTTCGAAAATATTGAATAACGTAAAATTTTCCTTTTATTGAATGCGGCCTACAAATTGCTCACTTGATTATTTCATTCGATTTATAAATTGTAGAATTTTATTTTGATTTCTTGCTGCAAAATACGTCATTTGCAGAATTTACTATTGTAACATTCAAAAATGTTTTGGAAATATGTACCAGGGAAAAAAGCTTTTCGGAGGTAGATGATATGGAGCGTTTAAAAGTGAAAACCGATATTTCCATTTTGAAATATAAGTAATAAATGACTTTTTTGTATTTTACGTTTTTTCCGTTGTATTATATTTCCAATTAATAATTTCAATAAACATAAGCGAAATAAAATTGAGCTCATCGACATTTGCTTGTAACTGTTGAATTTATAGGATTCTGAATGTCATGTGTACTTTTGTCTGGTTTTGCAAGATATTTGTTATTACATGTGTGAAATAACGTATTTTTTGTAAGGTTTTGACTACATTTTGACTTATAGGATTTTGCTTGAACACCCATCAAATATTTTATTTTTGTATTTTACCGTCAAAATCAGTAATAATAATACATCTAAGTTTAAAATATACTGTATTAAATTTGGATTATTGAGATTTTGTACACTTCCATGTATTTTTTCACTAACGACTCGGGTTTCGCCTTTCAGCATCTTCAGGCATTCGAGCACACGAATGGACTCGAACTGAGGTAACGACGGGTCGTTAGTGACAAAATACATGGAAGTGTACAAAATCTCAATAATCCAAATTTGATATTGAAAATCCATCAAGCACCCTCAGTCGATGTCTTAAATTATATCAATATTGCTAGTACAGCAAGATTGACTGAACTCTACAGTAAATTAGTGTTAAAATATCGTGTTGTTTGTCAAAATTTATGGTTTAATATGAGTTGTTTTAAAAATAAAATGACTCCCAAGTTCATATCGAGAAATGTTAAAATTATCAATGGTTCGAGGCCAGCAGTGAAAGCTTTGCAAAAAGCTAAAGCAGCTTGGTTGAAGACGGAGACAGGTCAGTGGTACGCAGCTCGCGACAATATTAGCCAATACCTTAAAATAATTCATTGTTCTCTCGCACAGAAACTTCATCCTGTAGAATTTGATATATTAGACCGTGATATTAGATATAATGTTTCCGAAATCATACAACGCAAATATGAAAAACAAACTTATAAACTCAAGAAATTGATCGAAGAGAAAAATAAAAGTCTAGCTGATAAATCTAATTTAGTTATAAATGAGGAAACACCTATAAAAAACGGGTCGTTAGTGACAAAATACATGGAAGTATAAAAAATCTCAATAATCCAAATTTGATATTGAAATTCCATCAAGCACCCTCAGTCGATGTCTTAAATTATCTTAAATTATATACTGTATTTATTAATAAAGTTTAGATTAAAAAAACAATTAGACTAGTTGTGCTAAGTGATAGCTTGAGAATTTTCGTGAAAGCTAGAAAACTAATAAAAATAATTGTCTAGTTCCACTCCAGACAACATTATTGATATATTCTTGACTTTATATGTAAAAAAACGAACAAGTGATATTATTTAAATAAAAGACAATTCTTTAAGCGGACACAAAAAATGAACTCGCAATCAATAACATACTTAATTGTATTTCATTAATCATAGTTCGGATATGCAAAAAAACATTCGATTAGTAGTATCAAGTATTAAGCCAGGATTGGGAAATATTTTCATATGAGAAGATCGCATTCCAGAAACTCCAATTGGATGTACATAAAAATGTGTATTATCCTTCATATTATTTAGTAAATTAATTAAAATGATGAAATAAAAAAGTTGCTTTCAGTTAAAAGGTGGAACCTTAGTATCTAGAAAGCAGTATCCATAAAATTAATTCCGATATGTAACTTTCGAACAGTTAGAAAGTTACGTGCTATTAGCATTTTTTTGAAAGCAGATTGAAACTAAAGTGATTATCGTGTTTCTAATAAAATAAAGTCCATCAATCTTTTGTAAAATAATCAATAAAAATGTGAAGGACGACGAACGTTTATAAACTCAAGGACAAAAGAAAGTAAACTCTTTTCGTTTGATTTTGTGTCAACTTAAACATTATGTAGGATGTAATAACATTTTATTTTTCATTTCAAATATAATATTCAGAATTCCGTGTCTAGGGTGTGATTTGACGTATTCAATCACACGAAAAAGTGAGTCAAATAGTGTAACGGCTGAAACACGATAGCCGACATGAGTGCTGTTATAAAATCAAAATGACAACTAAAATGGAATTTTTACATTGGTATTCGTAGCAGAAGTGTTCAACTTATTGGAAATCAAATACAGAAAATTAAAAAACATTAATCAATCAAATGAAAAAAAAATAGATAAAATTTACGTAGTTAAACTAAATAATGGTCAAACTAGTAATAAATTTTGAATACTGATTTTTTGTTTAGGTAGACAGTTTTAAGGAAGTCCAAGTCCATGCACTGTGTCATAATTAGAATTTTACTGTATATTTTGAACTTTCTGTGAATCAAATTTAGAATGATTATTATTTCATTTTGTGTGTTAAAATACAAAAAAACTTTTAAATTACATTTCACTTGTTTTATTAGTTTATTTCACATTTGCTTTTAATAATAAAAAGTAAAACAGTCGATAATAAGTATGTATTAATTTGAAATACACACTGACGAAGTTGTAACAATCTAGTTCCTCTAAAATGCTTCCGCAATAAAAATTGAAAGCTTTGAATGAAAATACAGTCATGCATTGGGTTTTTAATCGATATATGATTTTTTGTAGAATGGATGTACGTTATTTTAAAATTATTTTACCAACTAAACCAATATGAAGATTGCAGAGAGAACGCCATAATACATGTTGTCTTTTGATGTCTTATCTATCCTTACCATTTATAGAAAAAGAAGCTGAGCAACTGACTTACAATGTTTACATTTGCTTGTTGATAAAAAAAACATGTATCGAAAAAGTTTCAAATTATAAACGAGGAACTATTTATAAAAGAATATTAATCTCTTGTCTATCAAAGTAGTTATTAAGAATATGATGGTACTAAGAAAAAGTTAGAGAAAGGTAAGCAAATAATAAAACAGTAGGTAATAAAATCATTACAATATTTTTTTGAGTTAAATAAAATGATTGTGTTCGATTTTATATTGAGTATATATAGATAATCCTATAGATGAAAATAGGAAACATAAAAATATTGTTAATAACCTTTTTAATATCTTGTAGATATATGTGTATTTACATGAAGTAAATTAAAAATAATTTATCATTTATATGTTTTGTATGGAAATATGAACTTATGTTTAATATGTTGTAACTCTTATAACGCTTGGCAGAGACTGAGAAAATGCGAGAGGGAAAAATAATTATCTAAACAATCGCAATTTCCTTTGGAAAAAGTTTCAATTCGACTGTCAATGATGGCATGATGTTGAATTTTACTTAAATTTTCAAATTAAAGGTAGAATAATACTTATTTAATAATGTTTTAAGAAATTCGTCAGTCTCTAAAGTGAAATAAGTAGCGAAGCTTTCTAGATAAAAGCCCTAGGTGGAAGGTTTTGTTAAACGGTGGGCTGAAAAGTGAAAATGATGAAAGTTTTTCTTTCAACTTTGAATTTTATATTTAAAATTTGGTCGTACACCACTCGACGTTTTAAAAAGCCTGCCTTTTTGTAGAATAACTCAGAGGAAATGGGCGTAGATGGTTTTCCTTCTTTTCTCCCGTATGATGCTTTGAATTTTTATAAGCTTTTTTTCACTTTGGGCCGCGCTCATGTGCAAAGGGGTTTTCCCACCGAAAGTAAACACCTAAGTGTACAGTCTAAAACTTGATCGTTAAAGGCCGTATGAAATGAAAATAAGTATCCTTAGAAAAACCATATGTTAACAAAAGCAATGAAACAATGAGGAAGAATTTATTATGTATTCAGAAACTAGTTTTTTAGTAGTAAGAATTTTTTTGAATGTGTATATATAACGTAGCAATTTAAAATTAAATTCAAATTGAAATCACTTTATTATGCCATTGGTTGCGTAACTAGATGTGACAGGTGTTTCGCCTATTTAAGAAGCATCTTCAGATATATATTTTTTTTATAATTTTGTATAATTACAGAGGTTTAAGAATATAAAATTTGAATTATTGAGATTTTGTACATTTTCATTTAATTTGTCGATCCGTGTTTCGCCTTTCGGCATCTTCAAGCGTTCGAGCACACGAATGTCTAAAGTGTTGAATGTTGTCAATTCGAGTAAATTCAATACATGTAAATGTACAAAATTTCAATACTTCAGATTTGATATTGAAATTTCACCAAGCACCCTCAGTCGATGTCTTAAATTAAGTATATTACTTTTAGAATAGAGCGGCCATCGACCTGCCGCGACCGACGGCCAGAGAGAAAGTATTGACGTCGGTTTCTGCTGATGGTATGGCACATTCTGGCTGGTTTCTATGTTCCTTTTAGTATTTCCATCCCGTCTGTGTTGTTATCCGTATTGATTAGTCACCCACACGCTTGTTAAATAATTGTTTGAAATATTAAAGTAAAATAAGTTTTTCATGATTTTAATGTATTTACACAAATACTCTAGATAAATGAAATGTGATGCAAAGAGAATACTCAGCTTAATGCTGACACATGTATTTAAAAGAAACATTAGCAAAAATAACAAAACATTGGTATATACACTGCATTCTACAAACAGAATTTCGTTTTATTCGTTTGATTAATTATCGCTGTAGCTGCCTCTAGAACTATACAAACAACATAGTTTTTTTCGTTTTTTATTTTATCAAAATTATCGGAATTTTTTTATGTAGATTGAATGACTAATAATTATTATTACTGATTTTTGCTGATTGAAAATGGGGACTAAAAAAATCACCCACTATGTCCCCACTTTTTAATATAACTAGAAATCCAATTTGTCCACCAAGGCATCAATAGGTAAAATAGTGACCTCAACTAGATTAAGTGACGGTAGAGATATGTAGGAAACTGGCAGGTAGGTTAGTTTAAAAATACTTGCATATATTATTGACAACCCTTTCGCACCTTTTAAATTGTTGGAATTTCAGTTATTCTAGAAATGAAAGAAAATTAAAAGAAAGCCTGACCCAAACGCCTTTAAAAATACCAAAGTGTTCACTTCGCACGCAAGTTTCACAGGAATTTGAATTTTGACCGAAATATAAGTGAAAGCGACGTAAGACTTGCTGTAAGTTTCGACTGAATAGTGGACAGCGGTATTTTGCCAAGACAGTTTTAGGCAATTGGAGATACGCTGTTGCAAAAATAAGGACACAAATATTTCTAAACTTGTCCTACTTTAAACTGACTTTTATTTGGGGATACAAGATTTTTTTTTACCTTCTGAAGCCTACACGTCGTAAATATATTAAATTTGAATAGCTTTACGGATCTTGAGAATTAAAAATAGCAAAGTAACCTACATGTATATGTGGAGAATGAGAGACTGAAAGTTATAGACCCACATTTCGATTAATGGCCAGAAAAAATGACGTATAGTTTTAATTATAAGCACTGTTATTACTTCAGGTAACGCGTCACGTTGTTGAATGTAATACGGAGTAGACGAAAAACACTTCACTTGCTCTCGGACACAAAACCCGGCCGCTCCACACTCAATACATACAGTTGGGAGTTTGAAACTTTTAATAATTACTGCGATGTTACTATGTGACTACTAAATTTTCTCAGAGCAGTAAACCATCAGCTATTATAATATTTGCACTAAATAAGGAGAGTCTGTAGACGGCCTTTTGAATCTCTTGAAGACCTGTGTACACCCCGTAAGTTCGTTGCCGTGTCAAATGATAAAAAAGAACTGGAAGAAATATAAGAATTATAACAAGTTTGGATTGCGTATATTCATATAAATTTAAAACATTAAAAAACTCAAAAACGACAACAAAATGTTTTTCATGTTTATCTTGAAACTTAAAGTTCTTCTATAGTTCTACTTTTGATACTATACGACTCAATATAATGAAATAAACGTCTTGTTTAATTATGTCACTTGTTAAGCAGTAAATTAAAAATACGAGTAACTTTATTCAAACGAATTGTTTATTTAAACTAAAAAAACTAAGACTAAAACAATAACTTTTTTTTTAATTGAATTATGTTTTTTTGAGAAATCAAAAGAGATACTTAATTGTACATTAATAATGATCTTGCCAGGTTTAAAATGAAATCATAGATGTTGGTTATCTATCTAAAAGGACCAACGGCGTGTCAGGTAATCTTTGACTAGTGACTACTACCTGCTTTTGTCAACAATATTTCGACCGGCGATGCCAGCGGCCAAGTAAGGCGGTATATAGACCCTAGTTTTATACAGATCTGGTATTAATAGTAGCATCTGACCAAAGAGTGGGCGTCTCAAATAATTCTCAAAGGGACCTGGTCAAATTGCACCAGAGATGTGACAATTATAAAAATATATTATAGACGTGAACACTACTTAAAAGGCGGCTAAAGTATGTTAATTATTTTATTTATGTGACAGCTGTGAAGATCGCGTTGGATGTAAAAGTAACCGTCGTTTCAGATGATGCTTGGTTCATATTTCGAACTCAAAGTTATAGAAAAAGGGTAAATGAATCTTCATTTAAATTTTAGCCATATTATACAAAATGGTCGTATCTGTCCAATACATAAACCTTTATAACTATCTGACTCAGCGCTATAACGTCATGAAATTAACACAATTAATTTCGCTTGTCGTTTCAAATAAGTTTAAAAATTGTTCACACTTTCCCGAGTTATAAATTAAAGAAGATAAAAACGAAAACTAAGTTTAGAGCAAAACCGGTAAGTTAAGCTATTATTTTTTAACATTATTTTGATAATATAAGTGTTTTCTACGTAGGCGTAAGAAACAATTCTTTACAAACACAGCTCAAGAGTTGAAGAGGTATGTATAAGCTGATAGATATGTTGATCCTTACCCCTTTTGGGTATCACTAGCTACCCGACTCTTTTCTACCGAAAACTTTGTGATGAGAAATTTTTCGTCTGAAATCTTTAGAAAATTGATAAGTGATAAGCGACAAGTTTGAATTGAATTTTTCCTCCAAGAAATATGGGTCTCGATATGAATTTTACTTATCTATGTTGCGATTTTCTTCAGATCTGTAATTTTTTACATCTTTTTTGAATGTACATATTGTTTCAGAACATTTATAAAATCAGTTTAAACTATATAGTTTACTTGCCCATATTCCGTTGGTTAAGCAATGATATTTGATACAAAGAAATCAAAACATTAATAATGCAGGTACATTTTCTATTCCATTCGTGTTACTATACAATGTAGCCATGAAATCCACTAAAGAATCGAGCATTAATGAATAATCAACTCTTGGTATGCTATACTATGCTTTTCTATTATTTAATTTAATTTAATTAATATTAAGTCTAATGCAAGCAGTAGCAATGAATGTCAATTTAATTTTATTGATATTTGCATTGTAAGGAAGTCTCTTATTATTTCATTTAAAATGAGGTTTCAAAAAAAACAATCATAGTGTGAATCATTCAAATCATTTTTGTGAATAATATTTTTTTTCCTGTCCCGGTAGCAATATACGGCAAATGAACTCAAAATGAATGTTTTCTACGATAATTCATTGTAAGTCTTCTTCAAATGGAATTAGGAAAAGACTTGTAGTTCACACGCCTTCTTTTCAGGATTAAATATGTTGGTGAGTGAAGAACAAAACATCACATAAAACTTTGCCTTCAAATGTAAATCCATAATTTGCCTTGAAATCATTATAAGAATGTATCTATTCGGGGAATAAAACCGTTGACCATGCAAACGAGTAAAAAGAAAGCGAGACATTGTTAGGATAAAATATGTTCCAAAGTTGATTTATTTTCTTGAGTTTTGTAAACCAAAAACTATAAACTTAATATTGTAATACTAATAACACATTCTATAATATGTTTTATTTAATAATTTCCTATTCAAACAATGGAATAGAATAATATCTTCCGTTGTAACTCTGAATTTATTTAATACGACTGTTGCATAGAAAGAATAAAAACTTTTCTCTGCTCAAAATATCAATTACTCACCCGACCAGTTTTTTAAAGTTCTTGTTTGGGTGCTTAAGATACTGTTTGTAGCTTATCTCGACTCTTCGCTATATTTTTTATGCCGAGGATAAAAAGCTTTAAAGAAACCAGGGTATAAGCTCACAATAAAAATACCGAATTAAACATCTCTGGAGCTTTATGATTGTAAAAGTAAGGGTGTTGGTTGTTTAAAAATTATTCATATAAATTGTAAAACGATGTAACGTGTTAATTATTAATATGCATTTGTCAATGAAATATAATAATTGTAAATTAATATACACTACTGCTCATTTGGTAAAGCTATACTCTGGCACATTATTAACCTCTGTAGCTTAGTGGTACAAATCCACTTCGAAATTAGAAAGATCCCTGGTCAATTCCTGCTAAGATCGATTAAATTCAATGTTTGTGGATGGACGTGGGGCGTTTTTGACGTGTTTTCTTATTTAAGTTGATCTCATGTGACTTCCAATATTTATGAATTTTGACAATATCTGGTGTATGGACAAAATTTATATTTTTAATGAAAGACTTCTTTTACCACTGCAGCTCATCATTGGTTACAAATAATAGCTCTACTATTGATTGAATTGGCTTTTACTTGGTAGAACTCGATTATAATAGGGTAAAATAACAAAGTATTTAGTTCTACAAAATTTTAACAGGTAGTTGATAGAACTATAGTTCTTCCGAAATAGCTATCAACTACCTGTTAAAATTTTGTAGAACTAAATATTTTGTTATTTTATCCTATTATTAATAGCACTACTGATTACATTATCAATTACTTGTGTTTTGGGGAAAAGTCTCATCGGAAATAAATTTAATAGCGTAGTACCAATCATCTTATTTAAAATGTTAATTTAATAATGGAAAGCATGTATTGATGGCGATTTTATTTAATTTAAATACGAGCATGTGAGTTGTCTGTACCAAATATAAATTTAATACTTCCTTTATCTGCGTTATTATATTACTTTTTCTTTACTTTCATGGAAAGTAGTTTAGTTATTCTCTTATCTACAGAACCAAAGTGTTTTCTTTTGCAGACATCTTTTTCAATCTTGCAAAGTGTCGCCGGTAAATACATTTTTTAATGTGCTTAGCCAACGTTGTGAGCCGTTCTTCTCTTTCTTCTGCCAAAATTCAACTTTCTTGGCCGTTAGTTGAAGGCAGTAAAAAATAGTGTACAAACAAAGAGACTGGAAATATTATATTTGAATACTTGAAGGTGAATTTTTTGTGTAAAATAAAAGAAATTATAGTATCAAAAGTAATGTTGATATGGAATATAATTTATAGAAGGAAAGAAAGAGATAATCACTGAAAGTTTTATAATTTTTTGTTATTCGGTAAAGATTATAAATCTTCATAAATTGATTTTAAAAAAAAAATATATATACCTTAAACCATAGCAAAAACCATTAATTTAAAATTAAATACTTATTTGAAATAAGCACAAAATATTTATTCGGTATAATTTGGCCTATGTGGTCTAGTGGTAAAAGATTTACCCTAGCAATCAGACGAGTTTGTGAGTTCAAGTCCTGCAAGGCAATTATCAAATTAAGATTTTTCAATCTAATATTTGAGATCTTGGGTATGGAAGATTGCGATGTCTCATGAATGATTAATACGTGATTTAATTATTTTTTAACTGTAATGTGAAATATTTTTTTCTATATTTTTTCAAATAAGATTTGAATACAATTCATTAACAATATAAATTTTGGCCTTGAGTATATTATTGTATATGTTACTCGAGTTGGCTTCGAGTGTTCGGGATTAATGGCAATGGTTTGTAATGACAAATATAGTTTACCTAATAGTAAAATAATTATTTCTTCATTTTGTATCTTCATACAAATATTGTGAATATTGACTAAGTAGTATCAATATCATAAACACGAAAACATAAAAACAATATTCACACAACTAGTACAACGGAAAGTTACTCTAGAAGTTATAATTTTTAACTTATAGTAAGTAACTTCGAAGATGAAAAACAACTTTTATTTACTTTCAAAGTGGGGTTGTAATAATTTATTATACATATACCCACGAGTGATTCGAAAGTGTTGATGTAAAGTCATCATGTATTTTGTATTAACATAATAAATTGAATCAGAAAATGTATGTACGAGGTCGATTTAAATAATAGCCCCCGTTACTATGTAAGAGGTTGTACATGGGACCACGTTAGCATTAATATGAAAATATTCCATGCATTATACTCGTAGTAGCTTTTCAGTGTACGGCGGAGCTTTCAGGACTCTAATAGATTAATAAATCACACTCATTATTTACAAATGGAGCTCTTTCTGGTTGACTGGGAATATAGGTCGGCCGATTTTTCGTTTGAATTTTTCTCACTAAGACAAGCCACAGAGTAAACTATTATATAAATTTTGAGACAGCGACGCTTGATTATTAAATTTGCAAACGTCATATTAAGCGTTTATAATTTATCAGAATATTAGTGACCTATAATAAATAAATATATAACTTTAATACACCTCATCAAACACTTTGGAATTCTCAAATGAATTATAGATTTGTTCTTTGCTTGGTACTTTTTAATCGCAATCCAACCATATATTGGACCGATCGGCCACGCCAATTTGGAGGCTAATAATTTTTTGCCGACTATTAAAAAAATTCCGGTGTCAAACTCAACTTATAAAGTTTTTCGTTTATCTAATGCACGCCATTGGCAATATTGGTCAGTTGCTCCTAAGACACCCCCGGTTAAGAAAAAAACATGTGTATACACTTAACGTTTGCTACGCCTCGGGACAATGCCGCATAGAATTAACGAATGGGAAAGCAATGGTAAGTGGAGGAGGGTATTTTTTAATTACATTTATTATTATACCTTCTCCAAGTGTTGATTAAAATGGTTATTTAACGAAATCTGGTCGTCAGTCAGTCACTCAATTTATTTTTGACAGTGGTAAATATACCAGATTAGAAGTTTGCCCAAATTTAAAATAAGTATGATATATTTTTGATGGATTCGGCCGTTACTATGCGGAAATACCTTTTTGATATTAAATTAAAATTGATAACTTTGGTGTTCCACTGATTGTCTTATTGTGACAAGTGTTTCACCTCTTTAAGAAGTGTCTACAGATAAAACGCCTCTTTTGCCGTACCGGTTACTTTAATATTTTCAACGGATTCAGTGGTGACTTTGTGGAAATTTGTTTTTAGTATAAATTCAAAATTGATAAATTTGTTATTTCATTAATTATGTTACTTATTGTGGGACGTATTTTGCCTCTTTGAGAAGTATCCTCAGATGCAGGCGTGGTTTTTGCCTTACTGGCAACACGTGTCACAATTTATATTAAAAATGATTTTCCACAAAGTTGTCGCTAAAAATTAACTGACATACAGTTCAATTCGGATGTTGGCACTCTTGATCACAGATTCGTAATAAAATATGTTTGATCATTCACGCAGACAAGTAATAAATAAATGTATCTATTAAAATATATATTGACTGTGGAAAGGTAAAGTGATGTAACCTAAACACAAAAAATATTGTGTAAAGCCCACACAGAACGTGTATTAAATTGTAAACATCGTGATAATCGAAAAAAATATTCTGAAATATTTACGATACGTCCTTTTGCCTTTTTACAGTCGATATATAACCGTATCTTGTAGAAATTCCAATTGTCAGATATGGTTCATAACAATTTTGTTTTTGTTTATTTTATAATGCAATAATTTTCGCATTGTGAATTATTATATTGTGTTCATAATAGCGATGCCTCACTATTGGAGCGACACGCTTTAGAATAGTTTTTCATTGTTATTTATTAAATGAAAATGGTTATTATTTTATTTTATTTTTATTTTTATTCAATTACAGCAAAATATATGCTGAATACATGACAATTTTAAATAAAGGTTTTGGATTATTAATTATCTATTGTCAAATGTACTATTGTTTGTTTTTCAATACAAAAATGCTGTTTTTTAATAAATGAGAAAAAAATTATCGTTTATTTTATCATTATGATTGATTTGTGTCACTCTTAATGCAGTGCAATATGATTTTTATTATATGTACGGCTTTGTGACGTATGAATATTTTATGGCTAGAAAGGCAGAATAAGCTTTCATATAAATGAATTTGAGTAAATTTTACTGTCGGGTTAAAAGAGTTACTGGCAAGAGAATTCTTTTGAATTTCTAGCAGACAATAGAAACGAATGAAAAATTTAACCAAGTGATACTTGTAAAATTTTCACATAATTACTCACTGTGGTAAAAAAACCAAACACATTTTTCCTATCCATCAGCAAAAAATAGTAATTAATTATGGTGCTAAGTACGATTACTTGTGTTTTATTTATATTGTGTGATAAAGTATGAGAAGTCACTTTTGAATTCAAATTCTATGAATTGTTTTTAATATTATTACTTTGAATTGGATACTTAAAACAAAGTATTCAATCATACACGGGTATATCATAAATATCTGAAAACTAAATTGAAACAGTAGTGAGTAGAGAGAACAAGGATGAGTTGTTTGTGTTAACTGTGTCGATTTGAATTGTGTTAGAATCATAAAATTCTATTTTACCGAAAGCTAGAACATAAATTAACGAAATTATGCAATCAATCTTTAAATTATAATTTAGTTTATTATAATATAAAGAATACTCTAAAAAATGAAACACTAAGTCTAAGAAATTCATATATTATTGTGATGTAACAGTCATAAGTTGGATGTAAAGAAACAAAACGTTAAAAATACTGAATAGAACCAATGGAAGATGACTGTATGTTGCAGAAATTTTACTTGATAATCTATATATGTATAAATGAATGTTGGTTTGTTTGTTTGTCCACTATGCGTTCCTTTACCATTCATCCGATTCCGATGAGACTTTGGTGGGTTATTGTGCGCACACTCGTGAAAGTTTCTAAATAAAAAAAATAAAAACATCAAATACGTACAGACAGCGACAACTCGGAAAAACCTTCTGATTTATTCGTGTACGCAGCAGATCCAAATTGTGCATCCAAAATAGAGGTCTGCACAGGCAGGTAAACCCAATTTATATAAGGCCTCGGGGCGGGCCCGGGTAAGGAATTCAAATTAAAGAAAAATATTTCGTACTATGTTCGGGTCATGAATCAGCCAAAAGGCAATAGTAACTTACATAACTTGCATAATTTATTTCACATGTGCCATGAATATCGTTGGAAATATGGAAACAAGAACATTTATTGCTTAAAAAGTAAAAATGAAACTGATTTTTATGAAATTTCGGCCCGTGCAGACCTCCAATTCAAAAGCACTTCAACAAACAGAATTAAAACATAAACCCATTCTTTCTTTGAGTGGCATTGCAATGCATGCCGGGTGCCCACTAGTATGATATAAACATCAACGTAAATGGTCAATGGAGAAAAATATATTTTAATGAAGCTCCAGAACAAGTGTCAGATACATAAGAAGACACCCAGACTAAGAATAGACATCATGGTATCTAGAGTATTATTGAGATTAGTTGGCTGCATGTGCATGGATGTAGTGAAGGAATGACGAAAGTTGGGAGAGACCTATATCAAACAGTGTTGGGTGACGGGGTGAATAAGTAAATGAAGAATGTGTGACAAAGAAAACGAGAAAACGGTCCCGAATGTTGCTGTCAGTTTTGCCCGTATAAACTTGATCGCTGAATGGTATTGCTAAATTTCTAAGCCGCTTTGTCAGCAATTGCGGGGATTTTGACTCTGTTTTAGATTCTAAAATAGTGCTTATTGATATGGGTTATTTTCTTCTCCATCTATTTCATCTTCAAGACAATTAATTACATTGCACATTCAAACACTTAGCTATATTATGTATTATTCAGCGATGAAAATTATTTTTACGTCACCGACTGCGGTAACATGTGGTAATATTTTGTCAGTAGGTACCGGTTCAAAGATTGCGGAACCTCCCTGTAGTATGGTAATGCGGGTATAAAATTTCACACTGAAAATATCTTCATGTCGCCCTTGAGGTCACGAGCGAAAGTTATAAGACCGAATTGTAAAATGGATTTGTAAGTTTTATAAGTGTTTTTATGTAACTGTGTGTGTGTGTGTCTTGTAGAGATGTCTTTGTTTTAAAAGTTTACGAAGTGAAAGACAGACAAATTTCTAGAAAGTTGAAATAAAATAAAATAAAAAAAACCGGTACACAAGAGACTAAGAAAGTGCTTTGGCATAATTTAACAGTTAAAAGTCTTATTCGAGCAATAAAATTACCCCCAATAAGTAGAAATTTTATAAATAAAAGGGATTGAAGTCCCTGAATTTCTAACGTAAGTTTCAAAACACTCTGTATTTTCTACATTAAGAGTAAATTCAAAACATTCGATTATGCGATACTGACATTTATTAATGAGAATAGTTAGTGAACGATATTTTTTATAAACGTTCGTCTAATTCAGTGATTCCCAAACTTATTATACCCATGGACCCCCTAAGTAAAATAACTATAGGCAAATGAATAATAAAAAATACAAATATAATTCTTAATTTCTTGAATGGTAAATGGTGATATAAAAATAAAATATAAATAAAAAAATTTGATATTTAAAGTATGATGAGGTTCATAACTGCACTAAATCCACGTTCTACTAAATAGAAAGGCGGGAAAGCAATCAAATGCCTCTGTTATGCAGGATATAAAATTGGTATCTGTTTTTGTAACCAGAATTTGTAGTATCTTGTTCGAACATTGGTTTCTACTCTTCATTTGTGGATAATTCAACCAATTGCTTGCGTATTAGTATGGATACATCTGAGTTTGTGGATCTGCTTGCAAAAAGGTCCAACACCCAACAAATCGCTACCAATTTATTTATTGCTATCTATTTCAACTTTCATAATAATGAAAATGTGTCAAAGATATTTTTTTATATTAAACATTTCGCGGACACCCCGATGTTGTTTACGCACCCCCAAATTATTTTTAATTTACCACAGACCCCGTCAGCGGTCACAAGGACCCTTGGGGGTTCATACGAACCACTTTGGGAATCACTGGTCTAATTGATAAAATCAAGAATTTTGATAAAGTCTCAATTGATACAGGCATATATTATAATACTATTCAACGATCTGTTTACTTAAAGAGCAGAAAAAGAGCCAGTGGCGTGTACAGTAATCTTTTATTATTTTTAATAAATTAGGTCATCTCGAGTAAAACGTCATATTTCATGTTTCACAATCTGAAAAATTAACAAAAAAAGAACTTAATTCAACTATCCCTTTTTTTTTAATTGAGTAAGGATCCATTTCACAGTTGCTATTTGAACATTTCATTTGCTATAAATTTTTAATAAAAGCATATTATGTTTCATGCAACGGTTTCGAAACGTTAGTTGATTACCACCAATTACATTTAACACGATTAACATGAAAATAATTTAAAGCAAGAATATGAGGTAAGATTTTTTTTAATATGTTTTGGGATTAGAGTATTTTTATTATTTTCACGTCAAACACTTTCCACTGTATTTTATTAACACCACTTGTTGCTTGACGATAGTTTGCAGAGAAAGAAACATAAGTCAATAATAGGTATTATGTTATAAGTGCTTTTATATTATTCAGTTCACTAAAAACGATCTAACTCTCATAAAATATCTTCTGTTGTCATTATAACAAGCAGTCTATATGATCCACAATAGGGAGAGAAATAGATTAAAAAAAAACAGCTCTTTAACAAGTGCTGTAGCTAGTGGTCAATGTTCTTGGACGTTGGTCTTATACGGTTGACGTTCTACAGGAGTCAGAACTCCCGAAAAAGGTACTCGACAATAAATCGATTTTTGGATTTTGCATTCAAAAGTATGAATGCCAATAATGTATAAACACCCCTCCCCCAACCAATCCTATAATGGCGTAGTAAGAGAAATAAGGCAAACATTTACTTCTTTTTTACCCCAATTCGTCTATCCTTACCCTCTCAAAAAAAGTTAGATACACTGAAAGAGAGGTCGAGCAAAAGAATAAAAACAATTCTCGTAAGCATAGTCTTTGTTAGTATGTTACGTTAGGAATTCATATAATCTATATTAATAGAAGTAAAAAATTCAATTGCGGAAAAACCTATTAAAAATGTTCATTCATAGATATCAAAGATACTTGAGATGTTTAATAAAGTAACATCTAAAGCTTCAGAAAATGACAGCACCCAATCTGAGAGGAAAGCAATCCTTTGAATAATCCTGAAACAATTATTGAAAAGTCAGTCGCAAACGAAAATTATTCATTTTGATCAACCTGTTCTTACTGAAATTTGTTTCTTTGAGACGGATCACTTTGAAGGTATCTTTTGTTTTTAGGGATCTCCTGAATTAATGTGCAGTTAAAACCACGATTTAACGGCCGATGTTTTCGACAACTTTCAACTTTTTGCTTAGCGCACGGCGACTGTCACTGAAAAAGCGCTACAAAGAACGTTTTGTACAAGTTTTCTCCGGATAAAATGATTTCAGATAAAACGGTTTAGTGTTTTTTTTTGTTTATGTGTGTTTAACGTTGCGAGAATTTGATAAAAGCCAACGCCTTTTCTGAGCTAGAAAAGCGACAAAGATGAAATATCAATATTGAAGCGAAATTTAAAACTTCCGATACGATATCTATGAAATATGTTACACATTTTCTATTTTATATAATATTTGACGAAAAAAACTTATCCAAAAAAGAGTTATTTAGAAAAAATCATTGAAGAATAATTATAGTATTTATAAGTTCAAAAATGGTTATGAATTCAACTGAACTTTAAATATGTCCATGACTTTTACTTGAAAACACTGATTGCATTGGATGATTATGTATCAATTTACATCCTTCCAATCTTTCGTAGGTGTTTCAAATCCCCAAATAGATACACGATTTGAAAAATAGTGTATGTATGTATGTATGTATGTATAATAAGTAATGTTGATTACATAACTTCGTAGTTTTATCCTGAAATTGGATATATATTTACAGATATTGACAAAAAAAATGTTTCCTTTTAATGTCATCTTTCTGTTTTAGACATCTACAAAAAGTTTAGTTAAAATGCCTTCTGCTAAAGTTCTCCGTTTGGACTATTAGAAGTCTATATGCTTAACAATGATAGGGTACAGAGTTTGAATAAATATATCGACTGTATTTTGGATGTTACTCTCAAAATTGAAGTTGTTCACGAGAGAGTAAAAACTGTTTTCATCGAAAACATGATATGGTGGGTTGCGTTATGAATCTTTGAAATGCACTCCTGTAAATTCTCATGCTTGCTGAAACGGGATTATATGTAAGGAGTATCGATATAATAGTGGATAAACTAGTGACCAGGTGGGAATTTTTAAACCTAAAACCAATTTAATATAATGTTTGCCTTCCAAAAAGAGGTCAATTTATTTTTCTCACTGATATCATTTGGCCGAGACCTGCTATGTCATCCTTTAAATAAGATCCAATCATTAACTTATTTTCGTATTTTTGAGGGTTACATCAATTGGCCAAAACACCGTTGATATAATGATTACTTGGGTGTCAGTGTTTTTTAAGACAGCTCTTTTTTACTTTTACCTCATCCTTCTGTTCGTATTCCTGATCCAACGAGATAGATGCACGCTGATTGGTTGTTCACACGTCTAAGAGAAAGCTCTTACTGAAATATTCCTGTCTCTATGGTCCACATAGACAGTGAAAATGGATTGAATTATGAGTTATGATTATTGACTACTCGCCAAAACATTCTATAAATAAATGTATTGAAAATAATAATTTAATATAGACTTACTGATGTTTTTCAGCTACCTTCATGAATAATGCTTAAGAATTTTTGTTTCGGAATCTGTGTTTATTATTGGTATGGTAAAAGCTTGTGAATGCGTTTGCTGAAGACGATTAGATGACGAAGAACAATAGTGAGCGCGTAATATTTCTTTTGCATAGTTTCCATTCCTCGTTTGAAGGTAGATGATTTTAAATATACAAAGGATAATTTGTATTTTTTGTTAAGACGCATTTTTTCATTTTATTTTATTAATATAACATATTTGATTTCATTATTAACACCTATGTTAGATCTGCCTTAACTCGATTCCTGATAGAATGAAATCAACATAATTTGAGTTAAACATTGATCAATCACAAATCATTAAATAACTTTTAAAATACTGCATAGTACGTGGCCAGTGCTATATTGATAGCGGACGTGGTATAAAAAATCAGTACCGCTACTTTCATTATACTGTGGTAACTTTAATAAACGCCTCGTTTCGAAAAAATACTATTGATCGATTATCTAGCAGTTAAATAGTCAATAAAGTGCGATTTTAATGACTGTTTTAGTTATTAAAACTATGTCCGTCCGCCCATTAAAGTTATTTCATGTCATTACAGATGCCATGAAGACCTTTCGTCGCATTAAGCGATGGCTTGTCTGACACTTGATTTTGCTCATAAACAGTAATTCCATCCATTAAACTTTACGGAATGTCTCTTAACAAACACGCATGCGAGAGAATAGGACTGTTTCATTTTATTTATCACATGACCTTAAAAATGTTATATTTGACGTTTTACTGTCAAATGAAATGCCTCGTCACTAGGCTCGTATAGAAGGCGTATCTTAAGACATAAAATATAACAGTTTTTATAGGGACATTTTTTAATAAAAATAGTACCCCAGTGCGTATTTAACAGGTTCTGTTTTCGTCTTCTTTAGAACTACGGTCCAGGATGAACATTGACTGTGTTAATAAATCCTCTCCACATCCATCAGCTATTGAAAGTCCCATCCACCAAGAAAATTCGCGGATTTTCAACGCTTAGCTTGACCGGCGAACTAGTACTGTATTTGAGCTAAAGTCCATAATATTTTCCAAAGAGGACTGCCCGAATGATGAGGAAGACTAAATATGAAGGAAGAGCTATAATCCCACGGTTGAAAAAAATGGAATTTTAGAATAAGTGAATTCCAAAAATATATTTTTTATTAACTTAATTTGAACATGATTGCAATTCACATTCAAGTGGTTAACCGTTTTATTTCAAAATACTTTAATAAGCTATAAGATAATATAAAAAAAATACACATTGTTCACCTATGATCTAGTACTGAGAGTTAAAGCAAAGTTAGGATTTCAGATTGAAAATGCGAATCGGAAAAAGCGAACGTGGTTTTGCTTAACAATTCGTCATAACTGTTATATTTATTTCAACTTCATATTGGAAATTTATTACCAGAAGATTACCCAAGAATCAATCGATAACATCGATATTCCATGTTTTACTAATAGCTTTAGTTTATAATAATTTTGGTATTCTGTGTTATAAACAATTTAAGTAGATTTTGACTGAATTGCATTAGACATGATGATACATGAGTGATTTGAATATAGTTTACTAGTATGTGATTACTACAATATTGATTTATGTTGATTAAATCAAAGACTTAATGTTTAATGTAAATTACTTAACCATTACCATCACGCACATTATCTGTATTGATTTAAAATCCATCCCTAACGGAAGGTGAGAATGCAAACAGAAGTAAGGGTGGATCGTTTATCGCGTAAGCATAAATCAAAGATAGAGAGACGAAACTAGTTCAGAAGTAAACAACAGTTAAAATTACGATTTTTAAATACATATTTTACTCCTTTTAAGTCGCATGTCAATGTTCTAATATAAGTGACGTTTTACAATTATTTTTTAAAAATAGTTTTATGAATATAAAGTAAATGTACCAGTAGTTGACCGCTTTAGACAAAAATTCATCAAAAATAACGATTAACGTTTAGCATTAGACCGAACGATGACAAATCAAGTATATTCATAATGAATCAAATGTCTTAATTAATATGATAAGATACAAATTAGGAAAGGGTCTGTTACAAAAAAAATGTGTTCAATTTTTAACAACCATGCTATGTTTCAGTAGTTGACCACCTAAAAAATTGAAAGTTCCAGTAGTTGACCACTTTTTTTCAGTAGCTGACCATGCCTAATCAGGGCGTTTCATGACAGAAGAGTTTCCTGTAAGACCACTCTTGGTTGAATCAAGTAGCATATGCTTACATTCACAGATATTTTTAACAATTCTCTTAAGAAATTCAAAATAAAATACTTACTGCATAAGGTGTTGTTTTCAAATGGCCACTATGATACCCCAATGACATATATTTTGATGAATTAGTTCCCCAATCCGACAAAAGATGGTTTCACTTGTCTGAAATTTAAAATTTAGAGCAATCACGCGTCTGCGTTTCTTATTTTGGGCACTTTTATTGAAATAATGTCGTACATGGTCAACTGCCAGTACATTTACCTTAATTTATTTAACATTTTCATTTAAATCCTACTTTTGTC
Source organism: Himalopsyche phryganea (assembly GCA_022494535.1). Taxonomy (NCBI): domain Eukaryota; kingdom Metazoa; phylum Arthropoda; class Insecta; order Trichoptera; family Rhyacophilidae; genus Himalopsyche; species Himalopsyche phryganea. The sequence goes on along the minus strand of JAGVSL010000035.1, from coordinate 1,335,933 downwards.
ACTTAATAAGCGTTCATGACGTGAATTATGCTAATAGCAATATGTTTCTCTTGTGTGTTTACGCAAATATTTATGCTGAATTTATTGGTTTTTTCATGATTTTCATAAAGTGAACTCACGCCGTTCGTTAATTAAATATGTATGATTATTTCATAACATATTTATTTTAAAATTAATAATCATTAATTTCTGAGGATTCTTTTAAAATGGGTACAACGCGAAGTAATTATTTCTTAATGTTATACTTTATTATAATTTCATATACTCTAAAAAACAATAATGGCGACAGTTCAATGATTGAAAAAGAAATTGAAAAACAGTTTTATTGCAGCACTGTATTTTAATATGCTTAACCTATCCAACATGTAACTCGATTTTGTCGTGGGCTCAAAACTCACTGGCTATTAACCCCTGGTTAAGTGGGTCCCAGGCGTCTTCTCGTTTCCGATATACGATTTAATTCGACGTCTGTAGTTGCGACTAGTAACGTTAGGCGTCGCTAACACCTACGCGAATATACCACTATCGGGGTGTAATAACTATCAATCATATTCAAGGGTAACAACCGATCTATGAAAGTAGTGATTTTTGAATATTGAAAATCGTGCTTGGTGTACGACAAGATATCATGAATGTATAACTTTGATTTAACAAGTTAAAGCGGTCATTTGTTATGAATAAATAACTTTCGGCGACATTGTAGCCAAAAGATCAATGCTCTTGCTTGCATAAACCAAGAGTTCAAATAATGATTTTTCAATTGATTATTTTATGTGCGGTGGAACTCCGATCTATCGTTATCGCATGTAGCGTTATTTTTATCATTGTATCGTTTTCCCGCGCTCATAGGGTCTCAACGTTATAAATCAGGTTGAAATATATTTAGGTCTCAAGACATATATTTGTTAGCCATTCATCTCTCCTACCCCAATCCTGAAAAATAGTACTTAGTTAAATACTATTCCTTTCCTAGCACCAACTGTCTTTTCTCGCCATCTCTGACAAGATAGATTGAGTGACTGATCTTACGCCAGTTTTTGTCCAACAGATATGATCCATGTAGTGTCTATATGCTGCAAATTGAGTGCAGACATGAAAAGAAGTCTTAAAAATGTTGTGTCTGAAGCATGAAGTACTCCAATAGCATTTTATATAGATAAAGAACCTGTGGAACTTGTGGGATTGCATGAAGCCTACATGGCATAATAAAAAATGATTTAACGCCTATTCTGCTGAGTGGTAAAAACTCTGATTCTTGGCAAAATCAAAATTTGATTTTTCAAATAAATGTTTTTCTTCTTGCATTTAACATTGCCTATTCTAAAAGTATCTGGTTCATAAGAGATTGCTGTTACCCCAAATGCTTTATTTAAATTATGAAAGTACTTTTTGCATATTTTTTTTATATAATGCATTCAAATTATCGATTACTAACAGACAATAAGCGAAAACGAAGAAATTAGTTTTTTTACAGACTGAAGAAAAGGATAAAATTAATGAAATAACGCTTCATCCATACATTGCAATGTCAATGTAGGGGAAGTATAGATTGGATGTCAGACAAACGATGTTAAATACTATCATAGTGATGTTGCAACATCACATAGCCGCATTTCACTGAATTTGCAATATTAAGAAATCTTACAATAGTTTTGCGTGGAGGTCATGTTGGGGTCACGAATAGACAAATTGGAGACAGGTTCTGTAGTCATTATTTGGAAGAGGATCGTGAGCGTTTGATTATATTCTATTTGAAATATCTATAAACTTTAATGACGAAATATTAATAATTTGAAGTTGTTTAGCATTACGTCACATATGTAGAGAGTGATTGGCGAAACTTCTCACTATTATTGCAATAAAAAAATTATGAAGTGTCATTTGCGAGTAGGTTTATAAGAAATAAAAACCAATTAAAAGTATTTGAAACGAAATGACTTTTAAGGTGTTAATTATCAATTGTTAATGGAAAAGCATTATAAACACTGAAATTTTAGTACAAATTTTTGTTCTACTTACACCATTATTTTTGTAACGATCAGGATCGGTTTTGATTGTCATTATAAATGAATTGTGGAAGTAGAACTAAAAATTGTGTTTTATTCTAATATTAAACATAATGTTTCGGATGTCAAATTGAAGAACATAACGTTTTTAAGCCATTGGTTGTCCATTTAGGTGTATCAAATATCACAACCAGTGGAACATTTAAATTAATTTTATATTAAAAATGTAATTCTAAAAGATTACGGATAGACTATATCGACCATGATTTTTTGGCTTTAAAACTGTAAAGTTAGATTCATTGTTTTAAGCATTGATAAAATGATCACTGAATGAATGAATAAATGAATTTTAAAATGTCATTAGTCTTTTGTTGCTTTGAAGAAACCTAAAAGATAGTGAGTGCATTCGTAAATATGTTGGTCGTTTCACTTTTTTATGCCATGTATCACTATCGTGATTAGGGCGTCGAGATTAAGATTGACAGGTCTCGTTTTCAAATGTTAGACCCCTGGAACTCGGGATCTCTGTAGGCCTAAACCCTTGTTTCACCCTCGCAGTATATGGCTTGGCAATATTAAAAATGATGCCATTGGATAATCGCAATATCTGGACGAATATTATGGCAGTCGTGAGATTTGTATGTGCCAGAAAAAAAATGATTTAATAATTGAATTAAAACAACTTAAAAGCGATTAAATGTCTTAGAAATGTAGAAAAAGTAACACATTTAATGTATTTTATTCAGTAAATTTACAAAGTACCCTCATGTTCACGAGATGTTTTCAGATGCTTGTTATGAAAATAATAGTTTTACACGGAGCTTTAAGCAAATTCTTCCTTTTTCACAAGACGAAATTAATGAGTTTTACAAGTCTGGCAAAATTATCTTCATGTTTAAATTGTAGAATGTACAATTAATGCGAATAAGGAAGACGTATGAAAACACTAGCCGCCGAACCCTACGCACACCGTCACACTGCGACCAAGTTAAATAAATTTATCTGCACAAACTTTTCGACGTTCTATAATTTGTGACTTAAAAACTTGCCAAAACAAACCACCCGTTAAAAGTTGTTTTTCTATATACTGCTAGCATTCCTGATAGCAATAAGTCAGTGGCGGCAGGTGGAATAGGGGGCTTTATGGCTGCTGAGAATAGTTTTTAAATCGCTTCCCGCCACCCGCCGTTAATGTCTCGTAAAATACAGTTAGCTCTGATTCACGCCTGGCTTTGGGTCGGCTCCCAAACGGGAAAAGGTCCAAAATTTATACGTACACCTTATTAAGAACCAGTAGGATTTTTATTATTTTTTTACGTCGTGTATTCGCACAAGTCCGAAAGTTGTTTTGTGACGTAAGTGGAAGTAGTGTTGCACGAATTGAAATACTCGACGTGGCGTTGAATTTTATTGGTCACCGCAAATGTAAGCATCTGGCGGAAATAAAAATAAACTTATATCCGTGCGTCACTGATATAACTGTCATCATCAGCCGTTCAATGTCCACTGGACAACTCTAACCTGAGTTCAGAAACATCGGTAAATATTCAAAAATAATATTTTTTTATTTTGATTTCTTAATAATTCTACACTAAAATGTGCATCTAAGCTCTGACTAATTTGAAGTCAATATCTATCAATAATGCTGTAAAAAATATTTTTTACAAAATAAATGAATTAACCGAGATTGATGGAAAATTAATTTTCTTTATGGTGTAATATAGAAAGATCTGGTTGGAATATAATTATGTAAAGAGAATACCGATTTTTTCTAGAGTATTAACTATAGCTGCAGTGTGTAAAGTGTGTCAGTTATTAAAAACGTGCATAAAAAAAGTTTATTTTTATATGCACGACTGATAATTATGATGGTGGATGTTAATTTTTTTAATGTTGTACAGAATATTGAACAGTCGTATATCGTAATCAGCGGTCGAAAATCAGTTGTCCGTGCATCACTGGTGGACTGCGAGAATATTTTGGTCATCCGCGGAGTCATTGCAGTAACAATATTGTAGCGAAGAACCGGTAAACTTATTTCAACACTCAGCAACAAATATCACACTAATTAACGCTATAGTTCAATAATTGTAATAATCATTTTATAATAGAAAACCAAATCTTTCTGATCATTATTTTAAATATGGACCTTTTTTAAAATGAAATCATATTAGTGGGCCGCGAGATTCAGAATTGTGAGTTTAGTGGTCTGTGAGTCCGAAAGGTTGGAGGCCGCTGACATATATTACTTATTATTTCACATTCAAAAAGCAATTTCATTGTTGAATAGTATTAATGACGTATTTTTTTCAGGTCAAACATACTTACTTCCTACGCAAAACTTGTCCTGATTATATATACATGCATGTGTTTTCACCATAACCTAAATCAACAGTTTAAACATAACTGTATATATAAAATTTGCGATTTTTTAAAAATGAACTAATTATTTTAATGGAGAAATAGTTTATCCAAAATATAATGTATGTAAATGTGTTTTAATAATTCCAATGAAATAAATATTAAATGTTTACGTTGCCATAATAAGTGTAAATTTAGCACGAAGATACGCAAGTAAAACCCTTGTCAAAATATACAATAAGCCTCTAAAATAAAGCATTTTGCACCAAAAATTATAAATTATTCCTTAAATAAGTAAATTAATTATACCACCTGTGTTTTTTAATTAACACCAGATTGGGTTGGCCGGCTCTAGTGAATCGTGAAAATATGACACACCTTCGAATTAATTACGTATGGAAGTATAACTCGTTTAAAGTCTGATCCAGGTTATCAAACCATCCATGGTTATAGTTATTCGGTGTTTAATATCAAATGATTTTTATAACCATTTCCAATCCAAATGTAGAGCACATATACTTATAAGAGAGCTTATCTCAACTGAAGTTGTTCTGCGTTGGTCAATCTTTCTTTTTTGTAAAGAGTAAGTAGTATGAGGCTTAAACAGAATTAATCACTCTCTCTACGCCCAGTTTCAAGGGTCAGATGGATGGCAGGTAATGTAGACTTCACAGATATCCATGCCTTTGAATATAAATCCATAAATCAACTGAATAACCAATTTGCGAATATGTAAGTACTCGAGATCGATCAATCTCGAGAACACCACAACGGAACACGACGACGTTGGCCACTTGGCTGCAAGCTCACATTAGATAATATTTTTTATATTCTAAAAATGGTCATGATTTATATTTAAAATTGGAGAACACGTAGAGGATTATTTGAATTTTAAATTGTTTATTTTTGTACCATATCCGTTATTGGACATTATTCTTATGCTGCCTTGAACAGTACAGGAGTGTTTAAGACATCCCTCTTACTGGAATGTTGTCACTGAACTTGATACTACTAACCTTAGATTGTTACAGGTCAAAACTAAAAACATGGCTCAGAATTTTTGCCAAACAACTAGTGCTTTTTAAATTATTTTTTTCTTGTTGTTTTTTCAGCAATACTTTTTTAAACATGTATTTTATTGAGCGTAGGTAAAATATTACAATATAATAAATATATTTATTTTGTTATAGTATTATGGGTTTGATATGGCGAGAAAATATTGTAACATCATTGAAAAATCTATATGACATTAAATATTGTACACATTTTTTACATAATTCCAATTTTAATACATTGTTGAGAATCATCTGTTTGTCAGCTTTTTGTCGCGTAGTAAAAAATAAAAAAGGGATTTAAAGTATATAAATTTAAAAAAATTAAATTAAACAAATCTGGATAAACAATGACAGTCTTGCGCACTAAGCAAGTCGTTGAATAAAATAAAAAAAATATAACAAAAATATACGTCGTAAAATATTACGGGTAAAGTAAATTTTACGGGTAGACCATGCAAATAAAAATATAAACATTATAAACGAAAACCTTAGAAGAAATAAACCGTTTTTTAACAAGGAGTGAATTTATGTAAATTATTATAACGATTTTACGACACTATAATGAATTTAAATTCATAAATAGAAATATAGCTCAGCGGTAATAGAACCGATAATTCAGAGCGTGAATATCGGGTTCGCTAATTCCGTTTTATTCATTTTTTTCTGAAATAAATACATAAACCTAGCTATAAAGATTTGGGCACCATGATGATCATAGACCATCAAAAAAAAGATAAATAAAACAAAAAGTTAAATTAAATAATTTATAATGATTTATAAAATTAAAACGAAGATAAAGAAATCCCGTGGATAAATATTCTGTAAAATTTACGTTACTGAAAAGGAATTTAAACAATCAAACTCGAAATGCAACGGAGTACATGGTCAAGTGTACACTTAAAACTCAACTTAAAACATAATTAAAGAATATTACAAACTCAGTATTCTTGCGGCGATCCAGAGCCATCAATTGGTACACGCGTACCTCTGAATCTGATTACAGGGATATTTCATTCCGCTTGCCCGGCGCCCCACGGTCGATACCTTGATTGCGGTAGCGGATACATCGATCTGTTTACATGGCCGAGAGAAATCCTTGCATTCATGTTACGCAAATCGTAAAATGGCCATATTTAAGGAAAGCAAAGAGAATGCTCACTGCTACGGTAAGTACGAAATATTTAAACAGTTTTTGTAAAAAAATCGTATATCAATTAAACAATTATTCGAAGAGACTTTCCTATTCCAGTTAGTGGAACCTTGGTTAGTAGAATGGTAAGCCTAAACGATATAACTCATCAGTATATATATATTATAAACCTAATAAATATTAATACGTAATAGAGAAACAAGGCTGATATTAGAATTTATGACTGTATGGTTTCATGAAGTACTACCTGCGAGATTTTACATGACTTGTTTATTTATGAAGTCGCTGATTTATGAAGAAAGTTACTGAGAAGTAATACTTGTGTAATAATATGTAAAGTATATCTAATTTGTTTTTGCGAAGATTAATATATATTACATACTTACCATGTGACTATTTAATGTATTAATTTTTAGCAGTGTGCGTGGAATGAACTTTAAATGAAATTTTACTATGTATTGTTTAAATATACGATTTTCCCTATGTAAATAGTAGTTGTCAATGCTCACAGGCAATCTAAAACGTTCCATAAAAATAGTGTCCGTTAAATAAAATCATAACTTTATTAGACATGGCTTGTGAATAAATAAATAAAATACATCAAAATATAAATAAGAAAACAACGAGATACTGAAAATGGCCAATAAGCGAAATATGTTTATTTATCAAATCCGTTTAGGTAAACTCAAGAATTTAAAATATAATAATGACGTATTTTCTACGGATTCAGCGGTAGCTTTGTGGAGATTTCTAACTACTACCCCTAATTACTAATCTAACACGTTTCACTTCTTTAAGAAGCATATTCAGACTAACTGAGCTATGGCATAACAAAGCCAGTGTAATAACTAAGTTACAAATTTTAATTTAATATTATATTTAGACCATGTTTATTAACAAAATACCTGAATCTTATTACTATGTCGTTTAATAATATTGATTACTCAAAACACACGATAGAGGTAGTCATCACTGATTGCGTTCAGTAATCGACAACAATTTCTGATGAAATAATTTCATTTCAAAGTACAATTTATTTCATGATTGCATTTCGTAAAAACTACCTCCTCACCCCCCCCCATCCAATCCTCACGGGGCGTCGCGAGAGCGATTAGCTAACGACTAGCCCTATCCTTCTTTCCATACTCTATTCAATAAAGAGAAGTTGAGCAACTGAGTTACAAACAGTTCTCATAGAAAAAATCTGTTAAGATACCTCCAATAGGAGGGCAGGTTGGGAGAGGACATGGAAAAAATAAATTCGTATTCTGAATAATATTCTAAATATATAAATTAAATAATAAAAAAAAGTGGTGGAGTGTTTTCTGTAAAGCCAGATAATCGGTAGTCAAATACTTTTAGTTCAAATATTCCAGCAGTAGCATATATTATATTATTATTCAAAGTAAACGTTTGCAATCACTAGACCTAGCCGCAACTCAATACAGTATCAAAGTAATTAAATACAATACACAATTTAGTTTGATGAAAGGCTCCCATACACCATATATGACAGTGTTCAGACTACATCTCGATAATATTAATGCTGTGTGTCAAATCAATATCATCCTTTGCGTTTGATTTTCCCACGAGCTCTATAGATTGGCATTTCATATTGGTTGTGAGGTATTAACCCCTCAGAGATAGAGACGCTTAAAAATGTTAACAATCTTTTTCTACCTAAGGTTCCAAATGTTCTAAGTAAATTTTAATGTAATACTTGAATAAAATATTATGTATCCGTACCTATTTGCCAAATTATATAATGTGTAAAGTAAATTAAAATAACTTAAGACTATCAAATTTCTTTCAACTACTTATTGTGGCACTTTTAAACATTAAACTCTCTCTCGTGAAATGCAAAAATTTACATATTTACTTTTGGTAGATAGGTACAGATAATTGTTATGTTTATGTTTCAATATACACCCACCCCTCACTTAACACGGAAGATAGGTTCTGTTAGATCACCGTGTTGAACGAAACTGTGTAAAGCGAGGCTAAAAAATGCATGGAAAAGAGGGGATAGGTTCTTTTTTCAGAAATATTATTAAAATAAATACATATTACTTTTGAAAATTTATTGAAACATATTATGAAATATAAAAAAATATTATTCGACCTCACTATCACTAGAAATGATCACTGGGGGTTTTTCTTCTTTTTGGCTGAATGTCATCATCAGTGCCTTCATCAATTCCTTCGATTATATTTCCGTCATTTTCCGTCGGCCGTATGAAAAAATCTGAATATTTTTGATTGTCTATCTATCTTGAGATGCGTGTGAATCTCTTCAAATATAGCAATGCATTGTTTCATTTATCGTTGAAATTTAAAAGCTCGATTCATATCCGGATCATTATTTAGAAAATGAATTTATATATTTCTTGCCATTTGTAATCCATCTTTTATTATTTCTGTAGTAATACTACAATGCAAGATTTAATATAAAAATCTCCAAAATGAAAACCGTGCTTAACCGAAGTCCTATTAAGCGAGGTATGGTGTATATAAATAAATATAATAAGTTATATTCGATAGATAAACGTTCAGCACTTGATTATATACATTAACTAAAACCAAACCAAAACTAAGCCAAAAACGACACGTTGCGCCGTTCATCCTATGTCACACGGTCATTAATATTTGAAGTATAATTATATAGTTGTTATAACTGTCGTGGCAAACTTGAGTGGAGTTTTATTTTTAAGCAACTGTTGACAAAGTTTCGCTATGATTATTGTTAATCATATTTAAAATAAATACGCACAAACGATGCCCCCTTTTCAATGGAAAAATAAGTTTTGTTTCCCAAAATGTACACCTCATTCAGAAAAAGGGTAGCATAGATCTTAAAACATTACAGTTGCACGTAATTCGCACTTGAAGGGTCAAACATGACATTAGATATTTTTGTTATATACTTATAATTAAATATCTGAATAAATTGATCCACAAATACCAAATTTTCTATCATTATTAAAAGTTTAGTGTTTATGCTTTATATCCAGAATAGCTTTTTCTCAATTCTACAACTTTACGATTCACTTACCTTCGTGAAAATCAAATCACAATTTAAAAAAAAAATATTTGTCTTTTTTATGTATGACTGGCAAAGGTTCTTAAATTTAATAAATTTACTGCTTTATTATCAGAAAAAACTCACCGCCCCTCTGGAAAATCCCAGCAAACAAAATCATAGATTTAGTGACAAATTGGCGTTTTCTTATCTACTTATCTATATTTATAATTATTACCTGCATCCTAGTTAAAAATTTTGTATACAAGACAAATTGAATCTTGATATTATAAAATTATCCTTATTCTTCTGTCACCATAACCACCATATATGAAATATCCAAAATTTTCCGTCACAGGTCAATCGTTTTGTTTCCTCACTCGATGCGCATCAATATATTTTAGCTTCACCAAGTACACTCTATAGATAGTACCCGATAGTCATACCGGATAAAATATGATCGTAACATTTTTGTTGAAACTGATCACAACTGTGTTCATTATTTATGCTTTCACCGGCACCTTATTTTTGTCTGTGTCCCCAACAATAAAAAGGCACCCAAGGTTTATGTAGCCTCCTTGAATCGTTAAAAGTGACATCGCCGACTTTGGGAAACAATGGTTTATTCACTTTTGGTTGAAACGCTTATCACTAATAATTCTCATTGAGATATATAATTAAAAATGGATTCGTTATTCTCGTTATTTTACGACAAAGTGTGAAACATTTTTCGCTTCGTCTGACAACAAACTGTTTCATATTTAATGACATCTAGATTGCATGTGTCGATTCCAACGCTTGTATTATTAAACGTTGAAGAAATTACGCATTGCAGCTTATTCGCAATGCGCCAGATATTTTTCACTTGAAATAAACTCACAGTGAATTTTAACACGGTCATTCGAGATTAATTCGATCTTGCGATCAACGAGAGATTTAAAATTGACATCAAATCTAAAAATTGGTTATAAATAAACTGTGAAACAGTCATCTCTTCAATTTAAATAAATGTACGTGTTAGGATTTGATTGCAATAGTCCCGTTTTATCATAATGATATTTCATCTGACATGAATACTTTAATGAAAGATTAATGCAGAACAATAAACAAATTAATTTGAAATCACACAAATACAGTTAAAGGAAGCAATCAGATATTTATTTTCGTTGACGTTTTATATAGTTTTTGAGTGCCCAGTGTTTAATATAGTTTCCAGTTTCCAGCGGTGAAGCAAGCGTTAAGCAAATCTGTAACATTTTTCCTTAATCGGGAGTAATCCAACTGTTTATTGGACCGATCGGCCATGCCAACTTAGTGGCAAATATGAGAAATTACCAGGTCTGTGCCCTCATACGGAGAGTTATTAGAGCTCATTGATAGAAGTTTTGCGTTTATTTAGAGTCTAGAGTTGAGGTGATCAGCTGCACACTTAAGTGTACGCCAGAAAGTCATGGGCACTTGCTTTTGATATACGTATAGCATATAATTGAAAGCATTGACGATCTAATCCGATCAGGATAGAGATAATTTCTCCATTTTGGTCACTAACCTCCAAGAGTAGGAAGATTGCATCAAGAGAAGCTGAAATCTTTTTATGAATCTGATGTATCCGTATTGTCTTCAATGTATATTAAGTGGATAAAGTTTTTGCATTTTTGGTGAAAATTTTTGTTCCGTTCTGATAATATTATTTACACAATAAATTAGTACATTAAAACTACATGACGCTATGAAATTTTATACAGAATGTAATAAAAATATTGCATCTTTGCTTTTTAATAATAATCCAATAATGGTATTTTGAGCACGACGCAACAACAAAGGTTTTTATTTTTTCGAAATGATCTAAGCGCCGGGAAGAAAGCCCCATAGAATAAAGATGCCATTGAAGCGCTAAAGGATGGAGAATGAAGACCATAAAAGTTTTCGTCATCGAGGGCGTAGAATACCCCTTAAACTTTTCACGACTTTTCAATATCACGTTATAAAAATTTGCGCTTTCACTGGAAAGTGTGTCACGTATGAGAGCACGTTGCTATCTCGATATAGTCCACATAAACTATGGCGTATATTATGAAATATAACGTAATATATTTGTTTAAATAATAATGTATGGAGCTTGCTGTCAAAAAATAAATGGATTCTACTTACAGAGTTGAATAGTAAAATCGATGTTTTCAGTCCTGCAAATAAGCCAATGCAAGCATTGCAAGTTAATATTATATAATAATTTATAGTAGGGTCCGTGGTGCTGTGGTTAACGTCGTCGGCTACGGTAACAGATGTCTCGGAACAAGTTCCGGTACGGACAGTTTCATAATTTGATTTTTCAATTTATGATTTCCTGTTGTAGGCATGGCTTTTTGTGATGTCTGAAATTCTCTCCCATCCATCCCATGCTAACAACAAGTCTTAGCGAGAGTGATTTGCCCCCTTTTTACTCTCTTTGAAAAAGAATGGTTGAGCAACTGAGTAACAAGTAGTTTTCGTAGAAAAAAGTTTCTTGGGATACCACTGTTAAGAGTCCATATGTTTCACATTCGAAGCGGACATGGTAAAAAAAATGCTTCATAGTAATCGCATTTTATGTAAGGTCAAAATTTAAATGTATGAAAGTAAGCTGATTCTGAAAAAATACATTAAAATTTTTGTCGTATATACCTATTTGTTTTTAAAAAAGAAATTTAATTTGAATTACAGTTTTTATATTTTAAAGCAACTTTAAATAATAAAACGAATGCTGCCGTCATCGATAAAACAAATGAAGAACTGGAACATGTATTGAAATAAAAATTGAAAACAACTTGGCAGCAATTCATAATAGCTTTCGTTTAAGTAATGTAAGCGATGTAATTGTACATTTTTTTTGTTTGATGAACTTGTATGTATCACAGCAAAGATCACATCTCCTAAATGATACATTTACGGTGCATAATTAAAATCAACATATTTATATATAATGTAGTTTTCGACTAAGCGTCACTTTAAACATACGGCGTAGAAAATAATGGAAAAATTATTACACTATAAATGTTATGCAGGCCATTTTTGAATGCATTAAAAATATACAATAAATCTTATCCACTTTTTTAAAAAGTTATTACCCTATCAGAATACTTCATCCAAAAATCCCGACGATTCTTGTGCGCTCACGTGATGTTTGATAGAAGACGATAAAATACTTCTTTTTTATTACTTAATCCCACTTTTTTGTTACTTAATTATCCGCTGACGCTAATGCATTGCATTTTTGTTTATTCTCATTCATAATTAATACAACGCATTTCATTTTTTAACACATGCAATTAAAAGATTACAATATGTCCTGATCGAATTTCTATTCTACCCTCGCAAGTATTTCCTAATTGCTAATATATTTATCATGTGAAACAAAAATGCTGGAAATAAGTGGAAGCTGACTGAAAAGGATAAAAATGTTCATATATACTTCAAAGATTTCGTTTTTTAGTTATCATGATAATTAAATCGTCATGTATCGTAAATAAAAGCTTCTTCAAATCAATATAGCGTTGATTAATATGAATTTCGCCATATTATGCATTATATTAGTCAAAATGATTCGAAAAAATCATCGCAAAATATTCCAATGTGTTTCACCTACCATTAATCATAAAAGTTTTTAATTTAATGAGTGTTGCTTGACTTTGAAAAAAAATTAGAAGTCAGATGGGAGTAATTGATCGTCAATTTTTCACAATTCAACCCACCCTTGGCGTGGAAATGCTTTGAAGAGTTTCAAGTGGGTATTCAGAAGGGTTAAGTGATACGATTGATCTAAGTTCCAGGGTTAATGTTAGAATATTAAGTTTAGTTGATCCCTCCTTTAATAACAAACAAGCTTTTAATAAGTTCAGCTTCTGATAAACTTTCAAAATCCAAATATATGTATAAATTATATAATTATTTACCAAACTTAGGTACATGTTTGAATGAGAATTCGGTTTATATTTTGTAGACACATGTTCTATATGCTACAGAAACTTTGTTAAATTTTCATGAGAGTGCGTTGGAATTCAATAGTGTCAATTCCCGCACTATATAATTTGACGAGTGTTTTTGACACTAAATATTTTATCATTAAATCATCATAATGAGGATTTATTTACTTATGAAATTCGTTGGCTTCATCGTATGCGCAATTTAATATAGAAAGCACAAAATGAATTGCACGTCATCATGAGAAAAAATTACACCAGAGTTTTTTTATATTTTAAGTTACGATATTTTTTGAATGCTTCATAATATATGTACAATAGAATTAAGTCAATTATTAAATTATCATAGAAATAATATTTTTTTACTGTGTTGACCTTAATAATATTCAAAGCAACTATAAAAAACGACGAGAGTCGTCGGTTCCACATATAATAATTCGAAAAAATTTTGAACTTTACCACTGCATTAAATTTCGTTCTTTTTCTATGCTTTTCTTCAAATTATTGACACTGTGACATAGTAGGGCTAAAATACATAAATATAATTTGAGTATATAAGCCAAGTTTGTCAGGTACAACCTTGTTACATTTTTTCAGGATTATAGACAGTAGTAAAGATTCTTATGAAAGAAATGTTTTTTAATAATGAAAAAAAAGAAAAGAAACTGAGGTCTCTTTCAAGGACTTAAAACGTTGACAAATTTTCAAAACAGAAATTCAAAGTAGTTTTTTATTGCAAGGGAAAAGCATATTTAAAAAATAACTCGAATTTCTGAATATTCGACAAAGTAATGGATGAAATTATATTTATTGTTGTATGGACACATTCAAAGCACAAACTTTGCGGATTTTATAAAAGCTTTTGTAATTAAAACTCGGAGAACTTTCCGTGTAATAAATTTTACCAAAGTTGTATTTTTGTCAAATGAATTCAATTTTTTGCACCAGCTACTGCTTTAGAAAATTTAAAAGAATGATAATGTAAGTTTCGAAGAATAAAAGCTGGGAAATATTTCTCAAAAGCTCACTACGCTTCCACATTCTTTTCATATTGCAACTTAGCATTGTTTTTAGTAAGATAAATTCAAATCTTATCATGCCTTATTAAAACAAGAAAATAAAAATTAAATATTCCGAAGAAAATTACAATTTCTACTAGCTGCTCAGTTTCGCTACCATTGAAAGCATACAGATAGCTTGAAATTGAGAGTTATTAGATATTCAAAATACAATTCAATTAAATATCACCCATTTATTATAGTCAATTAAACACATAGTTTACGGTACATCGATCAGTTATCATTTGCTTTTAATTTAATGTTAATATTCAATTATCAAACATTTAAACAATATAAAAAGAAATCTATTTCACTGACACAACTTAAAAAAGGTTGTGACATGTAAACTTATAATTAAAATTCATGTTAATATAAAAATGTTTAATCAAGGTATAAATAATTATGATAGTATCGTAGAATATTGTTACATAAAAGTTTTCTACTTTTAATTTAATGCACCCAAAGTGAAAATGGATGTAATTATTTTTTTCAAACATATTATGTCACAATGAAATCACGTATAATAAAATTCTAAGATTGGATTTATCATAATATATTTATTTGAGCAAATTTTGAGCTTTAAAATGCAATTTTCTTAACCATACCCTTTTTCAATGTGGAGCAAATGGAGATTATCTCATCAGAAGTTGTTCTACGAGAACTGTTTGTTATTTTTAGAAAGAGAGTGAAAACACTAGTAGAGGTTAGAATAGAACTATTGGCTAGATAATAGCCCTTGAGACGCCTTGTTTTTGAGTCAGGTTTGTGCTAGAATATATTAGACAGCACAGATATACCTTCAAATATAAATCGATAAACACGAAACTTGGAGTAAATTATAATGTAACTTGTAATGTTATCACTTTTAAGGTGTTAACATTTTTTTTTTTAATGCGATGAACTTGTTTGTATCACACCGGAGATCATGTCTCCTCAATGATACATTAAGTCCACAATAAATATTTATAATATAAGTTACAATAAGAAATAATAATAATGTAACATTTAAAGGAATATGATGAGTACACAATAATTATATTAAAGTCGTCAACTAACAATTAATTTAAATGCAGAGAACTTTCTATGGTGAGGCAACAATTAAGAATTAAATGATGAGGGGCAGGGAAGGTAAACTTTTTCTCCAAAGGAAGCCGCAAATTTTTTGAACTGATAAAAGTTCTCCGGGGAAGAAACCAGATCCGGATGTCCTATAGGACCATCGCGACTATTTCTGCAGGACAAATATAGAATATCTCTTTCAATGGACATAATTGGGCAATCCCAAAGAATAATTAAGGTGTTAACTGTCAATTTTTGGTGGAAAGGCGATATATTGTAAAAAATAATACACAATTTGCTTGCACGACTTACAAATGTTTATAATGATCAGGGCCGGTTTCGCTCATCACCAGCATTATCAACTGCACTTATAATGTTATTTTTATGTTTGATCTTTTTAAAGCGAATTTTTTTTTAAAGCAAAACTGGTTATACGATGTCTTTGCACTAAATCATCAATATAATGCAGATGGAATCGTCTTTATACAAAAATACACAGTAGCATAACAAATTGTCGGAAAAAGACATATTAGATAATTGGCGCCTCAAGAAACAAGTCGTTTTTTATACTGCAATTAGCTAATTACTTTGATCATACACTTACAGTATGTTTTCCAATTAAAATTTGCTTAATAAGTGTTCTTATTATTAATTAATCGTCCATTATTATAAAATGTATTCTTGTTTCTTAATCGAATTTGGAATTTCTGGAAACATTCAAAGAAATCAGAAGCGTTTTCAAAACAATTTGCTTTAATTTGTGATCAATTTGTAAGATATATTTGACTGAAGTAACCATTTTCTTTTAGTGATTTTTTCACACTAATTTCCTTTTTTATCATTTCTTTCATTTGTTTCTCCTACGTAAACTCATTAAGGGTATTATACTTGTGTAATTAACTGAATTTGGTTGAATTGTGTTGTTTATCAATCATTTGTTGATGTGAATTTAATTAAAAAAATAACACTTTAAATCACGAACAATTAAATTGCCAGAGTGCTTAAATATATATAAGGTAACTCTAAGCTATTATTTTTTTTGCAGTTGTGAGTCGTTAAAAAATAGTTTACAAATGTGTAGGGTAAAGAATTCTCAAACTGTCAACATGGCAGTAGAAAAAGTAATTTTAATACTGATGTTAAATTTAGCTTTATTTATTAAGATTATTATTAAAATGCGGGACAGTCCTGGGCTTAGGTTGTGTCATTAATTGGACATGTATCAGTTTAAGTAAATTTGCTGAAAATGACATCATTTAAGTAAGTCTGAACTAATTATACCCAACTTTCTAAAACATTCTCCCTCCAACCCATCCGATCATCACGGGGCGTAGCGAGAGCGATTAGCTAACCACTAGTCCTGTCCTAGTCCTATCTTTCTGTCCCTATTATCTTCAAAAAAGGAGAGGTTAAGCAACTGAGTAACAAGCAATTCTCATGGAAAAATTCTGTTAAGATCCTCCATTAAGAGCCCATATGCTCCACATTGGGAGCGGACATGAAAAAAAATTATGCCTAACCTACCACACCATATAAATCGTGAAAATACCTTTTAAGAAAATTCAAACGTCCTTATATTATAGTTCTAAGTTTTTTTGAGCATTGAAAATGGAAATGAGCGTCATTGTTGTTATTGATTGACATGTTTTATATAATCAGTAACATTTGGTTTAGTTGCAAAAACACCATCGGAGCGCTACTATCTATTTTGTTCAATGCACGAACTAGGCAGAAAAATTCATGACGAATTCACACACTCGGCGAATAATTTGCCTCATTCACGAACGAGGCAATGTGCTTGCACTTTTCACTTAACACGTAACACGCTTTCGGGATAACACGGTCCTAGCCGTTCCCAGATTGTGATCAACGGCTCAAATCTGAGAGCGAATATTTGTGTATTATAATTATTAATCGATTTGTTCATTGTTTTTTCTGCAAAGGGGGTACAGAGTGAACGAATTGCTAACTGTTAACCTTTTGTCCTATTGTTGTTCCCTTACCCTTCAGAAAAGAATCTAATGGAATGATCTAGTATTTGGCCACATACTCCTAATTGACTGTAGGCATGTTGAATTTTTTTTTTACATCGCTTGCAGTTTGTGAAACTATTCATCTATCTCAGATATAAAATACATTGAGAATTATTATACAAAATTTAAATACTATGCTTACTGCCAATACGGAGAAAAGAAAAAGTGAAAATAAATCGCAGTGTACAATATTCTACATATTTTACCAGTTTTTTATTATGTTACAGTGCATAAAAGAAATATATAATGAGAAAGGATATACGACATGATATAAATAATATTCATCAAAAATAAAATTTGTGTAATAATAATGTAAAAAAATGTAATACCTTTTACCTGTGGAATGGATATAAATCATTTTATTTTTTCATGCTTTGAAAAAAAAGAATACGCTCAAATTTCTTTGCGCTATTTCTTTAATAACAAAATATAATACCAATGTAATTTATGTAGTATAATTTATTAGTTTGTCGACAAAATGGCCGCAGGGATAGCTTTGATCACGTCATTATGATAAACCGTATTCGTTACAATAATATAATTTCAATACCAAACAAAAGACAAATACGGTATTGAGAATTCTAAAATTTAATTAGCAGCATTATTTCAAAAAAATACATTTCAGTAAAACTATGAGGCTTAAAATTTTTCGGCATATTTTTAAAACAAAACAGTTTTTTAATCAATACGATGTACATGCAAATACATTAGAATAACATAATATGACCCTGTTATTTTAGATTCATTAACTATTCAATCGATGTAAATATTTAGAGTTTTTCATTCGTACTTATTATTTGTATTTGTTTACTTTAAATCTTCAATATAAAATTAATGTTTGTTGGTTCGTATCTTATGCACTGCCATACCGTTCATCCGATTCCGGTAAAACTTCGTCAAGTTATTGCTTGCACTTGCGCGAAGGCTATAGGCATAGTACAATTAACTTACATGTTATCTATATATATATATAAAAATTAATGTTTGTTTTTGTTTGTCACGTATGCGTTCCGACACCATTCATCCAATTGCGATGAAAGTTTGGTAAGTTGTTGTGTGCACACCCGGGAAGGTTTCTGAAAAAAAAAAACAATAATGAATCAAATAGGTACAAACAGCGGCATTCCAGTTCGTGTGTGACATAACAAGAGATTTTAATCTTTAAATTCCAATTGCTGGTCTGAAATGGAAAATTTAAAGGAGGAGATGTACTGTTGCCGCGCATTCCGATGATTCCAACAGCTATACCAGTCAAATTCAAACGTCTGCAGTTTCCGGAGCGACTAGCATTTGCAATGATCATCAACAAATTACAGGGACAGTCGTTACAAGTGTGTAGACAACATTTGGAAAATGCATCCTTTTTACATGGACAACTGTATGTGGCCTGCTCACGCGTCGGAAATCTTTCCGATTTATTCGTGTACGTACTAGACCGTGTATCCACTTTCTTTTTTACTGGCATTGCAACGCATGCCGCTAGTAGTTTATAATATATGCCATTTTTGCAAACGTCATATAATTATTAAACATAACAGTGTTATTGTGGTAGACGATATTGACAGATTTGTGTTTCAATGTTTGGTCAAAATATATGAATCGCTAATATGGATAAACGATTAATGTATCTTTAGCAAGGATTATTTAATTAATATTAAAAGAAAAGATTTCAACATACATTTTGTTTAAGATTATGGTAAGTTTCGTTGCGAAAACTATCTGCATGCAAAGTCACCACTCACGTGAATCGTCTGATACATTTTTAAGTTCCATTTATTGCATGTTTATACTCATACTAACTGGCTCTCGACCCCCTATTTTATGGCTTTATTTAGAAAAATTCTCCAACGATTGCCATCTTTGTAATCATTCATCCAGTCAATACAATTTTAATACAATTTAAGACATCGACTGAGGGTGCTTGATGGAATTTCAATATCAAATTTGGATTATTGAGATTTTGTACACTTCCATGTATTTTGTCACTAACGACCCGGGTTTCGGCTTTCGGCATCTTCAGGTATTCTAGCACACGAATGGACTCGAACTGACAGACAGTAAACAGTGTCTAACGTTTATATAGAAGATACAAATACGACAAATATTATTTACGAGGTAAAATATTATACATCTGAGAGCCACACTGACACCTGAGTTAACATTTCGAGAATCGCCTTAATCCTTATTTTGTAAACAACACATTAGCAGAGTGGCGAATTGCCGCTTTCCAACTTCTTTTAGAATTACCAGTGATTTTACAATTATAATAGCATTGTGGGTTTCGACGGGATGCAATTCGACGAAAGGGTAAATATATACAATCTTTCCACATTTAGTGACATCTGTTTGTTTCAACGTATAGGATATAATAACGGAGAATTAGGAAGGTTACCCCGTAAATAATATTTGTCGTATTTGTATCTTCTTTATAAACGTTAGACACTGTTTACTGTCTGTCAGTTCGAGTCCATTCGTGTGCTTGAATGCCTGAAGATGCCAAAAGGCGAAACCCGGGTCGTTAGTGACAAAATACATGGAAGTGTACAAAATCTCAATAATCCAAATTTGATATTGAAATTCCATCAAGCACCCTCAGTCGACGTCTTAAATTACTTAAATTAAATTAAATGAATAGACACTTGTTTATGGATTTGGAAAACACTGCTTTATGCATTTTGGATAGTATAATTATTGAAAAAAAAACGTCATTTATACCCAAGGAGAAAACAAAGAAAACTTTTTATTCTACAATGCGTGAATTTTTTAATTTTAAATTATTTCAAATACACCTGAACCTCTTTGAGAGTGAATACGGAACAAGTCTTTTGAGAAAAATCCGTAATTCAAGAAAATTACTGATACAACCAGTGGTACATTGTTTCAAGACATGACAAGAAAAATTATTTCACATGTTGGGGTGGAAGTCGATGAACATAATACTATATTATCAAATACTACTGATATTAAATTATCATGAAAACGAGAGTATTATGTTTATTGTCAGAAACTAATAGCGAATAACATTTCTTGTTAAAAATATTCCTTAACAAACAATTGAAATAAATATGTTTTTATAGTTCAATTTTAGGAACGCATCTATTGCATAAAAAGAGGTTTAGGTGTGAATGACTTTTCTAATCATTTGAAACAATATATACTTCTCAAATTTTGTTACGAATTACATTTTTAAAAACTTAACTGCAATTCAAATAATCATTTAAATATCAATATAAATCAATAAAAACCTTCACAACCGCAATAAAATATCATTGTTTGTTTTTTACCTCTTCACATTGAACTAAGGATATCTAAGAAAAATAGTTCTAGATAATAAAAATGATCTATAACATCTTTATAAAAGTGACCTTATTTCAGTGATGAAATCACTACCCAAATATGTTAGTAATCTCACAAACAAGAAACCACCCTAACAACGCTTTATAAGAAATAAACGTAGAAGAAGATGAGGTCTTTTCCCTTTGGTGATTAATTATATTCGCGAACGATGGTAGCTTGTTCAATCAATTTGCCGGGGGGGATTCCCGCACCCCCGAGAGAATTTCGGCAGAGCGACCGTAAGCGTTATTAGAATAATAGGCGAGCGGAAAATCATTAGTGTGATGTAAATAAGTAAACAATTAATTATCTGGTAGTGTGTATTATTATCGTGTTTACAAAAATCTTTGCAAGAAGTCGTTTTTTCATTTAGGAGAATACATTATAAAAATGTTTACGAGATTGGTTTAGTATTTGTAACAAATAAGTACTTTCAAGTAATAATATTTTCAATATACCAATCCTTTTTTTTTAATAAACTTCTTCTTGCATTGTGCATTTGCAGCACATGTTTAAGCAAGGTAATTAACTATTTATATACAAAATTATTTATTATTCGGCTATTTCCACTACTTTTGAGCAGAATTTAATCATTTTGAAGGGAAAATCACGTAATTCCATTGAAACCTATTCTAGAGCATAATAACATAATTGAGCGAATACCGGGCTTAACGGTACGAGCTTCCCCTAGGGAACGAAGGGTTACAGGTTGAAGTCCTCGTAAGGTCAATATCAAATTTTGACTATTTTCAATTTCACATTATTTGGAGATGTATGTATGTTTGTAATGTTTTTTCTCTTGAAATCTTTATTAACTGCGTAAAAGTAATTTTTGAGTTTATCTCGGGTGATAAAAAATAGTAAAATGTATTTCAATGGGATTTAATAAGTGTAGTACACATTTAATACATATAGTAATTTATACAAAGTTATTCAATTATTATTATAAAATATCAAGTTATTTATTTATTATTATAAAATATACATTAACCAGATTGGTATAAATATATAATCATACCCGGAATTTTTCTGGAATAATAATGTCCACCATAAACATAACTTTTCTACTCAGCTATCAGTGTATCTTGATGGTACTGTACTAAATGTTCACTAGTCTATTGTTTAGGATTTTTCTAAGCATTTCAGGTCAACTTACTGTAAAATTTCACCAAGATTTACCCTCTCACAATGTGAGTATACAAATTTTTTCTGGCCCACTCTTGATTTCAATTTTTGGTAAATCTGATATATTTTATGCTTTCTCTCGTCTCTACCCAAAATCTTCAGTGGGTCCTGATGGTATTCCCCTTGGAAAGCTCAAAAAAAATTTAAGTGCCCCTCTACTGTGTCTGTTCAATTTAAGTTAATGTTCCTCTACTTTTCTCGAATTCTGCGGTTTTACTCATATAAGACCGGTCTAGAAAAAAGCTGTCATTTAGAAACAAATTTTTGGCATGTAGCATTTTTATCAGCAACCGCTAAACTTTTTGAATCAATATTACCTAGATATATCAATATTACTGATGATTGTCAATCAAATCATGCATAAACTTGGAAAATAATATTGAAGTTGGAAAGAAGGAAGCAAAATTTATAAAAGCTAGAAAAAAATAAAGTAAAGTAAATTCATCGTAAAACAAGTAAATTCATCGTAAATCAAATATTTTCTTAAAAGAGAGTAACCCAATCAAATTTATTCGTTTCACTCTTTTGAAGCTTCAGGATCGATTTCGATTATAAACCATGGTCCCAATATTTATCTACTTGATCAAAAATAACCATTTTCCCCCCCTTAAAACCTGTTCTTTGCGTCGGTCATATAAGTCATAAGTTGCAAAGGCTCTTTAGCTGATCAATGCATTGCCTAGAGAGGTGGAAATTTTGAGCAACGGACTCTGTGAATTGTTTTTTAATATTTTTTCTTATATCAATTTGTATGTAAATAATATTTTTGTTCACTATTCTATTTTATTAACTCTTAAGTGTTGTTATTATTATTATTATTATTATTATTATTATTATTATTATTAATATTATTATTATTATTATTTGTTATATATACTGTCTAAATGCATGGAGTATTGGTATCAGCTGTAATGCCATGTATTGCCATTTCATTTACAAATTAACTATTATATTATAATATTTTTTTCCATTTTTAAAAGATTTTTTTGTGCTAATCTTTTATAACTCAGCGTAAGGTAAAGGTTGTGACATGACTGAGCTGTTTAATTTGTGTCAACGTTATCAGCATTTGACGACAATATGTTTTTTTGTTCGATGAAACAATCTACGTCTTCAAAGTGTTCAAGCAAATGCACCCAGACACTGGTATCTCCAGCAAGGCCATTAGCATAATGAACAGTTTTGATAAGATAGCCACCGAAGCCTCGCACCTGGCCTACTACAACAAACGCTCCACCATCACGAGCAGGGAGATCCCAACCGCCACACCGTCAAGTTCCTCCTACCCGGAGAGCTCTCCATGCACGCCGTCAGTAAAGGCAACATCGAATACACTAGCTGCAAGTCAAGAACTCACTTGTCAGAACCATCAGATGACTTTTCATGAAACAATTTATGAGTTTTGTAACAAATTATGGTTGTCATTAGTCATACATACTTATAAACTATTTATTAAACTTACAACTTCTCTGACATCGTTGAAAATTAAAGAATTCAATACAAATACTAAAAAACGTTTAATTATTCATAGTTTTTTGCCACGAATAACTTCAAACGGAATCAAATAAATGCATATTACTTCTTCAAATAATGTACAAAAAAACACATAAAATACGGCTGAACTTGATTTTTCAGCCTATAGAGCTTGTTGAAATCTATTTATCTTATTACTCAAAACTGTCGCTTTTTAACTCAACGCCTTCTGCCAATATAAAAAACGATATATTAAATAATATAGTATGAATTGAAAATGTAATTATATTTAAAAGTAAACTGCTACAGCTGCATTATATGAATCTATCGATTTCCGATTAAATATGAATAAAAATTATTGATTATGGTTTGTTACTGCGACTTATTGCATAGAAACGTTTTTTCGGTAAATATTAAATTCTAAAAAATGCTGGGGGGAATCGTGCTGCGGATGCTTCTAACATAGCCCCAACATCACACTCCTTTTTGACTGTATATATTGGCATTTCACGGCCTGGACGGCCGTCGGGTAGTATCTATAGGATGTACTCGATGGAATTAAGGGTTGCTGCTGGTACGAAATGGAAGGAGGTTAATGGGTGACATGGAGTCTTGGAGATGTAGTATATTGGTCATATGAGATGTCTAAAATCTATGAAAAAATACCTACATATACTACAAGTTATATAACACAATACGTAATGATATAAAACATACAAAACCCAGCAAAATCCTACAAAGAAAAATGCTTAAGCTGTTCCACGTCATGCCACGGAAATTACAAGCAGAAACGAATAAATTAAAAACTAACATGTCCAAATTTATTTCGGCTATATTCATTAAGCTCAGCTACTAGACTGGCTATTGAAAATGAGTTATAAATAATGGCACTTTGTTTTTTAGATAGACTTGGTACATTTGAACTTTTATTTCGATAGTATACACTTTGGATTACATAGTATTAACTTAGTACACTCAAACTTTGATTTTAATAGTTTCCACTTAGTCAAGGATTCTTTGAACAGAGTGAGTTACGTTGTAGTAGGGTTGGTCTGGTATGGTTTGTGGAATGCATTCTAATGCGTGGAGCAAAGACAATATAGGCAAGTAGTAAAAAACAAGTGGCACTTCATTATAGCTTTGTGCAACTATCGATTTCAAAATGTGAAGTATTTATAATGAGTGACAACTATGTGAAAATATTTTTTCGTAAGTGTAATAGATTTCTTCAATGTTAAAAGATATTTTATTATGTGGGATCATTTTTTTTTTGTAGAATGTATTTGTTATAAATGGAAACAATTTTTTTAAAGTGAATATGATCTAAACAAAGTGCATTTAATTGTAAGCCAATGAAAATAAGTAAACTGTTCTTAGTTAGAAATACAATTAGATGGAAAAAATAAAATAAAAACAAAACTCATAACTTACGATTGAAACATAAAAACGTCGCTTACTACTAACGTGGCAAAGTAGACATCTTATTTATATTATTTTGTATTTATTTGATGAATAATAAAGTATGTCATCAAATTCTTTATTATCTTAAGTGTGCTTAAGATTTGTTTTTAGTACTTTGACATACTTGACAAATTACGCGGTAAGAATTTCCGCCCATTAATGTCGAGTTAATTTTCGTTTTAGTAAAATGCATTTAATGCAAAAAGCTAAAAGACTTATGGAGCCGGTCCATTTGTCAGTAATGTGGAAGCAAAATGTCCCGCTAAGTGAACGTAAATGACTAAATTTGCATACGAATGCGGATATACATGCGCGATAAGCGACTTTCCTGCATTATTTGTTCCATTTCCTTTTGGCTCGGAATGTAGGGACGTTTATACCCAATGGCCACTATGAATGAATTATAATACATATACATTTTTACATAAACAAGATTACGATAAAAAGTTCCATTCAGGTACATTTTAAGGAACGTGAATTGAATAGTGTTTATTTGATATTTATTTATTAAATTCATATTTCGTTACTCATTAACTATTTCATTAACTGAGTATAATTAATTATGCATGGTTGGTTTTAGTAAATATTTAGATGATATACTTTGAATTATAGTATGGAAAAAGAACGATTTTGTTAGTCGAAAAAAATAACGTTTAACAGAATTTATCAACAAAAATAAACTTTTGTGAGGTCTGTGCGGCAAACTTATAGCAGTATTTTTTATTTTATAGTTTAGTTATACACACATATGGACTCTCAATACACGAGATACCCAAAAACTAAGAGTGACGCAACGTGGCATGGAAAGGTGCATTGTGGGCATAACGCGTAAGGACCGCAAAAGAAACCAATGCATAAGGAAGCAAAGAAGAGTGAGAGATGGGATAGAGGCCAAAACTCGCTGGATTGACGAACTTGTCAGATTCGGTGGTGGTACGTGGAAGCGTAAAGCTAGGAACCGAGAAGAGTGGAGGGAGCTGGGGGAGGTCTTCGTCTAGCAGTGGATCGACCCCGGATGAAAATGCTATATGTATCACTTAGAATAGTAATGGTGTAACTCCAAAATTACGAAAAATGAGTTAATACCTCAAACACGTTCAAAAGATGTTATTATATTAGTTTAATAATGGTACACCACCATATATATACTCCTAATTTCTTTAAAAAACTCTTTTTTGTTTTAATATTCCCTTTTTAAACGATATTTTTCAGAATAATATTGAAGTATTTCCAATATCAGAATAACAGTGTGGTGTCCGGACAGAATTCACTACTACACTAACGTTTAAGTTCTTCAGTTGATTGATAAACAGTTATTAATGGTTATTATTTGATCCCAAGAACATTTTACAAGACCTTGATTTTCTTAAAATTTAAAAACTGGAGTTACACCATTACTATTCTAAGTGACACATTTATATATATATAAAGTTAAATAAGGTATTTTATATATACCAGTTGCTTATAATCTTACGTAAATTGACTTAAATTCTGTGTGATAATATGCTTAGTTTTAATGTTTTTGGCTTATTAATTAATAAAATTTGAAAAAGTCATAAACATTTTATAAAAATGTTCTTGTTTGATTTATTTTTGTTAGATAAAAAGTACTAGCAAGAGCAGTGTTTACCAATCTGTGTACCACAAAAGACGAAAGCTGAGAATCTGTCTGTATTATGTATTACATTATAAATTTAATATAATTGAAAAGCGTTCCCGTGCACAAAGCCTCAGAATTTTGGTTTTCGCTTTGAGAGAATATTCTCAATTATTTGCTACTACAGCCATTAAAACTCTCTTGCCATTTGGATCGTCGTATCTTTGCGAAGTAAGTTTTTATTTTAAAAACGTCAACAATTACTGATAGTTTGAGAAGTATTTGTTTGTAATCTAATTTATAGCCTCGTTATGACATAGTTATTTCTCTCGTATCTATACTAATAAGTCTTAATGTTTCTCAAACAATGTTATTTTAATGTTCGACTTAGTTTTTTTTTCAAAGAACATTTATGGAAAAAAAATCATTCGCCATTGAGCCATGAGATAGAAAAGTTTGTCAAACACTGAGAAAGAATGTTTTATGAACTAATCGTGAGTTTCTAAAATACGTTTATATTTTACTTCATAAATAATCAAAGATAAATAATATTTAATAACATCGAAAATTTTTAACTATTCATACTGTTAATTTTATATTACAAACAAATAACTACACGTATAGATCCCGATGGAGATATTGATGTATTTTTTTAAGTAATATTTTTTTCACCATCGGTCGAAATTAAGTTTGTTGCAATGCACATCAAAGTGTTCTAATTTAAACATTGTGTATTATTTTACAGTGATTAAAGGAAACTGCATGGTACGTATGTTAGAAATCTGATTAAAATTTGAAGTGTTAAATAAGTAACAAGTGTTAAATCTATGACTGATGCAATTATCACTAAGTCATGGAGAAGAATTATTTTTCCTCAGCTTTACTTGACCAATCAAAATAAGCAGTCTCCGTTAGAATCCCTTTAAAGGAATCAGGCGTCAGCCCCATCAGTCATTCAGTTCAGTTTGCTTAGTGTTTTTTTTTTTGTTTAAAAGTAGATGAATCGTGTTATGTTTTGTTTTGGAAGCGAAGGTTTCAGAGTATTTACAAAGCGGGTGCAAATGAATTTCAAAAATAATGTAAAGAAATAAAGATGTGCTTTAATAGTTTACTTTTGAGATACAAGCAAAAAATATCAACAGATTATTTTGCTATAATTTTGTA
The DNA here is from genome assembly GCA_022494535.1 of Himalopsyche phryganea. Lineage (NCBI taxonomy): Eukaryota > Metazoa > Arthropoda > Insecta > Trichoptera > Rhyacophilidae > Himalopsyche > Himalopsyche phryganea. The sequence goes on along the minus strand of JAGVSL010000035.1, from coordinate 1,308,020 downwards.
ACGGTTCTAAATGTTTGAGTTTATGTATATACAAAAATGACGCCCAGGAGTAAAGACAAAAGAAAAAAATATGTTTACTTGTCACTAAGCCAAGTAGAATGCTAAGAAATGTAAAAGAACATAAATAAACACAGTTCGTGAAAGAAATGACTATATGTTTCCGTTTTTCTATATAAAATTAACTAAAATCAACCAAATATTCGGAAAAATAATAAAATTTCTTTATTATAATTGAAATAAGTAGCAGTTTATATTTTAAATTAGCATTTACCCTAACAATTCTTTATTTTCATTTTTAAGTATTTCAATTCAACGATGCCTTATTATATTAAAAAATATTCTAATAATATTGTGAAGCTGGCTATATTTTTGTTTAGACTATATTTATCAACTAAATTTAATTGAAGTCTGCGAAGCAGGCTTCCAGTATCAAGCTATTTTTATTTATATGGTGTGTACACACTAAGTATTTATATTCCTTTCCCATATATATTCCAGCTAAATGTCATAATTGATATTCTACTTTGCTTTGAATGGAGAAAAAAAAAAAAAGTGCATTTTGAATACTGATTGAATGATTTTTTTTGGGTCTATTAAAGTATTCTTTTCTTAAAATGAACATTAAGATTGTATGTTGAAAACAATATAATTCAGCAAACTATTCAATTTGTGTTTGTGTGTATTATTAAAAAAATAAATCATGAATTGTATACCTGTATGTGTTTTTTTTCACTAACCAAATTATTTGTTTTAGTAGTGATATCCCTCATACTTTTAAAGTGTTAGGTTGTAGAGCTATAAATTCTATCGGTCATTTGAAGTGCAATTGTTGACGAAGCGAGTTATCTTTAAACTGGTCCTAAACAGAATTACTTGTTGAAAATTTTAGGACTAAAATAAATATATGTTGAGGTAATCGTGCTTAGATAAAATCTATTAAGAGCATTCTATGTTTGTCCTTTATATCGAGTTTGGAAAGTCAAAAGATACGTCCTTTATAATTTAATATGATTATAACTGTGGTGATGTGTTACTTCTTCGTATTTTGAAACTTTATATCAAAGCTGAAACCTTCTTTTGAAAAGGTTGTATTTCCACTGAATACCCAACGAAATAGTAATACAAACCCTCTGAGCTTAGAGTTGAATTTGAAATAATATCTTTTATTTTTCTTACAATCACACTCAACATACTTAAACTATTGAAGGTATTCAGCAAATTGTTTTGTAGAAATTTTAATAATAAAATATTTTTATTGTAACCTTGTTTGATCTCAATGTAGAGCACATGAACCCCTCGTGAACCTCCGTTTTACGAATTTAGTTAGGATATACGGAAAAGATTAGGACAACATTACGATAACGGATGATTTAAAAAAAACTACATACATTTTCACAGTACAGTACAGTAGAGTAATGAGTTTAGAATATTCATAAATTATTTAAATTTAATTTGAATTCTAAATGATAATATGACAACTATGCTAAGCCAGTGGGTTTAAAGTCTGGTATGAAATGCCAGACTCTTCAACCAGCAAATCTGTTGGGGTATTTAATCACTTTAACCACTTAACCACGGAACTGTTCTACCTAATACGGTATTACGATATTCAAAGAGGAAACATTGTAATCTAAAAGCCTATTTTAATCCTTCATTGTTGTTGTACGCATGAGGGTTAATCTTAATCAGAATTAAACGCAATATGAATGATGTGCGCCACACACATTTGTGTACGAATATAAATCCTTCAATAATATTACATTCGAACGGTGGATATACGAAACAATTAATATTATTGACAGACAAATCTACGCGGAATTAGTTTTCTTACAAGAAATGAGCAAATATATAGAAATTATTATATGTTTGTTTATGGTGTACGACGTATATTTGATATATCGCGAATTAAATACGGTCCAATAAATTGCTTGATAGTTATTTTAACTAATTCAGAAACGTATTTAAGTTGTAACATAAAGGATTAATTATTTGTATGCTGTGTATGTCTAAAACGTTTTTTCCAGGATTTATTAGACATACAATCATTCACGAAAATAACCTTAAAGGTCCCACTGTAACTATTCTCGTGTGCGTATACCCATTGTTACAATTTTAGAGAAAAACCATGTAATACTTTATTCGGGGACTGGAGTATACATTTTATTGAATGTCATTGAATCAGTGAGTGATGATTGAGTTTGTATATTCAATTGGAAATTTAACTCATTGCACGTAAAAAACATTTTCACGGATTCTTTGTAAAATGAAGAATATTTGATAATGCTTGTAGGAATAAATTGGTTTCAATTTTTTATTCTGTTATTGCTTACACTATTGAACTAATCATAATTATAAACACTATGAATTTAGTAACTACCAGTATGTTAGTACTTAAGCAGTGTACTTGGCCAATAAGTAAAATATTTCAAAGGGAATCGCTTTTCAGAAGTAACTAAATATGTAGTGAATATAGCATTTCATCATTCTGCATTAGAATGTCAATCAATACCGAAAACGTATCAGTCTAATAGCCGTACACATAAATCTTTGCGAAACACTACGCCAGAATGCCACCATATGCCGTTCATCAGGCGCCTGCCTTAATTGATCGAAGCTTTGCCCAATCCACGTATTAATTATATTCAATTAAGCCGTATGCCAAGACGTAGAAACCGCCAATGGTTTGTGGCACCTGCAGCGTGACGTCAACTGGAGTTTGAGCCGCAATTGGTGATCAATCATTCTCACAAGACCCGTCTACTTCCTCTCATGATGCTTACTTGGTCGTGCATTTGAATCAAGCTTGAAAACAACAAATTGAGCTATAAAAATTACATTTGTTTCAATAATTCATACATTGACTCTCTTTGAAATTTATTTAATCTGTATGTTGAATTTTAATGGTCTCGAAAAAATAAAAGGAGTATTATCACCATAAAATAATTAATACAAAAAGCTTCATATCAATGCTCAATGTAGCCTTAAATCACTTTACATCATACATTTGTCTCGTTTACTTTACTATGCATATAGCAATAATAAGATACTGAAAAGAAAAAGATTTTTAGAAAATTTGAACACATTCAACTCCTCGTGTTTACCAACAATATAAGTTTATTTTCGAGATAAAGTGAATATTTAAATTTTTCAAATTCTTTCATCATGTTATTTATGTTATATTATCTTTTCAAATTTGTCGTGCAGTTGAAAACTTTTATAAAAACAGATAAATTCAATAGGTATGTGGTCAACATACGACATACTGTCAACTTATAAGCGTCCATACGTTTCGTCAATAACGGTACTGGTATCATCTTCAGTCATTCACGTAAATGGTTCAACTCGAACTATCAGTTCGATTTCATGTGTAGAGGTGGCAAAATAAGTGAAGCTGGTTGTTTGTTACTAAGAAAAATTTGTTACTATGAAATCCTACAAATAAAAAAATGTAAATTAAACGATTTAAGTATACAAAACCCTTGAAAAATACAGTTTATTTGAATTCAAATGTTTTTCAAGAATAATCAAATAAATATCTTCTTTTCAGAACTCTTACAAATAAAATGATTTAGTGTGGGGTTATTGAAAATATTAGCTTGACGAAACTTATCCACAAAATTAATTTTAAAGCTTTTCATGTTATTAATAAAGCCATCTATCAGTAAAAAGTTAAAGCCTATGATGATTAGCTTTAATAAAAATTGAGCTTGGGTATCGTTTACATTTGTGTTGTTTTCTTTCATGAGAAAACCATTCAATGGAATTTTCTTTTCAGAAATTATTTATTCATTCAAGAAGGTTTTGTGCCTTAGAAGGCTGTAAGTCATTAAATATATAATAACACCGATACAATTAACACCCCAAAGGCTTTTTCTGAGTTTTCAGTTCACCCAATACTTTCCAGGCTTTCAAATTTGGCCGAGAATTTTATTCAAAATACCCTTGTAATCATCAAAGCTTAATAATTTAATCTCTTTATTTTCGAGGAATAACTCAGTATTATCGTTACAGTTAGCTGTATAATTGAATTGAAACTTTTCTCACCCTTTATTAAGGCGTTTTAACTTTTCTTTGTTGAAAGCATTGGTTGCTAATCTACCCATATACTTGACGCAATATGCTTTAACGAAATTGCATTAGTTCTTTAAAATTCATTGTGAAATTAAAATTTATAGAGTGAAAATTTTTGAACCAATTCAATGCGAAATTTTCCTTTCAAGAATAAAATACATTCAATAGCTAATAGACTTTATATTGTCATCGAGATGAAGAGGTGAAGGGATTGGTTTTCAACTATGAATTAAAATTCCAAGCTGTTATTTTATTTCGAGATTTCAAGTCATCTTTGGATGGTAAATTATTATGCTATTATAAAATAATGGCAGTATTTAGTTTCTGAAACATTTTTTTTCTCCAGTAGGATAAAATATACCTACACATCGAGATAAAAATATTCGTGGTACCAAATCGGAAATTTACTATGAAGTTATTTTTCTCTAGAATTTTATCCAGGAGCTAATCTAGGATTTGAAGGTTAAAAAATCCAAGTATTTTGATAAAAATTCTTCCATTACCATTTGGACACTAAGATAATATAAATTATTATTTTTTAAATTCCTTAGAAATGTTCACTCTAGACATATATAATGTAGTGTTATTTATATTTTCTTTAGCTCGGATTAAGTGTAAAATTGTTCATATTTTTAGAAATAATAATATATTTTATTTCAAACATGGTTAATTATATGGTCAGTGACTAAATGCATATATTTTCAGTTACAATTCATTCAGTTAAAAGCGGTGAGTGAAAAATAGTTAACAAAATATGATCTTTTAGGTAGTTTATTCTAGGACATAGGTACCCAAACTTATTAAGAGATTGATGTAATCTTGCACTCAGATTTTTCGCTACTAAATGAACTGCAAACACTTCGAGTATATTTTGTTTGCCTACATTTCTTTTTAGTCTGCGACGTGTCGGGTAGAAATTATCTGTCGATAAAATGAAGCTATTTAGTAAATATTATTATTTTATGATAAAACCGAGTAATTCGAAAATGATTTTTAAAACAGTTTTAGTAATATTGAAAATATTTTCAAGATTTGAAATGTCCACAAAAATGGCTAACAGAAATATTTTCAGGAGTTTAACAAAAATTTAGCTTTTTTCAATAAAGTTCTGTACAGCGTCTACGACTCTACGCAATCGGTGTGATTAGAAATATTTGCATGAAGTTTTATACTTAATTTTCATAGGCACTCACAAAGAAAATGATTTCAATTCACTTTGTTTTTGACCAATTTATATTTTTTAACTTATTTTCAATCCACCTTTCTTCTCAAAACTCAGAAAACAAATGAACAGTGTTTGTCTCTAGCACCTCTATTTATTCTCTTGAATCAAACAAGTCTGTGCAAAGCTGTGGTACAAGACTGGACTAGTATTACTCACTGCGTGATGCATAATTGCTGAATGCAAACATATAAAAACTTGCACATGAATGTGCCTGCGCGGATGCAATTCGATATTTGTTGAAGTAGGCTCGTCGAGCAAAACTTACTGCGCTGCGTTACTATGCGTGCAGTCTAAATGGACTCCGATCACTTTGAAATTGACCATATATCAAAGGATACTGACAATGTAATAACCTATTGAATATTTTGTTTATTGAGCACTTTTGCTTTCAAATGGATTCACAAATATTTTCAATAAATATCTGAAATATTTATAATTATTTTCCATACGTTTTATAAGGTCTTTATGTTTTTCAGATTGTTATTTAAGCTAAATAAATAAACTAATTGAGTAAATTGATAAACTAACTGATCACATGAATACAGGCAAGTTAAAAACATTTGAAAAATCACGAAAAAAAAATACTTATTCAAAATGTGAGTCTGACGATCTGTTTGGAAGCAAACTTCAAAGAGCCGGGTGCAATTTAGCGTATTGCCAAGTGTATTCATTTGGAAAGCGTCATTGTTTATTTACAAATGGTGCTTGTTTCCGTTTGAGTTTAAAAAATGGACAATTACAATCGAAAATGTTTTTAAAAAATCCATTTTTTTAATTAACATTACTTTTTGCAGCTTTTAATATATGGTCACCTCAAAAGCAAAAAGGCTCTTGTGATATTTTGGTGAATTGGAGTCTAAATATAATGAATTAAAACCTATATACGAATTTAAATATTTTGAATATGATTTTTATCTAACAAACCTAGGAAGGTGAAAGAAAAAATTTTAAATTATGGGAAATTTTTACACAAATAAGTCTCAAAACCTCTTGAAAATCCAAAACTGAAAAATTGTATTTGAATCTTTGAGTCAGTTGTCACTCAATTCAAAATACAAAAAAATATCCTCTACACGATTCTTTTGAGTCTAAAAACATTTAAAATGTGTTTTTCTCAAAACTCAATTATTATTGCACAAGTGCCCATTTGATTTTTGGGGTGACGGTGTAAGACCAATTAAGAAGGTTCACGTATAATATTGTGCCGATTCTAAGAGACCCTTAAGAACGTAAATGCATAATTGGTTTAATCTAATAAGTTTATTTTGATGTTTGAAAAATTACTCATCCACGTACATTATTTTTCTGCTGTTTCCAAGAAAACTGAAGCACCAAAGTAGACTCGAGTATGTTGTAAAATGTAGTGGACATTTTTAAAAAAATTTCAGTTCCGTAATAAATGAAATTTTTGAACGAATACGAGTATTGCATTTGGCCCAATGGTGTGGTTTGTGCGGCAAGGGATTTAAAAACGTATAATGTATTATCTACACTATGAAATAATTTTTGCATTCATTTTTAGTATTTCATAGCTAATTTCATGATTAAAAACCATTTAAAGCTATTGTACAAATCACGTTGTGCCAAAAGCGGAAAGTAATGGCAATACAGCAAACAATACAATTATGGCAAATCTTAATTTTTTTGACTTATTTCATTTTTATGTTACCCCAATAGCACTCTTACTTGTATAATTAAAATTGAAAAAAACTGTCTTCAAATTCTTAAATATGATTTTATTTAATCATTTGTTTGAATGAAAATTGATCAACAAGAAACAATTAATGATATCCTCACGTCATGACTATATTTGTTTACCGAGTTTATTAAAAAGTCAAAAATTTCAATCCACTGTTAGCCATTAAAATTCAAAAGTAAAGTTTTCCCGCTTTCTATGGTTGCATAGCTACGACATAAACACTATTATAAATAATATTGAAGTAAGCGAATTTTAAATTAGATTAAATGTGTATAGCACTAGAGACGAGCTCACTGCGGAATTTTCTGTAACTGTATTTTATAACTATGAAAAAATACGCCCTACAATGCATCATGATTTTAAAAATAAACCGCAATTCGGTAAAATAACATTTATTGCTCTTGAGAATCTGACAGTTTTGTCGATACATGTATTTGAATTTACGGATTCGATTTCCTAGTGGGTGAAAACAAAATCATTCTAAAAGTTTATGCCAATGAAATAACATGTTACTATTTTTTACAATAAGGAATATATAAATTATTAGACGTAGTGAACCTTAATGTGAAACGAATTAGTATGAAATTAAAGTAATCGAGTTTCATTTAAAACAGAATTGCTAAGCACATTTTAAATTCATTATTAAACACGTTACAAAGTCATTATTCAAAACATTACAAACAAAAACAACAACAACCTTTTCTTCTTAACTCTACTATTGTGAGAGTGCAATACGTGGGTACAAACCGATCGCTGTGATTCATTGTGTGTTTTCTCAATTAAAAAAAAAACAATTATTGCCTTGTCCAACTTGCCGAAACTTCATTATCTTATCTAAATATTCAAATTGATGTGTATATGGATAAATGATGAAAATATTGATCCATAAAAATGACTATAGTAGACATACATCAATAAAAGTTAATCGTAGTTATTCCACGTGTGAGGTCCATCTCTGGCATTTATATTTAGAAATAATGTATTAATTATTCATTATAAGTATTCAGATTGAATGACACACTTCTTTTCGTATTTTAATACAAATAGCTTTCACGTTATTATCTACTCTGGTCATACAACGCAATTTAGAATCACGTGAATAGTTCTAAAATTTAAATATGACTCTTTAAGTTTCTGTAAAATGTAGTAAAAATTATACCCATAATTGCAATTTGTAGCAATATCTTATAAAAATATTTCTAATGAAACGATCGATGTACAATAAACAATGCTTTAAGTTCTACATTTAAGTAATTTGTAAATATGAACAACGCAGAGTAATAAAGTTGAGTTCATTTATTATATTATAACCTTTAAAGGTTAAATGTGAACGATAATCATTCGTGGTAGGTAGAAATTAACCAAACAATTGACACAATAGGTATAAGACGCCTAATAGTCTAACATAAAAACTGTCTGATAGAGTATATTGTAGTTATTGGTACAGATCATATTCAAAACCTTTATTTGATGAAATGAAAATACATATTTAACATTTTATTTTCAATTCACTTCCCAGTTCTATAATAATATTTCACTAAAAATTATATTGAAAACTATGAAATCTTTCAACATAATATGATTGTTACGACATAAAATATATTTGTAGCATTTGAAAAGATTACCAAAATGATTGGGATAATTTAATAATCTCATTATTAATTTAAAATAAAAACTGAAAAATCTTTATATGAATTATAAATCACACACTTTATTTAGTGTCATATCACGCCATTATAATTTCTATCAAGTTCTTCGTAAAGGAAAAGCTGTGTTTCGTATGTATTTTTATTATGAATTCTAACCTTAGAAGACGTTTGGTGTAAGCAAACAGCTGTGGTTGAACACATTAAGAACCATGTTTATTTATGAATTTGACTAAACTCTTATTTCATTCAAACAATAACAAAAAGTCTAAACAAAAACTTTAAAAAACTCACCGCAGCTAAGTGATATATGATACATTAGATCATGGTGTATAAGGTTACACAAAGTTATATTTTCAAGATGATTTTTACCCTTTTTGGGTGATTAATTAAATATGAGTATTTAGTTCTTAAAATATTAACTATAGTTTTCAAAATATTTTGAGCTAGTTAACTCATTATGCTATAAGAATGTTATGAAATCCACTGTTCCAAAATGAAAAGTTTGCTAAAGAATTTATTGTAATATAATTATTGTTTGAAATGATAATGAGTTAAATAAAACCCAACAAATCCTGTTCAAAGTAATGTCAAAAATAACGGTTTTGGACAAATTGATGTTAAATATTTTTGCCAGTCAAATAATATTAAGAAATGCGTTGATAAAATATCGTACAAATAGTATATGTTGGGCATTTGAATCTAGTTTTTATTTCACTTTTAACTTATTATGTAAAGTTTCTACATTTAAATTTGATCTGTTGAGATTTTGTACATTTCTATACATTTCGTCATTAACGACCCGGGTTTCGCCTTTCGGCATCTTCAGGCATTTGAGCACACGAACGAAATACTGAAATACATTGAAATGGCACAAAATCTCAGCAAATTCAAATTTAATATCGAAATTTCATCAAACACTCTCCGTCTATATTTTTAATTATTTGCGAATTTATTTATGATATGAACTTTCCAGGAGTAATTTTATTTGAAATAGTTTGGGTGTTTAACCAGACGATAGAGCTACGAAACGTCCTTCTCTTTCAGATTAGTTCATATTTATATCAAAAATAACATATTTGAGTTTGACGGTAAATATTGGTGTAATGTTAAAGAATAGAAATTTACCTTAAAATATTATTTTTATAATAAAACATTTCTAAATTAAAACTCTTAATATTTGAGAAACCAATCCTGCAGCGATGATTAATTTCCAGAAAGGAGATAATGAGTACACAATAATATTCATACTGTCTGGTTTATAATGTGTTAAATGCATCTCCATATATTTAATCCTGGTTTCTAAAGCTTTCACATCTAAAGTACATAAACAAATATATATATATGTACTGATGTAAGAATCATATTATACTTGAGGGTCGGAACTGCAACTTTAGATTATGTGAATAATTTGAATACATTTCTTGCTCGATTATGAATGTATTTAGAATGCTAATCGTTATTTTTTAGAAATGCTTTTCAATCTACGTAGTACGCATTGTCACTTATAGTTTTTGTATGAACCGTATGCATAATCATTATTTTTAAAATTGGTAAAAAAAGAAACGTATAAGGCAGTGGTCGGCAACCTTTTGTCACCCACGCCACACCTAAGCACTCATTAATGTTTTGTGGCACACCACATACCAAAAAAACTACATTTTTTTGAACTATGTCCACTCCCGATGTGAAACATATGGAACAAAATAGAAGTTTTTCTGCGGAACTGCTTGTTACTCAGTTGATTAACCTCTTTTTTCGGAGAGAGTGAGGATAGGATGAAGACAGTATGTATGATTTTTTTAAAGAGACTAGAAGAGAAGAGAGCCCTTTTTTCTCCAAAAATGGTGATTTTATATTTCCAATAATGTTGAGTTAAAGCTATTTTTAAAATTGTCTATTCGTATTTTTTTAATCATAAATCATTACGACGGGGATGATTGAGCCGCAGGTAATTTTTTTATATATAAATATAATTTCTTGAGAAATATGTAGTGTGAAAACGTAAATTTGTGCGTACCGAGACTTGAACCCGAGACATCCGTAATCGAAGGCAACGACGTAAACCCCTGCACTATTATGAAAGAGTTGATGATTTTCAGACATTTTTTGGTGAAGTAAAAAATAAATAGTCTCATTGCAAAGTTCAAATAATCTTTCCAAAATTTTGCCTCTGAATGGCCAACGTATTTCTTTGTAAAACAATCTTGAATTGATATTCTAAAAAATTGAGAATTTAAGGCACTTGATCAGATAATGTGTATTATATTTTGATACATTCGTTTATTGATTGTAATAATTCCACAGTTAAATTATCAGTCATCATCAATGCGTCCCAATGTATGCAGCAATGTATAATTTCTACGAAAAGATTTTTTTGTTTTATACACGAGACAAATCTCATTTTAAGCACACTGCAGTTGCACTATTCGTACAAATACTAATACAACTATTGTAATAAATATCAAAATAATACAATATTTGTGTCAATGAGAATAATATCAACGGAGATCTTAGCGACCAAATGGCATACCTGGGATCGTCTCGCGGCGCACCGGTGTGCCGCGGCACATCGGTTGCGGAGCACTGTTGTAAGGCATCAGCTACAATTATTTAAAATCATTAATGAACCTGCCATTTTCGTTTCAATATCCTTCATTTAAAAATAACATGTATAGTTTATAAGTCAATGGTGAAAAGTTTGTGCTAGAGAGCAGAACGTGATTAATTAGATCGAGAGGAATAGTGGACACTTATACCATGATTAATATTATACCGATGACTGTTTTATAACTAATTAAAGACCATTTTCTTTTAAGCATCGTTCATTACTAACAATTGAAAACCTTTCGCACATAAAATATTGTGGCCCGAAGAGTTATTGCTCTATAACTCGCAACGCTCAAGGTGTGCTTAGCTGAAGAAAATTACTTCAATTGTAATAGAATATGCTAATAAAGTTCATATACATTTTTCAATTTTGACATATTGATTCTAGTTTTGTAGCGTTGGTAAAAATGTTTTTCTCTCTCTTTAAAAAAATATAATCATCGATTTAGTTGACGTTATTCTGCTTAGGCTTTAAAGTTTTACACCATGTCTACTTCAAGCAGACAAATCAAAATTAAAATTGTACTTAACGAAGTTTTTACAATTTATAAAAATAGTCGTCCTTGGATCGACGAATCTGAAATGAAATCTTTATTATTAGACTGTTCTTCTTAGGAAGAAAAGTTTCAAAACTATTAACAAGCTGTCATCGGGTATAATAAAAATGAATTTAAAGCTATAGCAGTTATATGAGTCAATCATAAGTCGTTTTACGAATTAGCAGGACAAAACAAAACCAAGAAAGAATAAATGATAAAATTCCTCGCCCAAAGTTGGCGATACCGAAATAGTAAAATCCTTTATGTGTTTTTTTCTGCGTGACATCACATTTGTTTATTTCTCGGATTGTTTTTTTCTCGAGGAGTTTAGTTTCCTTGCATCAGAAGACAAAAAATAGGGCTAGTGAATAGAAGGAATCGTTTTGACGAATATCTTTTTGAAAGAAAAAGTACACGTCACCAAAATGCGGAAATGACAATATAAATTGGACTCATCATATTTCCATATGAAAACTAATCAAATCATAATTCCGGCATTCCTCGGATTCTCAATTTTTATCATGTGAGCATTTTCAACTGATTATTATTACAGTTATAAATTTTATTTCAACCGTGTAATTTTTTATAACATTTTTTCAAAACGATAAAAATTAGAAAACGTCATAAGATAGGGAGAGCTTGTTGCAATAAACAAAAAGAGGAACGTTCGGTTTGCAGCAAAATTCTCAGTCGAAATAATATAAGACAGAACTACTGACACACATGTTCTAATTTTTATTTAACTTATTACTTAAAAATATATTTTTTCCAACCTTTTTTATTTGATTAGCTTACGTTCTTGAGAGAGAAACCAAATAGAATGATGAGGTTGCAGGGAATATTGACTAAATAACCATTCTTCTCTTCTTTCCACTATAAAAATATTGTTAGAATGGTTGAAAATATTACACACCTATTAACTTTGGTAGAAATGGTGGATATCATTACCAAAAGCCATATATTTCTCTCTTACACTTTGCAGGAAATTCATACTTCTTCGTTTACGTCATTATTGTTATGTAAAAACAATTTTGGATTTGTTTGTAGACTTGGAGCACGTTTAAGAGAGACGAGAGTGCACATTTTTAATCAAAATAAGTACGTATTGGAAACAATACACTCGAATAATAAATGATAAATACACATTTTCATTTTACCGTCGCGAAAAAAACTAAAATACGTTCCATTACTTTATATAACATGATCCAATTCTTCAGGATAATAGTATTTTCATACTTATTTATGCATTTTTTTTATAAATCACAGATACATGATTTGTTAAATTGATGACGTTTTCAATTTCATTTAAATTAAATTAGAAAAAATGATGATGTACATTTTTAGTTATCCTATGTGATTCTATTCCGTAGTTAAAATATATTCACAGGACAGAGTATTTATAACTAAATGGAATATTTAAATAAAGTCTACTTTTACATAACAAAAAATTAGATTAATAATTAATTCGATCGCGGTCCGCGCTCTCAGCATCCACTGGCCTTGTAGGTTTTTCGTCAGAGCTTTTATTTGAAAGCTTCCGGTGTGCGGATCCACCGGATAACATCTTTTAACAAGTTCTCTGAAAGTTTTTTTTCATACCAGCTTAGCGATGAATTTGATTTATTGCGCATGGAATCTGAGAGCACGACGCAACATTGGGGACGTTTTTAAAACGATATCTCATCTAGAAATCACTGTTAGAAAATGTCGGTACACTTTCACTTGTATGTCTGCTTACTTCTTGAGAAAATTGCATGGTTGATGTGCCTAAATAAAATGGGGAAGAATGTAAATTGCGAAAATTTAGAAGATACCCTAAATTTCCATCATAAATATCGTGGTCAAGAGAGAGTGAAAAGGGTTTGTGGTTTTATACTTTGCGAATAATAAATAAAATCACAAAGATGTAAAATATATTCTAATCCTTCTAAAATATAACTTCTAAGATTGTAGATACCCTCGCTTTTTTCACATCTTATTTAAGCTATGATAAAAAATTAAAACCATTTGAAACCATACAAAAATAATGAGACGACGGTCAAAATTTAGATTTATGTAAACAATACTTTTCAGCATAACGTTATTCTATAATTAAACCATGTTTTAATGATAATTTTTACGAAACACATTCGTAATTAATATGCTTTTCAAAATTTTTACACCATCAATTAAGACCCAATAGAATCGTTCGAAAAAGTAATAACTAATATTTTTGGTATCAAAAATGCGGGGCGAAACATAGAATGACGACCTACACAATTGACGGACGTAGTTAATTTAATTTATATAAATATAATAATTAGAATTAACCCAAACAATTTTAACACTATTCAACAAGAAATTATCAGAACTGAACGTCAATTTTCAGAGTTAGATATATTATATTCCATAATGGTGTTACAGAAATATAAATTACTAAATACATTAGTTTTTTTTCCGATTGAAATAGAGTTCTACCATTAAATTCTAAACAAAATAATCGTTTTTTCAAAGAAAAAGTAGTTTTCAGTATATGAAAATGCCCAAAGAGATGGTCCCTGGTTTATTTCACTAAATTAGACAATAACAATTCCCGGAAATGTCCTAAGGATTTTTCGTCCACATAGTGTCCGTGGATAAACCGAGGTCTAAAAGCAATTTCTTTATAGAGCGTATCTACAAACTCACGTCATTTGTGTTATACCCAGATCAAACTTTTCATTTGACCCACTATTCTGTTAGCTAAGGAAGTTCTGCGCGAACAAATCTTGGTTTGGAATGAAAGGGCCAAAGTTTTGAAGACTTTTATAAGTTTTTAGTGAGAGCTTCATTCATCTTTTGTCAGACACTTCTGCTTGACTAACATAAATCTTTAAAAATATTTTAGCTCTTTTAAAAATAGTGTACAGGTTTATATGAATTTTCAGCAGAATTAAAAATCAATTTTTTAATAAAATTAATTGGTTAGTATTGTAAAAACGTTTTGTTTTGATTTTATTGCTGTACCAAATATATATTATTCATTGATAAATAACAATCAACTTTTGAAAATAAAAAGTGAAAAGAATAAAGGTTGTTATGGAAGTTACTTCATACATACGGTTTTATATGACCTGTATGAAAGACTATTTCTAATTCTAAATTGGAAGAAAAAATAGCGGATTTATTTAAAGGCAATTTGCAGTATTTAAATGTTATGGAATTGTTTTTGGTGAACTATTAGTATTTTATTAAGTTGATATTGCTCTGTCATACAAAAATAATTATTTGATTGAAAATAATAAGTGTATTTTTTAGATCATATTCACTTTCGTAAAAATAGTTTTCACTTATAACAAATACATTCCACAAAAAAACATTTTTTTCACTAAAAATAAAGTGATCCCACATAATAAAATATATTTTAACATTGAAGAAATATTTTCACATAGATAAAATAGTTTTCACTCAATGTGAATACTCACACTTTGAAATCGATAGTTGCACGAAGCTGTAATGAAATGTGACTTATTATTCTGCCGTATATTAAGCCGCCTATATTGTCTTTGTTTCATGCATTAGAATAAATTACACAAACCAAACCAGACCAACCCTAAAATTACCTACTACAACTTTACTCACTTTGTTAAAAGAATTCGTGACTAGGTGGAAGTTAATACTATCTAATCCAAAGTGCAAACTATCGAAATAAAAATTCAAGTGTACCAAATGAATACTATATAACACAAAGTGCAATTATTTATTATCCGTATAAAATTATACATCGAGTATATATTTATGTGCGTTTGGCTTATCCAAAAATTTTATTTAATTAAATTTATTCAACCGTCAATTTATCTGGAATGCACTTAACTATTGTAATATAAATGGCATATATTTAATGCTGACAGTATTCAAAATCAAACAACGTTCTTGGAAAGTGATACAATATTATTTTGTTAATAAATATAGAACTGTATTTGCTTCAAATTGTACGTTTTGAAGGCAATAAAAATGATTTTAACTACAGTGAATTTCAAAGCTTCCAAGAAGCTTAGTTTTCTTTGTGTTCATAATCGAGAAAGCAGCTAGTAGGCACCCTTTAATAAGAAAACTTAATGAATATTAATTATAATGTCGTAGGGAAAATTTCCAGATGGGATTACGATGTTAAAGGCGATCGCAGGCAGTGCTATGATAAACGATGCTAACCCTTGAATGACTATTGAGTATAATGTATGACACTGAAAACTGTTATCAGTGTAGAATCTCATTTAAAACGTTTAATAATCATGTCTTGAAGATAAAATTCAACTTTGCTTTTCAAATAATTTGCTGAAAGATAGCACACAAACTTGTCTTAAAAGTGATGTTATTTCTAAGGTTTTGTAAACAAAAGAATGTTTTATAGTATTAATAAGTATTCATTTCTGCAAAAAAGACTAGTTTTTCTGTCACACTAAGCGCAAGCAAATATTTGTCCATACTTTTGTTACGGTTTGTATAAAATATATTTATTTGTATTGTGAACAATTGTGTTAATCTTTATTAGCATCTTTATTGATTAATTTAAGACATCGACTGAGGGTGCTTGATGGAATTTCAATATCAAATTTGGATTATTGAGATTTTGTACACTTCCATGTATTTTGTCACTAACGACCCGGGTTTCGCCTTTCGTGCATTCGTGCGCTCGAATGCCTGAAGATGCCGAAAGGCGAAACCCGGGTCGTTAGTGACAAAATACATGGAAGTGTACAAAATCTCAATAATCCAAATTTTTTATTGATTAATGTTAAAGAAACTCATCTCATTTTCTATCTTGGATATATTATTAACAAAAGTTTCTTATTTTTAAAATATTCAGAACCCTATGCAAAATTATTTATATAGGCCATATCTTCCTATTGTTAATAATTCCATTAATAACAATATTTCTTACACAGGACTATAGCTGGCTCCCAAATTGTATTTGTAATTTAGTTATTCATTCTCCCTCGGGTTATTAGGCTTTATCTTGAGGCGCAAAAAGACGAAGCGAATACAACATAGACGTATAGATGCCAACTGTGATATTATGAACCTTATTATTTTGAGGTAATTAATAACAAATTATTTCCATAGCAGCCTTCTGATACAGAGCTGACTTATCAATTCACGAAATGAACAACTGCGTTTTATATAGCTTTAACTAGTACGAAATGAGTACAGAGCCATATTAGTAATTCACTTTTAAGGTGTTAACTGTCAGTCATTGGAGGAAAGGCATTATATTTTAAAATTAAAAAAGTGAAACACAATTTTTTTGTACTACTTAGACATTTTCATAATAATCGAGACCATTTTTGGTCATCACGAGCATTATCAACTAGTTATTAGTGCTATTGTTGTTGAGTTTTTTATTTTTAAAATTAAATAAGGTTTTAATTGCTTTTATATGATGTAATATTTATCTAACAATTATTATCTCTAACGTTCATGTGCACTCCATGAATAGAGTATTACGGAAACATCTCAGACGAAGGTAATTTTACGAGAAATGCTTAACATTCATTCGTTTTAACTATTTTTATCGGAGAAGGTAAGTATAGATAAATGTGATTAGGAAAAGTCTAGCGATTAGCTTATCGTTTGGTCTATACCATTGTCTAAGCAGTTGATACAGCAACCAAATTTAAGAACATGAAACAAATAAATACACAGATATAAATTTATCGTTCGGGATATCTTTTCCACGGCTATGCAAAGAGGATGATTTTATTACTTCATAATTGCTACCAAGAAAATATGGTAAGAATAAATTAATATATCACTTTTAATCTTACAATTCTAAACATCTTTACATTGTGTGTAGCAATTGCGTATCATCGTCATCTTAACAAAAATC
Source organism: Himalopsyche phryganea (assembly GCA_022494535.1). Taxonomy (NCBI): domain Eukaryota; kingdom Metazoa; phylum Arthropoda; class Insecta; order Trichoptera; family Rhyacophilidae; genus Himalopsyche; species Himalopsyche phryganea. The sequence continues at coordinate 1,290,385 of JAGVSL010000035.1, read as the reverse complement.
AACTGTGTAAAAAAAAGTTATCACATACAAATGCTTTCAAGTCGAGGTTAAAATGGGACTTATCGTCTTCGCAAATTTGGAAAAATATTGTTACCAAGCATCTATCATCACGTGTTGTCTAAAGTAAATATGGGAATATAATTTGCACACTTCATATTATAGAATGTTAAAATGAATAAGATCTTTACAAACAAATGTTTAAATAATATAGATCAATTTTAAATTAAATATTGAGCGATTTTGTTAATATACTCTTCAAAATTTCTCTTATATTTGGAGCATTCGTAAAAATCTGTTATGAATTGATTATTAGAATAAAAATATTTCACGTAGTACTAATTTTCTGTTAATTTTTTCTTAGCCATTCCTTGTTTATGTTAAAAGATACACGTGACTAAATAAATGCAGTTTCTCTTTTTTAATTAATTTTATTGAGATTTCGTCGTCACAAAACGTTCAGATCTCTACAATGTATTCGTTTTTCTACGTATTGGTATCTTCTATTGGTAAATCAATAAACAAATACGAAAAGATGAAATAAAATTTCGAGATTTTTTATTGCCCGTTCGTATAATAAAGTAAATCCAGGTTTCAAAGCAATTAATACTGAGCTGCACAACAGATGGGATTAAAACCTCACAAAGACGGGCACACTTAGCAGTTATAAATGTAATAGCAAAATAGGTAGTGCCATAATAAGATAAAAAATTGCAACGTATTTAGTTCCACAAGAATTATTTACAATTATAAATAAACTATTTCGACATCATATCACGAAATTGTGTCAACCGTATTTTTTTTTAAACTAACTACTATACTATTTTCTAACACCAGTTTATCCGATTCTATCAATAGTATCAATATAATCATAATTTTAAAACAAATTGCTGCTGAAATAATAGAATAAAGTTTTATTTTTGCAGTGATTGGCAATGTAGATATTTGTACATATAATATAGCGTAATTAAAGATAGATGGAATTAATCATGGATGAGTTTTGTTTCTAAAATTAAAATTTAAAGCCGAAAATCAAAAAATATGATTTTGCTTTTAAAAAATTACCACTTCAAATAGTAAAGAAAAATACGTAATGAGACACCTAATAATAACCTTAAAACACAAAAAATACTGGGTACGTTGCCTGAGAATAAAGGTTTAATTATAAAAAGTAATGTTGACGATAAAACGAATGTACTGATTTTTTTGTTTTGCCTCTTTTGTAAAAAATCACTTCTATTTTATAAAGCGATTGAAATTTTCAGCTTCGATAAATATAAATTAACGATTATTATTTCATCTTGTAGATTCAATCCGTCAATCGAAATGAGTATGACGAAAAAATATTACAGAAATGTTTCATCGCGTCCACTCCAATTAATTACCCCTGCGAATCAATCTTAGTAAAGCTAAGTGTCTATACCCCTAGAACCCACTCTAAGGGATTGAAAACCAGTTAATGTACCGAACAAAAAGACAAAATCACAAAATAAAATTTACACAATTTCTCGAAATTCCGATTATCATTAATACAATTTCTACATCGGAATAAAACCAGAATATTTTTTTTAGTTATTATTCCACAGTTTTATTGTCCTATTGACTTTTTTATCAATTGAGAATATTAAATAAGTATGTCCGTACTTGGTTTTTATTTTTGAAACTAATATTTCAACAAACAATTTGCAGTCAACAGCATTAAAATGTTTGCTACCTGAATTACAGATAAGTATTTTTTTAGTTTAAAAGGATCCATTTTTTATCGATGGATTACATTGTTAAATATTTCAATGACCACCAAAGATACGATTGTCTTTGTTAAAATAATTTAATTAAGATGTTTAATTAATTAACAGAAATCATGAGTTCGAATTTCCACTGAAATGTTTTCAATATTGTTAACAACATACGTGGATAATATGAACTTTCAGGAGAACGTAAGAAGACAAGAGGCTTTTTTGAGTATGTAATGTTGTAGCATTGCATGTAATGTAACATACATCGTTTTGTTTTAATAAGAACCGCTCTGGAAATATTGTTAAATCTTAAATTGCATTTTTAGTCCTTGTTGATTTATGTCAAGAAAAAAATTTACAATTAAAGAAATAATGAACTTTAAAAATAGTGTAATCATCGAAAATACAAATACACAATAATATTTTTTAGTTCATCTTCTGATCTAAGCGATGCTTTTACAAGTATAGTTATTTTCCTACTCAAAGAACCATTAAAGGAACTATCCATCTAATTAAACATTCAAATGTTAACAAGTTTACATTGAAATTTTTTACACATATTCTTTAATATTGTTGAGTTTTTTCGCATCTTCTTATCGACTGCGTTCGTGATCCAACTAATATTAAGCAATATATGGGTGCGCATAAAAGGTAAATAATTTGTTATTGTACTCACTTCCTTCATCCTTACTGTATTTTGTAGATGACTTAAAATACAATAGTATTCTAAATAATTATTGCCATATTTGACGCGATTGTGAGTACTTTAGGTCTACGACCAATGCTCTACGGCGCTACGCAGCTACGCTGTAGAATGCGACTGGCGGGAGAGGCGCCACTCGTTGACGTGAAACGGCGGCGCGTAAGCCGTCATTATCAATCAAGAATTTTCCCTAGAGCGTTGCATATATTTTCCTAGGGTATAATACCTTATTTAATACGTTCCTAAATCATTGCTTTTAGAGCAAAAAATATTGCTGTGAAATTTTGAAGTATTAAATATCAGAAAAAATTTGATGTTTTCATTTCATCATTTTCATATTAATAATTTATATTTGTATAATTGTGGCTTTAGTTGAATGAGAACTGTCTTATGTTTATATCTGATTTTGAAGTCCGAAACGTAAAACGGAAACTCGACATCTTTTTTTACGATGTCCGTGTTGTTATTTAAAAGTATGCATGGTTTTCACCAATTAATGCTCAATCTATCCTTAAAGGCGCGGGGCAAATAGAGATATCAGTTGAATAGCAAAAATGCATCTGCTAACCTTATTCCTTCACTGTCTGAACGCTGGTTTGGATCATCAACTAGTTCACTTAAAATATACTCCTTTTATTTAAATAAATGTTTCTTATATAGTCGTTATTATTTTTAATTGAGAATATAGAATAGACGTTTTTAATAAAATTTTGTGATAGTTTAAGATGTGTGAGATGACGGTAAGAATAAATTCTGCTGTTTAGATTTTTTGTATTATTTTATTTAGAGAAATTCTGGAACAGTTATGTTTTTCAGAAATCGTAATTTTTATTCTCCCAAAATCGATATCAACCAATTTTGTATATTACAACTTAATAAAATCATGAATCTAGTTATCCCGTGATTGAACAAACGATTTCCGCTTGGATCAGTTAAGACATCAGAAGGTTTTGGGTTGAAGTTCTGACAAGGTCAATATCAGTTATTGATATTTGAAGTCTTGAGAATAGATGTCCGTTATGTATAATCCTCTCGAGATGACATTTGGTTACTCAGTTAAAGCCTTTTTGACTTTATGTCAAGTGTTATAAAAAAAATCATAATGTATTTTTTAGAGATTTTGTTTTTTACTAAAAATCAGCTTCGGATTGTATTTTTCTATCCTGAAACTGCAATTTGTTTACATTGTCTAATATTTACCATACCCATAAAACGAAATACTTAAAATCTGTATTTACAGCACAAGGATCACTTTTACAATTACCTGCTTACGATAATTGATCACCTCTAATTAAAAGAAATCATATTATGTAATTTTTAATATTTTTCCCAATTAAGATTACTCGTCATTTATTTTAACATTTTAAAAATAAACTTCGATCATCATAAATATATATAGTTCCTCGACTTACGACTTACAATTATAGCCTAATCATTTTTTTTATAAACGAACGATACAAACTGTTCACTTATTGTCAGTTTCAGATTATACTTGCATCTGAATGGCTAATGATGCCACCTGGTATAGAATTTATCGGTCTATGATAGCTAACCTTTTCTACCTGTTCTTTTGGCTTTCTGGGAAAGTCAATAATATATTGAGTTGGGCGGTATTTAACGACGCAGTCAAAATAATGTGCTAGTAATTATTTTGCTTTATGCCGCTTTGTTCTTAATGTATTATGTGTGTGGATGTGGATATAGTGTCATGGTAGAATCGATGCGACGCTGTCTTGCACATAACAGCTGTGTACAAAACAAAAAGTGCCTCCCTCTAAGATAAGGCACACGGTATCTTCCCACTTTATCATACGAAAGAGGCTCTGTTTGTCTGAGGAAAACTTTCATCTTGTAATGTTCGCTTGGGGCGACTTTGTGCGAGTATTTTCAGCTTTTTCGCAGAAAAAAATCCTAGTAATACGTTTGAAACTTTGAACGGTCTACACTTATGAGTTTCTATTTTTTTTTATTTTGAAAACAGCTACACCATTAACGTTTGACATTTATTTCAATACAATTGTAGAAAATTACGATTAGCGAAGCCATCGATTAGTGAAGCCATCGTGTTTTTTTCGAATATTGTATTTTCAAGGTAAAAAAACCAGAAATCACCAGTACCCATGAATAATAATGTTAAGCTTTATTTATTATCTATTAATATGTTTACAAAAGCTCTTATTGTACGCATAACTAGTTAGGGAAGGAAATAATAAAAACAGCATAGATATTCATGTCCCTGGATAAAAATCCAAAGCAAGAATTACAAAGTAATGAATGACATTTTTTACAATTTTAACATCGATAGATTTAATAATTGATAAATAAAGATCGGTGAATTTTGATTATTAAAGTATCTTTTAATCAGCTACTAGCTAGCCAATGTTGGACAACTAAGGTATTGTTTTCAGTTTAAATATAATATTTTAATCTTCACAAAAGTATTTTTTAACAAAAACAAGTGTTAATGAGACAGACATAGAATTTATTTCATTACAGTATGGCATCCTAGATATAATAAACATCAATTCTTAAATACATTTTTTAGATAAAAAATTGGTTTATTTATGTAACAAAATTAAAATTGATAACTTTGTTATTATTACACTGACTGTTTTACTAAATGTGTAATAACAAAGCTATCAATTTTAATTTTATATTAAAAATGAATTTCCACAAAGTTATTGCCGAATCCATCGAAAACAGTTAGTTGAAAATGTATTGTAAACTGAAAAAAGAAAGTTTCGTATTGACCTATTTCTTAATAAAACAACAACTAAAAGGCATTTTGTAAAATAATATCTCTAAAGTAATGTTGTTAATATATTTCCTACCTCGTCACTTACGACAACCTTTTGAATTTTTCTCAAACTTGTCATAGGCTTTATTCTCATATTCTGTTACATTTCCTTGTATAATATAGTTAAAAAATGACACAAAAAACTGAGTCTGATGATTGATTGAGTATATGACCAAAGTTGACTTTGATTGAATATTTTGATTATATGGTAGGGTGAATATAATATCGACAATATGGATCATAAAAAATGCGTCTATTAAAATTAAAAAAAACTTGTCTTTGCTCATCGTTAAACATTTAAGATATGGCATAATCACTGAAATGTTTTTTTAGACGTAATTTCTTTTGAAATACCATTGTTTTTTCCAACCTTATCCACTCTTAATGTGGAACATGCTTATAGACTTAAAATGAAGCATCTTTACAGAAATTGTACGACAAGAACAACGATGACATAACTAATCAATTTTTTTATGCCACGTTATGGTCCGTACGCATCTTGAGATTTTTGTGCGCACAGCACGCTTATAAAGACCTCCATGCTGCCGTTTTGATGAAATTTAAACCGAAAATTAGCAGAATGTGTGTGGACAAACTTAAGCGTACGCGCAGACAAGTCATTAAACGTCCATTGACGTGTTGTGCGCGCAAAAATGCTCTGATGCGGACGGACCATTACTTGGACGGAATGGGTGGCAGGGAATGTAAACATCACAGCCATAAATGTCTTTGAACACAAATCTATACATTAAATGGAAAATCAGATTATGGAAGTGTGCATCCTGTGATTTGAGTTCATGTTGGACCAAATATTGACAACTTGGTTACATTTCCGGATTTTTTAAAATTATTGTTTTGTAAAAATACAGATTTTTTACATAACAGATAATTTCAATAAATGATCGTCTATCTCCGTTTTTCCAATCTTCATCGTTGCTCAATATAATGTAGAGTGATGATATGATTATACTAACATTTTAATTATAATAATTAATTAAACAGATTTTTTTAACTGCCATTTACTTTGACATTTTTTCAAAAATTATCATTTAATAATTTATGTATATAAAAGTTAATAAGGCATTTTCAATTTCGGTTATCAATCGGAGTGATATTTTTTTAAGCTTTTCGGATTGTTAAAATAAAATTAAGGTCGGTCAACAGTACAAAATAAATGCTTTCATATATTTTTGGAAAAAACAAAAGTTAAATAAATAACATTTTCAGTAATGAGTAAAGATTCATTTGAAAAAATACATAAATATGTTTCTTCTAAGCGGCATCTATACTCGATTGAACATGCTAAAAAATCAAAATACTTTGGTTTCCACATCACAAAGTTTCTTTGATGTTGTCGGGGTATAATAAAATAGCAGGCCGACCAAACACACCGAGCAAAATGTTCAATACACGAACTTGACTACATTAACATCAATATTTTCAGCGATTTTTTCTTTTCTGTGATGTATTCGACGTTTGTTTATATTATGATAGACGTATAGAATAAGAAAAATAAATAAACTTTTTTCAACAACGTTGTTAATTTCATTAAACAAACCCGTTATTTTTGACTAATTAATAGGTACTATATAATTTAAATTTTGTTTACCGTCATATGGTGCAATGACGTTTTAATGTAGGTATAATAAAACCACATATTCAATATTTTGTGATACCATTAGTTAAGTATTTTTTTTGTTTTTACTGATTGTGTTGTATTGATTCACATTTCATAATATAAATTTGATTCTGATGAAGATGAAATCATCTAATGAATTATTTTCTTATTTTATTATTTGCGATGATTAAAATGCTTTTACCCTTTTATATTTGAAAAATAAAATTTCTTATTAATTTGGCTTTTCATTTTATGTGTATTACCAAATATATTATTTAAAGCACATCCATAAACGGTTCCTTTTGATATATATTTACGATGAAAAAAAATTACATTCATTATGTATATATTTGTGAATGTTTCATATAATTACATATTAAAACATACATCACAGAAGACGTGGAGAGATTTTGATTAGTTAAATAATTAAATTTATCACTTGTCAAGGTTAATTATAAAATGTCATTGTATAATATGATACTAATGAGAACTTAAAAATATTTATATTTTAAAAGTCGAATTGAAAAGCTTTATAAAATTGTTCTTGAAAATGTAAAAAGGAATTAAGTTATACATTCAACTTAATAATAAAGGATTGTACCACATGACAGTAGGCTTTAAATGTTCGTGAAAAGGATAAAAAGGTTTTGAAAATAAATTATTTTTTACTTAACTCTTCGGGAGTTCGGATATTTTTATGTGATGTTAAAAGTGGTTTTGACTCATGACAAAATCAAACCGCTCAAATATATATTTTTTAAATTGTATGATATGCAATATTTTGATACAATAAAGACATCTCTCAGACATTTCATTTTTTCATCTTTTCTTAAATGAATAATCATTCAATTGATCGTCAAAAATATGATTCCTTATAAAAATAATATTGTTTTGAAGTTACTGGTTTTATTGGTTAATTGTTTGGTGAAATGGAATGACATTTATCTCAACCACTTAATTATAGCTTGTAAAAAAGAATATTTTTACACGAGCACAGGTAATAAGTGCGTGAAAGAAATATGCTTATGCATAATTAGTTAACTGTAAAATAATGTTGCGATGTATAGAATATAATAGCACCCTAGGAGTTTGAGTGATCCTTGTGGAATATAAGTCTGGAAACCACTGGTTGAGTCGTTGAATAGTCGACTACGATTAAGAAGCACGCTTGGAAAACCGATTTATTCACTCGGTAACAGAAAATAGGTATAATTTAAGACATCGACTGAGGGTGCTTAATGGAATTTCAATATCAAATTTGGATTATTGAGATTTTGTACACTTCCATGTATTTTGTCACTAACGACCAGGGCTCGAATGTCTGAAGATGCCGAAAGGCGAAACCCGGGTCGTTAGTGACAAAATACATGGAAGTGTACAAAATCTCAAAAATCCAAATTTGAAAAGAAACTAGGTATATTTATTTTACGATGATTATTGTGCGTCACCTAGTTTTAATTCGATTATTTATTTCGTAGTTTTTCCGATATAATCGTGATGTTATTATACTGCTAAGTGTACTGGTTTTGATAAAATTTCTCAACAATTGAATTTCAAAATAAGCAATATTATTTTTTTTCCTACCTATTTTAGCAATATTATTTGTTAATTAACCGTTCATTTAAAAAGAAAAGAAGAATAATGACAAAGACATTAGTTGTTTGTTAATATCAAAAAAATCTAATTTTTTTTTAATTGTAATCGTTTTTTAAGTCGTCAAACAGGTATTAATGCCATGTAAGTATACTCGTTTAACTTGTATGGTATATAACCGATGCTTTGAATTCAGGTATGATTAAAATGATAATGTTCTTTAATCGATATTTAATAAAATATAGACTTATAGTATTAAGGTTATCAGTATGTATATAGCTTAAAGTAATCTATATTTATATCTTTTGAGTACTAGTTCTAAGTATTCCCAATCGATTTTCTTTGATATTTATGTTTAGAGGTCAGATTTGATGAGCCCTTTTGGTCAGACGACGCTTTCCCTTCCCTCCAAGTTATAAATTTAGCCATCCCTCGGTCATTCTGGTTACTATTACCTTAATGAACTTTTGTTTGCATTAAAAGTTTATAAGAATTTCGAAAGTAAGCTTTTTTAAAATCAATCACTCTCTTTTAAAACTATTTTTTTTATTATGCTTAATTATCTACGAAACTAAACAAATTTTTATTTTTCAATAAAAAAATCTTTTCCCAATTCTGTTGACAAGTGGTGAACGCTAGGTTCTAATTTTACTCAGTTTTGTGGTTAAAGGTTTGAACCATAACTTTCATACACTGCTTTTTAAAGTTATTTAAAGATTTTTATCAAAAGAATGTATGTATGTCTGTGCTAATTTTATTCTTGTCTATCCACCTCCTATCTGACCCTGAAAACGGAGCTAAGGTAGAAAAATTATTTACCTAACTGCTATTCATTTCCTAGCCCCATCTTTTGTTCCTTACTCTCTTCAAAAAATGAGATTGTTCGACTTATTTACATCTTACAGTGATGGAAATGGTAAAAAAACGTCTACTGTAAATCGTTGATGTCTTTTCATATATATATATATATATATATATATATATATATATATATATATATATATATATATATAAATGAAAATTTTCTTGTCATGTATACGTTTCTTAACCATTTATCCGATTGCAATGAAACTTTGATGAGTTGTTATGCACACAACAAATCTTCAATCTAAAAAAAAACAATCAAATAACGTACAGACAGCGACATTTCAGTTCGTGTGTGACATAATAAGTGGTGTGAATTGTTGAACTCCAATTACCGGTTTTAAATTGAAAATTTAAAGGAGAAGATATACTGTTGCCACTCAACCCAATGATTCCGACAGATATATCAGTCCAATTTAAACGTCTGCAGTTACCGGTGTGACTTGCATTTGCAATGATCATGAGCAAAGCACAGGTGCAATCACTACAAGTGTGTGGACTAAATTTGGAAAATCAATGCTTCTCACATGGACAGCCTTATGTGGCCTACTCACGCGTCGGCAAACCTTCTGATTTCTTCGAGTACGCACCAGACGGAAAATATTGTGTATCCAAAAGCATTTCAATAAACAGGTCTAAAACACAAGCATTTTCTTTCTTTGAGTGGCATTACAACGCGTTCCAGGTACTCGCCAGCTTAAAATAAAAGTAAAAAGATTTTTAAATTCACGCTGTGATAAATAAAATATACTTGTAAACAAAATGAAAAAAAGAGAACACACACATATTGATGCCCTAGTATCAAAGTAACATGATCATAATTCAATATTCAACAACAGACGAGAATCAAATGTATCATGTTTCTTTGCAGCATTTTGAATTGTCATTGCGTTACAATGGCATGGGGGTATCGATATTTGTATTATATTTTTCACGATGTGGAAAAATATTTTCCTACGAGGTTGAAATCTGAAATAGGTAAATTTGTAGCAGCACATTTTATTGGCAAACGGTTTTTATTATACCTCACCGCGTTAAAAAAAAATGATATTGAAAAGATTTATTTATTTATTTAAATTTGTTCATTTGGTACATCACATTTTAAACATGGATTAAAAATTGTGTTATAAATAATAATAGTCTGAATGTGTTGAACAATACACAATAATGAATCACACGTGTGTATGGGCTTTCTTGATTTCATGGAATAGAAAAAAAATCAATATATGATTCTAAATCTATTATAAAAAGTAAATGTGAGCAGATATCACGTAAAAATACAGATAAAATAATTTGTTTTTTTTAGTCGAATTGTTTTGTTTGTTACTAAATTTAAATTCAGGCGTATCATTGTAAAATAATTGACAGTGTTATAAAGAAAAATAATAATTCTGTCCGAAAATTCCAGAAAAAATAATGAAAATACACTTGGAGTAAGAAAGGATAAAAACAAACTACGGTCCTTTTAGGCGATCCGTACTCAACAAATGCCGCCCCCAAACATTAATTAAAAACATAAAACAAAACAGATTTAATTAATATGCAAAGTTCCATAACAAATTAGGGCAGATATGGAATTCGTTATGGCTTTAACCGCCATATAACCGAAGGGTTGGTCAAAATCACACGCTGATCTCTGTTGTAGTAGCGCCAAACCAGACAGATAAAAGTGTCACCCTGATAACACATTTTCACTTTCAAAATTTGTGATCATTTCACTTTTTACAACAGTGCTACAATTGAATTATTAGATAAAAATTTAAATGGGGAAACGTCGTTTTATTAAAATAGTAATTTAATACCAACATTAAAATTTTTGAGACGTCCTACGTTATGACAGTTGATCAATTATGTTTTATTTCAAAAACAAAACAATGAACTGCGTAAGATTACGTCTTATTGTAGCGCTTTTTATAACAGACATATTGTATTATTGTTGATTATCTTATTTACAATTACAATTGGGCGTCATAAATTGAAAACTTGAAATCGTTTAAATATAGTTAAATTACTTTATGTAGTATGTGTCCATCTCTGAATTTAAATAATTCAATTATCAGCGATTGGGCACTAACAAACAGCCGACTGTTCATAATAACTATGAAGAGATACGCTTTTTATATTATATCAGTAGAAGTTATATATTAAATAAGTAAACTTGATTAAATTATTTTTAAGAGAAAAGTGTTCATCTCTATTTCATAATTTTCGAAAAATTTATTTTTATAGCCAACAACATAACAAAGTCTGTTCCTTCTTTTTAACTATGTCCGATCCCAGTGTTTATTACATGGGCTCACAATGAAGTTTATCTCAACATAAGTTTTCTACGAGAGCTGCTTGTTACTCAGTGGCTCAAGCTCTCTTTTTCGAAGAAAGTAGAGATAGGGCTAGGACAATGGTTAGTTAATCGCCCTCGCTGCGTCCCGTTATTTTTTTTTTGCATCGGATGGGTGCAAGAGAATTTATGCATCATATGCGTGCATGTCTTCGAAGAGATAATATAAATCGATTGAAAAATCAATTTATGAAACTATCCGAACCGGTATTTGAACTCGATACTGCACCGCGATCCAAGCCAATGACGTTGACCGACATTGAATGACGTCAACCACTGATCTGAATTATTGTAACATTGTAAAGATCTTAAATAAACGCAACTAGCCAATGGTTTATATCCACTTTCATTTTATAATAGTTATAAAATATAATGCGTGTATATAATGTGTGTATGATATATATTTTAACGTGGGTACCAATCTCACTAAGTTATTTAGGTCAAGGACGAGCATCTGCTTCTCCCCTATTTACATAAATCTACCAATATTCCCCGGTCATTTAGCAAATAATCTTCTTTAGGGAATGTTTCTTGTAAATAAACAAACGAACAGGGAAAGAAATAAAGAAACTCACATGAGGCGTGTGTCAAAAGTGTTTCCTATTCAATATTGGGTTTGAACGGTGACTTGACCACTTCGAGTTGATTAAAAACAATTTATTTTAGACATTCCTGTACAAAATTTATTTCTCTCTGTAAAAGTTCATATTGCCTGACGATATTTCATTATTTTTTGCAACATAGTGGACAACGAATGCTCTTGGCCGTTCATCTTTTCGATTCCGGTGTTCGTGGATTTGAATCCCCATTTGGACAATTTTGCACACAGATTTTTCAATTGATTTATGAATTTGTCTTCAAAGACATGGGTGTCTATGATATTTAAATTCCCTCTCACCAAACTGCTACTAGTCTATATCCATAACTAATAGTTCTATCCTAGCACCATCATCAGCAGTTCTCATAAATAAAGCTTCTGTTGAGATTTTACCTCACAGTTACTATAAATAGGTTTCTTAAAATTGGCGACTTCTATCAATTAATGACATATTTGAAAGAAACGTGTAAAAATAACGCACACAAGTTTGTTTTGTAACATCAAAATCGGCTTAGCTTAACAATAAAAAATGTAATCTGTAAATGTATGAACAAATATGAGAGTAAAACAAATAACTTATATCATATAACCAAGGAGTTAAATGTTACTAATCGTTTACAAAGTTAGCTTAGTCCCGATGTTTGAATACATTTTTGATTATAACTTACATGTCCTTTCATATTTTATATAGTTATTCCACCAAGTTTGTTTTCTAAAATAATTTACATTATTTTCAGTTAGATTATTATAAACTGTATAAGTTGCCAAGAAAAGAATGTCTAAAAATATAAATAATTATATACACATCTTATGAATTAATTTTTTTCTAATTAACGTTTATACGATTTAAATTTATTCAGCATCGCTGATCATATAATCTTTTTTTTAATTATATTTACGCTAATTTCACCGATAGCTTGGAACAATAAAATTTGTGATGTTTCTGAATATTTAGAGCAAATCAACAGTGAGAAAAAATTTGCAGAAATGTTTTCACCAAGGATAAATTATTTGTTAAAAAATTAGGTAGGGTACGCTTGATTCATAAAATATTTCAGAATGATTCTTTATAGTAATCGGCAAAAATCGTTTTACAGATATTGCGGTGGTCTTAATTTACCAACATATGTAAATTGGCTGTGGGAAATGACATTAATTGAAGTAATTATCATTTACAACTAAATTGATTGTTTTATGTTATCAATAAATAAATTTAATCTGTTAGTTTAAAGCTATTACCCGTAGAGTTTGAATTGTAATAAAAACAAAAGTGCGGTATCGATAAACATACGCTACGAAATGAATGAGTATTTACGTAACATGTTTTAATCGCCGGACGCTTGACTGAAAAATATGGTTTCCAACTAAACATGAGATTAACATAAAATTGGTATAATTGTTATTCTACTGGTTCAGTTACTAGGTGTGGTATTTAGCCTCTTCAAAAAGCATCTTCAGAGTAAATCTATCGTTATATTTTAATTTATAGCGTAGAAATTGTTTCTTATTATTAACTTTTAAATGAAAAAAATATTGAGTGGGGTTTTTTCTTTATACTAGTCGTGCACACAGAAAATGACAGTTATAATTAACATTTCGATTACTTGTGTTGGGAGGGAAAATCCTATCAGAAATAAATTTTAAGCGGAGACACAATCGTCCAATTTAAAATGTTTTTTTTTTTATAATAATTGATTTCTTTAAAAGGTCTAATGAGTTTCCAAGAATTAATTATGACTATTTACTATTTAATCGATGGAATACTTCAACATTAATAATTCAATTATACTCGAGATTGTTTTTGATGAGATGAGTTGCAGATTCTAAAAAACTATTTTATATTAAATGAATTTCACAGATTTGCCAATCCGAATCCATCAAAAACATAAGAATGTTCTTGAAGTATTATAAGATTTGTTACAGTGTATCGCTTGAGGTGAGTTTTTTGACTAAAAATAAATACCTACACTTCATATAGTATATTTTTGAATTTTTTGTGGATTTAGTACTTCGTATATATAGCACTATTTCATTATCAATTGCCAAGAATTTTATACATTTATTTAAATTATATCTACTCTCAAGATGGCGAAAATACTCAAAATATATTATATAATTTATAATTTAAGACATCGACTGAGGGTGCTTGATGGAATTTCAATATCAAATTTGGATTATTGAGATTTTGTACACTTACATGTATTTTGTCACTAACGACCCGGGTTTCGCCTTTCGGCATCTTCAGGCATTCGAGCACACGAATGGACTCGAACTGACAGACAGTAAACAGTGTTTAACGTTTATATAGAAGATACAAATACGACACATATTATTTACGAGGTAAGATATTATACGTCTGTGAGCCACACTGATACCTGAGTTAAAATTTCGAGAATCGCCCTAATCCTTATTTTGTAAACACCATATTAACAGAGTGGCGAATTGCCGCTTTTCAACTTCTTTTAGAAATACCAGTGATTTTACAATGTTGTATATATTTACCCTTTCGTCGAATTGCATCCCGTCAAAACCCACAATACTATTATAATTGTAAAATCACTGGTATTTCTAAAAGAAGTTGAAAAGCGGCAATTCGCCATTCTGTTAATATGGTGTTTACAAAATAAGGATTATCGCGATTCTCGAAATTTTAACTCAGGTATCAGTGTGGCTCACAGACGTATAATATCTTACCTCGTAAATAATATTTGTCGTATTTGTATCTTCTATATAAACGTTAGACACTGTTTACTGTCTGTCAGTTCGAGTCCATTCGTGTGCTCGAATGCCTGAAGATGCCGAAAGGCGAAACCCGGGTCGTTAGTGACAAAATACATGGAAGTGTATAAAATATCAATAATCCAAATTTTATATATTTTAGTTTTAAACAGTGACTTCTTATCGTTCTTCTTATTTTTTTATATTGTAAGATTCTATTATTTTGTACAATGGGATAAAGAAAAGAATAGTTGTTATCTACTTGTATTCATAAATAAATCTTAACTGTTTGTTTTATCTTTTCAATGATTTTTCTTACAAATGTATTTAAAAATTTTACGATGTATTAAAGTAAAATACATGAAATTTAAATGAATTTCAAACCAGAGTCAGAGTGTAATAAAAGGTTTAATAGGTACTTTGCAACCGTTTGCATATAATCTAAGAAGAGCACAAACATATTCATATTCTTGAAATTTATTTCTATAATTTATAGAAAAATGAATAAAACATGCTACATAATAATATTACACAAGTTTTATTATTTAAAATCAAAGAAAAAATTTTAGCTAATCTACAAATTGGTTTGGACAAGTTACATTTTTCACCAAAGTGAAATTATTTATTTAACATCGTACCCAAAGTGAAACTGCTAATTGAATAACATTAATGTTTAATTACGATAAGTGGAAATAATAGCATGAAGTTTTGAATGAAATATGTGAGTAATAATGTCAAAATGAAGGTACTAATGATCTAAATATTCTCTTTTTGTCTTTTGTAGATTTGAAAATAAATATGTTTTATACGTAATATGATAAAAGTGTCTTTGTGGTAGTCTGAGATATAATTAAAAGTGGATCGCACGTCACTTACAATTTTTAACTAATTAAGTTTTTTCAGAAATTTTATGGCAGTAAAATTAAACTTGCAGATAAAAATATTTATCCACCGGCAAAAAAAAATACTGAATGCCTAAATTGATAGCGAGACTTACAACTAAGAAAGGCGGTTGTTAAAATTTGACATTAAAGAGGCATGCAAGAAATACTCGTCTTTTCATTCTTACACCCTCTGAAAAAAAGATGTTAAGTGATTGATTTACTAGAAGTTATCGTTAAACAACTGTTGTTGAGATGCTTTATAAGATCTACATGGTTATACAAAATAATTAGATCAAATATTCAAAGGATTTTGTCTGATGAAACTATACTGTGTTAAAGAAAACTTGGGCGTTTTGATAATTATTGGGGACTGGAAGAAACACATCAGGAAAACTAAAGGAACAGAGATTAAGAAGACAAATCTCACATCTGGAAACAGTTGAGAAGAAATTAACAAATACTTGAATTTAGAGAAATTGGATAGGTTAAACAAGTGTAGGTGCTGCCATTAAGCTACGAATTCACTAGCATGTTATATCATATATAAATAATTCAAAGTAAAATACAATTAATATATCGTTTAGGCGGTTATTAATAGTATGAGATGCAAATGCATATTTCATTATCTGCCTTTATTAAAAATACATCATATAACGCTCCCAGCACCGAGAACGAAATATTGTGTAGCTAACACAAAATACATACCGCATCGAATAATTATTAAATTATATAATTTTCGCATACGATATTCAAGAATATTGTACAAAAGATTTATACTCATCGTATTCATATACGTTAAGAAATTTAAATTATTGTAAACCGTCTGTATGAAAAAGGATTTACTTAGAATATCATGATTTTCAGTAATGTTATTTTTAAGCTAGCTCATGGAAAGATGACAAATATTTATAAGTATTAAGAAAACGTATCAAAACTGCTCTGGTTGAAGAAACTATCTGAAAAATACTGGTAATGGTAAATATGAATTTTTAAAATGTTTCAAATGGTCTACAATAATTAAAAAAAAACAATTTTAAATAAAAAAATGTTATTTTCTTGCATGTTTCTAAAAAAAGATTCAGTCATTTTGTATATTTAAAATGTAATGATTAAGGTATTAATTAGGTACTTCGCGTTTTCTGCCAGGAAAAAAATTGCAATACTCTTAAGCCATAGTCGTCAATTCATGGATATAATGTTATGTATTGTCCAAACTATCACATAATTACTTAAGATTTACACATTTTTATTTTTTTTTGCACTTATGCATTTGATAAAAATGGTCAAACCACAATAAAATATAGACATTAAAATAATTTACAAGCATCATTGGGTCATAAAAGACATTTTTTTGAATAAGGTTTTTATTTAACTTATTGCGGATAACTGAAACTTGGCCTAAAAGATGTTTTGTATAAATAATCGATCTCGTAAATTATGTTACAAAACAACAAATTTATTATTATTGTAGTAGTTCTAGTACTTCTGGTAATTGATTTATGTAAAGGTTTGAGATGAAAAAAATTTAAAGTTTATTTTAAAACTAGTTTAACCGTACCCGTCATAGATGACAGTATTAAAATTGATGTACTGAATATCTAAAGTAGCTAGTACGTCGGAACTGTGTGTGCATTGCATAAATTTTTCAAAAGCGAACGCTTACGTCATGAGAAAATTTCATACGTACATGTGATATGTGATAATAATAAAATTTCTATAGTGCGGTCTGGGCTATTATATATAAGATGACGTTGTTAGAAGTACTTTTGGTCATCTAAATATGATTTTAAAATACGATCTTGCATTATGCATAAATATATATTTTTCGAGATCATGCATTTGTTACATGAATCAGTCTTATGCAACTGTTAGAAAAATTGAAAAAACTTTGAGAACCTGAAGTCTTTCAGGTTTTTAACCGTTCTCATACATTAGTTTTTAATGAAATTTATATTCAAAAACATTCGCAAATGTTTCTATGAAAGAACAGAAAAAGACTAATCGGAATATTTTGTTTAATTCGGTTACCTACGCAAACATATGCAATGTTTAAAACACGTCCTATTTTTCACAATCGTGAAGAGTGCGATTTCACCTAATTCAGTTTTACATACTGATTTATAACCAATTATCAAAGCCACCAAATGTTTTTAAAACTTTCCATCAGGTATCCAGCATTCGGAATAGACGTGGAAAAACAATTGAATCTAAAAAGTTAGCCGTTGAACTTTTTTAAATTTGACACAAATAATCCGTTCATAATTATAATTAAATATGAAAATATGTATATATTTGATACATATATGTTGCTTTCTCGTATCTTAGGCGGCTAGATTATCGACCCAACCTTCAGCCACTCATATATGTGTAAAGACTCAAATCACAATAGGACTCATTCTACTTGCGCCCCATATAACGTTGACAATGAGAACCCCTGCATACAAACGTTAAAATATACCTCAGTTTAATACCCCTGAGGAAAGGAAGACAGACAGTGATGGATAGTTGTAAGTGTATATATGCCTAAGTGCACTTTCATAAACCCAAGAGTATGACGGAAAATGAATTTCATTATGAATATAATGGATTGCTGTAGATAATGTTTATGGTGTTATGATGACATAGAATTAGTTCAAGTAAACAAATGTGGCAGTTGAAGTCTAACTAGGCCCAGGATTGATTTTTTTTAATAAATTATTATGTAAAATTATTTAATTACGCTTAACTTATTTATCTTAACTATAAAATAGAAAATACTTATATGTGTCCGTCACATAGAAACTCTCAAACGGTGAGTCCTGATATCATGAGAATGATACAGCTGACGAATGCGGGTGGATGTGAGGATTTTCAATTCGATATCTCTTCTCCTCCCTAGTTGTGACTAGTGAATGATTACATATTTTTAAAAGTAATTCATAAATATTTAGCGTAAAAGCTCAAATGCCAGTACGTCAAAAAAATCAAAATTGGAAAATCATATTATAAGATTAGCTCAAGGATAAATTACATCACATAGTCCATGTCTAGGATATCAAATTTTAATTTAAAAAAAAACAATTTGATATTGACCTTGCAGTGACTTTAACCCAGACCCACCTAAACGCTAGAGTAAAGCTTTTACCAATAGGCAGTAAACGCCAGTGATGGGATGAATATTTTTATTTTTTTAAATTTACGATATAGTCAAATAATTGAGCTTCTTTAGATTTCATTTTAAAAATAAAATAAGCAAATTTGGATTATTGAGATTTTGTACACTTCCATGTATTTTGTCACTAACGACCCGGGTTTCAATGCCTGAAGATGCCGAAAGGCGAAACCCGGGTCGTTAGTGACAAAATACATGGAAGTGTACAAAATCTCAATAATCCAAATTTGATATTGAAATTCCATCAAGCACCCTCAGTCGATGTCTTAAATTATAATAAAATAAGCAATTCGAGATTGGTAATTGGTTGATTTAATTGGTATTTACTTTTTAAAATTCATTTAAATGAAATAAATATTTCTTTTTATGACGGTACAGTAGACTCCCTAATAACACGGTAGATAAAAGGCGAGCTGTCTGGAAGCTGGCTATTTGGACTACCAAACTCATCAAAATCAAGGGATACGCATACGCATGCTGCGCAGGAATATTTTACCGTGTAATCAAGAAGCAGTTGCAAATTCACAATGAAAAACGAGTTGTCGGCAATCGTGTTATCGGGGATCTACTGTAATATAAAAAGAACTTTCTTAGTAAAAATAAAATACCTTTTTTACATTATTGATCAAAGCCGGTTTCACTCAATAATACAACGGATGTTTTTTATTTAAGAAAAAGTATTTACATATCGACTGTGGAAAGGAAAAAGGACCTAGCCCACACCAAAAAACATTCTCTAATACACTATATTTATACATAAATATATATAATATACCGACTGTAGAAAGCCAAAAGGACTTATCCCTCCGTCTTTTCAAAATATTTTTTTTAGATAATCATAATGTCTACAATTTAATAGACGTTTTGTTTGGGATATGCACAGTAGTTTTTGTGTGTGGGTTACGTCCTTTTTCCTTTCCATAGTCGATATACAATAATATATACAAACAAAACAAAAATTTGATTGCAGCACAGTTTTGGTGATAGCGTGTTATCCCGAAAGTCATCGATAATAATAATTAAAACAAATTGTAGAACTCAATGTTACAGGGTATGATTTTTAAAATTTGTGTTGATAATAATGTTTACTATTAGTACAAATAAAAAAGTTATTCATTTATGAAATGTATATTTACAATATTGCCACAAGCGGTATTTGTTCAGAATTATAAAATTATGCCTGAAGAAATGCGAAAATACATTTCATCAATAATCCAACATTGAAATTTTTATTAGTTTTGATATTTTTTGAGATTTCTATGAAATGCGAAAATTTAATACTAACGTCAAATTAAAAAAATACATTTTTGATATTTTGGCCTGTATTAAGTCGTGTCAACATTTGTAATCTTAAGTGTATAGTTATATCCTTAATGCAGATAATTGCAACAGTCTTACATCAGGAAAGTGATATTTCAATAAGAAATTTTTGAAAAAATAAATCACACTTTTTCGATCAAAGATTAACTGAAAAGTATAAATTCATAATGCGATACTGAAATATAGCCGTTTATCTATTTTGTGGCGTCCATACTCTGACATATTTATTTTAAGATTGCATCCAGTAAAACTATTATTTTTTATGCAAATAATATGCAAATATTTGCTTTATATTTAATTTAAATCATTTCATAGATTTCCTTATTATAAATCAGGTGATACAAGAGTGTTACGAAGCCGACGTATAATATTTATAAACTGTATTTTGTAACGATATTAAATTGAATGTTTAAAATTGTTTTAGATGAGGATATGTTTTGTATAGCAAGTAGGTATATTTATTTAATAACTATGTTTAACAGAATTAAAAGTATTTAGAAAACAAAATTTATAGAGTTTAATATTATCGGTTAATGTATATTAAAAGAAGCAATGAAATAGTCCTGACTGTTTGTTAAAAATGCATCAAATATAATCATTATAAACGAATTTATAAATTAATTGAATTTGCATTGTAATCATGTGTCCGTTTGAAGTTCGTATTCAAGAGCATATCATGAATTGAGCCGTTTCAGCTATGTAATTATAAACTGCCATTAAATGTAGGTCACTCAAAAGCAGTTATACTAACTTGTCCATCCATGGATTTAACGGGATTACGAATTCTAATTATTTCGGTAAAATATGGATCTCATTTGACATACAGCTTATGATTGGCACACATTGAGTTATGTAATAAAAATACTTAAATCAAATCGGTGCTAGCATTGAGTCACTTGGAAATGCTTGCAAAAACAAGAAATATATAGAAAGAAAAAAAACTAGTATCCACCCAAGGCCAAAAAAAAAACAGAGACGTTAAAACAGTTTATTCAATGTTCTTTTTGCAGAGTTTCATTGTGGTCATAATCCTCGGTGATACTTAGGCATTTAAATAACTATTTAAAATCCTTTACTTAACAAGAAACATATGACTGAAGGCATGACTCGATTGAACTTGTATTTAGTGGCGCATTTAAACGTAAGAAGATCTCTTCAGTGCTCTTTACCTGTGAAAAGTACCATGTTCATAATCAAATTTCAGATTAAACCCGCACATGTATGGCTGAGAACTGTCGTTAGCTGTAAAGTGGAATAACTTTGTTATAGTTCTTACAAGTTCTTCACTGGCAGATAAAATTTTCTCCTGCTCTTAGTTCTCAGTTATGGATAAGTTTAATGAGTGCCAGTTTCTGAACGACGGAGTTAGTTTTCTCGCCAGTAACTGGTAAATATCGGAGGACAGTGCTATTTAAAAACGATACAATTTACCACGTCAATAAGCTTTTTAAGTATCAAACTTTTTGGAAACATTTTTATGTGACAACATACACATCGTAATGAGAGAAAAAAGCTCTAACTCTCTATGTATATACAGCGTTCCAGTATTTTAACACAAACCTTAAAAGTATTAATGGTCAAATAATGGAAGAAATATATAAGATTACCGTATAAGCTTTTATACAACACGATCTCTTTTACCTAAAATATTTTGTTGTAAAAATCATTCGCGTGTAATTCAGGGTATAGTGAATAATTAATACTTAGCAGTTGAATGTATTTGTAAATACTGTGTTTACCCCACACATGTCGTATTATAGTTTTATAAATGCCTGTCTGGTGCGTTTGAGTAAACTAATGACCCTAGGCTGATTTTTTATCGTTAGTGAGGTTTAGCATTTTCTGCACCCCTCTCACAGTTATAGAAAATTGAATAATATATATCTATTTATATATTAATAAATAAATATCGATCACATGGAAAAGATTAGAAAAAAGAAGGATCAACTTACACTCAAATTATATAAAGATTCGTAAAAACTACGATATAAATAATTTCAAAGTTACCGTTGCTAGAGACCCTGAAACCAAAGTTTATTTCATGTTTTTGAATTTTTCTTTATAATTATTCTTCGAATAAACAGGTCACGTTTTATTCATTTCAAATTGATTCGCTACATCATTTATAAAAACACAATCAATATTTGATACTCTTCAATATTTTTTAGAATAATCGAGATTGGTTCAATTTAGCTAATACGATTTCAAGCTTTAACCTAGCGCCAGACATTGCACGCCACATTTATGAACCACTTTCACTTTTGGGAAGATTTGCGATTATTGCAGAGTTTCACTAATCGTTTCTCGGCTACTGCGCCATTTTTAACTTAAGTCAAACATTGTTATTTTTATTACAATGTTTTGATGGTATTTTTACAAATTTGGACTTATTTAAGATGTATTTGTTCAAATTTTAGTATTTCAACATTGGTTAATTTGTTTCTTTTTTGATATTTACTTTATTTTTCATGATTTTTTGCATTTATGTAACTAAATTAGTGTCATTTATGACGCTGGGATTTCTTCGTTTATTTGCATAGTAAGTCATCGCCACTGCAATATTAATAATTGTGTTTTCCCTCATATGTGGTTTGATAAAAGTCGCACCTTAAGAATAACTTATTATGTATATTGCATTGAAATTATTATAAGGATTCCAGATCCTGTTATACTGAAGCAGACTTTGAAGACTTTTCTTCCAGCCGCTTTTAAGTTCTGCTGTACGATAAAATATTGTTCAAACGAAACAATCATGCTGACTTTTTTTAGCTAGAAGAAGGAAATGGGGGTAATTGCAATTTTACCGTAGTTTTTGGTCTGTATAAAGCTTACTCATATTTTGAATATCAAGAGCAATAAAAATACAAGTAGTGACAAAATTATAATTTATACTTTAGTCAAAAAAAACTCGCTGGAAGTGGTTCAATCATTATTTTAATACAAGAACTCCATTGTTTATTACTCAGTACTTATGCCTATGAAGTAGGTTATGAAGAAAGTTTCGAGAGCTATTTTCCAGACACGCAGAAACTAAAAATGATATGTGTCCATATCTGACGTATTTTAATTTCACTCTAACATAAAGTAAATTTGAATGAATGTATCTTCATTTAAAACATTTAGTTTTTTATTTATTGGTTTGTAGTAATAAATTTTAAAAATCATGTTCAGTGTGTTTATATAATCACTTATAATTGCGATATTTTTTATTCGAAATTAAAAAAGTCTAATTTTTTTTTGTGGTTGTTTTTTTATGGCGCATGTTCCATACTTATTATATGTATATTATGTTCATTCGTTCAGTAACCTTACTTGGAATATAACCTATAAATAACAAATAGCCAATGGTGCCCTAATGATATGATTAAACAAGTGCTTAATAGTAATTTATCGAATTGATGTCTATGTAATTTTAGTAAATAAGTTTGTTTTTAAAAGCGACAAAAGAAACATTAAAGTTTGTTGTAGCAACACGGGAAGCCATAGTATAATTCACAGAATATGAGTCGGTATTCGGATAATCAAACGTATTGTGGGAAACAACATTGCATATTATGTTATATGTCTCACATGCGTATTTAATTATACGCCTAGTTCATTGACAAATGAAAGAGATGACATTTATTTAAAAGAAATCCTTCCTTCTTTTCCTTACCGATAAAAAATAGAGATTGAGTGACTAAAAACATCTTATTCTCTAAAAACTACAGTCGTTGATATGTTCTATAAATAGTGCATATGACTGAAACCGAAGATACCAAAATTAATTCAAAACAATAATAAAATAAAACACGCTGTTAAATTATCTATAGTAAATAATGTCAAATTTGCATTATTGAGATTTTGTACACTTCCATGTATTTTGTCACTAACGACCCGGGTTTCGCCTTTCGGCATCTTCAGGCATTCGAGCACACGAACGGACTCGAACTGACAGACAGTAAACAGTGTCTAACGTTTATATAGAAGATACAAATGCGACAAATATTATTTACGAGGTAAAATATTATACGTCTGAGAGCCACACTGATACCTGAGTTAACATTTCGAGAATCGCCTTAATCCTTATTTTGTAAACAACACATTAACAGAGTGGTGAATTGCCGCTTTCCAACTTCTTTTAAAATTACCAGTGATTTTACAATTATAATAGCACTGTGGGTTTCAACGGGATGCAATTCGACGAAAGGGTAAATATATACAATCATTCCACTTTTAGTGACATCTGATAGGTGTTTCAACGTATAGGATATAATAACGGAGATTTAGGAAGGTTCAGCTGCTCATTCAGAATTGGCAAAGAATTTAACTGGGCTCTATTGATTTCCAAAATTTCTTGATAAAATAATTAATGATCCCCCATGTTTTTGATGCAACAGTTTAACCCCATCATCCGCAATAAACGTATGGTTCTCCATTAGCAAGTGTTTTGCGAATGTCGAAGCTTCTTTTTTTAATCTAAAGGCAGCTAAATGTTCTGATACCCTTATATCTAATGTACGTGTGGTTTTACCCACATATCTTAAATTATATAAATAATGTCGTTTATGAAGAAGGAAACGGTAAATACCAAGCCCAATAACAATTAAAAGAACTTTTCTTTTTCACTTAGCTTTTAAACTTTTCATTTCTGAAATTTTGTATATAACTCGAAATATAGAAAAAGAACCTTTACTGAAAACAATACTTGTTTCAAATATCACATAAAATTAAACAAAAAATAAATCGTGGTTATTTTATTAGATAAGAAAACATATTCATAGAAAGAAAACGATCACGATTAAGAATTAAATTTTTTTGATTGGGAATTTGACATTACATATTTACAATACAATAATTCATTAGATGTCAT
Source organism: Himalopsyche phryganea (assembly GCA_022494535.1). Classification (NCBI taxonomy): domain Eukaryota; kingdom Metazoa; phylum Arthropoda; class Insecta; order Trichoptera; family Rhyacophilidae; genus Himalopsyche; species Himalopsyche phryganea. Next base: position 1,265,216 of record JAGVSL010000035.1, on the reverse strand, counting down.
ACAGACGAAAAACAGGTATTTACGGATAACCGATTTTTTGTTACCGTAAAATTTAAGATTGAATTTAAAGATACGAAGTCAAAAATACTTTGATTTTTAAAATTCTTCTATCAGAAATCAGTTTGTTTTGAGTGTACAAAGTGAGTTCAAACAACTGTAATAAATCCACGTGATTTTTAAAATCAATACGTCAGAAAACTCGGTTCACCATACAGATGAAATTGCGAAGAGCTTATTGTGGTTCAAGTTATGTGACCGGAAAAAAATATTTTCATTTTTATAAACACATGACCTTACATTTTTAATAATTGTTAGCGTTTCCAATCATATTCACTCATTTAAACCCATCTACTCACTTTGAATGGCGTAGGGATGAAATGTATAATTATAATATTTTTATATCAGATAGCTCACCCTTTCTAAGTAGACTTATATAATACAAGTGAAGTAATTAGCTCGTTAATATGCGTATATATTATTTTTTATTCAATTCGATTAATTTGTTTATTTTTCTTTTCCATCAAATAAATATTGTTATTTTTTTGTTGAGAGATATGTTAAGTCATTACTAATGAAACCAAAAATATTCAATTTAACAAAAGAGAAATTGAGCTTAACTAAAGAAGTGGTTTAAACCAATGGAAGGATAACAAAAATACATGCAGGTAATCATGTTCTTGGATATGATTACAAAACATATCAATATTTTTAAATTTACCAACTTATTTCCCCCAAATAAAATACTGCAGCAATCATGTAAATATTATCCTTACGCTTTGATTGCTGTCATGTTTGCATTAGTGAATATTCAAGAGCAACAGAGATTGGCTGGATATAAATTTAACATAATGATTTTCGTCAAAAATATTGATAAATGGATTGCCTTTAAACCCTTACTTATTTATCAATTTTTCGAACCAGGACACTATAAAATCAATAAGTTACAACTGGTCCTCTCTTAACCTCACCCTTAAAGCATCCTCAATATGAAAAGTTGAGTTTGAATGACTTGCAATCAGTTATCGTTTATACAATATATGACTTTTTATTATGATTTATCGTTCCACGATATGAATTAGAACATAATACGTATTATAATCACGAAGTATAAGTATATCATATTATTTATGCTGGTTAATACTTTAAATCGATCGGCTAAATTGATCATTTCATCCTTTTTATAATATATCCTTAGCAAAATTAAGTCTAAGAGAGCTATAGCACTTCAGCTTTATTTTTGTTTGATTTCATTACACATCCTTATTTTTAAGATTATCAGTGAAAAATATGGAAGCAACTCGGTGTGTCGTTTTAATTATGAATTAATTTGATCATTACCTTTTCTGCTGATACAACAAGAAGGGCCAATTTGTAAATGGTCTCGTTATTGAATTGGACACAATACAAACATGTATCTCATTAATCGTGTGTTGACGGTATTGAGAATAATCAGACATGCCTTGATAATTTATTTTAATTTTAATATGGTATGGTAAGTGTACTTAAGTTTATACTGTTGGATGCAATTCTTATTAAATATGGTTTGCTTAAATGGTGTGGTGAAAGACATTATATTTATAAAAAATAAAACATCAATTATTTATATATTATGTATTGTAGTATGCTAAGCATTAGTTTTAATCATAATTTTAAGATTTTCAAATTAATTCAAATTATTTATTCTTTTTTACTTGTTGATTGATGTTATTAAATAAGAATACTGTTTTTGTCATCCAAATACGCAAAGATTATTCATCTTTTTTGGATTAACGTTAAAAATCTAATTCATATTATTTAATCATTTTTAGATATTTAACATAATTTTATTGACATGTATAAATAGAGTAGGGCCAATAGACTGCTTATGGAACATTTTTATTGATATATTTAAAGAGAACTGTCCAAAAGTCAGTCTTTTAATTTGTATTTAAATCATAACTCTATATCCGCTCATATTTTGGCATCGGTTATGGTGGGTCATTTTCCACCCACCCTAACCGATGGTGGGTGGAAAATGATACAAAATCTCAGATATTCATGCGGGTCAATTAACATCACATACCTCCCCCGACTGCATTTTGTATGGTATGCCGTTTTACCTTTACAAAACAAGCTTAACAACGCTTATTTTTGAATAATTAAGTATTTTTTTATTCTACATAAAATTAAAAACAATTTATCAATATTTTGAGAAATCATTTGTTTTGCATAAGCTCACATTTTCAGCTATATAAAAAATATATGGAAAACTGTAAATATTCCGTTCTGTCATGAATGTAATTTTGTTTATATCTATTGATATATTCTACTTGTTTGTTATCACTGATATTTATTGGTAAATTTTGCATTTTGTGCAGACAGGTACCTTGGAATATTAACGAACAAGAGATTTATGTGTAGCGTACATGATACGATATTAAAAAATATTATTTGGCATGAATTACATTTTATAACTGGACATCATAGTCTGTGGAACGAAGGCTTTTAATATTTTCAGTAAAGACATTTTACAAAATTGGATTTAATATTTTCTCATAAATTTCTATTTTCAATTTGTTTACTTTCATATCTTTTATACAACTCGTATATCAATAACATTTGCGACTAATTTGAGGTCATAAAAAATTACTTAAATGGAGATAGGCACGTATTATTGAGTGGTTGGTGGACATTTTTGACATCGCGTTGGATCAAAGTTATATAAAGATATATTAAATACCGCAAACATCGAAAATTTTGTCATTTCAGACATGAAGTAGATTAATAATGGCTGATGTTTTTATTATGTATGTATAAATTGTGTTATTTTCAAAATCGAAATAATTGTTAAACCAAAATAAATCATAATACTTTTGTAAAATCTGATTTTGCATAAAAATTAAAACATGCTTTCATCAAAAACCTGTCGGTGAAAGTAAATAACTAAAATGAGACTTTTGATGAATAAGCTAAATCTACTGAAAAATTTGCAAATAATACGAGATATAATGAAAAATGATATCGGAATGCACAGTTATACAGGCGTACAAAATTCTGTTTTGAGTTGATTGGGTATTTTTTTGTTTTTATATTTCCGAATGACAGTTATTTTGTTATTTTCATCGTTGACATTATTTAAACTCAAAAATTGAAAATCGTTTTGGTATGAGTAATCACTAAAAAAACGAGAGATTTTTAAATTTAACACACTTCTGAAAATTACAATAAAAAAATACATTAATTGAAAATAATTCGTATCACGTTATCGCAATCGAATTTTTTTTGGGCAACTTTTACACTCGTTTTGATTCAGTATTTCGATGTGTTTCATTTCATTTTTTATCAAAAAGCTTCGTGAAATTTCTTAAATTCTTTGTCCTTTATAAAAATACAATGGACTCTAGGTGTACACAGTTAGATAAAATTAATTATTATTCAAAGACAGTGTCGGATGGAAAAATTTCCATCTCGAATGAACAAACCTAAAAACTGTTACGTGAAACTTTTTAATAATGAACTGATACGAAATTTTAAATCCAATCAGCTTTTAATATAGTAACTATTGGGCGCTTAGAGACACTGCCATATACTGTTGCTTAGTTTATTCACCAATTTTTTAATTCGGTCATCTATCGTATTTGACAGGATATAAATAATAATAATAAAAAATGAATACTAGAAAAATAAAAAAGGTTTTGATTTTGTTGTTTTGTCATATATTATTTTATCTATTACAAATAATACTAAAACAAATAATACTTAAGCCATTAAAAATTTAAGTATTCCTATTTTAAAAATATCTGGTTATCAATTTCATTCCTTTTTCACTATGTTTAAAGCATGTAAGATTCTTAGTAAACCACTTGATGCTTAAAGAAACAGTATTTTTTTAAGAAAATCTTTAATTTAATTTGATTAATCATTAACTGATAATTTGAAATGCATAATAATTGTATGATAATGAGACTAATAAGCAAATCTTTATCCAGTTATGGAGATGTTTTATTTAATGTATAATGCATATGTGTGCTAAAAATGGAGCTTTCAAATGTTTTTATAAATTCTTTTGTCTATTCATTTAATTGCATATAGGTAAATGGTATGAAGTAATTGGCGGCAAGATTTTATAAACCACTTCTACTCTGAATTTTGATTGTTTGAAGTAGCAACTTGGTACAGCCCGATGATAGAGTCATGTCAAAATAACCATCTTATTATCATGCTTTTTTCAGGCTATCATTTTTCCTGAAACGGAATATACGATTCAGAACTGACAGTAAAAAAATTCCTCGTTTTTATTTTGTTTGCATTTGAAAATTATAAATATTTTCAATTTTATAGCACAAATATTTTTTTAAAAGAACCGATAAATAACCATTACAATGAGTACTTTCCAACTATGGCTAGACAGATACTGAATCTCCATTCCAATTTATTCGTAATCTTAGTCACACTCTGTAAATCTGACGCGTAGAATATTTTTTGTTGAACTATAAACTATTTCGATATAATTATTCTCAGTGTACTGTGTGCAATAGAAAATTACTAGACTGTTAATATTATTACCACTAAACCTAGGGCAGATTGAAAAATGTCATTTAACTCCAATACCAGTCACAGGATACAATAAAAAAGCAATCGAATAAAAAAATAACTTTTATATGATAATGCTTATAAGCAATGTTTTCAATTTTTTAATATCGTATGATCGACTTTCTAATATTGACAATATTTTTTTGGTACATTCACTTATTGTTTTTTTCCGAACGGACCTAACATTTTTAGTTTTCTTATTTTTAAGTCGTGTCAGTTTCCAATGTGAAGCGTATGGAATACTAATGAACTCTTTCAATAACATCAATAAGTTATTCTCACTACGTAGATAGCGATATTAAGTAATACATATTAACCAAAATCAAAGTAACTGGGTAATCGTTAATTAAATCAGTAGTTATTGAAAATAACCAGTTACTGCTAATAATAATTTTCGTTATTTGATGGTATATGAGAAAAGTTCTTGTAATTTAATTGCTTTAACAACGTTACTATGTTTTTATTAATAATAAAGTAAGGTAAAGTTAGTTAAAACCGGGCCCCAAACGTAAATTCTAAAATAAATAATTATCAGTGATTATTGCGAATATCACATACAATTAACTTAATTATTTTGTAATTTAATAACCATATTTATTACTTAAGCATATATGTCGATTCTGGAAAGGAAAAAAGACGTAACCCTCAGTTTTTTCAAAATAGATTTTTTTCAATAATCACAATGTATGCAACTTAATACGTGTTGTATCAAAAGGGTGTAAGCTGTAAATGCCTAATTAGTATCAAAATTTGGATTTTAAGTTTGAAAAAGACATGTGCAACTTAATACACGTTGTAAATTTGCGGCCTAATTAGAGGAAAAAGGACTTACACCACATCAATAATATTATTAGTCACTCAGGTAACATTTTCGAAATCGTAAAATACAATTATATAGATATAAAACAACCCTGTTACAACAATACTATATCTTAAATCATAGATCAATCATCTCTTGTAAATATTAGACGAAGAAGTTAACACAATTTTTGCTATATTTACTAAAAACATCACCGTGCGGTTTTTAGGTTATGTGTCCTGTCAATCTATTTACCTGAAATTATTATAAATACGTTTATATTTACGATTGAAATCATTTAAATAGACGAATATTATAAGTATTTACTGCTTTATATACAGTTCTAATGTTATACAATGCATAATATTCGATTATCTTTTAAATTAGTCATAAGAATAGTTCAGATTACACTGCTCGTAAAATGGAATAAATATGACGTACTGATTTATTCTTTTGTCTATTTTTTCATGCATAATGTATGATAAACTTAGCTATGTTTTAACTTTATTCGAAGTAAATAAATAGTAGAAATAGTTACTATCATGCGTTGTTTTTAAAAAAATTATTGCAACGTGTTATTGAAACTGTATTGATATAATTATAACTAAAATTTTTGCTACGCTACATACTCTATGTGCTTTATTGTCTATAGTGATCAAATTCCCAGAAAATTAATTATGATGCTTTCCTAAAAGAGCTATTTAAAATATATGTAGAAGTGTATTAGCTGCCAAAATTGAAAACGTTTATTCAAAAAGTCATTTTTAATCGGTGAGGAAAAAGGCTGTAAGTTGCTTAACTACTTTGGTGTTGATAATTTTTGTAAGGGAAAAAAGATGTAACCATCAATTTTATTGGTTCTTCTTAAATAAATTATTAAATTAATATCAGATTAGGTAAAAAAAGGCCAAATTATTAGTTTTCATGCATCTCAAGGTTGTGTATTCATTAAAATACGTTTTTCGTGACTCCTGTAAAATTTGTTATGTGTGGGTTAGGTCCTTTTTCCTTTCCACAGTCGACATTATATAAGTATACATTTACAGGTATTTACTACTGCCTACTTAATAGAATATAATATTTGATTTCTGAACCATATAGTTTCTTCTTTTAAAACATTTCAAATACTTTCTTTTACTTTAGGATAATCGATTAACAGTCATAAACGTTAAATAACCAAGTAAAATATTTTCATTATTGTATAATATACAATAATGAAAAAGCATGTTATACTAGTGCACTGTTTTACTCTCAATGAGTGAATATTATGAGAGGAGTGGAATACTATTTGGGATTGAATTATAAATTATGAATAAATAAAAATTATATCTTATTTAACCGTAAACGTGTCATCCATTTATTTATATCTATTGCTAGTATAACCGTACCCGTCATAAATGAGTAGCTAGTACGTCGGAGTCATGTGTGCATTGCATAACATTTTATTTTATATAGACCGCGAACGCTTACGTCATGAGAAAATTTCATACCTACATGTGATAATAATAAAAAGTCTACATAGCGGTCTGGGCAATTATATATAAGATACTTACTATTGATAGTGTATAAAGTAGGACGGATTTGAATCACTTAATCTATGTTGATTTATTTATAGTTTTAATCTTTTTACAGATATACCCGTCATAACTGCATTGAAATACTATGTGTTCCTTCTGAAAAAAAATTAATGAATTATTTCTCTAATCATGGTATATAAAAAGAGAAAAATACATGTGATATGAATAAAGAAACATAAAAATTTTACACGCAAAAATATACCTCGGAATACCCCTTAAGATTTAAATACATAATCGGTTTGTATTGCGTTTAGGTTTTTTTAATGTGTGATATATTAATGTAAACTAAATTTTATTACTAACACATTTCTCACGTGTAACAGATTTTGAAATTCGACGACATAAAAATGAAATCATGAGAAATTGCATTGACAGATGTTTATTGAATTTCATAAATCATAATGGATTAGTTTTTATCTTTCCAGACTGCCGCTCGACTATACATCATTCTTTGTTGACGTAGAGAAATAATATTACTCTTTAGAGTTTCTATAGAGTAGGAGAAAAAAAAATTGCATGAAATTGAAATAATTCAACCAGTGGAAGAAAAAGTTTTTCAATTTTGATTGTGTATATGATAAATTTTTAATTGAGTAAACTCAAATAAAACCTTTTTTTTATTGCTTAAAATTCATATGTAAAAGGGCAATGGATGTTATTTGTAATTTTTTAAATGAATAAAACATATTACATACCTTATTTGCTTAGCTATTCAGTAGTAATCTAGTGGTTGTCTTTTATCAATTCGATATTACAACAATTCAAAAATTTCATAAACGTTCGTTAGAAAATAAAATGTTTTATACACCAAAAGCCTTGTTAAGTTTTTTATATCTAAAATTAAAAAATTGTTAGCCCCAGAAAATTCCAATTCCTAGCATATGAATTAGTTTAAATTGACAATGTAGCCATTTGCAGATATTTTGAATTGAAACTAGTTAAGTTAAACTGAATGAGAAGTAATTAAATTCAGTCCAAGTAAATTTGAGAAGAATAAGTATAACAATCGTCTTTTGCATTAGATCTCAAATGTTTACCTTAAAGAAACTCTATTTTCTAAGGATTTAAGCCCGTGACAATCTGATTTCTAGACGGTGCTCTTATTTCTCGCTTTCAGACTCATCATCTTTCTAAATAAATCTCATTTCATTTTTGGATGTTAAGGATGCTCAAAAATTGATAAATATCACTATTTGATTAGTTTTATTTTGTTCCATGAACAAAACGTTTCATGTATTAATAAAAATTAATAGTTTTTTCTCAACTTTCTTTAAATCAACTAGATCTATTCAAAATCAACTGGAAGAAATCTCAAAGTAAATATTAAATTGATGAAATCAACATGTGATGTTTCACTCTTCTAAGGATAAAAATGGAACTTTTTTTATTGCTGAGCGAATTGCTCGATTACGGAGGTCAACTAAAGCACAACACGTTGACCATTGGTCTACATAATAATGTATTTAACGAATACAAATAGAGTCGGTAGTCATTATATGATAAAATTTAAAAAATATATATTCTTTGTCTTACTTTTATTAACCTAGTGAAACTATATGGATCCTGTGATTCGGGGTCTAAGTTATTTGGCTATTTTTATTTATGGGATGAGTACAGAATAAGTCTTCATACCGCTTTCCCATTTCCATATAGATATAAAAGCTAAACAGCGTTTTAATAAAGATTCTTTCAGTTGAAGGCGTCGAAAATTTTTAGGCGATTTTATTGTAACCAAACATGAAAGTAATTCGTCTACGAAAACTGTTTTGTAAAGCTTTAATTTTGATCATTTTCAATGACTCGTAATTATCGTTTTTAAAATGCTCCAACTAGTATTTGTCATACCAAACACATTTGTCAAAAAGGTATAATTAGTAGTATATATGTAGCCATAGAAATGCCTGAAGCAGCAAATTTGTTGCTGTCTTTTCCAGAATTGTTTGATGGCGACGTTTCGTACTGTTTACGTTAAAGATATTATTTTTTACATACTGTTCCGTTAGCCTAGTAAGTTGTAGTTTCGGCGAACAAGAGCTTTCGATGCGCGTCGCCGTCCTACACGCGTGCGCAAAGCTTTTCTCTCGACGCTCACCGCTTTCCATTTTCCACTCGCCCCGCTGGTCCTCTCGCCTCTCGCCGCTCGCGTCAGTCCGCCCGGCGCCGCTGCCGCGAATGAACGCGTCGCGTCACCTACGCCAGCCTGCGTAACTTTTGCGTCAGTTTGCGTCAGTTTTCTAATCGCACGCGCATGTCGCGCACTCACCGCTCGCAGCGATCGTTTCCAGCAAAGTTTATGTTATTGCTAAGTGTATATGTGCTGAAGAGGAATTTTCCAGTCTCTTGAGAAGAAGAAATAAGTTTTTCTAAGTATCAGTGTATTGGATCTATCTTCGGAACGTTTGAGTACCACGCACAATTTTAAACGGTACCCTTTTTTACTTATAACAAAAATAATTGTTTTAGTATTAAAATAATATCCTTAAATTATTTCAGAGTACAGATACTTTATTAACAATCTTATGTTTTAATGAATGACTTTGAAATCACCGGATTGTCAATACTTCAGTATATTTTAATTAAAGAAAATAGTAAGAAGTTAATTGTTAATTTTATTTGTAAAAGAAATTGTATCTCAAAACATTTTTGTTCATGAAACTAACTAGGCCAGTAGTACGAACAAACTTATAACTATTGATTCCAATTTGATTGTCAAAGCATTTAGGATAAAATTGTTGCAGAACTAGCTAGCTGATTGTCAACATTAAAAACTTTCAAATATCTCAGTTTAATGATGAAAGATGAACGTATGATTCATTTGAAAAAATTAAATAAACATTTTTAATTGTATTTTACGACAATATGACGAACATTGGTATTTAAATTTCATATGATGGTTAAACTTTTATTTAAAAATAGCGCAATGAGAAAAAATGGTTTTCCGAATTATTGCAATTGTTAATATTTAAGAAACGAAAAAATGATTTTTGGTTAGACAAATAAAGTGAGTTCGTAGTCATGGAAGTAGAGACAGTAGTTATAATAAATAACAAAGCAATTACCACAAATAAAAAATGATAATGATTCTGAATTGACTGTGTTATTTTATTTGAAAATTTTAATCATTTAAAAATTATCAAACAACTTATTAACTATGATTTCGTCGTCGTAGCAGCATCATTAACTGAGGTTCAATTTATAAAACTGGAGAAAATGATTTGAATTGAAAATAATATACAATAATGGTAAATAAAGGAACCATTTTTTAGTGATAGTTGAAGATATCTCAATATGAAATTCGATGTAACCAAACCAAAATATATCTTTCAGTCGGTCTATTTACAAAAAAGTCTTTAAATACATTAATAAACACCATTATACAAACCCCTTTTATTTTACAACGCAGACAAAATAGTAAATCGTATATTTTTTAAGAGTTGTTAGAAAATGGTTATTTTTTACATTAATAAATTAATAAAATAGGCGTGGCGAATAGCTTTCAAAATATTATTTTTACCAAGTTTTACATAGAATAACATACTTATTTTCTGTATAACCAGGTATTTTTGGTTTTAAAAGCTTCATAGATATCAATACTTTAAAAGTTTAATTTTCTCAAGGTTATGTGCGGTCTTCTGTTTTTCAACATAACATCACTCGACCCTTACTTCTCGTTTTCACATATTTTTTTTAGAATCAAAACAGCATTTTAATTATTCGTAATCACATGAAGCTTCAATTTAACGTGTGAGTAAAAAACAGGGAGATATTTCATTGTTATGCAAACACAAATTTAAACCGGTAGCAAATATAATTTTTTTATGTATGTTCAGCCATTACGGTCATTAATAGTGATGATGGCTCAATGTCGAAATAATTATCGTTACGTCAATTTTGATGTTTATTATCTTATTATCTAGTAATTAATTATTCCTTTCCAATTTCTTATATTTTTTAGAGTTCATTTATAAAAAAAAATGTGTTGAACGAGAAATTTTCATATCGCTTTAAATGTATAAAAAATAGAATAATCAACAAAGCAGTATTTTATTATCTCAAATTTTAATTGTCTTCAGTACGCTTTTCCGAGATTTCCATCTGCGATTACATCCTTGAAGGTTATAATGATTTTGAGCCCACACTCCAGGGGCTATTTATTTTATCTCTGTTTAATAAACCCATGTTGCAAATATTTCAAAAGCTGAATTATAGCAAACATTAATGTCGAGATACGAGAACGGAGCAAAATATTTTCTGCAGACTAAAATAATGACTTGGAACATTTGAATACATTCATGTTGTAGAGAATAACTTTTTTATTGAAATAAGCAGACCAAAAAAAAAACAAAAGAAAATGTCAGAGTCTATTCTTTCATAGTAAAAGCTTTACAAATTCAAACATTTTTTAAAAATACTATAAAACTTCATTACGAAAAACAAATTTTCCCGTTCCCTTCTTTTAAAATTATTTATTTATGTACGTACTTGTTTTTATTAAAATTAATAATTCAAACATTTTTTTAACTGAGTTAATAAAAAGATAATTTGATAATTATCTCTAGGTGGGTTTAATGTATTATATTTAATTAATTTTAGCATTTTAACAACCCTTTCTAGTATATTTATGTATTTTTCTCGTAAATATAATAGAAACGGTTATCAATATACTAATTTAAGTGTATTTATATATATATATATATATTGAACGAACGCTCAAGAGTACTCACAATCAGCTATGGAATCTGTGTATTTCTTTCTACCTTAATAAAAATGTTAGTAAAACTTGTCGTATATTTAATATTTTAGTTCAGTTGAATTTATCCACAATATTTTTTTTGCTACGTATTCTATGCATAAAGCAAAAGTGCCATCGGGAAAATATATCTTTCAGTAAATTTAACAGATAAGAAATAAAGAATTGTTATTGCATCCGTTATTCTTTGAGTCCTTAAAATAATTATTGTTTCACATAACTTGAACAACGAATGCGTGCAGTAAATATTTTTCACGCTAATAATAAACATAGATATTATTGCCAGGAAACGATATTTGCAAGAACGTTTCTATTGTATGTATTTTAACTTACCAATACGTCATTTTTCGCCAAGCGAGCAATGTCCAGTGTGATGAAACATTGTTTCGTAACAAAAATGTTGACCAACCTAGTCCAGCTGACAATGTTCATGTGCTATGACTATATGTTCAAATACTAAGTTCCGTACAAACTTTTGCATATAAACGAACTATTAGCATTTTTAAAAGATTGATCATTTTTTTCATTCGATAAACAATCTATCATGATATTAATAACTCATACATGGTTAAAAGATGTATTAATACTTTATTCATTTAAAAATGGAAATTTAATTATTGTGAATTTTGAAACTTTAATTGTTATTTTCATTTATATATAGCCTTATGATAATATAGAAAATGCTGTATAAAATTATACAGCAAAAGTTATTTTAATTTAAATCATAATAAAACATTATAAAAACTATTTTTATTTGATTTGACAATATTTAATATACTATAAATACATTAATATGAAAATCTCTGGTACTAAAATTATATGCTTTTGGCTTACAATTTAACGCTATGGGTGTAAACCGTACAAGAAAACTAAAAATATTTCAAAATGAAGGATTTTCATATTAAAATGTTTTCTAATATTCAAATTGTAATAATTATTATATTTATAGTAAGGTCAATCTGAGTAACTTTGGCCCAGTTCTGAGGATTGTTTGTATTTTTATGGTTTGCCATTGTATTAATGTGGAATATTGTTCTACATAGAAACGAACTAATGACTTCAGATGAAATTTAATTAACATAAATAGATTTATTAATATAATTGATTTATAAATGTATTTATATTAAACTAAGTGGGTAAAATTTATTCATCCAATTCGGGTAACTTTGGCCCATGTCACAAATAATTACTGTAGTTACTATAAAATCATTGATTTTAAGATCTTGGCAACTTTCCTTTATGATTTCATATATTCTGTACATAATTGAGATAGGAAAAATATACAGCATTTGGTTTATAAATTAATACTACAAATTGAACATATGGCTAATCCAATTTATTTAAAGAAAAGTTTTTAAATTGTGTTTTATCATTCCCAGCTGACAACTTACAAATTCAACAGTAAAACAATTTATGTTGCAGATTAATTCATATTTTTACCACCAGGGGCTACTCGATACCTTAGCTTAGCTAAAAAATATTCATATGGCATTAGTATTACCATGGTATTATAACAGCAAATTTTTCCATGTAGTGGGCCAATCTTAGACCGATGGGCAAACTTAACCAAATTGATGGTACTGCTATCTTATTAATAATACGCGTTTTCATTGTCTCACAATTTTATAAAACCTTATAAGCTAACTAAATAAAAATCATCTCAATATTGCATAAAAAGATTTTCAAATATCACGGTTGTTTACTAAAATTATAAATGCGTTACATATAGACAGACAAATAAACAGATAGATAAATACCGTATTGTATTGTTATGCAGAATGTGCTATATTGAATGTTTTGACGACCAATTTTCAATAGGTATTGTGCATATTTTTAACGGAGTTTATATGTATTATATTCTAGTCAATTTTATTTGAGAAATATAAACAAATCGACAGAAATAGACCTAAAGGCGCGAATAACTTTTGGTTAAGTTAATTTGATCGAATGATTGACGTAAATAAATATTTACTTAAATCATTTTTGTGAATCTTTGTATGTCATGTTAATTTTATTTTAAAAATAATTCATATGCAATGTATAAACATGTTCCCACTTTTATTTGAAAACTATCTAATAGTAAATAACACATTACTTGTTTCACTTTCAGAAAAAGAGTAAAAAATAGATCTTTAAATTTATTTTTATTTTACTTATGACCGCCCCCAATATCAGGGTACATAAGGTTAAATATTTCGTATTTTGTCAAGAACTGTTCATTAGGAAATAGTAATTAAGACAATTAAGCTTTTTGGTTAACTAATTAGTCATTCTATATCCCATATAGAGAGCTAATAGCTTACACCAAGTCCTCTCCTGAACTCACCCCTTTTATTAACCGTTTAAATTTTTTCTGAGCGGTTGAATAACTGATAAAGAGAATAACGGCATCTTATAATAGATCACGACCTAATCTTACCTCATAGAAACTTTCCTATTATATCTAAGTCTTGTCAGTGTCTTGCGAATTCCTGACAAAAATTAAAAAAACGCGTGACGTTAAAAGGCGGTATAAAACGCCAAACACATTGAGTAGCACCAAGAGTTCAGAATCATTTTGTTTAATTATTTTGGTTTTGAATAATTTTTTGACCATTTCTGTTCCCAATGTGAAGCATATGGACTCCTAATAGAGATTATCTCAACAGAAGTTTTTCTACGAGAACTACTTGTGACTCAGAGTACGGAAAGATTTTTTTTAATATGTTTAAAAAATCATGCTTTAGAGCTAATAGCCATTGCACCAAATATTTTGAAATTTGAAAATAATACGAGATTAACTCAATGAAAGTTACTCAAGATCAACTCGAGGAGAAGAGACATCAGAAAAACCCATATCCAAGATAAAAAAAATACTTAAGGAATCGACTGAGGGTGTCGTATTGAATCTCAATATCAAATTTGAGTTACTTTGATTTTGTACAAATGAATTTAAACATTGAAAGGTGAAACCCGGGTCGTTGTTGAAAAGTCGTATGGAAATGTGCGAAAAACGGTGAATGATTACACGAGCTCATATATTATTTATCTGAAAATTTATTAATACATATCTGCATGTATATTTGTAGACTTCAGTATAAGTCAATTTATTGCCGTGCTGCTTTCAATAACTCAATTATGCTTGCATTTAATAATTTATTATTTAATATGTCATAACCATAGAGTACGAAATTCAATGAAGGCATAATGCATTACAATTAAAATGATAACATCAGTGGGCATATCAATAATTACTATTTAAACTGGTTGATTACATTGTTCAAAATGTACTTATGTTGCGATTTGACAGACTCGATTACACAGATTATTCGTTCCGCTGGTAATAACCACGTTATACGGCAGATGTTTAGTTACATTTTTTAATGTCACGTTTGTCGTTTATGTCAACATAAGATGTATCTATTAAAGCTATCGATTATCTGATTGTTAACATAATCTTTCTATTTTTTAGTTAAGTAAAATTATGAAATTATTAAAACACATAAGAAGACATCTATTGAAGAACATTTAACGAATAGAAAATTCATTTGAAAACATATACAATGAATAAAACCTGCAAAATTTTGATATGAAATTGTAAATTTTAAATGAATTTTATAATATAGCTAATTTCAATGCAGCCAGATATGAAATATTTTATAAAGTGCACTATTAACTCATGATTAATAATATTTACTTAGGATCGACTCAAGGAGAAAAATCATTTCACCCACGAGGAGTTATAGAGGTTTTCGTGAGATTATCGTAGTTACAGCTAGTATTGAAAGTAATAATAACCACCGATTTCCTCTTGTTACATTTTTGAACTTATCGGTATTCGAAGCATTCATATCTAACTCGAAACTGCAAATATTTCACTTGTTACACTTTGGGACTGAATTAGCAAAATGATAACTTTGTGTGGATTCGGAGATAAAATAGTATACTTGGAAAGTCCCTCACTCGTGAAGTTATTGATAGATATGAATTTTTCAGCCTCAATGCGTCCTGGAAGACCTTCGGGTACTTTCAATAAGATGTTTTATGTAAAATAAACTGAAGCTGACATGACATGTAGAATCGAGTGACAGTGATTCCTGGAATCACCGTGTGGTGTCACTATGCTCCCATATGAAGTGAATATATCTAGACAAAAAAATGAAAATAAAAATTAACCTCAAATATTTTTTTGGCGTTTATGACTTACGGTACGATTAATCGTCCGGTCATTATTCCGCAGAAAATTCTTCTAAAACATTGTCAAATATGATAGTGTTAAGGTGTACTATTCTATGTTAAAAAACTGCCGTTGTTTCTGACCGCTACTTGGCCAAGAATAATGTTTTTTCCGCGGTAACTTTCATGCGAATATTGAAGTAAAACAAAACTATCTGAAACGTTGGACAAAAAAAATTGTTAGTGTCACAATTATGTAACACTTTTAATATATTAATTGCCGTCGTTCCCTTCCTGTAGATCAAAATACCCCATAACTGGGCCTCATTGTAAAGTATTCTCTTACAAACTTCGTAATGATTTATTTCCTTCCAAAGCCTGACCAATATTTTAATCAACCTTCTTTTGTTTATATCTCCCAATTGAGAATATAACTTTAGATATTATTCGTAGTGTTCTCTCATTTTTAAATAACTGCCAACAAAAACAAAGTGAAATTATACAAGCCAGATGCGATAAAAACTTTGACGTTAAGCAATGTTGCCGCATGGTGTTCGTCAAATAAATATGATCGAATTAATGAGAAATAATATTTTAATATTCTTACTATATTTCTATATTGAATACCAAGAAGTGGCATTTTATTATCACTTAATACATACATACACTCTCTCTTTATCTGCACATCGTGAATACAATTCATACGAAATGTTGAGTTATGCTTTACATAGAGACAGATAAATTAAGGTAAATATTTATATTATTTTGTATTTCACATGAATTCTTCTGAATGGCAAAAAGTGTATAATTCGCTAATTGTTTGTAACGAAAACAAGTGTTTGCTGAAAGAGATTATTACCTTCAATTTATTTAGTTGGATGTTGAAAACGTACATTTGATTTAAAGCACAGTTATTATTTTATGATTGTGGGGTTCTCAAAATCGAATAGTCGAGATTACAATGTTTAGTTGTAAGCAGTTGAACTATATCCAATAGGGCCCACCTAGGGCTTCCAACCCAGTTTAAACCGAAACCGGTTAACCGGTTTATCGCGTGTTTTGAAAAAAACCGAAAACCGGTTTATTTCACCCGGTTAACCGGGTTTTTAAAAATATTTTCAAAAATTCTTTTATTTATATTATTTTTAAAATTTAACGCCTTTAAGAGGAAAAAAATGTACATATTGTTGAATAATCGCCTTTATCACAAAGGTGTCGAAATTATGGCAGCGATATTTTATACAATAAAGAATTACACGGCATCATCAAAAGACACATGCATAATTTACGCTTAAATGCATGATTTTCATCTTTTAAATAAAAAAATAAGTTCATATGCAATGAATAGGTGAGGTTATAGGAAAAATATTCAAAAAAAATAGTATTTTGATATATTTTCACCCAAAAACACTCTGTACTTTATAAACGCCATCGTGCATTAGCGACATAAAATATGATACTTACGCAGTACTTTTAGGAGATTACAATTATAACAAAATTAAATAATGTTGACATTATATAACTGTTAAGTGCTAGTTTTATGTTTACCTTGTATAAAATAATAAAAATAAATATTTCATATTTTCCAATATAAAAATCCATTGATTCGACTGCTCCTATAGGCTGATCATACTTTTTAATAATAAATTTAATCATTGATTAGCGTTTACTTTCCAGAAATCCTTTATGAAAAAGTGAAAAATAGCAAAATATTTAGTTCAATATATTTTTTTACTATGTCTGCTCCCAACGTGGAGCATATGTGCATATGTCTTCCTAATGGAGGTTTCTCAACTGAATTTTTCTACGAGAACTGCTTGTTACTCAGTTGCTCAACCTATTTTTCTTCAAAGAGAGTAGGTATAGAAGGATAGGGCTAGGACAGGACTAGTGGTTAGCTAATCTCTCTCGTTTCGCTCCGTTTCTTAGGATCCGTTGGGTGGTAAGGAGTTCCAGACATTACAAACATTCATGCTTAAGAACAGAAATCTATTAATCAATTGAAAAATCAATTTATGAAACTGTCCGCATCGCGACTTGAACCCGAGACATCCGTAACCGTATCCAACAACATTAAGCACTGAACCACAAAGCCGATTATATTTATAACCTTCAATCGTAGTAAATATTTTCATGTCTATGCGTGCATGTTATTTTATGGATATTTCCGTTACTTGCTTGTTGGAATAAAATTCAATTCTTCCGCTGCTTTTAAGTGATACTTTTAAAGGTATATTGTTTATATGTGACGTTGTACTAAAGTATGTTTAAAAACCTAAAGCGGCTAATTTTTTATGTAGCTAGTAATACTTGAGAATGTTTTGTTTCAAGAATAAGCAATAGAAAGCTGTGTAATAAAACTCTATTTTACTTTACCCTAATTAGTCGTCAGGTCATACAATATATCCATTCGCAAATTTATGTTTTTGACAAAATATACCGTCATAAAAAATATGACATCCATAAATAATAATAAATATTTGAGCGGCAAGTTGTTATAGCATCACTAACTTAACCTAACCAGATGTTTTCTCGACCGTAGGACCCACATTTTGATTTTTATTATATTCTTTTGTTGACGTTTTGACAAAACACCTTTTTTTCCAAAGCATATTACTGATAGTCAAATAAAGAAATTATCAATTGTGTGTATTACTAAATTATAAATCTATATAATCTGATTTACGACCATTATAACTTGTAAAAAAAAATTGTGAAATTGATCTAGGTAAATATTTCAACTACGAAAGAAATTTTGATTTTTTTCTACTATCAATTCGAAAGAATTGAAAGTTTTCTCAGTAATGAGATACAAACACGGTGATTATTGGAACGAAGAGATTTGATAAGCCACTGATTTCTTAGTTGAAATATTTGTACAACAGAACCGTACCAAAAACTATCATAAAACTTACTAAATTATATTTAAATTAAGCTTTCATAGATTCGTCTGCAAAAATTATTACGAAAAAACTTTACCCAAAAGATATTATATAATTATAATTGATGGAATACGGGAGTCATTAATATTGAGACCAATACAATAAATGAAATGCGTAAGAGCATATCAATTGTTGTGATTGTTAATCCAAAATCACAGCGACACAGGGGAATTGATTAAAGATTTCAAAATTCTAGAATGAACTGTAAACACTTTAAATGTTAAATAAATTTTCATGTATTATTTTAATAAATATACAAATTTTTAAATTTTTTTTCATCATACAGACTATACTTGAGTTTTCTGGCTTATTCTAGACGTAATTGATAATTTTATCATTAAACATACGGAAATAATATTTTTGTTCATATGTACATATTTATAATAGTTATTATTCATTCTATTTTGATTAGATATTTTCGTCTATTTGATTTTATTTCTGCTCCGTGTGTATAACCACATTTTTTTTTGTTGTATAAGATATAGTATGTGTTGCTATTGTTTATAATTTTTCCAGTTGCTCTCCTAATATTTTTTAAACACATTCAAATAGTAATCTTTTTTACGAATTTTATTATTAACCATTTTTCGCCTTTCGGTATCTTCAGGCATTCGAGTACACGAATGGACTTGAACTGAAATTATTATTAAATATTACTAAAGTTTTTTATTATTTAAGTTTAAGTTTTATTATTGAAATTGAAATTTTGTTATAACTCTTTGTTTCAATTTGGTGTAGTTAAAAAAATACTTTTATATGATTTTTTTGAAAATAATGAACTGAGGTATTTCGGTTTAAACCGGTTAACCGGTTTCTTCGTCTAAAAAACACCGAACACCGGTTAGTTAAAATCTCCGGTTAATTGGAAGCCCTAGGCCCACCTAATGCACGTCAGCTTGCATGTCTAGCAGGTTATTTATATTCCGCAAATACATAGAAGCTCAAAGTTGGTATGTCATATACTATAAAACGGTATTATTAAATAATATTATGCAGTTAATGTCGGTACGGAAATTCTTATTAGCGAAGAATTTGCAACTTCACGCATTTAAATGAGACACCTACTTGCAATGTAAAATTTACAGCGACCATTTCACCATTGTATCTATAATATACAATGATGCGTGTTGTAGAATTTATTTTATTTTATGGAAACAATGTAAATTGAATAATAACGTCATTTGTTAAGCAAAGAGAAATATGCGTTTGACTTTACCAGAACTATATCTGTTTTTTAAAGACTTTACACAATAAACATATCTAAGTAGCATATAGCTTGCTGAATCGATTGGATTTGGCTCGATCCTTGGTAACGTCACATTTAGTTTTTCGTAATTTTCTCTTAATATTCTTATATGTTAATAATAATATTCCGGATAAATTCTTGACTATTCAAATATCATGTTTACTTCTAACGGGGAGTAAATGGGCTAGTAATGGAGCTTATCTCAGCAGAAGTTTTTTTAATTAGAATTCTTCGTTACTCAGTTGTTAAATAGTTTTTTTTCCAAGAAAGTAAATATAGAGATATATGGCTAGAACAGGGCTGGTACTAAGCTAAAACTTATTTACGGAAGAAAATATTTTCTAACAAGAATCCGTAAATCGATTGTAAAATTAATGTATGAAACTGACCGTAATGAGATTCTTGTTTATGAGCACCGTAACCGTCGCCAATGATGTTGACCCCTGGGTTAAGGGCCTGAGTTAAAAAAGAAAATATTAAGCCATGTCCGTTTAATACACTAACGTAATTATCATAGATGTAAAATACTATATTATCTTATATCATAAAAAGTATTTTCTTTAAATAATTATGTACATATTAAACGGGTAAAGATTATTTAGGTAATGCACAAATTCTTCATACGACTATTTTATCAATAATACGGAATAAAAAAGAAACGATTCTTTTTTTATATTGTATATGCTGCTTATTGCCTATCATTAAACGTGTGATAGAATAACATATTGTAAATCTAATTTAATTTACATATATATTATGCAAAAACCCGTTTCTAACAGTTTCTAAAAGAATAAACAAGTATACTTCAACGGTCAGATGGCAAAACCTGATCTCGATAACAATAATAACTCTCTTTTTGTAAATACATATTTGGTAGAAAAATTCAAAATATTTCTAAATTAAAAACAGCTCTTTTGCATAATTCACAAATGTGTGTACATATCAGGTTTTTCAATCTGTCCAATAATTACAATGGCCAGAAAACTTATTAATATGCCTTAAGGTGTTGTTAGCATGATTTACTATTTGAATTTATAGTTATTTACTTTGATGATATCTACAATAATTGAAAGATGATTAAAAAAAACTAGTAGTGATTCGATTACGTTTTAGTTTAGCATTGTATATTCTGTTTTACGAGAGAATTGTCTCTTTCGTTTGGACTACTGATATATATAGTTAATCCGGAACTATTTTCAAATGTTACTATTAATGAAGACGTATATAATATGTAGCATTTTTAAGGTGTTAACTGTCAATTCTTGGTGGAAAGACATTATATTTTAAAAAATAAAACACAATTCGTTTGTACTACTTCCACATATTTTTGATTTTTGATGATTTTATTTTTGATGATTCATTTAATATGTAGCAGTTTTGATACCGTAAGATAAAGATGGTTATACGTGACACTTGTTTCATTGTTTAAATAAATATTTTAAATTACATATTATAAATTTATATAGTGTATTAGCACGTT
Source organism: Himalopsyche phryganea (assembly GCA_022494535.1). Lineage (NCBI taxonomy): Eukaryota > Metazoa > Arthropoda > Insecta > Trichoptera > Rhyacophilidae > Himalopsyche > Himalopsyche phryganea. The sequence continues at coordinate 1,243,695 of JAGVSL010000035.1, read as the reverse complement.
TTTTGTGAGTTATAGACAATATTTTTTGGTGTGGGTTACGTCCTTTTTCCTTTCGACAGTCGATATTATAGAAAACGTTATCGTAACTTAGATTGGATGTGCGAAATAAATTACACTTTTTTGGAACGGTTTCATGAATAGTTTACTAGATAATTTCGATATTACTAGACAAGTTGAATGCGGGCTATTTTGGTTGCCGTGCACCCGCATGTCAAATGACGCGTCGTTGGTTTCTAAACAGCGTCGCTGTCAAAGGGAAAATTTGGCACAATCAATTTCGTATTATTAAGCTATAATAACTACGCATTTAAGATCAATATTTATCAAATTTGAAGTCATGCCGTCAAATAATAATCAAGGAAACTAATTTGTTTACTCTGTGAGCTTCAAACCGCGTCGCGTCGGCGGGATGATAAGATCTGTTCAGATTCCCGATAAAACGGGAGTTATACTACTTGAATATTAATTATAAATCAAAGCCCTCTAGTGTGTGATTAGTTATAAAATTTAATTAAAATTAATGTGGTCTTTGTTGGTGCGTGCTTAAAATAAGCTTAAGAATTTTTGGGTCCATCTCGTTACTACAATAACACCGTGGAACACCAAAAATTTCTCACTGATCACTGATTGGTGACAGTTGTTTTAAATCATTGTAGATTGTTTTAGGTTATTTATTTAAATCGAGTATTATATCCATTTTTTAAATACGTGTCACAAATTAATTGCGTGTCGTTCAAAATTTCAAGCGAAATGTCAAACATATAAATATTTACGAACTTCAAATGGCTGTTCCTTGAAAACAAAGAACGGTGCAGTTAGAACCTTTCCAAACTGGACAGACTTTAATACAAAATAGATGATTAATTTTTTCAATTATTGATCTGTAATAAAATATGCTATGACCAATACAGTAAATTAAGGGTTTTTATTACTTGGATCATTATATCGACTACCCACATTGTTGATACATTAGTCGTATTAGAAAGCATTTTTATGTGCCATGATTTTAGAGGTAAATTAATATGATTAGAATATACTTAAATTATAAAATAAGTCATATACTATGCCTTCTATGTTACTGATATTGTGAAATTACTCAAATACAGTTTAATATGACAGCATTTTTCGTATAATTTAAAAATGAAATTTATAGTTGAATTCATGGTAATCTTTTTAATCATAAATAATAAAAAAAAGTTTTCACTAAAAGAAGATCAACAGCATTTTTAAGAAATGGACTAGGGTTTAGTGGTTGTAAATAATGAGATGATTTAAAATTTGTACAGAATTCTTCTTACAATAAAAAACGTTTCTAATTTTATGAAATAATACGAAATTTATTTGTTATATAGGTTGATAAAGGCTCTTCACAATATTTTTTTAATGGTAAGTGGTTTTGGCCTATTAGGTTAGGAGTTAAGCATTAATAGTTTTATGATTTTGGTTATAAGGACATGAGTGCTGATTAATGCTTCATCTTGTTATTAATTAAGCATTACAAATGAATAACTTAGAAAAAAATAAAACTATTAAAGAAAAAATCCCATTCTTCATTTCTCGTTTAAAAAATAATTATAAATCAAGTTATAAATAAAAATCTCAAGCTATAGTAAGACTAAAAATGCTTCTCAAAGCGGCAAAACATGTGTCAAACCTAGTAACACTTCCAGTGGAATAACAAAGTTATCAATTTTAATTTCATAATTTTTTTTATTGAATATAATATTTACATAATTCATTTGAGTAAAAGTGGTGAAAGCATATTTTACATAAAATATATTTATGAATAAAAAAACTGGCGGATCTATATCGTGCCTGAGCTAACAATCTTTATATGTACCTACAGTTTACAAGTCGACAGTAAGTAGGTATTATTTTTTTGAGTGTACTCCATTAGCATTGAGCAAGGTGGCCCATTGTAGAAAGCTATTCTACCTGCTGTGTTAATACGTAAATGTACGAGGAAAATAATAAAGAACTCGGGAGAGTATTTTAAATAATGCTTCAGGTGTCGCCAACTCGCCGCGTGACGTTAACTGTTCGTTGGTAGTAGCTTATTTAGCCCCCTTAAAAAAACATTTATGTCTTTTGCTGCTAATTATGACTTAAAGGGTTTTCAAGCAATTATAGTACAATAAAAGTAACACTTTTATTTAAATTACATTATAGTTTCTGTCTCTACATTCAAGAGAAATATAGCGAAAAGATTATTCTTACATTACCCTTTTATGCAATGATTAAATTTTATTAGTTTCTGCTACATGACTAGAAAATCGATTTTTTAAAATGAAATAAATACAATATAATTGTCAAGAGCTAGAGTTAAAGCTAATTAAGAGGTGGTAAGCTTTAGTTAAAATGATGCATATTTTTTTACAATGTAGACTAATGACATATTTTGTTTAATGTTTTTTAATGTTAAAATTATACTATTATGCTGTCGTCAGCAACAACTTTTTCCAATTATTATTACCCCTTATGTGTGTAATAAATTAATTTTCTCACTACACCATATTGAAAAACATCAAAGTTGTCATCAAAAAATAATACTATATATCTATTGATACCGTTAGAAATCTTCGGAAAACAAGTACACTACAAAAAAAAACAATTATAATACTACTGATTATTATTTCCATATTATTAAAGTGACATAAACGGTAAATTAAAATAATATGGTGAATTTCGGTTATGGAATAAAGAGCTTGAGTCCCCGAATAGAAAGTTGGATACATTACATATTCCATATATTTATTCATTAATATCCACGTTATATATTTTATTTATTTTTTTATTCCTCATAATCATACCTTATCCATTTTCTAAAACAGGTCACAGAGATAATGCTTAAATAACTATGAAATACTTCTTTCATAACACATTTTTTCTTTACCTAACCTCTTCCGAGAGAGATGGTACGACAGTCTTGCATGGAGTTTTCATACTCTAATATTTATTCACAATATTTTTACTAATAAGACTATTTTAACTTTATCCCACAAGGTACGATGGTTTTCAATATTTATTAACAAATAAATGTTTTTAAAACATTTTATATATATATGGTTTCTTTAAATCAACTTTTCATCAGAGTTACGTGTCATACACATATAATATTGTACTGTTTTTTTATGAACAACTATTTTACTAAAAGTGGGCAAAATTTTGAATAGAATTTTTAATCGATAAGAATTTAATGTAAATTTCTAAGCTATCGTATTATAATTTTGAATTAAAATGGTTCTGTTTACTAACTAATTTTAATAGATTTACTATGCATGGGTACTTTTGACAAAATAGCGAATATTTTGAAGCTTTTAATGTAAAAGTAATATATATGCAAATGAAAGGAGATTAGAGCTGTATTTATAATGATTGTGTCGTCGCGCAAAATGTTATGTCGCCCATTCGACACAAATTAATATTTGAGCAAATAGCAACACTGCGCAGTTATACAATATATTGAATATATTTTGAATTTTAATTAAAAATAAATCACCTAATTTTAGTTTGCATTTCGTGATTAAAATTACGGATTAACTTTGTTTTATGTAATTTTATATAAATATAGTCAATTAATAAAAATGCTCGCCACGCATATTTTTCAAAATATCATCTACTTTCTACAGTATAAACACTACCTAAAATTAAGCGTTTATTTTTTTTAGCACTTCTGAATTTGAAGTCAAAGTCTACATGGTTTTCTTATTGAAATTTATACTTTAAAATTCCATATATATTATAACTTCGATATATCAAGAAAATAATAAAGCGCTGGATATTTTACATTACGTTAGAAAAACTCCATAAGAATTTTAACAAAACTAATTCACGAAGAAAAGGCATAACCAACACCCGTTTCTAAGATCTCAATTACAAATCACAAAAAAATATCTGATATTGACGTAATATGATAGCTTAGCAGAGATATTTATTTAACAATGCAATATTTTTTTATTTAAAGACACTTTTTGCAGAATATGTTATTATACTTGAATATTTCAAAGAGTAAATACTATATTTTTTGCTAGTCAGTAACAAATTTAAGACAAATTGAACGGTAGAGCATTTCAAGTTGTTTAATTGTAAGCTAAGAGTACCTTTGTTCATTTTCAGCGTATGACTGACTACCTTAGGAAAGGTTGCAAACCTTACTTACAACTTTATATTCATATGTTCATTTATAAAATATACTTATCCAGATATCACGCTACATCATAAGACGTTAACCGTATACTTATAAAAGTCCTGAGTTTCATTATTTATTCATGTATATTTTGAGAAGACTAAATTATGGCTAATACTTTGAAATATCACTGGAATCAATAGAACACCGTCCGTATTTGAATTGATAAACCAACGTGTATATAAAAAATGTGTTCAATTCACTATTTTACCAAAAAATCTATGTGGGTCCTTTGTACACTAGGCCATCGGAATTTCCAAGTACAATACAAAAAAATATAAAAAAAATCCATATATCTTGTGCTTGAATGATAAATAAAAAAAGGTTCAAGACTCGCGCTTCCTTTGATAGTATGCGTGAAAAGGAAGGCGAGAAACCGGCGAAGGGTGGCCTCTCGATCGCTTCTCAGAAAGTGACTGAAAAACGAAATTCTTAAACGATTTATGAAAACGCCTTGTCAATGGGGAAAAGGGAATATTGCTCCAGTGCCACGTTCTGCAAGGGCCAGTGATTGGAATGGACGGGAGAAATATGAGGCGGAAAATTCGGAAATTTATGGAAAGCAGTTTGTTACGCACAACCACGACTGTAATGGTGATTTTTTTTGACTAAGTATATCAACTGGTTATTTTACCTCCAAATTGCGAATACTTAAAAAAGGCCATTTTCATTTATTTTTTTCACGTTAATTTATTAAGAGAATTTTATTAACTTACAGGAAAAGTTAATCATTTCTTCTATTTGAAACTGGGTTTTAAACATTTTTTTTCAAGTAATAATAAGCTTCTATTTATGTTGTATGCTTAAAATTTATTTAAAGATCTAATCTGAATAAGTAAATTATTAAATAAAAAATACTTATGATAATCGAATACCTTCATTGATTGCAGAACAAGCGGTAACCAAGTTTTCTATGTTTTACAGTATTACTATTATACATTTGTGAAAAGATTATGTGAATATTTTTTTACCATGTCCGCTCCCAACGTAGAATATATGGACTCTTAATGGAGGTATCTCAGGAATCCTACCCTATCCCTACTCTTTTCAAAAAAGAGTTTAATTTGTGAAATATTTACGAATAACTTTTGTTTAATATTTTTGTCTTTGGTATCTTTATTTTTTAACAGGACACTGATATAAAAATCCTTTCAAATAAAATAAATAGCCTCTTAACACAGTTAAATATTTCTTTTTATTCTTTAAGTTATCATATTTCAATAATACATATCATCTTTAGACAATATCCAATTGTGAATATACCTGCCATTGACCTTTTAATTTGAACTATAAACTCGTGTTCTTTGAAAAAATGCAAAACAAAAGCTAAATGTTGACAATTTGGAATGAGATAGAACTTGGCTTTATAAAAATATAGTCAATTGAAACTGCTAACATTGCAGTATCATATTAAAATTTTTAAAATATGCTTGTGATGTTTGATATGTGTATTTGTCTACATAAATAATTGGAAGATGTTTTTTTGCCAATTTAATGGAAATTTTTAAAAGGGTTTGTGATTAGAAAAAGTTGAGAATCCCCATCCTAGGATTCGAGTAGGCATGTTCGGTGGCAATGCATGGTTGAATCGTCTTGACTAATAATTACTTTTCTTGTCCATAGCTGACAATTGCAAATGATGCATGATCATGTGTTATATTCAAAATTCATTGATAAAATATCCCTTTTTTGTAAATAGTAAATAAAGATTAAATCATATATACTTACATACCGCCACCTTTTGAAAAAATACCACCTGTATTTTTTATATATTTTTTTTTGAACGAATAAAAAATCTATGTCAAAACCTCTATTGTTCCATTTCTTTTTTATCTTTATTTGAAAAGAAAAACACCTGTTTTTTACTTACTTCTGAGACATTTTTCTAAAATATTTTTTGTAACAAAGAGTCTGCTATTTGCGTATCAAATTCATTTTTTTGTAATACACACTACTTAATACAAAAGTAATCGAGACGGATAAGTAAAAGCTAAAACAAGCTACATTTAAATTTGAATTGTTGAGATTTAGTACATTTCCATATATTTCATCACTGACATCCCGGGTTTTACCTTTTGGCGTCTTCAGGCATTCGAGCACACGAATAAACTCAAACTGAGACAGTAAATAGTTTATATCGTTAAATACGACAAATTTTTTATCACTAAGTCTAGGAACTACATTGATACCTGAATTGATCCCAACAATGACCTTTCATTCTAGTCGGAAACAAGCGCATTATGGGTGGAATGGAGGGTTTTAAAATGCAATTCGAAGAAATACCTACTTATTCCAAATTAATGGGTTTTGTCAAGGTTACCATGGAATGTTGTATTAATATGGGAATTTCATTATTTTGATTTTTAATTTATGTTTATTTTTACGAACTCATCTCTCGTAAAGAATACGATAAAGGGGAGTTTGGAAAATTGAGTTGTTCGTTCAAAATTGGTAAGGAATTTATCTAGGTTCTATTGATTTTCAAAATTTCTTGATAAGATAATTTATGATCCTGCATGTTTTGATGCAACAATTTAACCGCATCATATGCATTGAAAGTATGGTTCCCCTATAACCAAATGATTTGCAAATATTTATGTATCTTTTTTAATCTAAAATCTGATAAATATTCTGATACTCTTATATCTAATGTACGTGTGGTTTTACCCACATAGAAGTGCTGGCAGTCACTACATTGTAATTTATTAATGCCAGATTTTTTATTAAAGTGGATTCCATCTTTATTGTTAATAAGTAATTTTCTTAACGATTTTTTTCCATGAAAGGCTAGTCTAACACTATCAGCGAGTTTTTTTAATTTTAAAGCTTGTACATCTTAAGTAACCTTAAGCCAGTACCTAGGTTGGTATATGTTCATAGACATTTTTTCGAAATATAACATCTTTTTTGCTAATTTACTTTTGTTTTCTTTTTTGATAAAAGACTATCTATAAAGGGTTGTTAATGACGAAATACATGAAAATGTACAAAATCTCAACAATTTACATTTGATATTGAAATTTCATCAAGCACCCTCATTCGATATCTTAAATTATAAAAAGCTACAATCAATTGAATATTGATGATATTATTCAAGGATACTGAACGACTTTTGTGTCGAGAGCTAATTTCTAATTTCAAATGTGGATATGATTACCTAGACCAAAAAATCTTTTTCCCAAAAGAATTGTCTTAGATATAAAATACTAAATAAAAATTGATTTGTTGAATAAGTGGAATAACAAATCGGCGATCGGTTATTTATTTGATCGCGATTGCCATGTAGGCCTACCAATATCGCGCACATGCTAATGTTTTGAGTGTACTGCGTTTGGTAGTTCATTGTTCATATATTTATTATATGTATGCGGCTTAAATGCCATATCTTGATTTCTATGCCATTTCTTTGTACACTACACTAAAAGGAAGGCAAGGCTTCTAAGACGTGACATATAATTTAAATAATTAATATTCTAAATAAACCTTAATGGCCAAAACAGTTTTTAATAATGTTTAAAACCATATTTTACATAATTACATTTGAAAAATTTTCAGTATCGAAAAATGTTTCAAAACTGTACACAAAGTGAATTTTAAAAACTTCAAACATAATTCTCTCTGTTTGATGTATTTTGTAGCGGCTTAATTAAAGACGTTGTACACACATCCTTTTGTACCAATACAAAGGCTTTGTTATGAATACAAGATATAACAAAAAAACTTGTATTCAAAAATAATAATAAAAATCTACCAATCGTTTTTCTGTAGGTTTTCACGTGTTGCTGTACATTGAATTGTTATTAACATACAACCATTTTTGTTTGTATTACATTTATGAACGATTGTATCCTCAAATGTTTTACATTCTTTGTCAATCCATGGTGATACGGACTTCACATATTGAATAATTAATTTGATAATTAAGGGCATGGCCTTTATGTAAATTATCCCTGGACATGCTTGTTGTATTCATTTGTGTTGTAGATATTTGTTCAAATTCACAACTAATAACCTTTCTATTTTGAAGCCATCACTTTGATTTAATAATAACTACTTACAGTATTCCATAATTCAAGATCAGTTAGTGTGAACAAGCATCATAACTTTTAAGGTGTTAACTGTCAATTCTTGGTGGAAAGACATTATATTTTAAAAAATAAAACACAATTCATTTGTACTACTTGCACATATTTATAATGATCAGGACCGGTTTCGCTCATCACGAACATTATCAACTGATCGATTTAAAAAAAGCTTCATAATATTATCTTTATTTGTAAGTGAGATTAAAAAAATATCAAATGTACACATCACAGAGAATACATTCTAATGCTCATCAAAATAGATACAATAATAGAATCAATGCAAAGAAATTGATTAATTAAAAGAAAGTGTTAGATGGTTTGATATTAAGACCATTTTTATAATTGATTGCTTATAAATATATCATTTTGTATTAATTTAAATTCAAAACATTCGTTATTAATTGGACAAATTAATCAAAAAGTTTTTTTTTGTATAAAATAAATACATGCCACCAAGGGCTTGAACACAGTACTGAAAATTTTTATTCATTCTTTGGTCAATCGATTTACAATTATTTTGCCACAAACTGTTTATTTAATACGGCCACTCCTTGAAAAACTATAGGATAAAGCTAGTCTTTGCATTAAGTTATCCTTACTAATCCTAGTAACTAAAGTATAAGGTCGGTCTCTGTGGTAAATGATAGAGCAATCCTGTTAAAATCGATTGAAAATTTTGATTTTTTAAATGTGAATTGAAGTTTTGAAATCTAGGGCAAGATTTGTTGGTGATATTTTTTCATTCGTTTTAATCTCGAGTGAGATTTAAAAAAAACCATTGAATTAATCCAATAACTCATGAGCATCCACACCTATACAGATTACTATATAATTAAGTCACTGTTTTTAATCTTTTTACGTCCGTGGAAAAAAATGTTTTGCGGCCGATCAAAAAATTGGAATAAAATGATAAATATTTGTATAATTGATTTTTTATTCAAAAATGTTCATTTTGAAACACTGTATCCTTAATATTTACTACTTGAAATTTAAGAAAATTTTTACGAATTTAAGAGAATCTTCACTGACCACCGGTGTACCAAGTGTTCATGCAATTTTTTTTATAATTTCCTATTAAAATTACACTTTATTTATGTGAAAGCAAGCAATTATTTTTAAAAAATCATTTTTATATCTGCTCAGACTTGTATGGACCCGCTGGGCACATAACGGTGATTATTATTATAAAAGAAATTAGTAAAAAGTCATAAGCTGAACAATTTTATTACATTCATACACTATGATTTTTAGAACATTGGATATATATGTCTAAATTTCATTTCCTGCATTGAGCTCCGACTCAGGGCTCATTTTTTTACAGTCAATTCCAGCACATATTCGTCTATTTACATTTTTTTGATCAAATGGCTTCTTTCATCAAGCTTTACGTCACAGGGTAACTATGTTTTTGTGGAAGGATTTGATCATCTGCTATTTTTAAATGATGTTTTGTATTACTTATTCAAATATTCATTCGGATTCTTCTTAATCCTACATAATGTATAATGTTATTTTTACATTTAGTTCTCTACATCAAAAAAATTAGAAAAAAATAAAATGTGAATAATTTCTCAACATGTACTGGGAAGTGCCCGTCTGGTCCATTTGAACCCCGAAGGTTTTACTATGCTGTAAGAACATTAAAACATAAAAAAACTTTTTTTGTATATTTTACTCACTAGGTTACGCGACTCTTTTCTATAAAAAAATATTTTATTGGAACACAAGTATAAGAAATATTGAACTACCAATCGTTAGAAGTCATGTATATTCTTCAATAAAAAATTGACTAGAAAACTTTGAGAGAAAAATATTAATCTTAAATAATCCGCTTGCTAGCTGACAACAGCTGCCAATGAAGGTAACGAGGCATTATACACTTAAATAATAAATTGCTAACATTTTGGGTTCACATGGACCCTGTGGGCATGAATGGAGTATTTCGCCGGCGCACTAACGAGTTAAGATTTTAAAAATTATCATCTGTTGTATTGGATATTATAAGCTGCATTGACTATTAATGGTAAACTGCAATTTTTAATCTTTAATACAGTCATTATAAAGAAACTTATTGTGAAATATTCGATTATGAGTCTATTTGTTTGGGCTTTAGAAGCGGGAATAGCTTAAAATCCGTTTTACGACATTCGCCTGTTTTCTAATATTCATCTTATAAATGTTATCTAAATAGGATACATCGTTGATCGTGGTTTTCAGTTTGAGTTCAATGTCTAAAGACACCGAAAAGTGAAACGAAGATCCTAATTATAAAAACATTTCAAATTTATTTTCGTTGTATTTAATAATCTACTAAAACTCAAAAGTTACCAATAAAAATAATTCTTATATGAATGCCTAAAATGGTTCCATCAATAATGTTCTCGCGACAAAAATTAAGCTACGTTTTATAAAATCCCTCGAAAATTCAATCATCGTCGGAACGCGTGATTGTGCATTCAACGAAGCTTAATTAAAAAACGAATTGCCAGATAAAAAGTTTTTTTTTGCATAACCCTGTATTAACTGAATTGCTAGCTGAAAGTAAAATGTCGTACGGAATATTTTTGTTCAAATTTAAACACAAATCCACCAAAACTACTAAGCCTGCAAATAGTGGGAGATATTCTCTTGCACACTTACTTGCTTATGACATTTGGTGCGGTTGCAATCAAGTTTTCCAGCTTATCACACACCAGGGACCTAATTTTAGAACTCACAGATTGAATTCACTTGCGAATATTTCAATATTTCCACTGACTGCGCATTGAAACTATTCTAACTGATTTTTCATATTTATTTATGTATTCTTTATCCACGTTCAAATTCGTACCGAAAATATTAATACAGAAAATTTTGGTGACGAATACGTTTTTGTTTTTGTAATTTAGTTGAAAGCCACGGCCACCTTATCAGAACAAATTTAAAATTGAATCAGTTCTATTGAAATAATGTTTTAGCATTTTCGTACATTGAATAGAAACATTAAGCTTTGATATTTTCATTGTCCACGATTTAATCAATATTCGGTTTTTTATGCATTGTAATTCGGATATCAAATATTATTTTGTTTTTATCGTTAAAATTAATACAATTAATGTGGAGATTATGTATTTCAGTTTGACGTTGATTAACATAAAGATAATGTGTCAAGTAATTCCAATGAAGGATCCCCAAGGAGTCCGTGGACTACGTGGAATATCTACTCCATAGATTGAAATTGTTGAACGACTAAACGAAATAATAATTGCTGTGATAAAGCTTTTACCTTCCACCATTTGTACACGTCATATAATATCATCGGTATACTTTTGTGTTGAAATTGATTTTATTCATACGGCTCGACACCTTTCGAACAGAGATCTTTTTTCAATTAATTTTATGAAAAAACAAGGGCTCTGAACTGTCGGTGACGGAGGGTAATGTAATACAGGTGACATTTGATATTATCAATTTGGTCGGTTTATTGGACTATCATTTTTTCAAGCACTCGGCTTTGTTCTCTAAAAAATAAATGAAAACAAATAGAGAATCTAATCAGATTGATTATAATCAAACAAGCAAATATAATTTTAAAACTTATCAGTACTTATTTTATAACTGCAAAATGAATAATTTATTAAATAGATATTGAACATAGTATAACGTTTGGTATTGTATAACGTACCTATTGTAAACCTTTTTCGCTCTCTACTTGAAATTGTGAAATCCTAATGAAGTTCATTATTTATATAACGAATATTTTGTTTTGCAAAACAGTTACTCTTTTACATTTCTCGGAAATTGCAAGGATTGTGATTGAGAGGTCTGCATGTAAATTTATTTTTATCTAAGGTCCCTTTTTAAGTCTGGTAAGAATATGAAATGAAGTGAATATTGTGTTTATTTTCGGCGTCAAGCCATTATTTGTGTAGCTGATAAAAAAATCAATACGAATATTGTTCATGCATCTTGTTACATCAAGAATGCTTATGTGTTTAATGTTTGAAGTTTTTCACTAATGATATTTCACTGAGAAAAATGCAGTACAGTCTTAGTGGCCAACTATGTACCATGCTACCACAACTATGATCCCCTTGGTGACGTTTTTAGTGCAAGCATTATTTACGAGCGCTGAGTAGTGCTTTATCTCACTATTTTGTGACTAACAAGCGCTGGCATGAATTTGCATTGTTTTAAAAGCAGCACCTTCGCCACTCTGTACGCAAGCATGGAGTTTGTTATTTGACCGAATGAATTCTGGTTTATCATATTGGGTGGAAAAGAAAAGATTAATAAACAAGAGAGTATACATAAATATATGTATACAGTGGAACCGCGATTCTTTTTTTCAAGAGATCGTGAATAAAAAAGATACAAGCATATCATATTCCCGATAAATATGGGAAAGTCTCTCAGCTAGACTCCTAACTTTTTTATAGAAGGCGGTATATTTGCAAGTCAGAATAATTCACGATGCGAAATACTAGGCCAAAATTAAAACTGACCGATTTGACGAGACGCGGGTCCTCATTAGGTGAGTCATCAGTTGACTCATTATGAGTTGGTTTGATTGGCATAATTACAACAAGACGACGCTTGTAGACTTACACGATTTGTATCACGTGTTTAAACAATATAATTTAAGACATCGAATGAGGGTGCTTGATGGAGTTTCAATATAAAATTTGAATTATTGAGATTTTGTACGTTTACATGTATTTTGTCACTAACGGCCTAGGTTTTGTCTTTCAGCATTTTCAAGCATTTGAGTGAAAAGCATTCGATGATTCGATCAACAGAAACGATCAATCAGGGTAATATTTGTGACGGGACCATAATATTTAACCGGTAAATCAAGGAAAACGATGAATGTGAAATTATTTAGCATTATAGGCTGTTTTGCAAGAATATACAAAATGGAAGACGCACGTGGGAATACAATAGATCGGAGTTCCACTGTAATAGATTGTTTTATAAATTATTAATTGTTCAGTAATGTGGATATCCATTATTTGTTCGTCAATCGCTCAACCTCTCTTCTCAAAATGACAGCCTGAGACTTAATATAAAGAATTTATCTGTACAGCTCAAATTCTTCAATTTCAGATTAAGAATAATCTTTTTTCGACAGATTCAGAGGTACTAACTACTTTTACAGCGATGCTTTTCGGCTACGCTACGTCTGTAAGTCTTTTTTATGATTTTTCAATGATCTTTAATAAAATAGTCATGACGTTAATTTATTAGCATCGAATTTATAAAAAGCAATTACAATAAGTCTTTTCTTATAGTATTTACTTGCTTCTCTCCTAATTTGGCTTCAGCTAATACAGTTCCGTAACTTTTATTGTTAAGTGCGTTTAATAGGAATAAAAATACCCAACCACGCAGGTAATTTTTATGATACATTCAGTTCGATAATGTTTCTAAGCGAAGCAAGATATTCTTTACACTTTATAATTTATTATGTAAATAAAATGATATTGAATTTAAGTAGATAAAATAACCAAAATTTATAAATAAATAAGAAGAGAAAAATTTATTTATTTTAGTTTTCTTTCATATCTCAAATTTATAAAATAAGAAAAAATTGGCATCTTCAGCAGAGAACTTTTTACTAAAAATAATGAAGCTATTAATTCAACAAGCCATATAAAATGAAAGAAATAAATGAATTAATACAGAGATGATAATTTGACATTGAATATATCAATGAAATACATTAAAAGTTAATTTATTAAACTATTTTATGTAATAATGTATTGTAAAAATGAAAAGTGACAACACGAAATCACCGAATGAATAAAAAATTCTACGCTTTCGTAAATTAGTCAAGAGAAATGTGAAAACGATAAAGAAATCAAATTAAACGTAAGTTGATGAACCACAGTGCCCATTCAGTGTCTGGATACTTATAAATCTGAGAATAGGATCGCAGATCGTTAATGTCGAATGCGATACTTTTTTTTCATTATTTCTGATAGTTTTGATAGCAGATATTTTTAATGTTTTATGATTAAGTAAATAGTAAAACATTATTTACATTGATTTTAACTAAGGATTTATTGCAAATTATAGTAAGCAGTTAATTTAAATTAATAGATGTAGAAAGACCTTAAACATAAATAGGAAGGGACACTTTAGGTAAATAGGAGGCAAAAACGCACAAATTTAATACCTATAATCTAACTCACGAAACTTTAAGCTTTATAAGGTCGCCCCAACTCCACCGCGCGAAAAATTAATCCGGAATTTTTTCATAAACGAGAAAAGCTTTCTACCCAACGAAGCCCGGAGCTTTATTCCCCAAGCGCTCTTTGCCACATTATTTTATTCGTGTTTTTAGAATCAAAGAGAGAAATTCACCACCAGTCTTGGCTCGGATTTTTCTACATACGATACTTTTGCTTATGGCCAACCAGTTTGATTGATTAATGCGAGTAACCTCAAAACTTTTATAACCCTTTTGCTGGATAGACGCATGCCATTAAATTAATTCATCAGCTAAATAGAATGTCATGCGTAAATTCTTTACTTAAAATAAAAAAATATTTTAGATAAATTACTGAATAGAATACTTTCACAAATACATTTTATGGTAGTAGATTATATTGTGACATACATCGCATAAATTTCAATAATAAAAGAAGATAATTCATTTTCAGGAGTAAATTGGTTCGTATAACAATAAAAATACATAACTAGTGGTAAAATAGATATCATTCTTAAAACTAAATCAATATTTTTCCACATTAAAAAAATATATATACTAGGGCTAAAGTCACAGTTTCTATTTAGTTTTTTGGAGTACTATCACTGTCTTTTTCTTAAAGATGACAATATTTTTGAGTTATGTATTTGTTTTACTGTTGGAATATTGATTAATTAGAAACTGAACCGTCACTATTAAGTAAAGGTTTATTTAAATTGAAAATCCTGTTACCATTACGTTGATGGTTGTTTAAATGAATTAAATTATGACGGTTTGTATTATAGCAAACTATTTCTGGTTTCCAATACGGACTGTGGCAACACTTCGTGATACTTGATGCGGTGAAGACATTGTCGGATGGTAAAATTATATAGCAGTTATGTTATGTTATATCATATAATTTATCAATCAGAATCTGAAGTAAACAGAACCAAAAAATACTCGTTGCTTTCTAAAAATGGCGTTCAGTAGTTGAAAAAAAAAGTAAAATGGATGTCTTCACACATTTTACGGATAGTAAGCAATTATAAACGGTACATTATTCCAAAGACCTGAACCGGACTTTTAGATTACTGGAGAGCCTACAAGCAACGCAAGCTATTTAAGAATCCTTAAGCATAAAAGAAATAGACTAGACAATTGTTGTACACACATTAAACGATAATGCCTCAGAGGGAGTTAATATATCTTGTGGTAGGCAAAGTAGGTTTCATATATAAAATCTACTTAAATACATACAAGATTATTTTTTAAAATGACAATAACAAATCCGGTTCTTTTTCAGTATTATAGAATTAATGATTACGAGATTCAATAATTTTTGTTTATTGAACTGTTCTATTATCGTCGATTAATTTTACTTATTCAGGGTTTATATATTTATTAGGGTAAAAAATATGCTTTAATGAATAAGTTTTTTGTGAACGATTATTTCTCTTATTCATTGATGTATGGAGTTTTGATTGAATATGTAAGCAAAACGGACTAGTTTAAAAAGATAGCTGATAGCAAACGGCATAATATTAATATAAAATTAAAATTGATAACTTTGTTATTCCACTGTGTAACTAAATATAGTACGTGTTTCGTATCTTTAAGAAGCATCTTCAGACTAACTGTATCACAGTGTTACTTATTTCTAAAGGAAACAATGATTATAATTCTCCACTTAAAAATTAAGTGTGGCGTGGGTTTATTTTCTACTACTGGACCCACAAACGATAATAGCACCAATTATTATAACACTATGACTATTAAGGTGTCAACTGTCAATTCTTGGTGGAGACATTATATTTTAAAAAATAAAACACAATTCATTTGTACTACTTATATACCTTCATTTTTACACGAAATTTTATATAAATAAGCCTGTTATGTTTGTATTTTTATCAGTTGATAATGCTCGTGATGAGTGAAACCGTTCTTGATCATTATAAATATATGGAAGTAGTACAAATGAATTGTGTTTTATTTTTTAAAATAACACTATGACACAATATTATGTGTAACGAAACATGAACTGTAATTTCAAGAGTAGATAAAAAAATATATCGGTTGATTTAGATAACGATGTTTTTAAATAATGAATTTACTGGTTGAATTCACAAAATGTACGCCATTTCTCCATATATATTTTTTGCCATTTTAAGCAAGCTAAGGTACATAAGTTTCCAATGACCAACGTATTTAGTGTCAGTTCATACGTTCATTTTCATTAAAATAAATCACAGTCAGCTATATAAATATTAAAAACGTGGCACTCGGTTTGTATTGTAATAAACTACGTTGAAGCTCAGTGATATAAGAACGTACACATTTTGATAAGCGCGTGTACATAATATAAGGTAGGCGCTACCTGGATAAATATTTTACTATTATACCCTCCTGGCCGTAATAATTTTATGTTTCATATGTGAGGTACTAAAATCATAAAGTCAGCCTGCGTTATGACGTCACATACTCTTTTTAAACTGCAGCCACACTCCGCTCGTGATATCAAAGCAAACACGCGGCGTGCCGGCTTTTTATTGAGATTTTCGACACCGTTTCGATATGACATCTAAAAGAGGTGAACAAAATCTACTTACTCACGTATTTCACAGTTTTTTTATGTGTACAGTTGAAACAATGTCACTGTTTAGTATATTGTATTATATCAACGTCAGCAGTCACCTCAGACGAGGCTTTTTGCTGGTCTCGAAAACTAATAATTTTATAGATGCAAATGTAAGATATAAATATTAATTTATTTACCTTATAATAATGTTTATTCAATCTTTCATATAACATTATTGAAGGCTATTTCGGTACAAAATCATTACTAGAACATCCAATTCCGGAATCCGGATTTTTATGACCCCGGGAACTCAGGATTCAGAATTTTTCAATCCCGGAATTGGTCATTAAATGTTATTTCATTTCAACGTTTAATATTTAAAATTTTGTTTGTGTCCATTATTGCTTCAATTAATTAAGTGGGAATCGGAAAGTCATTTACAAAAAATATTAAAAAAACTTATCAAATTAGTATTAATTTTATATTATTTGTTGCATTATTAAGGTAGGTTTTACCAGGTGATATCCAATTCCAGATCAAAATATTGTCCTCCATCCATTTAAGAAGCGATCCTCCTTTGACCTACATTTAAAATTGTTAACGACTGTTACGAAATATGACAATTAGGCAGAGCAAAATACATTTATATTAATTATGTAAGTATTATAAACAATACATTATATACAAGTATATACATGAACAAACCGAGGTATACATTATAGTTAATCAAGAAGTATTTAATTTGAAATATAAATTATTTTTTAGCATTTGCAGTGAATGCCAAGATTCCGGGATTACGGGATTGAACAATTGACCGGGATCGGAAGCCCTTATCAGCGCCGAATCTATACAACAGTCAAATAGATATCATCAATTATACATTATTCTTGTGAAACTAAATACATTGCTATTTGTTACCAGTGTGAGTTTTTTTTTTTTTTTCATCAGTTGATAATGCTCGTGATGAGCGAAACCGGTCCTGATCATTATAAATATGTGGAAGTAGTACAAACAAATTGTGTTTTATTTTTTAAAATATAATGTCTTTCCACCAAGAATTGACAGTTAACACCTTAAAAGTAACCAGTGTGACTAACAGCCGATTTAATCAATATACATTTAAAAATTATGGTTGGTTAATATGCAGTCATTCAACTAAAAAACTTTCTTACGATCGGTGGTAAGGTGGTTAAGAATAATTGAAAACGTCACCCACAAATGAAATTTTAAAAAATCATTAATCAATACATACGAAAATTTGTTGGTGAGTCCGAATCTTTGAAATTGCAACCGAGAAAGAAGAAAGCTCTAGAGCAAAAAATTTCAACTCAGTGACCTATTTGCAACTACTCGCAGGAACATATCGACTCTGGAAAGAGAAAAGGACCCACACATAACAAATTTTACAGGAGCCACGAAAACAGTTTTTTCAATGATTTTCGGCCAAAATCAAAATATTGAAAACACACAACCTTGAGATGCATGAAGACTAATAATCTGGCATTTTATTTACCTAATCTACCTAATCTGATATTAATTTGATAAGTTATTTAAGAAAAACCAATAAAATTGATAGTTACGTCTTTTTTCCCCGACAATAATTATCAACACCAATGTAGTTAAGCAGCCAACAGCTTTTTTTCTCACCAATTTAAAATGACTTTTTGAATAATCGTATAGAATTTTGGCAGCTAGTATACTTCTGCATATATTTAATATAATAGCTTTCTTAGTGCATCATAGTTAATTAACTGGAAATTTAATTATTATACATAATAAATCACATAGAGCATGTTACAAAGCAAAAATGTTACTTATAATTATATCAGTACAAACCTAATAGCACGCTGCAACAATTGTTTTAAAAACAATGCATGATGGAACCTCTTACTATTCTACTATTTATTTACTTCAAGTAAAGTTAAAACATAGTTTATCATACATTATGCGTAAAAAAATAGACTGTAGAATATATCTGTACGTCATATTTATTCCATTTTACTAGCAGTGTAATCTGAACTATTCTTATGACTTATTTACAAGATAATCAAATATTATGGATCGTATAATATTAAAACTATATATAAAGCAGTAAACACTAATAATATTCGTCTATTAAAATGATTTCAATCGTGAACATAAGCGTATTTATAATAATTTCAGGTAAATAGAATGACATTGACATAACCTAAAAACCGCACGGTAATGTCTTTAGTAAATATAGCAAAAATTGTGTTAACTTCCTGGTCTAATATGAACAAGAGATCATTGATCTATGATTTAAGATATAGTATTGTTGTAACAGGGTTGTGTTGTAACTATATAATTGTATTTTACGATTTCGAAAATGTTACCTGAGTGACTAATAATATTATTGATGTGGTGAAAGTCCTTTTTCCTCGCCGAAAATTTCAAGGTCCCTCTTTTTTTCAAACTTAAAATTCAAATTTTGATACTAATTAGGCATTTACAGCTTACACCCTTTTGATATAACGTGTATTAAGTTGCATACATTGTGATTATCGAAAAAAGCTATTTTGAAAAAACTGAGGGTTACGTCCTTTTTCCTTTCCACAGTCGATATTAAATAATGATAGAAACACAATTAAGTCCCAATAACAATTTTGTTGACCTCCTCACAAGCTTATACATGTAAACAAATAACCAAACATATGTTTATACAAAAACAATTTTCTTAAATTTTTCAGGCTTTTACCTTTCATCTTTTAATACTTTAAAAGTCTCTGCGATAAAGGGTAAATGGTCAACGTGTCTAAAAATAATTTTTAATCTTATTTCAGACGTGAGATAGCAAATTGCTTGTCTTGAAATAAAATGCGTAATTTATTTTTTACAAAGTTTATTGCAATCATGTTTGAATGGGAATCGACAAAAATCGTTTTTTTGCAGTTCTTTGAGATAAGATTATTGTTTAGTTTTCATTATCAAGGTTTCTGCTTCATATAAGCAAACAAGTTTTTCAAAAAGTAATATGGTATGTTACATTTTACTTAGGCGACACACATGGTTTTATAAAACGAAAAAATAGTAGAATATTTTTATTATGCTATTTTTGAAAATAAGTACTTGATAAATTGATGTGTTAACAATACGTCAACATTTTTTTCATTAGCTTGTATATTCGGAACAATTCAATGATATCACCACACCTCAGTTGAATGTATTATACAAAATGTGATAAAAAATAAATAATCAAACTATGTTAGTCAAAAAATTATTTTTTATGCCTACTCTTTCGGAAAATATTTCTTACGTGTTACTAATGGATGTCAACGTGCGTAGACTATAATTTAAATGTTATAGGCATCATAACGATTGACATTTATATTAAGGTTACAAAAAAAGTGTTTGCTCATCGTGTCTAATACGTTGTCAATCAAAAGGAATTATACCCTAGCGACTGATGTAATACAGATTATTCATTTTGATTAATAAGTATTGAAACAGTAATAGTGAGTGACATAAGATACACCCTAAACATTATTTCTTATATTTTAAGATGATTTTTTATCAGCTTACTATAATTTTTGAAGAGCAACTGACGTTATGAAAAGTGAGCAATAATAAATGTTTTCCTATTTAATAATCGCTATTTTAGTGAACCTTCAACGCACAAAGAACATTATTTAGATTATGCACAGCAAAATAAGTGGTAGTTAACTGTTCAACCAATCTTTTAAAACAATTTTTGAACGCAGCATGATAAATAAAAAATACCGGTTGTAAGGTACTTCTACATGTCCAACGTTAATTTTCATAGAATTTATTAACTGTAAATCCAGTGTATTGAATACTGGGAATTTGAATGAAATCTGCATTGCACAATCTCCATCATAAACACTGAAGAAATCTTTTACAGCCCAATCTCTCTGTATCATGTTTTATAAGATGTATAAAATTCAGAATCAAAGACGAGTTAATTAGGATTATGAATTAGAGAAGTAACAAAAACGGTTGTGTCCAGCCCTAATCGCTTAGGTTTTTTCTAATAATATTAACGATAAAAAAAAATAGCTTAAAGCCACAAATTTTGTATTTGGGCGGAACATTGACGGAGTCTATATGTAATTTTGTACATTACAAATTGTATATAAAAATATGGAATAGGTTGGATTAAGTATACCAACTAAAATTTAATAATTGAAAGTCCACGCAATGGCAATTTTGTGTTAGTTGCGGCGGCACGGCTTGACCAATCAAGTCGTGCCGTGATGGACAAGAAAGAACCAATAAGGTCGGTTCAAATTAAACATAATTAAGCCAGAATAGGAGCGACGATTTAAAGATACTTCAAGTCTGGCGTTCAACCGCAGAGGTGGTCCTCCAAGGGCTACCCAACCGAGTAGCGCACTGATGGAAGTCATCCGATCCTGATGGAGCTTAATTATGTTTAATTTGAACCGACCTTATTGGTTCTTATTTGTCCACCACGGCACGACTTGATTGGTCAAGCCGCGCCGCCGCAACAAACACAAAATTGCCATTGCGTGGACATTCAATTATTAAATTTTAGTTGGTATACTTAATCCAACCTATTCCATATTTATATATATACAATTTGTAATGTACAACATTACATATAGTTTTAAAAAAATAATACACAATTCATTGGTACTACTGCCACATATTTATAATGATCAGAACCGGTTTCGCTCATCACGAGCATTATCAACTATCTTATTTAGCGAATCTTTTCGTTTTTGGCCAACAAATAAATTGTTTTCTTGCGAAAATGTAATATTGTTTGTCATTGATAGAATTTAAACTTTACAATTATTGAATACAACATTTAAATAAAAAAAAATCATTTACAACAGAATCACAATGCTCGTGATGAGCAAAACTGGTCCTGACCATTATAAATATGTGGAGGTAGTTCAAATAAATTGTGTTTTTTTTTTTTTAAATATAATGTCTTTCCACCAAGAATTGACAGTTAACAGGGGTCTATAGTTTTGATTTCCACTAGATATTAAATTAAAATTCATGCAAATATCTCAGTTTGCCTTCAAATGTAAATTTTTTAGAATGGAGGCATCTAACTTTTAAAAATATTTGACATAAACAAATTAAATTTGAATTTGCCATACCGATAATAAAAAACCATCGGTTCAACCATTTCATGTTATCCTGGAGAGTTTTTTTATGAATCTGATGAACATATTAGTGATATCATCAATTTGATTAAAAGAGAGAGTGTGTGTATATGTAGAGTAATATAAAGTGAGAAAGATAAATATTGTAATTAGAATTGCTAATAATTTATTATATAGTAGCTTTGGTTTTTATGCAGTTATATCATTTATACAAGACGAGTAATATCGAAACAAAAAAGATATTTTTCAGATTCTGTACACTTGCTTAAAATGTACATATAATGTAAAATTTATTTGGAACCATTGACTGGCTCACACTGTGTCTTGTTGGCTGGAACATTTATAATTTACATAATATTTTCGATTCATAAACTTTAACCGCTACCAGTATTTTAATTTTAAGATGTGTAGTATAAAATATTATGAACCACTTTATTGCAGAGAAAAAGTATAATCGTAAAGTTCAGACTGAAACATTACTACTCGAGTTAAATAGCTCTAACAAAATATTCATGGCGCATTAGTAAAGAATTCAATTATAAAACACCGTTTTACATATTTATTAGTTTTTTTTTGTAATACAATTATTCAAGAGAATAAACTCAATTAATCAGACCTTGGGGTCCTTCAGCTTCAGGGATGATTTAGCTGAAAGAACGGACGAGTGCTATTCGTGCGAGTTCCTGATTCAGCGGATAAGCATAGAAATCCAATGAGGTAATGCTGCCACTGTTTGGAGCAAATTGGAACAGTGGTTTTACATCTTTAGGTGTGAAGTTTATTGATTGTTGATTCTCTGCTCCTTATTTTTATAAAATACTAGTGAGTACCCGGCATGCGTTGCAATGCCACTCAAAGAAAGAAAGGGTTTGTGTTTTAATTCTGTTTATTGAACTGCTTTTGGATTAGAGGTCTGAACAGGCCGAAATTACATAGACTTACCCGGTTCGAGCCCATCATCTTCAGGTCTGGCCCGACCCAAACCCGAGTTTCAATATCACACTTGTTATAACACAATATTTTTGTTTTTCGTCTGGTGCGTACACGAATAAATCAGAAGGTTTTTCCTAGATGTCGCTGTATGTACGTATTTGATTCTTTTTTTCAATTTTAGATTTTCAATTTTTTTTCTTCAGAACCCTTCACGGGTGTGTGCACAACCACCCGCCGAAGTTTTATCGAAATCGTATAAATGGTAAAGGAACGCGTAAAGGACAAATAAACATTTATTTTATATAATATTTTCCGGCATGATCACAATAAGTCCTTCCTGAAAGTTTCGTCGCGATCGGTTGAGTAGTTTAGGAGCCTATAAGATCCGGACAAACCAACAAACCAACAAACAGACATTCATTTTTATATATATAGATGTAATTTATTTATTTGTTTTGCATTTAGTTTAAACAAACAATTTCATAAGCAGCATGTTAAATACACCTTAAATGCACCTTAAATATGTTACTAATTTTCTATATTTATACTTTTTATAGAAACTTTGTTTGTCTGTTGTTGACACAATTATTTATAAATGTTGTTGTAATTTAATATTTTCAAATTTGTCATATTTATGTATCAAGCCTTACAGCTTTTAATAAAGTGAATTCACAATAAATTGTCGATATATTAAATTAAATACATATTTTTAATTATTAAATATACTGGGTACAATGGCATTATAACAATTAGAACAATTGAAAGTATTCTAAATATTCCACATAATATTTACATTTACTCGAAAAATGCTTACTTACCAAGTTTTATTTATCTTACGCATAATCTGTCTTTACAAATATGAATAAAGACTCCTAGTAAATATTTATTATTTACACTTTTATCAGTATCATTACGCTGAAAGTTTTTCTTATCAAGGGGCATATATTTACCATCATTATTTTATTATACAACAACTAAATTGTTTGCAATGAGTTCATAAATTAGAAGAGATAAAAAAACACTATCATAATTAATAACAGCCTTATCAATTTGAGCATATACATTGCTTAATTAAATTGTAAGACATGTTTTTTTGAGGTAAAAATGCAGCTGTTTTGCGCCAATAATAAATTTATGTGCAAATATATAATAGTTTCTTGTTATTCAAAGATTGATAAGTAATATATTTTCACTTTATTATGAATCGAATAAAAATACTTTTTTTGTTTTAATTGATCTATATACATCATTGCCTTAATATTTAAATATGATTTTTCAGACGTCATTGTTATTCTGACAAAAGTTTTAATATACTGTCCTGCAATACAATGTTTAAATCCTTGATTTTGCATTGATATAGCAATTCCTGATTGTGATGTATTCGACTCTGTTTTTAAAATCTAATTCATTAACGACATTACGATAATCACGACAACCAATCCTATTATTATCTCGCGCTTTGCGATTTTTTAAATGTTTATATTGTGTAAATATTTTCAATTGATTTAGATACATAATATTCATCACATAAATTTAAAAACACAGTTTGATTTTTACCCCAAACAAAAACTGTTACTATTTTTTTTTGTGAATTCAGTATATGTATAATTAAAAAAATTCTTTAATTAAATCTTGCAATTCATAAATAAAATAATTACAACAGCAAAAAGTGCTTCAGTGCGTCTTAAAAATTGTTATAAAGCCACGACTGCGGAAATATACACTAAAAAGAACAAGATTCGGTAATTTGTGAATTTTTACGCACAGTCATTTAAGATCTTATCAACAAATCTCTGTTTACCGTCGTCTCAGAGAAGAAGGGTTGGTATTCATCTTCAGAAAGGATGGGCTATGACCCATCTTAAATCAGAGACATCTTGTTTTATACACATATTTTACTGAATTGTTAAGAAAAGTTATCACTAATGAAATAACGTATTTTAAATTTTTAATGAACTTAAATCTCATATATTTTTTTGTGAGAAGAAAAAAATGGTAGCTGTACATGCTATAATTATATTTCTCGGTAAAATTAATTAACCGTATGTGAGAATTTACAAGCATGTAGTAAAAATTGAGATTTGGTCATAAATTACTAAGGCTTTCTTGATTTGGTTATTTACAAGAAATACATATAGCTAAGTAAGGTTTTTATGGGTACTGTCTTTAAATGAAACGCTTTTTGGAATTATATTTTTGAAATTGTCATAATTTAAACAAGCGATATAAAATATTTGCAGTTTGAGTTTATCTATTATACTAACGGTCTTTTATTCCGTTGAAAATTTCCAACAGGTCTATTGCTGCCGTCGGAAGTATGGCATTTTACGGGCTAATTGTGTTTGACTATGTAATACAATATATCAAATAACTTACGTTGAATAAATGTATTAACAATTATTTTGAATATGTTTTAAGTTGATTGTAGTAATGTTTAATTTAATATTTGTGTTGGCACTTAAGTAGCATTATAACCGGTATTTCATATAGTATTTAATTTTTAAGGAATTCGTTAAACGTAATTTTTACCCGATATTAAAAAGATGATTTATTAAAAGACTTAAAACCATATTGACTTTCAATTTAGAGGATATGTGGGAAATGAGTCACTAATATAAGAATAACTTCTAGTCGATTAAAGTCTACGATTAAGTTTTCATTATTCATGTAAAAACAAAAGCAATTGATTCTTGGTTCAATATTAATCGTTTCTCCGCGAGTTATTTGTCAGTTCACTCTGACTGCTTTATGAAAAGCATTGTAAGAGTAGGAAAGCAAGTTATGATGATTCAAATACACCAATAGAGATAAAGAAATGAATCTCATTTATTTTAAATATTTTTTTTTTTGAATTTGTTTGATCTCGAACGACGATTTTCAAATGTAATTTGAAGTAAATTTAATACTTGCTAAGCATTTCAACACAAGTTATTAAAAAGGTACTTTATGTGGGCGTCTTTTATTCCTTTCAATAAGAAAATAACATTTTGATGTCATATGAAGAGAACTATGGGTTAGTATTGGTAAAAAAGGCTAATGAGCTTTCGGTCGCATACTGTGATCGATATGGATATTGAAACTAACACAAACAATAGAAAATTGTATGCTTACATCAATCCGAAATAATCTTAATATAATACAAAGGCGAGCAACAAAAAATGTAATATTATTTGTAATACATCATTTGTAAATCGGACTGTAGACAGTTTCCCAAGGTTTTCCACGAAGCACTACGTATTTGACGCCGCGTATAAATATGTTTTGACGCCGCGACGTCATATTATATTCGATGATATTAACAACAAATTTCAAGTTATAGATACCTTTAGCATAAACTCTGCCTATTTCATAAAAATATCAGTATCGCGTATCGGAATCTCATTTTTTTAGAAGTACAGTGTTTTACGTGTTAAAATTCACAATACATATTTTTATTACTTTTTCGCTTAAGGTTATGTGTCATAAATATTGGAATATAAAAAAAATAATGTCAATTCATTTAACAGCTTCCTTCAGATTTAAGTTATCCCGATTAGTAAAATTTTCTCAAACCGTTTATTATTTTCAGGTCTGTTAACTTAATACCATAAGCAGTTAAAAATTAAATTGCTTCAAAGCCTTCGTTTTCATAACTTTGTATGTAATTCAAATTCATTCAATTATTCTTATTTTATTTTTTTTGGATTTGGGTTTTGGGTTTTTTTTGGTTTTTGGGCTTATTGATTTTGTACTGCAATTATTAATAAAGCTGAAAAAAAAAATCATAAATTAAAAAAAAAGGTTAAATTGTCAAGAACCTGCAAACTATCAACAGAATCTACTGTAAAACAGTATTTACTTGAGCTCACATCGGTGCAAAAGAATACATGTTAATGTCCAAAGCTCTCTTCAGCAGGATGGTTATAGCTTTAGGGATAAAGAATAATTGAGTTGCCAAGTCGCTAAACACGCTCCTGGCGATTAAAAAAAAAGTTTTTAATATACATATGTGCTATATCGATAGATATATAAGATTTTTTTAGCTGCAAGTCTGAAATTTCTTTCTATTTCATTCCCTTTTCAAAATTCAAAACCTTTAGAAACTTAAGTGTCGTTTTCGTACATGCTTGTACCTCGATCCTCGTTTTACACAGTCGAGGTGCTCCGAAAAATCGACAGTGCAAAAGAAAATTTTCATTTCCTTATACACCAGAAGACACAAAATTACTGAAATTATACTTATATCTATCACCCTGCCCATAACAGTTTTTCGTGATTTACTCAAAACTCTAAAAACCTTCGGAAGTGCGTTTAGCAACTCAGCGACTTGCTTATTCATATCGACGTTTTTCGGATAATCATCACGAACATTAATTTTAATAATCACTAAAATGGTAAAATTTTCATGTTGGTCTCGTATAAGACGAATAAAATACGTATCCAGGCTCATTTGACATATGTGGACATAGCCACAACAGTATTTATATTACCCAATTATGTAAAAAAATGAGTTTTGATTTTTATAATCACAAAAAAGATGACATATCACAGAACGGCGATACTTGAAAAAAACCTTGTGTCAACGCATAAGATCAGCTTTCAGGCACTGTTTTATAAAAAGTTGTGAAGTAAAAAGTGTACAAATTAATGTATACATGTATGAGTTATCAGCTAACTAGGGAAAGTACCTTTCAGGCTCTTGTAACTATTACAGAAAAGAGGCGACTTTAAATGCATGGCTTTTTGCTGCAACCGCTATAGACAATTTCGGATGTACTATTTATTGGAAATATACATATACTTGATTCTATAGAACAAGCAGTTTTCACGATACTATATTAAAAAAAATTTAATCACTAACAATTTCACAGTCACCCTGTGCAAAGTGTTATATATATAGATGTGTATTTTGTGGATCCTAAATATTTAAGTGTTCCTTTTATGGTGCAGGTAATAAATTCTTATTTGCCTGATAATACTTTTTTATCAGGGTGTTTTTATATTGGCGTCGATGTGAGTCAATTTTTCCACATAAACTTGATAAAACTTTATATAAAATTTCTTTATCGAGAGTAACTAAGTATTTGAGACGAATATTGAATTCATGTTTGAAATGTTTGGAGTACGCATTTATTTAATTCTATATTTATTGGTTTTATTCGAAATAAAAAAGAAAATATTTTTTTATATCAATCAAAGTTTTATTGAACTAGCTTCACAAGGGATTTGGTATTTGTGAAGTCAAATTATCAGCGATGACAAAAGTTAGTTATACAACAACAAACTACTAGTTTACTCAAGGTTAAATAGATGATTGGAATCAAAAATAGTAATACATAATCTTAAATATTTGACGTATCATTGCCACACTAACGGCCGGCGGGATAGTTGTGTAAACTACGATAATTAAAAATAATGTTAAATGTTAAAGCACATATTTAAATAAATTTGTTAAAACGTACATTCGAGGAATTACCACTCTTTGAAATCCTACGTTATATTTAATTTACACAACATGGCGCATAAAACAAACAGGGCTTATTCTCGTTCTATTATTATGTTTTCAAAATAATTTTACGATAATCATTAGTTTTAAATTTAACGATAATATGAAATGATAACCGCGTGCTCTCTCATGTAATTGAAATATATTTAAAAAATCAATAATTACAATCTAAACTAATGTTGAAGATTAAACTCATAAAGTTATTATTTAAATTATTTAAAAATGGTATCATCAATATTAAAATATTTTATATTCAATGGATTCGCGTTCGGATACAAAACATGTTCGTTCTACAATTGATGATTTGATAAAAACCGACCTTACTAAAAAAGGTATGTTTCGCTTTTTCACGAAACTTCTTCAGGCTTTTTAAGTGGAAGGTATCAATTTTATTTGCTATTTTAAAAGAAAAAAACCAATATGTCCACTTTACAATGGTAGTAGTTATTGACGTTTTGTGTGTTCACACAAACTCAAAACAATAGTTTAAGTTTTCCATCATGTTGAATTTCCAATTGGTATCAATATTCACTAATTGCCATAGATATAAGTGAAATTAAATTAGACCTATCGAGACTGAATTTATCGGTTTCTGCGTATGATATCCGATTTTATATGATTACACATTATGTGGAATGTGGTAGTATATGAACGTTTTTTTTGTTTCAGATTTTGATGAAATCTTATTTTTTAACATCTGTGTTTAGAATTTCTTAATGTAGAAAGTTAAATGCAAATTTAATGTCGCAATGTTAATTTTTAAATAATAAGTTGCACATTTTTAACGATTGAAAGAAGAATTTTTTCTATTAAGCTGAGAATAATTTAAAACTGCGTGTCAATCTCATTTAGCAAGCATGCGAGAGGTTTGAGTTCGTCAAGCTTTTTACTACTTTATGCTCGCATTAGCTTTTGATTAACATAATGGAATTAACAGAACAAGGTTTTTTAAATTTATTGTTTGCTGTAAATCATCATACGTATAGACTAATGTACATGTGAAATATTAGTTATCTATTTAATTAAAGCTCTAAAAGCAAAACTTTAATTGAATGATAAAAATTATAAATTAAAAGCTATTAAATATAGAGGTCGACAAGAATTTAAGAAAAACATTTTATTCAGAAGCGAAGATAATTTTATAATATTTATTTTGGGTATTCATGCATATTTGATTTTGATTTATAAATTTAATTTTGATTTTGTGGATGGAAAAAATTCTGTTTATACTGAAAAGTTTGTCAAACGTTTTAATACAAATTTTGGCACCACTTCATCATCACAAGCTTGCTAACACAGATTTTGTTGACTTATTTATAGTTAGACGGAGGAGATAACCAAGGCTTTCAATATAAATGACTGCTTTCCCTATTGTTAATATGGCACTATTCAGAATACAGATATATATATTTTTTATGCTTTTACTGTTTGTAATGACGTACAAGCCGATGGTTTCAAAATGACGAATAATTACCACCTGTTAGAGTACAGTGACTTTCCAAAAATTACTTTACTAAAATATGTCAAATGATATTTCAAAAGTGGTTAAATATTTTGGTTGGTTTTGGAGTGATAAATAACATCAGGTGGTATTGCTGCTATCTCGAAATGTTTCATCAAATTTCCCCATCAACGAACGATATTAAAATGTATAGGTATTAAATATTAGACCAATTGCAAAGAGAGCTCTTTTCAGAAACAAAAAAAGTTCTCGACGTAAAAACGGGCTGACTTTTGAGCTATGGTTTCCGCTTTATCAATGTCTATTGGGATTCGTTATTTGTTACGCGGAATAATATTTTATTTTTCCGACGAAAAAACGTTAGTAACACCGATTTGTTCTTGCCAAGCGTTCATCATATTTTCAACTGTCGACAAAACACAAAAACAGTGGCTGGTTTTTAATTAAGAAATTATTTTTTTGAGTTTTATGAAATATATCAAAGTGAATGGAAATTAATTGCTTACACTTGGTCATTAATTATAAGTGGTTTGAATTTTCAAACGTATCACCTTATTGGCATTATATTTAGCTCAAAAAAGTTTAAGAAAGGTTTGAGTAATTACTTATAATTTTTTTTGTACTCATTTTCATGCATTCTCAAAATATTTCATTTTCAGATCCAAATGTCGATTAACACATTTTGTTTATTTATTATAATAATTGTAATTGTAGATAGAGCGGTCATCTTATAATAAATTGTTTGTGGAACCTCTGTTTCTTTTGGATAATAAATGTTAACTTTAACAATAACTATACTTCTACCTTTATAATTACTATAATATTTCATTAAAAAGGTAATCAATGTTGATTACAATATGGTTTACTGTTATTGTAACCCGATTACTAATTTTTATTTTATCTATTGTCTTAAATAATGTAATAAATTTGACAATTTAAAAATAATTTCGTAGCAAAGGAATGGGGTTTTAAAGTTTTATTTTTGAAATTAATTTGAGACTTATCAATAAAGGTTAGTCAAAACTAATAATTGAATCCAGCTTTTGTTTCCAAAAAAGTTTAAGCAATTTTAAAACATAGCATTAAAGCCGAAAGAAAAAATATATATTCCAGGCATAGAATGCTTGGTTATGGTTAAGATAATTTTACTTTATAAATTGGCTTTAAATCTTTTAAATTATTATTATTTGCAACATAAAATTAAAGCAAGATATTCTGTTTGTTCATACGATGCAGCATGACTCGGGCGAGTTTTTTCCACATCTTTATCTGCAAGTTTCTTCTCGAGATGTGAATTTTTTCACAAGTCCTGAACGGCCCGCGTAAGGTTTCTTCATAAATCTTATAAATTTATGTTTCAAAACACCAAGCTTTCTTTCTCGCGACAGTATCGCAGCTGTAAAAAAACATTTGAAAAGTTTTTCGTCCAAAAATATATTTATGACTGCTGGCGAAAAAGTGTATCGATTTTCGAGACCACGGTAAATAAAGTTGATCAGACTGAGATATTTATACATTGTTATTTTAGGTACACCTTTAAATATCGAACCTATCAATAGCTTATTCTGTAAGCTATTCTGTGTATTCTGCTTTAGTAGATTGTGTACTATGCAATTATGCATAATACAAGTATTGTAGTATTATTTGCGGCATTACATTACAGATTGTCTCATATAGATATTGTTATTTTAGGTATAAATAACCATATATTTGGATCTAATATAGTCTTAGAGGGTAGATTTCATAA
This sequence comes from Himalopsyche phryganea, assembly GCA_022494535.1. NCBI lineage: Eukaryota > Metazoa > Arthropoda > Insecta > Trichoptera > Rhyacophilidae > Himalopsyche > Himalopsyche phryganea. Next base: position 1,211,933 of record JAGVSL010000035.1, on the reverse strand, counting down.
GATGTTTTTACCATGTATTATATTACCATGATAAGTGACACGAGAAGATTCAAAAATTAAGAATGTCATAAAACTGTGTTAATCTCGCTAATGTATATCTAAATGTTGTAAGTATTTCGTTTCTTTACAAAATACTGTCAAATTGTAGCAACATCATAAGTATTAAGGAATTATTGCGCTAATAAATGGTGAAAATTATTGCGGGAGAAGAACTCACCACTAGCTTTAAAAATAACTTGCGATGGGTGAAGGGGAACGTCAATATAAATAATTTAAATAAAAGTGACCCATTTGTCATAAAATTAACAGAAAAACCATTGATATTAAGACTCTTATTGTTTCTAAAATGTGTGATAATGGATTTACATAAAAAATATGTTTCATTTTTTTTTCCCAATTCTGTAACACGATTCCGGAAAAAAAACATTATTTTTACGTCTGCACATGCTACAAAATATTTTTGAAATATGAATAATCTCTTTAATTGTGTGAAGAGTAGCATGGCATGTCACGAACTGTCAAAATCCACTTTGGGTGTGTCAAAACTTCAACTCAAATTAAAAATGTCCTATGTAACAATGCATTTCAAAGAAAAAGAACCGGGCCCTATTAACAAAACCACGGAAGAAAACATTTACGAAGCCTTTTATTGTTATGGTAATTAATTATCCACACATATTGCAACATAAACAATCGTCTTTAGTATAAAACAAAACAATATAACGGGCATTTTACCTAATTTCCCTTTGGAAATGTAATATCTATACCAGTGATTCCAAATTTGAGAGTGGAAATTTTTTTTTGCTTTGGAAAACATGTTTCAATAAAAAATGATTCAAAATGCTAAGTTTGCATTTTGTTTATATATTCTAATAAAGTTTCTTTACCAACATAAAATTAATGATTATACAAAAAAACTTAGCCGCATTTCACGCCCCAATTGATCGTGCTCAATAGTTGATTGAAAAACAACATGATTACTTAAACATATATATATATAATTATATATATAATGTTTTATTACGCCGTATTATAAGAAAGAAAGACTTACTTTGAATATTAAAAGTATTTTTGCAAACCTTTAGTATTTATTTTATTTTTATATTGAATAAAGTTATATTCAAATCTCATTCTTTTTATGTGAAAAACTAGCTTGAATTAAGAGTTGAAAATATTTTTTAAGGTTTATTTGTCTCTCAAACAGTACAATCAATCAAAAAATTTTATTCGATTTATTCAGTCAGTTTTGTCGAAAACAAAGAGTTATTTATTAATCTGAATTAGTGATGATACATTACAGTTTTATTTTACAATTATGATGGTTTTATCCATTTTTTGCGACACACCTTAATGGAACTTGAGAATTGCTAGTTCAAAATATGTTTACCTTAAATACTTGACCTAAAAACGAAATGTTTCAAATTTATGTGTAAACGAGGAACATTATTAAAATCGCGCTTTATTTAAAATGATTCGATAAATTTGTTAAATAAAGGTACGACATTAAGCAATAAAGAAACAATGTTTATCAGAATTGCTTTTTCTCAATCTTCTCATATTATACTCATTAAAGTAGAAAAATTTGTTTTAATTCACCCACTAATATTTTTTGTCTAACAAAACTAAACTTACAAAGGCAAATTATCCAACTACATACCATAAATTAATATTCACTTTTAATAATGATATCTTTTTATGCCTAATAGAGTAAAAAAAAATTGTTTCAAACGGTATATTTATTATTATATTATAGCTAAGCACAACAAAATTTTGAAAGTACTTAAGTTATATTATCAAATTTTTTTCATCAAATTTGGTTACTGTTGTAACTGACCGTAGTTAGTTATATAGAAAAGCACATATTATGGATAAACAGTGTTTTTATGTTCACTTTAAAAATAAATTTTAATGTTTATTTTATTTTACTTTACCTAACCGGTCTCATTACTTACACATATTTGTACGGGCTCCATACTTTTCTCAAATATAATAGTATTAGTGTCTCATAAAGTCTTTTCTCTAGACTGTGAGTTACGTGAACCAAAAGAAAGAATATAACAAGAACATTACTTCAATAAGCCTCTATAAAAAGCTAAAAGGTAATAAGACGATGTCATGAGAGTTGTCTTAAACATATTGTTTTTTTAACAGCCTATTTTTCAAATTGAGTGAAGTAGGATATATAAAAACAAATACGTAATTTCGTGAATATCGATTAAAAAAATAGATTAATCATAATATAAATTATAATAAATTTACATCTAAATCTATATCATGTCTAATATTTTTGTTGGTTTATCTTTTGGTACTTCAATATGTTTCGAAGTTCAATTATTCGTATTAAATTTAACGATTGTTGGCACTTGTAAATGCATAAATGGTAAATGTCTTAATGCCACGTTGTATGCTTTATAGTATTACGGTTTTTTTTTAAAATTCAATTTGACGCTGATGATAATAACTATTTCATATGATACGTAATATAAAGGTGAGTCGTTCATTGTGAGAGCAACTTCCTTTAAACGTATTTGCGCACTATAAACCTATGTTCCAAAGTAGTAACAAAAAAGCACATGGGTAAAGTGTCCTATTTTAAATTGACTTCCTTCAAAACGAGGTCCCCAGATGTCTTTTAGGGGGCCCTTTTTACTTCGGATTGACCCTCTCAGAAGGACACTAGCAGGATGTTATTTGAACCAACTCCGGAGAAACGAGCGACGTATCACTTTTATATATCTGAATACATTTAGGTACACTTAACAGTTTCATTATATGGTTTCAATGAAAAAATAATGATGAAGACTTTACACGAACGTACAAAAAACATACTTGAGTTTATTATCCTTGTAAATGACTTCAAATACACTCTAATTTTTGCCATGCAAAATATTATGCGAGCGCAAATATTATCACAATCGGCGCTATAAGCCATTGTGGTTCTTCATCGCCTCCAAAAAGCACCTTAAATCTCTCTCCTCCTCTCGAAGTAATATGTGGCTACATTTATAATCTGCGCAATCCAATTATCCAAGTTAAGGCACGCTGGCCCTTTGTCTGTTTTTCGGTTAACTGCTTTGAAGCATCTTTAGTGATTGGAAATTCTTCTATATTGGACACATAGTCTGCCCAGCGCTGATGTCCCATTTTGATAAATAATATTAAATATTTGACATATAGAGATGGTCACTGTATGATGAGTTAATAGAATTTCCGCTATAACTATATTTAGATTTTGGAAAAAAAAATATTTATCATTGATCAAAAATAACTACACATAACATTTGCAAAATTGTGTTTTCGATAATCTACATCGGAATATGCTTTCTATCCGCTGTGTAATAAACGTTAAGTTTTCAAAAAATAGATTTGAAGTTTTGATTAGCTTGTTTCGAAGTGAAAAAATGGTTTATTGGAAATTATTATGACAATCTTTTTTAATACGATAAAGTATTTCAATATAAAATTCCATCAAATTTACAGATTAAAAAATTAACAATTTTATTCATAATTTGATGAATAGAATACGTATTTCTTAAGAAAAATCAGAATATAGTAAATAAAACCATTTTTAAAAGTTTTATTTCTGTTTCTCAGTTTGTGATGCTGTAGAAGGCATTGTACCCGTAATTTCAACAATTGAGATTAAAATTAGGTAAATCTTTAAAGAAAGTGAATTCAACCAGTATTGTAAATGAAACGGAACATCGCTGATTGACTCAACAATAAATTGATATCACGAAAAAACTAAATGTTTTTATTCCAAAATAATGAAATCCCGTGAAAAGAAGTCTGGATTGTTGAAAACTCACTATGGCAACTGACAAAGAATCCAAAAGATGTATTGTAAATTATCAAATTTATCATTAACAGTTCATTTTATGGAAAATATTTCATCAAGCAATTTACTTTACTATGCATACAAATTGTGACGGAAGACAACCTTGTATGGGAAATTTTGGGAAGGACCCAAGCAAATCGCAGTTAAGATGCATACATGATGACGCCTAAGTAAGGCAAGGTCCTTTGATATCCTTTAACATAGAAGACAAAAATTTGTTCACTTTAAATAACATTGAATGTTTGTTAGGTTAAATAATTAATCACATGAGAAGTTTCTAGCAATTCATTTTTATTATACATCTTTTAATATAACATCAGTGTTATATTAGTGAATAATACTTTAAAAATCTCGTACACGATTAAAGTAAGTATTTAAAATTATTATGTTGTTCTTTGATTCTCGATTCTGTTTAATCTGATATTTTTACCCACGGATTAAAAGACGGTTTTATTAAATTTAATTGTCTCTGTTATTATAGAAATATTTAAAGCAAGTATTATAATATCAAAGACTGGTTACTCCTTGTGTTATATTTATTTTCCTCCACCTCATAAATAACTTTAACTATAAGTTAAATCTTTTCATTTTCAACACTGCTAAAATCCCACAAGTACCAAAATTTCTCAGAAAATATAATTAATGAAGCGATTATTATAAAAATCTTTTTTACGATACGTTTAAACTGACGATGGTTTTCAACAAAAATTTAAAATACACAGATAACCAAAAATAAAAACTTTTTACTTTTGAAAACTTTATTTTAATTTTAAGAAATTCATTAATATTAATAAAAATCTTAAGCACTTATATCATGAATAAGATTCTTTTCACTTTGACGAAAACCAAGATACTATCAATTCTATAAATATCAAAGTAGTACTTCTTTTAATCTCTCTGTCTAGCCAAAGAAGTAATAAATTTTGTCTTCGATTATTTCGTTTTGAAAATAGCCAACGGAAAAACTTCGTCTTAAAATAGAAGTTTCATTATTTTGCTCACAAAGTATATATCTGAGCACACAACATCACTGTGTTCGGTGATCGGAAGGGTATTCTCGGCATCCGAAAAATGAAAAGCTGTTATCCAGTGGGCCGCAAGTGTATGATCGCTCATGGATTCCGTGACATGAATATTTCAGTGGAAACAACCTTCACTTTTGCTCTCCTTTGACATGCTGGTCCTTCAATGAAATGTAAGGTTTATACTTATCTGTTTAGTTCGCGCCAAAATACTGCCCCTGTAAGGTTTTTGTCGTTGTGTAGTGTATATCCAGTGGATAAAATAGTAATCTAATGGATTACTCAAGTCCATTTTTTTGCTCATAAATAACTTTTTGAGTCGTGTTTGAAAGAGTAAGGCTTGGTCATTGCGATGATTGCAAAAAATATTAATGTAACGTCAGCATGACAGAAAAAAACTCCACATAAAATGTATTATCATTTAGATCATTATTGCTCTTGATAACCTAGTCATTAATATTATATATATATATATATATATATATATATATGTTACACCGAATGTGTGAAATTATTTATTTCACGAAAAGTGAAAAATTTTACATAAATCATGAAATAAACGAGCCTATGGCCTCATTCAAGAATTTGGCAAATTATCTGCCGAGTACGTGAATTCCGCACGAATTTTTCTGTTTATTTCACCGATTGATCATAGATAGTAGCGCCATAGCGCCCAAGTGGTGTTTTTCGCAATTAATTGTTATACTTTATAAAATAGTAGTAGCGTTCCGGTGGTGCATTCTGCAACTAAACCAAATGTCAAATAAAAATATATCAATCAATACATAACTAGGTACAATGACGTTCATTTCCATTTACCAAGCCCAAAATATCTAGAACTATAATATTATAAACGTACGAATTTTATTAATTATTTTCGCGGATTGCATCCTGTGAGGGTATCAAATTTAGCTTGATTTATTAAGGTTACTATTAAGATGCCGAAATATGTATACATATATATATATATATTTTACTCTAAATTATTTACAATAAATGATTTAATAACCCGTTTACATAATCATTTAAATTTATTTTTTTAAATCAAGAAAACTTTAAGCAATTAATTAAATATAATTTAAGACATCGACTGAGGGTGCTTGGTGGAATTTCAATATTAAATTTGAATTACTGAGATTTTGTACACTTTCATGTATTTTGTCACTAACGACCTGGGTTTCACCTTTCGGCATCTTCAGGCGTGCTCGGCTCGTGCGTTCAGGTGCGCTCTAATGCCTGAAGAAGCCGAAAAGCGAAACCCGGGTCGTTAGTGACGAAATACATGGAAGTGTACAAAGTCTCAACAATTCAAATTCATTAAATGTCTTGGTATTCCAAAACAAAAAAAAATGCTTTCAGTTTTTTTTATTTTTATAATATTTGTTTATATACTATGTATTTGTATTACCAGCTGCGTAAACTTTTTTTTCATAACAAACTTTTCTTAAAAAATAAATACATACTTCAAAATAAATAAATAAATCACAAACTGCTTGTAAGAATATTGTTTGAAAATTAAGTTTTTTTTTTTTTTTGAAAAGTGTGTATTATTTAATGAATAATTTTGCTTATATGTCTATCGCAGGTATTTATTTCTGTAAGGATTAGTTTTGCGTTATAGCTTACTTGCTTTAAACTTCTTTGCTGAGAGTGTGGGAATGTGTAGGATAGTAAATAAATGTTTACATTTACATGTTTTTTCACATTTCATCATATTATAACCATTACGTCATATTCAAATAAAATAGAGATGTCAAGCTATTACCAAATAAAAGATAATGTTCTCGTGACCCAATTTTTATTTTAATCACAAAATGCCCAAACAACACTGAATTGAATTTTGATTCTAAAACGCTTAGATTGTCTTTTTTAATTTTGTTTTCCGAAACTAAAAAAAACATGCAGGATTTCGCCATTTCCTAAACTTTATATTTTATGTGAAATTAAATTGTGCACTGTGAAACATTGCTTGACAAACTTACCCAAATTATTTAATACGTGATTAAAACGGCGTCCCTCAAATTTATCGTTTAAACAAAAAATCAAATTGCTGCAATAGAATTATGATCACATATGATGCGTTTGATGATAGTCGGTTAGTAAAATCTGCCGTTCTGTTATTTACAAACTAGGTAATCGAAACATCAAAAACACGCCTTCAAATTCAGCTGCATTTATGAGATGAGGTGAAATAAAATAAAAAGGGCTCTTTGTTGTAAACATCACAGGAAATTTGACAGAGACCCAACGTATTGGAATGTATGAATCGTGTTTTATGTATATTGCTCGAAAATTTCGCATCATTTTATTTTTTATTAACGTACAAATTGTATAGATATTTACATTTGCTTCTAATGAATACCTACAAAGGTATTTTTCATTAAATGAAAGTATTTTATTATAATGTAAGATATTTTTATATTTATTATCTAGCTTACTGTCAATATATATTTTATTTTAGTTATTTTAATAATTTTCGTATGTTTGTAATTGATTTATGAATTCGATTCAAAATGCTTGGAGATCTGTGACACCTCGTACCTTTCCATCCATTCTTCTTAATCTTTCTCTTCTGTACAAGACAGTTGAGCGAATGCCTTATAAATTGATTATCTTTGAATTTCTGAGACTTACTAAATTAAGCTATATGAATAGTATCCTTGAATATGTCTTGGAAGACCGCTTCTTTTCAGTAATAAAGCATTTACATTTGTTTCAATAGTTTAGTAAACATGGTATTTATAAAAAATATAAATAAGTTTTGACAAATTAATGATAAAAAAGATAAATAGAAAAAGCAAACGATCATTAGAAACAGTGAAAGGCAGCGTATGGAATAGTAACATTATTTACATAAAATATCCAATTATTTAAATATCTCCCGTTGAAACGGTATTTTTTTAGGAGTCAATAAACTATGATAATTTGTTTTTAGTTGCAATAAACGAAAAAAAATAAGTGATCAAAGAATTAAAATATTATAAGTACAAATGATAATGGAGTGACAGTGTGGTAGTTTTTGGATGAAAAAAATGGAGACAGGAGTCAGAGCTCACTGAAATTTATACTGCCTTCGGCAAAATGACATCTCACAACAATAAACATTCTATATTGCGTTTTGCCTTTGCCGCAAATGTAATAAAATGTGAGAAATGTCACTTCGTAAATAAATATTCGGTTGGAGAAATTTTACTGTTACTTTATCACACGAGGCGCTTTTACAAGTAAACTGGGGATAAATAGCTTTTAACAGATAACAGTTTTGTCATATTATTACTTTGGAAGTATAATAAGGCAGTCATATAATTTATAATGTGATAAAAGTTATTTTTTTCAAAAATGTTACAAGTTTTTACGTTATTTAAATACCTAATAACTGATACGAAAATGAGCCAAAACAGCAATAGTAGCATATTAATAATTTTTGTAAATATTTTATAACTGTAAAGACACCTATGCTTACATAATAAACGCCACGTCTCTATCAAAAATAAAAACACAACCATGAGAGCGTATGAACCAATTTATTTTTCAGAAAAAAGTTTTTCCAATAACTCAAAGGTTAATTTTCATAATAATCTAATAACGAAAAAATCACATCCATCATTTTTCTATAGTAAAAATATTTAGCGTATTTGTGTGATATCGCATTTAGCACTTCGTTATTTATGCTTCACAAACTAAGGGACAGATTCTCACTGTGTGAGGAAATTGTGAAAAAGCCGTGTAGTTTATTTTGACGCCACGGGCGGCAGATGGTTAAGGGGATCCGTTGACTTTATTATTTTGAGTAGGTTACATGAAGTGTTTATGATGGAAATATATAACCGGGAAATAATACCCCATACACGAGCCTCTATGTGGATAAACTATCGTCTTGACCTGTGATGTTAACGGTTCACAGGTTAGGAAGATTGTGTTGACAATTATTTTTCGAATATATTTTATAGTCAGATAAAATAACCATAATACCAACTTGTATTTTTTATTTTAATACCAAGCTGCCGTGTTAACCTCTACCCCAAATAGAAAGTACGAGAAATCGGACTTGATATGTCTGTACCACCTCTTTGCTATATAGTAGAGATTACACTATTTTCGTTCCAAATGTGGGGCCTAAATCCCAACAAGTTCAATACAACATTAAGATTTTTCAATTTTAATTTCGAGATCTCAGACATGGTGCCTGTGATTTCATTTTTCTTCGAGTTGATCACGAGTGAAAAAAAAAATCTTATTGGGTTTAACCATCTGATTTACAATTTAAAAGTATTTATACACGCATCGCTAATTGTAAACTGTAATGCCAATGTTCTTTGTTATCTATATTTAAATAAATATTGTTTGACAGTAGCTTGTTTCAATTCATTCGCTTAACCTCTCTTTTTGGATAGCGTAAGAATCGATGAATGGGGTTAGGAAGATACGAATCTACTACGCCCTTTTTACTAATTTTTAGGATCGTTTAGTAAGTGGGTGGGAAAGGCATGTGTACATTACACGCATTAATGCCGTTGGACATAAATAATTAAAATAACTGGATATAAAAAACCCCATAAATTAATTTAAAACATCACATATGGAAAAAGTCATTCAGAGAGTTTGGGATGAACGAACACTCGGCTACAAAACCAGAAATAAACAAACAAAATAAATCACTTTTTAGGTGTTAACTGTCAATTCTTGGAAGATATTCATTATATTTTAAAAAATAAAACACAATTCATTTGGACTACTTCCACATATTTATAATTAACAGTTGATAATGCTCGTGATGAGCAAAACCGGTCCTGATCATTATAAATATGTGGAAGTAGTACAAATGAATTGTGTTTTATTTAAAAAAAAAAGTAGATATTTGTGACTGCACAAATGAAGCATGATTTGACTTGCGACTTAAATAGATCTGAAGTGAAAAATCGATTTCTTGAATTCTGAGTATTTTTATTCTTTTGTAAAAGTGAGTAACCACAGAGAAATAAAATTTTAAACTGTTCATCAATCAAACAATTATTAAATTTGAGAAGAACGCAAGACAAAAGCAACGGAGTCTTGGAAGCTCAAGAGCAACGACCACTCGCCTATAAAATAGAATAATTTAACTTTGTATTCTGCTTTTGAATGTTTAATCATACGAAATTCATCGTTTTTCAGTGTATACCTGTAAAAGTCTGAAAATTCATAATTTTAATGATTTAATTTCCATGATTATTTTTAGTGAACACCAACTTTGACCATTATAAAGCAAACTAATAATATCGCGTGATCAATATACTCTTCATTCAATTGATCATTCCACTTTCATTATTTTTAACACTATAACTTTTTTTCAACGATGTGTTTTGATGGTATGTTTCAGAAATTTTGAACGAATTATTTGGTCTACTGAATTAAAATTATTTTTATTTAGTCAACGAATAGTAAACTTTACAATGATATTTACATTTTTTTTCCGAATTATGTATACCGATGTGGAGTATATGGATAATGTCTCGGCTTATTGATGTAACCCTCAAAATATAAATTGTTCAGGAGAGAGTAAAAACTGTTTTAAAAAAAAATATATGCTGAGTTGCGTTATGAATCTTTGAAATGCACTTCTGTTAATTCTCATGTTTTCAGATACGAGATTATCTGCAGGGAGTGTCAATATAATAGTGGCTTACATCAAGTGACCGTGCCAGAATTTTTAAACCTAAAACCAATGTAAAATGATGTTTCCCTTCCAAAAAAGGGTTCCATTTAATTTTATAGTTTCAATCGAGACCTGTTCTTTCGTTTTTAAAATGAGATCCAATCGTTAACTCATTTTCGTATTTTTTGAGGTTTACATCAATTGACCAAACCCCCGTCGATATATACCCTAATTGAAGTATCTTAACAAAAATTATTCTACGAAAACCTTTCTTTGCTCAGTTGCTCAACCTTTTTCTTATGAAGAGAGTTGGGGTAGAAGGATCTGGTTGGGACAAGACTAGTGGTTAGCTAATCGCACTCGTTACACCTTGTTTTTTAAAATTATTTGTAGGTGGGAAGAAAATTTTAGACAATAGAAACATCCGTACATCCTCTAAATCAATTGAAAAAACATTTTATGAAACAGTGCGAATTGGGATTCGACCCCGTAAGCACCGTAACCTAAGCCAACGAAGTTGACCACTACACCAAAGACCCGGTGTTTCATTGTTTCCGTATGTAAATCCAATTTTTAAAATGTTTGCCACTTATGAATTTGATCACGCAGCGCATTCAATAATCATTGACATAGCGAAGTGAAAGTGATTGTATCAGTTGAATTATAGCTATTTGACCAAGCATTCGTTATTCTTCTAACGTCTCCTTCATCTTCCACTACTGCTGTCCCAGTCTGTGGTTTGCAATTGTGTAAAAAACTTTGTATGCAGTTATTTATTTTGTGACCGGGATAGTCTTATTAGAAATTGTCCCAAACTTGGCAATTTGCACATTATGTGGAAGAAAGCCAAATTCTTTAACTAAAGATACATCTTTCGTAAAATTAGGTTTACTCATTTTCCGTATGATTTGTATTCAATGTCTTTTATTATGTCAAACTAGTGAGTACCCGGTATGCGTTGAAATGCCACTTAAAGAAAGAAAGTGTGTTTTGATTCTGTTTATTGAAGTGCTTTTGGACATACAAGATTTTTTGTATTTTTTTTTTGGTGCGTACACGAATAAATCAGAATATTTTCCGAGATGTTGCTATTCGTACGAATTTGATTCTTCATTTAAGATTTTTATAGGTTTTAGATATATCTGGATTGTGAGATTGATTTTATATATAATAAGACTATAAATAATATTTTTATAAATAGTAAGTTAAAAATTAAAACGTTCAGAGTCGGACTCGGGCTGGGCCGGGCGTAATTGTGCCCATGTTCTTTGCGCAAGTGCAAACAACAGCTTGGCAAAGTTTTATCGAAATCGGGTGAACGGTATGACAGTGCTTAAGATACGAACAAACCCACATTGATATTTATATATTTGATTAGCCACCTAGTCGACGAAGACGATCTTCCGATGGATCGGATCGATTTGAAAAGCTCTACAATTTCTGCATGGACGAAATGACACATCTTCAGTACCTTGCTTTATAGCACCAAATTTACAAGTGCGTCTAACATGTACTCAATAAGACAATGGTCGCCAACCTTTCGGACCTTACGGACCATTGAGATCACAATTTTGAATCTTGCGGACCACTAACAACAATTTGAATTGTTGAGATTTTGTACATTTCCATATATTTTGTCACTAACGACCCGGGTTTCACCTTTCAGCATCTTCAGGCATTCGAGCACACGAGTTCACTCGAAGAATTCAAATTTGATATTGAAATTCCATTAAGCACCCTCAGTCAATGTCTTAAATTATATCTAACAAGAATTTTTCGTAAAATAACATGTCGACTGTGGAAAAGAAGAAGGTTGTAAACCACATCAAAAAACACAGTGTATAACTCACACAAAACGTATTGATACACTATATTTATACACATTTATATAATATATCAACTGTAGAAAGGCAAAAGGATATATTCCTCCGTCGTCAAAAATATTTTTTTTTCGACAATCACAATGTATACACGTTTTTGTGGGCTATGAGTGCGGGTTACGTCCTTTTTCCTTCCCACAGTCGATATGATCATAAAAGTAACATTTTTATTATGAAACGCTATTTTTATTATGAAACTCCAGTTACGTTATTGTAATAACTTTGTAGACCTTTGTAGATCACCAGAGATCCACGGACCACCGGCCGGCAGCTGCTGCATTAAGAGGCCAATCTCATAGAACTTGGCAGTGATACAACCATGTCTAGTAATGGATTGCTTTGTACATTGATTTCTGTCAGGTGTGGCTGCTCGAATATTATTAGTCACTGAGAACAAGTAGTGTACTTGCGTAAACCTGTAAACCTATAAATGGGCAATTGAATTCGCGCATTTATAGGTTTACGAATAAAATGTGGAAAGACTGAACAAATCTTCATTCAGCAACGAAAACGACTAATTTTGAATACAAAATTAATTTGTATCGTTAAAACATTTCGAACCACACTGCTCAGCTAACGAGTAAGCATAAAAGGATAAGGAAATAATGCGAACAATACAAACATAATTTTTGTGTATTATATTGATTTATCATCAAGTTCTAATAAGCAAACGGGAGGTATCAAATTATTATTTTTAGCTTTCCACATTCCGATGATTGATTTTCAATTTACTCAAACCGCCGTTTTATGGAATAAAATTGAAATTGGCACCCGCTCTGATAAGCTCAATAAATTACGCCTCAGACAGGTTGAGCGATAAATTATGTTCAACACTAAGAAACACATGAAAATTAAAACGAGTCTATAAAAACAAAGTCAAGCGAATATATATGATAAAAGAACGTTAATTTCATATCGTTAACCCATGTACGAGCTTCGATTAGGAAGGTCCTTGGTACTCTTCAGTACGACAAGGTACCTGTCATATAAATATAACTTGACTTTTCCATCTAGCAGGAAATTAACCATTTGTATTTTCTTAATTTACAGTGACATCCTGTTTTTCACATTCATCCTTTTCATTATAATCTATCATAATATTTCTTAATGTTAAGTGACATGCTTTTATTCCTTGTCAAAACATCTTTATCTTATGGCAGCTTTTTTCATAGAATTATAATATATTAGGATAAAATAACAAGTATTTAGTTTACATCGTCAGAACTATAGTTCTGACTTTGGCGTAAAGCCAAAATAGCTATCGACTACCTAATGAAAATGTTGTAGAACTAAATACTTTGTTATTTTATCCTGTTATTATGGAGTTCTACCAAGTAAATGCCAATTGAATTAATAAATAATAATATACCCTGTGCATTAGTATTCAAGAATAATGGGTGCCTCCAATATTAATAAGTTTTATTAGTTTTTGTACAATTTGTGATGTATCGTAATGGCCGCCTGTAAAGCAATCAAAAATTATTATGATGATATATTTATATTACAATCTTCGTGGAACAGAAAAATTTACTATTTTTGTCCTTTCATAATGGAATTTCTTCAATCAAAATACCATTCAATCAATAAATTTTAAGGTTTTGATGAAACAATACCGTTTTTTTTTTACACAATATAATATATTTGCTGTTCTGGAAGAAAACGCTATATCGAAAAAATTACGTATTGAGTTAGTTATACCAAAATGTTCCTTATTTTAAACTCTACCGTATGTAAGAAAAACTTATTTTTATAAATTACGCTTGTACTTAAAAACAGCTTTGTACAAAAATACAAAATGGAAAACGTATAGGATTTCAAACATTTGACAGACTTCAAATTACAATTACTCAAAACTAGTATTTTTCAGTTAGTGTCTTCTTCCAGAACAACGACGATATTTTTTTATATTAACCTTACTAAAAAATAATCATGGATCACCAATGAACATTTAAAATAAGTTTTTATTAAATAAATTGTCATTTGAAATTAGTTAGATAGACTATGAATGATGTGAAGCAGATGCACTCTTCTTATTAAACTATGGTTTATTGACGAATTGCTTATTTTAAATTTGCTTCTTTTTAATAATAATGAATGATGTCTTGTTTATTTTTAATCATTTTAGCTAAAAACATTCCAAAACAAATGATTTAAGGTAACGATGAAACGAAAACTTTTCCATTTAAGAAACAATTTATATGCTACATAAAAAATCAATCAGCTCATTTCATGTTGCAGTACTACTTCAACAAAACAACTGAAATGTTATACAATTATGACAGTATGCCTTGATCAAAAAAAATCATCGGTCAGTTACTAAACAAATAAAAAATATTCTAGAGTTTATATTCAAAACGTGAGTAAAATTGATGCTGTTAAGCGGGTATTTGTTTAATGGATAACCAGATATCAAGGTACGGCGTTCGTATATTTCGGATTAGTCTTTATTTGTTTGCATTATCCAAATTTGCCAGTCACTCGTGAACTGTCTATTGTAGATGAAAAAATAGGCATCGAAAAAATTATTTTTATTAATGACGTTACACGAATTCATACGAAATGTTTTTTCAGGATTATATATTGTTTTTTTACTAGGCATAATTCCGTTCGAAGAGATTGTGTGTAGTATTATATTAAGTAAGTTTTGTATAGTAAATAGAATCTTTAACGACTTAAGTTGCCTTTTAAATATCATTGATAACATATTCAAATTTTCAATGTTGTTATTTTATGTTCATTTATGGTGCGTTACAGATTGACTTTACGTATATTTAGATTTTGCTATTAACACTGGATTTTATTTTAATTGTTACCAAATACTATAAGAAAAGATAAAGCGTGACCGATCAATTAAAACAACTCTTAATGTGACCATTACATTATAATATAAGTAAAAGTTAACAAAAAACAATTTCATCGGAAAGTTTACAGTATTGATGAAATAATTTTCCTCAAAATAGAATTGGTCTATATATTATGTTGTACAGACACAGCAAAATTGCCTTTTTTATTGCGTTTCTTTACGAAGTTCAACAATGTTTTACACACTTGCAAGAATACAAATGTTTATACAATTGTTTGCAATCGAAACAAGATTTAGCTTGTGAGATTTAACATAATTGAATGTCAAAAACGCCGCATAGTGTGTATTGACAATATTGGATGCTTGATAAATGTATATTAATTTTTTTTATTTTTATGATGTTATCTGTAGAATAAAATACATTTCAAAATATTTGACGTTGCAGTAAAGCCATTGATAGAATATGTTCGAATTGATTATTTTATATATGGCATAATTGTATGTATTATATTTATAATATTATATGCCCGTGTTATGCGATATTTTTTTAAATTTTTATTGTCTTATGAAACGCGTTATTGAGTTTTAAGATATAAAGAAGGTAATACAAAGCCCTTGTTTTAATTCAAATAAGAGATGAAGGTTTGAGCCAAATGTTATATTATACTGTTTTTAAAACATTTGAAAGTGATCATTTTAATGCTGCTTAAAAAACGTTTTACTGCTTCTGAGATAGAGTTTATGGAGCAATCTCTCATTAAAGGTGCTGGTCGTGTTATGTAATAGAGACTATTACAAATTCTAGGAAAAGATGTTATTTTTGGTACAAGAAAGTTCTATGTCAATTATTTAATGAGCGTAAAATCGGTGTTCCAAGCCGTAATAAATAAGTCAAACACAACGCTTACTTCACTTTGAAAGAAGACACTGAATAGAAAAAGAACGTAAAAAAATCTGACAAATTTCCCGAACCAACTGAAAAACGGAGCTTTAATAAAAAAAAGAGGCGCTACATTTTCCATCTAAACGTTATCGGGAATCACCTTCCCACGTACTCTAACATCGAGTTAGAGTTACACCGTTTACACAATGTAATGTACATCATTTTACACAGATGACAGTGTATGTTGCACGCCTGTGTATTGCAAACCATAAAAACATTTATCACAGGGCTGTGTGTCACACACGTGGACACGAGCTACGTACATAGTTCGCGGTTTCAACACGTTAAAAACTTTTTAGTGGCGCCACATTCGCCATGAAGTATGTAATGACGTCAGCGCTGTGTTTGTACCGGAAAAACACACCTGCTTCGCTAAGAGCAGTTTGTTATCTTTTAATTATGAATTTGTCATTTTATTCAGAAACACCCAGTTTTCGGTTGATTTATTGCAGAAATTGTGTGTTTGCGACATCCCGACTGCTGGGATTTAGAAGATTGTCACAATTATTCTAGGTAACTTATATTATCTTTTGTTTATATCATCAAATAAACATAAATCAAACTAAATCTTAATATTGTTGCTGTAATAGAGAAAGCCTACAAAATATAAAATACAAAATTATACGAAAAGCTCGTTTTAAGATTATTTGGTAAATTACAGTTTCATTTGAAAGGTGTCTCTGAACAGTAAGTAACATTCTATGCATAAAAATGAAAAAAATGAATAAAGCTTAATTCAAAATATTATAATATGTTCAAGGTTGGCTTCGCTCAGCATTTAGCGTTAAGAATTTTCGACTGTTCGAATTGGTTCAAGTATCGCTGAAATTGAGCATTTTTAAATTTTTAGCATTTGGTAAGCACTGCACTTAAATACAAGTGGCTGATTAAATCGTCAGATATGTCTGTCAAGCCTTGAGAGTTGTGTTCTTCTGTATTTAAATAAGTTTAATAAACATTGCCTATTATTTCAGATAAAAATAAGACGAAGAGGTTTGCGCTTATTAATATATGATACACTACCTAAATTATATTCTTAAGATTTCAATAAAAATAATGACATTCAATTATTGTTTGATGTGACCCTTAAAACCCTCTATAGAGTAAATTATTTTTTTCGAAATCAACTGCGAACTATATTATTTCGAATTATATATTGTGTCAAATTTGGATTATTGAGATTTAGTCAGTCGAGTCAGTTCGAGACCATGCGTGTGCTCGAATGCCTGAATATGCCGAAAGGCGAAACCTGGGTCGTTAGTGACAAAATACATGGAAGTGTACAAAATCTCAATAATCCAAATTTGATATTGAAATTCCATCAAGCACCCTCAGTCGATGTCTTAAGTTATATATATTGTGTATTGAAATTATTATTTTGAAATAAAAATAAAAAATAATTGGTAAAATTTGTCACAAAGGTGGTTTATTTTTTGATAAAAATACTGTAAATCGATAAATAAATGTACATTGAATAATAACATAAATAGCTTTTCTTTCAGCACACAGCATATCTATTAATAATATAATTTGCAAAATCAAATGTTATACAAAAATCCTGTTCCAACTCTGGCCGCGAATACGCAATGGTCAATTTATCAA
Organism: Himalopsyche phryganea; assembly: GCA_022494535.1. Lineage (NCBI taxonomy): Eukaryota > Metazoa > Arthropoda > Insecta > Trichoptera > Rhyacophilidae > Himalopsyche > Himalopsyche phryganea. Next base: position 1,194,210 of record JAGVSL010000035.1, on the reverse strand, counting down.
CCACTCACTTATAATAATTGTTTGTGAGTGATTGGTACACACTTCAAATTAAATGATCGATAAATACTCTAACGAACTTTATCGATATAGTTTTTAGGTATTAAGGTTGACGTTTCTATGGAGACAGTATGAATTATAACCTTTAAAGGAGGTGGTCGATATATCGACCGCTTTCGCGTTTTGCCCTATAAAGGGTTAATATTAACATTTATATTGATTATAAATATTTCTCAATTTTATTTAAATAAGCACATGTAAATTATTGAAACCTTATTTCATAAAATTCAAACAAAATTAGTTTCATGAAAGCATTTACTTTCTTGTGGATCTTACGTAAACGTATTTGTACTGCAGTTCTTTTGAAAACATTTTTTATTATAAGTGGAATAGATAGTGAATCAGCTGTTGTAGATTTTTAAAAGGATTCTGCATCCGAACATTTTAGATGCGCTCCATGCACAGATTACTACCCTAATGGTTTTATTGTGAAAATCTTTAATGTCCGAATGCGGAGTTTTCAGTCAGAAATATTTTTGTTCTGCCCCTAATCCAGTCCCCTTTACAAAAGTGTTGGAGAAAATAAATGATTGCAAATAGCAATGGTGTTCACTAAAAGCCCGAGAAAATACTTAAAACAGTTAATATATCTTCGGATTGAAGAAACTCTTGCGATTTTCAATAAATGTAGGAAATAAAGCAGAAAGACATTATTTTTAGTAGATATCATTTTCATAATCATACTTGATCCATTCTGAGAAGAAAGAATCTTAAATATTTTCAATATTTTTATTGGTAAAAATAATTCTCGATCAGATAAATCGATCTCTACAAATCGTTCTTAAAACAAAATATTTTTTTCTAGTATTTCACTTGTAAAGTATTTATTTACTTAAGATGTCAGCTTCGTGACGCAGTTTGTAACGTCGTTGGTTACGGTTACGGATGTATCGGGTTCAAGTCCCGGTGCGGACAATTTCATACAATTGATCTTTCAATCGATTTATGGATTCGGCTTGTAGTCGTGAATGTTTTTAATACCTAAAAACTCCCTCCCACCTATCTTCAAAAACGGGATGTAGCGAGAGCGATTAGCTAACCTTATTCTTCTATCCCTACCCTCTTTGAAAAAGAGAGGTTGAGCAACTCAGTAACAAACAGTTCTCATAGAAAACTTCTGCTAAGATACATCCATTAGGAGGTCATGCTCCACATTGGGAGCGGAAATAGAAAAAAAAAGATTTTTTATCTACCTTAATTAAAATCGAAAAGTAAACTACTGTTCGTAGCCACTTTTTAAAAGCTCTAGAATTTTCACACAATTACTTACTTCTTACTCGATTGCGCGGTCAAAAGTTTGAATCATGATATGGATTGTTATAATTGCCTGTGTCCTAATTACACCTGTCTATTCTCTCTAAATCTTTAAACTAGATTTTTAAAAAAAACACCAATATTTTATTATTTTAACATCTGTCATAAAATTTTGTCGCTTTCTCGCGTATTCCAAAATATTCGTACACTTGCTGACCGTTAAACAATCAGGATAGTTGGTCAAGTAATTTTATTTTAATAACTGCTTCAAATTATAAAACAAATTAATTAGCAATCTATTTTGTAGGCATGCGGTTATACAGCTTGGGAAATGTCCATTCGCGTATTTTTTTGTTTTAATCACAATAATTTCAATTGGCCGTCGCATAATCAGAGCTTTATGAAAAGCTAAAGTATTTTAGATTGCTGAGCCCTTTTCGCGATTACCATTCAACTAAACTTTGTTGATCACGTGACCATTCTCTCCCATTATTGTGTCAATAAATATCACTCGAGAAATAAATTAAAGCAATTTATAAACAAGACCGCTTCAAATTTGTTATTTTTACTTTTGAATTCGGCGCGAGTTTGGTTATTTCTACTTGAATACAGTTTTAATTTAGTGGCGAGAAGCAGAAGGTCAAGCATGTAACCTTTTCTTGAATGCGGCTGGAGTTCACTGAATTCAACCCTTACATATTATTATTTTATTGTACGTTATTAAATACGTTTTCAAAAAGACCGTGTAAAACCTGGTGAAATATTTATACGAAAATTTCCCATGAAGGACTTAGATACAGCTACTTCTGCGAAAATAAAAAAAATGCTACATCCAAATTATTATTAAAACTAGAATAATAAAATTTATTATATTCATAAGTACAAAGTTTATGCTTAAATAAACAAAAAATACAAATTTGATTTTAATAAGTCCTTAAGAATAAAATTCAAATTGTTGAATGCGTGCCACGATTAAACCGTATCAGAGCAGGTAGTTCGGAGCAGATGTTTCAAGTTCAGGGGGTGGTGACAGAATGACTTCTTTTCTCATGTACACTGACGTCGAATGTCTGTGCCCTAATTTAATCATCGGTGACATGTCTTTTCAGAGCATTCGCTTTAATTGCAATTTATTAAAAATCTGTGTAGTATATCGGTCACCGCTTGATTTTGCTGACTGCATTTTCAAGTGGGTTAAGAAATACATTTTTCAGTTAGCCTTGTCTATATTGCTGACAAATAATAACAAGCATAATGTTTTGTAAATCTGCAGCGTCATGCATTGCCAAGTCATACAATAAATGAAATCAATTAATTATGTTAGATATAATATATTACAAATAATTGAATAGAATTCATTATTTAAAGAAATCAACGTTGGTTGATAGATTGCAGCTGATGATTATAATATTCATTGTGGTAAGAGTGACGTGAAGCATTCTATTATGTCGAAATCCTCAACCAGAATTTCCTATTTGTGGAATAGTATGTGACCATTGTGAAATCCTATCTCGCCCAAACATTCCTGTCGCAAGGTACTGCACGTACTTCCAGCTATTAGGCCAGCACCTAATTGAGATAAAGTGGAAATTATCTATATTCTACTTCCTTTCCGAACTTAAATTGAAAGTCTCTTATATAAAATTTAATAAAACTACCCTGGCTAACATTTTTTTGTACTTAAAGTAACGATATGTGTTTAAGGAAGTGCTTTTTTAATGTTTATTTATTTAAGGGTCACTAAAATGGTGACTAGGGCTTCCGATCTCGGAATTCCGGTCAATTATTAAATACCATGATCTTGAGGTTGTCTTCATATAAATTCCTGGATTTCGGGATTCACTGTAAATGCTAATACATAATTCATATATCAAATTAAAATTTCCTGATTAACTTAAACGTGTACCTCGGTTTGTTCATGTACTGAAATTTTTGTTATACATACTTACATAATTAATATAAATTGTATGTATTATGGTCTCCCTCTCATGTTTTGTAATAGCCATTCTAAACCAATTTTAATTATAGGGCAATATTTAAAAACCGAATTGAAGGAAATATCCTCTTTTTAGATACAATCTGATAAAAAATACATTAATAATGCAATAAATAATATAAAACTATTTTGGTCATTGTGTTTTTTTTTTTATTTTTTTTTTTTTTTTTTGAAATATACAATTTAACAAATGAAATTAATCTTATAAGGTTTTAACTGTCAATTCTTGGTGGAAAGACATTATATTTAAAAAATATATGAAATTACAATTACCGACTAATCCTGGGATTCCTGGATTGAGAAATTCTGACTCCCGAAATACCGGGACCATAATAATGGTCCGGAATTGGATGCCCTAATGGTGACCCTTAAAAATGTATCGTAAAGTGCGTCCATAAACATACAAATTTAATTATGAGAGTACATTGCCATTTGATTCTTCAGGTGATTTAATTACAGGTATACCGTTATAAATATAAAATAAATAATGACATGTTTTAAGAGAACTTTCTTATCACTTAAGATAGATCAAATTAATTTAAGAAGTATCCATTCCAATGCGGAATATAGATACTATATTATAGTACACGTAGATGGTTTAGCTCATCGTGATCATCATCTTTGTCTTCTCTTGTTTTGTTTTGATTGGGCGTTTTTTTTTTGTAAAATATGACTTCCAATTGATAATATGGAAATACGACTGCTTGATTGATAGTAAGTTACGTCAGATCGATTGATAATTTATGTGTAGAGGAAGGATAGAAAGTAAAAGTATCTAAGTATTAGTGAATATTATTGATGAGGGCTTTTTTAATCTATTTAAACTCTAAGATTGCAAACAATCAAACGGTTGAAGGTTCAACAAATATTAAATGTTGTTTACACTTTTAGGGTGTTAACTGTCAATTCTTGGTGGAAAGACATTATATTTAAAAAAATAAAACACAATTTATTTGTACTACTTCCACATATTTTAATGATGAGGATGTGGAAGTACAAATACGTACAAATGAATTGTGTTTTTTTTTTTGAAATTTTATTTAATTTTTAATTTGTGTGTAAATAGGTGCTGGAGTTTTCTTTTCTTTTCAAGGTATATCCATCCACAAAGTATCACATAAAAATACTAGAAAAAGAGATTATTTTTAAAAGAAAACTAAATATATAGTATGCAAAATTATGAACTTTTCACTTTTCAAAGTGATGATATTACAAAAATCAGTTGTTGTCTTTTTCTTTATTATTCAAACATTATATTTGTTTATTTTATAAAACAATGTTTTTCATTTTATTGGCCAAGTAATTTATATTTTTTCTTTCGTTTTGTTTTGTTTATCTTTGCTCCTTAATTGGGATTAAATAAGTGATACACACTTTCCGCAGCTGAAATTTGAAAGTTTTCTTCAGTGAAATTTAAAGTGCGAGCGGAATAGAGAAGGCAGGTGGGTGGGTTGAGTTTTATTATTCATGAGCAACGAGTGAAATGTGAATTTTAAATCGCACCTTTTGTTGGCGACCGTCTTTCACGGGGAAAATTTTCGCGTTACTTTCATTTAAGCATCCACCGAAGAATAGGGCACTAAGCAGGTTAATTGAGTTGGCGAGAGAAAAGTTGCTGTAAATTGACGAAACGTATTTATTCGTCTCCAATTTGTCTTCTCTTGTTTGTTTATATTATTGTCTTTTTGTTGAGTGTTTACTTACTTTATGAATAAAAGCAAATGATGCTGGCAAAAGCAAAAGTTGGTCGGTACTTTTTGCATTTTTAATTGAAATCTTGACATTGGTTTCACTCAACAAGTAAACTTCACCAAATAAACGATGAAATACTTTTTAGACAAGTGGTCAAAAGGCTGTAAAAATTCGGAATATAAACTTTTATATATATATTTATATATATTCAAAAGAGTAGATGTCTTGGATTAACTCTTTCCTCACCAGTCTCACTACACACCCACCTCCTCTCAAATCCTTAAAATATGATGTAGAGAGAGTTATTCTTCATTTATTTCAACTGTTCTAAGAGAAGTAGGGTGGCTGACACACCTCCAAATATCTATAAACAATTTCTGATAAGATGCTCTGTTAGAAGCTTATCTGTTATACATAAGAAGTGGACATGTAATCGTCAGATGACAGTGAAATGAAAAGCTTTACTTTTATTTTTATAACATAAATAATAGATTTTCATTCTTAATGTATTTTAAAACTCGGGTACCCAAAAGGTGGATTGTGATTGTACGACTGCTGAGTTCTTTCAAGGGAGTCGTCCACTTTTATTATTTTAAGCTAAAAAACACATTAAACTTTTTTCGAAATAATTTTAGACATCACACCAAACACCACTCTCGGGATACATTATAATGATAAGTAAGATTTCATTATTTGAAAATGATGTTCAGTGATTTAAAAATAAAATTAAATGTGTATTCTTCTTACTCAGCATTAAATTTATTTTCACAAATATATTTTTCGGTGTAGTTTGAGGTCACAGATTACTTGATTGTCATCGAAAGTGGAAGAGGTTTTATATTTTATGCACTATTTCACCAAAATTGAATGCATTCACTTGTTTTAGATTAAATTAAAAAACATTTCTTTCTTTTATGTTTTAATAGTAAATAATTCAAAGGATATAACCGGAAAATTTACGAAGTAATTTAAAGGAAATACAACTTCATAAGTAATGTTTTCAATTCGAATTCAGTTACTAAAATAATGTTTCATTCAATAAATTTTTGCAAATTTCTTTTCTCAAATATAGATATATAACATAAATTAAAGCTTGTTAAAAGAGAAATACTGCTGAAAAATCCATTTGTAAATCAGTTTGTTTTGAATAACACTGGTACTATTTTCGTACAAACGTTTTGTGTACACCTGTATATACATTGCTCCAATATAAGGCAATGTAAGATGAATTTGTAATGAAAATTATTCACGGTAAATCCTAAAATTTGGTAATGGAATTAAAATAACAAGTATTTGAAGAGGCAGAAGAACGACGTATATATATACGCAGTAATGCGGATGTTGGATTAAGAATAAGTTCCCATACAATGTTTCCGTTTGGATTAAGGTGTGTGAAGAAAGCTCGTTAAACTAAATCCACCTTGCGCAAACGTTTATTACATTTCAACTTTACTTTTGGAACAAGAATTGCACGAGGGATTGATCTATTGTGTAAAACTTTGCCACTACTCACCATTGTTACGTTTTTTCTAATTCAAACAAACTTTACATAATTAAAAGATAAGTTTAATTAACTGTTTGGATTATTGAGATTTTGTACACTTCCATGTATTTTGTCACGGGTTTTGCGAAACCCGGGTCGTTAGTGACAAAATACATGGAAGTGTACTAAATCTCAATAATCCAAATTTAATATTGAAATTCCATCAAGCACCCTCAGTCGATGTCTTAAATTATACTTAAATTAATTAAATGTTTTTAAAAGTTAATAACAAAACAAAAATTGATGGAAAAATAATGATGTATTTTTTTAAATACAAAATTTACAATTTACAACGCTTTGGTAAAATTTACTTTATTTACATTGGATTTTGTAATCGATACCAGAACAACGACACGCTTAGAATATTAAGTTATAGTATTGTTCACTGCAGTAACAGAATAAATTATTTGTTACGATAATATTTGGATTCGAATTTGAATAAATGCGGTTATTTCTTAATGTATTTGTCAAACATACATAAATTACGATTTCGCATGACTGTATATGTATAGATGTTTAATATCGTTGGTGTGAAACTGTAAAAACCTTTGTTTGTGCCTGGACTCAATTTCAAATGTATCAAGAATTTATTACAATATAAAAATACTTGATTGGTGATTATAGCCTGAAGATTAGAAAAATTGTATGTTTTATTCTCAATGTTACTACAGTAAATTATGGTTTAACTAATAATACATCATTATAAGAGTTTCCGGTCTGCTATCAAAGGGATTTTGGGCTTTCGTACGGACACTTTCATAAACTAGTATAACTGATTTTTGAATAATTGTTCAAAGACATAAATTTCTGTTATGATTTACTTCCGGAGCTTACGGAAAGCAATAAGCTAACTGATCCTTGAAAAAAATCGGTTGAATGACAGTCAGCTTTCGTAAAAATAGCTTGTTTTGGGTTGCTCCATAAGCACACTGGAAGCAAATATAGTGGAAAAACTGATTATTACAATTCTCTGAAAGGCTGGATTGCACTCTCGGACTCAACCATCAAGACACTAATCATGTTCTGTGAGACCGCCACGAGATGATTGCCGAACGAACCGAGCTGTTTGTTGTGGTCCGTCCTCATACGAGTCCAATAGGCCACTCTGACTGACTCAACCAAGGCTAACATTGAGGTATTCGATACATTTGTAACTTCATATAATGGGGATCAGTATATTCTCGATTCCCGTTGAGATTCAACGCGGAGTAGATTAAATTCTAGCGCTACGGTGGATTATCAGTATACGGATAGACACTTAATATAGCTTAAAGTAAGTGGCTGAACAAACCACATTTTCTTTTTTTCCCCTACATCTTTTCTTATCTTAGGCACAATAGTGAGTGGTTAAAAGATCCTTCCCGTACAGCTCTGCATATGGCCAAGAGCACGAGAAGTAAATTCATTTATTTTTTATCGTTATTGAGTTATGGAACACGACCTTGAAACAGCGGCTGCACACACATAACAAGTGGAGGTGGGGCAACTAGCTTATATATCCGTTGGGTATAACATCTTGCAATGGGCTCATGCATTGAATAGCAATGAATACATAAATACAAACAGCGGTTCTAATTCACCTCTCCGAAGTACAGCGAGATTTCATACCGTTGTATAATGACTAACTAAATGCTATTGAAAACTCCTTTTAAATTAAATACCATCCACATAAATGCTATGGCTTTTTGTGAAATCCCAGTAAGTATGTAACCAAAAATTTGGATGAATAAATTAACATAAATTTGAGCTCAACCTATTAAATTGTGATGCTGAAAATTAGCTTAATAAATTTTCATTAAATAAACAAATGCAATGTGCAATATAATGCTGTCAATAGATGCTTCATTTATTTCAAAAACACTCTTTGATATAAAATGATATTAATGGAATATAAATGCTTACAAATATTTTACCTTTAAATGAAACATTTACTTTCGGACAGAAGTACACGACTTTTTTTCATGTACCCCAATGTGAAGCAAATGGTCTCCTAATGGAGGTATCTTAACAGATTTTTTCTATGAGAAATCCTTGTTACTCAGTTGCTCAACCTCTCTTTTTTCGAAGAGAGTAGGGATAGAAGGATAGGGCTAGTGGTTAGCTAATCGGTCTCGCCACGCCTCGTGAGGATCGAATGGGTGGGAGGGAGTTTTTTAGACATCACACACGCTCAGACTACGAAAAGAAATCCATAAATCGATTGAAAGATCAATTTATGAAAACCTTCCACACCGGAAATTGGACCCGAGACGCCGACGATTTATACGATGAGACGATTTATAAACCGTATATATAAAATGTTTGATATATATTTAATTATATCTGATTTTTTATCTCTTTTCTTCAAATATTGTTCTATTTAGATTTTTTACAAGGAGTAGTAAGAATAGTTTTTTTAACCATGTCCGCTTCCAATGTGGAGCATATGAAATTCTAATGATGATTATCTCAACAGAATTTTTTCTACTAGAGTTGCCTGTTGCTCAGTCGCTCAACATCTCTGATTTTGAAGAGATTAAGTATAGAAAGATAGGGTGAAATTAGTGGTAAGCGTATCACTCCCGCTAATTCCCGTTTTTAGGATCGGGTGTGTGGCAGGTAATTTTTGACATCACAGACATCCATACTGTCGATCACAATTTCAAAAATATGGTAATTTATAAATTTGCCAGAATTGGGATTATAGCCAGTGAGCACCGCAACCACCGAAACCAACGACGTTTACCACTCGGCGAAGATTACCTGCGCCATTAAAATTAAAATAAATGTTTTTGTTAATAAAGTGGGTCCTCAGCTTACGTGAATTCGTACTTTTGCTATATTTATTTATGCATTTATCATTTTTGCGCCATGTTTAATACGTTTGCATAGGTAATCTAAATATGATAAGTGTTGCTAGATTGCAATTCAAAGATGCCTTTAACAATTTTAAAGACGTTTTTAACTACACTGTTTGATTTAATGAAGAATGAACTATTAAATGGAAATAAGTAACGAAGTATTAACGGACCTCTAAAACCAGAGAAACGAATACTCTGTTTCAAACACAGAGCAAGAAATTTAACAACCAATGAAATTTGAAACGAATAACATGACTATTAGTGTAGAAGTGACGAAATGTAGTATATTTCAAGAATAAACGATAATTGTCTTTCTATATATTTTTGATTGTTATACAGCCGATATGATTGTTTAAAATAAACACATTTCATACATCCTGCATAATGTTATTAGAGTTCATTGCTAGATTTTACTACTATTATTTTTGTAGTCAAGGAAATATAACAGGCGCTTTATTTAAATATTTTTTTAAAATTGAAGCATTTAATGAAAATTTTTCATTTTAGAGATATTTATTTATACCCATTAATATTATATAACATTTTGTGGCCATCATTCATGTCTTTTTTATTGCAATCATTAGCGAACAAAAATGCTTTTATATTAACAGTTCGCTTGATGTGCGTTAAATGATGCCTAACTACAAAGCTAGCAAATTGCTTATTATATTTTTTAATTATATGCTAAAACTGCGTTTGTCACAGGGCAATTTAAAGCTGCAAAGAAGATACAAATAGAAGACAAATATCACGTTATGTTTTAATTAATGAAAACGACATCTTCATTCTGGTTTCAAACTTATTAATAAGTAACATAATAATTCTTGAATTTTAATTTTCTGATCATGTATATAGATTTTTTAACCATGTCCGCTTCCACCGTGGAGCATATGGCTTCCTAATGGAGTTATCTCAACAGAAATTTTCTATTAGAACTGCTTGTTACTTAGTTACTCAATCATTCTTTCTTTCGAAGAGATTTGGGATAGAAGCATAGGGCTAGGACATTACTAGTGGTAAGCTAGTCGCTCTTGCTACGCCCCGTTTTTTGAGAATCGGATTGGTGGGAAGAAGTTTTTAGACATCACAATAATTCATGACTACGAACAGAAATCCATAAATCGATTGAAAGATAAATTTTTAAAACTGTCCGCACCGGGAATTGAACCCGATACATTCATAACCATAGCCAACGACGCTACCAGCTGTGCCACGGACGTTGACATAATTTAAATATTCTAAAATGTTTAATAAATAAATATTCAAATTATTTTTGTTATTTGATTTTAATGCATGAAATGTGTCGAATGAGAAGATATAATTTGTTATATAATCGACATAGAAGTCGAGCAAGTTCAGCATTGTCTATTATAAATCGTTATAAAACAGTATTTTTTTGAACTCACGCACGTCCATGCAAAATATATCGATATCAGCAGCAGTGTGGCTTTGAATACTGGAATAGTTCTTCGCAGTTACACCTTCATAAGACGGCGGATTCCACTTCCGCGTATAATCATCAGGAACATAAAGTTTGACAGTTTTATTTTGAGCCTATATTAGCCGAAAGAAAAATGTGGCCAAGCACGTACAATTCTCCCCGGGGATTCAAACTATAAGGCATGAGTTAAACTAAAACAAACTCAGTCGCATAAAACCACGGGAGGGGTACTATCAATACTTCCTCAAGGATCGAAGTTTTAAAGTCTTGTTCCAAGCCCTCCATAATTGGGAATAGTTAAATCTTTTGATAACTACCAATTATACAATATCAGCCTTAGTCAGTAACTTTAAAGCAAAACTTGACATTATCAATGAAGTTGCATACAAAACACTGAAATTTGATAAGTAATATAATCACATTATTTTTCAAAAAAGGGCTTTCATTATTTTTATCGTACTCGCGAAATGAAAAATAAACACAATTTTAAACGTTGTTTTGTTTTGGATGTGACCAGGTTTTTTCAGCGGCTTGAATAATACTTTCTTTTAGAAAATAAGACATTGTTGAGAAATAAAATAACTCTTTTTAGTTCATTCTTCATGGAATGAATTCTGTTGTGGATTATTAATGAAGAGGCTTCTTTTAAAAATAATACGTTATTTGCTTTTATCTAACAGAATTTGATAAAAATGTTTTTCATTTAATTATGTACTGATAACAAGCTTTTATATATTTATCATTTTTTTGTATATAATTTAACAATATTCGCGAAATCGTTAAAACACCATTAAATGCACTTATGTTTTTTTTGACTGTGCATAAGATAGGATGGTATTACAGTTCTTATTTCTCAACTACAAAGGGACGCCCATCATATATGACGGTATTGAAATTTAAATACTGACTGTCTAAGGTAGCAAGTTTTATTTTTTTATTATAATCAAAATGTATACCTACATGTGGTATGTGATAATAATAAAACGCCTACAGACCGGTCTGCGCTATCACTTATAAGAGATTCGTTTAATAGAGGCTGAAAAAGAATATCGTTTTCATATTAATATTTGTGTTTTTCTTTTGTTCCAGATTTCGTTACGAACATTAATGCTGAGAAAATGTGTTGTGAGAGAAAAAAACGCACAAATAAAACAACATTAGCAGACGCTTGATGAAAAAACTAATTCAAGGTACTACAGTTGTCGGTGAAAAAGTTGAAATTTTGTGCGATAAATGAAAATTACAAAATTGAATCGGTCTGTCCATTTTAAATTTTAAAATCGTCTCTCATTACGTCTTCCTTTCCACTTTGTCGTGTTTCCAAAGAAAGATCTTCTTTGCTTCATTCCCATTGTGTCTCGTAACACAAAAGAACATCACTCTAATGCAAGATGCGATAACAACGGAAAAAGTGTCGGATGGAATGGGAAAGAAAAGTCTTAGCGAAACGTAAAATATTAAATTTAAATTTTCGATTCCAAAGAGACCATGATAAAAGAACAATGTTTATTACTTAAAGTTCGGTAATTATTTTAAGTGTTTCTTAGTGTTTAAAATGAATATTTTGCCCCAATTTTCATTTGCCGTCGTTCTGTGCAGTCACGACTACATAAAAACGTGGTTACTTTGACAATTTATTGTAGTGTGTCGGAAAAGAGATGCCGGTTCATTCGACGCCCATTTGAGAACCGTTTCTGGATAAGCAAAAAGCTATTTGAAACATCTGACAAAGGTCGTGAGATTCGGTGCGTAAAGGTCTGGGTGAAGTGAGATACTGTGCAAAAAGTTGAGGTGTGAGTTTGAAAAAAAATAGGCTAAACCCTTTACAAAAAAGGAACATTAGCCAAAGCGTGAAGGAGGAGGCAAAACGTAAAGAGAGAAGCTCGGCGAGAAGAGAAACGAACACCTGGCCGTCGCTCTGATACGGCCGCCAAAAACGCCCGCATGATTGATTGCTTCAAAGTCTGTATTGGAAAAACAAACGCCTGCTATATACCTCGAAATGGGCCACTGTGTGTGGCAATATGTTTTATACGTCGGGAAGTCTCATGTGAGGATTGATCGAGACTTTTTTCAAGTTCTTAAAAAAGTCTAATAAAAACTTAAACGTTTACCAAAATAATACTTCTTAACTAATTGTGAAAAAGAAACAAAAAGAATTATAAGACAAACAGTGCAGAATTTTTTGTAAAATCACAGTGATAAGAGAATCGATGAAAAAAACTTGTACATTAGCGTTTTCGAAATTAATGGAACACATAAAAATATTATACAATTGTTGATTTAAAATAGATCCAGAATAAAAACTTTTGCAACAAAAATATTTCGTATGATAATCGACATTAAAAATAGTCATAAAACCAATGTTTTTAAAATTAAAATAGAAAATAATTTTATTATTATGTTTTTTTGTCTGCATACTAGTTTACGTCCTGTTATTTTATACTGTTAACAATGGAAAAGTTTGAAAGGCTTTGATTATTTACAAATAATTTGCATTTTTATAAATTTTATAAAATTCAAAGATATCTATCACGTTTGAAATTTTATTCGTTAATTTTAATTGTTTATTGACGCAAGTTTTCAAAAAGCGCTTTCATGAATATATACATAGTACCCGGTTGATTAACATTTTTCAAGTGTCACCTTCTGATTGCCGAAACAAAGTGAAATACCACGAGAAGGTTAATTACAAAGAAAGATTCGCTTATTTTATCAAAACTCCCATTGAAAACTCCAAAGTAGCTACAAGATTAAGAAAGCTTGAAAATACTCGAGCTTCGCGAAGGAAGACGAAACTTTTAAGAGAGAGTGAGACAAGAGCATCTTCTTGCTCGGTACATATCTTTCCCCACTTATTTTTTCCACTTGCTTCGTTTAATATCACTTGATCCGTGAAATAAAGTAAAGACGTTCATATCTTCGGCCATTTTTCCTTCATTGCCTACTTTGTGTGTACTTTGTGTGGTTATTTCCTTAAAAATAGTCGAGCTTTTACATTTGACTTACGACATCTTGTCACTTTCTATTACGGAAACCACTCAACTGATACTATCAATAAAATTTATTTTTAAAGCAGCACTTTCCCAAAAAAAAGCTTGTCTTTTTCATTACGAAGTTAAGTTCTGAGTTTATAGTGAAATTTAAGATTTTCCAGCAGAACTTTTAAGCTTCGGTCACCGTAAGGTTATACTATTCCAAATTTAGTCTGGAAGCTTTCGTTTCGCAAACAAGAGCAGCGGTCATATTTATCGCCGCTGTTAATACCGAAATAATTTATTTGCCTCTGGCGTTAAAAGCTCAGTTACCGTCCGCAAATTCCTTTGTCACGTTCGTTAAAACAAGTGTTCCCCATATTGCAAACATCGAAAAGCTCCCAGTCGGAGCGCTTGAAGTGCCAGCTTTATAACACCGGACACGAATCGACACTTTACGCGCGGTCACTATAACGGCACAACATGCACTGCACTCAACCATAACGCGTGTTATTAAACGACTATTAACAAGCAAAGTTTACAACACCATTAATAAAAGCAATTTTGTTTATATCCATAGAGGCTGTTTTTACATTTCTTAATATCTTATTAAAGGCACAATTAATATATTTGCATTGCTATAAAATCGTTTTATCACAAGAAATGAAAAGATCACTTACTTCGATATTTGTTTTCAATTGAAAAATATTATAATAAATATGTTCTTAATGCATGATGCAATGCTAGAGATTTGAAGCGCATGAATTACAACCGGTAAACTGTTTGTTTGTCCTAATTCATGTGTGATTTACGGTCTGTTTTGTTTTAAAGATTGTATGTAAAACAATCACGTTAACGCATTAGCATTATAGCCGTGTAAACACCGTATGAAATTACTGTCGTTTCATTTGTTGTGAATAGTAATTTACTAGCGGCGGGTATTTATATTTACCAAACGTCCATACAAAATATCGCAATAAGATTCCACTGACGTGAAATACATGGGTGTGAACACCTAAAAGGTTTCTTTTGTACTTGCCTTTCCCATTGTGATTTAATGTTGAATAATTTCTTTCATTTTTACACTGAAAATTGACCTAGATTTTTTCAAAAACTATTCTATTGTCAACATTTTCAAAAGATAATTTATACTCTAGGTATAAATAAAACCTCGTTATTGAAAACGAGTTTTTACACAAAAAGAAACAGCAATATTATACGACTTTTAGCTTATTTTTGTTAATATTCCGAAATATTATTATAATGTATTACAGTATTATTGTTATAACGGTGAAAAGAAATATTCTTAAATGATTTTGACTTCTACGAGTTGAAGAAAAGTTCTAACAAATAAAAGGCTGCAGAAAAAGTTTATTCTAAGGATAAATTTTGAACCAAACACTTTTACGCTTAAATTTCAGAATTTCTCTGAAATAGTATAATAAGTATATAATAATTAATTATCTCTGTTTTGTATCATTAAAAAATATAAGGAAAATTGATTAATCTCTTTAAAGAAAACGCATTCTTATGCGTTCTATAAAATATATAGAACTAAACTATACATGTCTGTGGCGTCTACTTTTATTTAATATAAAAACTTGATAGCAATTTGAAAAATAATCGAACTAGAAAATAAAATTTATAATTATTATATTACATTATAGGTAATCAATAACTTGTAAAATTGCAGTTGTAGTATCGAACAAATTTTATTCGTCTGTTGCGTGTAATTTGAAATAGCATAAATTTGATTTTTTAAATTTAATTTTCAATGTTGCCGTCTTCTGCCGCCAGGTGGAGCAGCGTTCGGAACAAAACGGGTTTGAATCTTTGATAGACATAATAGTTGTATTTTTATGAAAATATAGTAATACCAAAACACATTTACTCTGTGCTTATTTGTAACGTCATATGAATAGTTAAATTCGATTAAATGTTAAGGAAATATAAGGATATTGTTTTTATTTGTAAATAATCTAAGCAAATGTAGGTAGCATAATTGAAATATTATACATAGTTATTTGATTCAATTGAATTTATTTGAACTATAAATGTGCATAATAAAAAGCATTCTATAAAAAATATTCGAGTGAACTATTATAAAACTATTTCATATTTTAAGAATATTTGTAGTTTATTTTATAAAAATATAAGAGTATATCGCGGCTATGTTCTGTTATATATATAAATAATATCAATAATGTAAGTCCAAATAGTTTGCTGCATATTTAAGAAGTTGTATGTAATAATCATTATATTTATCAAACAATTCGTATTTGTAATATGTGAATTTGATTTATAAACAAAATGTAAGAGAATTTCAAGGAAACGATAATTTCTCAACGTTAAAAACTAAAAAAAAAACTAATTGCGGACATAAAATATTGATTTTAACTTAACTAAACTACTTGTTTGGGACCAAACCTCAACTTGCTGAGAAGGAATTTGATTGTTTTAAATCTAAGCTTTATTTCTTTAAATTTAAAACACTTCACAAATAATAAACTGTTCTTATATTCTAATCGGTTTCTTCCAATTTAATATACGCTGATAAATTTGTATTAAGTATACTAAAAAGTAATAAAATCTGTGCCTAAACTCCTTTCTATAAAATATCATTTAATTTTAATAAACATGTCGTTTGTAAATCTGTAAGTTTTTTTACTCATAAAATGTGTGTGAAGTTAAACAGCTAAAGCGTTAGATAGGTCGTGTATTGGGTGAAAAGTATTAACCTTAAACAGCCGTACAAAGGTAATTTTCCTTCACGAATGATTAATGAAGTATCTGGCGCACATTTGAACTGCACAGTAATTTCCTGTGAAGGGAATAACCTAGAAGCGAAAATGCATAACGGGACATTTTCGTTTATTAACAACAGCAACTCATTTCCGTATCCGTATCCATTTATCACAGAAGAGGAATATATGGCATTGCATGGCTTGGGAAACGGAACACAGGACCCGAACTCGACATTGCTGGGACTGTCTGTGAATGACAGTTTCTCTCTCAACCACACGCTTGTAGTTTTTAACACTTGGTATCCAAGTGGCTACTCACTCCTTCATATAATAATAGCGTCTTTCATCGTGACAATTCTCATGATAATGGTCGTAGTCGGTAATATGCTGGTCATAATTGCGATTGCGACAGAAAAGGCGTTGAAAAACATACAGAACTGGTTTATAGCTTCGTTGGCAGTCTCAGATTTCTTCTTGGGACTCTTGATAATGCCATTCTCGTTAGCGAATGAGCTAATGGGTTACTGGATATTTGGGTACTGGTGGTGTGAAATTTACTCCGCGATGGATGTGCTTCTGTCTACAGCCAGTATAATGAATCTATGCCTCATATCGCTGGACCGATACTGGAGCATAACTCAGGTGAGTTTATCATAATATTCCATTATATTTTATCACTAAACTAACAAACTACCGTCAAAATAATAATCCCTCCACTTGCTGGCTTATCAAATTTACAAGTGACTTCTAAATAAAATACACCTGATTCTCATTTTGCACGGTTTTTTTACATGTATACAAAATAGCACGGTCTACGAAAACTGAATAATTATCTTTTTAGAACTGATTGTTTTGCTTAAAAAGACTTAAAAAAGAAAAAAGTAAAAATAATTATCATGGTAAATAAATATATATTTTTTCTAATTAATTTGATTGAAATAAGAAACCATGTAAATTTATTATGTCATGTATATGTAATTTATAAAATATCTGTATGGACTAAGAAATATGTTCTTTAAAAATATATAACGTGTCTCTCATTTGTATTGATACTTTTATGTTTTTTCCACGTTTTTTCCGGTAATCACTGGATCGTATCCCCAATGAAAAAAATTATCTTTTCTACTTAATTACTTTAATGTACGAATGGCTATATTAAAAAAAAAACAATAGAATTGTTTTCTATCTTCTTTGATGTTACTTTATCTTTTTTGTGAAACTGAGTAATAAAATACAAATAAAATGATGAATACCAGTACAATAAAAACGACGAAAAACGTTGTTCATATTATAAAAACCAACCGGTGTCATAATATTATTGTATGTGATGTATATTAGATATTGATTAAGGAACGTAAACCTTCACTTTTAGCCTTCCTGTTTTCATGCTAAAAAAATCCTTTGGATGTCATGCTCTCACATTGCGTTACCGTGTAGATTTTGTCATATAAACGCATTTATAAAGTGCAATATGGTTTTATGTAGTATTAAGTAATTATTTTACGTCATATTCTCTGTACAACCTGAAGTACATATCAAACTATGCGACATTATCGAAAGACACAAGAATCGAAAATCTTCATAGCAAAACAAGCTCAAGACGTGTCTCAGTGTCGTTTGAAACAAAACGATTGCATGCGGTACGGTCATAAATCTCGGATCGTTACTATACTATATTAATTGTTATTATACTATATTTAATACTATACTATAATTTTGTCTTTTTCGATGGTAAATTTGACGAGGTTTTCATATTATGATTAATTATGCAAAGAAGACGTAAACTTTAATGTATTTTTAATTATATGTAGAATTATTTTATTTAAAAATAGCAAAATTTTCAATTTTTTGTAGAACGTGAGTACGGAAGGGTTAATATAAACATTTTTTTTTTAAAAGCTGATGAAACGACTGTCATTACGTGTATTATTAATGTTAAAAGATGGTCTTTTTTTAAGTTTTATTATTGTAGTATCTCAATGGAAATTTTTCATAAAAATGAAAGAAATGCTGAAAAACTTGTGTTCTTTTTTTTAACGTATGCTTTTAAGTAACAGAATTTATCTCAAGTCTTTATAATTTGATATAGTTGGACCATAAAAAAGTAAGTGCTGCAAAAAATTAAATACAGTCAAGGAAAAGCTATACTTCCGAGAATATCATATAGCCGATATAATTGTTGGCTTCGGCCCCTCAGCAATAAGCATACGTCTTTTTTGTGGAAAAAGTTTTAAATAAAGCAAGCCTGACAAATAAAATTTGAATAATTCATTCTTACAAAAGCGGACTTGCAAACTTTTCACACAAATCAAAAAGAAAAGTGAAACACTTGACGTTCGACAAAGGAGGAGAACAAAACGCTAAAAGCGCAAAAACGTCTCCAATAGGTGAAGGAAACGCTAAAATAAAGCTTTTTCACAGACACTCATATTACTGAAAAGCTTTTTCCTAGATAACTGAAATGAAATAAATGTAGTTTTTTGAACGTCCTAAGCCTACAATGTATTTTGGATCATATAAATTTCATTTACCTTTATTTAAATCAGTCGTGCAAATTTGTTTTCGTCAGTTATCTTCAAAACCATTGGTCGCATTGTTTCATCCACAGATCCAACTAAATCAACAATACATAAAACGGGATCCTCTATAAATATGTTATATTCAAATACTCAGAATAAAACAAAAATATTATTAATTTTCTTTAAAACGAGTGGAATTTCATTTATTTTAACAATCGAATGAAAACTTATGTGAATTTAATATTGTTTACTGCTAGTACTCAATGGGAAGACATTAAATCATTTACCAACTATGTAAACAACATATTCCACATTATAATTAAACAGAAAAGCTTGCTTTGTTTTTACCAATTGATATATTATTCACTATAATGAAGTGAATTTAAAGCTATTTGAGAGAATATCGTTTTAAACTGATGATAATCTATGAAATAGAAATTGACCGAGATATTTAACTATTTTGCGATATTGAATTTCTTATATTTAGACATTACATACATTCGTGCCTTTGTACACAAATTCTTTAATCAATTGTAAAAATTATAAAACTGTTTGAACTGAAATTTCGACCCGTGAACACTGCAACCGTAGACAGAAACGTTGGCCGCTCGGCTACAGGTCTAGCTGTGCTTAAAATGTTAAACCGCTATAAAATCACAAACAATAATTTAAAATGTGCATAGTGCTGATTTTTATACGTTTTGTATACAATTCATATTTTGTATTTTGGTCATATTATGAAAAACGTAATTTTTGAAAAATGTTAAATTTGTTATCACGAATATGCTTGTTTATTATATAAAGTTAATGTCGATTTATGAATGCAGAAGATATTAAGGTTTTCACAAACTAAAAAGCGTTTATCTTGAGTTATCAATAATCAATTATGAACAGTGTTGTTAACTATCACTCAGAAACTCATAACTGCTTTAGCAAAGAGCTTTGAAAAAATAGTACAGATGCAAGATTTTTCGGTACGCATTCTTTTAAAAAATCTTAAATAATTCATTTCAGCACACAAATTTATATAATACGTATAATATGAAACTACATGAGATTATTGATTTTGTTATATCGTAAATTTAATCTTATTTTGAAAGGCTAGTTCAGCGAACACATTCTTGAATTATTTCATAATGTCAAAGTTCTTTTTGCGTTACGTAATTTGGATAGTTGCCAAAAATCCCAAAAGAAAGGAGACAATAAAAAATCCCTGACATTTGTATTATTTCGCAAAGAAGTGAGACATGGCATGCACATGTGTAAACTCATGTCTAATTCTTGATCTTTGATTTGATTACAAAATACAAACGCCGGTTACATTTAAATTTTAAATTTTAAAATTAACTATCTAATCGTACAAAAAAAACTTACGTCATTCATAAGCACTTTCGCCGATTGACTTAGGTATATTCTTTTTTAAGTATCAATAAAAATAAAACATAATTTTATCTACTCATTCTACAATTTTACAGAATGATCGGAACGACCTCATCTTTCGCAAGCATTTACAACTTATGAAATATATAATATTCGTACACGATTATTGATTTGTTATTATGTATGACTGATTATTTATCATCAGCTTAATATAATCACGAAGAGCCAAATTGGTGCTGATCATTTTATAAAATTGTGAAATTAGACCAACACGTTGTGTTTTATTTTTAAAAATATAATTCCGTTGTACGAAGAATTGCAGTATAATATTCATAATATTTACATTGATTGATTGTTTTGGAAGCTTATTTTTATAAATGTCTTTCAAAATTTTTTTAACGATTGAGCTATATGTTTTGAATGAGTGGTATCACTGTATCATAAAAGATATTGAAATTGTTTTTGTATATCTACTCTCAATAGAAAAATTGCATTCGTCAGTAGTGTGCAAGTCTTACTAGTTACTATGGGACAGCTACGATTACCAATTTAATAATTTTATAAGTGAGTACTTTATCATCTTGAATTAATTGCAATGATTTTAAAAGATTGAATCAATATTATGGTAACTATTACTCTCAATAAACTTAATGAAAATTTGATATATTTCATTACACTTTTTTAAAAATGCATGATTCATACTGATATATATATATTTTTTAAATCATTTAACATTTAAGAACTCAAAGATAAAGAAGTGGGTTTACTGTACTAAACGTAATAAAAAAAGAATGAAATATTGGTAAAACTTCTATATACTAGATAAAATATTCAGAAACAATTATAGATTAAAGTTATGTACTTATTAAAAAAATATTTGCTTAATATCTTTAAAACAATAAAACAAATTATTGTTATTAATTTAAGGATTGAAACTTCTATATTTTTTTCCTCATTACTAAAAAATGGCAATTTTTTGGTATTGAAAAAAATGCGAATTAGTAAATTTATTCAAATTATTAATTATTTAATACGGTAACAACATAACACATACATAATACGGAGCTGTATGTTTATTGTTAATAAATTAATGGTGCTCAGTTTTTACGAATCAATTTATATATAAAAGGTAAAGATATTTAATTTACTGACCATACTATTAATGAGTCTAACTGTTGCCGTTGACAGTTTTCCCGCAGATACTTTTAATGTATTTTATTCCTTGGATAAATAAATACTTATGTTACGAACATATTTCTTAAGATATCTACTTTAATTTAATGTCAAAGAACATCGTATTATAATGCAATGATTCTTGCTCAAAATGTAAATGTCGTCAGAATAATAATAATATGTTTGTGTGAAACATAATATCTTCCACGTAATATGCATATATTGTCGTGTGTTCCTAGGGTTGCCAAATTTGCAATATCACAGTCGGGATAGTCACCGATTATAGAAGAGATGAAGAAAAAAGATTATTAAACTTTAATTTTAATCTTCTATGGTGTTACACACAGTACGAAGGAATCTTGGCCACTATTATTACTCCTCTCCACTCGGCCCAGTAGTACAATTTTCTACGCCAATCACTGACGCCAAGTACTCAAAAGTCTTAGCTCATCCAGCCGGCGAAGTCACAGTTTTCCATTGCAATGTCTTGCTTCACCAGTAGAAAGTGTAAATTATAATATTACGTGTTAATAAATACACCTAAAGAAGAGAACCCATACTTTTCTTTTGACCACGTCCACTCATGTATGGCATGTAGACTTTTCATGGAAG
Source organism: Himalopsyche phryganea (assembly GCA_022494535.1). NCBI lineage: Eukaryota > Metazoa > Arthropoda > Insecta > Trichoptera > Rhyacophilidae > Himalopsyche > Himalopsyche phryganea. The sequence goes on along the minus strand of JAGVSL010000035.1, from coordinate 1,171,984 downwards.
ATTCAAACAGTAACAGTTTTTTTTGTCACTTACACTTTCTTTTTGGGAGACGGTCAGAAAGATAAATTGGGGCTCGGAAAATACAAGAGGTAAGATGACCAGTATTTCTTTGCTTCATTTTAACGATCTGATGAGTAGGATGGAATATACGCAAAACAGAAAGCCATGCATTTGAAAAAAGTCCGTAAATAGATGTTCTGGTCATAAGGGAATAAACACACGTGGCCACAGCAACCAAATCGGACGAACGCACAAAAATGTTGAAAAATCCTCTACGTAACCAGCATATATAAAATAGTTACAGAATTCCCAGGAATTACAACAGTTAAAATATTTTATTTTATGGTTTGATATAATTACAAAAAGTTAAGCAATTGTATTGAATATATTTTTACAAAAATTTAATTTTACATCAGTGTTCAATTCGTATTCAAGATTTATTTAATAGGGAATTAGGTTCTTCATCAAATTTTGTCGAATTGAGAATTTCAGATGTCATGTGAAACTCGGGATTTATCTGATGAACCCGGGATAGTCCCGCTCGAATCGGGACGTCTGGCAGCCCTCTGTGTGTCTATAGAGCTATAGGCGGTGTTCTCCGTAATTGCGGTTTGATGTCTCGTTGAGTATTCACCCAAGGCCAAACGCATTTATAAGCACTTGATAGGAATTCCGTGTTTTCCATTTATAAAGAAAAAACTGTACAATTTTCCACGCTGTTTTAGTACATCAGAGCATTATCAAAATTTCATTTTCATTCCAATAACTAAGCCGTTATATAACGTATCGTTGTGATATTGTAACCGTGTTTTCTGTCATTTTGAATACATAATATACGAATCCATATTCAGAACCTCTTCATATGATTATCATATTCTAAGAATGTCGCTTTTCTTAGGTATTGTTAAATACATTATGTATTTTTTGGTAAATAAATATTATGTTCATTTCAATTTTCCTCCAACCTAGACCTTTGTCGAAACTACAAATTATGTCAATGACATTTTTTCAAATGCAGAGTTCGTTTTTACGTCCTTGTGATGTTTAATTGTTGAGTGATAAGGGAATTTTCGAATGATAAAGAAAGACTTTAAAAAGAAAACTTTTCGAAACGTGAAGATGTAAGTGTGCATTGAAAATCTTTTGTGTTTTCTCACTTCAAAATAGATCAACCATATTTTAAGTATGCTTACAAAAGCATTGACAATAATTGGTTACACATTAAAGATTATTATATATCTCTGATACTTTGTAACACTATTATTAAAAATCTTGTGAAAAAATATTTGTTTTTTTTTGTAACCATATCGGCCTCGGTATGGAGTATATGATACCTTAATAGAGTATTCCAATAACTTTTCGAATAAGTAATAGTTGTTAACGAGATGCTAACCCTCGATTGGACAAGGAAAGATCGCCTGTTTTAGGAAAAAATACATTGTTTTTAACACTTTCTTTAAGCTTCGTTTTCAAGATTGGTGAAAAATCTGGTTAAAATCTTATAAATCAATGGCTTTGGACTCAAGCTTATTGGTCGATTGATTAAATAATGTTTTTAATTCGTGGATCGCAATGCTTGCCCGCAAATTCTAGTAGAACTAATAAACAAGAACATAATCGCTATTCATAGTTAATTGATACAATAAAACAATAAAAATAACACACACTATTATTATTAATCATCATTACTAATCATCATAGTGTTGTTCGCTTTTAAAGACACCAAAAATTTCTACCTGCCTAATAAAGGACGTACGAAGAAGTTACTTGCTTAAAATTATATTTTTCATGTAGTATTCGACTGTTCTTTACATTAAGTATCGTAATACAAAAGAGTTAATTAACATAGGTCCAATCCATTAGTATATTATTTTTGACGGACGCACCTTTATACTTTGTGTAAATGTTATCGATTATTATCGATTCAGTTGATTATCATTGTGAATTTACAATATGTTTTCTCTTGAAGTGTCAGTCAACTGAAGATTTTTCGAAAATTAAATAACATAATATATTAGAGTTAAAAAATTTTCCGTTAAGGTTGCAGGTTTTTAGAAGATTCAATATGGTAGACTAATCAATTAAAGAGCTCCTACAAGTTAACAAACGGTTTTTAGATACGATGCGTAATAGATTGTTGGTTTGATATATGTTATAAACTACTTGATATTTATTATACGAATCCATACTAATAAATTGAAGAAAAATCGCCATGCACATAACGTTGATAATTTGAAGTGAACTAAGGCGTTCCTTCAAATTAATTTGAAATATCTATCATTTCCGACTGGGATAGGTTTTTAAATTGGAATTCTGTAGTGAGTATAAAATATTTATGTAATATGGTTCACGATACCGTGCAGAAGAAAGTGTAAAAAAACTTACGAGTTTTCTTTTTCAAAGGCTAGAGTTTCTATTTTCAGTGTGTTAACGTGCAACTCTCTTGTTATTTGCAGTATAAACGTAATTTGTCGGAAGGCGAGGTGCATTTTTATAGGAAAAACCTGAGGAAAATTGTGAAATTTATGAGTATCGTGAAACGCGATATCCGAAGATGGCGTGTTAAAGATTAAATATCATATTGCTCTACCTCTGCGTTTGAATTTTATGAAAATTAATTTTGCACGGAATTTTATAGCCGTGAATTTATTTTCAAGCCTTCTAATTTTGTTGTTTTGAATAAATTTATTAATAGTGGAGCTTCAATAATAAAAAAAAATATTTTTGTTTAAAAAGAAACACTCAGTAGCACATTACATTACAAATATATATATACTTTCATCGAATTGCATCCCGTCGAAATCCACAATGCTATTATAATTGTAAAATCACTGGTAATTCTAATAGTAGTTGAAAAGCGGCAATTCGACACTTTGTTAATGTGTTGTTTACAAAATAAGGATTAAGGCAATTCTCGAAATGTTAACTCAGGTATCAGTGTGGATCCTAGACGTATAATATTTTATCTCGTAAATAATATTTGTCGTATTTGTCGTATCTTCTATATAAACTTAAATTTGGATTATTGAGATTTTGTACACTTCCATGTATTTTGTCACTAACGACCCGGGTTTCGCCTTTCTGTTTACTGTTTACTGCCTGTCAGTTCGAGTTCATTCGTGTGCCCGAATGCCTGAAGATGCCGAAAGGCGAAACCCGGGTCGTTAGTGACAAAATACATGGAAGTGTACAAAATCTCAATAATCCAAATTTGATATTGAAATTCCATCAAGCACCCTCAGTCGATGTCTTAAATTCTATATAAACGTTAGACACTGTTTACTGTCTGTCAGTTCGAGTCCATTCGTGCGCTCGAATGCCTGAAGAAGCCGAAAGGCGAAACCCGGGTCTTTAGTGACAAAATACATGGAAGTGTACAAAATCCCAATAATTCAAATTTGATATTGAAATTCCATCAAGCACCCTCAGTCGGTGTCTTAAATTATATATTTACATTTACAATACATTTTTTACTATTTAACTGTATCTTATAGATTTAATTTAAAATACTACCATAAGTGTTATATCAGGTTAGTTCAGTTATCATTTTTTTGAATGAGACGAAGTGGTTAAATTCCTGAAATTTAATATAAAATTAATTATTGTGAACTGTTAATTCTTAAATCATCAGATAGTATAATAAACCACTACGTATCTTACATATTCTTTGATTTTTATATTGAAATAGGGCCAGGTTTTTAGCGGGTGAGCATTTTATGAAGTCAACTATTTTAACTCAATTAATACAGCATTTTTTATGGAAAAATGTGTAGTGTGTCATGAAATGACATGAATTTATTATTTTACTATGTCTTTGTATTTGCTATTACTACTAACTCTTGGTTTTCAAGGCCTCCAAAACCTTTAATTTATTAGAGAGATATTTTTATGGTTAGTTAAGAAATAAGTTTTTCTAAATTAGTTAGTTAAATTCTTTTACAGATGAAACGGGTGTCTCGTGCAATTGTGTCAATGAAGTATACAACTTTAGAATAACAATCTATTATCTTCCGAATGGAAAATTGCTTTGACTTTATATCCGTTTCGTTTAATACTGATACGAATGAATATGGCATAGCTGTAAAAATCTTTTAGGGGAAATAAAATAAAATGCACAACGAAATAAAATATTGGAATAAAACCATTCCAACAAATAACTGCAGCGCGTGGCATAAATTGCAATTTCAATACAGCTGTGTGAAAATATGAAGGTACTGTGTATTCATTTTTGTATGTATGTTAATGAACAGTGTTGTATTCTGGATTCATGTTAGTTTTCTTTCACCTCGTGATTTTACTATGATACATTGATATGGTCATTTTTTTCATACCTATACCAATGGATACATGGATTGAAATAAGCATAAACGAACCAACTAAATTTTTTTAGGTGGAGATATTGAGCTTCAAAGTCTATCCATGTTCATATTTATTTGATGTAAACGTCGTTAACATGCAAGCTATTGTTTGCTATGACTATTATTGATATATTATCTGTACCACCAGTTAAAAAATATAAAAATGTATCTTAAGATCTGATCAAAAATACAGTTGGCTCCTTTTTACTTTATGACGTTTTCCATAAAAACAATCGCCTAAAAATATTTTGCGTAAAGAAACTAACAGTTGGTTATCTTTAGCAACATTGTACTTTAGCTTGTATGGTGTCGCGCAAATTGCACGTATATTTGCTTAGAGTTTTTATTTTTGACTTGAATTCGTTATAAAAATAAAAGTGTTTGTAATAAGGCATACTAGCAGAGTTTTCAACCACATCTTTGTTAAGACTAATTTTAGTTTAGCGTCATTTCCATGGATAAAAACTTGCAATCTGTAAGATTTCTGTTGTAATATGACTTGTACTGAGTATTTATTTATATAGTACTAGTGGGTACCCGGCATGCATTGCAATTCCACTCAAACAAAGAAAGGGTTTGTGTTTTAATTCTGTTTATTGAACTGCTTTTGGATTAGAGGTCACAATTATCACACTTGTTATAACACAATATTTTTGTTTTTCGTCTGGTGCGTACACCAATAAATCAGAAGGTTTTTCCTAGATGTCGTTGTATGTACGTATTTGATTCTTTTTTTCAATTTTAGATTTTAATTTTTTTTTCTTCAGAACCCTTCACGGGTGTGTGCACAACAACTCACCGAAGTTTCATCAAAATCGTATGAATGGTAAAGGAACGCGTAAAGGACAAACAAACATTTATTTTATATAATATTTCCCGGCATGATCACAATAAGTCCTTCCTGAAAGTTTCGTCGAGATCGGTTGAGTAGTTTAGGAGCCTATAAGATCCGGACAAACCAACAAACAGACATTCATTTATATATATATATATATAGATTTCCTGGCATGATCACAATAAGTCCTTCCTGAAAGTTTCGTCGCGATCGGTTGAGTAGTTTAGGAGCCTATAAGATCCGGACAAACCAACAAACAGACATTCATTTTTATATATATAGATAGATATGACTTCTTGCCTTTTCTGGACATGGTTCTGTCAAAAATATTGTGGTTCGTCTGTTACGCATAACAGATACTTTGCACTTGGTTCTTTTTTGATAACAGAAAATTAAACTTAGAATATTTTCCAAGCAAAATGAAAATAATACGGAAACTATACGGAATCAACTTTTGATTTCTTAAGCGAATTGACATTTGAAATATTTTAGACTAGTTCATAGTACCATTCATAACTCAAAATACCTGAAAACGTTAGTTAGTTCCTTTATGTTAATCTCAATCCAAAAATAAATAATGAGTTATGTTAATCCACATATTTTATTGAAATAATCATAACAAAACGATATGTACTCCGATGGCAACATTATCGTGATTCATCTCATAAAACTTTTGCTTCGCAGTTTTGCGATTGAAGCCTGATAGAAAAATGGCTATACTTGCATTTTTGAAAATGTTTCATAGGTAAATTTTTGCAATCTCTTTTCGAATATGAAAATATTATTAACGTCTTCATAATTCCAATATGTATTTGATATACATTCAAGTATTTATTTTTGAATCACTTGCGTACTCGAAAACAAAAATCTTTTAATTATTAATAGATTAAGTTTTCAATAGCTTATTAATTATTGTAATTAATTAACTTTACGAAAACTTGTGAAAATAATATCGACGGTGTTTTGGTCTATCGATGTAACCATCGAAATTGAAATTGTTCAGGAGAGAGTGAAAACTGTTTTAATAAGATAAAATAAAAAAGTATTTAGTTCTACAAAATTTTATTAGGTAGATGATAGCTTTTTCGGCTTGACGCCATCGTCAGAACTATCTTCTGAAATACATATAGCTAATAAAATACGTAATAAAATATTGTAGAACTAAATACTTTGTTATTACCAACTAAATGCCAATTCAATTAATAAAGACTGTTTTTATCGATAGCATTAAATGGTAAGCTGCATTCTAAATCTTTGAAATGCTCTCCTGTAAATTCCCATGTTTGCAGATACGGGATTATACGCAAGGAGTGTCGATATAATAGTGGCTTACAGCACGTGATCGGGTCAGAATTTTTAAGCCTAAAACTAATGTTAAATTATGTTTCCCTTCCGAAAAAGTGGTCAATTTATTTTTCTTATTTACATCTCTGTCGTCTTTAAAATGAGATCATTAACTCATTTTCGTATTTTTTGAGTGTAACATCAATTGGCCAACACATCGTCGATGTACATGTGTCAATAAAATTTGTAAATAATTTTTATGAAAAATATATTCGATCATTTACAATATTGATTGATCAAGACAATATTGAATGCTCAAAAATGAAGTATTATTTTTTTTCAATTTGTGAAATGTGTCTTACAAAATTTTCGTAATTCTTTATTTTAAGTCTCAGCATTTTTCTTTAAGGTTTTTCGTATTGTTAAGTTAATAAAATTACAACACAAATGTAATTTTATTATGCTCTTTGTTATTTTAGTTGTGGAATTCGGTTCTGTAACCAGCTGCTCAGCGTTGATCATGCAAGACAAATGCCATGTTTTCGTCTGGATGATGTATGTGTCTATTCTGAGTTGAAAAATTTTGCATGCAAAGACTTGCTTGAATTTATTTCACAATGCACTTACTTGATTAGACGTGATAGTTTGTATCACGTTGAATCGCTCTAGGTCAAGGAAACTTTGGCAAGAACACAATGCTACTAATATCTCATAATTACGAGCCATTCATTTAACAGCATATTGTATTATCTGCATGGTTTCCGAGCGAATAAAACGGTATTGCTTAATTTATGAAGTTATTTAGAGAATAGTAAATGTATGTAAAATCTATTAGCTGATTGGCATGATATCAATATCGGTTATATTTAGTTCATATAGAGAAATTTATCTAAGATAGTCATTTAGGCCGGTGTAAAAACAATGTTTTCGTTTTAAATACATTTTTATAATAATAGTGAAAACTATTAAATCTTTTTTTTTCAAAAAATTATTTTTAATTTGAATTTTATTGTATTATTATAATATTCGATACGAAACAGTTCGTATGCACTGATGCAAAGGAACGAACGCACCCACCAATGAATTGACAGTGTTTACGCATATCATCGCAATACATATATGTAATAATGCAATCGCTTACTGCGATTTTGTCAGCTGTTCTATTATACTTGCGCGGAGTGTTCCTTCTAAACTTCGCTCGTACGCGGCCGCGCAGAAGTTTTAGGACCCCCGCGAAATCCAATACAAACTATTTAAATTTAATTTTTGATGATAGTTATATAGTTTTATATTATTTTATATATTATAAGACATAGCTTTACACCATATCCGCTCGTAAAAATGAGCTTACGCACTCCAAATGGAGCTCTCTCAATATAAGTTTTTTGTACGAGAACTAACTGCTTGTGAGTCAGTTTCTCAACCTCCGTTTTAGATCAGGTTAATACACGGACTAGTGGTTAGCTTATACATCTCTCTATAGCCCGTTTTTAAGACACTTACACCATAAAATGAAAATATTGTTTGTAAAAAGATAACAATTATCCCACGCACTTGTTGCTAAGACTTGTAACATAATAGTTCACTTATCCTTATGCGTGTTCCTCCTTGCGATAGATGAAGCAAAACTGACTCGATTGAATCGTGTATTTGTTTATGTCCATGCATCCATTCAGGCCAAACTTAAGCAGCTTTGTTTGTTCAGTTTGGCTTTTTAATGCATGCGAGTCTTAATACTTGACATGCACTTAGTAATAGATATAATAATATGAGTTTACATTTTAACCAGTCAAAATACTATATAATTCAACAATAGTTTGTATAGCAATGGCGTCAACAAAATTAGCGATTAAACGATTAAAATTTAAAACTACTTTATTACAAAAAGTTTGTATATTGTTTGAAGCCCACATTATAAATATTCCTCTCAATAAGTCGGTCTCATATATTTAATAATATATTATTAAGTTTCAGCCACACGATATTAGACATTCTGTCATAATTATTTGCCTTTAAGTTGGAATTAATACCGGCCCACGCAGTAAATATTTATCAAGCTAAATTAGGAAAGTTTAGTGAATTAATATCAATAAAATTATGCCATAATAGTACAAAATGTGGTATAATACGAAATCATCCATTTTCATCCTCTCGTATGTTTCAATACTATCTTATTTCACTTTTAAGGTGTTAACTGTCAATTCTTAGTGGAAAGACATTGCATTTTAAAAAATAAAACACAATTCATTTGTACTACTTCCACATTTTTATAATGATCAGGACCGGTTTCGCTCATCACGAGCATTATCAACTATCTTATTTAGCGAATCTTTTCGTTTTTGGTCAAAAAATAAATTGTTTTTTTACGAAAATTTAATATTGTTTGTCATTGATAGAATTAAAACTTTACAATTATTGAATACAACTTTTAAATAAAAAAAAAATCATTTACAACAGAATCACTACATTTAGGTTGTTGTTTAAACTGATTAGATGACCAGGGAAACGCTCAAATAAAACTGGTCTTTTCATTTACAAATGAAATCATTAGATAGTAGGATCAAATTATAAATAGTTTCCATAAACTGTTTCATAAAGTAAATTTAAATACCACAATTCATGTGATATTATTTTCTCAGTGGTATGATTATTTTTTTGTTTGCGGTAATTTCACCTCGTATCTTGAATTTTTTTAAGCCATTGGATGTGTGTTTTGTCGCAAACATAGCTTACTTGATTAAATTAAATTTAGAATGTTACGATATGAAGTTTTATTTATTTGTGGATATTAAGGTTTGAAAATTATTTTTTAATTACAAAATTTTGGCGCCTCCCCGGTTGGAAACCACCGACTTAATATGAAAGATTTTTCTGTTAATGTTTGACTATAGCCTTATCTATTGAAATCAAAATTGAAACTCTACTTTTAAAATGTAATTAAATATGATAATTAAAACTTGACTTTAATTGAATATAATTATGCTTGTCATTTACACACATTAATAACTACTAACTATCAGTAAAAAGAACTATATTGAATATAGAATAAAGTGCTTGCATACATAAGAAAATGAAATTAACATTTTTGTGCTTCTATTTTTATGCTTAAAGCAGTTAATAAACGTAAAACTCTACTAGTGATTGTATCGATTTATGTCATTATTCGATATTCAGACAAAGTGAATAATTCAAAAATGTTGATTAATATTCAATGTTTCAGTAATTCATAGGATATAGATTTGAAGGATAGAATATTTAAAGCCGTTTACAGTAATATTCACAAACCGTTTGATCTTCAAACTATTTTGAATATAATTTTCATAAATCGTGTTACTAAAATATTACATACATTTAATTTATTCGCTATCCTGAATGTTTAAATTGTTCGTATGAACTTGTAGCTATAAATTCAAACCGAGTTTTACGCAACCTTAGAGCCATTGCTGTCTCGTGGAGGCGAATATCATTTAATATTTATTATAATTATCAAAACGCCATAGCCAACATTTGATTTGCGTGTGATAATTTGCGGCAAATGAGAAACTAATAATTTAATATGCTAAGTCAAAATGAATTTCATAGCTTTGTTTGAAATAGTAATCACTATAGACCATTCAAGGGTTATAAGTCTAGGAATATGTGCTGTTAATCAAACTGTTTAAATAGAAAATGATTAATTAGTTTGTTTAATTCATACCTTATGGTAGATAAAATAATAAATAAAATTGGTACGGTCTATGAAACTTAGTTAAGGTAAGCCAAATAACATAAACTTCAAGTGGTAATAGAAAATTATTTGAGAATATAATATTATGCTATGTAGAAATATTGTTTCAAGAAACATGGGAATTACATTTTTCCTTACGTAAATAATAATATTATATATTTCAAGGACTCAAAAAGAAGGTGAAACTCATAATTTAGTAGTTTAAAAAAGTTGTAATATATTGTAATAAAGGGTTTGTGGATAGTAAGGAAACTATTATAGAATTTCACTTTGTATTTCATTTTAACAAAAATTAAGTTTATTAATGATTTCATTACGGATGAATTTAAATGATTAGACTTAAATTTTTTGATTGTAAGTTGATTGTATTTTTTTATTTTCTATGGATTCGGCGGTATCTTTGTGGAAGTTCATTTTTAATATTAAATTAAATTAAAAATTGATAACTTAGTTATTCCACTTGTTTTGTCACTAACGTGACGCGTTTCGCCTCTTTAAGAAGCATCGTCAGACTAACCGTATCGTAAGGCTGTTTATTTCTAAGGTGATGATTTTATTTTTAAAAGGGTGGGGGTGGGTTTTATTACATTCTACTGGACGTGTGGAAGGGGGTAAGCTATAAACATTGTTAAAAAATAAACAAATCAATTACTGATTGTAGTTTCTTTATTTATTGATTTTTAGTAAATCGATAGTAGAGTAAAACTATACGATAAAACCAAACAACCTTTCTTTTTATACTCGTCTTTTTTTTTTTTTTTTTAATGTTAGTTTTATCGTATACATGTTAATTAATGTCAATTAAACAAATAATGTTTAAATAAATTCATCACAAACAAAACAGATTCAATAATTTTCATTACAATTTCTCATCTTTTTGAAGATATTAAGTTAAATATAAGTATTTTTAACAATTAAAAATACTTACTGAGCGAATCCAATACAGATAATTAAAAAACATTTTGATTAAGCTAAGAAATGTACTTAATTTTTTATTCAGTAATTTTATTTAATTTATATTATTATATATATTATATTTAAGTTCATAACGCATAATTTTATTAACTTGATGTGTCTTTGTAATTCACTGAAATATTTCTATAAACAAAAACATTGCTTATATAAAAATAAAATAATATTAAATTAAATATATTATATCTGTTCAGCATAAAAACAGCTTCAAAAATAACTTTTTCATATTAAAACAAAAATAAAAAACATGTAATTGATATTACATTTGTATACTGAACCATTAGAATTGTTGTCAGTTGTGTTATTTTTCATGCACTTAAGGGCTATTTTTGCATTATTAGTAATAAAAAAAGACAAAAACGCATACGCAGATATAAAATTTTGCGATCGAAACGACGATATCTGATAAGGCATTTATAACTTTCGATTTTCATAAAGCAGTAGTTAGCGAACACCTTTCTAATAATTTAGATAAGGTATATTAATCTGTGTCAAATGAATTCGTACTTTCAATTATTTGGTATTAATCATAAATAATAAAGAATTTATTTATTAATATGAATAAGGGATTATCTCACAATTAAACAAAGACTCCACTGCATTGATAACTTTGAAATAGTATTTTGAAAGCGTCCCTGTTCTGGTATCATTCTCTAAGTACATGTTCGAAATCATAAAACGTTACAAGGCGTTGTATAAATTCCTTTCGTGAATCACTTCGCCAAACAAGGCAAACACGCCATCTTCTTCGCACTCCAGTTCTGAATACGTGGCATTCGGATTAATTGCCTCCAACATGAAATTCAACCGTATAAAACATTTTGATATAAGCCTAAAATTATCTCATGATACCTTCCCCGAATTGATGTATTATATGTCTATGAAGTGAAGTAAACATTATATAAAATCCTTCCCCTGTATTTTATTTAATCACACAAATTAATAAAATCAATCATATCAATCAAATTCTACCACTTTCGAAACTAATTTTATTGGTATTTTAACACACAATTTTACTTCAATATAAAACCAAACAATGATAAAAATGTAAAAATTCTACAGCCATGTATTTGCACCGGAAAACTGTTATATAAGATAAAATGAATAACTTGAATAAATCAAGAGATTTATTTTTCAAAATATCAGATCATCCACACTCAGTAATTAATTTTATATTTATGCATAATTGTTGTTTTGCAGGCTGTTGAATATTTGAAAAAACGAACTCCTGCAAGAGCTGCCGTGATGATATTTGCCGTTTGGCTAATGTCAGCCCTGATCTGCATTCCACCGCTTCTTGGCTGGAGAGCAAAGCGAGAGCAAGAGGAATTTCCAAAATGCAAGGTAAGATAGTCTTATAAAATATTTCGGAGTCAAAAATTATGACCGTAGATTATGAACCCACCGAAAATGTTAAATAAGATACACAAAAGTGTATAAACTGCTATGCAATAGCAGTATGAAGTAAGCGAATGCATCGGACATATGTTTTGTATTATTTATTTAACTAAGCTGTGTATCGAAATAATTCTTTAGCACTTAAGCATTTCTTTTCCCTAATAACTTTCTATTAAAAACGACAATAAAGTTGAATTATTGATAAGATTCATAACTGAGAATAATAAATTATAATAGACGCATGTCGCAAGGTTTTAAGATGTCTTTTTTACAGAAAATTCAGTGTGTATTTTAAAGAATTTATTATTAAAAAACTAAATATTATTTTCTTATAACCATTGTAGTGTTTTTTTCATTTTCATGTAACATAAGCTCTAAGCTAATTTAATAAGATGTTATTTTTTAGTATAAAAATATTTTAAAATTCATTTTAATGTAAATGTGCGATGTTTTGAGTTTTTAATTGAGTTTTTATTATTATTTGTAAAAATAAAATCTTATTTATTTTCTTATCTATTAAAACTTGGTTGTATTTTTTCAGTATAAACAAAAGAAATTACATTACGATCAATTCTTTATTCCTATGTGAGAAAAAATTAAGACAATTGTATCAATACTTTACAATATTACAATATTTTGAAGGATTTTAAATAAGACGAAGCCGTTGATTTACACGTTAAACTAGTTGAGAATCCGTTTAATTGATACTAAAAGAATTATTTTCGGGCAAACTTTAGAAAAATGTATGCTTGCCTTAGTTAAAATAAATGAATCAAGATATAATCCACTTTTCAGATTTAAGACTTAAGCAAAAACCTGGTTTTAAAATTAAATCCTGAAAAACAAAATGGTATCCAAGTACAAACAGAATTTACTCTTTAGTAGATAGTTGTTTGTTACATCAACATTTACAACGGTGCAAAAGGTTTGAAGCAATAATTCATTTACTCACTCGATAACGTATAGGGTGTGTAAAATAACACTGATGAATTATTTAAATTTGGATTATTGAGATTTTGTACACTTCCATGTATTTTGTCACTAACGACCCGGGTTTCGCCTTTCGGCATCTTCAGGCATTCGAGCACACGAATGGACTCGAACTGAGAGACAGTAAACAGTGTCACTGTTTAGACACTGTTTACTGTCTCTCAGTTCGAGTCCATTCGTGTGCTCGAATGCCTGAAGATGCCGAAATGCGAAACCCGGGTCGTTAGTGACAAAATACATGGAAGTGTACAAAATCTCAATAATCCAAATTTAATATTGAAATTCCATCAAGCACCCTCAGTCGATGTCTTAAATTAGATGAATTATTTAATATTTAAGAAAAATACAGTGCAACACAATCCATTTTCTGTAAAACGACAATATTAATTTTTTTTAATTTCTGTGTTTATGTAAGTACATTTAAAAATAAATCATATTTTTTTTATCTTTAATGCTTTGCTATAAGAAGCTTGAGATGATATTCATAAAGCCATTCAAGATCAACCAGGCGTAAACGAATGCAAATACCCATGTCACATAATCTTTTCAATCGTGTTCGCTTCCAATGTAGAGCATATCGCCTCTTAAAGAAGCATCTGAACAAGGTTGTGTTCTCGAGAACTGATAGTTACTTATCGTTTTGTTTTCCATAATTGAACCATCACAAAAATCCAATAAACGATTAAAAAATCAATTTATGAAAGTGTGCAAACTGGGCTTCATACCCGTGGTCACCGCAGGTAAAAATGACCAACACCCTAAAACGTTCACCATCCGGCGATGGGTCAAGCTTGTTTTGAAACTTATTTGAATATTTTTTCATTCTTACAAAATTGACTTATTCCGATTGAAAAGCCTAGAATAGACTGACTTTTTGTGAGCAACGAATTGCAACATATTCCAATCGTTTGGTTTTTTCATTGATTTTCGCATTTTTATTCAAACACATAAATGAAATGATCTTTTCAGCTTAGATTTCTTAAACAGAGTTTTTTAATATTACTTTTATGTTATTCAGAATGGTAATGAAAGAATAGTTTACCGAAACAAAAACTTAGCTTTTTTTTGATGCCATGTATTATTATAATTGACCACCTTTTTCATTGTTATTTTAAAAACGAACTATAATCACTGGAATTATTTTGTATTCGCACTGTGCTTTCTCGCATTGTTTCACGTATTGAATTATTAATGATTGATGGAGCTTTGAAGTCGATAACAAAATAAATCATTCCAAAGCAACGCTAACAGTGATTATATGTATTGTGTTATGTGTGCTGTAAATAGAAAAATTGTCCTAAATACATGTTTCCACTCCTGCAAAATGAAATATTAAAATTTATATGATATTGTAGATTGATTGACTCACCTCGAAAGAACCTCTTGTTCTTTAAAAATGTTGGTAGTAAGGTGATTTTTATGGAAGAGTATTATTATATTTATTGTAACCGTTATAATTAAAAACTACACCAAAGAAAACATTATATTAAGAAAGTATAGATCATTTCAATTTCAATTACTAAATAATAATATGGTTATTCAAGTATTAGATTACATAAGTCTAGAAGTAAGTCCGTTTGATGCTTTTTATATTATCTTATTTAGTATTTTTTAATATGCTAGCTTCCAAGTCAAGTGCCATAATTCGATTTTGTAAAGCGATACCAACGTATAAGTATTTAACAAATAGCGTTCAGCTCAGCCAATTATCGTCATTACTAATGTAAGTGTTGCTTCTGACAAAAATTTATTTATTTATTCTATTTAGTTATAATCTAATTTTTAACAAAGTTTCTTAACAATCTAAAAATATAATTTGATTAAGTGCCATACTACTATACTATCATGAACTTTATATTGTTTAAATAATTAAAAACCAGATATGGTAATTGCATTTGCATATTTTGTCAAACGAAATGTTAATAGGTAATTAGTGAGTATTTTATTCAACATCATTTCACTAAAATGATATATGCTTTCATTTTAGAGAGTTTTTGATTACTTTATATTAGGTTCAAAGCATTGCAATTAAAAAGTTGAAAAACTGAGTGTGATGATATTATATAAAAGGTAATTGGAAAATGCAGAAAACAATACACTGAGAAATACAAAACCGTATAAATTTTCTTTAATGTTTGCATTATTCAGCAATTTCCTCGGTTAGCTTAGAGGCTGCGTGTATAATTGAAAATTAATTAGCAGGCGAATGAATAATTCAACTGATTAAATTTGATTTTGACAGTTTCGAGCCTACCATCTGTGTACTTTATATAATTGTATCTTATAATGTTCATTACTACAGAGCCTTATTATAAACATAAATGGTTAGCATTAAACTGTATCATAATGATCTTTGCTCTTACTTAATATTGCATATCTAATTGTTTTTTTTTTGCTGTGGTTTGTTAAAAATGTAGTACAAAGGTGAAAACATTTTACGATAGACATGCGAAAAATAGCACAAAAAATCTTATATAATTTATTTCTGTATTTTTTTAAGCACTACCGCTGTTCTAATTTAGTATTTGAACAGAATTTTATATATCGATGGCCTAGCGCACAAGATGCAAGATTAATATTGTGTCGAGCAAACGCAATTTTAAAGCTTACACTTAGGATTAATACTCTTTTGGTACAAAAGCATATTAAAAATAACGACTTAAATTCGCTTCAAAAATTAGTAAGATATAAAATAAAGGCTTGTGTGATATAGATAACTCACCTTACTCAAAAAAATCTAAAGTTGTATTTTCCACATTTGTGCATTGAGACGAATAAGTATTTTTATTCTCATTTTGCAAAAATCGTTAATCGTTTTTCGTCGCCTAAAAAATATAAAAAACCTCAATTTTTTTTTTTAATAATTGCACTCTCAAAATATTTTTTTACACTATTGCCTTTTTATTTAAATGGAAATAGTAAAGTTTTAAAGCCTGTCTGGCAAAGAGTTGATGCCTTTTTTTCAGAAATACTTTTATTTGCTTTACGCCGTGACTATATTAGAGTTTATTTTAGATTATCGAGATTTGAAGTCTGAGACAAAATCATTGAACAAAGTATTTTTAAGACATTTATTAGAAGAAAATTGACAATTTATTGAATATAACGATTATATAAAGATGTTTGAAATATACCAAAGAGTTTGTTTTCTCGCACTTTTTCTGACTGATATGACTGACTTGATAGACAGGCTTGAAAACTATAATATTTACATTGAAATAAAAGCGCCATGGTGTAAACAAATACTTTCAGAGTGCAATTATCCGTAAAAATTAAGAAAAAAAAATATTTCGACGTTTTATATTTTTAGTCGACGGAAAACGATTAACCATTTTTGCAAAATGAGAGAAAAACCTACTCCTTCCTCTGACATCATCGAAAATATTATGTAAATTTCAATAGACTATGATTTTTTGTCTGTGAGTAGTTCAAAGTTTTCAGTTTTTAAGGCAATTATAGCTTATAATTATCAGAGGGCCGTTTTAACCAACATTGATTATATTTTAAATCGTCATGTAGTGACGAAAGATAATGAATTTCTCAATAATTATTCAAAACAGTGAGAAAACTAAATCAAATTAAAAAACAAAACCCCATGGCGGTTACTCATTACAATGATGTAAACAAAAAAATACTACCATAAATGAAGCATTGAAAGCAAATATTTTGTTGTGTCGGAAGTTGCCGTTCTATGATCGTAGAAGAATATTTTTTTCAATGTTTATTTAAGTTTTACTCCAAAAGCTGTGATTTTCAATAAAACAATAGGAAAAAAGTGGTAAACAATATATTAAAGATAAATCGATAGGAGCATGTTTAAAGAATGTAAATAAATGTTGCTAAAAATTATTTTATACAAAACATTAAATTATGCGTAAAATTCTGCAAGCTTTGAAGTATTCAAACAAATCCCTGTTGATGTTTTTATCAATCTCAATGAGTATACTCTTGCCAGCTACGAGAAAACTCTAGCTTGGACTTATATAACTATAATTTACCTCGAATATGACATCTGCAAGTGTTTCAAAACTTTACTTAATTACCATCAACCACAAATCTGTATCTTTCAAACATTAAAAAATATAAACACTTAACGTGAATGCTTCAATAAAATATTATTATTGATTCTTAGACACACTTACAGACTAACAACTTATTGTAGAGGTCGGTCAGTGAAAACAAAAAATAGTAGACTTCTTAGTTGTCAACCAATGATAACCCAAAAAATACTATGTGTAAAGAGAACTTGACGTATTTCTATAGTGAATATTTTTAAACAAGTGTAAGGAAGATTGATTACGGAAGTTCGTGATTGCAAACACACGTAAAATTAATATCAATATCAATGGTAATGGAAAACACAAAACAAATATTTTTCCCAGTCCATAATTATTCTAGAAAACTTAATTTCCAATATTCACGGTAGGTCATGAATGTGTATTTAATTATTTTATAAAAATACAATAAAAGTAATATTTATTGTATAAAACTAATTTCTAGAAAAATATGGTGATAATTAAATTCCAGAACAAATGACAACTTCTACCGCAAATTTATTAATGAATATTTTATTGAATATTGTATGGACTTTTGTGAACCTCTCCGTTTTTTTAATATATTTCGTTAAATGTTTGAAAATAGTTGTGCAACGAATGCCTTGCTAAAAGTCTATCAATGTATTCTATCCGAAATATTTTTGAGAGTAACATAAGTAATACAATGCTTTGCTGTACGATTGGAGTCCATTAATCTTCCTATTTGAGAAGACTGTTTTATACAATTAAATTTATGCGGAATATTTTTTGTCTGATTTGCTGCTTCGTTTAAAGGCACAAAAACGCATTGACAATAAATACATGTAAAAACATTTTTATTTTCAAAAAATCTGGAATAGTGTTTCTTTGTTTTACAGGAAATGTTTGATAATATCAACGCTTAACAAACTAATAATCAATTCAAAAAACTGCAGTTTACATATAATAACACAGTTAAAAAAAAATTAGGTGTATGGATAATGAAAGTATAGCTTTTTGAAAGTGTGGACTATTGTTAATTGTATCTAGTACCGATCATAAGATACAACTATTTATTTTAAGTTTTGTTTTATTATTCATACTGATTTTTTCAAATAATGTGATTCCGACGAGCGTTAGGGGTAATAATCATAACAATTATGACATTGAATAAGCTTTATTTTAAGCAAGAATTCAATTTATGTTCGCTAGTAAGATATTTAAATTGTATTATTTATGTACAAACAGATAAAATCGATATCACTATTGCGGCAGTCTATTTTACGAATCGCGTTAACCTAACAATACAAAACGACGTCGAAACCGCTTGCATTACCGCGGGGGTAGACTCAAATCGCCGGTCACTCGATCTCCCGCCATCACTTTGAAAAGCGCCAATTTCCCACTGTCGGCCAACTATTTAACATCCCTTACCTCACCGACCAACCCCTGAACGTCAGGGCCGGAAAACTGGTTCTATTGAGTTGACACTTCATTAAAGTTGACATTTGCGTTGAAAGATCGTAATTTACTTTATGAATATTAAAGTATTTATTTTAAAATTTATCTGTATTATTTGAGTTTGACACGTGTAAATAGCTTGTGGAAGTTTCCGTGGTGGCAGCATTTTGTTCAAATCGTAGGTGTGATGTATTTAATAAAAATGAATTGATGGGTTCTCGTTGTTTTCAGTCGTTACTACATCATCAGTTATTCTGAATATGAATAATACAATTGATTAAATTGGCATTTACTTGGTAAAACTCCATTATAATAGGATAAAATAACAAAGTATTTAGTTCTACAACATTTTGTAGAACTTAATTTTTTGTTATTTTATCGTATTATGAATAATATTATTGATTTTATTTTTCATCCTCGTATTTTTAATAATGAATATCAATTTATTAAGTTGTACAAGCATACGTTTTTATTTTGGCATCACACAGCCATTAGAAATACGAACTGACTTACTTTTATTTCCATAAAAATACAATAATGAAAAGAAAATATCCATAGTAATATTGTATAATACATATCTTTACATATCTTTAACTCTTGTGCAATGAAGAGAATTAATAAGTATTACAGAATATTTATTGACATAGATATTATTTATATAATAGCCCAGACCGGTCTATAGGCGTTTTATAATTATCACATATCACAAGTAGGTATGTTATGCATTGCACACACACAACAATACATTTATTTATTACTAGTTACTTTAGACGTTCAGTGTTTCAATTTCAATACGTCATATGAATAGAGCTCTACCTAATAAATACCAATTTAATCATGATCTAATATATCATTTCGTTTTTTTCTTTTCTTATATTGCTTCTTTGAGAAATTTTGTTCGTTTATTCTTAGTAACTGAAGTTCAAGCTGATAAAGTTTACACAGAAAAGAGGTGTAATGTAATATATAAACCATTTAATCTTATTTAGCTGAATACTGACTGCTTATAGTGGCGTCACCATGTATCACTTGTCACAATTGTTCTAAAGATTACTTTTTATTGAGAAACGCTGAAGAGAAAGTGCTCGACACTTGACAGGATTAAACATGAAGCAGACTAAAAATATGAAAAAAAGATGTTTGGATCTCAATAAACGCTTCATAATGTATGTGCCCAAAAATCGTACGTGTAACGGAATAGTTTTTTTTTTGTTTCCATCACAAGACATCCATTTTAAAATTTATTTTGAATTTACCCTCCACTAACTGTTTTAAAATAAATTACGAAATTTTCGAATTCCGAAATAAAACACTTCAGGCTTAAAATATTTTAGGTTTCAATTTAACCATATTTTAAGTTAAGGCGTAAAGATAGTCAACGTTATTTTCCTATAATTTATTGAAATTAATTTTAAAAATAAAAATATATAGAAATATTTATTAACAAACGGTGGTTGTAATCGATACCATCGTTTTGTCCTTGAGATACATTTTTTTTTGTTCAATTCTCAAAACCAGAAGACAAAGCCAAACATTGAGGTTGATTAAACTGAAAAAAAATTTCGTCATTAATTGATATTTTTCACCTCGTTTTAGATAGTTTTTATTCATTATTTGAAATACGCTATATCAGGGAGTTACGCTTCTGTATACTGTGTGAATAAATCATCGCTAGAAACACAAAAAAATCTGCAATTCTATAAGTCTTTTACGACTAGAGCAATAACCAATAAGTTACTTGTGTTGCAAATAAAATAAAATGTTTTGGACCCCAGCGTTAAGTCTTTCCGGCCCCGTGACGTCAGCAAACTGACACTTAAGGACCCTTACGGCATATCTGGGACGATCCACCGCGCAGGATAAGGCTTCCTATTATAATGCCCACTTGCTCCTTGGCTTTCTGTATAAACAATGCCTGAGGGAAACTTAAAAACAAAATAGTTCGTTTAAGGAAGTGAACTTTTAGAATAATGCATACATTAG
The DNA here is from genome assembly GCA_022494535.1 of Himalopsyche phryganea. Taxonomy (NCBI): domain Eukaryota; kingdom Metazoa; phylum Arthropoda; class Insecta; order Trichoptera; family Rhyacophilidae; genus Himalopsyche; species Himalopsyche phryganea. The sequence continues at coordinate 1,150,963 of JAGVSL010000035.1, read as the reverse complement.
AATGTGCTTGTTGCCTGCCAATAAAACATATCTCTATATAACCTACGTTATTTGCTTAAAGTTCAACTATTCTTAAGTTATATGAGATAAGATACCTAGTAAACCATTTGAAATTTATATCCTAAAATTTTCATTTGTTTTGCGTTAAAATTCAAAATATTTTAAATGGGTTTCTACGAACATATGACAAGTTTTAAATATTTCTCATAAAAATAACAGTTTGCTACTAAGCATATTTTGAAAAATATTCGCTGCTGTAAATAGTTACAGAAGGAAAGACATCACAATATATAATAATAGAACAAAATCTTAGCAAATCGGCGATGACACATTTTCAAATATGTTAATCGGTATAAAATACTGCAAATTGTAAATGAAGTACTACAAATTTAATGTTATATAATAAATCTTAAAAAAGAAATACATGCACATACATAATACCATTATGTAAAACACAAATTGTTGGATGGACAATTTTTATTTTTTTATTTTGTTGTTCGCAAATTTTGTACCATACTAGTTCTCATCGCCGTTGGTCTCACAGTAGAACTGGAAGCTATCAACACAAACGACTTCATTCTTCTGTATTCCACACCAGACTGACATCTTTAGTGACGCCCCCGACCAGCCGTTTGATCTATTATTCACAAAATTCCTCAGAAGCTAGATGAGGTCTATTTGTACCCGCTTTTTGGTGTCTCCTGAACAAGCAAGTAGCCTATAAGAAGTTGTAAAGCTCCATATAACATTTTATGTGCCAAAACTGGTACCGAAGTAACAAAAAATGAATAAGAATCTTTTTCTGTTTATATTGTTGTAAGAAGCATTCGTGTATCTATTGCTGGCAGTAGTTTACCAACATGTGCCAATTATCACCAACAATAAATGAGGGGAAGCGATGAATGCTAGAACGATAGAAAAGGGTTCCATAACTAACAGCCTTGCTTATTGTGGACGATATTGTTTTGTTGAAACGAAACAATGAGTTTTAAGAGAGCTTAATGACAGAGAAACAATTACTTTATTTAAGAAATACAACATAATTATCCAAACAGCTAAAACAAACTGTATATAATGAGTTTGGTAGGACTACATTAAAATCAGGGACAAAAATCACAAGAATTTAGTTCAATAAGAATAGTTGTTCAATTATTTTTTTGTTAGGTATTTCTCCATCACACCGTCACCGATCTCTTTTCCGATTTGATAATTTTACCTTATCTTTTGCATTATCACCACTAAAACGGAATAAATATCTTTTATACAAATTCCTGAATACAAACCGCGTTACAGAGAAGCTACAAGCTATCTTATACATGGTAAAATACGATTCAAAGTAGCGTGTGACACGCTGGTGCTCTTGTATTATATGAATTATTAGTAAACCATAAACTTATTCTTTCATATGCTGTCGAAATTTTGGATAAGCTAAATAAAAAGTTAGGTAGAAAAAATATTATTTTTAGATTTGATTTTCCATCGGTTCTCATAAATGTAAAACACGAATGTTTTTTTACCAAAAAAGAAAGAGTTGTGTTTTATCAATATTCTAAAAATTGAAATATACTATTTCGTTTTTTATTAATTAGGTGACTTTCTTATGAGAACATAATTATTTACGAAGTAACGTGATTAACATTTAAATAAGTTTATTTAAAAAATATAATACATTGTATAAGAAGTGGTTGAGTAACAAACAAAACATAATTATTGTCTTGTTGTTAATATAAAACTGTGGCCTTTTGAACTTACAAATGATAAAAGTTATTGCATATTGAACAAAACAGTAATTACCAAATTTGAGTATCAAATCTAATCAAAAATTTCAAATGAAAAATGTATGAAAAAAATAAAACATAATAAAAAAAGTTATTTCGCAATTTTATAAATATAATCATTACCCCTATGTGAGTGAACATTTTTCTTTAATGAAAAATTCAATCGAACAGGAATATTATGTGTTTTACAATCGAAGGTTATTGACATTGGAATTGTTGAAATTTTGTACATTTCCATATATTTCGTTACTTTCGACCCGGGTTTTGCCTTCCGTCATCTTCATGCATTTGAGTACATGAATGAACTCGAACTGACGGTCAGTTTGGGCCCAATGGTCGAAACCCGAGTCGCTAGTGACGAAATACATGGAAATGTACAAAATCTCAACAATTCAAATTTAATATTGAAATTCCATCAAACACCTTCAGTCAATGTCTTAAATTATCTAAAATGAAATCAAAGCTTATATTTTTTTAATATTATTGAGATAACGATCACTTGTACAACGAAACCAGTCTTGATTATATCAACTTGAAATGTGTAATAAAAATGATGTTTTATTTTTATAAATGCACTGTCAATTTACCAAAAATTACGTTCATTAAAAAATATGTGACTTAATATAAATAAAGCTGAAGCTATCAACCAATAAAATTTTCTATACTATTTTGTATGGATATGATTTGTTTTTTATAAGCTATAATGTATTTGATTATGCACGGAGCGTTAAAATCTAGGTATCCTTCCACTATGTTAAATATAAACCGTTAATACAAAGGGATCCAAAAAATCTGAATACCCACACGTGGTATGAGTGTTGAATGTTTTGGATAATCGAAAAATAGTTTTCAACATGATACAATTACCTTGCCAAAAGGGTTAAATGATAGAGAGCAGGCTATATTGCTTTAGAGTATCTGTAACCCATTGGGTATCGAGAAGGCACAAAATAACCACAGAATTCGTGTAAAAGATGCAAAATGTTAGGAAAAATAACGTCCAACATCGATATTTATTAAATATTCATCGGAAAGCGATAAAAATCAATGAAACAGCTTTTTCCTGACATAAAATTCATGAAAAAACTGTCAAATTAATGAGTTATATTTCGATATATTTTCAATTTTGGTTTTTAGAGTTTTTGTTGGTTTTATACCTAGGCTATATTCAATTCCATATAGTGTTCACGAAGTCGAGCGGTAAACGCTCTTGGCTTTATTCCCATCTGTTGCTTGATCAATAGCTTAAATCCTTGAAGAGATCCATCCATACGTTAATTTTAACATCGTTTCATAGATCTCTACGTTTCCTAAGGCAAGGGTTATTATAATATTTACTTTCCTTGTCACCCACTGTTATCCGATTCAATGTATGTACTGAATTTTATAAAAAAATATTTTTATTTGTCTCGTTCAAGAGGTTTACGCCACTTCTTTCTGCAGAATTTCTCATATCATTCTAGAAGAATTTAAATTCTCGTTTCCGAAAATTATCTGTAGATTTTGGCTTACGATTTAGCTTAACTGTTGAAAAGAGATTATCCTGCATTGAAATTTATGATAAAATGATCTAATTTTGAAAATATTACAAAAGCATTATTATTGATACGAGAGTTACTTCAGAAGAATTGTACACAAGATGAAAACTTAAAGGGTTTTGATAAAGAGACAGTTCTTTAAATATTTCATCTGCAGAATTTTCTTGAGAGAGATTTATTTTTCCTGAGAACATCGGTAAGCGGAAAGATTACAAGTGTGAAGGACGTTAAGGATATTTGTATTGATAGAAAAAGGTAAAGGACTATGTATTCCGCCCTTTAAGCAGATAAGAAGCTCCTTTATAGTCATTAGGTACAGAAACCGAACGTTTTATTACTTTTAAGAGTGCGCACTCATATAAAATAATACGAAAACAATACTGATTTTTATACAGTGTGCTCGAGGGCATAAAATCTCAATTGATATTGGTATATCATTATTATAAAACGTTAGATATAAGAGTTTAGATAATACTTATTTTTATTTCAATTAAATGTTATGTTTTAAGCGTATTAAAACGCATGGTTGATCACGTTGACTTGAACTCCACGTCATGTGAGAGTAATATGGTCTAAACGTTTAGAAAGAACTCATGTCAGTCATTTTGTTTCTAGGTTATTTCTTCTGAGACACTTGTGTTAACTATTTTAAATCGCTAAGCGCTGTTCTGTTATAGAGTATGTCCAATATAACGTGATAAATATTCGTAGTACACAATGACGGGTACAACATTGAGAGATTCGGATAATATGTAGACATAGTAAATAGTAATTCCGTTCCTTTGTTGTTTGAGTATAGGCAAAATCCTCACGGATATATTCAATTAAGCAGGGTACCGGTTACTCGTTCACTGTGATAAAGGCCATATATTCATACATATCCAGTTGTTTGAAAACAATGACGCTTCTGTTGTTAACTATGTGTAAACGTGTAACGGGGAAATTGAAGTTGAAAATTTTTATTTTGCTATGAAGTAATCATCTATATATATAAAAATGAATGTCTGTTTGTTGGTTTGTTGGTTTGTCCGGATCTTATAGGCTCCTAAACTACTCAACCGATCGCGACGAAACTTTCAGGAAGGACTTATTGTGATCATGCCGGGAAATATTATATAAAATAAATGTTTGTTTGTCCTTTACGCGTTCCTTTACCATTCATACGATTTCGATGAAACTTCGGTGAATTGTTGTGCACACACCCGTGAAGGGTTCTGGAGAAAAAAAAATGAAAATCTAAAATTGAAAAAAAGAATCAAATACGTACATACAGCGACATCTAGGAAAGACCTTCTGATTTATTCGTGTACGCACCAGACGAAAAACAAAAATATTGTGTTATAACAAGTGTGATATTGAAACTCGGGTTCGGGTCGGGCCAGACCTGAAGATGATAGGCTCGAACCGGGTAAGTCTATGAAATTTCGGCCTGTGCAGACCTCTAATCCAAAAGCAGTTCAATAAACAGAATTAAAACACAAACCCTTTCTTTCTTTGAGTGGCATTGCAACGCATGCCGGGTACTCACTAGTATATTAATAATAATAGTTACTCAGTTTGAGATCGAGAGGTAAGAGTCGCTGGCTTCAGTTGCGGTGCTCAGGGGCTCGAGTCGTAGAAAACGAAAGAAAAGAACATTCCATAAATTGTTTTTTCAATCGTGTTTGAGTGCATGGTAACTGTGATGTCTAAAATTTCCTCCCAGAGGAACAACATAAGGTAACCATCATAAGACTTAGTTGAATAATGCAAAAGATCATTAATTAAAACTATCATTTAGTGTCGTAATCTATTCGGAAAGTATTACTGATATAATAATTAAATTCAATTATATGAAATTAATATTGATAAAAACCCAAAGTTAATTGAAAGTTTATTAATTTCTTCACATATTTTCAAAACTTTTTTTACTAATATTACTGTTGTGACTACAAAAAATTGTTATTGTCGTGTTATCGATCATTCAAAAAAGTGTCGTTTAGTCAAAAGACGACATTGTTTAGTGTAAGAGAGTAATCTGAAACAGGTTAACTTTATTTTGTTTCAAGAAGCCTTTTAGACCATTGCCATTTTTCTAGCGATATGAAACCGTTTCCTATGAAATGTGTAGTTAAATTTGGATTATTGAAATTCCATCAAGCACCCTCAGTCGATGTCTTAAATGTGTAGTTGTTATTTTAAAAAATATCTACTAAAAATTAAATAAATTTAGTCAAATTTTTGGAAAAAGACTTGTAGTGCAAGTCGTCTTTAAAAAAATATGCATACAAACTCGATCTCTAAAAATATTTTAGTGAAACAAAAATCTTGTAATGTAAGGTTTTAAAAGTATTTTTCACATGTATGATAAACCTACTTTTAATGTTGATACGTTGTAATAGCTAATCTTAAGTATAATAACTCTTTCAGAACAAATATAACTGATCTCATGTATGTATGTTAATTTTCGCACTTAAAATGAAGCTAGAGCTTAAATGCTATTCTATATAATATTCCCGATATGTGAATAAAATAGTGTTGTCATCCAAACTTTGCAAATTCACTCATATTTCAGAGAAGAGCAATATAAAATATAAATTTTGGACGTCTTTGAGTTTGATAGTGGCCATAAATATAATATTCAGAAAGTCAAATATTATTTTGACATACTTTATCAATTAAATCGTTATTTAAACATGTTACATATACCAAATTTATTATTTTATCAGAACTGCCATCTTTACATGATCACTCACCGAGCAAAATCTTTTTCAACTAAAGGAATAAACTTTAACCACTAGACCGCTATAAGCACACTGGTATGCGGTCTTTGTATGGGCTCCACAAGCTATAAGCCCACCGGTGGACGCGATGTTTTTTTACAATGAATTTACTTTTTTTATCACTTTTGAATATATAACATTGGTTCACCATCTACCGAAAACTAGTAATATGTACATAAAATATCCAGTTTCACAGATTTAATAGAAAAAATTTAAAGAAAATCATATAGGTAGCATCAGGGTTGCCAAAACCATAGACATGTCAAGATCCAATACGAGAAATAAATCATTTAGCCTATCAAAGATTGCCATTGTGAAATTATTAAAACAAACTGAATCTTATCTTGTCAGCGTTTTCCAAACAATGGTTACGTCAAAATCCAATATAAGAAATAAATAATTTTACATAATATCAGACATCACATATGCGACATTTTTGAAACAAATTGAAATGAAAAAAATGAAATTGAAGATGTATTTGACATGCCCACTGGAAATGTTTTTACTTGAAATGAGGGTGACTTTACACCAAAAGTTCAAGCATTAGATGATAGCGTGTCAGGACGGAAAATGAATATGGACGAAAAAAATTATGATTTGGAATTTTTCAAATATTTCGTTGATGAAGACGATATTATTCGATTGATTGATAAAACTAACGAAAAGTTTGTGAATCTGAGAGCCTTTAGAATTCGGTCGATAAAATCTACGTTTTTAGCGATTATTTTATTACTGCCAATTCTTTGCTGTATTTGGTAATTGATTCTTATACACTGCTACAAATGATGAATTTTACAAGCGAAGAGGAACACTGAGTTGGTGATCACCATTCAAAAAAAAACCAATTCTTTATGTTATATCGACGAAAAGTAAAGTATGAAAAGTTTTTTTTATCGTTCGGAATTGCTTGTGACAACCCTATTTACAGATTCTTAAACGTGTGGCTAGAAACTTCCTCATAAAGAAATTTTAATAATATTGCTTTTGGCGAGGTCCAGTTACATAAAGGATCCGTAGTTGACATAAATATGTTGAGTTTTTGTAATTTTGAGCTATGTAAGTATATGCAGCGTACAGAGGCAGGAAGGTATAATTTTCGTCGCTGTTAAATGGTTAATCTTCTTCGAACATATCCAGGTCCTTCAATTCGTTGTGGAGAATATAAATATCACACGGCACCTCCAAAGTTCATATTAATGCACAAACTGTTAGCTTGTTCCCCACCAAACGCTTTGTTTTGTCAAATGACATGCAAGCATTTTCTTTTTCCGTTGAGTATGTAATGAGAAGTTTAGAAACAAAAATGAACAACTCCACCTTTTCCTTAACATATATAAACACATTTTTCGTAAAAAAAAACATATTTTTTCTTACTTATTCATATGACATTAAAGAAGGCTTTAAATATGCAATATTAAAAAAAACACTTAAAACCATACATTAACAGCACAATACTTGAGTAAGCTGAGTGAAAGCTAACTGAGCTGTCATGGCCGACAAATGCAAGCACGCTATTGGCTGATTTAGCATTTGGTCAATTATGATACAAAAACTCATATTTTGATATTTAATTGCATGGAAACTATGAGGATTTAAGCAATGTTGAAAATGCAATGCTGTTATTTTGAATGTGTCATTTAATACAGCGATATCTCATTTTTTCAAGAAAACTTTATTTGACCATGTTTGATTGCAAGCTCCTCAAATGGATGTTAAACGATGATCGTCCAGATTGCCATAGTCCTACCGATCGGAAAAATATTATATAGTTGAAAGCTATTTTGATATCGCTCTATCGTCAGAACGCCATGGCCTTATGCTGATATCAATTAACTACGTTTCATGATAAATTCATGTGGATTTAAATACGTGAGAATTTTGAACATTGCTACCATACAATAAATAACGATTTAAGCAAAAGTCTTAATAAATAATATTATAAGTACTACACATATAATAATCGATGACAATATTTAAGTGATATTTGATAGTGTTAAAAATATTTTGTTTATTATTTTCTTGTCAATGGTTTTGTATACATGTCTAGTACAACTTATGATAAACAAGGGTATTAAAATTATGTACCATTTTTCTAGAAACAATACATTATTATTATCGTTTCTTTACTGCGCACACATTCAAACATGATAAATTGCTTCCATTAATGCCATTCTCATAAAAATAATAATAATACCTAGAGAGCTTTAGAGCTTCTCATCACAGAGGTGATTGATGACTCTTTTTTGCCATAAAAACAATCCTCGATAAGGAATTTCCTTGCAAGAAAATGTCATCTCTAATCCTTGGGAAAGAAATCGATTATTTTTCAATAATGCCAGCTATTAGTAAAATAGTGACATAATTTTCCTTTCAAGATACGGTATTTTATAATTCTATTCAACTTGTAATATTGACAACAAAACAATCTTGTATGGAATACTTTTATGAAAAAATACCAATAAGATCATGACATCTTTTTTAACTAAAATTTATATTTCATTAATTTTGTAACAATACATTGGGATGATTACTGATCTCGTGTCCAATTATGACGTAAAGTTGCACAATGCAACAAGCATTTATTTTGGAAAGTGAAAAACCGATTATTTCAATAGTTAAATTCATCGATGTTCATAATTTTGCAAGATATTAAAAATTCAATATTTGCCTTGTGCAAAGGAGAGAATTAACATGATGCTTCCAGTTATATTGTATATGTCATTCATAAACTGCATAATGCAGATTGAAATCTCTATGATAGGATTTCTTTTCATTTATAAGTAAATTCATTTGAGCGGACTTATGAAAAATAGGAAGATCTGATCTTGTTATTCATTCAATCAATACTGGGGCTGTCCTTTACCTGTTTTGTCGATCAATAAACTTTTTGGTTTATTATATCATTAAAACCTACATAATTATGTTCATAGTAGACGGGTGAAACCCAGCCGAAGCCGTAGCATACAGATAAAACCTCTGCATAGCTATTAAGTTGATTCCTGTGTAGGTATTTATATCCTTTACTTGCATGTTTTATTAGTAAGTTTTAAAACAACAAAGGCTTTGTCAGGCTTTTATATAAATCGTAAAAAAATGCTTTAATGAGTCTTAGTTCTGCAATTTCATTACGAATATCTCAATATCAATTTAAGTACAACTCAACAGTTAACTATAGATGTAAATTGAAGTATATATGAAGTATATTTAACCACTTTAAAGGTGTCAACTGTCAATTCTCTATGAAATGACATTTTATTTTTTAATATAAAACACAATTTGTTCTAATTTCAAATTTTTATGTCACATAGACAAATCTACAAAATTATTTTTAAAATAGAACTGGAAATCATACTAAATCGGTTTGATCGTATATAAAGTATTTAAAAATGCAACAAAATCTCTGTCATGGAGTCACCGCTCATTGTTAAGTCATTCTCACATACGATTCAAATTTTCCTTTTGTCCTCTGAAGTTTTTTTTCTTCTACGACTAAACTTTGCAACTCTACAATTCATTATTTAAATTCACATCGGGATACTTTGTATTTGTAAAGAAAGGCATTGAGTTTTCAGTAACGTAGTGAAATCAACGCAAATATTCTGATACAATGAGATAACTTCTTTAATTTCATTCAATGCGAAAAAATAATTCATTATGTAAAATTCAATATTTAAAAATATGTTATAATTAGTTAGCACTTCTTATATTCCTAATCACTAAATAGTATCATGATAAATTCTACCTTAAATATTGTACTAAGGAGGTTCCCAAAACTGGTTTTCTAAGATACAAAAAAACAATTTCTAATGTTATTCAAATAACATGTAGAAATATAGCTTGTATCTAAAAACAAATGAAATTAAAAAAAAAGACTTGACAATTAACTTGACTTGACAAGCAACAATGTTGATGTGATCATGTCAGATAGACTACGTAAATGATAAGCTATATACATACTGAATTAAGATTCACTAAAAAACCTCAAGCTATATTACATAAAATGAAACATAGTAAAAAAATTTATTACGAACACATAAAAGTATGAAATTGAGGACTAAAATGTGAACGACAGCACAGCTTAACAATTTTTTTATCAAAACATAGTGTAATTTTGTATCATAGTCGAAAGTTGTAAAAAGAAAACCGGTAAATATTGTTATATATAGTATTTTAAAAAATGCTTTGATTCATAAAATAAGTTTTCTATACCGAAGATTCAAATACTCATTGTGATTTTATCATTAACGAAATGTTAAAGATGGTGATTCAATTTATTTTTAAGCAATTTGAAGCATTTCTTTTCAGCATTACAACATCTCAAGTTTAGCTAAATATTATTGATATCAATTTTTAGATAATCTCATGATAAACGACCGTATTATTGATGAAAAAATGTACGCCCGTGATTGACTGAAGAGAGTAAAAATAATTAAAAATCTACGCAGTGCCATCGATTGGAAAATACTAGAAGCTTTCGCAGAAGCTTTTTCCGTATTTAAAAGTTCGATAATTGAGATGGGAGAAAAAGTTTGTTTGAAATGTTAATTCGGGTGTTCATTTCAAAAGAAAAAAAACAGCATTTTTAATGATGGTATTAAAACCTCAAATGGTAGTTGGCAGAAGGCGTCATTTGAAGAATAAACTTTTTTCGTGAACTTTACTCTTAGACACTTCCCTTAAGATTTGAAAAGCAGTGATTTAATATATTGTACACGTAGCCAGATTATAAAAAAGGTGAAAGCTTTCTTTTTTCTTTGCTTTTTGTGTTATAATTCTTTATCTTTATTATTACTTCACGCTTTTATATATGCAATAAGAAACGGAATTTCACCAAGTTATTTATGGTTACTTATTAAAAGTATCACAAAAATGTATTTGCAACTGGAATAAAACAATTTTTACACAAAACATGCAAGATCATTTTCATTTAATCAATTAAAAAAAAACATCTAAATTTGTGCCTCAAGACTGCGATAATTTCAAATAAATGCTTCATAACATTATAGCTAAGAGAGACAAGCCTATTATAGGATAAAATATCAAGGTATTTAGCTCTACAAAATTTTTTTAGGTAGTTGATAGCTAAATTGGCTTAACTTATAAAATTTTGTATAACTAAATACTTTGATATATTACTCTATTATAATGGAGCTCCACCAAAACGCCAATTAAATCAACATTCGACAAGTTTATTATTAGTTTTTTCTGACAGATTATTTTCTTGTGTCGTTTTGTGTTTGCTATCATATTTTTTAATTCACAGTGAATTGAATCAACCCAGTTGAATATTTATTTATACATTTGGTACACCGATTTGTTTTCGTTTTACGCTATTTTTCTATTTTTACGATTACCTACCATTACTAAAAAAACTCTCAAGTGCCAAATGGTATCGACAGAGAATACATGTTTTCTTTGGTTTATTGATCATAAATTTCTCCAAAGTGAACTGTAACACCTTGCGTTGAATTGGATAATTTTAGACCATCACTTTTATAATAATGATTGTTAATTTTCATTTGCATATTTATTTTAATGAAATGCATTCTTTTAATAATCTATGCATAACTGATATAACTTGATAAATTTTAATTGCATATAAAAAAAATGAATTGCTCTTAAAACGTTCCTAATCATGTTTTATCCGAAAAAACATTAAGTCGAGTACAACTGACACAATTTATTATATGTCATCCGGTTCTACCCGTAAAATATTTATTAATGCTTTGTTATATTATTATTAGTTTAATTGATTGATTTCTGTCCACAGGCATGTACATTTGTCATGTCTGAAACTTCTTTCTACCGATCCGATCCTACAAAACGTAGCATAGGGAAAGCTATTAGCTAACCACTAGTCCTGTCCTAGCACTGTTCTTCTACCCTTACTCTCTTCGTAAAAAAGAAGTTGAGTAACTAAGCAACAAGCAGTTCACTTAAAAAGACTTTTATTGAAATACCTCCTTTAGAAGGGCATAAGCTCAACATTGGAAGTAGATCTGATTTAAAAAATATATTATTGTTTGTTTATTTTGTTATATCTTTTTGAGTTATATTTTTTTTAGAGATTTAAATTATGAAATTTTGTGAAAATATTAATAAACCAATCCAATATAAAACTAACCCAATGAAAAAAACTAATCACCCTTACAACTGTTATTTTATAAAATTATTATAGTATGATAAACTTTAAAAGACTACACTTCAAGCCTTTTTATTTTTTTCCTCCTTGGCGATGCAATGAAACTGTCTGTGAAAAGCTTGCGTATTTTTTGCCCAACTCTTTCGCTTAAGAACCACTGGTTTTATCACTGATGCCATTGCGTCACAGAAGAATACAAAGTCTTTCTTTGTCTTGAGATATTTTATCCTTTTGCTTAAAAGAAATTTTCACAGAGACTGCTTAAAACAGGTCAATCTGTTTTATTCGTTGTAAGGCGCTATTTTTAGAGAAAAACCATCAACATTACGAAGACTTATTTATGTAAGTTATTACATAAGAGAGTTTTTACAAAACTCATAAGTTTTATGATAGAGCACACGTTTTAGTTATGACGTAAGATAATATATTTTTTGAATTTTTAAATCACTAAATTTATAATCTATCAACAATTTATGTTAAAAAAATTATTTTCACAATGATGTACAATACCATAAATTTGGATAAGTTTTCCCTTCGGAGTAAGATTGGCCCACTACATGGAAAAAGCTGCCGTTATAAAACCATGATATTGATAATGCCATATGACTGTTTTTTATTTAAACAAAGGTATTGAGTAGCCCCTAGTGGTAAGCATATGAATTAATGAGCAACATAATTTGTTTTATTGTTGAATTTGTCAGCTGTCAACATGGTATGATAAAACACAATTTAAAACTTTTCTTTACATAAATTGAATTAGCCATATTTTCAATTTGTATTACTAATCTATATACATTTAGTTTATAGCTGTATATTTTTTCCCTACCTCAATTATGTACTGAATATATGAAAGCATAAAGAAAAATTGCCAAAACTTAATAATCACTGAATTTATAGTAATTACACTGATTATTTGTATCGTGGGCCAAAGTTGTTTTATCTATATTTATATATCAATTATAACAATAAATCTATTTATATTGATTTAATTTCATCTTAAGACATTATTTTATTTCTATGTAGAACAATACCACACATAAATGCAATGGCAAACCATAAAAATACAAAAACCCCCAGAACTGTTTCAATGTTACTCATATTGACTGTAATGTTTTTGTACTGGCTGTAATAAGATAAGAAAGAGAATAGGTTTTCAACTTGATATATTAGGTCTATTTAGACATCTCATAAATATTGTTTGGCTTTAAGAATTGTTTCGAATGAGACAAAATTGTTGTTTATTTTGAAGGTAAACCATATACATTTCCATTTTAACGTGTTTTTTCATTCTTACTCTACATCAAGCTCCCTTTGAACTTAAATTATTGTACTAAATCATTTCTTATTAATACATACGGTGAAACCGTTATTAATCTGATTGTCTCAGGAAGAGAAGAATTGTAGAATGTATCATGATTTCACACTTAAAGTGCTTCAGTTTTTGAGTGGTATTTTGTGCCATATAACTCATATGAGTTTTATGTGTATACTACTCTTGCAAAGGGTGAGAGATGCAATAAAACAAGTGTCTTCCCATTCTTATGTTGAGAGTTTTCGTTGGATCGTTGGTCATGAACTTTGCAATCTCGTAAATTCTTAACTAACCTTATAATCTATCTACGTCTCAAGAAGAAGAGTAACCTATGCTATTGACACATGAACTCGTTTTTATTACCGACTCCAAGAGCTTTTAATATAATGCACGTATTACCTAGTTACAAAACAGTTCTCCATTAAAAAAACTTTATTTTAAACCATTATTTAAATAACGAAATTTAATGAATATAATGTACTTAATTTATTATACCTACCATTATGATAATGTAACTTTGCTTTTAGAAACAAAACTAATAACATTTTTATACTTGGTATGTTAGTAACATATTTTTTAATGAAAAAAAGAATAATTGAATCTTAGCTATCCAAAGACAGACTCTAAACTTTTCATAAGAAAGGGCTAATATTTATTCGAGTTTCAAAAATACCTTTTGGGGAAATAGTTTTATGTTCGATTTTGAGTACGGCTCTGTTTTTGTGAACTTCCGTTTAAAAAATATTTAACAGTTAAAATATTCAATTTCCGCTGGAAAGTTTTGATTCCGGCAGAGGTGCTGGTATAACATTCAATATTGAAATGTAAAAGTTTCGCTAGCAAACAAATTCATTCTTTTTCATCTTAACAGTAATTAAAACTTTTCTTCTAATTTAAATATTGATACATAAATCTATATCTATCGAATATTTATGGACGCATAAATGTAGTAAGGGCATATTTTTTACACTTTGTCCATTCTGGGGCATTTAATCCCGACCCAAACCTGGGGATATGTTTTTTACCAATTTGAAATGGAAGACCAATGAGAAACGCTTCTTCAATTGATGGAGAAAATGTTCTATTTTTGGATACTTACCACCTTTCAAAGCCTATATTAACCTAACTGCAATGAATAAAATAAAATATTAATCGCTTTTGACTAAGTCTATCTTTTTCGTTCTTTGTAAATGACTATTTGAGTCTCAAAAATAACCATTTCAATGCCCAAAAAAAGATGAAATCGTATATTTATTTCAATTTAATTGAATTTGAAATTTAAATAATAACATTAAGTAACCAATCTCAAGATTGAAAACTGTGAATTCCAGGAATACAGCATTGACTTTTTAATCGGAATTCCAGGATTTAAATCCCTAGTTCACTCCCAATATGAAGCAAATAGACCCCTAATGAAAATTTTTTCAATATATGGTTTTTGCGAGAACTGCCTGTGATTCAGTCGCTCAGTCTCCTTTCATTAGAAAAAGTAAGGACAGAAGTTTAAGGTGAGGATAGAACTTGAATTAAGCTGATCTCTTTCGCTACGCCTCTGTTTTATAATCACATGGGTTAAGATATCACAGGCATCCATGCTTTCGAAAGCACATCTATAAATCAATTGAAAAACAATCTGTGTATAAAAGGTATACGTTTTGAAATTTAAACATGTAGACACCACAATAGGATACAACGAAGTAAGAGCTTTATCCCAGAATCAGATTTTTTTTGGGTTCAAGTCCCAGCAAAAGAAATTTGTCAATAGAAAATTTTGATGTCTTTAATCTAATATTTGAGATATCACCCATGCTCCATGCTTAACATGGATGTTCGTGACGTCTTATCTTCTAAAGCGACTTTAAAATTAACGGTAGTGCCATGATACCTACGTAACCTGAATAAATAACTCAAATTATTATTGACATATCGAAAAGTGTGTGATAAAAATAATTGTGTCTTAAATTCAAGCCCATATCATAATCTTCACCAAAACCAAATATATAGTGTATACGGCTATATTTCTGTATTAGTTGATGATGATTCGTCTACAGCTTTGTTACGGCATGATACTCTCGTGTATATTGGTACTCGTGTATGGATTTTTTTTATTTGTTTTCAAATAAATACTATTTCTTGTATTCCAATTTTGAGACGGAAAAAGATATTTATTATATTTATTACTCGCACAGCAAATATTTTTTTCTTGAAATATTAACTTTTGTATATTATGACAATATACTGCCAGTAACACATCACGTGATACACAGCTACACGACATCTCTGCCAATAATAAATAACTCAAATAAAATTATTACGCTACGATTGTTGCTACTGAAATAACTCGTAGTAGCGTAAATAACAGCACTCTAGAATTGTTTAAAAAGCTTACCTGCTTTGAATCCAGCTCTAATTTAGACTAAAACTCCGACTCCAACTCCAATTTTAATAATTTGAAAAAAATTTGGATGATTTTTTTCACTTATGACCATTGTCACTGCCTGTGATATGAGTCATAACATCGTACTGAGACAGATGTGTTCATTTTTAAATATGTAGTTTTAAATAGTTGCATATTCTATTTTATTTATTGTATTATTAAGAAAGAGTTTACCAGATGGTAGCCAAAAAGAGGACATATTTTCCAATTTGACTTTAAAATATTGTCTTCCAACCATTTAAGAAGCGGCCCTTTTTTATTCTCTATTTAAAATTGGTTTTAAAACTGATGTTATAGAATATGAAAAAAGGAAGACCAAAACACATTTATACTAATTACATTAGTTTTATAAAAAAAGCTATGTCAATGGAAGGTCGACGTTGTAGTTAATTAGGAAGTTTTAATTAATATGAATTATTTTTTAGTATTAAGAATGAATCCCAAAATCCCATGATTGATTTTTAGACAATCCTGGAATTACGGGATTGAATAATTGACCGGGATCCCGAGCTAGTAAACCATAGTAAGTACCTCAGATTGTTATTAATCAGGAAGTATTTAATTTGACTTATGAATTATTTTTTAACATTTATAGTGAATTGAGTAATCTCTGTATTGGGTGTTTTAATTGTGGACGCAATGCTCTGACAGAAACTCTTAAAATTGAAAAGTGAGTCTTAAAATCACATTACAAGCAATTCACTATAAGAATATAATACAATACCTCTGTTAACCCTTCCGTACTCATGGTGTAAGAATGTGTTACTTCGGCATTTAAGCCTTTACATTATCTGTGAATATTTTTTGCCATGTCCGCTCCCAACGTGGAGCATATGATCTCCTAATGGAGGTATCTTAACAGATTTTTTCTATGATACTCAGTAGCTCAACCTATCTATTTTTTCGAAGACAGTAGGGATAGAAGGATAGGGCTAGGGCAGGGTTAGTGGTTAGCTAAGCGACGCCTCGTGAGGATTGGATGGGCGGGAGGGAATTATAGACATCACAAACACTCGGACTACAAACTGAAATCCTTAAACCGGTCGAAAGATCAATTTATGAATCGGGAATCGATCCTGAGACATCCGTAACTGTAGCCAACGAAGCTACCAATTGCGCCACGGACGCCAATTGGTAATGCAAAAAATTTTAATCTTTTTTATTTATAAATAAAATAGTTCTACATATAATTATATTGTAGTAGAGTGACAATTAGTATAGTTTAGTAATAATGAGAGACACATGACCGTACCGTGTGCAACAGTTTTGTATCAAACGACAACGTTAATACTGCTCGAGCTTGTTCTGCTATGAAGAATTTCAATTCTTGCGTATTTCGATAATTTCGCATAGTTTCATATATATTTCTGGTTTTACATTCAAATTATGACGCAAAATAATTACTTGATACTACATAAAACCGTATTTCATGTTTTTAAATTGTCATTTCGCTTTTTAAATACGTTTATATGATAAAACCCATACGTTAACGAAAAGTGACTGCATGAGATCCGAAAGGATTATTGTTGCACGAAAACGCGAAGGTTAAATAAAAACCCACAGTCAGTGTTCATAAGATGAATATGTTAATTGTTTCCCTAATTAAATGTCTTTTTTCGACAGAATCTTTAGTTGACCATTAACATTAAACTAAGCTACAACACATGCGGTAAAAGATATGTATTGGTAAATATAAACCCACTTTAAAAACATACTAAAAAATCAGTAAACCGAGATCCTGCTTTGCAAGCTGTATATTAGAATTATATAGAACTTTAAATGTATTGTTACTTTTTCTTTAAGAAAAGTATTATTACGTGCTGAAATGCTATATATTTATTGAGTGCTGTTGATAGGTATATTTTCGTATATGTTAAGCACAGATTTTAGTTTGGCTGTAACAATTTTGACATATCGAATTGCGTTTCACGATGTTAACCATAAGCTTGATCGACTCTCACAAAAGTTAACTTGGTTTCCCATTGTAAAACGAGTAAGACAAAATTAGCCTAAGTGAAACAATCTACCAAAAATCCGGATACGATCGAGGCATTGTAATTTAAAATGTATCTGTTTTATGTGAATTTATGACATAATGGTATACAATATAAAAAATATATATTTACAAATATTGTGATAATTTCAATGTTTCTTATGTTTTCCGCATTTTAAAAATATCAGTTGTGTCAAACTAAACTTTTATGTATTTTTTAATCATGTCCGCCCCCAATCCGGAGCATATGGACTTCTAATGGAAGTATCTCAACAGAAGTTTTTTTACGAAAATAATTTGTTACACAATTGGTCAAACTCCCTTGTTTTTAAAAGAGTAGAAATATAAGCATAGTACTATAACAGGACTGACGGCTAGCTTATCGCTCTCACAAAAACTTATATCGTATGTACTAATTTATTTGCTTAGAACATAATCTATATTAATTTACTTACAATTTAAAACATTATTAGATATGATGATATCAGTTGCAAAAACCATAGCTTTGAACATTTTGAAAACAAATAATTTACCTGTATTTGATACATCAATCCATATTTCATATACTATTAAATTATATTTGATGCATAAAGACAAAAATCTGATTTGTTTATTCACTTCTTCTTTAAATATTTTCGTTTTTGTAAATTCAATTGTTCATTTAAAAAACCCACGGAATAAAGTGTGTTCTGTAGATAAATTACTAGTAATTGAGTTATACTATCTATTGTCACAATAACTTTAAAAAAATGTGTTTAGTGTATTTAACAAACCATCGTGCTGCACTCACTATTATTGTATTTAATTTTTGAGAAAATCGAGCTAATCGTTAAGATATCGTGGATAAATTTCCTTTAAAAATAGTTTTTGGGTAAAAATGCGGTAAGATAGACATTTTCAATGTTGAAAAACGCCTCAAAACATTAATTGTTACATTTTTGTTTAAAAACGTTCAATTGATTGCAGTTAATATAAAACTAAGGTAGTGATATTAATGATAAGAGTAGGAAATTTTTTAATATTTTTTGACTTTGAATTATTATGTTAGTTAGGTAAGCTCTAGGTTAAATAGAATTATTTTTTATAAAAAAAATCAGTTTTTGTACAAAAAAGTTTAATTTAGCTAATTGTTTCTTGTTGTTATGATTTATGTGAAATATTTTGCGATGTATGTATCTTATAAAAATTATGTTTATAATTTAAACGTTTAGCTTAAATCAGTGTTCCCCAACTTTTTTACACCTGCGGACCGGTAAAAAGAGGAAAAAAAATACGGACCACTGAAATGAAAATGGTTTTTTATTTAAAAGTTTTTAATCTTATATTGCGACAGATGGACATAACTAGAACTAACAAATATACGTACGAA
Organism: Himalopsyche phryganea; assembly: GCA_022494535.1. Taxonomy (NCBI): domain Eukaryota; kingdom Metazoa; phylum Arthropoda; class Insecta; order Trichoptera; family Rhyacophilidae; genus Himalopsyche; species Himalopsyche phryganea. The sequence goes on along the minus strand of JAGVSL010000035.1, from coordinate 1,131,632 downwards.
ATTCTTGAAAATATATTTAGGTAGGGTTTTGCATCTGGGTTCATTATCGAAGAGCAAATACTTCCGTTCTCCCTGAGTGTACCTGAGAAGATTTATGACTGCCGATTCTGAAAAAACCAGCGACCATCGTGCCGCATCATCCTACCAATTATTATTAATTAGCAATAACTAAAAACACAAGTTTGCAAATGTACTTTTTTGCGAAAATACTACTAATGATATTGAAACAAAAGCCAACATGATCTATGGACTCTTTTCGTAAGGCATGTAAAATTATTTTTCAAATTAAATAAATGTACCTATTTAAGTTGTTTTACGATGAAAGTGAAAAAAAAGTATTCTACTATCGGGAAATGCGACCCAAATATTGTTGACAGTCGGCGTAAAGCGAATAATCCTTGCGTTTTCTCACCATACAAAAAACGACAAAAGGGTTGAGTGGTCATTGTATTATAGAAACTATTCTGCGAGAGTGATAAATGTTCTTCCGGTTTATTATATTCTTATTGAGTAGTGATAAGGATGAATCTTCTCTTTTGTAGGATATTTGATAGTAATTGTTATAAAAGATTCGTGAATATTTTCGAATAAAATCACAATGTGAGACTTTAATCAAATAATAATGCTGATACAATATTTGAGAGCTTTATGAACTGGTCAGATAGAGATTTTTTATTCCATTCTCTGCGATAATCGTTGGACATAAACAACTTTTGCTCATCTCATTGATACCTACAACTGTATGACAAGATTTGTCGATGAACGGCTTTCTCTCCAATGCTTTTTTGCGATTTATCGTGAAATAGATAAAAAAACAACATTTGTAGAACAAATATGAATTTTTTCTAAAAATGTTTCTTAATTTTAAGCATACAAAGAAAACTTATATCACAATTGATGTTACGCAATTAATTTTTTCTTATTCATTCTCGTAGAAAATACTTGAAAATTATTTTATTCACACAATTTGTGTTATTTACAATACGTCTATTATATGGCATTTTTTAAATAAACTTTATTATTTTTATGACAACTTGGCATTCATTTATCAATATGAATAAAAATTGATGTATGCTAAATTATTTACGACTCGCATTTAAGATTGACATCCCATTGTATTATTCTAATAAATAGTATACGAATTTAGCAATCATTAAAAACTTCAAAAAGTCTTATACCATAAATAATCTTTTAACTCAATTTTATTTGAGTTTATTTCATTACATTCAACATGTGACGCCTTCTTAAACATTATTTAGTAACTGAATAAAAAATATGTTGTAATTTTACTTAATATTTTTAATCAAATATTTAGTCAACCCCATTTCTCACTGTCATACGGTATTTATAATTGAATACTATAAAACTAAACGTTTATAAACTTAGTTGATTTAATCTAAAATTAACTCCAAAGAAAACGGTTTTTTTTCATTTTAACCCTAATTGAAATTCATTCACAAAATTTAGTATTGAAAAACAAGCCGAGTGAGAGAACTCTTAACGTTAAATATGAAAACCATTTTCTGTTCACCCCCCAATCTCCGATGCCCATTAATTCCTTATAATAGCCATAAAACAAACACTCTACTTAATTTAATACTTGTTCATAATAATTTTCCACCCTTAGGATTTGTTCGAACGGGGCGATAACTTACGCCCCCTGCTGACGGAAAATTTCACACTTTGTTTCATTCTCACTTCTGCTCTGTAACAAACTGGTAAATAATCAATGATACCTTTTGTAACATACAATATTAATGCTATTTAAACTTTTCCTTTATACTATAAAAAATAATTTAAATTTAATTCTATGCAGAAGGATACATGGTTTCAATTGAAATGATTATTCGAAGCAAAGATCAAATTTTTTTTATTAAGGTGTGGGGAACCTGTGACCATTCGTCTAAATCTAAAGTTTTCAAAGTCTTGATGCATTTACATGACTTTTATAAAGTATATATTATTAAAGATTCTTGACTACGGTCTTCAATGGGTCCTAATAAAGCATTTCAATGTAGGCTATTTACGAGAAGCTGGCTGTATGTCAGTCGTTCCAAAGCATGCAAAGTATGCACATATGAATTTTACGAAAGGGCGACAAATTAAGATAAAAGCCCTCTCTACGCCAAGCTTAACTTAGAGATTGAGTAAGAAGGAATAAATATGTATTCATTTTTACATTTTGTTTTTTGATACAAATCATCAATCGATTTGAAAATATTTTTTTCGACAATAAGTAATCCTTTTTTATTTTTAGTGTATTAAATAATATTGAAAATATAACTGTGTTAATTAAGCTTATTCACAAGTGTTTTAGTATTTTTTATTTGTCGAATTAAATTTAAACTGAATATTTAATTTAACATAATTTCAACTAATATCAAACAATTCATAAATGAGTAATTCATTTAATTATTTTATACTGAAATATAAATATTTTAAGAACAGAATTCGATTGTAAACACTGATTAAAAGTTTTGTGGTTTTTTCAAAAAAACATTCATGAAGTCATATATTTATTGAACTTTTAACATAAACTATACAAATAGATACTACAGTGAAGCTGGTTTATGAATGTTATTCACAAACAACATTTAATGGTTGGCGCTTCAGATATTACTTTATTTTTATGAGATAAAACAAACAATGGTGTAAACCAGTGCTCCGCAAACTTTTCTCATCCACGACACACCTAAACACAGCGTAGAATTTTGCGGCTTACTGGAATAACAAATATAATAATTAATTTTCATTAGCAGAATTCACGTTTATTGTATTTTTTATTTCTTTATTTCATAATTTCATAAATTTAAAATCTTTAACATTTTTTAAATGATAGTTCATTAAACTCTTTTCCATCTAGTTAGATAGTTCCCAACCTTATAGAGTTGATGAAACACTTTTAATTTAAATTTAGAAAAAAAAAAAAAAAAACTTAATTTTTTTTAATTAAAGATACGAGCTGTAACTAAAAAAAATAACTAAACTAAATGTAAAAATATATATGTCACCTGAGTCTATAGGTTTTTGCTGATCTCAGTATGTAATATAAGGTATACTGCAATATTGTATTGTGACATTGCTTATTTCTTCATTCATATTTAGTCGATTTTATGTCAGTTAATGTTAATGTTTTTTTTCACATTTTGGTCGTACTGTGGGCACGGCACACCTAGCATAGTCTCTCAACACATCAGTTGCGAAGCACTGGTGTAAACGATGAATGTTTAATTTGTTTGAAATACTTCGATTGCCAAGCACGGTTTTAAAGCATAAAAAAACGTTTTTATTCTAATAATTATAAAACACGGAATAACTATTACTCGTTGAACATTTTTTACGACGCGTTGAATTCAAAATAATATACGTTAAATATATTTTAAACTGCCACGATTCAATTGAAATAATGTGTACGTCAAGCTTTCACTTTTTTTTTATTTTTCCCAAAATTGACTTTTTCACTTGAGTCATGATATTTAATATTCGCATTTTAAAGGAAGAATATAATTGCTTGCGAAAAAACGTAGATTTGCGTATCTCATGAAAATTGGGGTTATCTCTTTGTTCGGTAAATTGTAGCTAAATGCGTGAAAGGCTTATTTCAAAAATAACAAAAAATGATTTTAACTTTTTAATCAAAAATGTTTTTACTAATTAGATTTTAAGGTGAGGAAACTTTATTTAATATTTTTTTAACTAAAATACCCTAAAGATTAACTGCTTTACTTAGTATGTATGCTTTTATCCCATTAATTTCTTAGTTTTAGAATTTAGTATCTAAAACTATTAGGTGGATGCTTAAAGCTTTTAGAATAGGCTATTAATTTAAGTACTTTTGGAAGATTTGAATGAGCTGAATTTTCTTTAGCCTATACGATATCGTTTCTTTGAATCGTAAAAGGCCACCTTTTCGTTTTGTAAAACTCATAGACAATGATTTCATTCTTAATTTTTATTAAAACTTCATATTTCTTAGCTCAATGTAAAGCATAATAACTCCAAAAAGTATTCAAATAAAAAATATTGTTCGAGATGTATTATAGCTGTATGTCATTTGATTAACCTTTGCGTATTCATTGTGTAACAATGACTTACATCGGCCTTGAAGCCTTTAAATTATTTGTGAAATAGGTCATACAAAAAATTGAAAATTATAGTATTGTATAGTAACAATCCGCGATGCAAGACTGTACCGTGTGCAACGGTTTTGTATCGAACGGCACCAAGAAACGTCTTGAACTTGTTTGCTATGAAGACTTTCGATTGTTGCGTTTTTCGGTAATTTCGCGATTTTTTTAGCATGAAAACGGGAAGGTTAATCCATGTTCCAGAGAAGGAAATATAGATGGAAGCTCGACAATCGTTTTTTTGTGAATCAGAATATTTCGCATTAAAAGAGCGAAAAAATACAGTTGAAATATTTTCGTTAAAACATAATGATTTTAATATATTTTATTCAGACGTACACATGATAATTCATAGAAGAGCGAGCGCATATCATTTTTCTACTAAAGAGTTACCCTCTTCGCTTACGAGTGACTTCGTGCTATTGACAAGAATATTTTTAGATATTTTACATATGCACGTTGGACGTAGAGGTTTGCGCCACATAATAAAGTATACATCAAATTTATGATTGATATCAGTATAATTGTTAGACATTTCAATAACGGTATAAGCTTGATCACACAGGCTGATTGGTGAGGTTTTATAATGCTTGTATATACTAATATACGCTCGCTTTTCTTGATTCGCTAAAATACAATAAATATTCTGATTAATTTTATCTTTTCTTCTTTTCCCATATGAACTCCCTATGTGAAGCACATGGCAACCACGTGGCGTCTCCATGATTCCCTGTCACCCGCCAATTGCTTTGCTTCCTCCCATGACATGCCAGATTCCCCTAGCTCCGCTGAGTGCACCCTATGGATAGTACCCAATGGTCTTCCTGGGCTAAATGAAGCCCACAGATCGGAAGAAGAGGTAAGCATTATTGAGGCTCGCCGGAGTCAACCGCAGCACGTGACCCAGCCACTTCCAACGTCTCTCCATAACAGCCGATGTGACAGGATTGTGCGTAAAAGAATTATGTCAAAAATAGTAGGTGAGGTTTGTATGGTCGTAATTTCTTGGTCGTTTTAAATGTATAAAATGTAATTTGCTTATGGATTTAGAAAAGCATATTGCTTTATTGACAGCAAATTTATCTTCTAGTCATGAAATTCCCGCAGTTTTGCTACTTTTTTGAAAAAAATAAGGTCGTACACGACTTAATGCGTTTTCGCTGACAAATTCAAGTAAAAATTTAGATTAAACAGGATATGGCTGTTATGGATGTACATATTTTTATTCAGTTTTTGTAATTTATATCATGGCTTCACAAAAGTTATATTCAACCAATGGTATAATAAACAAAAAACATATGGTGTTTTTTTTCCCATGACCGCTCCCAATGTGGAGCATATGCTCTCCTAATGGAGGTATCTTAACAGAATTTTTCTATGAGAACTGCTTGTTACTCAGTTGGTCAATCTCTCTTTCTTCGAAGAGAGTAAGGATAGAAGGATATGGCAAGGACAGGACAAGTGGTTAGCTAATCGCTCTTGCTACGCCCGTGAGGATCGGATGGGTGGGAGAGGAGTTCTTAGACATCACAAACACTCAGACTACGAACAGAAATCCATTAATCGATTGAAAGATCAATTTATGAAAACCGTCCACACTGGGAAATGAACCCGAGACGTGCGTAACCGTATCCAGCGACGCTACCAATTGCACCACGTACGACGAAAAAATATATTTGTAGATTTCATCAATAATTTTTCAAACATATTTGTCGCGAAATTTTATTAATTATCATTCTCTTCTATAGAATATTTTGCAAGTTACGCTTGTGTCATGTTTTTTTCTATCTGTTCACTGTTTGGTTGTTTGATATCATAAATGGTAAACTTATAATTATATATTTGATTTCCTTATATAATAATGAAATGAATCTTCAGAGCTCGGTATCTCCTGGACTGCTAAACTGATAACGCTGAATATTGATAATATCACATTGGAACGTACTTCACGAACACCCAAAAATATAGTTTATCAATTAATAATATTGTTGAGAGTCAAAAGTTTTAAGCTGAAACTATCACCGTGGAACGTATCACATATAAAACCCACAGAATATAGTTTATCAATTAATAATTATGTTGAAAATAGAATATTAGACCTAGAAATGACAAATTTTACGTTGCGTGCTTCACTGTTTACGAAGAAATCTTGTGACGGACAGATATAAAGATAGATATACGTATTTTTTTGCTGTGATGAGATTAATAATATAGCTGATATCAAAACCATAGGTATATGTAAAGTTTCAAATATAAAGTTTCAATAACATCTGCTTTATTCACTACAATATTTTTGGTTAACTAATTTATCATTCGTACGAACAAGTAAACGTAAAATAATTTATTGATTGGTTTATAAATTCACTCGATACTAAATTTTATTGCCTTTACTAAAACCGGTTCAAATTTACAGTACATAGTGCTGTGAAATTTTATCGCTTTGAACTATAAATCAAATTGGAAATGTCAAACGCTGAAATAAAGCGTTGAAGGACATATGGCGGGAATATCGAAAGCAAATTACATTGCATCCGGAAATACTGCTCTGATTTGAAAATATTTTCTACAATCAAATAAATCCGTTTTGATAGTGCTTGCTTAGGTTTTCGTTTTCGTTAAAAACGGGTTTGTATAAATAATATTGAATCAGTAGAACGAAAATAACACATTCAAAAGTTTTGGTACATTTTTTGCGCGTTGTACCAATTACTTATTTGTATATCAAGGAGGATATCTTTTGGTTGAAATAAATCATTTTGTCAGTCATATTGACTATCTATTTCAAAATTAAAATTGTTAATAATTTAAAAATATAATTAAACAAGAAGTAGGTTAATCTTGTTTCATATTTAACTATTTCTGAAGATTATTTTAGGATAATATTTAAATTGTTTTAAATTTTGCCTTAGTGATTATCACTTCACACATTTACAAATCACAGATAGTATTTGTTGAAGGTACTCCAACTACATTTTGTAACAATCTGAATAAAATGCTTTCAAATGTATACGAAATATATCAAAACATACTATGATTGTGTCTATAATTTAACTTTAGATATATGAAGATTTCTATGAAATATTTAACGCGAAATCAAATGATTAAGAACTTTAATACCAACTAGAAAACTTTCCTTGTGATAAATAATTGTTAAATAGGTTTTATATGCAGTTCTTATGTATGAAGTAATTTAGAGAATGGATATCTGAAACCTAATATGGGCAAACAATGTTCAAAGTCATTGTAAACAACAAAAGAAGTTACAACTTTCAGAATTGCGTTTTTCACTATTTTAAATAAAACAACAAATATTTGAATTTTTATGTGATAAAAATTGAATCTGTTATTTATAACATGCAGTACGTATATATATTTATTTATTTATAATGAATGTCATTCTTTTAAGAACATTGCTTTAATTATGTACATTCAATTATTTAAAAAATATTATTTAAAATGCAGCGTTTCAAAAATTTTTGACGGTTTATGCTTATTCTCTATAGACAATAAGAAATCGTAATTCGCCGTTTTCGGCTGAGAATACTAGCCCAGAATCACTATATTGTTATTTTCTGAAAATGTTTGTAACACCTCACCGTTTGGTTAGGGTAAATAGTAAAAAAGAATATCTTTTACATAAAGCCTATCTTAAAGTTAAGCGTTGATTTAAAAATGAGTAAGTATTAGATTCAAGTTTCGATAAAATACGTTTCTTTTGAATGATATTGTAGTGCTTGACCTTTGTAAATGTACTTTCTGCAGTGAAATCAAACAGTCTGAGTAGCCCATGCAATAAAAATAGATTGAAATTGCTGACATAGCAGTAAAGCTCAAGTTTTTAAGCTACGGTAACAGCATAAAGCTCTTTCTAGTATCTTCACCAATCTGAACCAGAGCATTTTTAAATAGGCGATGTAAAATCATTGCAAATAAATTTAAAAAAGGATAATTAAATTATTCCACAATTGCCTCATTCAGTTCAATTACTGCATGAAAAATAAATTGTAAAAATTGCTTCCCTAAATTTCAAAAATGTAATCAAACGTTTTATGAATTTAATCCCTGCCGCTTGATGCTTTTTTTTCAATATTTTATAATTATTATGTATTTAAAATAAATATTATATAAATTATGAAGGAGTAGGTAGGTGTGTAAAATATATGCATTAATAAATTCATTGAAAATGTGGGTACTATAGATGAACCAATTTAAGTTGGCCGCTAGTGAGGGTGCCACCGTCACGTTAGGAATGTTGCCATACTCAACCAGAACTAAAATTTCAATAAATTCCAAAACTGATATTTTAGCGACGGTTACTAAAAGTAGAAAAGATGTTTATTTTGCATAGAAAGACAATTGGAGAAATTAATTCTAGACTGACAATTTTAGTTCCAAATTCGGCGACGGCCAAGTAATGTTGGTAATACTATAATTAGTGAAAAGTATAAGAAAAACGGTTCAGCATAAATAAAGAAAAAATTCATTCCATTTTTTAATGATTTAAAAACAGTCAATTGATTAAATTGTTGAAATTGAATAAGTTAATTTTTGTTATTTTTAAAATGAGTAAAACCATGAATCGATGTCTGCAGGTTTTGTCAATGCAATATTGTCAGACGATAATTTGTATAAATATAAATTTATTCAACGGTCGTGATTATACAATAATACGAAATTATTTATGCACGTATAAAACAATACAATTTGATCGCTGACCAATCCAATCTTTCGTTTAACTTAACTGTCGAAATTTTATTCCTGCATCGCAGTTGTATTTGAAAGCTTTTTCTGTAAACTGCACACACATAAAACTACATATTATCGCAAAGCTGTAAAATTCCGTCGACCAAATAATATTACTTGAAGTGATCGGCTTCATTGCAAATAATAATACGACTATATTTCGGATTCATACTAGACACAACGAACAATTCCAAATAAGATTTTTATTTACAAGCAATGTTTGAAAGCGACTCTCAGTAGTTTACTGTGGTTCTTTTTATACGTTCACTAGCATCTCAGATCGAGAATGTAAACGGATTTTGTCAATATAATAATTTAGCTCCGTTTATATCGTGAAACTTCAAATTTATTGTAAATATACATGTCTAATGATTTCTATGAAGGTCAACTTTGATTGTTATGAAATATTATTATTTAAATATTTGGAAGTCCCATTCGGTTGCGGTGTCCACGGACTGCAATCCTCATATGCAAGATTTTATAAATGGTTTTTTAGTCATTCTATTGATTTTTCTTCCAACATTAATTCAATCATGGCTGCTCTTAGTATTGAGAAAATTGACGTCAAATGGACCAAAAGAATATGTTTGACAAAAACTCGTCACTCAACCCCTTTTTTTGAGAGGGTTAGTATCGAAAGATGGGACTACTAAAGGACTAGTAGTCAGTTAGTCACTCTGTTTGGTTTCGTTTTAATGATCTCTACAAAAATATTATATCACTGTTCTCAACCTGCTTAAAAATCGGAGCATTTTTGTTTCTGTTCGCTAATATATTTACATAATTAACATAGCACAAACAAATTGTAAGAAACGATCGCCTCGTTTTGAAATCACATAAATAAAATTTCAATGGATACACAACAAAGTTCAATATTTTGTACAGACATTCAATAACACTGATTGTTTACGCTTGTCTTTATAACATAAATTTGAAGCAACGGCAGGAAAATCATTTTTTTTTTTAATTTTTCGAATGCAGCAGAACTTTTTTGTATTCCAAATTGATTGCACTGAGAAATAATAAATTGGAATCATTGCTCATTTATACCAGAGGCCTGCAATAAATCTCACGGAGGAAATAATATGTAAACATTTTTTGACACGTTGTCTACTTTTGCTTCAAAGCACAAAAATATATCTTTTAGCTATTTAAAAAAAGCTTATATCAAAATTTAAAAAAATGTTAGTTCTTTATTTAGAAAGCTTTAAATTCTAAATTTAATATTTTATATAATAGATTTTAAAGTTTTCGTTGCAATCATACTTGATTATGGTAAAAATTATTATTCAAATTTCATTCAGCCTGATTACTTAAACTTTTGGAGATGACAAACAAGCGTAACTTTTAAAGCTCATTATATATTTTCTAAATTAAATACTATTTTATTAACTTTCAAATAGAAATTTAAAAAATATTTCTTTCAAAATGAGACTATGTCATTCAACAACTTTTATCGATAAATAATTTACATATCCATTAAAAAGCAGTTACAAAAAACAGCAACAGGTAGAAATCAAAGATTCTTTTGACATTCTTCTAACATTTTTGACCTCTAAAGTTTATTTATTAATTGATTTTGAACCTATATTCAGACACAAGTATTGATTGAGTTGTTAATTTTATTCATTCCACGCTTTTGAGTAGCACTAAATTTATTTCTGTCGCATTAAAATAATAATACACCTACAGTATTTTAGCTGCTTTTTTTATTCATTTAGATTAATTTGTTTAAATGTTGGGAAGTATTATGTCGTTTTTTTTCAATTAAAAGAGAGCAAACAATCAAATTAAATTAATCATGAAAAAGTTTTTGAATTATTGATCTTACACTTTTTCAAGAATTTTTGTTATGACAATATTTATATTTTAATTGAATAGATTTAATTTTTGAGCTAAGCCGATATCCGAATTATATTGTCACCCTCACAATGACGCTGATGGTTGACCTTTTTTTTACAGTGTCAGCTCCCAATGTAGAACATACCAAAGGAATCCTAATAGAAATGTCACAAGTGACGTAGTTCTACAATAAATGGTTTTTATACGTCACTTTTAAGGTGTTAACTGTCAATTATTGGTGGGAAGGTATTTATTTTATTTTAAAAATAAAACACAATTTTTTTGTACTACTTGCACATGTTTATAATGGTCAGGACCGGTTTTACCTATCCTGAGCATTATTATCGGTCCCCGAAAGTAATACAAACATATTGTGTTTTTAATTTTTGTACGATTCTACATGAATGTTCAAGATTATTAATTAGTCAACTTATTGCTCTCATAACGCCCATTTTTTATCATATGGGTAGAAGATAATTTAAGACATCACACAATATATGTATTACATTCATGCTTTCGAACACAAATCTTTGAAACTATTGAAAAATCAATTTATGAAAGCTTCCGCACTACGATTCGAACCCGTGAACCCCACAACCATAGAGCACGATATTTTTCACTCCGTGGTAAGTCCTATAATATTTACTTATATTGCCTATCTAATAAACGTTAAAATTATTTTCATAGAATTTTCTCGTTGAGAAACTCTCTACCAAATGCATTTTTAATCATCGCCTGCTTCTTCCTGTCGAGTCCGTTCATTGTAACTATGCGTGTGTTGCTGTCAATTGAAAAGGGATTTAAATTATAAACACATAACAAGTGTGTTCGATATTTGTTTTTCTCATCGAAGAAATATTTCCAACTGATGAATTTCACAGTTATTAAATTTAGGTTTAATAGAAATTGTACATCAATTATAAAATGTCCATACATTTTTAAAAGTACTAATATGCAAACAAAACAACAATTTCAATAGTAAGGTTTAAATTGTAGATGGCAAATATGACCAAATATTTATCGTTTTCAAATTTTATTCCCGGAAAATGTTTCAGATTAACACAACGACGAAGGTCATTTTAATAATTTAAAAAGTTTTCTTTGTGTATATGCTTTATTGTTGTTAGATTATGTACATAAATATACATATATATGTTATTTATAACGTATGCATAGGCTATGTAGTTAGTTAATAACGGCTTTCTGACTTTGTTTGTGTAGGGACATGCGCAAATAAATCTTAGTTTGTTTAGGAACCAGATGCGGAATAACACACCAAGCAATCGTTCTGCTTTACCCGAGATAGCGAAATAAACTAATGGTTTGTTCCCACTGAAGATTTTTTATGAATTGCATCTTCAACTTTGTAAGCCGACTTTAGGCTTGAGTTTGATGGTCGCAGTATAAGTCTAAAACTTTCTTCGCTATTTTAAGTATGAAAAGATGTTTTAAAAAATACAACATATTCTGAAATGAAAAAACATTTTGTGATGTTAAATGAATTCATGTTGATGATAACAAAGAATCTTTTAAACATTTTTTAAAAATTATCAACTGCTTAAAACTAGTTAGCTCCATCCATAGTGTATTTAAATAATAAATCAATTAATGTTGATTATAATAAATATTTAATTTCGCAATATTAATGACGATGGTGTGATGCTGATATAGCACTATTGTTAGCTGATAGCGCAATGAACAAAATACTTTGCTATACATTTAAAAAGCCTTTTCATACTTCATTTTAGAACAACCATATGAACATATTTTAGACTATTTTTCAGCAGTTCAGTCAGTGGTAGAGTATACTTTAAATAATAAAATTCATTTATGCACTATACATAAATGAATTCCCACTTCTACGAAGATATTATAATGGCCATAAACTTAAATCTATAAAGAGAGCTGAGATGTAAACCGATAAAACAGTTTGGTAGCTCCAGTTATAGCTTTTTCAAAAGCTCTCACTTAACGAGCGCTATTCATAATAAAGTAAACAATGTGTTATAAAAAGAGGCTTTATTTTCACATTACATTGCGTTAACATTATATAATAAAAAGATTTTTCACAGTGATATAGATAATTTTTAAATAATATATTCAATCGTAAAGTATGTTTTATCAAAATTTCTTTCCTGCACAAAAATTCATTTGGTAACTAAAATTTCGAGTTTAAAGAAGTGAAACCAAAAAAATACACATTTACGGTATTTTTAAATCATAACATATTTTATTTGTTCAAACATTCAGTCTACAAACAGAGTCTGCTCTTCACTTGATGGTAAGCAATTGACTTTAATTTAATATTCCTACTAATAATCAAATAATTAATACACTTTTTTTTGGTTTAAAGACTTTAGAGACGTACCTTAATATTGAAAAAAATAAATAAAATATATTTTGGGGCAATATAATAATAATAATGTCATTCTACTTTAAATTCTTATTGGTGTAGCCAAGCGTTAATAGCATCGTTTTCTAGGAATTCCATCACGCAGTGGTATTACATAATTTCCGTCTGTAGGAAAGTCAATTTTCAATGTGACTTAACTTGTAGAAGCTAGTATAGAACAAAAATTGTTAGCACCCAAACAATTACTTTAACATTTTTTGTGACTCGCGTATCAAACCAGAGTAAATCAGTATAATTTTTTGGCTAATTTTATTGTTTTGATAAATATTGTCATGATAATATCCTTAATCTTTTTATAAGCTCAGATTTTTGACAAGAGTTATGTTTCTGACTTGGTTTGTTTTTATCCTTTTTTTTGTGGTGCGGTATTTTATTCTATACCCATGACGTCTTTTTTAATTGATTTAATTGGCATTTACTTGGTAGAATTCCATTATAATAGGATACAATATCAAAGTATTTAGTTTCGGCTTAACGCCATCCAACTTTCTGAGGATGGTGTTAAGCCAAAATAGCAGCTACCTAATAGAATTTTGTCGAAGTAAATACTTTGATATTTTATCCAATTAGCCTAACAAATATTTTTGGCAAAAACTGTTATTTTTGAAAAGGCTATTGTTTATCAAGATTTTTATATGAAATATGAATACAGTCACAATATAACAACTATTGTAATACGTCGATTAATTATAATTTTTTACTTATGAGTGGGTTAAGTAAAGGTAAAAGGTATACTTAAATCATTGAAAGTTTGAATTAAGCGTAACTTTGTTATAATTAAGTTCACTTGAAGAAATAATACCTTCATAGTTATTCAAAAAAATATGATTACATAATAAAATATTTGAAAACTGTTTTGTCTTATCTGTTCGATATTTTACTAAAAAGGTTAAACTACAATTGAATAAATACTTATATTAATATTTTTATTTATTTATTGTATTTTAGATTAAATCCTACCCGAAGTGATTAGAGATCAGGAAAAATATCCTATTAAAATGACGACTCACTTAAATTGAAATATCTTATTCTATTCCGACGTAAGCTCATCATTCTGTCAGATTCAGTTCTCTTGGGAAAACGAATGATTTTAAAGGTCTTTGAAGGCTTTCACGCCAAAACCTCTTGTCTATAACACGTTTAGATGGATGATTGATGAATTTTGACCCTTCAAAATGTCTGAACTAATACTCCTCATAGATGTATGGAGACGCCATGTGTAAGGATGCACTACAGAAGATTAATTCTCCATACTTAAGAGTAATGATCAGATACGTTTATGTGCAAGATAAATTATAAGAACTAAATTATTGCTTCATCACAATGTAATAAAAATGCTATTATTAGTTTTATGCCGGATACAGATGCATGATAAATCCAAAAATGCCTGAATTCAGTAATTTTAAGGAGCGTTATCTTTAATTTTGATTAAAATTGCCTGATTTATCAACATAATGCATAGATTCATATTATGTAAATATAAATCTGAGAACTATTGGAGTAAATAATCACAAACCTTACTTTACGGCAAGAGCAAAAGTTGTAGGTACACTTGCTCATAAAATAAGAAGTGACAGCTATTACAAAAAACGAAGCCATACAAATTTGCGGTAATATAACACAATAGTTATTCTTTACTGTGTCGACATGTTCTCTGGAATATACCTGCTGTGACCTGTTTAATTCTGCTCTTACCTTTTGACCTTTGCAAAGACTTCTTCGACCCTTGTCTACGTTTGCACTTAACCGTTATTTTTCGTATCCCCTCGAATTATTTTTAGCATGCATCTCTGCACGTACTTACTACATACTTGCTTGATTACAGTTTTTTTTTCCAAAACCCTCTGGCTCATATGGTTAATTTTGAAATTGCAATCTTTAATGCAAATTTCTGAAGTCCATGTATCAAGTAATTGAGTATCACATTTTATATCTTCTAATAATCGTAACCTTTTGTAGTACCTCCGAGAAAATAGGAAACTGATGACATTAAGTTTCTGAAAAATAGGAAATTGATAACATCTAGTTTTTGACAATGATTTTTTATTATATATTTTACGTTCTAATTCTTTTTGATTTTTTTACAAATAATTTACGGTGGTACCCACTATAATTTGATTACACAAGTTTAATGGATAATAAATGAAGGCATAGTTAAATTTGACATTTTTTAAATTATATGTTTAATAGCTTAATCAAATCACATTATTAAAAAGAAAATACAGTCGTATGGTAATAAAAAAAACGAAGGTTAAAAAAACATTACTCTTTTAATAAAATTTACAATAAAATAGATGTTTACTGCAATTTTATACCCTTGTGTAAAGAAATTTTCGTTTTATCGACAACAATATCTTACAAAAAATGGCAGGGTGAAATTTTTATGAAAAATAAATATTTTCAAATACTAAAAAAACTTCCTTTCGTCATGATCTTAAGTGTTAATTTGTATTAATTATGCCATAATTTGACACCAATGATCATCATGCAAATTTCATATTTTCAGTAGTTGTCAAAAAAGAATAAACAAAATATGTATTATCTTTAATGGAAATATTTTCATTTTGAGATATCAACATTCCTTTTAAAATATTAAATTTACTAAAAATAATACATTATAGATAGGTCTATGAGGGTTGTGGCTTTACCACAAAGGATATAAAAATGCAAGTTATGTCAAGATTTTTAATATCACGGTTAGTACAATGTACAAAATTTCATTATTATCTCGGTATCATTAATCTAAAATGCGCAAACAAAATAATTTTAGACGGATTCCTTCATCAAATTTTGCATATCATCTTCCCGATGAAAATTTGCCGATACGCGAAAGCGTGGCTACGGTGACCACAATTCATTATTAATTTTCGTCGATTTATTTTCGACAGCATTATTTTGGCGCACTCACAAAATAGATAAATTATTTTGAGGTTTTCGAATAAATGTGGAAAAATTGATCAACAAAATGGTTTTTTTATTCGTTTTTTATTACATCTCGTAAAATAAGTTTACCAATATTTAAAAAAGTGTTGTTTTTACGTAGACGTATCCAATTACCATTTTTAACATTCCTGCCAGCCGTTTTCCATTGACGCCTTGAGAACTTCTCCGTCTCTTGTGTAATTTTTCCATACAGCATTTAGCTGTA
This sequence comes from Himalopsyche phryganea, assembly GCA_022494535.1. Lineage (NCBI taxonomy): Eukaryota > Metazoa > Arthropoda > Insecta > Trichoptera > Rhyacophilidae > Himalopsyche > Himalopsyche phryganea. The sequence goes on along the minus strand of JAGVSL010000035.1, from coordinate 1,115,359 downwards.
TCTTTGACATCATTCTTCCAGTTCTATGAATATGCATCTTATTTCCTACATAAAATGTTACACATTTGTCTTTTAAATGTTGTTTTTTTATAAATAGTATTTCATAGCTCTTTAATCTAGTAAACGTTAGGGAGTGTAAAAACTACTGTTAAGTAAAAATAATTCGTAATAGTTAATTGTTTTCTATTTAAAGACATCGACTGAGGGTGTTTGATGAAATTTCAATATCAATTTTGGATTATTGAGATTTTAGTGACAAAATGTGACAAAATACATGGAAGTGTACAAAATCTCAATAATCCAAATTTGTTTTCTATTTAATTAAAAAAAAATAATGGACTTTCAAAATCAATCATAAATTTAAGATATCGACTGAGGGTGCTTGATGGAATTTCGATAACAAATTTGGAAAAAAATAAATGGAAGTGTATCATAAATGTAAAATAAGTGGATTAACAATATCTTTTGATTAAGTTACTTCGCCATAACAGCAATGTTATGAGTTAAGTCGCTGAGCTTGATAGGCTTAACGATGGTACAAATAATTGATATATTAATTTGTCGCGTTCATAAAAGTGATGACGCAGAGGTGTTAAGTCATATTTGAAATAATTACCTAATTATGTTTCTTATTTATCAATGCGGTAATAGAACATATTTTTTTTGTTCAAGATGTTCTTCTTTTATATCGATTTTCATTAACATTTTTTTATTCATGGATTTTTATTTTATATCTGGAAGCATCAATTTTTTTCCGAAAAATAAATATAATAATTTCAACCACTCCATCTGCATATAAAATAAGAGCATTTGGAATAATACTTCTCCATTATTAACCATATTCCACAGTCCTGATCACAAATTAGGTTTAATCAGCCAGAAAAACATTTTTTTCATAAAGTTAAAATAAAGAAATTCCACCAATATTGCAAAAAAAAATTTTTCACAAGTCGTCAATAATGAAATACAAAAATCAGTCTTCTAAAACACAATCTTGTGCTATCGAACAATAATATATTAAGATAATTTGAATACGAAGGACTTTATAATTTTTAAGAGTTATTTTATTATTCAAAATTTATGGTGACTGTAATTTTAAAGCAAGGCTGAATCATGGGAAGAGAAAAGAAGCCTGAGGCTTTAAATATGCAAGAACGATAACAAAATTTTCTCTTATGAGAAAAAATTGAAGGCTTCTGCGGTGGCTGCCTATAAGGGTCGGAAAATTGGAATTTAAGAATATTAAAGCCAGTATTATGTATAATATATATTATATACTTACAAACAGGGCGACTTTTTCCCGATTCGCAGTGTCTAAATAAATTTCAAAAATAAAAAAAAATAGACATTTTCAGCTCTCGGGAATTCAATAAAAGTTATGTTGAATTCAATATTTACATAAATTAATATTCAGGTAAATAAAAAAAATGAATAATTGTTTATTTCCTTTCTATAAGACAAGCCATGGGTATTTTCGTTAAATTATATAAATATGAAAAATAATGCTGAAAACAATGGCGTAACAAAAGGGTGTGTCAACTTTAAATACAGGAAAGAGACATTGAGACATTGGGAAAAGAGAGATACATCAAGTGTCGTGTTCGTAGTATTTCTATTAAAAATTATCATTAATTTTCATGATAATGTAAAAATTTCAAAAAAAATACCTATTCAAACACATTTTTAGCCGACGCTATATACCTAAGCAATACGTAAGAACTTTTTTTTTATTTAATATTTATTTCTTCTTCTTCACTTGGAGCCGTTTTCTATCGAAGGTTAACGGCCAAATTGTAGTACTTCTAATTGTATTATATCGCCAATGTATTCGTATATTGAGTCAAATATATAGAATTAAATTTACTATATGATAAGTTTCCAGCGATATTTTCTCCGTTGTCAATTCGACTGATTAGTTTGAAATTAATTTCAGCTGATGTTGTTATATCAACGTAAATTGTTTTAATAACCAACCCTAAAGCGTCTGATGGGTATTAGCTTTTCTGACAACAACTGCGATAGAACTGATAAATAAATACAGAAAAGGAAAATGTAAACTGTGTATGCGATATCCAGTAACTTATGCAATAAAACACCCTTTATGTCGTCAATACAGCAATAGTTGAATTTTCGGTATCCTCCTCGATATACAAAATGAAATTTGAGAATACGTAATTTTCTTTTTCGTTGGGTTTTCCAAAATCGGTTACCATCCAATTTGAATAGATTTTTTCTTTGAATTTATAATATTTTTGCTATTTTTACAAAATGGATATTTTTATAATTTTATTACAGAGACATTTTTTTCTGAACAATTTTTTGTGTTTACATCTCCTGCACATAATTTATTCACAGTTTTTCGCTCAATATCTAATGTTAGAAAATGTTATTTTTCTTTTTCTTGTATTATCTATGATTTGAGACAAATTTTATGTTCAAAATAAAGTTTTATCAAATGTATGACGTGTTTCCTTTTTATCTTGATACTATAAAAATGTCAGTTGAATGTTATCTTGGTGTTTACATGTTATATAGACATTAAAGGAAATGTCAAAATACTTATGAAACAAAAAATTATTTCGAAAAAAGAAAGTATTTGGTTGCTAAAAACAGTGCTTATTAATTGAATCTGAAAATATTTTCTGTACAAAGTCAATTAAAAAAGTCTTACTTTATTAGGTTAAAGACAAAATTATGTGGTTCCGAGTCATTGAAAATAAACCTTATTCATTATTGTTTTTTTATGAATAGGATTTTCAATCTACAGACACTATTTTTATTTTAGGCTCGGATACATATTTAAATATATGAAGTAGAGTCAATTTGAATGAATTAAAAATAATATTACGAATTAATTTAGAGGTAACGCAGCTCCTGTTTTCTCAGTTTCAATTATAACAGTTTGGTTTTCTTATTGATATGTGAAATATGGTCCAAAAAGTACAAAGCTGTCTGATATATTGCAATCATTTCAAATTTTACCACTGCTAGAAGAATTGTGAATCAATATACAAACAATTAATTCTCTCAAATCCTTGTCTTTTAAAGACATAGTCTGTGTAAAGAAAAGATAAGTGAATTTAAAATATCATTGCTTGTTAAAATATTTCTTGCATTGTACTATCGATAGACCTCTTTTAACGAAGGTAAGTGAGTGAGAAACTTACAGTATTCCCTAAAATATTGCATACAGTAGAAATACATTTTTAAATTATGACCTTCTGAGAGAACATAGCTAAAAAAATGAAAAATATTAAAATTCATTAATAAAAACCGAATTCATCCGAGAATCTTTCACAAATACAACACTAGAATTATTAATCTCTTTTCATTACTTTAATCTCAGTAATAATATAATATTTTATTGGAACCTACACTGTATGTCATCTTTAGTACGAGATTTCTGGCATTATATTTTTAGTAATCTTTCACCGCAAATGCGCAAAATCAAATTTTACTTTGAGAACAAGTTTTATTTCTGTATAATCAATTTAATATTATAGTAAAAATACACTCGCAACGTAAAAGTACATTTAATTTATTGAATAATGAGCAACTCATACAGTTTTTACTGACATAAATACTTCACATCGTATAATTTCACTATTCCAGTTTACGGCAATAACAATTTAACCAAGCAAAGTTTTCTTTATATTATGTTCACTTTATACTTGCTTCTGGAATAGCAAATAATAATATGAAAAGGAGCCAGCCGTGCGAATTTCTTTTGGTTTTCGAACATTGAGAGTATAATAGCGCGTAGCGTCAGTTTTATTCTCTTATCTTTTTCGAATGGGAAATTCAGTCAAGGGTCGAGGTTACACGATTGTTGTCGTAAAATTATTTAGAAAATTGCGTTTTTATAAAAGAATGCCTTCTTATAACCTTTTAGTTATCATGTAATTATTTGTGATTTGATATCAATATTATCACAATTATTACAAAAATTTATTTGTATAGATTAATATCAATCAGAGAGCAGACGCAGCGCGAAAAAAAACATTACTCCGTTCAACTCAGTAATCTTTTCGTTTATGTCAAAAAACGTAAAGCTGTGTAATATGCAATCATTTCTAACTTTTTCTTGAGTTCGATGTGTACTGACTCAATCAATGAAAATTTCAGATCGCTAACAGTATATAAAATTCGAACAGTTGTCTTGAATTGATTTTTTTTCATTCTTGCCTACTTATTTCTAAAAAAATGTATATAATTAGTTACTTTATTTTTAAATGCAACATTATTTAAAAATACTTTTGTTTTTTTTTTTTGACACAAAAAATAAAAACTATTAAAAAGATCTCGGTTGAACTCTTAGGTTTACATTTATATAGACTTCAAATACAAGATAGAAAAAAATATTTAATACAAAGCTTTCACAGTAACTAACATTATTTGTCTGTAGCACATTAATAAAAGCGTGTTCATTGTTAGAGGAAAGTGAATTGAATTCCAATAAAAGAGAGGAAGAAATATATAATCTTCATTATAATAGAGTCATACATCATCGAATTGTGTATTGTAATTAATCCAGAATAACTGATTACTAAAGATAATTTATTGCTCATGATTTCCTTTATAAATACTATTCACAAATAATAAAATAAAGTATTATTTTATATGTCATCATAAGTATTTGAATAATCTGATTAAGAGTTAATTATTGGAAATATTTGTTTTTAGTGAAGCCCTGAGAAGATGTATTTTCAGAACAATAAGTTATTTCACAGTGTCAATGCGGTGCATGCTTAAATACTGGAATACCATGAACATTACGTTGAATTAAAATATCAATTTTATGGTCCCACGCCAAAAACAACCATTTGATATGATGTTGTGTCCAGCATGTTCAATAATTTACAGAACGAAAAAATACATGTTAAAATATATGGATGATGACAAGCAATTTTATTTAAAATGGTGCTAATGACATTGTCGACGTCAGCGTCCGTGGTGAAGGTAGCGTCGTTGGCCACGGTTACGGATATCTCGGGTATAACTCCTGGTGTAGACGGTTTTCATAAATTGATCTTACAATCGATTTATGAATTTCTGTTCGTAGTCCCTCCCACCTATTCGATCCTCAAGGGGTGTAGCGAGAGGAATTAGCTAACCACTAGTCCTGTCCTAACCCTATCTTTTTATCCCTACTCTCTTCGAAAAAGAGAGGTTGAGCAAATGAGTAACAAGCAGTTCTCATGGAAAAATTCTGTTAAGATACTTCTATTAGGAAACCATATGCTCCACGTTGGACACGGAAAAAATGACATTGGCTATTATATTTTGAGTTATGTATACAGATCTCATTCGCGGTGCAAAGAAAATATTATTAAATTTAAAAAAATGTTTCAGTACTCGCAGCCTAGTAACCATCTCAATCTCGTTGCTTGTGTACATGGCAATTTTCCCACATTTCCTCTAGACTCAAATGGTTTGTAGTTACCACTGAAATAATCACCGATTAGTCTTAAATCAATCAGTTCATTGGGCACATCTTGGTTTTCCGTTCCTTATTTTTATTATTACTAGTTTTCTCATAATCTTCACTAGTTTAAGTTATATAGCCGATGAACTGAAAAATCTGTCTTGTTTAAATAGACGTAAGACTGCTTTAAGATTTATTTATCTTTTAAATAATGCGTTCTTTCTTTGAATATAGCGATATCATATATTTCAGTGGGAAATCTCTTAAAAATGTGTTTGGTTGATTGTTTAAAAATAAAAAACACATTTTTTCGGAAATATAATTTATTTTTTAGCTCATAAAATATCTCACTTAATATTGGTTGAATAGCCTGAAAGAAGCATTAAGATAATCCAATTTTTTTCATAAAGTCGTCGGTCTATCTGTCCATTGTTTGTACACAAAGCATTGGACATAAATAATATTATCGTGGATGAAAGATAATATACGGAATGGTGGTTGAACCAATTAATTTTATTAGGACATTTAATCCATATCGATGTGGTTTTATGTATATTTCAAATACAGGTTATCGACAAACACGGTTTCAATTGAATAATAAACATAGTTTAATCATTGTATGATAAATTTTACTCGTAAATAAGGTTTAAGGGTATTCTGATGATTGTTTTCAATTTATCATGTCTAGTCTCTGTAATTGTATAATGCAACATGCTTGTATAATCTATCGCAAGAGCTCACTTAGCAAAGTAAATATTATGTTTGCAAACATTTTGTGGAGTACACAAATTATGAATAAGATAAAAATGCATCCTACGCTGGATCGACCATATCCATAAGATGTCCGAAAAACTTAAACTATTGAAACTTATTTGCGTAATTTCATACTGCAGATGAAGACTTTCCTGGCTCTTGAATGATTGGAATATAGCACAATTCTTGATGGGAGAAATTTCAACCAGGATGTTTGCCAGTGAAAATACCAGTCGCTGTTAAAAAAAAAATTGTGTGAAAAATTCATTATTTTGAAAGATGACCGCCGTATATTATCTGAAAAAAAGCTTGAGTACGTGTTTTGGTGACCACTTGTCGGAAAATATCTGTAATTCTGTACAAATAGAGTGAAATTAGAGTTTTTCAATAACAATTATTTTTGATATGGAATAAAAATATCGTAAAATTTTCTCTGATTTGTTTTTTGTTTCCATGGTCAACGCACATGTCAACACGAGATTAAAGTTCTCTGCTGGTTATGAGTTGTACTGCCTTTATACTGATTCAAATTTTTTAAAATCTGATGAATCTTATAATAATAATCACGTTAAAATACACCATTTAAAAACATTTTTTTGAAACCATTACATACCTATCAAGTTTATTTCTTTTATTATAAAAATACCTAGGAAAGCAACTGACTATCGTCACAAGCACTTAATTAAACGGAACAGTTACGTGAACGTTATTTAATGGATGTCCCGATGACTCTAGAGATATATTTCGCAGCATCCCTCGGTTTCCACTGCATGTTTGGATTAAGGTTAAATCACTAAGCAAGATATGTTCTGATCTCCAAGACTAGGTCATGTACTAATCCCCTGACGAGACAAACTGCCCTTCAGTGGTCCGAACTATTCTGTAGAACATGTGAAAGTGGTCGTTAACCGTGGATATATTAAATAACATCACAGTACATAATTGAACGAAGTGATAAAATAAACATAATTATTCCAGAAACATTGTATTTACATACACAATTAAATGGAAAAACTAACGCAATAACTTATTAAGGTAAATGATTTCTTGCAATACAAATAATTGTAGTGAAAAAATAAGTATTTAAATTTTTTCGATCTTATTAAATTATTGCATCATATAAATAAACCTTATAGTCCTATCAAATTTGGATTATTGAGATTTTGTACACTTCCATGTATTTTTTCACTAACGATCCGGGTTTCTCCTTTCGGCATCTTCAGGCATTCGAGCACCAACATTTCTATGTGGGTAAAACCACACGTACATTAGATATAAGGGTATCAGAACATTTAGCTGCCTTTAGATTAAAAAAAAGAAACTTCGACATTCGCAAATCACTTGCTAATGGATAACCATACGTTTAATGCGGATGATGGGGTTAAAATGTTGCATCAAAACATGGGGGATCATAAATTATTTTATCGAGAAATTTTGGAAATCAATAGAGCCCAGTTAAATTCCTTGCCAATTCTGAATGAGCAGCTGAACCTTCCTAATTCTCCGTTATTGTATCCTATACGTTGAAACACCTAACAGATGTCACTAAATGTGGAATGATTGTATATATTTACCCTTTCGTCGAATTGCATCCCGTCGATGTATCAGTGTGGCTCTCAGACGTATAATATCTTACCTCGTAAATAATATTTGTCGCATTTGTATCTTCTATATAAACGTTAGACACTGTTTACTGTCTGTCAGTTCAAGTCCATTCGTGTGCTCGAATGCCTGAAGATGCCGAAAGGCGAAACCCGGGTTGTTAGTGACAAAATACATGGAAGTGTACAAAATCTCAATAATACAAATTCGATACTAATATTCCATCAAGCACCCTTAGTCGATATCTTAAATTATAGTCATATGTTTCAAGAGAAAGGATTTGATTAAAACTTCTTTTTTAAATATGCCTGACATTCAAGAGATTATAAGCAAAAAAAAATCTAGTCACTCTTTGCACACATTCAAAAATAAGATGGGATAGGAAATGACAAAAGTATCGTATTATTCGATAATTATCATGGAAATAAAAAAATCAGTCAGTTATTCGATTTTTTACGAGAAAACTAAGTTGGAACGAATCTGTAAAAACTCTACTAAGACCACAGTGATTGAGAATTGCATTTATTAACTTAAATTTGCATTTTAAAGTATTTATATGTACTTTTTGCTGTGAATATTTCGCAGAATAAAAAATTGACGTTGTCGTCATATATAAAACATAGGAGTTATCAGATTTTAACCAAGTGTGCGGTAACCAACCCGTTGAATAGCGATCAACAGAATCAAGAATCAGGTTTGATCAAAATACTATTCCAAAAGCTTATATAGTTCTCAATGCTTTTTTTCGTACCAGCTCCAATTGCGTTTGCTACCTCTGCATGGCATTGGTAAACCTCGATTTATATTCGAGATTATTCGGAAGCCATTCTCTGGGGAACTCTATTCGGCCTGTATGCTTCCTGAAACGAAGAAATGTGATGTTTTATTCAAGGAAACCCACCATGTGGTTTTGCAACGTCTTTTTACCAATGCGTTAAGTACTTGTAAGCCTTATTTATCCTTTTTTACACATTTGGAGAAAAATATTAGCTTCAAAGGTCAAATTTTTGGTCACGTCAGAGAATTCGGATAATCTCATCAGTGAGCTTGTCTATGGCAAACAAATGTTAATGTAAATTATCTTTTTGCTGTATATAGTACATAAAACAACATTTTTAATTCAATTGAAAATGGATAAAATTTTCATAAATAATAGAAAATAATAAATAAAGAAAAACTAATTTTATTTAGAAAAAATATTTATGCCATCATAAAAATTCGTATTTTTTATTGACGTATTTTGATAATAATTAAAAAATTACCTGGAAAAATCAATGATTACTGTTGCATTGTATGAAGAATTAACTTTTAAAACATTCGGGGTTTTGCAAAACCTTTTTTCAATTTTAAAGATTTCACGTGTACCTAATATTCAATAATTTTTGAATAAAAGGATAAAAAAACCAAATATGAATTGAAAAAAATATATTATACAAAAATGCCCCTTGGGAATTTGAATCTAAATTTGTATTGCAATAATTAAACCTTACGCCAGATGGTTGTATGACAATGACATTTGGCAAAAACTCAAAAATATCTAATTTTTGAATAGTTGTAGGTAAATTTTGGGAAATGGTGAGTAAAACTTCACCGATTATCATATTAATATAACTCTAAGGCCATGTGTTAAATTAATTTAATTGAGACCCCTAAAAAGTCAGTACCATTTATCATAATTTGTGTTATTTTACAACACCGCTATGTCGAAATTCCTGAAAAGGGTTTAAATGGCGATAAATTGTTGGAATATTTGAAAGAACCCTTTGAATGGCCATCATTAAGGTGTTGAAAAGTTTCCACTGTTGAAAGTGTTTAGTTTCATAAAATTCTCCAGAGTGTACTCAGCGACACTTAATTGTATTCATAAAATGAGTTAAACTAAAACAATTTTTCAAAACTTTGAGTAACGTTAAATAATATGACAAAACTAGTTTATCTTAATCATATGTAATTTTCTCATTACCAAATTTTGACAAAATTTCACTCGTTTAATAGCTTAAATAATTATACAGTAAAACAATACAATGAAAGATTTTTCATAAATAATTTATAAGCCAAATGACAGGGCAAAAAATAAAGACTAATTTTAAAAATAAGTCATAAGCAATAATATGTCCTTTGAGTCATTTATCGTTCTTTGGACGTCGTCACGGAAACCTTTAATATGTTTTTTAACATCAATTATCAACAGAATATAGCATAAAAAACCCGTAATTTTATTTGAATGGTATTGAAAACCATTTTATAGGAGTAGATTGATAATAATGTTGTAATGCTATGTCAGATTAACAAGAATTGAGTTTGAGAGTATGTTAGTACGATGTAAAATCAAACAGAAATAATTAATGACATCGGTGTCATACCAAATTGTCGCACTTAACCCAAACTTAAAAACCGCATGTTGCATTAGCGCATATCTTATTTTACTTGTCTGGTACTGCAGTTTGGGGAAGAACCTTGTCCGTCAAAATAAGCCTCGTCAAATCCACTCAGTCTTCCACCATTCTACGTCAATCATTGATCACTCATCACTCTGTGACACACCATCAGTGCAGTGAATTCACTGTATCCCAACGTTCCGTTTTCCTTAAAAGAGAAAAAAATTAGACATTTTAGAGGTTTCCACTCATCTACCCTTGATACATATTTGGCCCAGTGTAAACATTGAGTTTGAACAAATCTGATAATGTCTGTCTCACTGTCAATGTTATCAAGATCATGGTTGTGCCAACTTCACCAAATACCATCCTCACAGACAAGGCAAAAAATTTTTTGTAGCTCCTGAGTTGAGTCCTTAGAGTTGAGCGTCCAGGCCTCTGACCCATACACAAGAACTGGTCTTATGACGGTTTTGTAGAAGGATACTTTTGTATTTCGTGTCAGCTCTAGAGTATTTGAATTTTTTATGCAGTCCATATAAGCATATATTGCTGATTAAATTCTCCTTTAGATTAGCGCAAATAGACATTAAAAAATTATATTGTTTAATATGAAGGCATTTTCTTACAGATTTGATTGCTATAATATAGTATCATATAATAAGCTTAATTTAATTATGTCAAAAGCTTTAATGCACGGTTAAAAAGAAATTTTGTCTAGCCGAGATCTTTACTTTATGAATAAGTGAAGTTACTTTGAGCAAAAGTTAATTCAAAGTAAATTTACTTTCACTTCCATAATGACTTTTTAAAGTTGAACATAATTGTTATTATAAGGGGTAGAACGTTTATACTCTAGACAGTTGAGCATTTATAGATCTGATCTACAATAATTTTTCATGTGCTTTTTGAAGTTATTACTTTCAAATCTGAGTGATTGAGATTTTGTACACTTCCATGTATTTTGTCACTAACGACCCGGGTTTCGCCTTTCAGCATCTTCAGGCATTCGAGCGCACGAATGAACTCCAACTGACATGAGTAATACATGGAAGTGTACAAAATCTCAATCACTCAGATTTTATATTGAAATTCCATCAAGCACCCTCAGTCGATGTCGTAAATTATGTAATTACTTTCATTATGTTTCTACGTTTGTTGTAGGGCTCCATCATTCATGGTATGCAATTCATTTTGCAGAACGCATGTATCTATTTTTATATTAGATTATTATATTACATGGATAAGAATCTTATTTTGTATCGGAAAACAATTAATATACCTTAACATACCTTAATATCGCTTTAAGTTAACTAATAGTAATAAATTTTTTGTCTATTTCATTAACATTCCCAAATAAAACTATTTTCCAACGCAACACATTTTATAAAATACGCGTAACGCCTTTGTCAATGTATTTGAATTATGAAAAAATTGTCAATGAACCAATCAAATGATTGAAGGATCATAATATATAAATATATATCATATAATATTTATGTCCACGTTGATATTTACAATAAAAACGCATGTTTTGTATCGTAATCTATGTTTTGTATATCCGCTGTCTTCTCCATGCCTTAAAACTATACAGTTTTTGTAATAAAACTCCTGTTTTGGAAGTCGCTTATTCATTTAATAGGTTATGAATCAATGTTTTTTCTCCAATGCTATGTCAAAAAAACACTGTTAAAGACTTTATTAAAGGAAGTTCAATACCTATTGTAACATTGGAACTCCCAAAAAATAATCATTTTTACTCAGTAATTTTAGTAGACACTTAAATAGTACCATATCTAAAGTCTTGGTATAAATCTAAATTCTGTATTTTTAATTCTAAATTTAACATATAACACATAATCTTATTCTTAATTAAGCAACGGGTAAAGAAAATTCAAAGAGAGCTTATTTCGTCAACTGTATTATCAATAACCTTATGTTGACAAGACTTTTATAAAATAGCTTGATTCCAAGACGCAAACAAAATTCTATTACTCTTAACAACTGCAAACTTTGGTTTACTATCATAGTAAAAATATATTTTATTTCAACCGAATTTATTGAGTAAGCTGAAAGATTTGGTCCATATAAAACTCAACCCTAAAATATCATAAAATCCTGACTCTACATGACTAAATATATACTTTAAGGAGATCTATCATCCCTATCCTTTCAAAATAAACTTATAAATTTCACATAAACCATTTGGCAGTTATGGATGTCCCTCCCGTTGGATATGTTATTGTCATTTTTTTGAAATTCAGCTTTTTATCAGTATATGGGTTTTAAAGGAAATGTTTGTAGCTAGACATTAACTGATCTAAAGAATATTTTGATACGTTTAATGTATTGAGACGGAAATTTATGACACGTAAACAAAAATACTTTGTTTTTTAATGTCATGAAATTTTTTAAAAATATATTTTGAAATTGTTTCCAATCGTCAAATTGCTTTGTCGTTCGTGCCAAACAACAGTTTTACAAAAATTGATGCATTATCCAATAGTTGATTGAAAGCATATTCTGCTGGTGTAATAATTTACAGCAGTAATTTTTTACTGAACAGTAAATATTTGTTTCTATAATAATTTAATTATGTCTATACAGAATTATGACGATTAACCAAATAATCGTAAATGAAAACAAAAGTTTTCAGAATCACCAAAACTATAACAATAAAAATAATAAAATATATCTCTCATTATACTTCATGCAATATTTATTTATTATCAATAATAACTCTCTCCTGAGCTGAAAGTAATTTTTCATAAATTCCATTGTATAAAAACAGCTTATCGATGGCCTAATGTCATAATTTTGTAAGCGACTTTTTACAAATATTACATGAGGCTAAAAAAACTGAATAACTGATGACGTTAATATGTATATTAGACTTCTTTTCTTCTAAGTAATAAATTGATAGTATGTTAGGGTAGTTGTAAATCATTAAAAAGTTTAAATACTTCGTTTTATTTTAAGTAAACGAGATACGGTTTATAAAGTCATTTTCTTCAAAATATGAGATACGGGTTTATAACATTAGACCATCGTTATATTGCTCCATTGAAATTCAAAATAAATTATTGAATCCATTGTTGTGTCTTATTTACGCCCTAGATTTTTATAATCACTTAATATGAAGTAATATAAAATAAACATTACCTTGACAATGCATTGATCACACAAAAGGCCCTTGCAACTGGCGAATGAGATGACTTTTTCTAAAAATGTTATTCTTGAACAAATTGTATCAATACATTATTTTTATAGGAAACAGAAATATGCAACTCGATTCATTCATCGCCATTTAAAACTATAGTAAGTTTAGGCAGTGAATAAAAACAATCTTCAATAAAAATATTTTCGCACACTACTATTTTAAAATATTTTTTTTATTAAATCGAAAACAAAGCCTTTTTAAAGGAGCAAGATATTTTTCTTTTATAATATGTTTTTGTTGACGTTAAATTTAATTTAATGTAAAATATTTTTGCTGAATTGAAAGAACTTTCAAGACAACTGTTTATTATTTTTATTATTAAAAATGTATGATTAACTAATATTAGATGTTCATATTAACCTTCTACAAAAGAAGAGCGATAAAGAACATAAAATTTACTTTCGCATAGTTACAATCTAAGACTTCGAATAATAGTATTACTTTTTGCAAAGAAAATGCGCCGAACTCAGGATGGTTTATCCGAGGCTTGTTTCCTCCGCCCCAAAGACTATGTTCAAGTGCCATTTCGATTTTTACGACACGACAATAAATGCTGAGGCGCGCCACTCCAGCTTAAACTCTTCGCTATAAGTATTTTAAAATTAAAGACATTCGTAAAATAAAACTCACGAAACGACTACATCATATTAAAAATTCATAGCTTTGAACGCAGTCAAATGCAGTTTTATAGTTATAACAAAAAGTTTCTTTTTTTAAGTGGTTTCTGCTGATATTGAAAGCAAGCAATCATAAGCGTCTCATTATTTATGGAAATTAATCCCTCATGTAAGTGAAAAAGATTTTTCTTTTCATTGTTGAAAAGTGTATAAATATGATAACATATGCCATCTTTTGTGACATCTTTTTCTTTACCATGCTTAATGCAATGCAGAGTATACGACATGTAAATTTCTTCATCGATATTTTTATAGCTTGCAGATTGTTATTTGGATAGTGGGTCAGGGACAACCACGAAAATTGTACCCTGTAAATCGCCTCAATTACCAACGAAGAATCATTCTCTAAGCCACATCATACGCTTCTTGATTATGATGGTGATTTTTATTGGTTGCTGGATTTGATGGCGTAGAATAGATTTAACATTTGAAGATTTCAAACACATCAAGCAACAGTACTCTGATAATTTTCAATATGTTTTGATTCTCAAAGCTAAGTAACCGTGACTCTTGTTCACCGTTCAGATACCATGATTCATATTCGGGATAAAATAAAACTATAGGGAAGGCCTCAATTCAGTTCTTAAAAGACTTACGTAATCACAGCACGGATATTCTGGATATTCATCTCATAGGATCACCGTTGTCAGAGTATGATACTCAGACCAGGCTGCAGACTGGTCCAAATTAATCGGTTTCCCCCATTTTTATGTGTGTAGTTCATGTATACATTAGAAAAGGATACAACGGTGCTTATGGTTAGCACCGAGTATTAACATCTTTATATTCGAACCAATCCAGCCACAGCCAACGTGGCGTTTTCGGCCACACAAACTATTTTGATTTTTTGACCACATTACCAGTACAGAGCAGTTGTTTGGTAAATTGTGATGGATATAACCAAACCCCCTATAATTACAAGCCATGTTCTAGGACCTAGGACCCGTCAGCAGATATTTTTGGAGACGAGTGGTCCGCTACATTTACCGCGAAGTCATGAATTCGATATTTTGGACTAATTACGATGAATTCTAGCATATTTTAATAATGTGAAATAGTGGGTAATTAAATGTAATATCTTTAATGTTAATAGGAATAAAGATATGTTCGATGGATTTGGCGGTAACTTTAGTGTTGTAATATTTAATTAAGGTTGATAACTTAGTTATTCCACTGGCTGTGTTACTAAATGTAACGCATTTTCTTAATTAAAAATGAAGAGTAGAGTGGGTTTTTTTCCTTCTACTGGACGTGGGGAGGGGTTAGGACCCAAACGATGACAGTACTAATTATAAAAGTAATTACTAGTGTTTTGAGGTGATAAAGTAAGCTATGGTTCGATATAATTAGTCTGAAGATGCTTCTTAAAGAAGCAAAACGCGTTACATCTAGTTACACATCTAGTGGAATAACTAGGTTACCAATTTTAATTTTATATTAGGAATAAAGTTGTTTACTTACTTTGAAAAAGTATAATTATAAAGCCTAGTCGTAATCAATGATTGCTATGGATCTACAATTCAAAGTGTGTATTTTGCGATAAATTACGATTATAATAAATCTACCCTGACACACATATTATGACAACTGTACGATATAATTTATTGCGACGGTTTAATTATATATGTTGATTTTCGGTGAATCGTAAATTATATAGTGATTATAATAAAGAAACGCTGAACAAACTCACAAGAAATCATTTCAAATATATGTTATATTCGACAAAAATTGAAATTGAGAGATGATCTTCATACAACCGCCATACAATTTGTTGGTAGAGACTGGGACTCCTAGGACTACTCGTAAATTGCAAATTCTCTTAAAGCACTGCTTGTAACTTAAGGTTGCTTTGATACAACTGAAAGCAAAGCTTGTCTATCTATAACAGTATAAGAACAACCCGGACGTACCCTGAGTGTTGGTGTATACATATTTTTAAGAAAATTTTAAAAAAATACGATTGCGAAAATTTTATCGCATTTGGCATTTAGCCATAATTAATTGGATTTGACTAATAATACATTAATTATTCTCGATTTTGTTTATCCTCTCTATCAAGTATCTAATTTGAACTAAATAATAATCATGCTATCCCATGATAAATGATACACATACAATCTGTTAATTATACTTTTTAATTCAAAATATGAGTTCAGTAATTATCCGCTGTTATTTTCTGCAATCGATCGGTGGCAGTAAATCGTTCTAATTTTATATTGGAATTTTGCCAGCTTTGGTAACATTAAATTACGCTGCCACACATGATAGTTGAAAGAATTATTACAAACGAAATTAAAATATTACAAAACTTTCCAATACAATAGTTGTAGAAGATTGATTTTCATCCAGTGATATTCTCAGTCTACGATTTCATAACTTGAATAATGCATAAGATTGACGTTTTTCATACTCTGTGCTGTAAATAATAAGGAAATGTTTTTCTTAAATACTTTTACATGTATTTTTATTTATAAAATAATATATTTAAGGTCCAGTTTTATGACTATAATAAATCTATCTATACAATTGTTCTCAAACATTATATTTTATGTATTAAAAGTTATCGATAAATGAAGCATATCACTGCTTTTAATATAAATGAATTAAAAATAAAACATTTTAAATACAATTTATGATTTCTAAGTTTATATTGATATTTAGGTAGTAAAATTATGCTTCAATGTTGAAACGAGATAAAATTAATTATACACTTTATCACATTTTTCGTCGAAAAAATGATATTTTTAACTCTCATAAAAGTATTCTGGAAAATAGTAAACATTTCTACCAGCCAGTGATGATAAAATAGTTTTTCTGTGGTTATGTCACATGTAAAACACATAAAGAAGAGTCATAAAATATTAAATTTTGGTTGGTGACTGCATTTCATACTTACTTATTTATTTAGTGACGATTTTATTATACCCGCTTGATTTCAAAATATCAGTTTCATTTGAGTAATTTATTACATTTTGCAAAACAAACATTTTTTATCTTCTAATCAATCTTTCATTTATTATTCTTAATAAAACTTCAAATATCAAATCGAGGATCCTTGATGTAATTTGAATCATTCAAATTTTGTACGCTTCGATAAGTTTTGCCACCAACGACCCAGGTTTTTCCTTTTGGCATCTTCAGACATGTTACACAATATAGAAGTGTACACAATTTGAACGGTTTAAATTTATTACGCTTCCGTTGAAAATCACTGCTTAAAAACGTAAACTAGACTTAATTTACAAAAAAGAAGGTTACAGCATTGTTTCGGTAAATTTAATTTTCAACTTTACACCTAAATACACACCATTTGAAAATGTAAAAAGTTTAAAAATTAGTTACGATAAAAAAAATATCAGCTTTATTTGTGAAAGATACCGGAGCTTTGGCAATCTGATTTTGATTGAACAATTATTTCTTTCAGAACGTCGCATATAGGTCAACAATGATAATATAGCAATCGCATCAGCATACAATATTTCACTTTTTCGCACGCGTCTAAAATGTAAATACTACCATGTATACTGTAGTAAAAAAAACAACACACTGACTGCACTTAGAACAAATGAACACATGCAATTTTGAAGGTATAAATATTTTCTACATTTACATTTTGGAACACAAGTATAATAATATACATAAAATGTGTTGATGTGAAAAGAATAATTGCAATAATTTGATAAAAATAACATCGTACTAAAAATATAACAATAAACGCGGTGTTTTTGATTATCGTGATGTTTTATGCTTTAATTTAGAATTCAGTAAAAGATACACAAAGAATACACAGTAATAATATATATTTTCAGCATTTTATAAATCCAAACTGGACGTTTCCTCTGCCGTATAGTATATTGGTGATTATAAGTGACCATTTATATTCAGAATAAATACGTTCGTTATAATTAATGTTGTCAGTTTCAAAGTAATGGTGCATTATGTGTTTGAAATATAAAATCATCACTTGTCTAATATCCAGTACACATTGCATGAACATATTTATTTTTGTGTACTTTGTGTGCGTTCACATACGTTAAAGTTCTTTATGACCACAGACAGGATATTGGATACGAACGAAGTATAACGAAACCCGTACTTTATAATTGAATGTATTTTCATTTGTTTGTGAAATGGTATTTTTCAGAGTCTGAGTGCTGAATAAATTTGAATTTTTATATCTCTGACAAGCGAATGTAATATTGGCAAATTGAAAATACACGAACAAAGAATATTCAGAAGCAATCGAAAAAAAAAGAAATTCATAATATATTCCTTTGTCAAAATGCTTATAGCATATTAGATTGGTATTGTACTTGAATACATTTAAAAAAGGAAGTTAATTTACTACATAATAAATTCCATCAACTGATGGTAAAAAAAGTTAAAATTCCTTGAAAAACCGATTTTAATAAAATTGATGTAATCAATCTACTCTATCATTCAGTCGACTGCAAATATTTGATTGACTTAAAAAATACTAAAGAAGAAAATCAAGACTACGATGATGTAGCTAAATACAGATTTATTTAAATTGAGTAGGTGTCATATGTAGAATTCTTTCATGTTAGTCATATTAAACTGTTCATACTGTAGAAGTTTAGGTAAAAATTTATTTTTTGCCAGATTGACTAGGTAAATGAAAAAAAAAATATCTTTTTGTGCACTCGTACTAAAATTTGATTGCTACTTATTTAGTAGTGATAAATAATTTTACATCACTGATCTAAAATAAGCCACCTCACACAGTTCATAAAGTATACAATTATTGGTAGACGTATGTCCACTGGATTATACGGAGTTTAAAGTGAATGTGAATTAATTTTACGAACTTCTTTTTCAGTTGTGATGTATTATATCTTTAAAAAATTCAAAACAGTTATGAAAAGGATAAGAAGTAGTGATAAGATCGATTTAACTTTATTTACAACATAAGATTTAAAAATATTTATAATAAACATCTGCATGTGACGCATTTTTCAGTTCTTTGGCCACACTATATGGAACGATCAGGGCAGCCTAAAGTGGAATATTGTCACTGGTGATGTCAAAGGAAGAGTGTTACATGGGTGTGCGTTTTATAGATTTAGTTCCTTCATAAAGAAAGACACTAAAATTGCACTGTTGGATGAAACCAGAATAGCGCAGTATGGTTGAAATTAAAAGGAGACTATCGTCAAATCATAAAATGACGATGATCGCCGTCATAAGTAATGAAAAAATAATCCAAAGAGAATGCATGAATCGATCATTTCTTATTGTATTTCATTGTTCATATTATTTTTGTTGATGATAGTTTACTTTTCTAAAAATCTGTAATGCAGTCGGTAAAACAAATTCATTGTTATAGTTAGTCACAAAACGAAAAATCTCTGATTAGATTTGAATTTTTATTAGTATTTTTAGAAGTCATTTTTAGAAGTATTCTCGTAAGGGGGTTTCATTAATTTTTACACTTTATATATATATATATATATATATATATATATATATATATATATATATAAACCTTCTCTTCTTTTTTTTTCATTTTTACAATATTTTTTAGAAAATTATATAAATATTTAGTATGATAGGAAAAAACTGTACTAAAATAATATGTTTAATTTCGTTTCCCATCTATGTGAATTAATTTTGAAATTGCCTAACGAAATTTTGTAACTGGCTGTTATACGGAATATTGAAATCGATACTTTTAATATCGTACAGTTATTATAATATAATTACACAAAGAGTTTTATATGGCTATTCTTAAAGTACTACTACGCAACTTTGCCCCTAGGCATTTTAGACTATACGCTATACGGCAAAGTATTTTAGAGGCGATCGTAAGATCGACAGGAATTTTACTACCATTCACATAGTTAAAGGATATGTTTGATAAATTCTATCGTAAATATTTGACAAAATAAAGGTGTTATTTTTATTAGAGCATTGCCGTAAATTTTATTTTTTACCACACTCAAGTACAAATGCACGTTTAAGAATCATTTCAAAAACACTAATAAAATAATAAAGGTCATTTGTGGATCTCGAGTCATTTAAAATAATAATTAATTTGTTTATGTCATGTTTACTACCGATGAAAGACATGGTACCACCGTGGATTTAAGACATGTGAACTACTAATGCAACAGTTGTCTTAACAAGAACAGGCTGTAGGCTAGGTTAGGTTAGGTTCTAATCAATAACTAAATTTTGATAGGACTAAGAAAAAATAATTACTTTTAAAAGGAAATAATAGGATAAAATAACAAAAATTTCGTAGAGCTAAGCACTTTGTTATTTTATCCTATTATAATGGAGTTCTACCAAGTAAATGCCCATTCAATCAATACTTTTAAAAGGTTTGATAGCCACTTTCTTTAAAAATTGAAAAAAAAAGATTAAAACGCTTCCATTTCTTTCATCAACCGATAGAATAATTTTCACGAGGCTACAAGATCGGTATATTTCAGCAAAAAAGTTTATTCAGAAACATGAAATTTATGTTACTTAAAAAGGGCTTGTGGCAGAAAATGACTTACCTTTTATCTTAAATGAATAATATCACAACATTCAATACAATTTTAAAACTGTTAATATGCTTATCAAAAAAAAATCAAACACATATCACACACATCAACACAGATGTTTCTATTTCTTTTTCATTTAATAGCAACCTAAAAATCCAAAACAAATGTAGCCAATTCAAGTTCTTTTACCACAAAAAAAACTTGAAAACTTGAAATCTTTTTATTACTTGACATTAGAAAATTTACTTTTAAATATGCTCCTTGCGGGAATTATGAATATATTATACTACAAACCCTGTATTTTTTTTAGTCAAACCATTTACATAGCTCATAGGCGTGAGTATATTAGATTTTTTTGAAAATATAATCTTTCTTGTTGTTTTACAATTCTGGTGTCTATATTAAATTTTTTGCGCAGTAGGGAGGATATGTTTTCCGTTGTATGAGATGAGAATAAACCCACTTCGTCCTCAATTCTGCTAATGTATGCGGCAGCACGCGAACTTTTGATCCAATTATAAGGGCGGTTCTAATGGCCAAATGAACAATTATTTCTAAGCATTACAAAACGGTTATTTTAAATATTATTACTTTAGTCGTATATATGAATAATATGATAACTACCATTAAAATAAATACAAAAGCAATGTATTTAAAACCCTATTTGATACATTAAATGATAATTTTGTTTTGAGGTATTTTTCAATAGTATTTTGGTTGTACTTTAAAATCGTATTTTATAATGCTTTTTTTTACTTAATAAAATTGCTTTTTAAAGCTAACTGATCAACTTTTTTGCACCTTGCAACCTTTTATATTGAAAATTGTTGATTTTCTAGCCAAAAATTTTTATACCTTGACATAGTTATGTCATGTGGAATCCATATTATGGATGTTTGTATAAATATATTTTCTTTTCCACCCGCCTCTCATCCAATCTAGAAAACAAGTTATAGAGAGAAAGATTTGATAGTAAATTAAATATTGAATCCTAACGTTGTATTTCTTCCCTAAACAACTTCTAAGAAAGAGGTTTAGCGAATAACTTACCATGAGATTTAATTTATATTTATCTTGAGGTATTCAATAAAAAGCCTGCTTCGTTATCAAAATGTATCAGTTGATAATGCTCGTGATGAGCGAAACCGGTCCTGATCATTATAAATATGTGGAAGTAGTACAAATGAATTGTGTTTTATTTTTTAAAAGATAATGTCTTTCCACCAAGAACAGTTAACACCTTAAAAATGAAAATGTATCCGTTTTGAGAGAAATCCGTATCATATTTATAATCTTGATATCAAATACTGTCGTGCTGAGAAAAAAAAGTCCTTATTACAGTTCAATTATTTTCCATTGTATGACAATATAAAATAAGTCATTAAAAATTTTCTTAACTTATTTTTAAAGCAAGTTTTGTCAATGAACAGTATCAGAATAAATATGTAAAATATTATCTGCCTTCAGATACTATTTCAAATATTTTGGATTTTATGGTAAGAAAGATTTTATATTTATTTAATGTTTTCCATATTATACATTTGATGACAGTAGTATTTCAGATAATTTATGTCTGTTCGAATGTTTCAATATTATTCCATCTCTGTTTCATCAAAGTTGTGTTTTTTAAGTAATATGATGCCATAAAAGCTGCTATAGTGGTAAATTTCGGACATGTTTGGAAAAATTAAAAAATATCTTAAATAGGTCAAACTTAAACTTTTCCAAAAACGTGATACGTTCTTCAAAACTGAGTTTTTGTGTTTGAGAGCACACAAATGTTCTGCTATGTTACAGAAAAGACCTCGCAGGAAACGCGATTCGTGGATAGACCGGAGTAATAATAAAATTGTGTTTGCACAATGACACATACGTACCAACCGTGTCAGTTTGAATCTCGCCTAAAAGAAAATACTGAAGCACATTTTTAAAACAATTTGACCCCAGTGGTAATTTAAGTGTAGGGCTTGGCACCTCGACTTTACCACGCCTACTTTAGCGTACTGACGTTTGCGCGCAGAACACTAACGCGGAGTACAATCCCGACATTTGCGCTTTCGACTTTAGCACACTGACATATAACATTATTTTGTATTATTGACTGCTCACCTGAAGAAATTTAATTACTATATGGTAACTTTCATGTTAAAATTACATCTCATTTAAAATTAATTGGTACTTTTACAGACCAATCCAAGAAAATTGGAAAAAAAAAATAATGAAATAATTGGCCATAATTCAACCAATGTGAAATTTTAAAATTTTATTTAAAATACATATATGAGTGTGTATCTACTTCGATATGATTTACGCTTAACCCTTACATGTTGCTTATTTACCTCTATGTTTTTTTCAATGTACATATCGTCTATATATTAATGCGGAGAGTCGTTAACTCAAAATATTACTGTTTTGACTTAATGATGAAGTGATGTTACTCGGTGTACGTTCTATAATTTACCAAAACACCCAATGTCATATCTATTAAAATGGCCAAGATACATTATGTTTTAAAACAAAAGAACATACATTTCTATAGCAAAAACGCACTAATGAGACTTTATGCATTTTCATAGACCATTTTGATTAAAAAAATCGTGCGAGTCACACTTCATACTATATTACTGAAACTATAAGTGAGTTACTGCTATCGACTCAGTGGTGTAGTTGGTAACGTCGTTGGCTACGGTTACGGATATCACGGGCTCAAGTTGCGATGCAAACAGTTCCATAAATTGATCTTTCAATCGAAGTACGAATTTCTATTCCTAGTCATGAATGTTCGTGATGCTTAAAACGCAATCCTACCCAATAACGGGGAGTAGCGAAAGTGATTAGCTAACCACTAGTCCTGTCCTAGCCCTATCCTTCTATCCCTATTCTCTTAGAAAAAGAGAGGTTGAGCAACTGAGTAACAAGCAGTTGACGTTAAATGATTGTTATTGTTACTTTTAACGTGTACCATACATGATTTATATCATTACCTAAAACTATTTATCATAAATTCTGTTTTGTTAAATACCATTAAAATCTTTTGTAAAAACAAAAAAAAAGCTCAGTAATACTATATGGACTGCGTGTTTGTTGAATTCATAGCCATAATAATGAACCTGCCGTCGAGCCGATATCAAGCTTAAACGTTTTACTTCAATGAAAGAAATTAAATGTGTATAATTTTACATGATAAAGCTAACAAAAAATGCATAGGCAGAAACAAAGGTCAAATAGATAATGTCCAAATTATGTTATAGATTACAATGATGATTTAAGAAAGGTTTAATTAAGTAAATAACACTTTTGACAGATATCAAGCTTACAAGATTGACTTCAATATATTAAGTGTTTATAATTTTACTATTTACGTGATAAAGATACCAAAAAATGCATGAACAGAAACAAATGACAAATAGTCAATGTCCTCGTTAGAGATTTTAATGCCGATTTAAGAAAGGTTTAATAGAGGAAGTAATGTTTTTTGACTGATTAAATGATAAAAAAATATAAATAAAATAAACAAATACATTTTTTCTGCCAAGTATTCTTTTTATTTAATATTATTATTTTGTCACAAAAAATCATTAAAAATATTTATTATCAAATCCGCCCTATACGGTTTTACCTGATTTTTTAATTTAATTTGTCAGCTAAAATGCAAGTTATGTTCGACCTTTATTCTTATTAAAAAAAGGAGCAAAGTACTCTGCGTTAAGGTCGCTACACCGTTGGGTTCATACTTATGAAATCTATAGAAAGTAATGTTTTAAAATTCAATAAAAAAATTGTGTGTTTCAATAAATATTATAATAATTGTATAAGTTTTCAAATAATTTAATGTATCCTTGTCTTGGAGAAGCATGGTTCCATCTGCTGTTTTTTCACAAAATCACTTTTTGATGCAGTTTTATTTCTATTCAAAATACGGTGCTATCTGAATGTAAAACATCTTACAATTGTCAGTAAATCCATCAAAATTCAAATTAGAAAAATGTTCAATCTGAAAGACATACAAATTTCGCAGTGAATCAAGGTTCCATCTGCATACATAATTAGAACTACCGTGTGAAGGAAACCACAGTCTCGTAAGTGGTTGTATCTTTCATTCACGTATGTGGATGCATAAGACTATTTCATCCAGAAAATTACATTTTCTGAAATCTTAAATTGTTTATACTGAACAGTTTTAGTTTTTGCAGATAGAACCTTGTTTATCCAAGGTGACGCTATGTCACAGAATATTAAGTATTTTTTTAGATTTATTAATATATATTATAGTATTACATTACTATTCAATTTCCATATGAAGAAATTTTAAATACATATGGTATCTTGTACATAACTGAACGATCAAATGGAAGTAGTTAAACGTCTGCTTAATACAGAAATCTATGTTTGAAGGATGTTTTGAGGTCTTTGCTCAAGCCTAACCGGGTGTAAAGGCTCGGTTTGTGTACTCCAATAACTTATCTATCAAAACTTTAATATAATTACCCTTAATATACGGATTATAATTGTATATTTTATATCTGGGATAGATCGGTTAGTCATTTAAATTTATGTTAATGATAATTATATTCTATGAAACTTATAACCATGTTGCTTTAACTCAGACGGTCGATTTATTGATATATTAATAGAGAGAAATGACTTCGAACTGATAATTTTTTACGGTACATAAAAATGTACGTACTATATTAAGGTCTAAATCTGCAGCCGGGTAAAAAGTGAAAACGTTTTAACGGAACGATTCAATTGTTTTACACTTTGAAAAATATATTCTATTATACTTTTGAATAAAAATCAAAAATTTTATTGAGAAAAGTTCACCGCCAAGTAATTTAATTAATTGATATAAGTACCTACTGATAAACACCGTGATACTAAAGCCACGTCTTCTGTTTAGTGTCTTCATAAGGTATGTTGAAAACAAAATGAAATCTTTTACGTTCTCTAGCTAGTGAAAAATGTTATTAATGTATTGAAAAAAATTCAGTAACCAAGTTAAACAGTTAAGGACAAAATAAAATCATTCTGTAAATTCCGTGGAAAAAGAGATGCTGCAGGAATCCGGTCGCTCGTTTTTTCTTTTTTTTTGAAAAAGATGAAATAATGGAAGAATTTTTAGTGAAATTCTTCATTCTGAATGAAGAAATTTGAGATACTTAGGCGGCCAAGGAATGTTCTAGACTTATTCATGGAAAACAGAAGTTGGAGCTCGGAAAAAGAAAACCCGGGAAATAAAATGACTATTATTGTAGCATTTTATTTTTATAATACGAAGAATTGTTCATTGATATACTATTATGTTTAAATGATAAAATCATTTGAAAATGTCGTTTGCAACGAGATGCTTAAAAATCTTTCAATATCAAATAATGTTATTGGCTTTTCATCAATAAACTTTAATATCATTATGACGTTTTATATTGCGTACAAAAATATTAAACTAGTAACTGAGCTATGAAATTATTATAAGCGTTTCAAGACATACACGAAGACAATCTTGATTGTCAATTACCAAAGTATAATGCAGAGCATCACAAAATTTTTTTTACCCGTCGCAAATGATTTATATTAAAATAGTAAATATAAAGGTAATAAGTAATATTTGTGAGTTGTTTTGGTGTTTAGTATTGCACGCGTATTTTGGATCAAACAAAAGCCAGAGTGGAGAATTAATAAGTGTTTTCACCTGGTGAAGAAATAATTATGATTATTAGCTTCAATAACGGATCTTTAGCTAGGTCAGACATCTTGTCTTATGCCAGGATGTAGTTACACCATGGTATCTGCACTCAAAATGTAATGTATTGTATTTTGAAAAATAAAACACAATTTTTTGTACTACTTCCACATGTTATATATCAGGACCGGTTTCAGTATTAACAAGTTGATCAAATTGATAATGCTCGTGATGAGCGAAACTGGTCCTGATCATTATAAGCATGTGGAAGTAGTACAAACAAATTGTGTTTTATTTTTTAAATATAATGCGTTCCCACTAACAATTGACAGTTAACACCTTAAAAGTGGGTAATGTATTGTATTGTTTTCTCTTAGTTTATTTGTTAATGTAATGCTTTTTATGTCATAAAGCATAAAACATTTAATGTTCTCAGAATCATTAATTTAATTTGTTTTGTTTTGCACGTTGGAGTTTGTATGTTACACAACATAATTTTAATCAGTTTCATAGTTTTCTTCATTCTGTAACATATATGTAATGTGTCTTTAAAATAGACATTTGTTTAATGACACAGTGTTCTTTATTAAATTTATCATATACTGTGGTTATGATATGGTGCCCTAGATATTTTTTAATTTGTGCAACACACGTGTTTCTATTATTTTTGTTAGTGGATTTCTTTTTTATCTATTTTATTAAATTTTAATACATACATATGTGAAAGTAATAGCCAAACTGCGATACACAACTTGAGATGATAGAGGCAATTTTGTAATATTTGTTGCAATTTTGTGTTTAGTTAGATGAATTAAATTATAAAATAATGTTTTACAATTAAAATCATTCGTTTCGGGTTAAATTTCATCATATATTCGTACAAAAGGAGTCAAATGGTTAACTCAAAACGTGCGTCCTGCTCGGTTGAGCGGCTTATAATTTGAACCCATGAGCGGATATTGTTTTGTATTAATCGATGTGTATACCACTGCGTGGGTGTCGAGGATATTTTTATATTTATATTCCGACTATCTTTGATGATGAAAATGATTCAAAGACGGTACGGTTAACTTATTATTAGTCCTTTCTTCAAATTTTCCTTAATCTTCTCTAAAAAAACGGAAATAGACCACTAATTTGCACTAATTGTTACCGCATTGATTTAATTCTACATCATTTCATTCTACATCATTTTGATAAAAAAAAACAATGAAAAAACAAACTGCAACTGAATCCCGATAACATAATTCATCTTTATTTATTTACACAACACATTTTATTACTACATAATACAAAAATGGTGTATTGGATATAGTTAATCCATAAAATGCATCACATATGTAAATTGTAGAGCCATTTGCGCAACACTCTCACGGAACATCTAAAAGACATTTGCAAGGAGCATAATAATATTATTATTCGAGTCGAACTGAACTACGAATCTTATTTTTGTATTTTATATTTTTAGATGATGTAAGAAACTACTGTCTTTTTTTCGTAAGTATTGCTTGTTGGCTTCTTTACACTGTAAATATTTAAATAAAAAATCGTTTTGAAAAAAAGGAGATCTTTTACTAAAAAATATCTGAAGATTTTAAATGACACGGTTTGTTTTTTTTGTGTACCACAAAAAAGGGTTTTCATTTTTAGGGACTTGTTTATTAACTGATACCTCTGACAAATGCCATTTTTATATCGTCTGTAGAAAGGAAAAAGGACGTAACCCACACCAAAAAATATTGCGTATCTCTCACACAAAACATGCAATACACTATTTTTATACATAAAACTGTAAAAGGTAAAAGGACTTATCCCTCCGTCTTTTCAAAATATTTTTTTTCTATAACCACCATGAATACAATTTAATACACGTTTTTATTGAGATATACACAATATTTTTTGGGTGGGTTACGTCCTTTTTCTTTTCTAAAGTCGATATTTTACATAAATCATTTTCTTATATAAAAACAAACCTAGAAAAGAGATTGTGACACGCATTTTTTTCAGGCTTCAATTGTTTATGTAATTGTGTAGGATAAAAGTACTCCTTAAAGAGACATCTAATATTTTTCAAGTATCAATTTTTATAATCTGTTTAACACATAAATGTAAAACGAAAAATTATTTTATATACAGATAACAATTTATCTGCCAAATTCATGGCACGTTGGCATCATCTTTAACCTTCCCGTTTTCATGCTAAAAATCCCTTCCGATCTCATGCAGTCACATTTCGTTACCGTGTGGGATTTGTCATATAAAGGCATTTATAAAACAAAATGACAACTTCAAAAAGTGAAATATGATTTTATGAAGCATTAAGTAATTATTTTACGTCATATTTTGTCTGTAAAACCTGAAATACCTATCAAAATATGCAAAACTAACGAAAGAAGCAAGAATATAAAATCTTCATAGTAAAACAAGTTCAAGACATGTCTCAGTGCTGTTTGAAACAAAACGGTAACATACGGTGTTGTCATGCATCTTGGATTATTACTTTACTGTACTTAATACTGTACTATAATTTTGTATTTTTCGATGGTAAAATTGACGAAGTTATCAAATTCTGACTAATTATACAAAGAAGACTTTAATGATTTTTTAATTATATATAGAATTTAAATTTTTTGTATGACCTATTACAGAGATAATTTAAAGGTTTAAAGGTCTTAGTAGCTCATTGTTGCACCATAAATACGGAAGGGTTAATGCCATGTATTGTTTTTTTTTACAATAAACAATAATATGTGATTTCTGGTTCTTTGTATTTTTGTGTATGTGAAATACTTGACCGTGTAAAAATAATAATACCTACAGTCTTTCTGGTTTGATTATGATCGAATTCAAACTAATTTTTTTTAAAAATGCCAACATCAAAACTGGAGAAAAAATAGAAAATGAAATTTGTTGAGATCATTCTGGTTTTATGAATTACACAATCAAAAAAACGTATCTTTAATGTAATTAAAGCTAGAGAGTAATGGATTTTCACACTTCTTTACGTTTATGCACAGGTAATCTAGCTGGCGTAAAATATGCAGTAGGTAGAGCCTTCTATATCAACGCCGATTCCTGTTATCATAATTGGTTTCACGTGAGTATTGCCTTACCGTAAATGCGCCGCAGTCAGTAGATAGAATGCCTAACAATCGGTGACACAAGTATTGCTTACTTAAAAACGTTTTAAAACTTTCTAGACAGCTTTTTATACCAATGTACTCCAACTGAACGGTTTTTATTGATTGATCAACTATGCTGGTAGAATAAAAGGTAGTGTCAAATGGCATTAATTTAATTTTGCTTTTACTTTAAAGCAAACTTGAAAAACTACTAGAAAATTGAATGAATATAATAAAAAATAATATACCAATTTGCTCATTTAAAATAATTAATCTGTCATCCTTATAGTAATTAATCAAACATATGAATTCGCAAAAAAAAATCATTATTGAATACACTTGAACAAATGTGTAATATAGTGAGTTTTGTCGCGAGCACAGAAATCTAGGTTGATTTATAACCTCTTTTTGTAAACTATTATTGAAGTTTTTATAAAAAAGAGGCTTTTTATTACACAACATTAATACATTTGGTTTTAAAAGTCCGATAAATAATGAAGGGAAATATATTTTATAACTCATGTTATGTTGATCTAAATGCGCTTTCTTATATAATACTTTCTGGTAATATAACTACCTAAAACGTCCGTCGCTTCAATATGAAGATTCCAAAGGAAATAAGCCGCATTCCTTATTTAAATACGACCCAAATACATCAATGGATTTAAGCCTCAGCGATGAAATGTATCGAGGTTTCAGGTATACATACTTTCAATTTTATGAGACAGGTTTAATATAAAGCTGATATTATTTGAGAGATTGCGTCGACACTTATAATATGAGACTTTTATATTTAGTACCTAGTCGCATATGACTAATCGTTTGTTTTCCCATGTCCGCTCCCAGTGTGGAGCTACATATAACATATTATTTCATTTATAATATAGTAAAGCAGATGCAATTATACTGTTATACACATAAACATGTTGACGTTGAACAATTTTACGGCTTCAAAACAAAATCATATTATATCCATTGTTGCTAGCCATAAATTAAAATAATGCTCGGCATGCACCATCAAATTATTTAAGGTCAATTCCACTTCAAATCTGCAGCACTCTACAATAAGAACATCAATAGTATCTTTTCAATAAGGACTAGTTTAAAATAAATTACTTAGCTTACTTTTTCAGAAAAGATGAAAGAAAACAGCTTTAGAAAAGAACTAGCTGGTGGCAAATCACTTTCTCTCCATGCATTTTTTCAGGATTGGGCATCTTGAAAAAGCGAAGAAAACATCGCAAAAACAGTAAATTTATCTCTGAATAAAAATTTATAAATCGATAAGAAAACATATGTTTAATAAAAAGGGATTATTTGTCAGGATTTGATTATTATTTTTTTGCCTTTTTAAGACGCAATAATTCTAAATAAATAAAATATTGAATTATAATGTTTACTTACTTTTAAGATACTATATAATAGGCTTCGTCGTTTAATAGGCTTCAGTCATTAAAAATGTGTGCTTTATAAACAGTATTCTACCACGAAAAGTATTTTTTTCCCTATATGTTGACCTAAGCACTTTACAAAAATGCCCTTAGGTTTTATATTAAGCGAATGCCGTAAATAACTATTTTTTAATAGAATTTTATAAAATATTCAAATAAAACTCACAACGAAAAGCGTTGGAGTGCTATAATATTTGACAATTTCGCGATGTTTAAACTAAATCAGTCATTTACAATTGAAAATGAATTGTTTCGTATTTATTTGAGGGTTTCGGAGATGACATATGTTTTGCTTATTTATAAAGCATTCCAGGTTGACTTTATCTTAAAATTATCTGCTTTTTAAGGCTAATCTAACTGATGTTAATGGAAGGGAGAAGTGATAGTAACTATCTGGAGAATAAATGAAATGGGTTGAACATTGTTATGTTTTGAGAATATCACTTATGTTTTGGAACAGCTCGTAACACAATACTATTTTTAAATTTAAAAACTATAATTTTTTATATCAATTTTTGAAGTCAGCTGAAAAGGGTTATTTAATTCAAATTTTATATTAAAGCATTGCTGAAACTAGAGTAAAACAATAAAAAATACCAATATCAAATCAAACTTGTCAGAAAGCTTAAAAATTTAAATTCCTTCTATAAAAGCTTTCTCGCACTTGCAGAGTTTCCACTCGAAAGTCTTTCACCCGCAAAGCGCTAATGGGAAAAGTTGCCCTTGTAATTATTTGGATACTATGCCACACAAAGATAAATTTTCTGAAGGGTCACTAAGTAAAATAAAAATTACAGTTAATCTGAATAGCCATGCATCATTATGAGTATTATTTTGTAAATGTTAGCCATATTTCTTACCGTAATAAAATTCTTTTTATTTTTTTACTACCCATTTTACATTAAAATAGTTAATATAAAATGTTTTGACGATATATTTTCAAATAAAATGGAGAATTCAAACACACGTTCATAAAAGATTCTATAGTTCCTCTATTTAATTTGAAACACTAACTGCAATTTTCATACTTTTATTATAAATTACAGAATACTGAATATCATATAATATGTTCATCGAGAATGAATTTAAAAATTGTTTTTTATCGGAAGAGTGCTGATCTGACTTAATTCCAAAGAAAATAATGGCTTACAAAAGGTAACTAACTGTCGGTACTGTTTTATGGTGATCATCCTGTCTTACAAGGAGTGAAATTAACAAATAAAATGAAAGAATGACAAAATGAAATAATAAGGGTTGGCGACGGTAATGGTTTTTGTCATGTTTTTATCTGACTTAAAAAATCTTACGTACAGTGGGCTCATTTTTTTACCATATTTTCTCCCTACTCGGAGCATATAGCCATCACGGTTCCTCCAAGATTCTCTGACCCCAGCCAGTCTTTTTGCTTTCTCCCAATTCATCCTAAGGATGGTCATCAGCGACCTTTCAAGGCGAAGGAGTCCATCTGGATGGTAGAACCAGACAGAATTCAGATTGTTCAGGGACATCCGCAGCAAAGGTCTAAGTCAGTTCTATTGTCGATTTTTTCATTTGAACATAATAAGGGGTTGGTCCATCCGCTCTCTTACCTCCGAGCTCTCAATAATGTCAAATCACCGTAACCCTAGTATTAGCCACAAGCATCTGTTGTCGAAGCACATTATACGGTTACTCTGTGCTTTAGTGATGTGACATGATTCGCAACCGTAAAACAACACCGTCAGAATGTATGTGTTGATTAGGTGGCACTCGGTTCTGTACGAACATGAGCCCAAGACTTTCTGTATTGAGTTGAAGGTTGCTCTAGTTATCTCTCATCGGATTGCGAGTTCTTTACGTGGATTACCATTTCCCATGATGTGTTTCCTAAGTACCTGAAGCCGTTGAATCTCTCAATGTCTTGCCGTACGTTCATCAGAGAGTAGCGTGGGTCCGGACAAAAACTGTTGCAGAGCACATTAGTTTTACCCGCATTGATTGTTTATTTCTGACAGCTTATCACTAAAAAATTGGAATTGGGAAACAGTAAATTTGGACAAACCACAGTATAAATATATATATAATTTAAGACATCGACTGAGGGTGCTTGATGGAATTTCAATATCAAATTTGGATTATTGAGATTTTGTACACTTCCATGTATTTTGTCACTAACGACCCGGGTTTCGCCTTTCGGCATCTTCAGGCATTCGAGCACACGGATGGACCCGTCAAAACCCACAATACTATTATAATTGTAAAATCACTGGTATTTCTAAAAGAAGTTGAAAAGCGGCAATTCGCCACTCTGTTAATATGGTGTTTACAAAATAAGGATTAGGGAAATTCCCGAAATTTTAACTCAGGTAACAGTGTGGCTCTCAGACGTATAATATCTTACCTCGTAAATAATATTTGTCGCATTTGTATCTTCTATATAAACGTTAGACACTGTTTACTGTCTCTCAGTTCGAGTCCATCCGTGTGCTCGAATGCCTGAAGATTCCGAAAGGCGAAACCCGGGTCGTTAGTGACAAAATACATGGATGTGTACAAAATCTCAATGATCCAAATTTAAATTTAATAAAGTAAGTATTTTAAAAAATAAAACACAATTCATTTGTACTACTAGTGTACAAAATCTCAATAATCCAAATTAAATATATATATATTTATATTTCCACATACTTTCGAGTCTTTTCGAGCTGTCAAAAAAATAGTGCACAATTCGAATGTTAGTTTAGTATAGTTTTTTATCGGACCATTCTATGTCAGTTTTTTTTTCTTTTAATGTATATTGTGACCTTGAAATTAGTCAATAAATAGCTAATGAGTCCTATAAAGCATTCGATATTTTTTTTTTCTTTAACGTGTATTTCAATTACTAATCGGTCTTCATACAGTGCATATTCATTATTCGTATTCAAAAATAAAATTTTCGTTTATGGTTGGGCATTCAGAAGCAGAAAGTAACACTCATACTATAAAGAAACTATGTTCAATTAAAACGAACTCCACGAGGCGACACAGAGACCTAAAGCGCATACTAAACGCTCCATTCAAACTCAATTTGAAAACTCCCTTTGGAATTTAGCACAAAACATTTCGAGCTAAGATTAAAGAAAACACTTATGTAGCTTAATGTTGAGAATAATTATGTTATTCTTTGATTTGAACAATAAAGATTTCTGTAAATACCTCAAATTTTCCAATTTTTTCGTTAAAGTTCAAGAAAATTTAACAGTAAAGTAAGTCGTGTCGGCGTCCGTGGCGCAGTTGGTTTCGTCGCTGGCTACGGTTACGGATGTCTCGGGTTCAATTCCCGGTGCGGACGGTTTTCATAGATTGATCTTTCAATCGATTTATGGATTTCTGTTCGTAGTCTGAGTCCTTCCTCCCACCAATCCCATCCTCACGGGGCGTAACGAGAGCGATTAGCTAACCACTAGTCCTGTCGTAGCCCTATCCTTCTATCCCCACTCTCTTCGAAAAAGAAAAGAGAGGTTGAGCAACTGAGTGACAAGCAGTTCTCGTAGAAAAAATTCTGTCAAGATACCTCCATTAGGAGACCATATGCTCCACATTGGGAGTGGACATGGAAAAAAAAAAGCTATAACTTTTATCCCATTAACCATTTTCATTAATAATCATGACAAAACCAATGTCTAAAACAGTTATAATTTGTATGTAACAATTAAAAAATAAGACGACCCCAATTTTTTCTCGTAGCAAAATATGTCTACGGTGGACTTGTGAACTGGCTGCACTATGGAATATTTAGATTTTTTCAAACAACAAAGATAAAAAAATTATACCGCACCAAACAAAATGAAGAGATGAGCTCCCATTTGAATGAGTGATTAGTGTAGAGTGCTCTAATATTAACTATCGTAACATTCATTTTATTTATAAAATGACCCAAGTAACATTTCCTTTAACATCACAATATATTATTTTCATAGAAATACACAAATAAAAAATAATCAAGAATATTATTTTAAATAATGATGGAGAATGTAATCATTTTAAATAATTAAATAACATCAATAGAAAAATAATGATTGCCATAAATACGCATGCATTTTAATTTATTTCACAAAAGCAACGCAAATACAGAGATAACATTACATTTTACTATGCAAACAAATAAAATTGCGAATAAATGATGCTTTTTGTTTAGCAGTAAATAGTTTCAGAAGCAAAATAATTTATTTTATAAATACTTTGAATACTCTTTGAAATGCTGTTTACTTATCTTAATAAAACTTTTAAACAGAATTAGAAGTAATCACTGCTAGGGAATGACAACTATTGCAATTAAATTGGCGTAATTCCAAGTTTATGCAAAACCTTTGGAAAATTCAATTTTCAATAGTCGGCAGATAACTTTTCCAGTCGGTTTGAAGTTTTTCTCGCTTCAGACGTATTTTAAAGTTCTCGCGATCAGAAAAACGTATATTGCGAAGTATATCTTTTATTATATTTTGGTTTACAATAATTTTCCTTGGTCAAAGTTATAATTGAATATAATAAATCACAACTATATGCTGCATTACATTTGATATATAAAATTGCTAATAATATTTTTGTCTTTGTTTCAGGTAATTATTTCTACTGTTGTTAACTCAATCTTGAGAGTAGGTAAGAAAACAAATTTAATATATGATAATATTTTATTCAAACGCTAAAATAAGAACATGCCCGCTCCGCATTTGAATTGTTTCGTTGTAATACATTTTTTTAATAGTGCATTTTTATCAAATCAATAAACAATATAAAAAAACAATTTTTCTTTCGTTATCTTTTCAATCTCAAAGAATGATATTTAAGTAATTACATATTTATTTTGACTACATGGCTCATGACTTTATCATTTTTATTTTCTAAGACTGCTGGGAACGTGTTTAAATACACCTTGTGTTATAATAATTTATTCTACATATGTTTTCAAGAGTGTGAAAGATATGCTGTTTTCAAAGTTTAAAAATAGCTCTGCGATTTGATTTTTCTGCCAAAAGGTTTTATTTAATTCTTCATATAAATTATACCAAAGAGTCGACAGGATTTTTGGTTCATAACTTCTTTTATATATTATACCTAAGATACCATGTAATTAAGAATTAAGTAGAATAAGACAATTCGTGAAAAAATTATTTCTTAGTGAATTTATTATACCTATATTCAAAACAATACTTGATTTGTCGACGGATTCAATATATTTTAAATTCAAATAGTGTGGTAACTTTTAAATACAAGTATTGAGTTTTGCAGAAACTTGCGAACGAACGACAGTTGTCAAAACTTTTTACAATACGTTACTTGATAAATGCACCAAGCACTTTTACACTGTTAAATAAAGGAGAGTACAGTAATAGTATTCAGTGTTCATGAATTTTACTTTGCTTTGTAGCTAGTTTCTCAAAATTTGGAAGACTTTACCTATGTGACATTATTTTTTCACAATTTGAGCAAAATTCTCTTCCGCCCATTTGATCCTGAAATGGGGCGCAACGAGAGCCATTAGCTTACCACTAGTCTTATCCTAGCCCTATCCTTATATCCTTACTTTCCTCCTAAAAAAGAGGTTAAGCAACTGAGAAACAAGTGATCCTTTTGAGGAAAACTTCTGCTGAGATACCTTCATTAGGGGTCCATATTGGTAGTGACATGGTTAAAATATTCCATATTTATTTTCCCTATTAAGCTGTTTAATTTTTACTTTTTAAATAAATTAAGCATACTAGTTACTTATTGTTTTAGGTCCACCCATGGAATGAATGAATACGTATGTTATTTACATTATTAAAATGTATAAATTGTTTGTCCGTTTTTTGATTGAGTCAAGTTTTGACTGTAGGAAAAAAATTGTTTTAAATTATCATAAAGTTTTAAAAAATTAAAATCATGTTTTACCGAAAAATGTTCATTGTTATTTACTGCTGTCTCTATAAAAAAATAACAAAACAATATGCATATCAAACTTTGAAACAGGTTACATTCATACAAAAAATGAAAACGAAAAAATGGCCATACATAAAACATCCCCGTGAATGATGTATAGACGTGTTTCGGGCAGGAGGAAAATTTCCAAATGGTCTACCTTAAAAGATTTATGTATTTTTCGAGAGGAAAACCGCTTCAACAAAATAATTTGTTTTTCAAATTGAGAAATTTAAAAGGGTTATTTATACAGGTGACATTAACATATCGCAGCATATTTTTGAAACCTATTGAACATACACAACTGAAATACATGTATCTTGTACTTTTCTACGATGATATAATATTCATCCAATATAAAAATCTTTAACCTGATAAATTATATGCACATATTTTTATTTATTTGATATTAGGTATTGAGCATTTTTTTAAATAATATATTTGTCGAATAATATTACAACAGTCAAATGGTAAAAAAAAATTTTGTTTTTAGATAAATTGAATAAACAAAAAACGAACGTCTTTTAATAGATATAGTCAGTCAAATCAAAGAAATAGTTATTTTTAATAAATATAAATAGAAGAGAATTTTACAATCGATAAAGGATTGATGTCGATTTTTTTTCAATCACGTATGGTACGTATACCGATAAATAAGGTCATTATAATTAAAGCCCATTTTTTGCTGAGATGCCACGTGATTGAGGTTTTTTGTCAATGCCAAGTAAATATATATTTTTTTTATTTTAATGCTAATTATTAAGAATATTCTTTTTCCGCCACCTCGCATATCAATCAATTATTTACCTTTTTGTGTATACCAAAACATTAATTGCTAAAAAATCCATGATCCTAGAAGTTAATAACAAAAAAGATACAAAGAACTTTTATAACACGAGCCCAATTCAAATTGGGTGTTTGATTGAACGCCTATTGAATATTAAAACGTATACACGGTATTTCATATAACCGATAAGTTGAAATTTTGGTTTTTAAGAATTCGGTTCATACGAAAATTTCAGGAATACGGCTTGCAGGAAATTATCGCTTCGTATAGTTATTTTCTTGCATCTAGTACCAAAATAATATTAAAGTGGAATTTTGTGGAAATACATACTTTTATTTCAGCGTACACAAATTCAGAGGTAAAATTTTTTAGAAGCACTTAATTAAGCATTATTAGTTTACTTTATTTGAAAATTTCCATTTAATTACTAATTAAAAAACAAGTATTTTGCAACTCTAACAGCTATAACATGTTTCGTATAAGGGCACAATATCAGACGAATATAAAAAAACCTGAATTGCAAATATAATATAAATATCAATATTTCTAAAATATATTATAATTAGTAAAAAAATAATAATAATCGTTAATTGGGATTATTACTGGCATTTGGAAACTTTTAAAGAATATACCTGTATCAAATAAGAAATATATGAATATTTGATTTGCATATTAATATAAAGTTTATTTTGTTGTTGAATTTAGACAAGACTTTACGCTTAAGCGGATATCAATGTTGAAATCTATCAATTTCAATCATACCTTCATTCAAATAGGTCCGGCTGCAGAAAATGTTTTCTCAGAATCAGTGCTTGTTAATCTAAGAGTCATCAAATAAAAACTGTTCCGCTATATATTATATCGTCATACCGAAATACTGATATATTTCATTTTCAAAATTGGTATTGAAAAAAGGTGAAATAATGAAATCTTGGTTCTTTTAATACATATATTGTCCCTAGTTAAAAATAATCGCTAAGCCTGGCCATCCTATCCAAGGGTGAGAGCAACAAATTTATAAACATATTCGTTAAATTCTACTGTGTTTATAACTCAATATTCTTCCATGCTTTGTAAGACGAAAGTTATGTTCGTGATTCGTTTAAGCCAAGAATGTTAAATATGTAGTCTTGTTATAAATTTAATGCTTGGAAAGCTGACATAGCTTACGGGTACACGTGTAAAGAGACACATTTCCTCAAAACATTTTTGTAATAAAATTATTTTTCATTGCTACTTTTACCATAATAGGGAAACACTAAGATAACTAAATGAATTGTTAAAGATAATTAAGCGACATTATGTTTATTTAGCGTCTAAAAAATGAATTATTTCAATTACTAACGATACTTAATTACATCGAAGTAAAAAATATTTGATTTAAAAAGTGTTAATTTGATTAACTTCTAAAATTAAATCATAAGGTTGCTGGCATATGTTTGCATAAATATTTATATATTTTCATAAAACTAATTGAGAAAAGTAATTTGTCAACAATAAATTTGACGTGACATGCAATTTAAATGTATTGTTACAAAACATAAAAATTTATTTAATACTATTGTACACGATAAAGCGCACTATTTAAATAAAAATAATTTCACAATTTCTTCTGTGGTCGAAAGATATTTTCAAAACACAATAATACGAGCAAAGAAAAAATTGAAAATGTTCTGAGTCACAAAATATTATCTTATCGGTATATAATAACTATTTTTACATGCAGGATTATAACATACACCGTAATATTTTATAAAAATATTCATTTTACCTAGAATATTTCATTGTTGCAACTCAAAATGAACAACTGTTTTATTTTTTCCCAGTTGAAATAAAGTAAGAAAATTACTTTACAAAGTATAATATAGTGGATTACGAAATGGAGACTTAAGCTGCGAGTGATCATAAATTCTCCGCGACTGGCATTCATAAGGGACCGCTTTCATGAATCGACAAGTGTGCTCGGTTTGATACATTGTAAACCATTATAACAAACGCATTCTCTATAGCGAAAATTGTACTCAAGGGACCCAATTTAAATATGATAAAACACAATCAACAAACTTTTCTGTTAAATACAAGACTTAAAACGGGAAAAAGTAGGTATTTTCCCACTTAGTAAAAATCGTTAATCGTTAATAAAAATTCACGTGTCAAAAAATTATTTTCCGATCATAGTAGCGCCTGATTTATTTTTAAATATAATTAAAAGAAGAAACGAGCGTGGTGTCAAGGCAGACGACGGTAATAAAAACATATGCCCGAAAGATTGCTACTATATATATATAAATATTCGTAATATATATTTTTAAAATGACATATGTAGTCATTTTTTTTTTGTGGTGAAAATTGTTTTAGGAGTATATTAAGTAATATTCTTCTTTGAATATCAGTCAGAAAAAGTGAGAAAAAGTAAACTGTTTGGTACATTTTAAAAATGCTTATACAATCATAATATAAAATTAAACTTTTCCAAATAAACCTTTTTCTACAATTTTTCTTATACATAAAATTTCGGTAACTTACAATAAACTCTAAAGAAATCATGGCGTAAAACATTGAAAAAATATCTAAAAAAAACAGGTTTCAACTCGTTGCAAGATGGGCTTGAAAATTGTACTATTATGTTTCTATGGAAAAAAATGCAATAGTTTAAACAAATACCCTGAGAATGCATTTATTAAAAAAAGACAATTCAACGGTTCACAGATTTAGGCGGCGGTAAACGATGAATTTTGAAAGAAGAACCAAGTACGGAAAAATCGTACTATTTTCTCTTAATAAACCGAGATTAAACAATGCATATGGATGCACAGCGCATATTTTATTAAAATAATGTTTACGATATTACAATCATTCCATGAAATCTAAGTTTTATCTTTGATCGCTGAAAATATGCATTTTCCGATTAATTACTTTTTTGAGTGTAATCAGTATAATATAAAATGTTAAGAAGAAATATTACCTACGCCATGAACAATTATTTTAAATATGTAAAGTATCATTATTATTATATGATTCATTTATGCATTAGTTATAACATAATAAAATAAATAATATTTTAAAGATAAGTAAAATGATTTGTAAATATACAAAAACACAAATCGTAAAAAATAAATTTAATTTACCTGATATATAAGTATTTAATTGTTGGTAAATTTAATAAAAAAGACATTGCGTTGCTTATAAAACCAGTAAACAGCATCATGTAGCACACTATAATATTTAATTTATGACCCTGCATATAGAAGAGAACGACCGAATTTCAATTAATAGTGTCGTCAATATAATATTCTATTGGACCCTAAAAATCTAACAAGTTTGCTTGAATAAATAATGAAATATTTTATAATTATACTACATTTTATTTAAAATATCAAGGTTAATTCAACGATTTATTTTTAAATACGGAACTTTAATATTCAATCTTTCTCAGAGAATTAGCTACACTTAATTTTTCAACATTGAATATTTTTAACGTCAACCAATATACAAAATTTAATTGGTTTAATTATGAAAAATAGTCCTTTGATTGGTTTCATTGCTGAAATTAGCTCAGATTAAATGTGGCTTGATGGATAAAAGATTGATCAGTATTAGGATGTTGGCTATACCCTTAAACCGAGGAAAAGGGGTTATCTATTCAGTTGAGAAAGGCCGCCGTCAGTAACATTAAAGATGTATCCCGATCACCGCATTCCCGAAAAACGAGAATTTTCAATCAGTGCTTTCGACCGGGAATGACATACTGGTGTGAGACCTGGATCACTATAGGAAGTCCAATATAAACAAAGGTGCCAATCACGAAAGGGCCACTACAAAGGCGTATCAATATTATTTAAAGGGCCAATAGATATCAAAGGTAATTTTTATTTTTTATTTTAAGCACACCTTTGTAAGATGCAGATCACCTACAAAGACATCATAGATTCAGACGAATTTTCATTGTAACACAAACAGACCACTAAACGTCGAAAGCAAGTGTTGATTGCGAGTAAACAGTCAATTCATCGCATCTTTGTAGGGAACAAGAGACACTAGTTTGCCTTTATGAACATTTTAGAATCGTTGTAAATCACTCGTTTTCACACATTGATACTGCTTTGTTATAAGGCAGCAGAAAGAGAAAAAAAATGACTCAAATAGAATTGAACCACTAGGTATTTGCTTTTTCACCATAAAATTTAAAATCTTGTCCGTATTAAACACACTTGTTATTCGTAATAATGGGATATTGTTCAAATTAGATTGCTTTAAAGCCAGTCCTTAAGCCGAGTGGTCAAAATCGTTGGCATCAGTGACCTGTACCTATTCATATGCAGAGATGTATGTGATGTCCTAAATTCCTTCACAGCCATACAATCCCATAAAAAATTGGGAGTATCGGGAGCGATTAGCTAACCACTAGTCCAATCCTTCTATCCTCTCTCTAAAAACAGAAGTTGAGAAACTGAATAAAAATCAGTTCTCGTAGAAAATGTATAAGCTCGTATGTTGTATAAGCTCCATTAAGAGTCCATATTGGGAGCAGACATGGTAAAAAGGCAATATGTAGCCAGGCTATTGGTGCAACCAATGTGTGGCTTAATATGTAATGAATAGTATATATTTCAAGAAAAGTCACAAAATACCAAAACCAAAAAACTCGGGTTTTTACAAGTATTCAATATCCGGGTATACCGGATCAAATTATCGAATTGAATCCTGTGATTCCGGATTCGTAGACCCTAGTGACTCCACATAACATGCTGCAGAGCAGCGTACATTATAATACAGGGCAGTAATATCGTGTGTCGGGTATTTTCCACTCGCACACGTCTGCCTGCATAAATTAATCTCCACGGGCACATTACCGCAGAGCAAATTTAGCGAACCTGACCATTTTTATTCATAATCACCGCAAAAGGTTAATGCAAATAAATGTGACTATTAAATGTTAAAAAGACTCTTTATGCTAGCCGTATGAAGACTTAATGGTTTTAAAAATATTTAATATCCATTGCTTTATTTAATAGCGTACTTAAAGCCGTTTTGCATTAAGACGCTAAACTGAAAGAATTTTTGTATGTAAAACAGTTTTATAACAGTAAAAATTTGTTTACATCATTATGGCTTTATAAAACATCTCTGTGGCAGAGGAATTTTATTAGTGACGATGATTCATAGTTAAGGGCACAATGAACATCTGACTTAGGCAGCGAAACTCTGGCAGCAGGACTTACTTACTAGAATGCGATTAAGTTAATAATAATTGAAATATGGAAAACCATGTTCATCAAATTGATCTCAATTGATTCATTCCTAATGGTAAAAATATAGTCGTCGTTTTTACAAAAATACGTCTAATCGGATATACTACTTTTAAGTTAGTATTAAAATCATTTTAGTCTTTTTCTTTCGTCTGAATTTAACTGTTGAAGATGAAAATCTAGGTATAAGGTTCAAATTTAAAACTGTTCTTTATTTCAGTTGCAATGAATAAATGAAGTTTTCTGTTTTATAACTTTTGGAGAGAAAAACAACTACTCTCTCGTTTTCCACACAAAAAAAGAACGTCAGTTTTTAATAATGTTCTTAAACTAGAATTATGATAATATTTTAAAAATGATGATGTTAAGTCCTGCATGAACTGCGTTACCTTGTTGCTGAAACTTTTTATTTCTACACAAAGTTTAAAAAAGATAAACAAAATCAATTCAGTGGTTTTGAAACATTGAATTTTTATGGCAAAAATAATTTATTGTATAAATGTCATTCATGGCTCAAGTTCCGTAGTTCACGTCATTTTTTTTTATATTAACCTAAACAATATGCCCCGTTGTTGCGTCTGCTACCAATATTGTTCAAAGGTGAATAAAAAAAAATATTTAAAATTAATCCACAATTAAAATAGAGGTGTAATTCATAATTTGCATGTAAATTGTTTGTATTATAGTCAAAGATCAATATCAAATATACAATAAGTTTTTTTGATTGATTGAATTGCCATTTATTTAGATGAATTTAATTTTTATTAAATAACAGTAGCAAAATATGTGGTTGTGTAACTATTATTTAATGTATCTAACAGTTATTTCGGTATCACGTCACTGTCAAAACTAAGGTATATTTCATGGTACTTAAAAAATATTCAAATTTGAATGAATTTTCTTCAATCTAAATATGCTAAAACAATCAAATAATGTTAAAAATATGTATTAATAGCATTAAAAAATCATTATAAAAATAGATTGCAAAACTATTTTCGATAAAATTCTTTTTCACACCCAGGAAACAAATGATTGTTCTTACACCGTCATATATTTTAGATATAGGAGCAGTTATATTATTTTACTTTTTGTAGATTTTTATATAAAAGTATTTTTATTTCGCTGAAACCATCTGCTACGCGTGATTCGTTTTTTC
The DNA here is from genome assembly GCA_022494535.1 of Himalopsyche phryganea. Lineage (NCBI taxonomy): Eukaryota > Metazoa > Arthropoda > Insecta > Trichoptera > Rhyacophilidae > Himalopsyche > Himalopsyche phryganea. The sequence goes on along the minus strand of JAGVSL010000035.1, from coordinate 1,071,428 downwards.
CTCACACATGCTTCGCCGCCCGATCCTTTCGGAAGGGAAAATAATCACAAGGCAATCATCGAGGGGTCGCATGATACTGGGAGGACGAGTATCATTGTCGGTCGTGATATGCCAGCGATGGAAACGATCTTGATATTGATCGGACCCCTAAAAAATTGATATTTCCACTCGGCCGGTTACTACAGCTCAACTACACAGAAACAAATGAACGCAATATTGTATGAAACAGAAGAACGCATTCCAATTTAAATTACTAACATGTTCAAATATGAATGATCTCATTTGAATGAATGCACGTTATATTGATTAAGTAGTTATAGTCTTCGAACAACCAAATACATCCCGCCATTTTATTTATACGTCAGAAGCGGAGTTCGTTTAACAGTACTATTTTCATCTGATTTTTATCAGACATTTATTCATCTGAAAACTTGATTCAATAATGAAAACTGGTATTAACTTGTGTTTTAATCCAATTTTCAATTTTTTATATGTATCTTTTAATTTGTGTAATAATATTTTTATTCCAGCCAACTGGTTACACTTTTCGACAATTTCAGGCATTCCAGAACTCGGATGAATTCAAACTGTTGGCCAGAAAATGATTATATCACTTATGTTAAATAATTGAGATATGACATTGATACACCAAACAACGTCAACTAAATGTTTCAATTTAAGACATCGACTGAGGGTGCTTGATGGAATTTCAATATCAAATTTGGATTATTGAGATTTTGTACACTTCCATGTATTTTGTCACTAACGACCCGGGTTTTACCTTTCGGAATCTTCAAGCATTCGAGCACACGAGTCCATTCGTGTGAATCTCAATAATCCAAATTTAAATGTTTCAAGTTAATTTATTTATCAAAAATATATCAATCGGTCACATCAGAAATACTATGTAGGCTTTAAAACGCTACATTTTATTTATTTTTTGTTCAAGCAATATTTAATACGTTTAGATGACTTTTTGAATGTTGAACTGGCTATTGTGGTTCTCTTACTGTATTCAGCGGAAAACGGGCCGTGACAAAAGTATGTTCCTTTGTGCCGGGGACTTTGACGGTGTGGATTATTTTCAATAAAAGTTTAAGTATCGAAAAGAATGGAAAATGTGAGTTTTGGAGATATTTTGTGTCTTTTTTATGGTTCGTTAAATAGGTATCAGTATTTTGGATGTATTCTTTTTGTAAAGTGAAGTCTTTGTATTCTGTTTATTTGTCGTGAGAATACTGAAAAAATATTTTTTTCAAATCGTTTTTCTTTGCTTGAATAGTATTACTTACGTAAACTTTCACAATATCTGTCTAACATTTCAGTATGTACTAAAAATAATGATTACTTAAAAAAGGTTTACAATAAACGAACGAAAATAATATTACTTTTTTATTTATTTTTTGTATTGTAACGCATTTCTATTTTTCTATATTACAGTTTATCTTTCACGTGTATCAGGGAGTTTAATTTAACTTTAATTAATAAAACTTGAGTTACTCATACCATATTTTAAAGGAACAATTATGAAAATATAAACATTTATCTACTTTTAAAAATTAACTGATTTTTGTACTGGTCATTAAATAGCCCATCTATAAATTTCACCATAAGCTATAGTTTTTTTTAATGTATTAGCTTTTTTTTACAGTGACAATAAAAAGATTTTTTTTAGTTTCTGTCATATTTTATATAAAATTGATTTATCTAACATCCACTGGAACCATCAAATGACGTTCAATGAATATATCGATGAGTCAGTTCCATAGACCTATAACTAGTTTTATGTGTTAAGTTTTTTTATGTAAATTATTGTGAAATTTGTAATAGTTTGGAGCAATAATCTGACATAATTCTCTATGGAACTGGATCACATTATTTAGTCACTTTTTTGCTAACGCAGTTAAGTGAGTTTATAATTTAAGACATCGACTGAGGGTGTTTGATGGAATTTCAATATCAAATTTGAATTATTGAGATTGTGTACACTTCCATGTATTTTGTCACTACGACCCGGGTTTTGCCTGTCAGCATCTTCAGGCATTCGAGTGCACCCGGGTCGTTAGTAACAAAATACATGGAAGTGTAAAAAATCTCAATAGTTCAAATTTGCAATTAAGTAAGGTTTAATTTGTTTCCAATATGTAACGAAAACATTCATAATATTGTATTCTATTATTATTTTTGTACAAAAATTTAAGAAAAAATTCTAGCTATTCAAGCCGAACGATTTGAACGTATTGAAGTGTATTTTTTGATTATTGGAGATAGCACCACAACCTTTCTCTTTCTATTTTTTTGATGACGTTGAATTTTTTGAAATCGTGATTGCGTAGTCCCACAATCTCTGTCTTATTTCATCCACTTTCCCACTTCTCCCATTTTATTTGCTCGATTTTTTCTGGCTATTATTTACATTCGACTTTTTTTCCATCCACGCACGTCCTCCAACAAATTGTTATATGTGGGTTTGGTTTCATATGAGATCCGCTCGATGTCCAAATTTAGTATTTTATTTAAAAGGTTGGTAAACTAAGATATGTGATGTTATCGCAAGTATTTATGTAATGTCATACGAAACGATTTATGCGTTTTGCATTTTATAAATTAATTAGTTAGTAATTTATTATTACCGAGATAACAATATTAATTATCTTAAAATTTTAAATAAATAACGTTTGTATACTTTATTGAATGCAAAGCGTTGGTAAAATGTAAATATTTTGGTAGTTTGGCAATCCACTAACCGGAAACAGTTTAACAATTAATCCTTATGATTTCGTACAGTAAACTCAAATATATTTACTTTACATTAATTTTAAAATCATGTTTATTAAGTCACATCTCCAATTATGTGTGGTTAATTAAACGTCCTTTAAACTATTTATCATTCCTGCTATATGCACTGTAATAACAGTCATGATTTTATAATGACATATAATTTTTTTTATTCAACGTGACCAATGTATAATTAACTTCTCTGAAAATCTGCATAACTACTATAAATAAAATTCAAAAAGATATACGTTTCTCTCATAAAAAATCGATCTGTTCTTCACACACTTTATAGGGATGATAATCATATTATAACAATGAGATTAGAAGAGCACTGGCTTTTATGTAAATAGCTCTTAATTTTCTCGCTTAAGCAAAATCTTTAAACTTTAAATAAATATTCATAATTTAAGACATCAACTGTCAGTTCGAGTCCATTCGTGTGCTCGAATGCCTGAAGATGCCGAAAGGCGAAACCCGGGTCGTTAGTGACAAAATACATGGAAGTGTACAAAATCTCAATAATCCAAATTAAATATTCATAAATTTGGATTCTTGGTTTTAAGCCCTTTGTCATATCACCAATGCCTGTAACAATTGCATTCAACACAACGATCGTAATTTATGGATATGATTTAAAAAATAGAACCAAATTTGTTTCTAATACTTCCACATGTTTATAATGGTCAATTTATTTTATCACTAATTATATTAATGCAGATTTCTAGAATTGATTCCGTCTGTTGATCCTTAATTTGATTAGTATTGATTGACATAAATCCATCTGTATTTTGACACTGTGGTTATTCACGTAGCATACAATACCGAAGCTAAAGACTTTATCCAACGAGTTAAAGTTTTCATTCAGTGTTTACTCAGAACTGTCAATATGTAACTTACCAACATCTGCCAGTAGAACTGATCAGTTCATAATTCTCATGATGAGTAAAAGCGCTCCTGATCATTTTAAAAATATGGAAGTAGTGCAAAGCAAATTGCGCTTTTATTTTTAAAATATAATGCCTTTCCACCAATAATTGACAATTAACACATTAAAAGTGATTATGATATTATTTAGTTTGTTAATCAGAGAAACGTTTTTTGAATAGTTACCATTTTAATTGTATATTTTATTACTCTATTAGCACTTAGGTTTCCTCAAATATAACGCCGCATTATGTATTTGTTTCAGGATTGAAAGACAAGATTCAAATATGTATTTTTTTTGTCTATTTAGAGGCCTTAAACATCACGTGCGTCACTGATTACTACTCGATATGTCATAACATATCATTCTAATCATAAAAAATAATTGTCACTCCTATCTGAAATTCGGAAATGCAACTAATGCAACCTTTTACAATTGATGAATCATCAATCTTCTGCTGAGCCGTTACCATCCATTACCTCAAGGCTGGAATTGTATCTTTGAGTGGAAAAAGAATATGTACATTACATATTTTCAATAGCAAAAAACAGAGCGTTTTAAATATTTGGTTCAATATTTTTCGTTTAGTTATTACATACCAAAAAAATTCATTTTAATAATTATGCAATAATTAATATAATGTACACGCATTGTGATTTTATTAAAGCAGTATTATTAATAATGAATGGAATTTGGTTATGAATGCAATCAAAACTGTGACTTAAGTTAACCGTTAGAAATCTACATACAAAATTGTAGGGCTTTAAGCTGTGATTACAAGCGGGCGTAAGTCGCCTAAGGTCGTCACATTTCAGTGTTTATTTACTCAAACGGCGCTGAAACTATGCAAAGCGAATACAGTATCCCGGACTGGTTCTGCAACTAAGCGACAGAATAAACAATAATTCAGATGCTGTTTTTCAGTTGTGCTGAATCTTTGACACACGTACAAAAATTACGCCTCTACTCTGTAGATTGCAATCACTTTCGAAGCACGGTACTAATGAAATGAAACACTGTATTTCACTGATAGCTTTTAAAGTTATTGATGTCAATTTATGTTTTTCTCAATCCTTTCCAAATTTCTCTAAATCCAATCAATGGAAATCAGCAGAAAATTCTCTCCATGAGCAAAACTGGTTATCGTTATAGATTTAAAATATGTCATCGTATTTAAAAAGTTATTATTTAAGTGATATTTGCCAGACAATTTCTCAAAATCCTTGCTTACTGCCAGTACGATAGAATAGTAGGTCGTTAATCAGTTACTTCATGGTGCTATAGTGAGAGACTATTTGAAGCATTTTTAAGGAAAAAGTTTACCTAAGAACTGAAAAAGAAGACAAGAAATAATATGTTTTTAAACGAAAGTTATCTGTGAATTTTGAAGTCATCGATTTTTTCCAATTAATTTTACCAGTCTCTTGCGGTTTTTTCTATTACCTATGAAATTGTTTGAGAGACACGTCTAATGATTGGTGATTTTGAAAAAAGACAAAAACTCGCTTAACCCCTGAAAATAAAAAAAAGTAATGGTTTCAAAACTTCGAGTGATTAATAGTAATAACTCCATGATTTCTTTCGCTTCGCCAATATTATTTATAAAAAAAAACTTTGTAAGTTGTCAAAACAAAATTTCTCTATACTGATATGGATATTATAATACCAACACATACCTTTAATATTAGTAAATTCTCTTCGAGTTAATGTGTGTAAACACATTTGTGTTATAAATTAATTAGGTTATACTAAAATAAGTTGTAAATCACTGGTGTATGGGGAGCTTAAAGATTCCACCGTTTGAAAGCTTCGCGATATTTCGCCGATGGGGTAAATATCGGTAAGTGCACGGAGCGCGGCGTGAAAGCTTTCTGGATATACCAACATACGAAAGTTATCATACTTTGTTTTAATTTAATACAAGTTCTTGGGATGGAATGGGCACACTTTGCGCGGTATTAAGATAACAACGAGACCTGAGTTGGATAAACTTGCCCAAAGCTAAAACTATTATGGCGGCATAGTTAATTGTATGTAATTAACTTTATGTGGAGTTAATTTTAGTAGAAAAGAGACGTCTAATAGTGACAATAGAAAACATACGAATTTTAATGTAAAGCACGTGTTTTGGGAGTGGATACTATTATTTTCACAATTATTTTAACTAGATCCTCACATGTGAAGCCATATTGCTAATTGAAGTTTCAATATAATGACATAAAACTTCCGTGTCGTTATTGTAACAAAATTCTTGAAAATTATTTATTTCTATGTCTGCTAACTAACAAATATAAATAATTTCTGAATTAGATAATTTCTTGTGTTAAAGTTAGGTCTTTAAAAACAAAACACAATTTTAAGTATCTATTATAACCTTGATAATACTTTTATGACACATTTCGATCAGAAAGTTATCATTTTCATTTGCTGAAAAAATACAATAAATTACGCAAAACAATTCACAGCAATCATTTATTTCTAATCTAAATGTAAACTACCTCATAAAAAATATGTTAAATTTGAATTGCTCAAATTTTATACTCTACCATACATTTTGTTACAAGCTACCCGGGTTCACCTTTCGGCATCCTTTGGCATTACACTATCAAAATAAATATATACGGAGCCGAAAAACTTAATGTTATATTTAAAAGCCACATATTTTTAAATATTTAAAAAGTACATTTTCTGCATTTTGATTTAAATAGCAAAATGAATAGCATTTAATTATTTTCAATATATTGATCGTCACTTTATAAATTACAAATGTAGTGAAAAACTTAATATTTTGTGTACCAACAAAATAGTTCAAATTATTGGTAATACATTAATCAATAAAGCTTTTTAATTAAATTTGTTAACACATTACATTACAAACACTGTTTTATCAAGTAAAACATAACATGTCTCATACTTTCTATAAAATGTTTTCAGGGGATTTTTGTCTAATACAATTTATAATAAAGTACGTTGGTAAAAAAACTAAGCATTCAATTCAGAAAGATAACCCTTACTTACGCAAAAAAATAGCCAATTGCTAGAAATAAGCCTGTCTTTGCTTTTTCCATATTATAAAAATGAAAATTCACGTCACTTTATTTTTCTAGTGAAGTAGGTTTCATTGTGCTAGTATTGGAATCGCTTTATCGTAGAGCTTATGTTTAAAGGACTCGCAAATTTTGTTTTTTTATTATTGAACTATTTAAAAATGTGCAATATCATAGTGTTATGCAAAATAAATAAATTATTATTTACTTCTAACATGACTTATTTTATTTTTTGTTTTACTGATAAAATATGAAAAAACTCAATAATTACTACTTTGTTTGTTGAATAATGATAAGAAATTTACAATAATTGCATTGTGTACATAATATATAAACACATTTACATGTTTTAAACAATAACTGAAAATGACTAAAACAATGTTAACCTTTTTTAATTGTTATTAATAACCTATTCAAATATTTACCGAATATCACAAGGAATTGTTGTAAATCAGTCGCTAAACATCTCTGCTTTCAAATAGGGAAAGTATAGAAAGATAAGAAAGGGGTAAGAAAATACTATAAGATATTGCATCGCTATGTCATATAAATCAATGTTTTAAAGCGTCCATTCGAGGATTTGAACTTTTGACCGCGCAACCGCAGGATTGCGCTCAAGAGCGTTTACTTCTCGGGAATGCGACCAAAAATAAAATCTTTTCATTTATTTAAATTTTCAAAACACAGTTGTTACATTATAAAATTTAATTTGTGTCACATTTGTTCTGAAATGTTTTAATAGATGCAATATATCTGAACACACACAAAGTATATTAATAACATAACTACTCGGATGTCATATAAAACAACGATTTTTATTAAATTAGAAAGACTGACAGCTTATTATTATTATAAATAATATCAGACGTTCAACAACAATTTAAAAGCATCAATAAGGCATAATTACTGCATCAAAAATAACTTCAAATATGTTAAACTTGTGTCTGTAATTATTATTCTTACTTCTTGTATCATTCATACGTAAAACAACTTTATTAAGAAAGTTTGATATAACTTTGTTATAGTCGTTATACCTATTAATTATTCGTCTTTCAATAATCACATTAATTTAAGGTAGGTAATGTTTCGTTACTTTGTAAGAATGGATAATGAAACTGTAAAATACCTACTTACAGCTGTAATGAATTTATGTATTGAGTATTAAACTGTATTTAATTATTTAGTGATAAAACTCTTCTGATATAAAAACAAACACACATTTTGATTAAACAATCTATCTCTTTACGGGAACTTGCGTTGATACGCTCGATTTTTTATAAATTTCGTAATAAAATTTCTTCAATGAATAAAGCAAAAGTTTTTCTTTTAAATTGAATTTCTCTTCAACGGATCTGGTCAGACACATTTTTAATAAAAAAAATTAGAAAATAATATCAAAAGAATTTTTGTGAATCTATCCTTTTTATAATTCGTTTTCCACCAAAAATTGAGGTTTAACCATCAATTAACTGTCTCATGGAACCTTCTTGCACTTGCATTGATGATTAGATAAACGGTTTTTGGAAAAAAATTAAACTTACGTAAACACTCAACAGTTAATAATTGTTAATTGAAGATTTTATCCCTTTTAAGGTGTTAACTGTCAATTCTTGGTGGAAAGACATTATATTTTAAAAAATAAAACACAATTCATTTGTACTACTTCCACATATTTATAATGATCAGGACCAGTTTCGCTCATCACGAGCATTATCAACTGATAAAAATAGAAACATAACAGGCTTATTTATATAAAATTGAGTGAAAAAATGAAGGTATATAAAACTGATGGTTCATGAACTGAGACAAGAAAATATTGATTAACAAACAAATTATACATAAATCAAATGAAAGAGTCTACAATTAAAATGTTATGGACCTCTTGCAAATCATTTTGTGATTGTAGATTAGTATTTAATTTATGCATAATTTGTTTGTTAATCAATATTTTCTTGTCTCAGTTCATGAACCATCAGTTTTATATACCTTCATTTTTTCACTCAATTTTATATAAATAAGCCTGTTATGTTTGTATTTTTATCAGCTGATAATGCTCGTGATGAGCGAAACCGGTCCTGATCATTATAAATATGTGGAAGTAGTACAAATGAATTGTGTTTTATTTTTTAAAATAGAAGATTTTATCATTTAGAATCACACACTGCACTATTACTTTTTATTGGCTATTTGCAAGCCTTCAAATTATTTTTTTTCCGTTGTTCCTTTTATAACGTGCAATTACTGTATTCACTACTAAAATTTATTTACGTGCATTGAGCTTGATACGAGGTTTTCTATAGTAATTGATAAACTTTTAACATAAAAGAGTTCACATATTTTATAATGCGTCTTTTATACGGAGTACGTTACATAAACCTCTTCATAAGCTCTTGTTTTAGGTTTTACTTTCAAAATTATATCTTATTTGCGCAATTTTCTCATGTTTATATACCAGGACTGTAAAGTCATTTAAAATATATGACTCTGACTCCATTTTTAAAATAAAACACGATCACGACTAGTATTTCAAAAAATGTTAAGTATTTTTGTTCCTCCTTCTAAATGTTCATCAAATTGAAGATCATTCCGTTTCACATTTGTAAAAATATCATCGGCGTGTGGTAAATGTATATCTATCTATTTTAAATTTCACTTGTGTATGAGAAAGTAGGATGAAAGAGCCCTTGTATCTCTCTTGTACCATTCACTTTACACGTGATTGAGCGAGAAAGAAAAAATTCACTGCACGCGCCTGATACATATGTACATATCAGATCATTCCACCATATGCATACAAGCGTCGTTTCACTAACCAAAACGAATAATAGAGCTATTTTTTAATATCTCTAGCGTGATAATATGTGATAACAGACTAAAACTTCCCAGACGAATGGGGGATGTGAATTCAATAAAACAATTTACTGCATATTTTAGTTCTTTGAATAGCTAATGGTATTTTGTGATTTGTACGATACATAAAATAAAGGTTCTAAACATACAGTACACTTTATTACACACAATTATATATGTCGGCGTCCGTGGCGCAGTTGGTAGCGTTGCTGGCTACGATTACGGATGTCTCGTGATCCATTCCCCTTGCGAACGGTTTTCATAGATTGATTTTTCAATTGATTTATGGATTTTTGTTCGTAGTCTTAGTCCTCTCTCCCACCCATCCCATCCTCACGGGGCATAGCGAGAGCGATTAGCTAACCACTAGTCCTGTCCTAGCCCTATCCTTCTATCCCTACTCTTTTCGAAAAAAAGAGAGGTTGAGCAACTGAGTAACAAGCAGTTCTCGTAGAAAAAGTCTGTTAAGATACCTCCATTAGGAGACCATATGCTCCACATTGGAAGCGGACATGGAAAATATATATATATATATATGTAGAGTTTCAGTTTTGTTATAAGATCACATTTTTTTTCAGCCGGTTGGTTGATAACCAACCTGCTTTATCCAATCTTTTTGTATCTGAAAAATGATATTAAAAATAGCAGCAATCTCGCGATCGCCATTAAGTTATGGCAATGGCATAGGTCCAAAATAGCTCTATTACATATTTCTTTTGGAACTAAACAGTTTGCTATTTTGATCTTATTATAATGAAGTTTAATTGAGTAAAAGTATATATTTAATCAATGAAGAATGTTTTGATGAATTCACCGTAAATTCTGTAGTGCTGAAAATGTTACATTAAGAGTACATGTTATATATTAAAAATAATATAAGCCGATATGATTAAAAAATATCGTTACACTTGTGAATATAACTTGATGACGATAAAACAAATACCTAGTATTTTAATTATGTTTTGTGATTTCAAAATCTAAGTGTTCCTTTCATGAAAAAAGATGAAAAGGGAAAAAAACTAAAATATTTTATTTCACACTCGCAAAATCAAAGAACTGACACTGTGTGGCCCTACGGCGCAGCTTTTTTGTGCCGTCTACGATATTAGTGATTTTTTAGAGTTGAGCCCTTATTGGGGCCTAATCCCTTATTGAAAAGGGTGAATGAAATATTTTCAATTTGAATGAAGCAGATTTTTCGTTTGATAATTTTTTATTTTAACTCTTTGAAGAGTTGAAGCTGTAAATTGAAAATATTTGCGCGTAAAACAGGTTTTTGTACCTAAAGAAACCATATTTTTATTTTCTTCTGAGCGCAAGAATGTTTCGTAGAAAATAAAAAGTCTTAGGTTTAGATGAAAAATACTCACATGAAAAAATGATTTAATATCATCGAAATGGGATCGTTTGCTTCACTTAAGCACTTCAATATTCAATACATGGATATAATACATGTTTTATTAATAAATAACCGGTATATATTAATAGGCAAAAATCAATTATCATTTTCAAATACTACAACGGTATGAATATGAACATTTTATACAATTTGTTTTTTTTTTAAATTTTTTCCAACGCTTGTAATTTCTATAACTTCTTAGGAAAATGTTTGAGAATACTAAAATAACGGTACATGACTTAAGCTAAATGTGGACAAAATGGAACTGTACACCAAATCAAATCTGAAAGAACGATTTTTGTCAACCTCAATTCAAATTTGATTGGCAGGAATTTTGTAGCAATAAGTAAATTAGAATGGTAATTTCAAGGATCTGCAGTTAACTATCTCACGAATGAAATGAAATTTTGAATATTTTTTTGACGCAAGACTGAAAGAAACCATGGGCATACTACAGAAGAATTGAATATGACAAATTGACAAAATAAAGGATGCATGATAATTTTATTCAACAAGCTTGTTAAGTAAAAAAATCTCTAAGGTTTTGAGTAATCTTATTGTTAATGTTGAATAAATTTGACTTTTTCTGCATTGCGGAGAAGCAAGTTGGATGATTTATTTTCGTCTGGTCATCTAATAAGAGAGGCACGTTTTGAATGGTGCCATTATTCTGGGCAATACAGTTTGTTAACAGAAAGAATAAAAGTCGTAGGACATATTTCAGAACGCAATGGTGACACATAGCACGATGCCAAAAGTGGTGTAAAAAAAAACAATGGAAAATTGTCAAAAAGTTAAATTTCATACAAATAAAACTAAAGAAAAGCTTTCCAGCTAGTATTTCATTACTATGCGCACGTAAAACGCATAAAATAAACTTTTTTTTGTCATAAATTTGTTTTATGAAACAAATGCGTAAGATTTGAAAATATACTAAAATTCACACTAAAATTTTAACCATCAGGGTTAAATATTCCTTATCAGTACTGAGACAAATTATAAAGTATATATTAAGACAATAACGAAACAGTAGAAGTTGAAGGTCAGTATGCGATAAAAAAATAAGAAAAATTATCATGTTTCCACAGTGTGATCATTATAATATATGGTAAAATGACTGTTTGTCAATGTTTTAATATATAGGAGCGTATTTGAAAAAAATTAGTAATTAAGCGAAGTCTATTCATGAGATAAAGGTTAAATACATAATAAGTATACATAATATATAATTTTTGTGGTTGTATTGAAAAATCACTATTTTATATTGGAAATCGAACTTGGTATCCGATAGTAGATGCACCGAAGATTACTACTAAATATAAATTAAAATCTACATTCTACATTGTTTGCTATGGAAGAATCTAGTAAAGAAATATACAAAGCATGATTCAACGTAAAACATATACTTTATAAATGTTGTGTTTAGTTGACTGAATACAGTTAAACAAAGTGCTCGCCACAAAGACGGCTGTGCATTTGCTTAACGAGCCCCGACAAACTACTATGCGAGTTAAGAGATTGCAGCCGACCGCTTCTTTGTTTGGCGTTATGAATAATTGAAAAAGAAGGAAATCAGATAATGCTGGCAGATTCCCGAATAAAAATACATAGTTTATATTTGTGGAAGGAAGCGATGCAAAAAGCTACTTGCAGAAGCTTAGGCCTTAGCCTAGGCTTGATGATGATGATAAGCAAAAAGTATTGTATCCTTCCTCATTGTTTTCATTTTCCATTCCATGACTTACGATACTTGAAATGCAGGGGTGATATTTATCTAACATTATTTCTGTATAGCTCTGTTTTGGTAAAAAAAACTTTTTACTCTTGCCGAAATCTTATTGCTTTATTTTACACTTTTAGGATTTTTCAGATTTATTATAAAAGATTGTGTACGGCTTAACACCTATATTTGTTCCATTTCATTATAAAAAAATAATTATTTTTTTATAAATAATCAAGAACTATTCTTATTAAACACCTATCTCATCATTTTCTACTGATAAAGGACAACGAATTTACTATTCACATTTGAAATAAAAAATGAGTTAATGAATGTCAATATAAACAACACAATTTTTTCTTCTCTTTTGTCTATAGTGGTTGTAGAATAAAAATAATCAAGTGCTTATCATTTTTTTCCATTTCCGTTCTCAATGTAGAGCATGTGGTCTCCTAATAGAGGTATCTCAACAGATTTTTATTCTATGAAAACTTTTTGTTACTCAGTTGCTCAACCTCTCTTTATCGAAGAGAGTAGGGATAGAATGATAGGGCTAGGAAAAGACTAGTGGTTAGCTAATCGCTCTAAGGATGGGATGGGTGGGTGAGGAGGGAGTTCTTAGACAACACAAACACTCAGATTACGAACAGAAATCCATAAATCGATTGAAATATCAATTTATGAAAACTATCCGCACCGGGAATTGAACCGAAGACATCCGTAGCCGTAGTGCACCACGCTACCAACTGCGCCACGAACGCTGACTTTATCATTTAAGGCACATAAATTTATTTTTCAAAACACAAAAATATTGCGCTGTGCAACCTATTTACCTAATATTTAAAATGTTTTTTCAGCCTTATTTCATATTTCTTTTTGCTTCATTTTATGCATATTTTTTCTATGGAAGAAAATATGTTAACCATAAACTATAATATAAACATTGTATATTAAGCTAGAAAAAAGCCCCGAAAGATATTATTCTAAAACTGTTTTGTTTTTGCTGGACATAAATTTTAGGCTGGGGCGTTAACAAGTTGTGTGCGTCTTTTGCAAACCATAAATGTTATTCACAGACATTTCCCTGGAAAATATGAGCTTTGCATCAAACTTTGGGAAATATAGCATCATTTTCCTATTATTTGATAAAACTCCAGCTCGGGAATTGTTTTAATATCCAGTTTTCGATACCTAAAATGAGTAAAAAAACTTTTTAAAAATATTTTTAACGTAAACAAAACGAATACTTTCGAAATACATTCAGAATTAGATGGTAAAATACATTTTATTCGACGAAATTTTGATAAAATGCGTAAACAACAAAACATTTTTTTATTTTGGCAAATATTTTTTATTTATTTAATCTACAACAACACGTTTTATAATATTCACGATACACTTATAAAACAATAGATTATCAACACTTGTCTTATTGAACCATTTGAGCTCTGAATTGAGGGCTAGGTAAAATTTATATTCGTATGAAAGTCATCGAAAATACATTTTTTCAGTAACGTCACATGTATACTGCATGATATCAACGGTGTTTTGGCCGATTAATGTAACCTTCAAAAAATACGGAAACGAGTTAATGATTGGATCTCATTTTAACCCTTCCGTGCTCATGGTATTACCATGTGTTACTACGGAATTTAAGCCTTTAAATGATCTGCAAAACAGAAAAATTGAAAAACTTGCTATTTGTAAATAAAATAGTTCTACATATAATGAAAAAATAAAAAAAAATGTTTAGTTTACGTTTTTTTTTTTAATCATAATTTGAAAATCTCGTCAATTTTACCATCGAAAAATACAAAATTATAGTATGGTAACAATTAGTATAGTAACAATCCGTGATGCATGACCGTACCGTGTGCAACTGTTTTGTTTCAAACGACACCGAAACACGTCTCGAGCTTTGTTCTGCTAAGAAGAATTTTCGATTCTTGGGTCTTTCGATAATTTCGCATATTTTGATATGTATTTAATGCTTTACACACAACATACGACTTAAAATAATTACTTACTACTACATAAAACCATATTTCACTTCTTGAAATTGTCATTTCTCTTTATAAATGCGTTTATATGACAAAACCCACACGGTAACAAAATTTGACTGCAATGAGATGCGAAGGAATTTTTTAGCATGGGAACGGGAAGGCTGAAGAAGATAGAGCAGTTTTTAGCCAAATGATGTAAATTAGAAAAATAAATTGACCACTTCTTGAAAGGGAAACATCATTTTACATTGGTTTTAGGTTTAAAAATTATGATTTGGCCACTTTATGTAAGCAACAATCATATAGATACACCCTACGTATAACCCCGTATCTGTAAAGATGAAAATTTACAGGAGTGCATTTCAAAGATGCAATACGCAACTCACCATATAATGTTTTCGATAAAAACAGTAAAACTATCTCCTGATCAATTTCAATTTTGAGGCTACATCAATTGGCCAAAACACAGTCGTTATGATATGTTATATTTCTAACAGCTGCTTTGCTTTCGGCTGAAAAAAAATCAAGACCTAATTACATGGCTGAAATAAAAATGAATGACAAATCTACAAGAATCATATTCAATAGATTAGTAAAATACTTTAGTTCTACTCATCTCACTTTTTCTTTTAATTGTTGTATTTAAATTAATGATAAATGAATTTAAGTTTTCAATGTACTATGATTACATGATGTCTTATAGTATGATATAATACTCAATTAACGATATATACCATAATATATTATAATACTAAAAGATGAATAAACATTCAATTAAATCATCTTATTTAATGACATTTTCTTATACTTACTCAATTAAAGATGCATATCATAGAGACAGACAATATATTACTTTTTTACTTAGGCAGCAAAAATATATATCGATAAAGTTTATCTATTTCAAATAAACACAGCGAAGCGTTAGTGTTGAAATCATTTAAAAATTGTCTGTATTAATCCAATCAAATAAATTGGCGGTCGACTGCAAAGTGCCTTTCTTCCAAAGAGTTGATGTAATTATTTCTTGGGGGTTTTTTTGTTCGCTTTTCTTTTGTTGGTGTAGAATGTGGAAGAACTCTTGACAGACAAAGAGCTTCGCCAGGTGAACGAAAATACGCGTCTTAAAAACAATGTTTTATGAGTGAATCGTTGTCCTTTATCTACGAACGATAGTTTCATATAAATTTTCAAAATAATGGCTACCTGTGTATTCAAAATTCAATGTTTGAAAATTTTTACGATAATGCTGCAAACACGCTTTAATCGAATTAATTTATATGTATTTTTTTTTGAAAATGCTTTTTCCAAATATTCCATAACAAAAACAATGAAATTTTATATATTCCACGTTTTATTTTACAAGTTTTGTGAGTAAATTTTGTCTACTTCAGAATTTATTTTATTTTTAAGGACAAACTTTGAAGAACCGATCTCTTCCGTAAGGCAAGTCATATAAGTAGCTCGAAAAAAATATTGAAAATGTTACGTAAGCTTCTTATAAACGTTTGAAACTGTCTGATGTTGCAAGATTTATAATATTTGGTGAGATATTAATTAAAATCTTAGAGTAAACCATTTCAATGCATCTGAAGCATAGAATTGTATATGAACACATAAAATATTAATGCCTTTTTTTGAGTTTATTTGTGGAAACAGCACAGAATTGATTTGATAAGAATTTCATTCAGCCTAAAACCAAAGTCCAGATGACAAAAATTTTACTAGTTTGATGTAAAGAAGAAATGCTGCAATCATGTTCTAGATTAAAATCAACAGACCATAAATCAGTCATTCTAGCTTGTTCAGAAAACATCGCTTTTTCCTTTAAGCCCGGCTCTAAAAATTTGTCCACGATATGTTTCCAAGTTCTCACTATTTCTATTTTAATTAACTTAGATGTATTGTTTCAAAAACAAATTCATTTTATCATGCATAAATATAATCTTTCTTATGAAAATGTGCGTTATTCAGTGAAACTACTCAGATATGTTAAAATAATTAATCGTGCCACATGGTGTTTTTTAGTTATCTTACATCACATATTCAAAACCTTTTCTCCCTGACATAATCTATAACCGCATTATGGAACACGCTACGGTGAATATTTACCGCATATATGGAATCAGCTTATTTATAATACCGTATAAAGGTCTATCGCTTCAACATTCGGGTAAAATATTTTTCGTTTAAAACAAAAAACAAGTTCATTTATTCCTTGTTAAAGCTTTCACGTGTAACTTTATTCAACTACGTTATATTCTTTTGTAAACTTTACCCATAATATTCTCTGCGTGAATATATACAATACAAAACACAATTTAACAAAATGATTTTTTGAACAAAACAAACCTTAATCGGTAACAGGTAAAGAAAATATAAAATAGTATGTACTACAATTACACAGAACACATATAAGAGAATAATTTAAATTAAATAAATCATTTTGTATTTAAAGTAATGTTGTACCCCTAAATAAAAATGAGAACAACGGTTCAATAAGCTCATCGATAATCTTCTTTGCAATATCATTGTTTGAATATATGTTATATTTTGAGGAGGGTTTACTGATAGACATTTAACAAACAATCATTTCTTTGACAAGATAAATAGAAAATAAAGTGAAATATAAAGATTGCCGGTGTTAGTGTATTCCTGATTTGAAGATTTGTGAAATTAATTTATGAAATTGCTTATTAATGAATGGAAACCATCGATTATGGAACTGGGGTAAAATTAATTATTGTAATAAAATTAAACGTAGCATGCCAATCGGTGTCTTACCAAAAATTTTGAATAAAACAATTTTGAATTTTATTATTTGTATAAAAGGTTTTTCGACTAACGTTCTCAATTCACTTTACCACTTTATTTCATTCAACCATAAAATAAAATACACTCTTCCAAGTACGACTGCTTTTCTATGAAAACCTCCCAAGGGTGGAAGAACCTATAAAAAATAATGTACAAAGTTGCACCAATATTCCACAAAAGACAGACTGCTGACGAGGCTAAAAACAAAATATACGTGTTCCAAAGAATTATAACAACTTATCGCTGGACTAGTGGCGTACTTTAATAATATTGAAGAACTTTTGAGCACATTTTTATCTTACTTATGAATGGTTTCTTATCAAGATAAAGAAAAAATATCTATCTGTTTTTACGTTAAATTACGTGACGTGATGCTGTAAACGAATTTTTATATTAACAATTATTATAACAGTCATAATCGGAGTTGGTGGCCCCACGTTGGGCGCAAAAATGTAATATTTTTTCATACATTACGAGGGAGCAAATTCTTCTTAAATTCTTTCGAATTTTGCAATTCTTTCTGTTACTAAAAACTACAGCCATCCATTTTTCACAAGGCGCATATTGTAAATCAAAAACGTTCATTGTTTCATATTAATTCTTAGTAGCACAAATTAGTTAAATAAATACTGCAACTGATACAAAATTAAATATTTAAATGTTATTAATATTCGATTTTATAGTATCTAGAGATGCAGTATATTTTAATTACGCCTACTATATTACTGAAATTTCTGAAATGAATACTTCCTTACAAATTTTAAGTTAATGATTGGTGATAAAATTTATATGTGTATCATTGCTAGTTGTTTTGTGGTAAAGTTGTAGAAAACGGCCAAAGATTTATACCGCATAAAATCAATTTATGAGAAAACCTTAAAAATGACAATATTTTAAAATATCCGTAAAAGTCATTTGATATTCATGATCCATTTATACACTTTAATCTTTATAATTAAATAAACATTGCCGATTCATAAGTCAGTGCATCAATACAAAAAAGAAAGCTGTCATATTGTGTAAAAATATTATTAATTTTTGAAACAGTAGGTATCATTTGTTCCCTTTTAACATTTTTTGACCACGTTTCTTTTTTATAAGTTGCGGACTAATTAAAATTAATATAATATTTTTTATCTGGCTTGACCCTTTCCAGACCATGATTAACCTTGATGTATTATATTCTACGAAAGTTATAAACAACAGTTTGCTTAGCGAGCTACATAAAAAATTGTAAGCTATTTATTGTTTGAATTGGCATTTACTTGACAGAGCTCAAACGAGAAAAAGAAAAAAAAACTGAAAGAAATATTTTATAAAGTAAGTTGATAGCTTTTTAACATAACGCTATCATCAGAAGTATAATATTTTGATCTGTGCTTACGGCGATGGCGTGATGCCGAAATCAACTAAATTACACAATTCACATAATTAAAAGAAATATGTACCTCGCATACGTATCTGAGAATCTGTAAATTTATAAACTAATGACACACTGTAATAAAAATACATATTTATTTTAGAAAAACACTGAAATAAAAAATAAAATATTGTACATAATAAATACATAACTCTTGAATAGAACATCCTTTCAGCGCTCATTCATTTGTCTACGCTACTGTCGTGGACCGGAGGTTCCATTTATTTAATAGCGACCCTTTGTGACGGTCTTTGACTCTCCTACATACGCGACAATAAAGATTGAGTTTCGTGGGACTTTCCCGAGAGACGAAAGAAGCCGAAAGAGAAGAAAAGTATTACGGGAAGTTTACGCGGCGATACATCGGCGTCCTTTTGGGAACGAAACTATCGTTGCTCGCCGGACTGTTGAGGAGAATGCCACGGAAGTTTACTTGGCAAACTTCCGTCACTAGATTTAATGTATTTTATGTTTCACCAGAAACGCTATCAAATTAAGAACAATATTAGGGAATCTTTTATTCTAGTTTCTATTTGATGTAATAGTGCTAACTTTAATACCACATATTATTAACGTTATTTCAGACAGTATTTTCATAAATCTCATATTGGTTTGTACGCTTACTAAAATAAGCAAATAATTATTAATTTTAAGCATTATTAGATTGCATCGTTGACGAACACTATTTCCAAGTGGTTGTGTGATTTCTGATTTTTAATTAAATACTTTTTGATATTATCGATTAATGATCACATTTTACAAAGCTTATTGGTAAATAACAACATGAAATATATAAAATATGTTTCGGCAAACATCTGACAATTGCGTTGTGTTGAATTAGCTATCAACTGTACGATAATTTTGTCTTCTAAAACTTTTTTATTTGTTTTATCGTGACCGCGCAATGATGAAATGCTGGATATTTGTTGTGATTAAAGTTTTTGGTGCCAACTTGTTACAAGAATCACATTGTATTTATTTCATAAATTTTAAAAATATCAACACTTTTCCCTCTGCTGTACAATTTATTTATCGTCGTTAGCACAGTCTTGCATGCTGAACGACGAATTATGATTCCTTACTAACGTAATACATTTACTTGAAACCTCAGATTGAGTATAAAATTGTTTTAACATCACTTTAGTTATGATAAATCTATTATTGTTACTATCTGTCCTTGTAAGACAGACTTACATCAAAACAACATGAATTGTTTTTGATGATGTTTTTGGTCAGTTTCAGATAATAAGCGAAAAAATTTTCACGATTTTTCAGATAACATAAACTATGAGATAGAGAGCGCGATACATTGAATTATCAAATAATAATATAATATATGTTATTTATCAATATTCGTGTCGTAGTTATTTTATCTATATATAAAAAAATGAATGTTTGTTTTTCTCTTATACGTTCCTATACCATTCATTAGATTTCGATGAAACATTGCTGAATTGTTGTGCGCACACCCATAAACGTTTTTGAAAAAACAAATCTAAAAATAAAACGTACAAACAGCGACATCTCGGAAAACCTTCTGATCTATTCATATACGCATCAGATGGAAAAACAAGAAATATTTTGTATCCAAAAGCACTTCAATAAACAGAATTAAGTCACAAACACTTTCTTCAAGTGGCATTGCAACGCAAGTCGGACACTCGCAAGTAATTAGATAAAAACGTAAGTCTGTGTTTTTTTTTCAAATTATAAGTATATAAATGATATTTCTATTGCTCAGCCGTTACCTTTTTAAGTTTTTGTAAACGACCAATTTAAATGGGAAATAATTTAATCATGACGGAATCATTTAAATTTCTTTAAAATATTTCTGATTATAAATAAACGGCTCGAAGCGACAGTTAAAGATAATTAGGAATGCTTTCCATGCTCCATACTTACCCAATCTGAAAGATAAAATTTAAGCTACTGAAAAACAGCCAGTTCTTGTAAAATAACTTCTGTTAAAATGCTCTATATTGGGAGCAGACATATTTGACAAAAATATCAAAGTAAAAATTATTTTTTACATACATTTATTAAAAAAGTTTACATTTCATTCCGTAATGTCTGTTGTAAAAAGCTTTTATTTGTTGCTTCTGAGAAATAAAACGTTCTGATCAAATAAATTCTTTTAATGTTAAGCCGCTTTATATTCACTCGATAGATGAAACTTTATACCCGGCCGTAATTGTTTCCTTTTTATATAATGATATACCACTTAAAATGTGCTTTGAAAGGTAACGCGTTGTTACTTTTTTGTGGCAAAACACTTAGCAGAACGGATATAAATAATAGATATTTAACGAGCACATCTGAAATATTCACAGCTTTTAATGTAGAGCTTTTATATTAATATTACATTATTACATGTTAACTGAAACGATAATTGGCGCATTAACAATCGATTACTCTTTCCAAATATATTAACAAACACTATTTCAGAGACAGATGTAAAAAATCGTTTGTCACAGTTATAGAAGTATGAAATTAGAATTCATTTAATATAAAATTAAAAATGATAACTTAGATATTCTACTGGGTGTTATATTAATTAATATATAAATAAAAATTAAGTAAGGAAAAATTAATTTTCCACAAAGTTACCGCTAAATCCATCAAAAATATATAGAATTCGTTTAATTCATTTTTTGTTCATTTATTAAAATGATGGCTTTAAGAAACTAATATCAGGAAAAGCTAAAGACTACGACTTGGACTACACATAAACAATGAATAAAAAGAATGACAAATATTTTCAATTTTTTTTTTGGTTTGTTAATATTTCTTACGAAATAACTAGTAACATCATCTATAATTGGCATCCGTGGCGCAGTTGGTAGCGTCGTTGGTTACGGTGAAGGATGTCTCGGGTTCAGTTCCCGGTGCGGTCAGTTTCGTAAATCGATATTTCAAATCGATTTATGGATTCCTGTTCGTAGTCTGAGTGTTTCTGATATCTAAAACTCCCTCCCACCCATCCGACCCTCACGAGGTGATAAACGAGCGACTAGCTAACCACTAGTCCTGTGTTAGTTATATCGTTCTATCCCTACTCTCTTGGAAAAAAGAGACGTTGAGCAACTGAGTAATAAGCAGTTCTAATAGAAAATTTCTGTTGAGAAACCTCCATATGGAGACATCTGTAATACAACCGTGTACGTTATTAATAATTGAAGACAATAATTGTCTCATGAAAGATTAAATCTTACAATAAACCTTTAGAATTTTAATTGCTGTACCTACAAATGCTCAACAAAGTAATTTTTTTAAGACATGGACGTTGTCTTTGATCATTTAACTTGTAAATAGTCTAAGACATCGACTGAGGGTGCTTGATGGAATTTCAATATCAAATTTGGATTATTGAGATTTTGTACACTTCCATGTATTTTTTCCACTAACGACCCGGGTTTCGCCTTTCGGCATCTTCAGGCATTAGAGCACACGAATGGACACGAATGGGTTTTGACGGGATGCAATTCGACGAATGGGTAAATATATACAATCATTCCACATTTAGTGAAATCTGTTAGGTGTTTCAACGTATCGGATATAATAGCGGAGAATTAGGAAGGTTCAGCTGCTCATTCAAGATTGGTAAGGAGTATAACTGGCCTCTATTAATTTCTAAAATTTCCTGATAAAATAATTTATGATCCCCCATGTTTTTATGCAACAGTTTAACCCCATCATCCGCATTAAACGTATGGTTCTCCATTATCAAGTGATTTGCGAATGTCGAAGTTTCTTTTTTTAATCTAAAGGCAGTTTACTGTCTCTCAGTTCGAGTCCATTCGTGTGCTCGAATGCCTGAAGATGCCGAAAGGCGAAACCCGGGTCGTTAGTGACAAAATACATGGAAGTGTACAAAATCTCAATAATCCAAATTTAAAGTAATTTTTGATCTTTTCATAAGATTTCATATTTATTTTAACATTTTTATATTTAATAAAACACAGATTGATATTAACGATAAATATCTAAAAAAAACTAAAACGTAACCCAAAAATACGACGCATTTACATTTCGAAATCGTGCATAAATCTTCGTATTGGGTATAAAAAACTTCATATGCTGTCGTATGGTATAAGTGATTGCAGCATTTACAACACAAACGAGTGGAACTTTAAAATATATGACGCAAATGTCGAAAATGACAGCCGCCGCTATATATGACCTGATGCCGTATTTCATATTTGTTTTTGCTGCCGTCAATCGAAGCGGAAATTTTGGAATTGGATCACGCATCCTGAATTCAATCGAGACACAACGTATATGTAAAATATCGACTGCGTCGTGGAATAACACACCAACTTAAAAATGTCAACTATTCAAGGTGTCCAAAAATCATTTAGAAAGGAGGAAACAAAAACTGTTGCATTGTTAAAAGAATTTTTGTGTTATATAAATATCTTTTGAGTAAATTAAGAATTCAATGACCACAGCCTTCAATATATTATTATTGCATGGTTTTAAAAATGACGACTCAGAGTTATATGAAAAAAATAAAAATAATTTAGTATTCTGCTTCTTTTCTCGTCGTACGGTGAACCTTACGTATTTCTTCTCAATCATTCATCCGCTTTCCTACTCCAGTCAGTTACCTTCTGTTAGAACTAACCACGGACCTGAACTTGGCCGGTGGACCTGTAAAATGTAAATCAATTTTATACTAATGTAAATTTTTTAAAAATTGGGCTTTTTTCGGACCGAAAAATATAAATTTGTGCTTTGTGTCGGGTTCAGGTTACAAGTGTGGTATTACGAATAGGGTCCGAGCCTAAAGTGAACGGGCTCGAACCGAGTAATTTCATCAAATTTTGGCACGTGCAAACCTTTACCTCATGTACTCGCGTGTCTCGTGTGAAGGGTAATAGCTTATTTTTTTCAAAAACAAAGTCGCAAAAAATAGGAAAGAGTAGATTAAATTCAATAACTTACGAGTAAAATTATGAAATAATGCAAATTTAACGAACGTTTTTGAGTACCTACATAGTTAATTTATGATACGAGTTTTTCAACTCACCAGTACGAAGACCATTATCTCACGTATGTTATTGTGAAAAAAACTTGGTTTCCTTAGTTTAAACAGTTTCCCAACTTGTTAAAATTACAATTTTATTGTTATTTTACTCCATATAACAACATGATATTTTTCATCAAGAGAGCGAGCAGTACGTAAAAAATCAATGGCATTCAAAAAACATTTTCTCAATGTTTTGGCTAAAAATGAAGAATGTGACCAATTAAAAAAAAGACACTTAAAATACCTAAACTTTGGCACAAGGAAATGATGACAGAATAGATTTGATCGTTTTGTTTGATTATCAAGGTGGCTATAAAAGTGCTCTGTTGAAGTTCATCTAATGATTTTTAGTACCCACTTTATTAAAATTTAAGATCCACTTTAGATTTTTTCGATATTTTCCGATGCTGAGGTTGCTTTTGTTTTAAAACTTCTGATGTTAAAAATGACAACCCGAAATTGCTATTAGATAAAATTTTGTTATAAAATCTTTTCTGAAATTTCACTTATAACCAAAATTGAATGGTAATTTTAAATATTTTAAAACAGAAAAACTAAAACCTGCTATAATAGTTAATCGTATATTTCTTTTAAATAACATTAATAAAAATCGTCCGGAAAACCACAAAGAAAATATTATATTTATACTGATTTTTATTTTTTGTTATAGCCTAGCGATAATGACTCCACTAACCTTTCATGTAGCACAAGGAAAAGTAAAATAAGATACACTTATTAATGTTTTTGAATTAAATCTGGAATGCAGGTTTTTGGATTGTATATTCTATTTGTGCTGATATCAAATAATTCTATTTCATTATTCTTGAATTAGATAAAACGTGCTGGGCATCTGGCGCGTTAACAATCCCTTAATTAAATTGCCAAGCATATACTTTTTTTAAATAGTTATTTTCAAAATCTTCTGGAAAACGTATTCACTGTTTTTTCAAGCCAAACATAAAGTAACTATTATATTTGAAGATTCTTCTTAAAGAGACAAAACACGTGTCACAGCCAGGGACACTACTAGTAGAAAAACAACGTTGTCAAATAAAAAATCTAAATTTTACATTAAAAATAATTTTACCGCTGAATCCGTCGAAAACTATTTTACATCAATATCCCATATCTAGGTAGTATGTAGATATATATAAAAGGAGAATTTATGAAATAAAAAACAATATCTATAATAACTTCATAAATTATTTAGTTAACAATGAACGCATTTGCTTTTATTTTTCAATTTAAATTCCTTATCAGTTTTTATAATGACAATAAAAATTCACGAATTTATTAAAACTCAACAGCTTCAAAATCATAGCATTGTGAATTTTTCTAAAAACTAATTATTATTACATCCAAAATACAGTAATTAACTTAGTCTTATTTAAATATGATTGTTAGTAAGAAAAACTGATTAAGTACTTTACGTTAAGTTGTCTTGAATAGTTTTATTTTATATATTACAACAATTTCATCGTACGGAAAGAAGTGAGTGAGAGCGGATATCGATTATTGGCACTTCCCCCATTTCTCCTTACCACTACTAACCCATTCCACCGTAAATATTTACCCCTTTAGCTCTCTCGGTTCTTACTTATTATGGTCCATGTCTATGGAGCCGTTTTTGCACCGGAGAAGAATGTGCCACGTCATTTGAGGGTAAGCTTCTATTCGTCAAAACATATTGAAGCTCTATTTTGGGTATTCAAGTCTATCAATACATGTATTAAGCTTGATAGTTTACAAATCGTTTGAAGATGTAATGCAGTTAGAATCCAATAATACGGAAAATGTGGATAATAGAATTTTATTCCTCAAAAGGTTGGAGCTTATTTCAATTAGAAAAGTAATAAATATCCGAATCCAATCGTCTGTTGACGAGCATATTTATAAAGAGAAGTTATTTTTTTATACAGTATAAAACAAAGTGTAACCTTTCAAACCTATTTCAAATGTAATAATTATATGGAATACCAGTATTTTTTACCCGACATCACCCAAGATGGTGTACGCTTATATTAGGTTATTAAATTTAGACGTTGGCTACATAATGTTGTAATTTGAAAATATCATCGTCAACCGTACCCCTTTCGTTACACCCACAAAATATATATAGTTCACCAATTAATAATAGTGTTAAGAGTTGAAACCAGCTATAATAAAAGATTTTTCCTCCTGCACTCTTCCCGATAGACAGCTTGTTGATCTGCATTTAATAGTGGCTCCTGCAGCGCCACAAATTAAACATACGATTAGAATCATACGCTAATTCTCGATGAGGATTCCAGATGCACACCAAGTTGTACAAATTTACCACTCACTTTCTACCAAATCACAAACATGAAACTCAATATTTAAGGCAAATATCTACGTCCGTGTTACTATCTCAACTGTCACTTGCAGAATATATTAGTATTGAGCTGTTTCTAGGCGACTATTATTATTACTTCTTTCATCCCTCATTGAAAAGTTAAAAATATCGCTTTTCAGTTTTAAGTAAAATGTTGCGAGTCAAAAGTTGAAAGTTGCACAGTTGAATTAACGATTGCACCTAGAACAGTGTTTCTCACGGAAAATTTCTCCGTGGCCGCATAATGAACATTAATGATCTTTTGGAAATATCTCGTGGCCGCACCAAATTTTTCAAACGTGATTGAAAATACTAGGCCAATGCATTTACTTAAAAAGGGACTCATCAGTTGAATTTTTTTAACCATAAGCCATTAAGACGCTGAAGTTTGCGCCGCAGGCAGAAATTTTTTACATATTAATAAAATTGCTTTCAAAATATGTACTATATTTTTACAATCCTGTCATTTACAAATGTTATATTCAATATGAATATTGTATAGTCCTGCAGGTTTGTTTTCCAAATATTTCTAAAAATCTATTAGTCATTAGATTTTTAAGCTTTCATCCTACTGAATGATTGTATCAAATTCCCTTCAAAATTACAAAAATAAAGAAAAACGTAATATATATATAGATGCTTCCATATTTACACAAAAAAATCAGAAGATAATCACTGTTACACCTTATGTATTTGGAAAATCTCTGGTCAATGATAATTACACGATTGCAAGATGAACAGCGTTGGTTATCGTACAACATATCAAATAACAATGCACTGCAGCACAAATTAACTCCATGGTGCTACCGTACTGATCTCAATTAATTTTAATCAAAAAAAAGAACCCTACTTCATTAGAGCATTCGTCTTCGAGTCGCATACGTACGCAATACGAATAAACAAATGTCGTATTTATTTTATATAGTACCTACCCATTTTTTTAATATCAATATTTATTACTATAAAACCGTTGGTGGCCGCACAAAAATCCTCTGGTGGCCGCACATGAGAACCACTGAGCTAGAATGACATGTAAACATTTCACGTCGCTAATGTACGCCGTTTGGGAGGAGTTTTTGTAACCGACAGACATACAAACATACAGATTTTTACATTTTTTTTGTGCTATATAATATAAGTTATATATTTTTTGACATTATTAGCAGTTTGTCATAAATTTTGCTATGCTCATTTTGATCGATTATTTGATATCAGTTTTTCTACGACGAGCAGGATTCAAACCTTTTGCTATGAGTTCAAAATAGACTTTACTTTAAACTTCAATCAAATTCAAGCCAAATCATTATATTGCTACTTAAATAAAAGTACCAGCATGAACGTCACTGTTTAAAAAAAAATATTGCACCATTGGTAAAATAAATAATGCATTGGGCTTACATTTATAAAGACTTGAAATATGTTTTTGGAAAATTTGACGAAATTATCGTTGCGTTTATCATAACGATAATATTTATCATAAAGAGGGTCTCCAGTAAAAACTTATCACAAGATGATAGCATGCCAAATTTCATAAAATCGTTTTAAACAATCATTATTTTTTAATAAATATATAAAATCTATGAGTTTTCACGATCAAATTTACCTAGATCGTGGTGAAAATAAAACTGTCTTCTTAAGATGTCGATGTAGTTTATAAAACAGTGAATCTGTTTTATCGTGTATCAATTAACATTTTCTACAACATTTGAACCCAATTTTTCCTAGTAGACGGTTGAAATTTTTGTTTGACTGCTTCCATAGATTAAAATAACTCTTATATTATAATCATTCATCATTGCTGGCTTGAATATCAGTTTCATATACTATTTTAGTATATATACTGCACCTTCCGTTTAGTGGAGTCATTGTCTTGTAGTCAGTTGCAATAAGCGTCATTGATTTCATTCACCAAAATCTGGGAATACTGAATAATTAATTTATTATCTGAACAATTTTTTACATGATAATGTGTATATTTTGACAAACTTTGTACTTGTATTATCATGAGTATTATGCTGTGAGTTTTTTGTAGCTTATTTTATTTTTGGTGATGAACAATTTTTTTGAATGTAATAATAATTTATAGTCTTTGACTATTTTCATCATTTGTAAAGGTGGAAATAAAAACATTAAAGTCATTGTAGACTTAGATAGAGAAATACAAATTGATTTAAGCCCAATTCATTTAAATAAGTATACTTTGATACCTAGTGTCTTAGAGAGCTCTGTAGAGTTACTACTCGACACAGTGGTCAAAGGTGATCATTAATTATTAAATTAATAAGTTTCTTCATTAATCACTACAATGTTTTTTGAAAAAAAATGTCGAAAATACATAGACACAAATTTTGATATCCTTGTACACAATTTTTAAACAAAACATGAATGTTTTATTTAAAAAATAGTGATATCTAGAAGTACCGTTACCACTTTAAGCAAATTTGTTATATTTGAAATAATTTACAATATTTACCTCGGTTTCCAAGACCAAAACAAAAGCCTTTATATTTGATGTTCAAAGCTGTCCTTAACGGTAGAAGTAATTTTGAAATTGCTGAAAATTCCTCGGAGAGTTGCCTCAATACATAAACAGCCCCTAGAAAATTAAAAATAAGCCTCAAATTTAAATATCAACAGAGGGTCTGTTGGATGCTTATTGCTTACACGCCACGGGTCCTTTTTTATTTAGACCGACATGGATCAGATTTACATTTTTTACATTCCGGACGAGCCTCGAGGAAGTGATGTGGTAATGTTTATGGCACGTTTTTAATACTTTTTCATTGAACTAAAGCATTATCGCAAAACATGACTAAACAATGACTAGGAGGCCATTATGTTTTATTATTACCTGCAATAATTTTTAAGCCGTCCACTGTTAGATAGTAGAAAATAGTTGTTAATATCTCACAATATTATGTCTAAATACACTCGTATTAATAAATCAAATATTCACTTTTAAGGTGTCAACTGTCAATTCTTGGTGGAAAGACATTATATTTTAAAAAATAAAACACAATACATTTGTACTACTTCCACATATTTATAATGATCAGGACCGGTTTCGCTCATCACGGGTCCTGATCATTATAAATATGTGGAAGTAGTACAAATGAATTGTGTTTTATTAAAAAAAAAAAAAATCAAATATTGTTTTTTTTTAACGTTGGTTACAGTTATAAACCACATTTTTTGACAAAATTGAATAATTCCTCGAAAATATTGGTCAACTATTAGGTAATTTTTTTTAATAAAAATCAAAAATGTACCAGTCCTCAACAGATGTTATGTAATGTTTTTGAAATATTTATTTATCTTGTAATGAATTTTCTTTTTAAGAATTATGTTATCTTTTTAACGTATAAAAAACATTTTATGAAACGAATTATAAAAAAAAACCTGTTGTCTATATTTTATAATCTATAAAAAGACAACTTTATCCATTTCATCATTGTTCCTATATGTTATCATTCATGACGTCATATAAATATGTGCATATACTATGCAATAAATTTGATTTAGTTTCTAGGTTACATAAATTTTTACATTAGCTGTTTTGTGGATCTTATACCAACCGACGTTATTTTAAATGGTGAAAAGATGTTATCCGTGGTAGATTATTTTATCAATCTAACAACGTTTGTACTCGTCAAACAACAATTCTCTCAAAAAGGTCTATATTTCTGATGATATACATTTATTGTCAATCCTTAAGATAAATCTTCTTAGAATGCTTTAAATCAATCTGTTTCTAGAGTTTTCCGTAGTGAGGTGTAATTATTTGTTCGCATGGCCAAAAATAGAACATGTTCAATTACTTTGATTGAATATACTTTTTTATAATGAAAAGTATTTAAGTAAAATCAAAAAATTCTGGAAAAAGAAGAAACAATCCGTACATTATTCAAAATTTAACAAAGAATATTTCGTCATCACGACGATAGAACGACCATAATTGAATTTGGCAATGGGAAATGTTTTGTCTACAGAAAAGGCGACGATGGAATAAAAATCCGTCGTATTTTTTTGGGCATGAGTAATTCCGATGCTTTAATGAAATCTTTAATTTCCGCTACGTTACAACATTAAATAATTGACGATAGGTAACGGCGGCAAATAGCGGATTGATTAAAAGCTTGTTTCATTATGTTCTCTGCAAGATTGTTCTGTCAATTTTATTTGTGTTCATTATATGGAAACCGCTGTGTCCGTGTTTTTATTGACAATCCTTTTATAGAAACGTTTCCATTGAAAACTCAAGGCTCTTAATCGTCTTAGAAAAAAATGAGTGCCTAATGTGCGTCCTCCTATTTACATATTACTATTTTACAAATATTATAGTTACGTATTTGTTATTTATTTATAGCTTTAATTGAAGTTTACATATTTCTACATGTATAGCGTGCAAGAACTTGTCTGATAATTGCATTTGAATCACTTATGTCACACATGATTGGGTTTTCTGAATGATACTTTTTGAAAAATGAAGTTTTTATCCGAACAACTAGTTTGACTTAAAAGCCAAATACACATTTCTTAACGTGAAAAATAAAAAACTCAAGTCAAAAAACCTGTTGTTGACATATTAATTTTTCAATTAATAGATGAGTATGTATACACTACTACAAAGAGTACTGAAAGATATAGCCACCTTCACCCACTTCTGCTGCTATTTCTTCCATTATAAAATATTACTCAATTTTGCAACGGAATCCCTATCATACCAAAAGTACTCAAAGTTGGATCACCCATTGCAGATTCATAATCATACGAGGTACATCCCGCAGTACATTAGCGTTACACAAGTGAATAGAAAGAGATACAATTATTTTAGAAGCTCTTCATAGACAAACGCGACCGTATGGTCACAGTAAAGACCATCGCCCATCTATTCCAATATTAGCCCCATCTCTTGCTGAATATCGTTTCCTTCACTCATTGTCTGTTAAAAGGGATATTTACGTCTGTTTTGCACCACCTGTTTTTGTTTCACCACCATAAATATCTCGCCTAGAATGAATTCTTAGTAAGGTCCAGTTTACCACCAAAACCTGTCTGTTGCTAAAATAATAACAAAACAAACGGAGAAGATCAAAGCTTAGTATTAAAACAATAGTAAATAGATATTGTAGTAAAAATATGATGTTTAAAGTAAAGTTTGTATTGAAATTTATTTATCAATTCTCATTTCAAAAGTAACAAATTAATGATCTGTATAACGAATGTTATTATTGGGCTGTTGAATTTATTTTCCGAAAAACCTCTCGTGATTTTCTCATGCGTCTGGGTTTGTAATAAAAAAAATGTGAAATCGCAAAAACGCTTTGGAGTAGGAACTTTATCACGTGGAAAATTAGAATTGGAAATTTCGATTATTGAATAAATATATCTACTCACTGCGAGTGCCATAAATAAATATGTATTCCGTAAACAAATTTTGTTATCAGTGGGTTATTTACCCTTTTAAGATTTATGGCGGTTAAAAAAACATTCATGAAGTAACTTCAGTTTTTTTATACTGTGTGTCGTTTTGAATAAAAAACTTTTTATAAAAACAAATGAAAAAAACACTTAAAATTATTGCAACAGTAAATTTTTACACGAAGCAAATTTCAGATAAATATAAAGTGCTCCAATATCAGACTTAATATTTTAATTCAACTTTCAGACTTTATTAATACGAATATAAACAAAGATAACAATTAATACGACGTCTCAATTGTGGTCTTCCTGTACAAAATTTATTGATTGAATAAATATTATTTGAAATTGACGTTATTCATAAAAAAACCTTAGTTTATGAAGTATTTCAATTATGTAATACAGTATAACCGAATAAAACAAACTATGAATTTTTACAGATGGACAACATTTTTTTAATTTATGACTTTATTGAGTATTTGACTTTTCGCGTATTTTTCTATGTAGAGGTTAACACTTTGTAGCAAGTTAAATAATTATCTGTGATTACGTTTAAATATTGGACAATTGGTTTGAAAAATTAATTTTACATAATAACATACATCAGTAATGAAACATTCTTTTAATAAGCAAAAACGATTATCACTGAGAAACAACATTTGAAATATTAAAGGAAAGCTTAGTAAATGTGATAAAACAAAACCAAAACGACTGTACTAAGTGACTTTTCATACAACTCGTAAAGAAAAAAGTTCTCTTCTCTCTGAATAAAAAATATCTCTTAGTCTGCATTTGACTTTTTCAGTTGACTGGGTCTCAAATGCTCAATGCAGAGCTTTCCAAGCACGTCGCTGAAAACTTAATTTAAAAGCTCTGACGTTATGGATATGGGCAGTTCTGGGTTTAGTGCTGACTTGTGAATAGGCACATTTATTCAAAATCGAATAGCTCTGAATTTTCTACATACATAATTGAACATTTGAATAACTCACTTTGTTGAATGTTTACTATTTTTATTTTTTTTATCGACTTTGGAAAGTGAAATTTAATTTAGACTGTCAGTTTCAGATACAGCATGGGAATTAAATATAAGCAATAAATCAACGTGATAATATTGATCTGTCTTGTCCACGTTTATTACTATAAAACATAATTAATCTTAATTGTACTGGAAGACACAACTAAGCAATTAACATTACAACGTGATGTTATTGCTGTATGTAACATTCATTCTTACTTAAAGACAGAACTTTTCATCAATTGAGGTAACGAATACATGTTTCTATAACATACGGTCTGTATCTATTTGGAACTTGACTTATTGAGTTTTTGAAATAAAAATGTTTTCTACTTTAAACTCAATTTAAATTTATTATTTCTTCAATCAACACTAAAAATTGATTACTTAAAAGTATTTTTATTGACAAATGACTTTTAAGGTAACTGTCAATTATTTGTGGAAAGGTAATATATTTCTCAAATAAAACGCAATTATTTTGTACCACTTCTATATTTTTAAAATAATCTGTTTCACTCATCTGACTTATCACAAAAAAAATGTGGAAATAGTATAAAACAAATTCAAAAATTTCTTTACAGATAATATCGTCATTGTACTGGTAGAAGTTGATTAGTAACATATTGAATTTTGACAGTTCTGAGTAAACAGCAAATTAAAATTTTAGCCCGTAGGACAAAGTCGTCTCGGGATTTTATGTTATATAAATAATTACAAAATCAAATTGCATATGGATTAACGCCAACCTAACACTAATCAAGTATGGGATCAGCAGACAGGGACAATTGGTTGCCTATAAATCTGCATTAATATACTTAGTGATAAAAAAATTGCTCTGTTTTTTCCAATTTGGTATAATTAATGCACCTACTAAGTTACTCCAAAACAACGAATTGATATTCAAAAATCCCACTGTACACTTACCTAGTTTCCGTCAATTTTTTTATTTACCAATTTCTGCCAGTACGTTGACGATATGATCAATAATAATAATTAACGAAGTATTTTAATCCATTATTCAAATAAAACTAATGATAAACAATATATGCTTTAAATCACTATTACTAAAAAAACACATTAAATAAATATCCAAGCACCAAAAAGGTTGAGAAAACTGAATGAATGTATCATAAAAAAAACACTGGGAGAAGTATACATAAATATATAACACAATTTTTTTGTAAGCACTTTTAAAATACGTCCTCATTCAAAGCAAACAACTTTTATAAAATTCCAACTATAAAATGGCGTTTTACTATAATTTTATCAAAATAAATCTTTTAAACACTTGTTTCCGCTACCAAATATATAATAGAATGGATCTGATGAAAAATATCTCAAGTGTATTCGAAATTTTGTACAAACCAGCTTTTGCGTAAAATTCGAATATTAAAAGGAAGCTTATCTGTATTTATAAGCACAATTTTATGGTATTTAATACACATAAAAACGTTAAGAACCCGACAGTCAAAGCTTTACGATCCATTTGGAGCTTTCAAGTGATGTACTTATAAAGTTATTCGGAAAGCGTTCGCAAGTTCCTCATGTTTACTTAATAAATATAAAGCAAACGCTGAAAATCTTTCGATGCTAGCGGCAAATAAACAAACAGAAATAAAAACATGTTTTGTGCATTGCCTGTAAAAGATGAATGCCATGTGAAAACAGTATATTCAGTTTCAATGGATTCTGTTTATTTGATCGTTTTCAAGCGTGTAAGGAAAATCATGTCCGGTTCCACAAATGGTTAAAATTAAATTAAAATAAAAGAATCGTGTAACAGGTTTTCACAACACGTGTTCACTGTTAAGTCATTCTTTTGGATTATGTTAAAATTACAATGTTACAGGATTTTTTTAATTTTTGTGAAACTAAAAAAAGACATTGCATTCAAAAAATCTGTGTAAAATAATTTAATAATGAAAACCATATGAAGGAAAACAACTCTTGCCATGCAATTAAATGACTTTTAACATGAATTATTTCTACTCAATATTTTATAGATTTTTCTAATGCAATGGTGAAGTTAATTTAATTCAGTTACGTTTGTTAACAATCAAACTAAATTCAAACTGTGAGTTAACATTTCAACCATCAAATTTTAATCAATAAATAAAATTGTGAAACCATTATCCTCTCTAAATGTTATTAATTATACTATACAACTAACTTATTTGATTATAGAGATTCCAGCCAACATTAAAACAGGGGTAATCCTAAATTTTTGAAATCAGTATTCTATAAAACAACATGCAGTATTTTGATTAAAATTAATTTGAATACATAGTTCTTTTCGTCAACCTTTTTTTCGCTGCTGAGTTTTTGACATATATTTGAAATAAAATGTAATTTCGTATTAATGTATATTTAATTTCAAATTACAGCGGTTTTAAGTGGACTTTTATAATAAGCGTAATATTCAATTTTTCGACGAACGTAATTTTTTTAAACCCCATTCGTGAAACATGTTAAGACTCATTCAAAGAAATTAATTTTAATTAAAAGTGAAAAGGTTTGAATCATTTATATTTGCTTACAACATAAATAAAGCATTTAAATAAATCTCTTTAAATGAAGAGTTTCAAAACAAACTTACGTTGTACCGTTTATCCAATTTTGAAGTTGTCCTATCTTCAACATCCTCAAAGTTTGTCTGAAACTAAATTCTGGGTAATTTAACCTACACTATGCATTTAGCCCAGCACTGAATAAGGTGACCAAATTATTTAAATTTAATCAAAAAGTGCTTTGATCATTCTCCCAATAAAAACCAGTGTCGTTATATTAACGTTTTTATGAAATTAAAACAAAACGTGTAGCTCATCAATGGTTCATAAAATAAACTATGCAATTTCAAAATTCTGGCAAGCTAAATATTTGTTGTTTATGTTTTACAATCGTCGTTGAAGCAACTTAAATATAGTCAATCTTGAAGTATTCAAAAACAAATGCTTAATTTAAGAAGAAATAGTAAGTCTTTTCTCACTTAGAGAAAATTGTAAATCGTTTACTCTCGCCTGAATTTCATAAACCTTCAAATACGTACTTCATTTCAACTATTATGTAATTAAAAAACAAAAGTGGTAACTGTAACAAATATTTTTTTTTGTGCTTAAAAGCGTATGTAATAGAATGATTTGTTGTTTAAATTTCTTTCAGAATTACTTCAATCATAAAAAGTGAGAAAAGATGTACTTTTTAGTACATTTCAAAAATCTTAATGCAATCATTATGTACTATTCAATAAATTAAAAATGTCGCCCAAGTCACTCTATAAAAACAACAGATCATCAGAGCTCAGTTACTTACAATAAACTCTACATAAGTCATGGTGTAAAATAGTTTAAAAATTAAATATTTCTTTTAAAACTGTGGTGAACATATATTTTGTGCAATGAAGAAACCTTGCTCGTCTAATCCAACTTAGCTACTGCAAGTTTTCTTTTCAAATGAATGATACTTAACATTTGTTGTTCATAGATATATTCTAGTTTTAAATTTGAAGTTTATTTATTTCGTAATAAAAAAGTGATTAGCATAATACATTTTGTTTTTTATACAATTCTTATAACAAAAGCTGCAAAATGAGTGGTAAGTACGTAAGCTCATTCATTCGCCATAACTGACATCGAACACTGTCGTCCATCTAATTCCTGATGATTTTTTATTTTGCCTGTAAACGTTTTGTTACCCCTTTGTTTTCATTTTTTTAGTGGTATTCATTATATGATTACGAAAAAAAAAGTGTGAGCATCGTTCAATTATTTTGCTTTAAAAACTCAAGATTTTGAGTTTTTTCAACGAGCTTAATTTTGTTTTATTTGACATTTAGATAAAAAAAGGCACTACGCCAAATACTACAAAATTTCATATTGATTTAGTTTATTTGAAAGAAAAAAGATTTTATTAAAATTGCATTCAAAAACATAACTTTTAAATTCAAAATGTATGTACTTGAAGTTTAAAGTTCGAAGCAAGCTGAAGGCTAACTTCGCATCAAATATTTCATAAAAAAGTAATACTTTTAGCAAATGAAGCTATGTTAAGTAAAATTTGAAAAAAAATATTTCTTGTCTTCTTACGAGAATAAAAAATAATTTATGAATATGTTAAATGATAATGTGATTTCAAATAATAAGCCAATTTTCTTTAAAGATCTAATGAAGACCACACAAACAAAATCAGTTTAATCACATTTACATAATAAACAAAGTACGTTAATGCATAACAAAACATGTTTTCATTGTTTCTGATCCTTCATTACGAGTAAAAAAAGATTCTCCAGAATTATTAATTTGAAAACATTCGTAAACAAGATTTTCTTATTACATCTGTAAGATAAGAAACGCAATAAGTTAATCGAGTTATTTCCAAAGAATGGTAACATAATCGCTTTAATATTATTATTTATTCCAGCCTCATTTCAAATGCAAATTCAATTTGACGGTCTTCTTCGCGGCACGTTCTAATAAACAGAATGTTTCATAAGTAATTTTTTTTTATTCCCTAAATTTGTATACATATACATTTGCATGTAAAGGAAATATTCACAGATAAAAGGGATGTACTTTATGTTTCATGTACATATATAATTTAATAATAAACCCTTTCCAATATAAGTCATAAATATATTATATAATTGTCTTTCTCAATTGCAATGATAAAATTGAAATTGAATAAAAAAATGTATCTTTCAAAATGTATTTTTGATGTTCAATTACGCAATAGTAGAAAATATATATTGAAATATGATAAACAATAATTAAGTTCTTGATTACTAAATTTTCTAGTTTTCAGTTCCCATATTATTTATACGACGTTATTATTTGTATTAAAAAAGGAAACTTATTTGTGTGTACTGTGCTATATATAATTTATAACGATTTCATATAAAAGAATTTCATATATATTATACATTACGTTACTCTTTACATTATACACTACTTACTCAATCCAAAATAACCTTAAGCTTAGTACAAAATTTCTATGAATCAAACGTAAAATATACCATAGATTCGGCAAACTTTTAGTTATATTTACTTGATTTTATTAAAGTATTGATTGTGACAGGTAAAATATAACACAATACCTGTAGTTTTATCGGGAGAAGAGATTTTATAAAGTAACACATACTGTGATTTTGTAATTTTAATAACAAGTTCTAATGTGAAATATAAATATTTTTGAAATTAAATACATGTTTACCTGGGTTTTCACGTACTCTAAATCTTGTAACATCTTTGATTCTTTGCTAATTTAGATTCCAGGAACTCACACAACGTGAAATAGGTTTCTACTTGAATGCCAGTCATAATATATAACTTTTACCCTTCAAATTAAACTGTCTAACAAACAGATGTTACCATCAAACTTTTTGTGTTGAAATTAACGCAATAATTTAATATTAGATAATGTAGCAACGATTTTAATAGGATATTTTGAATTATTCAAAACAGAATATTTATGTATATTGTCATATATCTACATATTTTGCAATTCTACAAACTTCAACTTTACAGGAGGATGTGAGGAATCTTATAACTCTTTTAGTAAATTTATTTATGAAATTCCATAATTCCAAAATGTTGTTTTTGTATTTGTGTGTCAAAGTACACATTTCTGATATTTTGCTATAGAAATAAAATTTCATATAGAATGTTCTTTGACATTGAAATATCCATATGTGTTTGCCTTTCTTAAATTTCTATATAGTGTATAACAAAAATAAATTCGAAGAGTGTGTTTGTGGATGTGTAGTAGTGACGGGAATAAACGAGGAGGGGGGGGGGTGATAATTTTGTCTTGATATGAGTGATTATTTTTTTAAACCACAATTTGGATAAAATTAAAAATTATTTTACCTTTAACAAAAATAATTTTTTTTTAAACAATACTGTGTGATATTACGTATAAGATATATTTTAAATTTAATTCATTAACACCTGGCATAACTAAATGTTTTTTTTACCTGGACATTAATTTTTTAATGATAAATATTTATAATTACCGTTATAACTTAAATACCTACGCGAGATTACGATATTTGTTATATTTTACATATTATTTTAATTACATTATTCCTCGGTAAGCAGCTTTAAAAATGTTTTTCGATGTTTAATTGTTACGGTTTTTAGATGTTTTATGCACAATACGTAATTTTATAATGTTTCCACTGTTTAAATACTGTATAAAGCCTTTTCCAATATTGCTCCACACGAGTTGTAATTACACTTTGAAAAAGCACACGGCTTGGCATATTAAAATTAAATATTTGGTTAGATATAATTAGCATACTTAACCTCACAAATTTAAAATCGCATAATATTAATACCAGATTCTAAATAATTCTATGTACTTTAAATGAAATTTATCTGTTATAATAGTAATAATATGCGTGGTTTGGATTTAACGATATGTCACAGTATTTCGGCACAATAGTGTATCATTAAATTATTCCATGCCGTACAAACAGTCTAAATGAGACGGGATGAATTTATTAGATTAGAAGTTTATTTTGAGAACAATGTGCTCATATCTACCAACGCAGATTTACCGGCTGTACGATTCAAAGTTATTTGCAACTAATTTTATTACTTACTTGTTTGCGACTATTTCAGTAATGGAACAAGTGAAATCTTTATCTGTTAAACACTTTTTGTAAAACGACAATTTGTTTCAAGGTAATATATTTAGGATTTGATTGAAAAAGCCATATAACACATTATTACTGTTGAAAGTTATCTAAAAATTAAAAAAAAAAAACAATAGGGATAAAACTATTTATGTCATAATAATCTTAAAATGAAAACTCCTAATTTAATTGCTGGCTTACAAGTGAAACGGAAGCCGAGTGATAAATGTAATAGGGCTTTTATTCAACTCAGATTCGCGGTCAAGTATTCGTCTCTCACCAAGTAAACTTTTATTCTCTGATTTTATAATTTAATTAAAGGTATAGTACTTTACGAAGCAGATGATTCATTAATTATTCATCAAATAGATCCAAATCACGAATAGTTGGTGCGGTAAAACGTACCGTAGTTTATTAAATACAATGTTAAAGTTAATTTAATTACAAAAAAAATGTAGAATCATAATAGTGCAAACATTTATTTTGTTACCTAGATAAAATAATATTCTTATTTTATAATCACAATTTTCTCGTTGTTTCTGGTATGGTCACTTAACAATTGAGTTCCTTTCATAATAAGAAATGTTACGTTAAAGGTTAGTAAAAATTATCATCCATACATGTGTTTCGCTAATTATTTTCATTCATTTGAGTAACATCTTTAGGACCATCTGTATGAGATTTGCGACTCAAGCAATTCCCTCCATTTAACTTTCTCTAACAGTAATCAGCACATCAGTTGACAAGTTACGAGTCTTACAATGGTGAAATCACTTGACAAACTTTATTTGGTTTTGACACCTTGCAGAAAATCATTTTATTTTTCTGTATTATTACAGAACATATTAGTTTTTATATATTAAAATGTAATAACCATATTTCATATATTACAGAGCACATTATTTTTCCAGTTTTAGATTCTCAGAATTCAGGTAGCGGCTTACAATCTATTTTGAAATGGCAGCGAACATGCAATTTTCTCTCTAAAATTTGTAATAAATTTATTCTTACTCCTATTTGTCTGACTACTCAATCGCATTCCCTTGACACCTCAGTTTATAAACGATTTCAGAATTATTTCAGAAATAAATGTAAAAGCAATAAAGACTATGATAACGAAGAATCAAAAAACCTGAACCGTGATATAAGCTTAATTGTTCCGTATATGCAAAAAAGAGATATTTACGGAAAAAAATCGTGTTTCAAAGGAACATTATTAATTAACTAATAATCCGAATGAGTTCTGCGTGGTCAAGTTATCATGTATGAATAAGCATATTTGTAGGACCATGACGTAGTGGTCAACGTCAATCCCAGTACGGACAGTTTCTTAAACTGATTTTTTAATCGATTTATAGATTTCCGTTCGTAGGCATGGATGTATGTGATGTCTAAAAATTCCCCTCCAACTATCTGATACTAAGAACGATGCGTAGCGAAAGTGATTTACTATCGCCTAGGTCTGTTTTAACCTTATTTTTATATCCCTCTTTCTTCTAAAAAGAGAAGTTTAGCAACTGAGTAACAAGTAGTTCTCGTAGAAAAACTTACGTTGCGATTCCTCCATTAGGGAGCTATATTCTCCACATTAGGAACGGACATGTTTGAAAAAAAAATAACATAATGTAAGTGTACAATTTTCAATACTGCCATTAAATACCATTGACGTGACAAAGGTGTATTTCTTTCGAAATTGAATATAGGTAATCTGGCGGGTAGCAAAAATTGTGCTTCATATTTTACGGTTCAGATTTTCTTCAAACGACATCGTGTGCTTTTCTATACTGACTGAAATGATACAAAATGAAAATGGATGCAGTGACGCGTCATTGTAAAATATTTAAAAAAATCAGTAACAATAAAATGTAATATAAGTCATTATCTATTGACAACTTTCGTTCATTATATTTTCATATTATTCAATTTTAATTTGTAGGCGTTGCGTTATTGTTAATGTAGTTTATCAAAACAACAATATTGCTAAGGAAAATATGAAACAGAATTAAATATAATATTACTATAGTACATATGTATTTAATTCAAATTACACAACATATGGCAAAATTTTTCTACACTTGCCGAAAGTATTTGACATATATGAGTAAATTCCCTTAAAATTTTTCAAAACATTATGACATGTTTGAGTCATATTTTTGTGTTGGCGTCACTGCCTGCGGCCAAGAAAGCTAAAATGCTCTCGTTATACGTTTTTCGTTTCGATCTGACACCTGTTATCAGAAATGCATTTCGGTTCGTTTTCTTTCCGTTGGCCTGCAATTGAGACGGCAGCTGCTGCAAGTCTGCACTTTATTGCACCTACAAACCGCAGTGCCTTATTCCACCGGCTTATGTTTAACATGTAGAAACATTTTTACACACGTACTGTATGTGAATACAGTTTTATTAGGTATGACTGTATGCACTCCATGGTTTGAAGGCATTTAAGTAATACGCGGCATGGTAAAGTGCTAATGTATTTAAGAAATGGTTGAAGTGCTAGCAAAGCTTTACACGAGCTCGCGCTGCTATAACAGAAAAATGCTTTTACGAGTACTTTAAAACGAATTTGAGACTTTGTACTCTAGTATTTTATCGGAAATCAATGTTTTTACAATGGCCAAACCATAGAACAGAAAACATAGTATAACGGTTACAGATCCATTATCACTTGAAAAAAAAACCGCCTTTTCCTTATTTATTTTAATTTACTAACACTATATTGTACGAATATAGTGTTGTCTTTGACCATCACTTACATAGCCCTGAGCTCGGAATTGTTTTTAAAATAATTTACAATCAACTTTGACATTTGATGATGTCAAAAACTGTAGAACTTTAAATTTGTGTAGTTAGCTATTATTTGAATTCGATAAATTTGTAACATCATGTGGGAGTCGGGATATTCTCTATTCCTCTTAAGATTCAATACAATGTAGATTAAATTCTACCGCCGCGGCAGATTCTCAGTACACAGATACAGAAGATACTTAATATCACTTAAACTGAATGGCTGAGCAAGTCGCATTCTCTTTTTTTCTCTGTGTGTTTTCTTTTCTTACGCACAATAAAGGGCAACGTATTTTCTTATAAATTTTTAAAATGATAAAAATTATTGTGGTTAGTTTCTTATGAATAAATTGGCATTTAAAAGCAACATTAGTTTGACACCGTAAAGGCTTAATGAGTTAATACTTAAAAGGAAAATATCAAAAGAATGCTCACTTTTTTTAATAAAATTGGAAACGTATCTAACTTTTTAGTTCAGTAAGTTAAGTTAAGCTATGACAAAAAAAGCTCTTGCTAATAGCAACTCATAATATCACCACTAGTAACAAGTTTGGGAGCTTAAATCACTTCACTCAGCCGTATAAATAGATAAACAGAAATATGGTTCATTCATTAAGATTTTTTCTATATTTATAGGTTTTTTCATAGAATGATTTAGACACAGTAAAATATTTTTCTTCTCAAGGCTTATGATTTTTTAGAGTTTATTTTATACAGTTTATTAATAAACGAATATTAATTAATAAAATGCCTTTAAATTTAAACCGTTTTAAGCAATAATTATCATTTATTGGTAGAATTAGCATTTATTTGGTAGAACCCTATAATATTAAGATAAAATATCGAAGTATTTAGTTTTAAATAACTAACGTAACGACTACATATTTCGATATTTAATCCTATTTTCACCAATAAATTAATTATCCGTGTATTCAATTTCATTAACTTTATAAAATTAATTCATGTACTGTATATGAGAAGCAGTTTCTTACCCGTAGTATTTAAATATCAATACTTCTATGAAATGTTTTTTCGGTTTAGCTAAATATATACCATTTCTTATTTCGATTTGAAATGTTATTTTACAACTCGTTTCTAATTGTAATAAGCAATTTACGGTGGAAGATTATAAACAATCCAAATGTAATCACTCTTAAACAAATTTATATCTGACAATTCAAAGGGATTTCAAGATAAATAACTAAATTCTCCTTTACACAAGAGATTTGAACAATATGCAAACGAATCATAATAAAACTTAACAGTGGATTTAATTATGTGGTGTTTTTTGTTACTGTAAACGGTTTGTCTCTTACAAGATACTGTAATAAATATCTTTCAAAGTACAAATATGATTGATAATTACCGTAATATATAAACATGACGTATTTATTCTGTATCATAAGTTAAAAACATAAATTTCCCAAATTAATTTAGTAGTACATCAAATTGCATTTGTTTTATGAATTGAATATTTTATTTCATTTAAAATGTGCTTATTTT
This sequence comes from Himalopsyche phryganea, assembly GCA_022494535.1. Classification (NCBI taxonomy): domain Eukaryota; kingdom Metazoa; phylum Arthropoda; class Insecta; order Trichoptera; family Rhyacophilidae; genus Himalopsyche; species Himalopsyche phryganea. The sequence goes on along the minus strand of JAGVSL010000035.1, from coordinate 1,027,733 downwards.
ATTTTTTTCTTTTAACTTTATTTGATTCTTAAAATCCTGTAATGCCGAATTATGTATACTTTATGTGTTCGATTAAGAAATGTTGAAAACCAAAAAATATATATTTTTTTTCATTGAAAATGTATGTAAGTTGTTGTAGTTGATTTTCAGTACAGATAAATTTAATTTCGCCGTATACAGTAATAAGTGGTTTGTCATAGTAGGTAAAATCAGGCTTCGATTTGCGGTGGCAGGTAGCCAGCTCGCCTCGCTGACTTTTCAATCAAGTTTGAATGAACGTCCAATAAACAGCTGCTGTAATAAAAAGCTTTTCCTATGAATGAACAAACACATATAAATAAAATAACTCGTTTTTTTATTATTTTACAGCGCATACGATTGAAATATTGCGTTTTCAAATTAAAGTCTGTTAGAAATATTCCGTGTATTTTTTTGTATTGTAAAGAGATTTAACCACTATTGGATTTTTCATTCACACTATACGTTGTTGATCATCTATGAAAATACGCTTGAATCATAAATACAAATAATTGGAAAAATGAAATATTGGGAATTTAGTACAAATGTTGTTTCTCACATACTTCGTTACTTTACAAATTTATTTATAAGTCGAATTTATCATTTAATTAGCACAGAATAAAAAAAATGTATATATAAAGTAGAACCTCAATTTTCCGAACTAATTGAGGATGAAGGTAGTACAGATAATTATAAATACGGATAATAGAAAAGAATATATATTATAATTGACCTGTAAAGGAAAGTACATTTTGTATGAATATTTTTTATTAATATATCCATATAATATATCTATACAGACGCACATATAGCTTTAATTAAAAAATATTTTAAAGAAAAAAATCAATTATTGATTTTTGTTTAAAGGTAGAAGTTCTTTTTCGAAGCTGCCAAATCATAATTACTTTAAAAGACACGTAAAATTGTCTCTAGTTAAATTCTTCCTGATACTCAAACCATCTCTTGGAAACGTCTAAAAATTTTCAAAGCTTCAGAATATGTAAATAGTAGCAAAATTGCTCCTCTCCTCTTTGTCTTCTTGATATTACTCATTTGAGATATTTCATTATCATTAAATTTGGAATCCAGGATCGTTCACATTGCAATTTAACCACTCAGTGACATCTCTTTCGTAACATTCTCCGCATTTTTAAATTTGTGCTGTTGCTTTCATGGTATCTCGCATGTAACTCTCTACTGCATTACTAAATATTACATCTAAATAATTTGAACTACCTGCTGCCATGTAGCAACAGTGTTTTGAATAATTTTTTTTGTGGAAACTAATCATAATTTCTTCATAATTTTCGTCAAGCAGCAATAGCTGACATAATCCACCACAAGAAACGCAGCGAATTCGTAAAACATTGTGTTTGTTTACGAAAATCCAGATAATTGAAAATTCTGATAAGCAAGTCCGCATCAGTACGAGCGTTTTAAGTTTTTTTTTATTTTATTAGTAAGAACGTACTGATTTCTTACTAATAAAATAAAAAAAAACTTAAAACGCTCGTACTGAAAATGTGCCTTTTGGGTAGAGTAAATAATGTTCCTAGTTATTATACGTCTACTGTATTTTTTATTATTATTTTAATTATTTAACTTTAAAATGCTGTTTAGATTGTCCATAGATTATTTTTAGAATAATGTTATAACATATAAGAAAAAAATATTTAGCATGGTGACACTTTTTGATTTCATGTCTATAATCTTTAATATTAAAAAATAAAACAAAATTTGTTTGTACTACTTCCACATGTTTATAATGATCAGGACCAGTTTCGCTCATTACGATAATTATCAAGTGATATTGCTCGTGATGAGCGAAATCGTAAATGAACATGTGAAAGTAATACAAACAAATTGTGTTTTATTTTTTAAAATATAATATCTTTCCACCAAGAATTGATAGTTAAAACATTAAAAATGATTTAATCTTTAAGGTCCAAACAGAACCTTACTTTCTTTGAAAAGGTTCTAACTGATATTTTGGCCTAAAATGACCTTTTGATTGAAAAATGTTGTATTAGCCACATTCTACCATATAAGTTGATTTCAGAGTCATATATTGTTCAATGATGGAGTTAGCCGTATTCCAGAGTTCTATCCACACATTTGTTTTATACGGTTCTATGAATCGATATAATTGCTTATTATCGTATCACATAAAAAACATAAAAATTACGGTTTTTCGAAAAGGTTTCACGTCATGTCGAACATTCTTCGCTCGATGGTTGGTGTGTGTTTTACCCTTTACTTTTATTGTATCGATGTGGTCATTGACCAAAATTATCTGAGTTCGTTCAAAAATTCAAAGTATACATGCATTATTCTTCTTTTGTATTATATTATTATTTTTAGCTTATATGGTTTAAAAAGTCATGATAATATATACTGTTAATAAATATTTCAAAAATCAGAACATTTTGTGTGATAAAATTGAAATATTCGATAAAACCTTTTCAAACAAACTACTGTTGGCATTTCTAATTAAAGCTTTAGATACTCATTATTTTTTAATGCAAAGACTTTAGTTAAAATAAATTATATGGAAAACGAGTATTATATTTATATATATAAATATATGCTATCTCACTAATTCAAAATGCATTTTTTCCTTCAAATTACAAAATATGATCAGTCAAAATTTCAAACGCTCATATCGCAAAACATGGTCAAGTGCAGTTAGAATCTTTTCAAAGTAAGGTAACGACTAAGCTAAAAATTTGATTATGTTAGTAAAACAATAAGCGTTAATTGTGCAAGAAGATAAGTAACAATGACATTCAAAAATGAAATTTTTTCAATAAAAATTACGTTTTTTAATTTCTTCGGTGAATTTGTCGCAAATGACCAAAAAACACTTACAATCTTTTTGCACACTGTGATGCTTCCAATTCATAACTTAAAAATGATAAATGTCGTACAGTGTCATATTTCATTTTCATGTGCGATATATAATTTATGGTGAACGACTGTAGCCTGATGGAACATCAATATCAAATGTTAGTCGTTCAAATTTTGATCTGAGTCAGTTGGAGCTTAGCCTAATTATACTAAATTTACGGAACCTGAAGAATTTTAATGATTCAAAAATAAATATCTTCATAAAATATCAATTAGCAATACTGAATTAATTAATAATAACAAAAAGGCAAATTCAAATATTTTTCATCACATCGACGACTTAAACAAAGTCACATGATTTAATAAAGGTTATAATTTGAATGAAAAATGTGCGAGAATCACTTTTTTTGTTCTAATTTCAAGACAAATCTGCCAATTCTTTTTCATAAATTATCATTGGATTTTATACGAATACTCTGTAATGCAGTTTGTTGGACTGAATAGCAAAGGAAGAATTACGACAATTGCAGTGCAAAGAACATTTTCCAAGAAGAGGTTTTCCTTCAAGATAATGCAATTACGGAAATAATAGTACTACTGTGGACTCTCATTTAAAATTAAGGCGCTTCTTTACTTGCAGTCTTTTCTAGGATAATTTAATTTTACTTGAATTTTTTCGCTACAGTAAATAATGAAATTTACGTCTCATCTTACATACCAGTATTATTTTTATAATACACAAAGCTTTTTTTTATAATACACAACCATAAAAGTGGTGCGTGCGATAAATGTTATTTAAATTCACAATGCGATCAAGAAACAAAGTTAATCACTTTTCTTTTAATTTCTGTAAAAAAATAAATTCAGTTGAAAAATACTTTTACAGATAAACGCCAAATTACAAGATACGTAAATATTTTTGAGATATTTGAGCCACTACTTAAGGGTTAATTTTATAATCCAACTCGAATCTTGAAAATGTTGTTCGTTTTTTTAAGTTACACTTTCAGGTATTCGAAAAAACATAAATATTTACTCAATTTGACAGCTAAATAATGGTTAACATTGTTTTTTTATCAAATATTTAATATAAACTATCGATAGACCGGGTAAATCAGCAGATTTAATCACGAATTTATTAAATATACGGAAATGGTATAACGATCAAATAATGCAATATTTGAATCGTTCAAGCTTCGTTTGTTTTTATACTTCTTATTGACCGAGTTTCGCCTTAAAGCATCTTCAGACATTCAATCACTCGAATGAATTCAAACTGTAAATGAAAGTCCTGAGATGATGTAATGTGAATCTCAGGTATTGGTAACGAAAAACATTATGTGAAATTGAAGTTGTCTTTAATGCACTCTAACTCTAAAATATTAAATAATGTTTATTTCCAAAGAAAGATTATGCTGTTCTTAATTAAAATGGTAATTACTGTTAAATGAGTTTATACTAATTTAAAATGTTTTACAGTGAAACCCGGGATTGATATAACAATAATCCCAGAGACAGAATTGAAAAATTGACAATAGTCCCGGGATTGGAAACTCCAGCCACGCTGATTCGATTGCTACGACGATTTACTTAAATTTTTTTTAATAACTTCTTATTTATTTGGGTATGGCTATGGCAATATGGAATCTATACAAGATATTTAATATCTGTTTGACTAAGGTATTTGAGTAATATATTTTTTTATTAAAATTATTATTTATTAAAAACACGCTAGTGGGTTATTCAAAAATAGCCTCGTAAAGCTCTGATCTAACCGTGGTTGTGAGGGGTATAGCGTTGTAGAAGGTGGTCGTGTAACTCCAGCAACATAATGCATTAACAACGATATAAGCTTTAATTAGAAAATCATTTTACAATACAATGCTCATAAGCAGGATCAAATCATACATGGCTTAAAACATTAATTAAAATACTAATACATATTTAGAAGCTTAAAATAATAAAGTAGTTGACGATATTAAAACACATGTCTCATGGCAATACATATAAAATGAATTCACTTACATAATCACTTTTATTTTACCGTATTCGCCTCGTATGGGCAGGATAAAAAACGCATTTTATTTCAAAATAAAAACTCTCTAAAATTGAATTAAATATACAAAACCTAAGCGGTATTTTGCCTTTTGGGGAACTCCTAAATACAAAAAAATGGCATTAGCATCATGAATAAGAACTCCTCTGGTATATAAAATCAAATCTAACGCATGAAACATAATCAAAATTTATATTTGAATAATAAAATTTTGCCAACACTGTTGATGGATGGAAAATTCTTGCAAATTAAATTACTTAATGGAATTTTGAGATGAGGCGGCAACGTCTGGCGTCATAGCAGAGATCTTAGAAATTTCCTCACTCAGACCATTTTGTATTTTAAAATTATTTCTGTAAATTTACGACGGGTTCTTATATACAAACACAATTTTTTTAAATAAAATCATGTGTATACTAATCAATCAATCATATTCAATTTTTATTTGAATTTTATGTAACCCAGATTGTTACAATTGAGAGGAAAACGTTAAGATAACATTTATCGCTCTCAAAATTATAATGTCTTTTCAATTACCTAATTTAATAATTTTGTTTACTCCTGTTGAAATTATTTGTTAAACTATATTATTGTAATATCTTTTTTAAGATTCATTGAAATTTTAAATAAAAGTAATTTCTTATCGTATATTTATTGATATCTCCTTTCATACAAAATTATTTGAAAAGAAATATTGTAAAAAACGCTGAAACGATTATGTAAAATATAGCATAGCAAATGTGGATATACGGTCAAATTTATTGACACTGAATCCTAGTGTTTTTTTGATACATTTAACACGTGCTTGACTTAATTGATTAACTGTATTTATTTTGATTTCACATGACAACAAAATAATATCGTATATTTTGATTCACATCGCCAAATAATAAAGCATCACCATTATTATAAGGGATGAATGTACCAATAAAGACAAGGGATAAGTTATCAAAATCAAGATTATTTGAAGAAATACTAAAACATCTGACACAATTAATGAAACCACGAATGAAAATGTATTTCTGTCTTCAACAGAGCAACATTCTTTTCTTAATCCATAATTAATCCATCTTGACAACCTCATATTTATGGTAACAGCAATTGTTACCTTCTTCATAAAAAACTTTCTGATTTAATTTTTTGTTTTAAATTTTTGAACATATAATTTGTTCTTAATCCTAAGTCGATAATACTAGATAAAAACAATTCAGAGATATTTATTCTGAAATAATATCTAGAACGGACAGTTTTTTATTCAGAGAAATGTTTTTGATTTATCGATTTTATTAGATATTTAAGCCTAAAATGATATTTTTCTCATTGAAAATTTAAATAGAGGCCTCATGAAAAATGCAAACTATTCCCTACATAGAGTGCACACAGTACGTGCTCGAGAAAGAATGTATCCACAAGAGTCTCAGGTTTTTTTTCATGTACACTGTATCCAGTGAAAAAATAATAATAGTGAAACTACGCAGTTCTAGATAGCCCGAGGGCCAGGTCTTGTTAAAGTTTTCGGTGCGCTAGCATGGCGGCTTGCTATGCACCAGCGTTGAAGCATCGCTAACATTCCTCACTCAAGTATAGCTTTCAGAAGTTGGAAGCTTCTTAAACATTGAAAGTATTTATTTTTCTACACAAAACATATATCATATTAATTGAAGATAACAAAAATAATTTTTATTTGGTGTTTTTATATTTGGTGTTATTCAGCTTTCATTCGAGAAAGTTAAACAAAATTCCTTATGATTTTTTTAATACACATAAAAAAAGGAAATTATCAATTTTCTACAAAACATTTTTGTACTTCTATATGACATTTCGTTTCAAAATAAAAAATATTGTTTTTGATTCTCTACAAAATTTTGCCATGTGACAATATAGTAATTTTCACAACATTATATAATGACTAATATCTTCTATTTTGATGTAGAATAGGACAAGATAGAATACACGGACTTCTAATGAAACGAATAATCATTTGAAAATGCTCGCGATTAACGAAACCGATAATTTACATTATTGAATTAAATCAAATGAAACTGCCGTTGTTTTTTTTTATAAATATAATATTTTTCTTCCAAGAATTGACAGCTAGTACCATCAATGTGTTTTTATCATTATTGATTATTGTCCCCTTACCGCAGTATGTGGCCTGAGAAAGTTTTTACTTTGAGAGAGATTTGATCAATCTTAAAAATGTCTCCCTCCCACCATTCCGATCCTCATGGGGCGTAGCGAGAGCGATTAGCTAACCACTAGTCCTGTCCTAGCACTATCTTTCTATCACTACTCTCTTCTAAAAAAAGAGAGGTTGAGCAACTGGTAACAAACATTTCTGATAGAATAATTCTGTTAAGGCACATTGACTAGGAGACCATATGCTCCACATTGGGAGCGGACATGGAATAAAAAAAAAATCTCTATCCAGTATATAATTTGCAAGTTACTACTACTATTAGTAAATACTGTTAATTAGTTACTCGACTGCATTTTAGAAATTTAGAAACAAAATAATCATAAATATCTTAATATATTATACTTGCATACCGAATTCAAGCAGAGGTTAATTAAATATGTAATATAAGATACGTCTTAAATTGTATCATTAACTTTGACAATATTTATGGCCTTGTACGGTTCAACAGTATTGTCCCTATAACAAACTATTTGCATAATATAAACATACTTCAAAAACAAAGCAAAATCAACGATCCGTTGCTTAAACATATTATTATCCTCAAAGTTCAGGACCGCTGGTGAACAAACCTCCACATATTTACAAATTTGTAGCCTGAGGCGTTTTCAGTGGCTTTCGACGAAGAGACAAACCAGCTACCAGCTTACAGAAAACATGTCAACTATTCTTTGCGACTTAAACATTCTAACAAACTATTCTAGAGCACATATTAACGTCGAAACCTGATCTTGTAAATTGTTTTTTTTTTAATATTTTTTACATACCATGTCGCATTAGTCTAAATCTCCATTTGACGTCTTAATAAAATAAAGTTAGTAAAAATCAATTGTTCACCAAAAGAAAGTGGTTGAATACTGCTAAATTGAATTTATTTTTAAATACTGTCTAATAACAGAGTGACAAATTTTGTTAACATATAAACTCTGTATGTTTATAATATAACTTTTAATAGTAAGTGGAGATGAGCTTCAAAGACTATACATGTTTTTATATATTTTATTTGGAGGTTATGAACAGAGAAACTATTTTGTACTCTGACAGACACTATATTAACAGTTCAAAAATATAATATAACTTAAAATATTAAACAATAATACAGTTGGGTCCTTTCACTCTATGACTTTTTCCATACAAAATTTCCGAAAACTGTTTTGAATAAAGGAAGCAACAGGTTGTTCTATTAAGCATTATTCCATATTACCTGTAGAATTAAATATTTTTTCATTAAAGAACCAAGTTCAAATAAAATATTTGTGTTTCTTTAATAGTCTAAGAAAAATTACTTAATATAGTAAATTATGTATTATTTTCTTATATATAATAGCCCATACATATCACATGTAGGTCTGAAGTTTTCTCATGACATAAGCGTTCGTGGTCGTTTTATAAAATAAAACGTTATGCAATCCACACCCAACTCCGACATACTAGCTACTTTAGACATTCAGTATTTCAATTTAAATACCGTCATCTATGACGGATACGGTTATACCAGCTATTTGATAATGGTCTATTAGAATGGGTCTGAATAATATTAATTAGGTTAGTGCATGGAAATGGCAATATTAATCAAATAAAATATATAACACTAATAGAAAATCTCTTGGAACAAAAACATTTGTACTCTTTTAATAAGATATCGTTACAATTTAAAAACAGTGCCGTACAAACTATGTGTTTTTTTTTTCAATATTCATTAAGTTTTTATTAACATTTTATTATTTTTAGTGTTTCACTCTGATTATTTTTATGCCATATATTTATATAATTGTATACAAATAAATAAGTACCTAATAAAATTCCATCTATGCAGTCTAGTATTTTGGCTTTTAAATACAATGACTTTTTTATCAATAAATGAGTATCTAAAATATTTTCAATACTTCATTTTCTACCTTGAGCATTATCGAAATCTCCCTTTAAGTTATTGGATTATAACTTAGTCTATTTTTACTTGATCTGTTTATCGCCAACCTCTCTGATAAAGGATATCTTAAAACTTAACATGATGTAAGTAATCACTCTAATTCTACTCCAAACATAGTTCAAATGGATCGCAAAGGGAACGGAATTGGTTGCAAAAAAATCTAGAACCGTACCTACCTACCCAACAAATTGTCAAATCATTCATTCTGTCATCTCAAGATAATAAATCGTTTATTCGGCTTCATCTTCAGTAACATTTAGCAATACAGTAAATATCTGTGTATTATTATAGTTGCTATTGAAATATAACAAAAAGTGTTTATCTCCCAAGCCGTGTAGTTATTCGATAATTCATTGTATTTTCTGTCAAAGTTACCTCCCCCCGCTTGCTAAAGACCCTAGGCACGTGTCCCGTTTACCCAACCCCAGTTCCGGGCCTGCCTTCGATACAACCCGGAGGCAACTAATCCGCAAAATTTGGAGAGCGGCGTAACGGAATCGTTAATTTATAACGGGCGTTTCAATTTAATTTAAACCATTTTAACCCGCCACTGCCTTAGGATGCTATTATATTATTTTATTATGCATGTATTGTTACGTTATGATAACAGAAGTGGATTTTAATCTTCAAGGGACCCCGGAATACACTTAGGAAATATTTAAAACTAAAACTTGCTGCGAAGAATGAGATACTTTATAATATTGATTAAATTTTTACATATTTAATCCCATTCAAAATTAATTGAAACGCGCCTTCATTAATTGAGTTTTTCAGACTGGGAATGCTAAATAAAAAAAAATTTTGTACGTTTTCATACTTTGTCATGTTCAATTAGAAAACTTTATTTTCTGGCTTTGAGTAACACTGAAATTAGCGGAAAGAAAAACTTTTTTGACTACATCGAAAAATTACAATTATAAATTTTAAATGTGTTTGTTTATATTTTATAGTTAATTATTGATTAGTGTGTGCAAACGAGAGTCCGCTTATATACAGAGATAATAATTCATATCAGGTAGGTAAACGCTGCGCGAAGAAATTTGGCTCATTATTAAATATTGAACAATATAGTTAAAATTTTACTTATTGAGTTAATTAAAGAGAAAGCAAACATTTTCTAGTTGTGTAAAAAATAGCCTACTGTTGAAATATTTCAATAGAAAATGGTTTACAAACTTGATCCTTTGATCAACCCACTTTTCTTGCTTTCTAAAAAGATAACAATAAATAAGGGATGAATAACTGTTTTTTCTGTCGATTGGATGATGAATAGTTCTATAATAGTATTAGCCGATTTTTTAATATCTATTGAGAGATAAGCTTAATAAATTTTATGTCTAAATTAGAATCTCTAATCTGAAGAACAGAGTCTATAACAGAGTGGTCCAAATCATTGCGATGGCCAAGGGCACGGACAGTTTTATAAATTTATTTTCCAATCGTGTTCAAAGTTCAAAGGCATAGATTTATATGATGTCTAAATTCCCACCCATATATCCAACACTAAAAACAGGCCGTAGTGTTGTTTTGTACTTCTATCCTTTCTCTTTCTGAAAAGGAGACTTTTAACAACTGAGTTACAAGCAGTTATTGTAGAACATCTTCTGTTGATATAACCTTCATTACGAGTGCATATGCTTCATATTTGAAGTGGAATTTGCTATTAAAAAATCAATATTCGCTAAGCATCTGAAGATGCTTATTAAAGAAGCGAAATACGTTACATTAATAACAAAGCTAGTGGGATAACTATGCTGACAATTTTAGTTTTGTATTAAAAATGAATTTTCCATAAAGTTACCGCTGAATCCATAGAAAATATATTAATATCCTATAGTTAGTTATATTAAAGATGTCATATAATTTTTTTTGAAATATATCGAATAATATATCATAAAAATTACGAGCCATGATTAATTGATTAGGATTATTGTAATTGAAGGAGTTAATTATTTTTACTAGAAATCTATACAATTCCTATTCATTGTATCAGTAAAAGACGGGTTATTTGAACACTGAAGTTCATTTATTCCATGCTATTGTTAAATACTGTATTTGTGGATGTCAATAAATGGTCCTTAATAAATTTATATACAAAGGGGCCACGTGGAACGGGAAATTAGTAAGAATATGTATAAGAACTGTTCAACTGTTCATATAAAGTGAGCGATATTCTTTTGGTCTTTTTGAAAAGTATTTTAATTCATGATAAATAATTGTAGCGTCTTTGCTTAATTTTATTGTTTGTCATGGCTCGTTCACAAAATATAATATGATAGTATGTATTTATATGTTTGGATGGCTTAAGTATAATTGCACTAATACAACATTACATGAGAGCAAAAACTATGAAAAAAGAAGTGTGCTGACAAAAACAAACGTTATACTACAATTGTTTGTATTAAAAAAACCAGGAAGATCGCCATGTTATTTATATTCTGCTAACAAACATATTTTACAATTATAACATAATCGTATTACTATGTTAAAGGTATATTATTTTTCGTAGCCTATTCTCAGCATGGTTTATTGATTATACCACCGAATCTAGCATATTTCTGGGACATTTGACGCATTTATCTCAAGTTTGAATAAAAATCACATTAATTATCCTCATAAGACATATCATATAAATATGTATCTATAATTTCAGTTCAATTACTAATTATAAATAAAATACAATTACAAGGTTCATTCTTAAATCAAAACTTCAAACTGGAAATGAGTTTTATGGGATGTTTACTTTGATAATAATAAAAAACAAACCGTTAATTTTTTCTTATAAATATAAGACAATTTAAAACTAGATCAAACAAATTACAAGTTTCATAAAATAAAATATTCAATTTTCTCCTACAAAATTACGATGTTAAGCAATTTGCTCATTTGCTAACAAACAAGTGTATCATTTAAATCATTTCAGGATGAATTACTTCTGTAATTGTTACAGATTTGAAATAAATAAGCAAACATTCAACAGAAACTTTCACCCGATTTTATGAAAATTTTGTTTGAAACTTTTAAGACGAGAAAATTTCTAAATTGTAATTTTAAAGTATTTCTTATAGCATCGGGTAAGGAAACACGATCCTTGGCTAATTGGGCGATCGATCATTCGCAAGACAACTTAAACTCATTAATTAGTTATGGAAACATTATTTACCATTTTTAATTCCTTACTTAACTTAAATTTATATCTTTGTTTCAAATACACTTTTGAGCATCTAGAGTAAATTTACTATGGCTAAGTGTTTTGAATACAAATGCAATTTCACACAGCTCAAAATAGGCTTGTGTATTTTGATATTTAAAGCTTTGTACATAAAGATTTATATTTTCAACATCATCCGCTTCCTTAAGTAGATTTTAGATTTAACGGTAAATTATTGCAAATTCATATAAAATTACAAAAATGAGAATATTTATTCAATGAGAGTTTAAAAAAATAAAAATAAGCGTAAATAGGTGACTTATTTATTACCTTCACATTTAAAGATAAAAAGAGTGTTTCTGCACTAAATGTTCAGTAAGATCTAAAAACATGTTCATGTCCTTTTAAATTCCTCCAGCAATAATTTAACATTTCAAAAAATTGATTTTACACCGCATTTCAAAAGCAGTGAATTATTTTTAGTGTATTTACAGACAATTCTCAGTGAATAAGCATTATATTTATAAAACACATTGTTTTACGTTTTTAAAACTATGATCAAGATAAGGATCAAAATCAGTATGGTAGGCCTCGCCATGAGCTAAGCTGGTACTGATCATTATATTAAGCTAAGGAGTTACTGCAATAAAAGTGTATTTATATTTTTTTTAAATAGCAGTGTATGTTTTTTGACCATTAACTAAAATATTAACAAAATTTCAAAAAAATGAATTTAAAATGTCTGTCAGTTGCAAAGTTTAAAAATATGTGCTAATGTAATCAATAGATTTACTTGTCATTCACGGAAAAGAAATACTGAAGCTCTTTTGAGCACAGTAACTGGAAACTGAAGGCAGAAATAGCACCGAAGGATAAAACGGCAGGATAAAAGTACATACGATATTTGATAGTCTACATATTATTTTTTATACAAAAATGAATGGTTTGCAGGTTTGTGATCATTTTCAACTGATTTTATTCAATATTTACATATATTTATATACTACACAAAGTTCATATGTGATTTTGAATCATACCTTCTTTTCTAATATTTAACATAAAATCTATGCTTAACATAAGTACATATATATATTATGTATATAATAATTTGTTGTGATATTAGGAGAGGATAAAGATATGACTTACTAAAATAAAGCACCAGAAACTCAACTTTTCTTCAAAAGAGATGATATCTTATGCGATTAAATATTTTTCAATTACACTTAAAATAAATATCACGCTTGTCGCGGTGAAATCTTAGCGGGTCCCAAAATAAACAGAGTTAAGCTACTTTGCACGTTGTATCAATAAAGATAGCAATATTGGGAATTTGAACAAACACTGCAACCGTCCCTGTGCAAATTTGGACGGCGAAACTTGAATTATGAACCAAGTTTGTTTTTTATCAGATTTTGTCCGATTTCGATATTCGGCAATTTTTGTTTACCAAAGAAAACCCGGTTCAATAATTTTAATGTTAAATCAGCAGCCAGATATCAACACGCTTTCCAGGACATATTTTTCGTAAAAATTCAATATAAATTTAAATTATTGATGTCAATGAGATAAAAAATATTGAAATAGATAAATTTTCAATTTGTAACTGAATATTTGTCGGCGTCCGGGGCGCAGTTGGTTTCGTCACTGGCTACCGTTACGGATGTCTCGGGTTCAATTCCCAGTGCGGACGGTTTTCATAGATTGATCTTTCAATCGATTTATGGATTTCTGTTCGTAGTCTGAGTCCTCCCTCCCACCAATCCCATCCTCACGGGGCGTAACGAGAGCGATTAGCTAACCACTAGTCCTGTCATAGCCCTATCCTTCTATCCCTACTCTCTTCGAAAAAGAAAAGAGAGGTTGAGCAACTGAGTGACAAGCAGTTCTCGTAGAAAAAAATCTGTCCAGATACCTCCATTAGGAGACCATATGCTCCACATTGGGAGTGGACATGGAAAAAAAAAACTGAATATTTTGTAAAAAGTCTGACAGTAGTAGTACTACAGTATTACCAACATTATTTTTCCCCGGCGAATTCGGAACTAAAATTGTCAGTCTAGAATAAATTTCTATAATTGCCATTTTATGCAAAATAATTATCCTGTCTACTTTTAATAACCCTCACAAAAATATTGGTTTTGGCATTTATTGAAATTTCAGTTATGGTAGAGTATGGCAAGATTCCTAACGCGATGGTGGCACCCTCACTAGCGGCCAAGTTAAATTGGTACATCTATACTACCAGCATAATATAAAAATATATAATATAATATAAACTTATTTGAAAATAATGATGTTTAAATGCTCTGGTCCTGTAACCAAGTGGTCAATCCATTCATTATTTACGGTTGCAGTGTCCACGGGTTCAAGTTCCGATCGATTAATGGATTTTGACTTCAAATATGTATGAAAATGTGATGTTTCCTTTCCTTAGTAAATTTTTTTTTGACATAAACCAAACGAATGATGTAATCTTTTGATACTTTTTAATGGTGTTTAGCATCGGTGTGTGGTGGACTTATCTCTCTCTCTCTATTGCACAACCTAATTTGGAATGAGCATGTAGGATACAAGAGCATGCGCCGCATGCCCTTACATCTCGCTTGCACCTTCACTTTTCATGTGATTGAGCGAGAAAGAGATAAAGCCACCGCACGCGCCTGGTGTGTAGGTATATTAAAATATGTAATTTATACGTATTTTAAGTTTTTCTTTTATTTTAATTTTTTATTTGAAATAAGAAGCTTAAAAGTGTTGTAAATACTAGTTTTTCTTGTATAAATAAACCTTTTCAAATATTTAGGTTCTTTTTGACGATTTAAATTTTATTTTCAGAGACAAAATAGGAAAATAGTAATACAAAATAGGAAAAATAAAACCCTCGCCTATTGAAGAGGTTTTTCCCAATTTTTTCTCAACAAAAGCTTACCACCCCACACCGTGTCAATATCGAGTTAAGTTTGTAAAAGATCGTTCATGCACTGACAGCACTATTCTATTATGTGTTTTTTTCGCTAGTCACAGAATATATATTTACAATATTCTTCTATAAAGCAAAAAGGATTGTTATTTCAGTAGTCTTTCATAAAAACGACATATAATCTTAATTAAATTTATATTTATATCTATTTTGTACATATAGTATGTGACGATTTGTTGTGTAAAACCATAAAAATACATTAAAGATAAAATCAAAATGGGAGCATTGTTTCCAATGGGAAAATACTGTACAGCTTTCATCTATTTGAAACATTTTTAATATAACCATAGTACAATAAAAACGATTGATTTAAATATTATATTAAATATCATGATTTCGAAATAGCGGCATCAGCGGAATCTTCATCAGCAAAGAATACATTTATAAATAGTATTTAAAATATTATCATAAAGAACAGGAAATAAAAACCGATTAAAAATGACGTTATTTAAATAATGGAATCGGTTTTTTGTTAAATATACGTTAACAATAACTTTATATTGAATATCAATATAAATATTTTATTAACGTGACGTTCCTCAGATAAAATATTGTTTCTTGTTTGCTAATCTTTAGTGAAATTTGTGCCAAATATTTATGTTTGTCAGATATGATATGTCCCGTATTTTCTTATTATTTTTTTTTGTTTATTATGAAAACGTTGCAGCATACAAGTGAACGTGTCTGATTTGTGTAATATTATATTATTAAAAAATAAATCACATTTTTTACGTTGGAAACAACATTTTGATCTACTGTAAATAAAACGGTGAGGTATTTTTGTTTATGTTGATCAAATAATAATAACTAGGTTACATAAGACAGAAAGCACCGGCAAATCCGTTATTAGCTTTCTATTATCCAACCCTTTGAAGTTCCAGTTAACATTCAATTGTATGGATAAGTAGATACCACCCGATTTAAAATCGGAACCCATTCTAAATTCAAATGACAAAGCTAGTAGGAGGGTCAACAGATGGAGTCAAACTCGACAGAAGCTTAGCTTGCGGAATCTTGACCTCGCGTACCGACATACGTACGTGCGTGCTTTGTCGGCAAGTTTCTAATTTTAATGGATCGGTCATGTGGAAGAAAAACTTAACTCGTTCCACACCCCAAAAGAGATAGAAATACCATCCATAAGCTTTGTTCTAATATGTTCGAGCGGGATACGAATACCACCAGTCAGAAGCTAAGCTCGACCAGAATTGCTATACGTCGAGTGCTCGGTCGTTTAATATTGTTTTGGACTTAAAGAGCTCAATTCAGCAAAGTACGGCCATTGTTTGAATTGAATAATACTTTTCTTTATCATCTAGTTTATTCAATAAAAATCTTTTATAAAGGAAACAACAAAGCTGGTACGTATTTTTACATCCC
Source organism: Himalopsyche phryganea (assembly GCA_022494535.1). Classification (NCBI taxonomy): domain Eukaryota; kingdom Metazoa; phylum Arthropoda; class Insecta; order Trichoptera; family Rhyacophilidae; genus Himalopsyche; species Himalopsyche phryganea. The sequence goes on along the minus strand of JAGVSL010000035.1, from coordinate 1,011,174 downwards.
TAAAACGAAATAAAAAATTGAATAAAAAGTTTATTGTTTTTGTTTTATGTTGATGATTTGTTGAAACCGATCTTATTTAGATGGTTGTAAAACAAAATTGTGGTGTGCTAATAACAATAATACTGTTAAAAACATACTTACTAGTTACGCATTGCATAAATTGAATCGATTGTAACTTCACAACCAATGAAAGAGCAAACCATCGATGATTTTTCGTTAACAATATGTTCAAATATATTGCATGTAGCTTATATTCGAAAGAAATATGTACGTTTTGTTCTGATTCAAATGCAGTTGATAAACATTATCGTTTTTGTTTCTAAATGCCTAATTTAACGATTTTCAATAAATTAAGCTTTAGCTTATCTTGTGTTTACTTGGCTACATAAGCTTTTCTATTGTTTAATAGCTCACATATATTCAATTGGAGTACATCGCCGTTTCTAAGCTTTCACTGGTATTCAGAGTATTGACATTCCATTGCATGAACTTATGGGATAAACGTGCTTGCCCGCGTTCAGTTATATAAATCGTGCCTATCTGTATTTGTGCTGAATGTCTGAAAAGACATGACTAAATTTGTATACAGAATAAAATATGAGTTTGCAATCCCATAAAGACGAAGTCACATACTGAAATTCTGGATAATCCACCACAGTTATATCTCATTATATACATAATTTGGATGAAACGTATCTGTCGAACCAAACTAAATGCAACCCAACGAAAATAGAAAAAAGTTGTAAGGAGAAATCAGAATATATCATAAAATGGTTCACAAAGATTTGCAGTGTTTTCTTGTATACATAATCATTGATCACCGAAACAATTTAAAAATCCCATGTTATATTAAAATGTTTTAAAATCCATGCAAAAAATAAAAAAATATATTAACACGTAAAACTACAATAATAATTCTCATTCCTTTTTTGCTTAACAACAATTTAAATTCCAGTGTATTGCCAGCTTCTTTGTGGAGCATCTTTTTTAACGATATATATGTATTTTTAAAAACTTATGAATTAAAAAAATCACACGCTACACTCAGTAACAGGAAACGTATAAATTACTTAAGAATTGATATTAAATTTAAAAATTCATTACAAGAAAATAGTCGACACTTCAAATACTTAAAACTAATAATTTTGATTAAGTCAAGATATTCACTGAGGGTGATTGATGGAATTTTAATGTCAAATTAACTGCATAATATGTGATCAGTCATTGATTGAAAGGTTATAAAGCATGTCACTCTTGAATCAAAAGCTTTTGAAAGATTATAATAATTATTACGAAAATTTACAATATTTTATTTTATTTTAAATGGGTGTGAAAGTTTTAAATGAGTATTTAGCCACATAGAGTATTTTGTTGACATCCATGGCGCAGTTCGTAGCGTCACGGGCTACGGCTACGGATGTCTCGGGTTCAATTCCCGGTGCAGATAGTTTTCATAGATTGATATTTCAATCGATTTAACGATTTCTGTTCGTAGTCTGAGTGTCTGCGTTGTCTAAAACTCCCTCCTCACCTACCCTTCCGATCCTCACGGGGCGTAGCGAGAGCGACTAGTTAACCATTAATCCTGTCCTAGACCTATCCTTCTATCCCTACTCTCTTCGAAAACAGAGAGGTTGAGCAACTGAGTAACAAGCAGTTTTCATAGAAAAATTCTGATAAGATTCCTTTAGGAGACCATATGCTCCACATTGGGAGCGGACATGAGAAAAAAATTAGCTGCAACTTTAAATTAAAAACATGATTATAACGAGAAAAAGTTAGCTACTCTTGAAAAATATTTAATCACTCATCTCAGTCAGTTTTTCCAGATAAGTGTAAAATTTTCGAGTATCAATCTATCTTCACAAACGAACATTTCAGGATAGCTATTATTTTTATAACTTTTCTCTTGCGGTTCTACATTATACTGTCTAGAGCAGATATATTAATATCAATATAATACAATTGATATCAAGTACTTTAGATTGGTTGCGTGCCGAAAGCGCTTAAGAAATCGATATTAAAAGGTTAATAATATCAATGAAAAACCTCTGGAAAGAATTTTCATTTAATTTGAAAGTCATAAGTATTACTTAGTTCCAAATGATACTGATTGGTCATTATGTATCATACTATTTATTTAAATTATTATTTGCTTCAATTTTAGTTTTTTTTTTGAATATTTTGTAAAATATAATTTTTCAATTACAATTTACAAAATATTCAAAAAATTTAAGAAAATATTTAATAAATAATGTGATTTGGCTACACCTCAAAATTCCTTATTTACTGATATTCACATACATAGTATCGTTTATTTCACATGCATAGTTTTTGTTTGCTTAACAAATTCATATTGATAATCCGACTCCAAATAATATGTCACTGGTTAGTAAGCCATAAGGCATTACAGTCGAAAGCCGCATGTTGTCAATCCGAAATTGCAAAGATTAAAGGCTCCCGGTGCAATTATATGGTTTTATTTCAGCACATTAGTGACCTAATCTTATGTAGTCAGTAAACAAATTGTCAGTTTTTCTATGGTAAATTACAATATCAAATGATCAGTTATCCATAACAAAACACAGTTTTATTCAAAGAAATTCTTCACGAGACCTAATATAAATATTTATGACATCTTACCGTTAACATTTTTTATATTAGTTCTTGACATTTTTTTTTGCACTGGGTTACTGAACAAATATTATGTTGTCATTGATTATTGTAAAAGTTCAAATTTTCTACAGTTTGGGCAAACCTTGCTTCGTATTTAATTATAATTAATATCTGTATTCGTATATTCAATCGTTTACTAAAATAGTTATGTTTCGGACCTTCCGAATTGAATGCCCATGGGAATAGGCAAACAAACGAAGTAACTACAAAGTTTGCTGCTTTAACATGTTGCAACAAATTGGAATAGTGTATTGGAAACGTTTAGCAAGATACGTTTTCAACAGGTATACCAACAGTAACTTACAAATGAAATTAAGGAAAAATTCCACTCCAAATAAATCAATTGAACAGTATCAATTTAATTGATCCTTTACAGACTTCCTTTCCTTGAAAATTCTTTACGTGTAGTACTTAATCATTAACATTCCGGTAATTTTTAACTGAAGGACATGTAAAGGATAATATAATGAAAGTTACTTAAGTTTTTTACAGGATGAAAACATTATACGCTTGTAACGAAAAATGTGACGCATACCTTTTAGAATATATTTACAATCTTTTTTACATCATTAATAAGCTTAGTTATAAAATTTAATCTCAAAATAAAAATGAATTTCAACAAAGTTACCACCGAATCTACGAAGAATTAATAACACGGAGTTATATATATCTCAAAGACATGAATCGCAATACTTTTTCGTAATTAGTATCCAATTTCTGATTAAATTTGGTAACATTGTTTAAATATTGATTTAATCGTGGCTTAAAAGTTAATATACATCATATTGCGTTGCAAAGTATTGATAATGTTTTAAATGAGAGTACGGCCTACATGTGAATTGATTTTTTTTCATTACTATCTGTTATATTTGTGCAGCCACTGGTTTTGGTCGCCTTCCACAACGCTATCGACAGAAAAAAGGTGTCTACCTCTGACATTCATCGAGCTGCACGGTACTTATTTTATATCATAGAGAAAACAGAAAATAAAACTATATATGACTAGTTGTCCCGTGTATAATCCGTATACTGAAAGCCCGTCGTTTGATTTTAGTTTTTGAGGAAGCTTTGGTCATTTGCAATATAATATACTATATGTAGCAATTCAAGCATTTCACAACTCTACTAAAGCCTACGCTAGATAGTTAGAGGTAGAAATTTTTTTTTTAAATTAATCATTATTATACGATAATTGTGTATAAGTTTTTTTATAACTATACTTGTCATCTTTCATAATTTGCTCAACACCTAGTTCAAGGATGATTCCAGTAAACGGGGAACACAAATTGGGCCAATCCGATTAACTAAAACTTTTCAATGTTGATTAATGAGTATTGTTCGACTGGCAACTTGACGAATTGGGTGGCTTTGCAGCAACGTAAGCTGTAAAGGGTAGAGGGGCTACACCCTAACTTGATCGCTAGCGGAAGTGACGCTGTGAAATATAACACTAATCGGGACTATTTTAGGCAGCGCTTAGCAGATAATAAACAACGCAATACGGGCTACTGTTAAAGTGAGCAGTCAATATAATTAAATCCTTTTGTTATTTCCCTAATGAAAAAATGCTTTCTTCTTCTTGTGTCAACTTTATCTTCAAAGAACCTGAATACAATCCTAAATTTGAATGTAAATTTTATTTTGCATCATTGAATTTAATACAGCGATGGAAAGTAATTAACATGGACGGTAGGTATTTGTTTTTAATTAAATGAAAATGAAAGACGTTCAATTACTGAGTCATTTTATTTTTGTAATATGTTTAAAAAAGCTGTAAAATGGCTTATATGACATTACGAGTTACTTTGGGAAAGTTATTTCTATGAAATACGATATATTACGATTTCTTTCATATTTAAATACAATAGTATTTAAAAACATCTCAAAATTTGATTGATAGAAAAAATGATTCAATCAGTGGCAGAAGTAGTAAGGAACAAGTAGTTTTTTTTAGATTAAATTATTGAGTATTCATTATGAATAATAAAAACAAGAAATCCTGGTTTATAAACTTATGAACAACTTTTGACATTTTACCAAGGAATTATAATCAATGGTGACGCAAAAAGGCATGGGTTACCGAGTTGTAGGTCAAAACCTTTTCTGATGGGTCGTAACTACTCGATAGAAAAGAAATATTAGCGATTCAAACAAATCTGTTCACACAACTTACCAATAATAATTGAGCTTTAACAATTAAATGCCAAGTATATAAATAAATTGTTGAACTTTTACATAATCAATACCGTTTTTTTTCCGTAAGGGGAACGTTTTAAACTGAATAAAATTTAAGTTTCAATTGACACACTGACGGAAAACTGTACTGACCAAAAGTATTAATGTCGATAATGAGTAATGAAAATTGCATTTTATTTTTATTCAAAAATAATTTATTTCCTAATGGTTCTTGGTTATTAATATCAATCATGCTGATATTCATTCAATATTAATTAATTAACGTTATACATGCAAATAATTAAGTAACATACATCATCCCGTTGAATAAATTGATGACATGTTCTTAATAAATATAAAACAAATACAAACACTATAAAATGTCGAATTAAACCAAAAAGTAATTAAAAAGAGTCGAAACCACCAATGAAAAGAATTTCAGTTTTCTATATCAAATGAATCTTAGTAAATTTAATGGAATTCCCAGTTATTTCAGTCTGATTAAAAAGCGAAAATTGGTAAAAGGTATTTTTACACTTGGCCAAGGAACGGGCAAAAATTTCAACTATTTAAAGATTTTTAGAACTCGGCGAAACTTTTTTGATTAAATTCAAGTTTTCAATTTTCCTGGAAAGCTAGCACTGCAATATAAAGGAAAATACCGATTAGTATCTCAATGCGGCTTTTACGAGTTCTGTTAAGTAAGAAAAAATACGGAATCAATTTTGATTTCTTTTGTGCTTTAAAACAAATATTTTTTAAATGCAAAAAAAAAAAATAAACGTTACTAATTGTTATCTTTTTCAATAATTATATCAAAATATGTTTTTATAGTCATCTCTACTCGTTATAAAGATTATCTCAACAGAGGCTGCTCTTAAGAGAACCACTTAATTAAATTAATCGCCTAATATATAAATATTACAAAATAATGGCGGTGTTAGGAAATTAATAATGCTTAGCTCATAGCTTTCTCTCTACTCCAAAACGGTTTCATTGGATAAACGTGTAATTTGAAAGGTTTTAAAAAATTTTCATTTCAGTTACTACTGTTTGTAAACCAATCGTTGCACCGTATTGCACGTTTTGTTTAAAAAACCGTTAAAAACACCATTTTTAAAATACTGTATTGTTGATAATATTCTTTTTTATATAACACGGCTACATTTAAAATATTAATTTAATATTAGTTTTTTTATTCTTTTTCTTATTGGTGGTTTGAATATTTTTCTTATGTTATTAAAGAATTCCTTGAAATAACTTTATATCTCAACCCTTGTTACAATTTAGTTGAAATATTGTAAATGTACTACAGATTCTTAATGAAAACTAAGATTGATGATATTTTATAAATGTCCCAAAATTGTTCTTTCGAACCTTCCATATACATTTTAGATTATTTTTCTAACTAAATAAACTGTTAAGATACTCAAATTTGGATTATTGAGATTTTGTACACTTCCATGTATAATTTAAGACATCAAGTGTACAAAATCTCAATAATCTAAACTTCCATGTATTTTGTCACTAACGACCCGGGTTTCGCCTTTCGGCATCTTCAGGCATTCGAGCACACGAATGGACTCGAAACCCGGGTCGTTAGTGACAAAATACATGGAAGTGTACAAAATCTCAATAATCCAAATTTGATATTGAAATTCCATCAAGCACCCTCAGTCGATGTCTTAAATTATGTTAAGATACTGTTGAACTTTTCGTATCTTGGCAGTTGTAGTCCAAACGGCACAAAAGTTGATAACTTAACAACCCGAGGTATCTTATACACTATCTTTCTGTTCTACCTCAATTTAAAATTGAGATTGAATATTTGAGTCCCAATCGATCGCTCAAATACTTAATAGATGAAATCTAATTAAACAATAAAGATAGAATAGAATTATTGTCACAATGTGGAATATACCGCCTCTCTTGTCAAGCTTCCTATGTAGGACAGACAGGTAGAAGCTTTAATATTAGAATTAAAGAACATATAATATGTCTCAAAAGTAATACTTTTTCAGAGTTTGCGAATCATTAATTTGAAAATGATCATACTTTTAATAAAAATAATAACGTAGAAATACTCAATCGTGTAAATACAAAAGGTATTAAAATGAATAGCATAAAGATTTTGGAAATCAATAAAACCATTAACAGTAATGGAGGATTAGTAAATAACATTTTGAACAGAACAGGTGGCTCACCATTATTAAATTTATTTCCCTTGGGTTTTTCACATCCAGGTGCCAGTAATTGATTTTTAAATAGTGTAAAAGTGTTTATATCTTACCCCCCTCCACACGTCCAGTAGAATATAATAAAACCCACCCCCACCCTTTTAAGAATTAGAATCATCGTGTACCTTAGAAATAGATAACCTTACGATACCGCTAGTCTGAAGATGCTTCTTAAAGAGGCGAAACGCATCACGTTAGTGATAAACCAAGTTGAATAACTAAGTTATCAATTTATAATTTAATTTTATATCGCTCTAACACTATTCAACTATTTCAATAATAACCAGCTTTAATAATAAGTAAATGGAGTGTTGTATACACATCGTCGCTTCAAATGAAAAATTTTGTATTTGCAAAATAGTTAAGGGAGTATAAAAACAGTTAAGAAAATAAAATTATCGAATTAAAAAGAAAACAAAAATTCTTAATCAATTTTAAATATATACACTTAACCATAATTTTTGTAAGTTATTTTTCATATATTGAATGACAATTTTTGCAGTTTTAATAATGATATGAAAATTCGAATTCGCATACATGCAGATATACAATTTTGCAATGGAAACCACAACACGTGTTTCAGTAATTTCATGTAGGTACGACAACTGTATAAATAATGCTGACAAAAATATTGATCATATATAACTTAATACGTGATGTCAAACACACCAATATTGACAATGCAATGGCCTGCCCCATTTATCTTGACACAAACATAGTTCATTTTGTGTAGCAGTATTCGATCGTTGTCTTGTATTGTATTTTCTGTGTGTTTGGTTGGTACATCGTAGCGTTTATCATTTGGCGTAGACATCAGGACATCAACAGGACGTGACGTCATGGCCAAGAGTAGAAACCTCATCAATATTCTTCTCACTACTGTCCGCACAATATGGATAATTCAAACATAATACAATTTTAGACAAGTGAGTGATGTTTAGTCCGTAAATCTGTCACGGATTATAACAATAGAATTACCCTGTATTTTTATATGAAACTAATAATGAATTAAAGAAGGACTTTTGAATTGTGAAAAAATACATCTTTATATCATGAAGTGTTTCATTACTTCCACATACAATGGGTTGACGTAATTATTATCCAATGGAAATTGCAAAATCTGTTTGCCATTAAATTTATTCATAATAAAAAAGGATATCGAACTCAGGAGAGTCCTAATAATAAAAAAAAACATAGTTGATTTAATATCATCTGTTTTCTGTCCATTCTGTTTCTCTGTGTTAGCGCATCGTGCGCATTGAGCTTATTTTAACAAGTTTAGTGTCAATGATACCGGTTATTTATAATAATATTACCAACATAGTGACGGTTTCTACATAGTCGTTAATGTTTTTAATTTTCGTCGGGTTCGTGGTGCAGTGGTCAACGTCGTTGGTTACGGTTACGGATGTCTCGGGAAGTCTTGGTACGGACAGTTAAAAAAATTGAATCGATTTATGAATTTCTGTTATTAGACATGGATTTATTGTGATGCCTAAAATTACCTCTCACACATCCAATTCTAAAAACGGGGCGTATCGAGAGCAATTAGCTAGCCACTAACCCTGTCCAAACAATATTCATCATCAGTACTCTCTTTAAAAAAGAAAAGTTGTGCAACTAAGTAACAAGCTGTTCTCGTAGAAAACTTTTGTTGAGATACTTCTATTAGGAGGCCATTTTTTCCACATTGGAAGCGGACATGGTAAAAAAATTTCAAATATCACGCTCGTTTTGAGTAAATTTCACGCGTTTAAAAAGCTCTCGTCCGCTAAAAACTGAAATTACTGTTGACTGTTTTATTTTATAACAAAATACTCAACTATGCATTTAAATTTTGAAACATACATTTGCAGACGATTGTGTTTATTTTCGTCAGTTAAATTATTTTTGATTATTCATCTTAAAATAAATTCACAAAAAAATGTTTAATGACCAGTATTTTAAATCATAAAATGGTTTTCCGTTAGTAAAAAAACTTCAAACAACACAATTATAATTAAAAATATACATATAATAATTTTGGAACATATACATATAATAATACTTGTAAACATTGGTATAGTTTATTATCCTGCTAACAATATTTTATTGCCAATGTATGTTTCGTGCCATTTTGAAATTACATAATAAAAAAAATTATTAAAAATATGAAAATTAACTCGTTTCCGGAATTCGCACAAGTTCCTGTTGGTCTGACTTGGTAATTGTGTTAGTGTTTTGAATATAACAATAGTAATTAATTATCAAAACTACGCTTTCTATACATAAATTTTTCAAACTTGAACTTCGTATTATAATATCAACATGAAACTTTAATCTCACAATACCCTTTACGTTTAAAACTATTTTGGTTGAATAATTTATCGAATGTCAATATTGCATTCTTATTTAAAAATATGCAATGCTCGTTTTAAATAAAACTGTATGAAAAAGAGTGTTTAAATAAAGCCTGTGCGTATTTATTAAAATTATAATATTTTATTAAAAAAATATCATAAAACTATCAATCAACTTGATTTAGCTTACTATAAAGTCATAATTCCCTTTGATAAATTTCTTAATTTTAAATTTCGTACACTAATAAAAAAAAATACAGCTTTACACGTCCGTAAAATATTCCTCTTCTAACTGGCTTAATAATATTTACCATTTTTTAAATTTAGCAACAATTATACAACATACCTTTAATGTATAATATTTATTCGTTTTAGAAGTATATAATGCTCTTTAAAGAGTGGTTCGGACTTCATTTATAAATTATGCAACGGTTTAATTCATAACTATCTGCCTCGTGTGGACTAGCTGCAATTTCGTCCAATTTCATGTGCTAATTGGTCTCTAGAGGAAAATTATTAATGCGCTGAACGTATCCAATTTGTTTTTTTCACCACAACCAAAATTATTCGAATAAAAAAATTAAAAATTTGAACACGTATCCGCTTATTATACATTTTCTTTTTAATAACTTCGTAATATTTTTGTATTTCATCATTATAAAATCTTCAAGAAACAGCTCTTACCAATTATCATTATTTAGAATGGAGAGTTTCCCATTTTGTGCTACAAGCATTTGACAATTATCATTAACTCCATCACCAGTAAATTCTTGACCAGCTTGACATGCCTTGCTTCCTACTCCTCTAGGTATTTCCAAATATTATTTTCTTTCTTAGTTAATATTTGGACATACAGTAGGTATATATAATTTTACCGAAACATTTCTCTACTATTGATTCGTAGAACATTTGTTTATTTGTCAATGTGTATAACCTGTTCTAGCGTTTTGAAATATATTCTACGTTTATACCCATCAGTCATAACCAAATCCATATCTTCTTATTTCTTTCAATTATAACTGCTAACAATTAAAATATGGACTCCAAAGAAATAATTTCAACAGAAATTGTAGAATAAAAATATTTTGTTAGGAAAATAGTAGTAATTAACTGGTTGTTTTTTATGTTCCATTTTTAGGGATCTGATATAAGGATCGACATCTCTGGATTTTGGAACCTTATACCACGCCAGCGATGTGGACGACAACCAAATTGTGTTTACCACTTGGCTACAGACAATGTACATTTAATTTATTTATATGATTTAATCCAGCCAGGGTTAAAACTGAATGTCATGATCATGCAAATATAGTAGTAGCTGTCAGAGTACAATTAATTTCACCGTATAAGGCTCAACTTAAAAAAACACCATTGAGAGTTAATCTGTAATGTCTTAAATTTGAATATAAACCCTTCCTTTATAATTCTGCGCACTAGTTTATGATGTTAATTTATTATTATAACTTGCTAATTCGTTTAATTTCAAAAACAAGACCATTCAAAATTCTGAGCAATACTTCGCGTCTTATTTTCATCTAGTATCTGAAATAGCGCAGGGGTGGGTGACACGCTTTGAGGCTCTCGTCGAAATATGTATTTGAAGAGAACGAATCAGGGTATTTGCAATTCAAATGGAGTCTCGGACAGGCGCCACAGAGCCTGTGTCAAACGACACCATAGCTAAACACAGTCTGTTAGTTTATTTGAAGCAGAAACTCTCAAAAACCTTAAACAATGAACACTATAATGCATATTTTTTAAGCACACCATTACCAACTCAATAAAAAAGTATGTTCTTTTTCAGACTAGCTGAATTGGACACAATAGATGAAATTTTTGAAAAGCAATTATTAATGAATTTTTTGTAAAGAATTATAGAAAGGAACATCTTGTGGAAAAAAGAGAATATTTACTGATTAATAAAAATTAGAGATCATTTATTATACGCGGTGAGCTTTCCTGTATTTGTATAATATTTGACTATAGTCTGACATTTTTTTACGAAACCATATTCAAAAACAAATGATTGTTCGACAACATATTTTTATCACTTCGATTTATCTTTATATATTTATTTGAAAGTAAACCTTGCTAATAATATACTAAATAAATTTTCGTTTCAAAAACAACTGTTCGTAGTACACTTAATAAATCTACGAGAAATAATACCTACTTAATTCTTGAACTGGCTGGCCACATATTTAATTTCATATTATGTTATTACGAAAGCAAAAAAATTTGTTACACCTATGCAATCATTCGTAAAATTATATGTATATTTTTTATTACTAGCTATGACTTCTGAATGAAACCACATCATTGATGAAAATTTGAATTTTATTATTTTCTCGCCAATAAGCACTCAAGTAAAATCAAATTTTTATCCTTGAAGTGCATTATTTATATTTAGCAAGCCAAGAAAACAGTTAACAATTTTTTTTATTCAGATTATTTACAGATAAATTTGTTTGTTTTGACAGAAACTCTTTCTTTACATAATATAATATCAATTATGTAATCGTAAATTTTAACTTACATGTATTATAAATCAAGTAAACAGTTTCATATTTTCATATCATTACTTCTCGATATAAAATGTTTTACCGGCAATAATTTTGAATAAAATTATACAAATAAAAATACTGACATGATACTTTTGTAAGCCCAGAGCACCGTTTGAGTATACTGATGTACACGATGCATATTATTGGTACTCATTTTGAGCTGGTATTATATATGAGTCAGGCTTTACGAGAAGCTTTAAGGGTCAGTTTCCCCATTTCAGTCTTAACTCTCACCCTCATTGATATGTCCAAAAAATATATCTCAAAACATGTACATTCAAATATTATTTTTTCATGAAAAATTCATGGTATCCAAATAATAGTTTAAGATATACAAAGCTGATACTATTTCAAAAATAACAAATGTCAGTCTATAATTAAATGTTTTATAATATTTAAATTTAATTTAAAAAATAGCATTTTAACTATTTCTGCTTGAGCTAGAAAGAAGGAATGTAGGTATATTAAATATAAAATTATTCATGCAACTAATGTTGATTATTTAAACTAAGCTGTATGATATATTTAAATGACTGACAATCAATTAAATTTAATTTTTGACAATATAATAAACTTTTTTCTCAAATAAATGCATTTACTATTTTTGCGTTCATTTTACAAAATGCTTAGATTTACTGTAGAATCATAAAGATTCAATCATATCAAACAACGCCACATTGACGTGTCTGTGAATTGAGTAGATATGATTAAAAAGTATGTTTACAAAAACAATCACATACTTTTAAATGTATTATTACTTTCACTACAAATTAAAATTAGAAATATTATCAAATTTAACAGAAGTATTTCAGTTTTGAGTTCCAACAAACTTTTTAAGTAATTAGACCTCCAGTAGGTTAAAATGGTATATTTTAAATCATCCCTAAAAACGGTTTTTATGCATTATGTAAATATTATTTTAGTATTCGGAAGCATCCTTTTTTAAAAGAGGCACTCAACTTTTATTATCAAAAGAAGAGTAAATTGAGGATAGCATTAATATTTCACATGCCATGTAAACTTAAGGCTTTCTCTGCATAGTACAGTCGTGTCAGTGAGATGTAGCAAATAACACAAAAACCCGTTTATATTTCAGCTGTACGATTATTATCAACAATTTCCCAAATGAATATTCACTAATTCGAATAGTTACGCATTGCCATAGGTCACAGACGGGTGTCACTCTTACTATTGATAAATATAATATTTCTGTTCAAGGCATCCACCAATCGCTATGGGTTTCATTAAAATCACATTTTTTCAAAACTTTAAGCCATTGGTAATCACTTAAAATAATATATTAAACGTAATACAGTCAACTATATCGGTGAGAGTAGGACATTATATTTATAAAAACTACTTCTTTCTACAAAATTACAAAATTGAAAAAGTTGCATAATCATAAACAACTAACCAATAACAATAGTAATCAAAATAATAAAAGGGCTAAAGGCTATTGGATCCAATTAATTTACTGTTTTTAAAATAAATAAATAATATAAATAAACCGTTTCAAAATTTGTATAGTATAGTTAATCTATCGACATTATGCAATAACTGAAAGTAACCCATGTCATGTCGTGGATAACAAAATAGGGATATTGGAAAAAAGCTTCATTTGAATTCCAATTTGTTCGTGAGATCAACTTTTCCGAAAACTTGTCGTTTTGGAAAGTTTCTCGTCTCACTTTCCCAAGATAAGGTAGCTGGCTGTGTCCAACTTTGTTACGGTTATCAGATGAACAGCGGAAAAAATAGACCGCCCGGAAAATGGGGTACATTAAAATTAGTTTCGCCGGCGCAAAAAGTAGCGGACGGCTACTCGGCGAAAGTTTTTCCCGTGAAATAGGGAAAGTTTTTTCCCCGACAGGGTATTATAGAAATATTTTATTACATGGGACGGAATCCTATGAATATGTAGCATCATTTTTTGCCGAGTCACGTTAAAAATGAAATCACGTCACTTAGGTGTGCTTTCCTATTTGGATTCTCATCAATGGGTCCTACCCTATATCGTAATCAATTTCACTAGATAACGAATACCCAGGCGAATTTTAAACACATTATTAATTAATAATATTTTCCAACGATCAAATTTAGACACGCACTCGGTACAAAAAAAAGTATATTAGATTTACGTGACAGTTTAGTATTACAGATGAGTCAAATATTTTAAATCACGCAAGAAAAACGTCGATGAGAATTTTAATTGAAAAAATTTAAATTTTGATACTGACCTAACCGGGACTCGCATGGGTCTAGTACCCATCTGATCGTTAGAATAAAGATCTTACCACTAGACCACAGAGGCTGATACAGATACATAAACAAATGTCAAATATCTCAAAAAGTTATTGATAATCTAGCACACCAAGTATTGATAACTCTTTCCGTATTCAAATAAATACAATGAAGCACATAGTTTTGAAAATAATTATAATTGTAATAATAAATTTACTGTTTAAAAAATTTTGAAAGTCTCGAAAAGTTTATCTAATCGTCAACATTAAAAGCCTTATATCGATTGGAAACATATAGCCGTTCGTAAAATGTCTGCCTTGCACCTGTAGCAATACTAATTAGGCATCTTTAAGCTACAAGCTATATCGTTATTAGTAAGGTTGCTTGAAACTAGAGCTTGGTTGTACTAATCTTTCTTTGAAATATTCTAGTTTCAGTGTATGCTAATATTGCCTTAGAAATTGTTACCATAATACAACTCTATCACTTATGCTTTTTGTAATACTAGAGATAAGTGACCTATATCAAAAAATAATTTAAAATCGTCTATTTTGATTATTTGAAAATTATCTTTGGAATATTCATATTTTTTAAGTTGTGAACTAAGTAGAATGATTTTGATTCTTATCTCACTAACAATTGGTTAAATAAAAATCGTTAAAAATATCACAGGCATATATTTTTTTGAACCTAATTTTAATAATATAACTATAAATCTTCTGTGTATTCCATTGATTTTTATCTATAATTATATGTTTGTGCTTAAATATTTTTTGACAAACCGTTTGAACAATCATCAGTTGTGAAGTCATTTAACAGCCAAATAGGCATAAGAAGCACTTTTAGGAATTTAGTTATTTCTTTGACCTTAATATACATATACCTATTTTATATTCACGTATTGACATTATAACAATGTGAATATGTGTTCAATTTATTTTAAAACTTAAAATAAATGATAACACTGGATTACAATAAAAGAATTACAAATGTCTTCAAATTATCATGAGGAAAAATACGCTACTGTTTCATACGCAAAAGATGTCTTGCCAAGGAATTCATACTAAACGACAAGCCGTTTAACATTTCATTGAAATCAAGTACGTGAAATATTTCACTTTCTCACAAGCTACTGAGAATTAAGAAGCAAATTTTTATAAAGACAAAGCACGTGAGCTATGGAAAATACTCTCGCGCTTACGGTGACGATGGTTAAAGTATTGCATTATATCCAATTAAAAAAAAACATTCAATCTCGTTAAGCACCTTTGATAAAAAAATATTGTGTGGCTAACAAAACTGCAATTTCAATGACCACCAGATGGCCTCTTCAAGATTGTTTTTCTCCCCAGTCTTCGTTATCCTAAATAACGCTAACGTTCTGCCACATCGACGATTCTATTCTTCGCCTTGTAATAAGTGGTCTTTTGCAACGCCGTTATGCAACACGTAAGATCCAGGCTTTCTCTGCATATTTTATTACATCATATACATCGAAAAATCCATCATAACTTTTAATCTCTGCAGTATGCTAAAATTATGCAGTAAAATATATGTATTTTTACCTGCTTGTTATTCAGTTGTTCAAACTTTCTTTGTCAAAAAAGTAGGGATAGAAGGATAAGCCTAGGACATGACTAGTGCTTAGCTAATAGTTTTCGCTATGACCTGTTTTTTTAAGATCGGATGGGTGGGAGGGAAATTTTAGACATCACAGCCAGTCCAATGGTGCAGTGGTCAACGTTGTTAGCTTCGGTTACAGATCTCAC
The DNA here is from genome assembly GCA_022494535.1 of Himalopsyche phryganea. NCBI lineage: Eukaryota > Metazoa > Arthropoda > Insecta > Trichoptera > Rhyacophilidae > Himalopsyche > Himalopsyche phryganea. The sequence continues at coordinate 995,173 of JAGVSL010000035.1, read as the reverse complement.
TAGTTTAAATCCCAGTACAGAGAGTTTTATAAATTAATTGTTCATTAGATTAATGGATTTTCTTTTCAAAGGAATGGATTTTTGTGATGCCTAAAAATATTAACGTGTATCTAATAATTAAATTTATTATCTATTTTACCACATCAGAGCTCAGCTTTGGTGATTTCGTTTGTTGGGCCACGTGTATCATCAACCATTACCACTTGATATTGCAAACGTTTAGACTATCCGATTACATAATACTACCAGAGCAGAACAATGATGTAAGGTAGATTTGAATAGCAAATATCAAAAGAAAGAGTGGTTTAATTAAGTTTGCACATTTAAGAATAATAAATTCATCAACAGAAGTTAAATCTGTACGTCTCCATAAGTGAAAATAAATCGAAATTATCATTTATTTTTTTGTCGGTGAAGCTAGATATTTTTATTTTATAACTTTAGCTATTCCTGATGTAATATGTATAAATTGTACACTTACCTACCTACAAGTAAAGCGAAATCATTATTTTATAATATACAAATGTAAACTGAAAATTGAGCGTCATGAAAAAGTTTCAGTTATCTTTAAATGAAAGCAATAGTAAATAGTGAAGTTACATTATTTTTGTCAATATTGTTGGTATTTTCAAATGATAATAAAATCTTTATAATTGATTCGGTAGTTAAGTTGAAATTCAATAAATATAATAATTAAGTTTTACACAAAGTTATTATGTTATCCAAAATATGTTGTTAGACATACAAATTCATTGCATAGCATAAATTTTCAAAAATATTTTGAAACTTCCAATACATTTTTTCTCTCGTTAATTGTAAGTATTTAAGCATTTAAACTTTGTTTATCTGTAATATTGCAAGAATGAGCGCTTGTTCTTAGTGACAGCCATTTTGAATTGGTTACAATGAAAACAATTGGGATCAACAAGAGGTGAATGTCACATTGTCACCGGGAAATATGTTAGCGGAGAGAACTATCCAATTGAAACTTATATAAACTTCCAGACGAAATAAATAATTGAAAATGAAAACATCATATCTAAAATATGTCAAAAATTCAAATGAATATTCGAATTCAGCATTCAAGAATAATTTATGACAGTGTGAGTCAGTGGAGTGACAAGGATTAATAGGGGCTGACTATCAAAGTGCTGATAACGTTAACAATTTACGTTTATTATATTTAGTTCTAGAGTAATTGAAAAATTGTATTACTATCACATAATCATTCATCTGAAGTTCATAATTATTCGATTTAACTTTTATAATTTACAATATATTTAACTTAAAAACTTTTGTTTAAGTACTTTGAGGAAATAAGAACTTATTATAATAAAACAGATGCATTCAACGTGGTTAAATAAGGTTTGAAATAAATGAGTTTTTAATGTACGTATGTGCTATATCGATAAACCTATAGATTTTTTCAGATAAAAATCTAAAATGTCATCCTGTTTCGTCCCCTGTTCAAAATTCAAAAATTTTCCAAGCTCAAAAATGTCGTATTTTACACGGTCGACGCGCTCCGAGAAAACGACAGTTTTCATTACCCCGGAAGACACAAAATAACCTATATTATACTTAAAACTACCATACTGCCCATAATTTTTCGTGATTTACTCAAAAATATTCGAGAGCTTGTTTAGTGACTCACATGTTTGTAATTTGTACGTCACTTAATATATTATTTTAATTACATAAGCGAAAGACAAATCCGTTAAATCGTTGATCTGGCAATTTCGTTATGCCGTTATAGCTATCACCAATATCCGATAATTATTGCCAAACTGTAAAATTTTGTATTTTTATATACCAAGTCCTCTCTTTTTGTAAAAGATGTCAAAACAGCGTATTAACAGAAGTGTTTCTCAGAGTAATTGTTGTTATTTCAATCATTTTATCTCCCTTTTTATAGAAAGCAAGAATGTAAGAATGATTTTTACCATTTCAATGCATGTCCCACAAATGATCCCAATAAGAACAATAAATCAATAAACAATTTTCTCAAACGATTCACTTTCTGTCTAGATATAAATATAAATATCACATGGAAACTTAAAACAAACCCTTTATTTGTATGCTCTACGTTTCTGTAATGATAAACCTTGTACTTAAGTGCGTTGGTGTGCATAGCGCCCAAAGTCAAGAAAGCAATTTCGCTGTGTTTATTAGAAACTCCAAAAGTGGCGTGACCCTTACTGCTCTCAAGGCTTTTACGCTACAGTACCAGACTAAGAGTATTCTTAACTCAACTTTAGTTTGGTAAGTCTCGAAAGCTTTAACTACGGTTTTTTACTAAAATAGTAGATATACAAAAAAAAAACCGGCCAATGCACCAACTTTCCTTAAACCATATATTTAACCGTGTCCGCTCCCATAGTAGAACATTTAGCTTTCTAACGCAGCTTATTTCAACATAAGTTTTCTACGACAACTGTTAGTTACTCAGTCTCATTACTTCTCATCTTTTATTTGAAAGTAAGGATAGTGCTAGTTCAGACTAGTGGTTAGCTATTAGGTCCCGCTACGCCTTGTTTTTAGGATTGAATGAGTGGGCGAGAATTTTTGATATCACAGACACATCCACATGCCTTCTTACAGAACACATCTACGCCTTCAAACATAAACAAATCCATAAATTGATTTTGAAATCAATTTATGAAACTTTACTTACTAGGACTGACACCCCTGAGCACCGTAAGCAAATCCACCACTCGGATAATGGCCTATATTAAGCCATCATAATAAACTAACTTAATTAAACCTAATTTATATCAACACTATCAACAATAACGAGAGAATTGTATTCATCATTTTTTCTATAACTTGAACTGAAATTATCCCAATACACTTGATACAAACTAAATATATTAAAAGATGAATGTTCATAATAATAATGGTCTATCTCTTACAATTCTTGAAAAATAATCCACTTATGCATGGTTCTGATGATGTCAAGGTTCCACAGTTAAAAATAATTAATAATAATGGACAATTGGTTAGGAACCAAATAAATTTATATCTTTTTACTTATTTTTAAGTAATACAAACAAATGGTGTTTTATTTTTTTAAGTATAATGCTTTTCCACCAAGAATTGACAGTTAACACCTTAAAAGTAATATTTGCATATTGAAAACTGAAACTCGAGTCTAGTACAACTGCCATTTTATGTTCCAGCTTGAGCATCTATTGACTTTTGTTTCTTTGAATATCTGTTGTATTTTATATTCTGATTACTAAACACAACGATTGATACTTGTTTTTTTTTCAATATAGTATTTAATTAAATAAATGTTTGCAAAAGCTTCATTGAATACAATTAGTGAAACTCATACACAGTTAAATAAATTTAACAATAATATAGAAAACAAAATGATCTATCTACGGATTTATAGCATTTCTATAAGAAATGTTATATATTTTATTCAAAAAATAAAAATAAAACACTGTTAATTATAATAGTTATTACAAACTTTTCACAAAAAACGATCAAAGTCTCAAATTTATTAAAAAGAATAAAATAATGAAGTTGCAACATTTTTATTTAAAGAATTACCGGCTTCACTAAGAAAATAAGCACTATTAACAAATACGAAAAAACGCAATTACAGTTAACATTAGTATGACGGATTAATGCGGGCGAGGGGTGCAGATAATTTCCGATACATAATAGACTCCTAACTTTAAGATTATAATTGCTTTATGCCTGTCAATGTTTCCTGTATGTTTGGGAGAATTAAAAAATAATTATATTCAATTTATTAACGCTCACCAAACTCTTGATAGGCACGTGTTTAAACTGTCGGTGTTATGTCCACATGCGTAGAACATTGTTCAATTCGATCGATTTTGGGATTTAAACATTTAAAACATAAACATTATGTTTTTAATAATTTTATATATAACATATTTTTTAGTTATTATAAATTAACCGAAACAGGAGACGGCTCTGTAAGCCAGAGGTTTTCGGATGGTTTTAAGTTGATACTAACACAATTTTAAAAGTTTCCTGTATATATATATAGAGTAATCTGTATTAATAAGTATTATGAGTATAAAAAATATTTTAATTTTATTAAGTCTTATAAATAAGTAGAAGATAAAACAAAGTCTCTTGAAATTGGAAATTTAAAGTAAATTATTCCTTTTTTAATATCAAACCCTGATAAGAATAGAACAGTTTTTATACTGAACACCCACAATCATTATTCATAAGGGTATTTTGTTTTTCATATTCAAACCCTTCAGGTTACAAAATCTTTCATAATACAATACTTTGTTGAAAAACATACTTGGAAAGGATATAAAGACTGACACACCCTACCCTATAAATAAAAATATAAAGGAAACTGAGAGTTCTTTTCGCAGGCTCTATATCAGTGGTTATCATGTGCGGCCACCAACGGTTTTATAGTAATAAATATTAATATTGAAAAAATGAGTAGGTAATATAAAATAAATACGATATTTGTTTATTCGTATTGCGTACGTATGCTGCTCAAAAACGAATGCTTTAATGAAATAGGATTCTTTTTTTTGATTAAAATTAATTGGGATCAGTACGGTAACACCATGGGGTTAATTTGTGCTGCAGTGCATTGTAATTCGATATGTTGTACGATAACCAACGCTGTTCATCTTGCAATTGTGTAATTATCATTGACCAGAGATTTTCCAAATACATAAGGTGTAACAGTGATTATCTTCTGATTTGTTTCGTTAATATGGAAGCATTTATACATATTACGTTATTCTTTATTTTTCTAATTTTTAAGGGAATTTGATACAATCATTCAGAAGGATGAAAGTGTAAAAATCTAATGACTTATAGATTTTTAGACATATTTGAAAAATAATCCTGCAGGACTTTATAATATTTATATTGAATATAACATTTGTAAATGACAGGATTGTAAAGATATAGTACATATTTTTTAAGTAATTATATTGATACATAAAAATTTTCTGCCTGCGGCGCAAACTTCTACGTATTCATGGTTTATGGTTAAAAAAAAAAATCGACTAGTTAATGAGTCCCTTTTTTTAGTAAATGCATTGGCCCAACATTTTAAATCACGATTGAAAAATTTGGTGCGGCCACGAGATATTTCCAAAAGACCACTAATGTTCATTATGCGGCCACGGAGAAATTTTCCGTGTGCACCACTGCTCTATATAGTTTAAGAACGTAATTATTGGTAAGAAAAAACAGTATTCTTCAGTGCTAAATTTCTACGATAAGGAATTTTAAAGAAAATATTATTATTCTAAACACGATTAAGATTTTTTTGAATGTAATTTTTGTACCATAATATTATCTTGTCAATTTAATGGTATAATTATTTATCTTTCGTTTCGGTCGTTATCGGTTATTTATTAGTCGGCGTCCGTGGCGCAGTTGGTTTCGTCGCTGGCTACGGTTACTGATGTCTCGGGTTCAATTCCCGGTGCAGACGGTTTTCATGGATTGATCTTTCAATCGATTTATGGATTTCTGTTCGTAGTCTGAGTCCTCCCTCCCACCAATCCCATCCTCACGGGGCGTAACGAGACCGATTAGCTAACCACTAGTCCTGTCATAGCCCTATCCTTCTATCCCTACTCTCTTCGAAAAAGAAAAGAGAGGTTGAGCAACTGAGTGACAAGCAGTTCTCGTAGACAAAATTCTGTCAAGATACCTCCATTAGGAGACCATATGCTCCACATTGGGAGCGGACATGGAAAAAAAAAAAATTATTTATAATTTCTTTAGAAAAAAATAATTTCCAATCATTTCATATTATAAATTTTACATTACGGGACATAACTAGATAAATGTTCTATCTGTTTTCGCTTCCGATTCGGGAATATGACTTCTGTAATTTCCATTTAAAACACAACTTCTGACCCACAACCCGGCCATTTTGACCAAAAGTTTATTGAAAACCAAAATTCGGCATGTAAATGAACATTCGGATTGAAATGTGAATACCGGTTGATTTTCAAACGGCAGTGTAGTGAATTTCCTTTATATAATTTATGGAAGACTTCAGTCGTGAAGATTTATAAAACTTACATTTTATATGAACATCGTAAATATATGATTAATACTAATATATTTGCTACATAAAGTACAAAAGTTATAATTCTACAAACTTGCTGTTCAGCATTATAGTTTATTTAACCGTAACTACATTTATTAAAGTGTCCTCAGTGTTTTTGTATTCGTGTGAAATATTTAACATAATAAAAATTGTATTTTTTTGACGAAATTTCAGTATCATTTCATTTATAATCTTTTTTTCAAAAGGGTAAGTTGAGAAGCATCGAGATAATAAGGGATCAACATCAGGTGTCAGCTAATCGCTGAATCTTTGCCCTAATTTTAGAATTGTATAGAGTGAGTAGAAAGGGATCGTATCACATATTTACATGTATGCCTACAGGTGAATATTCATAAGCGCACTCGGCTATGAAGACTGACGTTTTGTATAACAATGATTTTTAAATAGGTAGTGTTTCTGTATATTATAATAATATATTTTATAATACGAAAATAGCAACGAACGTCTTTTTACAGTAGTATAAGAAAACGATTTTTTTAGTTTATATCAGCATTTCATCAATTTAGCTTGTGGTTGAACGTAGGCTTCCTAGCTTTGCACTATTATTTTGAAATGTTAGGCAAAACAAAAAATACGTAACACAAAAAATCTAGTATCGCTCAAACTTTTTTACCACAACATAATATATAGTTGCTGTGGTACCTACCCATTTTTTACTTAAATATGTTCTGCCAAAAACTTTGATAAAATATAAAATAAAGATAAAATACTTGTTATCATAAGTATAAAAATACATTCATATATTATATCTTATATCTTACAAAATATGAAATAGAAAAACTAAAAAATATATGAAAATAACATGCCTACTGCATTTATTATATACAAATTAAAAATAAAGCAAACGTGTTTTGTGATAATTCATTTATTACTCTTTTAATCTAATAAAAAAATTTAATCCCTAAGCACTCCCAATTTGAAGTTATTGGCTGCCGAAAGACCCAACAGGACGCACGGCACGGATTGAAGCACGGATTTAGTATCAATTAGAGAATGGATGTGGAGAAATCAAAACAGACGCACATGCCTTATGGATATAAATTCATACTTCAACTGGAAAATCAATGCATTTCAATTTGCATTTGAAAATGCAAGCACATGACCAAATACCGTATGGGAGACCGACAGATTCAATGTTTCTTTTAAATTGTATAGTATGCATGTTTTTATTTTTTTCCTTTTTCATGATATTACTTTCTTAAAGCTGCATTTTTAATTAAAAGAAAATTTTTTAATGCTAAAATTGTGTCACCGTACTGAAAATAAACTCTTTCAGTTACTCAAACCATATATATTACTCCGGTAAATTTGTCGTGATAAGATCCTGGTTTCCTCAGCATTTCAACTTCTTTACATACACAGCCAGATTGCCAGGGACATTTGAATGCAAACCCATTCGGTATTGAACTGGATGTATTGACCAATTCAGAGCGGGTCATCCCGACGGCGTTCTTTGGTTTTCGTTTTAAAGTGATAAATGTTTTCTATTTGTTTTGCTTCAACATGCCACAAAGGGGTGGGTTTTTTCGAATGCGTCGAAACTTTCAAATATATACACATGTCCGACCGTTTCTTGTTTCTGACATTCTGCTTTCAAAAAACCCTACCTCCTTGCACAGAAAATTAATGACATTGACTATTCACTTATATTACTGAATAATTTTTCAATATAAATTTTGATCAAAAAAATTGCGCTTGAGTTTTTTTACAAATTTAACAATTTTATACTAACTCAAACTATATACTGCTTGCAAACACGCTTGTGTCATAATATATTGTCGGTTTAAACTAAATTATTTACATTTAATTGACTTACTAAATTAACTCTCCTATATAATTAAGAGTAAAACGATTGAACCAAATCAAATTAGTATATTAGAATAGTAGAATAATGAACTTAGTTCGTAACACCAAATGCAGAACGGAAGCACCAATAATTACCCTGTTTAGCTTGATTTGACTCAAATCACATTTTTTATTTTGTTAGCGTTTAATTAAAAAAAAACAAAATCTTTTTTGTAGCGCTTTTGAATTCAACAACTCTTATTGGGAACCTTTTCAAAATTATGAGTTTCAATACGCGTTTGGTACATTAATTTGAATTCTTACGTATATTTTTTACCCTTCCCTTTCGCAATGCTTGACATATAAACTTCTCATGGACCCTTTTGCAACAGAAGTTTTTCTAGGATAGCTGTTGGTCACTCAGTCGTTCAACCTCTTCTTTGGACCGTGTAAGGATATAAAGATCGATAGGGTGGAGCTAGGATAGAACTAGTGGTTAGCTATTTACTCTCGCATTGATCTTAGCGTTAGCCTCTTGTATTTTTAGAAACTGATGGGTGAGAGTGAATTAAGATGTCATAATACGTTGATCCCTTCAAATAAAAATCCTTAAATCGAACCAATTCGTGTCCGTGAACACCGCAGTCGAAACCAATGAAGTTGATTAATCGGCTACTGGCTTGGCACTTACTATTATTTACCTATCTTTATATTTTAATGTCTTTATTCATATTATTTCTTTTTTTTTAAGACAACATATTTAAGCTCACACGCTATAATAATATTCTTTAATCACAATACTGCATACAGATTTTCGAAGCATTAATTATTATTATCGAAGATGCGGAGTTGTGATTGTCAACCGGTTTCGCATATTTTATAAAATCACATTTAGTTACGTAGCATATGTCTAGAAAATATTCCAATAAAGAGAAAAGCTGGCCGAGCTGAATCAATGTTATTGAAAGGCATTGATTTTTCAACTAGAAAAACTTTTCCCTCGGAATAACTACCATACAAAATAAAATATAACCAAGTACTAAACATGTTTATATAAATATCAAGATTTATAAGTTTCAGATTTATGAAACTGGATATTTTGCTCTGTATGAAATGTATTTTATAGTTATAGATAACATCGGGATCTTTTTTCGTCTTAGTAATTGTATTGGAGGAAAGTGTGAATTAGGGATTCCTAATATTCAACTGTCGTATATTTAAACCTTTTAGTATTCTAATATTCGAATAATATGATTTTTGAATTTTATCATGTATATTCATTGTTTTTTCATATTTCTGGTGAGCCATATGATTTGTTAATAAATATTAGTAATCAGCACCTTTTTTGAGTATTATGATATTTCAGTAAACAAAATAATGTGACGTCGAATGATATTTTTTTAACCTGATGATTTAACATACATTGATACTATGGCATCCAATTCGGTATCCTCTCCCGGGATTTTGGGATTTAGCATTTCTAATTCTACTAATATTTTCAAATTGGCTAAGAACGGCTATTACGAAATATGAGAAGTATATTACAATAAATTTACACTATTTTATAGGTATTAAAAAAAAAACAATGTACATGAACAAACCGAGGAACACGTTGTAGTTACTCAGAAAGTTTTAAAATGCCATATGAATTATTTTTTAGCATTTACACTGAATCCCGAAATCTCGGGATTGTTTGAATATCCATCCCGGGATTACGGGAATGAATAATTGACCAGGATTTTGGGATCCCCTAGCCTGGGATTGAAAACTCTTATAAATGCTATGAAATAATAACATTCTTTTACTTTATCAAATATAAAAATAAGCAAATTTCAAAAAGAGCCGAATTTATAATATACAATTTTCGATTAGAATCTCTAGTGAAGATAAATATTATTCTTTGTGTTTTGTTGATCAATGTGGTCAAATATCATTACTGTTCTTGGTATAAACATAGTCGCAATCTAATGACTAGATAATTTATTTGGTAATAAGGGATTGAAATTTATGATTATTTTCAATTTTTTTTACCTACGTCTCAATCTTGAAAACTGTTTTTAAATTACCTTACATATGGATATGCTTCTTCTAAAGTAGATAATGTAACCGAATTCTTGCCAGTTATTATTCCTGTTCAAAAACACCATTAAGCTTGGAGCGAATAATAATACGTTGGAATAAAAAGTTTTTACGTGAAGCTTGTGAAGCTGTGTTTTTGTTTAACTTAATGTATGTTTTTACTGCTATGACTAGCTTATTTTTTAATAAATTTAGTATATTATTTTATGAGCAAAATGCGAGTTGTGATATTATTGACCTCGAGGCATTTTAACCCATACTGCTCGCACGCAAATTGATCGGCCAGTCTTTTTGTCTATTGCGACCCTTAAACTCTTCCCGTTGACTAAGCTTTCATGCAGAAAGGGTTAATGGGGTAATTCCAACCCAGACTAACGTACAGAGCTCCAGCAGGTTGAAAAATAAAATGCAAGAACGAATTAAATGAACGGCACGAAAAAAATGCCACTATTTACGTTCTAAAATAAATATGCCGTGTTATGTAACATTTGTCTAATAAACGTAAATTATTTATTCAAATAATATTTGCGGCTAATTCTTGTTCGAAAAACTTTAAATTAACTATTTTAAAACAAAACATGAAGTATCAATAATTTAAAATTTAATAAGAACCGGTTTCGCCCATAAAAAAACGTATTTTACACATTATGTAGTAAAAACAAATAAAACAAGGATTTTTATAACTCTAGGCAAGCGTTTCTAAAAGCAAGAGTAAAAGTTTATCAATGGTATAAAAAAAAATATAATTCTATGCAGATGAACCGATAATATATTAATTTATTCAATTGAACTTTGAAAATATAAGAAAATTTATGTTACATTATGTACATGTTCGTTTCAGGAAAAAAAGTAAATGCTTCCATTAATATTTTGCCTAAAATCAATATTGTTTTAAAAAGTTTTCAATAATTTGAAGATTATTAATTTCTATGTTGTTTCTCAGTGTAAATGTAATACGCAATCTTTCCTTTTTTATCCGAGCATAATTTAATAAATAGACTTTCAATTGAAAACTTTGAAATACTTTCAAGAAGCACGCCAGCTTGGGTCGGGACATTGAACAAAAAGCATTCCTTTCCAAAGTGAATATACGATACTATTTCTCAGATTATTTGCTAGGGTATCACGAAGGCGAACTGAGAAAGCTCATTATTGGATTTCGGTAAAAAAAATCACCGGCCATTACAGGGGAAAAATATATAGGCGTCCATTATGTAAGAAAATATGGAATCCGGACCATTTTCCAAGCCGTTGGACAATGCCAAATCGAAACAACGGGATGAAGAAATCTCACTGGACACATTTTGAAATACTCTTTTTACGGTCAAATAAATAAACACACTTACGGTACTGTGTCTTGGAAGAAAATTCTATGGCCACGAAAATAGCTCTATTTCTCTCGATTTTCAGTAATCACTCAACCAAAGTATTATTCAGTAGGTGTTAAAATTGTTTTCATATTAAATATTATGCTTTTTAACACCATGCTCATGCTTTTTATGTGGAGTATACTAGAGCACTAATAAAGCACCTCAATAAGAATTGTTTTATGAACACTGGTGGATTAAATACGGTAAACCTCCCTTTTTTGAGATATTAAAATAGTTTCATAAGTTCGGTATGTAGGTTTAGTGATCTTTTTTTATAAAAAAAATTAAATTCAGTTTATATAAAATTATTTGAAATGGTTTTTTCTCAGTGGTAAACATCGCCATCCAATGGAAACACTAATGATTACCGTGGTGATTATTTTTTTTAAAAGAAAAATAATGTTTTAGCATTCACTTTCGTAATGACTTCCTATGTATGAAGTCGACTAGAATATTTTTCACTTATCATCTTTTCATTATCTCACGTTATCGTGTCTTATTTATTCCTTCATGAACAATCTAACATAATGGTAAAAGAGTCAATTATTGAATAAATTCGGCGCATTACTAATTAGTAGCTTTAATACCATATATATCCATACCTCAGTTACAAAGTGCTACAACTCAAATAGCAAAGTGCTGAGATAATTAAGAAACTAGATTTTGGAGAGGCTTCTTCCACTGTACATCTATTTTTTGTAGACTTTAATGAAATTCTAGGATTATTGACAAAACATATTCACATCCATAATGTTATTTACATATTTTTGTATTTTTCTATTAGTAATATCATGAGTTTTCAGAGGTTTTTGCAAGATTTTCGTAGTTTTTACAGTTTAGGGTTATAGTAATAATTACCGCTGCCATTCTAAAATAACCATAGATTTCTACTTGTTGCATTTTGAAACTGGAAGATAACATTGGCATTCTGAGTATTTCCTTAAACTTACTCAAAATAGCTAATTGTTGACTTTTTACACTTTGGGATTGACGTATCGATAAATATGACTTTTAAATGTCACTGCTGTAACACGGACTACTCCTATTAAAAAAGTAGTAAAGTTTGATGATGAGAATGTAAACTACAATGAGAGTGCAGGATACTTTATATAATGTAGGAGTCTCGGTTGTATTTCTTAAATTTACGATAATCAAACCTAAAAACATGCTGCAAAAATGTTGTTCAATAACAAAGACAATAAATCAAGTCATAATAATGGCAAATTATTATAGTTATTTCACTAGTAGAAACGGTGATTACTCTCGATCAGCGATTTACAGGTCAACGCTAAAGAAGAAATAGTGATACTAGAATTATTTCGAACAAAAGACAAATTGCTTTCACCTCTTTTTATAGCTTATACTACTTTTGAGTTTGCTCATAGATACGAAAAAAATGCTATAGAGCACATATTATAAAAAAAAATCTGACATAGATTTCTGAGTAAATTATTTTTTCATTAAATTGCTACATAAGAACTTTATTTCATCAATTTTAAACAATGGACATTTCATATATTTAATATTCACGAGTCCTTTCTCAGATTTCACTCAAATATAGCGTTTTTTTTTCAATTTAAATATAACGGCTAAAATTATAAATTTTTAATACAGTGGAATATTATAACTTATTCAACAATGTACAATTAAAATGTTAACAACCACCTAAAAGTAATTAAATAAAGCATCCTTTATCAAAAATTAGGCCATATCAAAAGTCAATTAAGTTTGTATGAAAAATATAACCTTCATTTACAGAAATGAAAACTGGAAAATTTTTGCAATAAAATTGATCAATCCACTTAAATTAAATCAATAGTAATTAATTTTATAATACCAAATACGAAGCGGATATAATATAATAAAAGCAATTAAAAATAGATACGCTGTTCATTCAATAATTCAGAATTAGTCAAAAAATTGTATCTACAAACGAGAAATATTGCAATAAGTTATGTACACTTCTATTCTCCGCTAAAATTAAATTATGAATTTGGTTTGACTGCAGTTAATTGTGGAAAAAAAGACATATTTGAACACGTAATCCAACATCAGTGCAGTGGTTCAAAGAAGCTTTTATCCGGGCTTTAGTGATCTATAATAATACGTTTCTAAGAAAAGCTGGCAATATGAATTCATCTATATCAAACATTAACAAAAGAACAGTCCAGATAACACTACCATATATATACAACATTGCCACCACATTGTTTCACATACTGTTTCAGAAGTATCGTGAAATTAACTTCTTGTCCGTATCAGGTTTTATTAAAAAGAAAAACGAAACTTAATGCTTGAATAAATATATTATTTACATATAGTAAAAAACTCGTGACATTCAAAATACGGAAAATAAAATTTTATAAAACTTACACTAGGCGATACACGTCTCACATCTAGTAACACAACTATTGGAATAATAAGTTTATAAATTCTAATTTTATATTAGCGTTTAATTACGGTTACGCTACCACTTTGCTTTACACTTTAAGCAGTTACGTCGAATGTTTAAAATTGCTTATTACATGAAATGAGATAAAATTTGCCTAAATCACGTGCAAGCCCATTGGCATGAATTATAGTTATTGATAGATATATTTCTATATAACCAATAACATTTGGTTTAGTTGCAAAAACACCACCGGAGCGCTACTATCTATTTTTCTCAATGCATGAACTAGACAAAAAAATTCATGCCAAATTCACGCACTCGGCAGATAATCTTCCTAACTCATGAATGAAGCAATTGGCTTGCAATTTTGCAATCGTAAGATTAATGCAATTAACAGATTTATTTATGATAATTCATCGAGTCAATTATTGGGAAGATGACTCTCAAGGGAGCTCAACACGTGCCAAGCATAGTTATTACCGACACAAGTATTGATTTGGATAATTTATTTTAATTGATAATAATTAATAACGGCAAAAGAGCCTCAAAAAAAAAATTTGACAATTTTGTTCTAGCTATTTTACGTACCGTGTATATGCCATCGTTTGTTATACAGTATTACGACAATAGCCGCAAACATTAAACTGGCAATAGCAGCCACCCGACGTTCTAAAATGTCTCATGCCAGACTAGAATCTAGTCCATATAAATCTTATGAATAAGTCAAGCCCTTGCTGCAAAAATACGATAAGAAATGTTTTTTTTTTATAAAACTAAACATTTTATTAGCCAGGTATAATAATATAATATTGTCAATCCCGTGGTTAAGTTTTTTGAGTGCTTATTACATAATTAAAATTTTCAAATAATATATTATTTTATAATTTATTTATATAAATATATACACAACTAAAAAAAATACAATTAATATCGATTGGCCATCGTATGTAACCCTCAAAAAATACGAAAACGAGTTGATGATTGCATTTCATTTTAAAGATGACAGAGCAGGTTTCGGCCAAATGATGTAAATTTAAAAAATAAATTGAATACCTTTTGCTAGGTAAACATCATTTTACATTGGTTTTAGGTTTAAAAATTCTGACCTCCCACTTCAAGTAAGCTAGTATTATGTAGACACTCTCTAAGTATAATTCAGTATGTGCAAACATCAGAATTTACAGGACTGCATTTCAATGATTCATGACGCAACTCACCAAATAATGTTTTTGATGAAAACAGTTTTTACTTTCTCCTGAACAATTTCAATTTTTAGAGTTACATCAATAGGCCAAAACACTGTCGATTATGTTTATTGCTCTTTTAATGGGAAGAAGGATAACATTTTGAAAACTCGAAAGTAAGTCGACAGAATTAACTTTAAAATATAAAAAATAGGACTCGTCTGAGTTCACCTACAAATAACTACGCGGAATGTGTCGACATACGAAATAATACTGTTCAACTTTGTCAAAGCTATTCCCAGAGTTAAGGGTGAGAATATCAAATTATTTAGTTCTACAAGAATTATTGATAGCTATTTTGTTTTTACTCAACCAACAAACAGTCTTTACTATGGCGTCATTGATAAATTCATTCGATAAATACTACATTCTCAAAAAATGTAAGAAAATGCGTCTTAAAAAATTGCTTAAAATTGTTTTTGGTAAGTATTTTACCGATTTCAAATATGTGGGTTTTTTTATTGAGATGTTTAAGATTAAGATATTTTAAATACATCGTTATTAAGTTACGTTTTTCAAATCGATAATAATAAGTCGATGAAATAATAGTCATCATTGTCATGTTTATTTTCTAACAATTATTTCAGTAGAATTTTCTTTAGAAAATTAAAAAGGAAAAAGAAGTTGATTTGTAATTACTAGTGTTATGGAAATTAGTCTATCAGTGTGTATGTCTTACCTCCCTCCCCACGTCCTAACCCTAAAACCCACCCTAACCTTGCGATATGGTTAGTCTGAAGATGCTTCTTAAGGAGGCGAAACACCTCACGTTAGTGAAAAAAAAATGCAATAACAAAGTTAATAATTTTAATTTTATATTGAAAATGTATTAAATTAAATTGCAGAATATTACACGATATAATTGAAAAAATATAAAAACAGGAATATTACAAACAGCGTAAAGATTTTAATTAAACTTGTATAGTGTCGTATTCAATGGCTTAATATGAAAGCAAACGGGAAGTTTTGATTAAAATATCAATATTCATATTTCGATATATGTAATGAGTTTTATGCAAGTCTATCATAATTTTCATAGCTAAAATTCGGTTTCAAAATACGGCAGTATGAATGAATAAATCAACAAAACAAATATAATAACACTACTCGGTAAAATGGTGGTGAATAGCAAAAAAGAACAAAGAATGAAGCATTAGCTTGACACTATTGTATAAAACATGTTTTCATTTTATTAAAATATTAACTATTTTGCAGTTTTTAATAGATTTAATAAAACATTTAAAATTGTTGATGCTTTAAACACGGTGAGCGAAAAATGATATTGTTTATTTTACTGACTGAAAACAAAATCTTCGCCATTGTTGCAAAAAAATATTATATAATACAAGTATATAAATATTTTAATTTTAAGAAAAATTTCTTCTTCGTTTCTATTCTTAAACCACTTTCAATGTTTCAAAACATCTGATTTTTGCCACTAAGATAAACTTCGTATTTACAACAATATGAACTCGTGTTACGCTATTTTTTGTTTGTTTAAACATTCTTAAAGACATTTTTTATCGTATACTAGTGAGTACCCGGCATACGTTGCAATTTCACTCAAAGAAAGAAAGTGTTTGTGATTTAATTCTGTTTATTGAAGTGCTCTTTCTTCTACACACAATATTTTTAGTTTTTATGTCGAGTGCGTACACGAATAAATCAGAAGTTTTTCCAAGATGTCGCTATTTGATTCTTTATTTTAGATTTGAGATATATTTGGATTGTGAGATTGATTTTTACATATATATAATAAGAACTACTGTAAGTTAAAAATTAAAAATTTGATAGTCAGGTTCGGGCCTGGCCGGTCCTGATTTTACTATGCTTATATCCTTTGCGGAAGTGCAAGGAATAACTTGACAAAGTTTTATCGGAATCGGATGAACGGTATGGCACTGCATATGATACGAACAAACCCACATTGATTTTTATATATTAAATTATAATAAAAGAAATACAATGTTTAAAAAAAAGATTGCTGGTAAAACAAGGGTACATTAAACGGTTACACAATTTTTTTCAATGTCAAGATATCCTTAATTAATATTTAATACTTTTTAGAGTAGCGTCCTCCATATAACCGCTAGAATACAACGCTTTCAATGCTTAAACAGCATTAACCAAACCATTTCCTCGCTATAATGCGTCTCGGGGGCTTTTGGCACAGCGTGAAATCCCCAAACTGCTCTCCACTAAATTTTCCGCTCGACAATTGTGAAAATAGCCTTGAGGGAAGTGGTCAGATGAACATCTCAGTGCTCAGTGCACTCTGTTGTTTATTGCAGAGCACGTATGCATTATGCAATTTATTTTACACAGCCCCCGGCTGAAAATGCACCACCTTCCACTGTTGAAGGTTTTTACAAAAGGGTCCAGTAGTGCTTCGTACAATAAGTTTTCAAAGTGTTTTTTTAAAAGAAAATAAAGCACAATTTATTATACCTATACTAAATATTTAAATTATGATCAGCTTAACTCAGTGAAAGTGAACCACGATCTGAAGAAACGCAATGTTGATCGTACTCTAAAGTTTAAATGGCATACGAAATAAATCCAATAAAACAAAAACACTCAGTCAATCACTATTAAACCTCTCAATCTCATAATTATCATTGGACAGACATGGACGTATCTATGTATTTTGACAATTTCATTACAAGCTTGTTCAATTAATATTTTTCCGAAAAGATAAACTCTTTTCAGAGTTTTTCGTACTATAAGGATCACGTATTTAATGTTTGCTTGCCGTATATCAATACAGCGGTGAGCTGCTACACAAGTAAAAAAAAATCGTATCCTTAACGTATAAAGATTCGTAAACTAGTAAAATTGCTTGTGAAAACTATATTATTTTTAGGACATAAGAAAACATGTACCGTTGGCTCTTTATACAATTTTACAATTGAATTCCGATATGCGGTTTTTATTAGCTAATTTGATGACCAAAAAGCATGAATTGAATATTTCTCTTCTGTACGACGGTGTGTGAGTACTTTGAAAATACTGCGCCCATATGCCATACCGGTAAAAAGGAGTAACCACACGATTACAGGTCGTTTAAAATATATGTATATTATTTGTTTGTTGTTGCGAATATCATATATTTAAGATTAAAGTTTGTTCATAGCGAAGTATTAACAATGACAAATTACCATAGATAATAGCAAAAAGTTAATGATTTATAACAAAAAAACTATTTTTTTACCCAATTTTATGAGAAACCTTTTTAGTTTTCAATTTTTTTCATTATTACAACGTTTGAAAATACTACAACGGCAATACAACTTTTATTTGATTTTTATTATCAAGAAAAAACTGGTTTTTTAATGTGCTACACTCATTTGTATTGTATTTTATATTATAAAAATATGCAGCTGGTATAAATAATAAGGAATATAGACATGTAAATTTTTTAGATCTAAACGATGTTTTTTTTTTATAACTTTTCATATTTTTGAATTATACTAACATTGTCTTTTATTTCAGGTAAGTGCAACAATGATATCATTCATTCAAACCGTTGACTATTTTTGGTATGTGAAAACTTTCATTTGACTAACTATTTATATCATTTTAAAAAATAAAACACAATTCATTTGTACTACTTCCACATATTTATAATGATCAGGACCGGTTTCGCTCATCAGGAGCATTATCAACTGATGATTATTTTTATCATTGTTGAGGTACTCTAAAACAGTTATATAGCAAAATTTAGAGTGATCTTAATTAATTCTTTTACAAATAATGCATATGAGAAAAATGAACATAAACTCTAGGTTGATTATGTTATAGTCCTAAAATAAAAATACTATCTTGTATTGTTTTTCGTATTATTCCAATTTTATCAAAACCCCAACAATGAAACCACCGATAAATATAATCTCAACAAATTCGCAAAATCCCAAAAAACAAAAATGGATATAAAAATGTTGGTTTAGGTAAAATGACATTATATAGCGTCTAATCTTAGAGCTTAAGTCAGCCGATATAAAGAGCTTACAATTTCTTTTGTGGGCAGTACTAAATGAACGGGTAGGAACCGACTACACTATTGGTAAATTTGATATGATGGAAGATCAATAAATCACTGGAACCTACCAAATCCCTTGCCTGCCATTGCCAGGATTTCGACTTACAGGATTATTAGGAAATGATAAAATTTACAATTGTAAAAGCATTAATTATTTTTAATATTTCTGAATTTTTAATATTTATAATGTAGTATAACAGCTGGATTTTTTGTGTAAAATTTATATATTTCAATTTTTAAACATTGTTACTATGGAAATTATTTGGTTAGATAATCTACGGATATTATTTAATTTTCTTAACTAAAATTTCATGACACTTTAAATAAGGTTACAAGCTGAAACGGAAATATTTAATATGTAAATATAATAGTTAGAGTTTAGTGTCACTGTCATTTCCAATGGCAAAATTAGGGGCTTCAGTGAAAGGGTTGGAAAAGTAACCCGTTCGCCGCGTCTAATCCTGAAAAATTACAATAAATTTATCAGACGTCCGCAAGGGAACATTTTATCAGCAAATTTGAACCAGCTATATTCACTTTGCCTGTTTTTGTACAAACGTGAAAAGTATTGACGTTTCCTTAAATTTTGAAATTGGATTTTGTGGTAGCTAGCGATTTATAAAGAAAGTTCATCATTCTTGCTTGACAGGTATTTATAGTTTATTTATCAATTTAACCCCCACAAATATATCAACAATAGCTATGTTAGTAACACGGAAACTATTTACACACAGTTTAAAACAGAAACTCGTGAAACGTTCAAACTTTATATTACGAATAGCGATAAATGTCATGGATTTTATAATGAAAAACAATATTTACTTAAACAATGAAATATATGCTGGCTAATTGAATTGTTTCATTCATTAATTTTCATAATAGTAAACAATGTAGGACTACTTCAAAACAGTTATCCCAAAAATGTAATTAAATTTTTTTCATTTATAAATAAAACAGTCTTTAAAATTACAATCTTTCAAAAAAATAGTGAAGAAAATACAGCAATTAAGCGATGCTGAATATTATATTAAAAATAATACCAGCATCGATAATTAATCTTTAGTATATTTAGTATCAAATTTTTGAAAACGACACACAATCCGATTAAGGGGCATGTGACAAATGCAATTCAATATTAAAATACTTTCAATAATCATTAACTGATTTTTTGTTTGTCAGTCTCGTAACGTAGAGGCTAGAACTACACTTAGCAAGCAAAAGGTTCAAAACCTAACAAGGTCAGATATTACTTGACGATGCTTTATTAGCATTCGAGATCTAAGACACGAATTTTTCTGTAAATTGACGTTGAGTCACTTAGTAAAATAATTTAAAAAAAACGAAGCGTAGCAACAGTGATTAGCTTACCACAAGTGCAGTCCTGGCCATT
Source organism: Himalopsyche phryganea (assembly GCA_022494535.1). Lineage (NCBI taxonomy): Eukaryota > Metazoa > Arthropoda > Insecta > Trichoptera > Rhyacophilidae > Himalopsyche > Himalopsyche phryganea. The sequence goes on along the minus strand of JAGVSL010000035.1, from coordinate 974,768 downwards.
TCCTTATATCCCTACTTTTATAGAACATACGGTAAATATTTGCGTTACCATATTTTTTTCCAATGGATTAATATTAAATAATTTCTGGATTAATATGAAAATTTTACCAAAATTCCTATTATATATACTTAAATCCAAATTTACAAATGGAGCTATGTCTGAATAAACAGAATTTGAATCAGAAATATATCTTCAAAGATACATTTTAATATCTCAAACAACAGTTGATCTGAAAATTGTACTTTTTTAAATTAAAATTAATAAAAAATAACGTGTGGCAATGACCCATCAACTTCGAAGCACGTCGGCCAAATCGCTATTCGATATAAAAAATATTATACAAGTAAATATCAAATAAACAGTAACTGTGCAACACAATGTCGTCGTCATCCATCGGTGTACGTGGTTTAGTGGTAAAAGCTTTTCTCTAGCAATCAATTGGATTCTAGATCAAGTCCCAGCAAACTGAATATCAGATTTTGATTTTTTCAATTTAAATTTGTGATCTTGGACATAAGTGACTAATAAAAATTCTCATCTTATTTATCTCGTATGGTTCTCCAATTTTCCAATTATTTGGCGGATTAAATGTCAGTCGTCATGCCAGCTTCTTTTTAAATAAAGACTTCGATGAAGTATTATTAAGACTAATTTTATTTTATTTAGCCTACCAAACAATTTAAGTATTTGATCATCACTGGTCTAGTATGTATAACATAAATGTTGATTTAAAACTTGAAAGTAATGAAATTTTCAGAAGTTTATTTTTATTTTTTGTTCATATTGTTATCATACATTAATTTCAATGAGATTGCATATTATAACTTTAAATAAAACATACATAGCCCCACTGTCATTTGAAATGTGTTTTTTTTTTAAATAATTAATAATAGGATTTAGAAGTAAAACATACTAAAAAAGTGATGTATCATTACGTAGCCATTATTTATCTAAAGCTTTTGAATTTTCTCATTTCACTGAGGTAAAAGAATTCATTAATCAAATGTTCCCAAATTACAATACACATTTTGAGCATAAATGAAATTCGTTTTTGTACAATGGTGGTACTACGTCATTTCTGTGTTTGTATTTCCAAAATCATCCATTTAGCAATTTATTCATCACAAGACTATCATATCATCAATTAATTGCCGATGCAATATTTCATATAATACATATTAAAAAAAATTAAATTGTTGTGATCAATAGAAGGTCAATTAGACTTTTTTTAAATAATATGTATGCAAATCATACAAAAAGACGATACTCGTATGTTCTCACAAATATGTAAGCTTTTTTTAAGTTGAAAAAAAGACCATAATATCCACGTTGAAGACAAAAAGTCAAATACTAACGAAATAAAACTAAAAAGAAAACTATTTTTAGAAGACATTAATAAAATAAGAGGGTACAAAAATTAAAGCAAATTCGTGATATAAAAAGATTTTTTAAGTCTATTAACACACACCTGAATGAAGAGGGGGGATTTTTCATTTTAAAAATCATTAAAAGAAAACGACATCCTAATAAATCTAACCTAACCGGTCAAAACTTATTCCATCAAAATGTCACTTACGCCCTTTTGACTTCTTAAAGAAAAAAACTAAATAGTTTATTATATCTAGGAAAGATATTTTTGAATTATCTGCATATTCATAATAAAAATTGGAATTTATTGACTTCAATAAATTCATAAAAAAATATTATTATATCGCACTTAAATTTTATCACGCCTCGTATTACCGAAATAAAAATAAGTTTTACCTAAAAAATAACAGTATTTTACTTAGAATAGAGACTCTCAATATATATTAAAAAACTATTTTGATGTGTTATGATAGTGGTTTTCTTAATATATCTATAATAATACACTAACATTAATTTATTAGACTTAACGAATTCAACCAATGTTTTCTAAGTATTTTATCATTCTCTCCATCATTAGTCTTATTTAATTATTAATCAAAGAAATTAAGTGAAAAAATCAGCACATTTCAGGATTAATACACCGACAAACCGACGAGTCAAGAAAGTGACTTGTCTAGCTTAAAGTGACCCGTGGGAAATCATCTTGGTCCGTAGTGAGCAGGTCAGTTGTGCCGAATCGGCATACAAATTCAGGATTTGTTTATACGCTCTTTACAAAAAACAGAATCTTATTGGTTTTACACAACTGTCTTCACGTGAAGTATTCTTAATAAATACATATGTACATCTTGATACTTGCAGAAAACTTCGAAATGTATCTACATAAAATAAATTTAATAAATATCAACATATTTAGGATACATTTATAAATAATTTAAGTGCACTCGTGTTTTGGCATATTTTTGTCATATCTTATTCAAGTTCTATTCCAATAAACTTTGTGAAAATTAATTTCAATGATTACTAATATAGTATGTATTTTATTTTAAATACCAACAATAATTAGCTGTGTCATACGGTAAATAATGTAAAATCACTTTTTGTCGTGGCTTAAGACGTGTTTTGGTTTTACGCATCAAACAAAAATAGTTTGAGTTTGAATTTCTAGGAAATAGTCTTTTGTTTACCTGAAAAATGTTTATATTAATATATCGACTGCAGGTGATTGATGGAATTTCAATATATAAATGTAATTCTTTAATTCTTTAAAATTTCAATGAATCCAAAGAAGCGCTTCCTTTTGGAATTATATAAAACTCCGGAAAAAATTATATGACAAATTAACTATTAAATAACCGATATGAAACTGTATAATATGAAAAATATATAATTCCTAAATAAAAACTGATTATTAAAATATACATTTTAAAATATTTTAAATAGTTTCAACTAGATTTTATTGAAATTTATTTAATACATACATATATTTTGAATTCATTGGTTGCCGATACCTAGGGAAAGCCGTATATTTCCTTTAAGGATACCGCAGTGCCACGTGGATATACGTGCTCTGAATATCTGCGCCCGTTTTTACGCCTGTATGGGACACAAAACAGATTTACAGTCTCTAAACTTTGTGCGTGTTTTGGGACAGTCCCCAAAATATTGCCCGATATCAAATTTCTCTCTAATCGAAATAATAACGTAATGGAATTGTTTATGGATTGTTTTACGAGCTCAACGCTACCTATAAAATGGCCCAGGTTATAAACCTATACAAATATAGAAAAAGGATTTCAATTAAAATCGAGTTACCTGATATGAATGCTCATTCCATTGTGAAAAAATGTATCATATGTCAACCAAAACAAGAATATAAACATATATTTATTTCCAAACAAGATAAAACTTGTTTTAAATAAGATAAAAATAAGAAAATATCAGAAACCATAACTGAATAAATTAAGTCAAGTCATTAGTTTATTAAATCCATGAAATAATACATTGAATCATAATATTATATATTTGAATCTGGTAATAGTGATAAACCGGAAAATGATAATCTCAGCACACGAAGCATTTTCCGGTTTCGTTCGGTAATGGTTGCAGGAAAATTTACCACAATACCGTAGACAATTTCACATGAAGTTTTTTGCACTCATAAATTGGAAACCATTTTGGTTTCCATTTATGCAACATGTACCAACACTTTGTTTGCACTTATTTTAAACAAAAGCTCAACATTTCTAGAAGCCTGGCCAGTGGATAAATAAAGTAAGAGGTTTTTAATCCCAGCTTTGCCAGATTCCCTCAATCACGAACGGTTACTTTTTGACGAAGCAGATAGGTAGGAAGTTTTCGATTTCACGTCCGATTCTTCGAAAAAATATATTGGCTAAACTCCGTTAACAATAAATTTTCACCAATTAACAATAAATTATTCGCATTAACGTTAAATAATATAATATAATATAATATAACTATTTTTTATGCGGAGTTCAATTAAATCTTATAGAACAGTTTTTACCAGAATTTTTAATTTAGTTTAATGATTATGACCGATTTTGATTAACAAAACAAACATACTTATGAAGGGTTTTACGTAATATTATTTTTAAAGTATAAGTAAACTTTTAAGATTAGCTTTACTAATCTTATATTTACTAGACATTTACTAAATAGAATTTAATTTTTCAAGGCAAAGAAGGTATAGTTCAAAGTATGTTGACACAAGAAATACAAACAATAGCTCTTTCGGTTTCATACCATAAACTTTATTGCACAATTCTTACAGAACTAATTACTTTCATAGTTTTATCTTATTATTAGTTAATATAAAAACTCCATTAATTGTCTGTTTTAGTGTTGAAAATGTTTAATTTGAATTGTGTAATGGTGGAGTATAAATAGCGATACAAAACTAATCATTTAATAGTTAATAGCACATACTTATCTTTTGATAAATTCAGTCGTAGAATTCAGTAATAATAATAATTAAATTATCATAAAAAAAATTGTTGCGGACTCCAGATTAGTTTAATTGGTTACATGTTTGATTTGATTAAATTTAGCTAAAAATATAATAAAATTTATTTTTTATACCATATAAAATATATAAATTGCGTAAATATTATTAAATTAGTTTGGTAATGTCATGATAGAAAATGAAGGACATCCTGTTCAGAAATAAATTAGTTTTGTTGATAATACATAACCCTTTTTTATTTGTGAAATTTGAATACAAAAAATTCAGAGCTCTTTTATAATGCCGACTAATGATATTTTGATATGGATAGGAATCTGGGATCCTCGTCAAGTGACTTATCAATCTCATCATAGATCACCACATTGGCGTGTAAAGGATTCTTAATGGGAGGTATCCAAGATAATAATATATGAAGGCTTGTAATCTGGCATCGCAATAGTTGTTTTCACCCTGTTTAGCATGTGGCAGTGACACGGACTTGATTGAGGTAGCTTTCGGATTGACGCGAAATAGTGTGCGGTTGATGGTTGTTAACTTTAGTACCATACTTAACACAGTTCTTAACCTTCAGTCTAAGCCACAAATCAAAAAATAATCCTTGATCCATTTAGTATCCTGTTTGCTGCATTACTAATTATGCATAAATTTAATTATTTGTTTACTTTTTTTTGGCATAATATTATATATGCTCATAAAATTAATATTCTGCATAATTCAAATATCGTCTAAGTAAATTGATTTGTTTTTCTTGATTATTTTTGCAACATTAAAATCAGCAGTTTCATTCACATGGCGAGGGGTAGTAGAGTAAACGAAAACGATAAAAACTTTTTTTTTTGGTGCCACCTTTCATCAAATTTTGTACTATTTCCCAAGGATTTGGGGCATATTTTGTAATATTGCCATAAAGAAGACGGCAGTAAATCCAGCAACATATTTAATATAATTAATAGATGCTGGTGAAAAAAGCAATATGTAATTACATATCAGATAGTTAAGCTTTAAAATTACGTTAAAAAATGTAACACAGTTGTAAAAAATCTTTCTGAAACAGTTGACATTACAACAAAGCTTTCATTTACCACGAAATTAGACTGCGCATAGTATTTTGAATATTAAACTTCACTTGATATAGGTATGAAGGTTAAATAAAATGTGAAATAATTATTACTATTAGTGTTAGTTATTTCATTAATTATTTACTAGTAAATAAAAATATTTTTTTAGTTTTATGAGTATTATATTTGACAATACAAATCTAACAAAAATCATTTAGAATAGAATAGTGATACCAATATTATACCAATGGAGATTTTTTTCGTGTTTACAAGTTCTATCGCTTAAATTGGTCTGAAATTGTTGTGAGTCAATTGTTAATAATGTTGCTTTAATTGTCAGCTTTAATTAGTATATTACTAATTAAATGCGTATAAAACACTTTACAAACAACAATTGAAACAATAAACATGAAACTTATTTTCGTTTTTTTTTCCATGTCCGCTCCCAATGTGTAGCATATGGTCTCCTAATGGAGGTATCTTGACAGAATTTTTTCTACGAGAACTGCTTGTCACTCAGTTGCTCAACCTCTGTTTTCTTTTTCGAAGAGAGTAGGGATAGAAGGATAGGGCTATGACAGGACTAGTGGTTAGCTAATCGCTCTCGTTACGCCCCGTGAGGATGGGATTGGTGGGAGGGAGAACTCAGACTACGAACAGAAATCCATAAATCGATTGAAAGATCAATCTATGAAAACCGTCCGCACCGGGAATTGAACCCGATACATCCGTAACCGTAGTCAGCGACGCTACCAACTGCGCCACGGACGCGATGTATTTTCGTTAATATCAGTAAAATAGCATGCAAAAAAAATCAACGTCCTCATTATGGTTCATATTGGAGTAATGAACAAGAATACAAACATTTAATAATTTCCAACAAATAACCATTCTTCACTCCACAAATATTAAACCAAAATATGTATTTTCAGAATAAATTTTAAACGAGTTATTTTTATCAATAACCAAGACACAATAATACTTTCGAATAATGATATCAATACATTGAATCAAAATACTCTATATTTGAAGACATTCAATATTTACTGTCAAACGATCGAAATACTCGCATATTGGAAAACGCTTGTAATATAAATGCATTTTTACTTTGTCCTTTGACATTAATAGGAATACTTTTACGCAAATATACGTCAAAAATGAACATCAGCGTGTTTTTCTTTTAACAGTCATTTACTATAATAAATAATAGAGATACATTAATTTCCGTGACTCGTTTCCATTAATGGATGTCCCATAGGAATGTTCATTTGTTATTATCGTATGTTTTTAACATTGTTTTCTACATTTTAATTAAGTTCTGCGTAACCTCAATAATATTCACAAGAGAGCTAAAGTAGCATTAACCTATTTACTTCCATATTCAATTGATGCCTTAACAAAATGATATGTATTTTTTGTGATCACATAACCTATTACTCATTTATAAATTAACGAGATATGGGCATCTGAAAATCAACGGTTCTATCCCTTTTTACCATGTCCACTCTCAATGTGAAGCAAGTAGACTCCACATGAAATTTATCTTAACAGAAAGTTTTCTACAGCTTTTTACTCTGTTACTTAACCTCTCTATTTCGAAAAGAGTAAGATTATAAGGATAGGATTACGACAAGACCAATCGCTCCCTGTTTTTTTAAATTAAATGGGAAGGGAATTTCAAACATCACAGACATTCATGCCTTCAAACAGAAATCCATAAATTGAAAAACATCAAGTTATGAAACTGTCTGTACTAGAATTTGAGCTCGAGAGTACCGCAACCGAAGCCAACGACGTTGACCACTTGACTACGGACCCCGAGAAGTCTTACTTTTCAAAAGTCTTTTTAATGAGATCTTTCTTAGGATATTCTAAACCGGTTTCACAACTGTCAAATGAATAAACAACATTGACTAATAGAATGAAGATAAAAAGTTCTAAGTTTCCCTTTATAAACGTTTTAAGTATGTTAGATCTTTTAGCAAATATTAAAAGAAATCATTCCACAATTAAAATATTACTTATTTCTTTTCAAAGCCAAATTATAGGGCATTAGAAGTTATAAAATAAACAACATTTTCATATTCGTTTTAGATGGGAATTTGTGTGTTTCGAAAGACATTTTATAGTTTAATTGGTAGGTGTGAACAAAAAGAACTCCATTCATAGCTCATATGTTGCATATGTTGGAGATTATGAGTTATGATACTATACCCTTCATATGTTTATTGTGTGTAATTCGAGAGAAAAAAACAATAATTTATGAATCAGTAGGTATCGTTAAACAACAAATGAACGCAAAATAATAATTTTAAAAACAACAGAAAATTCCGGGAAAACTCAACAATTAGATTTCTCATCTTATCCCACAGGTCGAACTTGCAATCCGTTTGCTTGGAAAAAAACGCGCAAATAGTAGAAAAACTGAAGTTTTACTGTCGAGAAATCACCCCCAAAAGGAATATAAAACGGCAGTTAAAATAACCCCAATTTTCTATAGAACCAAATAGGGATAAAGAAGTACGCTACGGTTCAGGAGATATTTTTATTTAAAAAATGCCTCGGCCATTACTCCAGAGAAAGGTCATCAAAAAGTCGTCTCGTTGCTTTGAAGAGATTTGTGTACAGTTAACGATATATTTTGGGCTTAATTGTTTATAATAATATTATCTATTAATGATTATTTTATAAAATTAAAAATTACTAATGAAAGTACAGTGCACAAAAATAATTCATCAGTTTTAACTATATTAATAAATTCTCGAAAGATCTAATACATTTGGATGTATAAAAAATACGCCACGTGTTTAGATACTAATGTCATTATGCAAAAATAATGAATATTCAAATAACTGCACACATTTTTGCTTTTATTATCGCTCCCTGAAAGAAGCGATTTTCTTGGTTTTTCACACGGCTTTTACGCATAAATTTCCTTGATGAATAATAATAGTATACAAAGATATGTACAATTATTCAATTCCATTTTCCATCCTCATCTTCATTTTCCTATAATTGCGAGAGGTACTGAAAAAGTATATATGTCACTAACGATATGAAAGTAACTGTGGAGCGTCATTTCACTCAAACCTGCCAGACAAGTTTTTTCCATTACTAGAATACGACATGTGGCAGGAGGAATTCAGTACATACTTTTTAACTTACATAAGTTATTTGTTATTTCACTAGACCCCAAATATAACGCGAATGATTTTTACAAAAATACATTTTAAGTAAAAAGTATTGCGTTATATTTGAGCTAATACGGGTTTATACGAATCACAGTATAGTTCAAACAGTAATGGTTCCATTCCCCTGTGTAAGTTTTAGGCTCACCAGTTTAACAAAATGCAAACCGATCCGTTACCTAGCCTCAATCCCCAATTCTCCAAACACAGCCCTTGGGTCAAAGTGGTGAAGTGAACAAATTCATTCTTCTTCGGACTTGCCGCAGTCATGTTTTAAACATAGGCTCAACCAAAGTAGCTTAAAGTCATTTCAGAAAATTTCGAACATTGTATCGAAAATTCTTTTATATAACTTTCTTTGATTTTTATTCCTTTGAAAGGCACGTCAAATACATATTACTTAGTAAATAGTTTTCAAAATAAAACTATGTGAACAGTAATTAATAAGATAAAACCAAATTTACACACTGCTGATTTGTGATAGTTGAGTTATGCAATATAAGGTTTGTATTTGTTCCATAATATTAGCATCACATTATTAAAATGAAAATAAATATTTGAGAACCAAAAATGAGTATTATAATGTACACTACATTTTAATTAGTTCCAAAGATATTATTTTGATTAGACATTTGTGTAAAATAATTTTATATATTTAAATTGAATACTTAAATTTAAATATGAGCGGAGGATTTGTTTAATCTGTTTGTCAACTCTGTTAATAATATATCTATACTTCAAAGATTGATAATAACACCATTAAGACAATTTTCATGAAACGTAACATCACGTAATTAGTTTAATGGAAACGCAACCTCTTGTTAGCGTTGATTTTTAAATGATAATATTTGGTGTGTGGTTATGCTTTTTAATCTTAACCGACATAATTTGTAAAGATCGATTAATTTAATTTTGATGGCACATTTAATATAATCAATAATGAAGCAGTCAGTACAAATAAATGTATTTAAAGAGTGTACAATCCTTTTAAATGACTATCCGAAATATCGACAGTCTTTTTCAATTAATTATCGCATAAAAGAGAGAATTTACTATGCAAGATTAGTCCCGTTATCTTTATTGCGGGGCATAAAGGCGACAAAGTCTAGCAAAATATTTATTTTATGACAAAGTCTTACGGCGTAAATCAAGTTTATGTCAATAAAGACAGTGAAAAATCTAAAATCTTAAGTCACATCCAAAACGAGATTGGCAAATTTATTTCAACGTCGATTTAGTTCGGCAATCCCGATTCGGTCCGATGACAAAATTTCCGCACCGAGACACAAACTTCATATCGACTTAATAATGAACGAATACCAGATGTATTGCGGCCATCAAACTGAGATTGAGGGAGATTATCTACACGAAGCTTTTTATGGTTTTCTATATTCTTGATGGCGCTTTTTTCCTGAAAGTAAACGACTTGCACATTTATTTTTGTCATTAACTTTTCACTACCTCAGCTACTTCGTGATATTTTACGTTTGTTTATAACTGCGCAATAAATTAGTTTACTTTAAATAAGTCGTTGAAGAAACATGGTGCTTATTTATACTATACCAAAACCATTTATATTATTTTAGTGTGATTAATACTGAAGCCTACAATATCAGCCACCTGTGTCAAAATATAGGCAGCAGCTTAAAATTTGACAGAGATTTTAAAATTGGTATAAAGCCGAAGAATTTCTAGAAAAACAGACGCCATGTTTCAATTAATAGCCATACTACTATAATCAAAGTGTAATATATAAGTGCGATAACTGTGTTTGGAAAAATGTGTTTTATTTACACACGACCGCATTTGTGTACACGCCGTTTCCACGAGTCCACATTTACATGTATCTATTACTCGTTTCCAATTATTCCATCGATAGCTTTCAAAGCTATAAAAAGTTTAATTCTCTCATTATCATTCGTTTAAAGTGTTGGCGTTGCTTATTTCTGCTTCCATTGGTTAGATTCCGTCATATTATAGACTAAGTACGATATTTTTTGTTGCTTAATCCGCAGTTTTACGTCATGTGTACGCATATGACTCAAACTTTGAGCTTTTACATCACACTTTCTACATAATGACTTTTCAACATTTTTTGCTATGTATAATATATTTGTTTTCGTATTTTCATAACGATTTGTTTTATTCAAAATAAATACGCATAAAGTTTGTTAATAACGGGACACATTAAGGTTACATTTGCTAAGTGTCCTCCACTCTCTTTCATCGCTTTAACTTCATTGAACCTTTTTGCGCTTCGGCAGTTTTGATCTGATGAAAAACTTCAGCAACAAAACCGCCCGGCAACTTTGGCCGACTTAACTTAATAAAAGGCATCCAACTTGCATGCAAAGTATCGCGGAATAGACGATACTCCGGACTCTCTAGAGTGAAATAATGAATGGGTATTCAAGCGAAAAAAACCTAGCGGATATTATTTCAACCTAGAACTTTGGAGGGTGGTACGTGATATTTGTATTGCTGTAATTTCTATTAAACTGGGATCTTTTTGGAGAAAACTTTGTGTAGGCAGGTGTATCGGCTCGTTGTTTTATTTGACGTATCAGTTACTGTGTCTAATAGTTTTTTTAAAATACATAAAGTGGAATGTGTTTTACATGATTGTTCGATAACGACAAAATACTATGTATTGTCTCACTTTTACATTATTTTCATACGAAAATAATCCGCGTCTATGAAGAATCAAAAATATGTCTGACACCAAGGTAACGCCGATTAATTTTCGACTGTTTATGAATTAATGTCACTTGGAAATTTTTGGTGCATATAAAATAAATCAGTAATATGTAATTTATTTAAGTTGTTTCACATTATTCTGGTGTAACATTGTTTTTGAAAATATAAATGGCAATAAATCTTTATTTTTTTAAATAATGTATCACAACATGGAAAAAATGGTGTATGTTTTTTTTTGTATCATTCTTTAAATATGAAAAAGCATTTTTCTTCAAGATTTTGTGCTTAACTCAAAGTAGTATGGCCAGACATGTATGACCAAGTTTTGTGTCATCTATTATGTATTGCCATTCTCATTATTTTTCTTTTAATTATTGTTATTTCTTCAGATATGGATACTACACATATCTTTCAGCTATTTTTCGATATCACATTATTTTTATTAATTGTTTTACATGAACGAAAGAATTTCGTAAGAAGAAAAAAAATCTGCAGCCATATAACATCGAAAGTAACAATCCATTTCAGCTCAAGTTCTTTCCTGGCATCAAATGCCAACAGATTAACGCAATAAATATCTAGGCCCGAGTTAGAAGTAAAAGCTTCTTGTTAACTATTTGAATGCAGTCATGAATTGTCTCATTTTTATATTGCGTTTAAGCATCTAAAAAATATTCACTACCTATTTTAAATAATAAATAATATTTGTGAAATGTTTTAATATATATGTGTACAGTAAAAGTAAAAATATTTTTATTGTCATAGAAAATAACTCACTAATCAAAGGGTTCAATGTGTAATTAAATTTTAAGCATTACTTAAAGTAGCCTGTTATTTGAGAACAACATATCTATGAAGGGTTATAAGTTGCTCGCAGGATTGTAAAGTCATTATTGAAATTGTATCAAATCATCATCGACCTAAACTATGAGAAGAAAATAGATATCCGAATTCGAATATTCTTTTCCAATCTATAGGAACTGCTTATTATTTAGCTGCTCAACCTCTCTTTTTCGAAAAGATTTGGTATCGAAGGATAGGGTTAAGACAGGACTAGTGTTACGCTAACCGCTATGCTCCGTTTTAGGATCGCAGGGGCATGGGAAATTTATATCGACGTTGTTTTGGCCAATTGATGTGATCCTGACATTTTAAATTCTTCAGGAGAGAGTAAAAACTGTTTTTATTGAAAAAATTACAAAGTGAGTTACATGATGAATCAAAATTCACACGGAGTGTCGATATAATAGTAGCTTACATCAAGTTTCTGGGTGAGAATTTTTAAACCTAAAATGAATGTAAAAAGATGTTTCCCTTCCAAAAAGTTGTAAATTTACTTTTCTGATTTACATCATTTGACCGTGACCTGCTCTGTCGTCTTCAAAATTAGATCCAATCAATAATTCATTTACGTATTTTTTGAAGGTTAAATCAATTGGCCAAAACACCATCATAATTACTGATAAAAATTAGTTTAAAACCGATCGACCATCAAAAATAGAAATTTATAATATCTAACATTTTGCAGGAATCTGTGTATTTTATTTCATTTTATTGCGTATTTACTCTATAAAATATCATAATGAAATAATAAAGCGAATTCATTTTTTTATCTTTTGAGGTATGCTAATCATAAACGATAAAAATTATCACATACCTCGCAGGCCTTAATATTTTGAATGTGTTTAAATACACGTGCAATAAATTAAATTCCACAATACAATATCCGGCGCGGTGAATCCAAATGAGGTACCGGTCAAAACCGCACGTCAGTTAGTTACTAAGTCCGCCAGACATATGTCCGATTTAGTACAGGACATACAAACTAAAAGCTGCAAAAGCTTCTCACGTACACTGAAGTTAGAGCTTACATTGGAGCTTAATACACAAAACGGTTTGATATGAGGCAGTTTATTTTAATTGCGGTCAAAGGAAATCTTTTTTGATTTCGTGGTGTCTGACCCTTCAACGTTACAAAAATTAAGCCGAGGGCCTTTTATTTAAAAATAATTAAAAAGTATTTAAACATAGAAAGATTTTTTTAAATATAATAATTTTCCAACAAGAATTGATAGCCAACACAATAATACATTCAAATAATTGTATAATAAATTTATTATGAAGTTCATTTTCTATGAAGAAATATAATTGTTTACTATCCGCTGTGCATATCGCAATTATGCCAGGATTTCTAAGTTCACAAACAATTTTTCGGTACTTAGAATAAATGTAAAGTTTTATATGTGCTTAGAAGGCGCCTTATGGACGCTAAGTACTGCGCTGACGTTGCTAACGAGTGACTCGTTATTAATATAACATATTATTATCTATGTACATAATACGAATGTAAATTATAATTAGTTTCCCCTTGTGAATAAGTGGATATTATGTTTATACAAAGCACTCCAGTTTCTCTGCGACCGACATTCCGGCGCCAGTGTACGCGGTTACACTGCGGGAACGTAAGTGTAACTACCACGCCTCTTGGTTGTTACGGTTTCCGCACTGTGAGTCTGGGAATCGTCAAGCAACCAGACCAGCCCCAAGGCGGATATGCGTGCCAACTATGCATCCGTCGTGCAATCAATTAACGGTCTAATTATCTGATAATATAATATTTTAATATATCGTCAAGTGTGTAATTTATTATTTATAATCTTAATTGAATATTGGTATTTAAATGAGTAATATTGAGTGGATCCGTGGTGCAGTGGTCAACGTCGTTGCTACGGTTACGGATGTCTTGGGTTCAAATCTAGCTTGTGATATCTAGAATCTTCTCACACCCATCCGATCCTAAACAAACGGGGCGTAGCGAGAGCGAAAGCTAACCAGTAGTACTGTTCCAGCCGTATCCTTTTATCCCTACTCCTTTCGAAAAAGAGAAGTTGAACAACTGAGTAACAAGCAGTTCTCGTAGAAAAACTTCTGTTGTGATATCTCCATTAGGAACATGGTAAAAAAAACATTGTGTGATTACGGTACGTTCTAGAGCAGTGATGACAAACAAGTCATTTGTTTGTATTTCCTGTGTGAGACATCCAATTTCCGATCTTTGAAATAAAATTAATAATAATAATTATTTTGAGTGATTATATTACAATCAAATTTAATTGGACGCTAACAAAAAGTTGTAAATTTGCATTCGGTGGCAAAAACTGCTATGTTTGCCCATCGTTAGACTATGGCAGGGATTTCCAACTGTGTGTCAGAGAATTTATTGAGGATTTTGTAAAATTAAATTCAAATAAAATGATAATTATCATATTTTATAAATTATATTTTTGAAACAAATCACACGAAATGTTGTAAATTTATTTGGGGAGATTATGCAATGTGTATTTTAATTCGTAAGTTAGTGCTTAGTGCCGACTGCAGATATGTCTTTATGTCAGGCAGTATTGCTGGCATTGCCACATTCCTCTTTATGTTAACGCTATGGATGGTGCAAAAATAGTATTTATAAAATTGAATCCAGACGAGTTTTTAACAATTGAAAAATCAAACTTTCAAACATTGATTGGTTAATGGACCTTACCTTTTTGACGGAAATCACTGACAAGCTACACAGTTTAAATTTCAAGCTCCATGGAAGGACAAATTAATAACGCTTGACTCTTTTGATAAGCTTCTTAAAATCATTTCAGGGAAAATTGTAGAAGTCCCATTTTGGGATTATTTATCTTGAGCACTTCTCAGACATGTTGCAAATACAAGACTCAAGTGATGTTAAAATATTTCATTTCACTATACATTTTCAAAAGCTTAACGACAATTTGAGTTTATGTTCCTATAGTTTGAGATTGATGAACCATTGGATTCATTTTTCATCAATTTATTTATGCTACAAACGAAAATTATTGAAATAGCTTGATGGATAGCAATTTTTAAAGCAAAATGCCAAGATGAAGAACTGAAATATTCGACATCTAAAATAGATTAAGCTAAAACTAATAGATAAAGCCTTTTCTAAACTGGTGGATTGAGAGTATTAATAGGACAAAAAAACATTCATTGAATATATTTAAAATATTATCTTCAACAATGAATATAATAAAATCAAGTACAGATTGTGACTCACTAAACATACAAACGAATTGTAATATCAACAAACATTCGTACTTTTAACAGATTTTTCGAAAAAAAATGTAATAACATTTTTATGATCGTCAACTTTTATAATGTTTTTAAATAATATTTAAGACGTTCTTAACGATTTGACTACCACACGCATGCGCGTCATATTAACAAACAAAATGATTTATCAGCAGCCGATGTATTGGTGCAAGATTAGAACATTATTTCAAAAAAATTACGTCATATTTACTCAGTAAACATAACATTTAAACTACAAAGCATTCTGTCTAAATTATGTTATGTTACATTGGGAAATCGTGCGCCCGCCACTGTATTGTTGGCTTAAAACGTGCTTATGATCATGCGGTCTAGGGATTTTTTCATAATCCGTTTTGTGATTTAAGAAGCAGAAGACCCAAATCGTCATTTTTATAAATTCATTTCATGACAAAATTGTATTTATAGGGATAGATTTCTGTGGTGCGCTGTGAATACTAACTTAGAACTTTTGTAAATACTAAAATAGTTACTGTAGAGAAAATGATAAGAAAACTACAAAAATCTTTTTTATATCCATCCTCCTTTATAGTTAAGTAAAAATCAGTCACCGTCAATAAATTTCCAAATTCATAATATGCTTCAGAAAAATACATTTAGTTTACACATATAATATATTTAAGCTGGGTGTTTTTCGTATTAAATTATTATTTTTTAAATTAATTTTCAAAATTTTTTTACCTCAATATTACGGATTCTACTTGGCCGATCATTTTTTCCACACAGTTAGAATTCTTCATTATTGTCGTAAACCATGAAAAAAGAAAGATGTATATATCAAATTATATTCCGTTACGCAATTTTAGTCGATATAGTCGGTAGAGGAAAAAAAACTACTAAAATTTAAGATTTACTGATTTTTCAACGTATGACAGTTTATATTCGTCGTAATAATATATTGTGTGTTAAAACAAACAATAAAAATATATTTTTTACAATGTATACGCGACCTTACGCAACACCGCCAATTCTCAACATATTTTTTTTATCACATTTTGAAACATTATAAACAGCACCATATATTTTTTTTAATAATCCGCCGTTAGAACTTATGCAATAAAAATGATTCATCACAAAAGGAGTTGTGGAACTTTCAAAAACTTTTACCAAGCTGACACTGTTATACAGATTTTCTTCCAGAGAAAAAAATACAGTTATTTTGCACGCACAACAACCAAGTTCTTTTTTTTTATATAAAAATGGGCCATTTTTAAAATCTGACAGTTTCTAACCCCGCGATGTGAGACCTAACGAATACAGAAATGAAATGGAATTTTCGGGAAAGCATTTCCTTGTTTTTCGGACGAGGCAGGGAATTTTTATAATGATTTCTGTTCGTAATTTCTTATCGCGCCAATGTTCTTTTGAAAAATTCCAAGTAATCTTCGAGCATCTCGTTCTTCTGTCGGAATTAATTATTTCTTTTGTCGTAGAGATAGCGATTATATTTATGTCGTATATTTGTATTGTTTATTAGAACAACGAAAAATTACACGCAGCAAGATGATAGAACGATTGATTTTTTTATATAAATGAGCTATTATTTAGACGGTCAATATATTTTTTTGTATAAAATTCAGTCTTATGATGTCATTCCAATAAACGTCTTACGGTTCAAGGAATGTTTTCATTTCCGTGGTGTACACATATAAACAAATATTTTTACCATTCATACGTTTGAATAATAACTAAAATAATTCTTTAAATATATTTTATAGCAAAGCATACGCCCTTTTCATGATTAATATATTCTTTGTGTTGCTTCCTTATTTTTCTTTTCAAAAACAACATCTCTTCTTAATTACAGTTTTTTCGACTCTATCTGACTATATTGTACACACTTTTTTAATTGAATGTAATATCAACCACCTTTCGCAAATACAAATTTAGGATAAATTGATGAGGCTGATTCAATTGGAACATACATCGAAACAAACCAAGACGAAGCACGCAACTTTCGCATAAAAATCGTCGTTTTAAACACCAGACAAGGATGATAACAGGATGTCAATTTACCAAACACTTTGTGGCAAGCAAACTATATGCTGGCAATATTTTGTGGTAACACACATTATTCTACCCTCGGCGAAGTGAATGCAACAGGCGGGGCGATCCGCATTCACGCTTTGGGATGCAGCGGCGTCAACCGATGCCAGCAGACGCTAGCAACGCCACTGAGCTCTGGCACTCATTTAATAAGTGCAAATACCAGGCTTTACTTGCACTTAGAAAAATGCCCGCATTTGCTATGGCGTAGTCTTTTTACACCGGACACCGTCTGTCTAGAATGTTTTTTGCAGATAACCTTTCAAATACTTAAAAGCTTTGCTCACTCTATAAAGGACCACTGAAATTGGATTTTTACTGTTTATTTATAGAATGCTGTTCATTTTCAAGCAACAAAGTGCGTATAGAACTTTGTTTCGGTAGGCATTTTAAAAACTTATGTAGTTTGGTTTAATCAGTTGATTTTTCTCGGTTAAAGTTAAATGGCATAATTTTTTTTTTAATATTAAAATAATACATATAAACAATTATTATTTGTTAATTAAAAAATAGTTGTAGATTTTTGTTTGCTTAAAATAATTTTAAAATACCCTCCATTGCAAATTTAAATTCTCGCAATAATTTAAATAAATACGAAACTTAAATTTAAATCAAACTCATCTTATTCTTACTGCATAATATATCATATTATGTGAAGACAATTCCTTGCCACGCATCAAAATATTGTTAGGTAGATATATACAAAGATAATGAAAAATACATCTTTTATGAGTTTAATCAATTGCTTTTAATTTTAATTATTAATAAATTATAAATACTAAGAAGCCACTGATTTCTTTGTAATATCTGTAACGTATAGTGCTATTGGTATTTAATTTATATTACTTTCAAAACAAATGTATTCTGTGTCTTTTATGTATAAAAATACAGTAAAACGTATCAAAGAAGTCGAAAAAATTGTTATGTGATAGGTACTGTTAAAAAAAAAATTGTCAAATGAATTCATTTAAAGAAATAAGCCACCAAACTGAAGCATTCATTCCCTTCTATTTCAACCGAAAATGAGCCAATGACAAATCCCCTTTATGGTCAGAGAAAAATCTGCGCAAAGTATTTTTGTATGTAGGTACTCACACCTGAAAAGTTCTCAGCGACATTGCGTTTTCCTCTTCTCTCTAACTCGTTTGCAGTTACAAAAAGAAACCTGCTTTCTTCCCTGACGTAATCTGTAGCAACTATAAATTATTTTAAACCAAGACAAAGCTTCTAAGTTGTATGTTGTATTCGATAAAGTATTATTGATTTAAAAACTAAAACCAAATTGCTTGAGTACAATAAGAATAGATAATATATTATTAAACCCATATTAACTGATGTTAACTGATTTTATCAGAATAAAATTATATTTATAATAATAAAACGCAATTTTGTCTACTTATTCTACAATTAAGAATATAATTGGAAACATGTTTGCTTACCTGAATTGCATTTTAAACTGATATATGCATTGTTATTCTGTATTTTTTTATCAAAAAAAACCCAATTTTAAATGAAATTTATAAATTTTATAGTATTTGACATTATAACGCCCAAAAAATAATATGTGTTTCATATTAATTTGATTGTTTGTTTAACTTTCAAATAAAATCAACTGAAAGCGATAGCTTCCAGACGCCATCTTAAGGTGGAGATTCTTACTTTCCATTTCTAGACTGTGAAACTGACTGAGAAACGGCCTAATCTTCATATAAAAACAATCTAACTCAACAACATGCAGCAATTCTAACATTATAATACGTTGATTTAATATGAAAAATATTTTAAAATACGAATTGTAAATATGTGACGGTGATTGGTTACTATCGTTACATTTGAAAAAAATATTTTAAATTATATAACCTTGACACACAAGTATTCAATATAAACTCACTCAAAACTGACGTTTTTGCCAACATCTCGTAGATATATTCTATCTAAAAAATGTTGTAGTTTTGGAATAGCTGGATTATTTTCTCTTCAATCTTCCAATTAATTGATCGAAAATCAACTTATAAAGAGTCTGAATGTTTTTAAAAGCTCAATTAAATATCAAGTATATAGCAAGGACTGTAAAATTACAAAAGTATAATTTTACAGGAGAGCCAAGAAACGTTTATTAGTTTCATTTAAATCAATAAAGCCGATGTTTATTTGAAACTTAATGTTCATATTTAATAATGTATTGTGTATTTTTTTGTGACAAGAACACCAATAGCTTATACAATCTTTCGATATTAAACAAACGCAACATGTATCTAATGCCAACTTATACTGACAACTTAAGAAGAAATTTAAAAATAATGTTGTCTGACTATCATATAACCAAGAATGTATAATAACTTTATTAAAAATAAAACACTTAAAGCCCTTAAAATACAAGCGCTTTATGTAAATCATTAATTAATTACTATTATTTTAACTTTCTATACCATTTCATGTAGATATTTTCTCCACTGAAAATTCGATTTATGAAAAAAATAAATGTTGGAAAACGTTGTATCAAAAATGTTCCCAGTCATAGATTTAAACAACAGGTGGGGTGCTTTTACCTGAGACACGACATTATAGGGGCGCCCATGTACCTCCATCTTCCCCTGACTCGTTCGTGTGGGTACTCTTCTTGCATTACTTATGTTCTTTTAAACAGGTGTGGTTTTTTCTTTTGGAATTTCAAATACTTGTTCTTATCAGTGCAATAAAATACAAAGAAAATTTTTACGCATTCAATAGATTAGCATGTTAGTGATATTATTTAGCCCTTTGCTTCTTGAACATTTAAATATATCAAATTTGGATTATTGAGGTTTTGTACACTTCCATGTATTTTGTCACTAACGACCCGGGTTTCGCCTTTCGGCATCTTCAGGCATTCGAGCACACGAATGGACTCGAACTGACAGACAGTAAACAGTGTCTAACGTTTATATAGAAGATACAAATACGACAAATATTATTTACGAGGTAAAATATTATACGTCTGAGAGCCACACTCATAGAGTCATAGTACTCTGAGAGTCATAGTTCTTGAACCAATTGTTCGATATACCTTGTAATTATTTACAGTCGATTTCATATAAAAAGCCTTGTTAAGATTTATATTGTATCCGAACGGAAGCGGTCGTGATCTTTGTGAAAATTTGGAAGTAGTACAAAAAGAAATGTGTTTTATGTTTTTATTGTATTGATGGATACATTGTGATGACTTTGTTAAGGCTGTATATGTTTTTTTCTGAAGTAATTAGATAAAACTCCGGCGATTTTCCTGCGTAACGCCAAATATTTTTATAAAATTTCATTTGTAAAACTAACCCAAGAAGTGAAGGTATTCATTTATCATTTCGACAATGACATAACCTACACCAACAAAATATTGTGTATAACTCACAAAAAACGTGCTAATACACTATATGTATGTATAAGTATATAATATATTGACTGTAGAAAGGCAAAAGGACTTATCCCTCCGTTTTCAACATATTTTTTTTCGATAATTACAATGCATACAATTTAATACACGTTTTGTTTGGGCTATACTCAATATTTTTTGTGTGTGGGTTATGTCAATTTTTGTCCATAGTCGATTTAATAATTTAACAAAATATGTAAATAAGGTGTTTGCTCATACTTTCGTCTCTAGATCTAAATAAGAAAATTAAGTAAATATTATATTTTCGACTTGTTGCCTTTATCATATTTAAAAATTCAAATATATTTTTACTCGCAATCTATTTCAATGTTTAAGTCTTCTCAATTAGTACGGTTAGAAAAAAATAACGAAACATACGCCGTTAGCACTTTCTTGAAGTGGACGCTCTCGCTTCAAGTCGTAGCACATTATGTCCTCCAGTTGACGCTCTCTTTTGAAGTATCCAAGTGATGCATTAAATTGATTTTCTCAATCGTCGAACGTCGGGCGTCTGACAGCTTTGCTCTACAGTGTCCGTTCACATTAAATATGTATAAATGCCGCCTGCTCTATTTGCATATTTGATGCTTCACTACGCTTTCATACAAAGTTGTGACACAATTTTGTAAACTGTTGAAGCTATTTTATGCATTTTAAATTTTATTTTTACATAATAAAGGTTTTCCATTTGAATAACGAACTCAGTGAGCAGCAAAAATGTTAGTAATATCTACATAAAAATTAATTACAATGTGCTTCATTGATGCGTTCCAAAGTTGAAGTCTCTTCTAACTTTAATCTAAAAAACAGAAGAGCAAATATTTTTTTAGTTTTTTCGATTAACCGTGATTAATCAATGTTTATTCATTTGTTAAAAAATCTCCATATTGACTACGGAAAAATATTGCATTTTATAATTTCAATCAACTGAAAAAGACATTCAAAATGATTTTTAGCTTTCACGTCTGTATTTTGGAAACATTACAGGCTGAAATTAAATAATTTTTCCACTTCTAAGCAATGTTTTTTTCTCAAATATGTGAGGTTTTTAGATGATCAGCATTCTTAAGCCGTACCTTAAATATTAGACACTTGACAGTAAGCAAAAATAATAATTGAACTTCATTTATCTGCACTGTTTGAAATGAGAAATTAATCGATTCGTAACCATCGCCTCTCACTTTGCTTTTTATTTCCCCACTTATTCTTTCCGTCGAGCACCAAAGCGCTTATTGCAAAAGTATTGTGACTTTTCAATTCACTCCCGATAGATATGGATATTTTTAGTAACCCACAATGTTTTGTGTTTCCTCTTTACTTTCAGTCTAATAATTAAGCACTTCTTTTTACGTAATTTTCAATTTCATTTATTTTCCTTTACAAATAATTTTGAAAATTTTTTCTGTTCTTTAAAAATAATATTGTATTCTTTCCATCAATCGAAATTGACTTTTTCTTTGCTATTGTATTATTAGACCGCATCGTCTTTAAATAACTTAATACACTCAATCATAAAGATCTATATTCTTTATATTGTTAACATGTAATTTTAGGCATATTAAAGAGATACCAAATATCTAATGACATGCGTTAATACAAATTACTACGTTCAGTTTTTTCTAATTGCGCCATATTCAACGATGAATCGATTTACTTGCCTCTTGGGTTTTGGCTTTACCTAAACATTCCTACACTCTTCAGATAAAATTGTATAATAAATGCATTGTTCGGTGCGTTCTTTATAATGTTCAACATTAATTTGATTGTAACTTACTCCCTTACCAAACTTAATAATTACACATTTAAATTTGCATTAGTTTACTCTGTGGTGGAATAAAAACCTCCGGTGTAGCCAAGTCAAGCACACGTTGCCAATATTGTCGTCTAGCTTAACGCAACAATGTACATTACTTCTTTTATCATTCAGAGTGTGGAGTATGAGATTGAGCTCTCAATAATGTCATCACGAATACTCATATCAGGATAATCATTGTAGACCACAGATGGAGAGTAAACATAAATCATATGGATTTCTGGCGATTCTTACAGACGATGAAGATATCTCATTATGAATAATGCGTTTTAAATGTACACATCACTATAAATACTAATGCGAGGAACTGTTTTTTGGTGAGATTTACGGTAGTTCTGTCTTCCTAAGAGAACTTCGGGCTATCTACCAAAATCAGTTTAATTATAGTGGAAATCATTTCTGTCACTAGAACTCTGATGTGTGCGTAACATAGTATATTATTTTTATCAAGTTGATCATTTTTTATAATTTACTTTCCGTTTCAAAGCAATTTTTGAATTCTGTAAGAGATTAACTAAAGCCTCAGTCTTAATCTATTCGTGATGGAAAAATGGAAGTTCTTAGAATACATTTTTACAAAATGAGTGCCTAAATATTGAATCATCGAAAAATCTCTCTTCCAGAGAGAATTCTGATTATATTAAATCATAAGATCTAGGAATAAGTACTTAGATTGTACTGTATTGCTTTTCATGCAAATAAAACTGTTAACTTAAGTGGCATGGTGGTTCATTTTTTTCAATTTTACACAAATAAATCATTGCTGTCTCTGTTTACCAGAGTCTGAAAACTTTGACCGGAAACAACGGTATAAATTAAAAGTGCTTCCTGGCAACTTTGTCGCTATTTCCGCTCAAAATTTATGCTTCAGTTTTGCATACGCTTAAGCGTTTCCAAAATTCGAAAGCAAAATTCAATTAGCTTCAACATCAAACGTTAATTGATTTTAACGTGAATTGCGTTTGAATGGATTTAAAAAGGCGTAACGGATTCGGCAAATTGAAGTCCTCAATCGTTTATTGGTGATTTTCAAAAAAATATCAGACTTCTTATATATCCCTTTTACCACACTATCAACAAAATCGAAAATTTCATCAGAAAGTTAAGAGAAGTTATTTTTAGCGCGTATTCATTTGTAAATGGTTTTTTTTATATTCTGATTTAATACTCCTTTTAATTGAATACAATTATAATAGGTTACAAAATCAAGTAAATGTCAATTCAATTAATGAATGTAATTATGTTTGCACTTTTAAAACTTTTTAATATAATTATTTTATCAAGATTTTTTGTATTCCTCTTATATGCACTAGATTCAATTTATTTATTAACAAATTACATTTTTAAATCCAACTTATTATCGATCTATTGAAACTCTTTTGAATGGATTGAAAATCAGTTACTTTAAACTTGTATCCGTAAGAAAGCATGTTTATCACAATTATTCACTAATAATGATTTTATGACCACGAATTAACGGTTAGTCTTCTACATTTTATTTTAATAGACTTAAGATTATTGAACGAAATATTGATACATAGTAATAAATTTATCAAATTAAATGTAATATTCTCTTCATACATTGATGGCCTAATGCAAAAATATTATTTGTCCAGTTTTTGTTTAAATTGAGCTAAAATGACACATTGTACACAATAATATATTGTGTTCAAATGTGAATAAATCTCATATTTCATACGTCTCGTCTATTAGACGAAATTTTATTGATGTGCTGGCCTTATACTGTATCAAAGCAATTTATCATCTGCTAATACTTTTCCCAACAAAAACCTGGAGATAATTCATGAAGAAATTAGTCTGATAGTATTAAATAAAACATGAGTTACAGGATGGTTATGTTGCCTCCGATTTATATTCATTTCCACAGAACATGTAAGAAAGACGCATTCAAATAAGCGTATTATTTTGCAAGTTTTTGTGCCCATATATTATGAATTATACGGCCCAATCAATCATGGTTGTCCCGTATCCCTAAATAAGAATAACATTATCCAAGGGTTTTGTGAATATTAAAATGAATCGTGAACCTTCACCAAGCTCTCATTGAAATGAAGATTGATTGCAGATATGTTTAACGCACTCTACCCTTTTCTTAACATACATGACATAACAATTTATGTACGGTATGATATCACAATAATCATTACACGAACAGTATTTCGCATTACGCTGCATAGACTAAATTCAAAATGGTGAGTAATAATGCTATTCTAATTGATACTGGCAATATAATGGGTAGTGAGCAGAAATAAATTAACAGCAAGGAAAAATAACACTTTTCTACGTAAGTTGTCATGTTGCCTCATCGAATTAATCAGACCTTTCAATTTAATTTACAGTCAATAATAAACTAAATAAAAAAAATATTTATAATATACCACCCAAGGCCGACAGACATGTCGACCGCGTCTGAATTCTTGATTTTTGTCATGAAATTTAAAAAAACATGCCAAATCACCGTTATGCAAATGTGATATGGATGGATTTAAAATAGGAAAAGAAAACACAACATTTACTTGTAAAATGTTTCAAGACTTATAAAAGTAAGTAAATAATTAAGCTATAAATAGAAAGTTTTTATTTATCATCAAAACCGTAATATTCCATGGGATGTGTAATGCCGAAATCTCTTAATACAGTTTTTGTGGAAATAAATACTTAACTATTTTTATCTAATAATAATTGAATTCAACTAAGAGCATGCCAAATTGATCACGATACTTAATTTTACAGTCCATTTTTAAATTTTCCCAATGGACCAAACTGATTCTTACGTAAAAATGTCAAAACTCAAAGCTCTCAATTAAAAGGTAAAGCTATGCATTATCATTTTCTTAAAATTTGCTCTATCAAATAAAGTAAAACTAAACTCATCAAATATTCTCAAATCGAAGTCTATAAAATAATGTCAATATTTTGAATCGCTATAAATTATAAGAAAACTGGATATACAATTTCATTTCCAGCCATCGCGATTTGATTTGTTTTTGTATTATTCAGATCCCGGGAAATGTAATTTAATAACAATTTCTCTTGTAGAAATGGTCATCTATTTCTCATAAATAAGCAGACCATTAATTTTCCTTGCCCTGGTATTGATATTTCAGATGAACAAAGCAAAACAAGTTTTATCAATTGACTTTCCGTAATACATATTAATTGCTGACAAAGAAAAAATAATCAATCTTAGTATATTTCGCAACCAGACAGAACAACATTTTATTTTTTCGGAAAATTTCTATTAATAATGATAATAATAATTCTTTTTCATAAATAATTTTTTTTCTACGATCATTGGTAGATTGAAATATTTGGACATCTGAAATTAATTCAATAGTTATATTATTCAATAACTTAAGCTTACATACTTTTTAATAGGTTTTCGTATGGCATTAGGAAATTAAAGAATTACATACTAAAAAGTCATTTGATTATTACCTGAAATTCATGAAATGAAAACAAAAACTAAAACTTATGTCATTGGTCATAGAAAAATCTTGAATATGAATTGTTACCGATCATTACACTTTGATAATAGCTAGAAGGATATCTGACTAGTTTTTTTATCGGTTCATTATATTCATATAAAACTGCAGATCTATACACGTTTGATCATATTTTTTGTTTCGTGTTATTTTCTTATTGATCTCTTGACATTTCTCATTTTTTTGCTTCTATACTAATGATTCTGCTATTGTGAATTAAGTATTGAATTTTTTTGACATACAAGTAAGGTAAATGTACCGGTAATTGACCATGTACAAGTAACATCAGTTGATAATGCTCGTGATGAGCGAAACCTGTCCTGATCATTATAAATATGTGGAAGTAGTACAAACAAATTGTGTTTTATTTTTTAAAACATGTACAAGTAGTTAACCTTTTTCAATAAAAGTGCCAAAATAAGAAACGTGTATGCAGGATTGCTCTAAATTTTAGAGGTCAGACAAATGAAACCATATTTTGTCGGATTGAGGAACTAACACATGACCATATATGTCATAGCGTCCATTTGAAAACATCACCTTATGCATTAAGTGTTTTATTTTGAATTTCTTAAGAGAATTGCTAAAGATATTGGTGAATGAAAGTATATGCTACTTGATTAAACCAAGAGCGGTCTTACAGGAAGCTCTGATGAAAGGTTGTCATGAAACTTTCTGATTGGGCATGGTCAACTACTGGAAGTTTCAATTTTTTAGATGGTCACAACTACTGACACAAAAACATGGTTGTTAAAACCCTTGTTTTTCTTATATTAATTTTAATTTATCAACAATATTTACTGTTTTTGCGATACGAGGCTCGCTTTTTTCTTGTTGTCTATTTAGTTAAAGGTTGAATTTATCATTTACTGACCCTTAAGAATTTTTACTGCGTAGGAACTTCAAATAAAATATTTATCTTCAAGTATCATTCAAACTATTTTTTTATACTTCAAATCATAATTTAAAAAATTATGATTTATTTTAAGTGAAAAATTTCTGGTCAATAAAGCAGATCTGTCGTACCTATTTGATAGATGACGGTAAAACTGTGTTCCGTGTTTACTACTTTCTAGTTGAAAACGTTAATTTGATTGTTAGGGTTGGAACTTTACTAATTTCCAAATATCACACATAAAATTAAGATTACTTGAACATTAATATAGACAGAAGTTAATAATATTAAAAAAAACAGTGTGAAAAGTTTCTTTTAATGAATTTAATACTTTGAGTTAAATGTATTTTAAACATTCTTACTTATAATAAAGGTTTGTAAGATAATTTAATTATGGGAGTCAATAAAAATGAACTGATCTATAGTATTCTTAAAAATATATTGTCTTAGTAGGAATAAACATTTTAGAACTTTCAGACTGTTATCGATTCAACTATTCCCACGAAATATGTAAAACATATGAATTATTACAATTTCGATAAAATTCGTTCGAACGGAATCCATTTTCTTACTATCTCCTTTAAGGGAGAGTAAGGATATAAGTATCTATGTGTTTTAAGGCTTTTTTGTGAACAAACTTAAACGCAAAAGCCACATTTAATTGAATTAAAACAATTAAGTGGGAGTTCGTCAGATCCGTGTTCGAGTCGGTAACGTCGTTGACTTGGGTCACGCTGCTCACGGGTTCGGATCCCATTACCGACAACTATCCGAAACATCATTAATTGATATTTAAATTGATTCATTAATTTCTATTCCAAGACATGGATGTCTGTGATCTCTGGAATTACCCCCCACCCAACCAATCCTT
Organism: Himalopsyche phryganea; assembly: GCA_022494535.1. Lineage (NCBI taxonomy): Eukaryota > Metazoa > Arthropoda > Insecta > Trichoptera > Rhyacophilidae > Himalopsyche > Himalopsyche phryganea. The sequence continues at coordinate 946,800 of JAGVSL010000035.1, read as the reverse complement.
AAAAACGGAGCTTAGCGAGAGCGGTCAGCTAACCACTAGTCCTATCCTAGCCCTATTCTTATATTCTTACTCTCTTAAAAAAATAAAAGATGAGTAACTGAATAAAAAACAGTTCACACAGAAAAACTTCTGTTGAGATAAGCGATAAGATACCAAACTACTCATAAAGCATGATATCACATATTGAGCCATTTAAATGAAGTAAATTGTATGAACCAAAGTTTGAACACATTGAGAAGGTATATAAAAATTAGGTTAACAGACAATACTTTTTGCTGGAAGAATACATGCTAATAAAAATGGCGCCATAGGCGTTTGCTATCAACAAGGTTCACTATCGTGCTGATGGCACAGTGCAAATTCACTCTAATGGCCGTGCATGGAACTAAAATATTTTTTATAAACCTTAACTAAAATTGTGGTGACCCAATTCTTTCGAAACCGTTGAAATTTCTCTAATACGTTTGATTCATTTAAAACTGTTCCTTTAGCACTAGTTCACTTATATTTGACGGCGTTGCATCACAATTGAAAGTACTAAAAACTTTCAAACAGTCAATTCATTCTACATTTCTACGTTCTGCATGAATATTCAAGCTTTCTGTTTGAGCAAAGAAAACGTTTTCTTAAATCGACTAGTAGCGCGCGAGAGAGCAAATATGACTTGGCATATTTTCAGCTGTGCGCAAGCAAAACAATGACTTTGAGTCGCATTCGTTCCAAATGAAAGATATGCCCTTGCTGCCAAACCCCTTTCAAACAAACGAAATAATAACTACATTTTACTCTATCAAACATAATATTATTTATATTGTTAATCTGTGAATGCACGTTGAAAACTAAAGTTGGTTTGGCTAGTTGAGACAAATATTTCGATGTGTGAATTTCATTTATCTTTTGATTATAATTGTTATAACGGAAATTAAATTAATGACAACATACATAACGGATAGTTAATAAGCTCCTTATGAAAAACGATCTTCTATTTTATTATTTTAACAGAATTTGTTATGTCGTAAAAATCGGTGAAATAGTTGCAGGGTTTTCTGATTTTCATCAGCCGTAAATACTCGCGATCAGCAAAACCAGTCTTGAAAATTATATAAAGTTGTTAAATTATTACCAAAAAAATGATAGTATTTTTATAAATATAATGTCTTTTCACCATTTCGTCTTAATGTCTACAAATATTTTGGCTCCTTATGTTGAGCATATGGAATCCTAATGGAGGTATCTTAACAGAAATTTGCTCATCCTCTCTTTTTTGAAAAGAGTTAGGATTAGGGATGACAGATTAGGGCTAGGATAGATCTAATACTTAGCTAACTACTGTCGCTACGTCGCGTTTATAGGATCCGATCCTTGTGAGTGTGAGAAAATTTCAGACAATACAAACATCTATGTCTTCAAATAAAAATTCATAAATCGATCAAAAAATCAATTTATGAATCTCTACTAGGATTCAAACCTGTGAGCATCTCAGCTGATGTCAACAAAGTCGACCACTCTACCAGTGGCGGCCGGTGACAAGAATATTAGGGAGTGCAAGAAAATACTCATCTATTTATGCAAGAAATCCATTCTACGATTCTTGGATTTTGAAAGCACTTCAATACCACAAACATTTAAGTCTGATATTGACGATACCAAGTGTTTCTATACACTCAACGTCGCAAGAGCATTTAGTCTGTCTTGAGTCATGGTATTTCTCAAAAATGATTTAATCCTTTTTAATGTTTAGAAACAACGCTCACTTTCCACTGGAATCTGTAATAACTTACTTACGAACTATTTTTTTTTTGCACAATTTCTACATTCAATTTCTGATTAAACACTTTATTATTAACCGTACACTAGGACGACCTGCTGCTTTAATTTCCAGCCTTTTCGAAAAATCCCAACGATTTTCTTTAATGTATGAGACGGAATATGCACTATTCTTTACTGAAGCACGTAAATATTAGAATTATGTAATTAGAAAGTAAATACATTTGATGGTATGCGTTTCTTTGTGGACAGGCTCAATATACTACAGGTCCTTTCGACGTACTTACTAAACATATGCGACAGGTCTCTGCTAGTTTGAATACTTTCGGGAACGGTCGTCATAATTCGGCAAGAGGTGCAATGCTCCTGAATTACTAAAAACTTTGTATGTAAATCGAATATGCGACACAGGCGACGTTACAAAAAACTAAAGTTTAGTACTAAATCCCTTCTACTCTGGGAGAGCTATACAGAAATTGAACCTCCTCGCCGTATGCAGCTTACACAAACAATAATTATTATTATTAGTATTTTGGTGCGGAATACGTTCGCTTAAGCATTTTTGTGAATAATCGCTTCGTGCAATATTTCCTTAAGGGGAACACGCGGGAAAATTTAAAATTAGTTTGTACAATATCACCTATTACTTGAATAAATATGTTCATGGCAGTGCACTGCACCCTTTGCTCCTTTATAAGAGCCGTCCCTGCACTCTACCACGGACGATTGATTTCGAAACATTTTTAAATAACACAATAAGCTGAATACACCCTTAGGGCATATAAAAATTCTTCAGTTATTCTTTCTATACATCATTGTTTCATCTTAGGTACAGTAAAAAATAAAATATAATTATTTCAAATATTTTCTTATGAAAAACTGCAACGATGTTTCAGTTTTTCAACTGTACAAATAAAACAATCTCCACAGCGTTTCTTCTAGTGTTGGTATGAAAAAAAGGAAAAATTCACAATATTCGAAGCATAGGCGTAGTTAATAGTTTCAAAGAAAGAAAAATCCACTAAATCATCTATTAGCTCAAACATAAACTGTTTTTTGTATTAAAACTAAAACTAATAATAAATCACCCACAGCAAACGTAAAACTTGATAAATATTCTTCTTTTTTTGAAATATGTTCTGTTACAATAAATTGCTATGGTTATGTTAAAGACAACAAATATTTTTGTGTGAAACAGTTACCTAGTTACTATACTAATACACATTTCCACTGTGTCCTCCCAATGAAGAATATAAATTTTGGAAAAAATCTTTTTGAAATAAAAAATTGTACAGAGAATGAAATACACGATACCGGAATAATTTTGAAATATTAAATAAATATTCTTAGTTGGATACTTGTCGTAATGAGATAATGGAAGTAATGTCTTCCTCTTTGAATTGGAAAAACACAGCTCTAGTATTAATACTTATATCATCAATACTCTATTTGAGGCTGGAAAATAGTTAACTATTTTAACTATTTAGACAAATTTTGTCTACTCGTAAAAACAAGTCACAGGTTTGTGTTTGAAAAATACTGTTACTGCTATAACTACATATTATATTTCAATAATTACTTGCCTGATGAAATTCGATTCAAATATCCCAATACATTCTGAAATACCATTTATTTGGTGATGGTTTTTTTCATGCTGTCTTAAATTTATATTGTAGAATATATTATTATGATTTTGATTAGTGTATACAACATTTCAAACATACTTTTCTTGAGTACGTTTAACATAATCAATACATTCAAACATTTTTATAAGCACTATCATTTACACTAAGGTTTAATGTCTTTAATATAATAAATATTGATTTTAATTTAATTGGAATATCTCCTTTGTATTTATTTAAAAATCAATCTATTTTCGAGGGACTTAGTTCTACAAGATTATAGTTCTGAAGATACATAGATTCCGTAATGACAATTAACAATATAATATAATTCTCGTATTTAAAAAACATTGCTCTCTTGCCTAACCTTAAAGATAAACGAATAAAGTATATATGTATGTGTGTGGAGTATCTTTTTCAAGAGAGTCTGTACGATTCTCCAATTTGCTTTTAAAAATACGAATTCAATAGCATCTAGAATATATCTTAAAAGCTATATTGTCATATTTAAGACCAATTCGGAAATTCAATTTTCCCATATTGTATGATATATTGTAACATCTTTTCGGCGCTATTTGATAGAACCCTGTGACGTAATCACGTAATGGTCATTTGAGGACGTCACACGTTAGTCGTCAGTGCCAACTGTTACCCAGGTAGCGAATGCACAATAAAAAGCTCTAAAAGCTTGACGTAGACGGCAATTGAAAAACTTTTTTGAATATTTGAATCATAACATTTTATTTACACAAAATATTTTTTAAGTCTTTTAAGCAATGAACTTTTTCAAATTGAGACATTATAATCATAATATAGTATGGACTTCTAATGAAATACTACAGCAATTTATAGTTTACAAGGGTTGGTTGCTACACATCCATTTTTTAGACGATGTGGTTTGAATATGAATAGTTGTTTTCTATCCGCTCTCTCTAAATTTTGTTTTAAGAACCGTGTGAAATAGATAATAGTCAAAACATCATAAATATTTATGCTGCTTGATACAAATTGAAGCTTTTATTAAAAAACTGTAATATAAAAACTTGAATTCAGGGCTTTCAAATCAATCTATTGGCTCGAAAATTCTCTCCTCTTTATCGCATTCTAAGCCGTATTTTTTCGGAAGTTTATGACCAAATTGTTTGATCAAAAATTTATTCTGCATTCAATATATTTTAATAAAAAAACAGCACTACGCATACTAGAGCAATTTTGATAAATTAAATCATATTTTTTTAATAATTGTGGACCAAAACATTAAAGTAAACTCTAAATGTAGAGATAAAAACAAAAACACAATGATATAAGATATCATGCAAAAGTCTAATCCTGTCAAAGAAACTGATAATTGAATAAACATTTCTCATACAAATAGGTGTGCCAATGTAAGAAGCCGCATTATTTTTGTACGTTAAATTTATATCTAATAAGTTTTTATTTTAGTTTTCTTTTTTAGACGTTTGGCAATGAATATTCATTCTTACGCCACTTTAATCAAATAAAAACGCTTTCACAAATAATATGTAATATAAAGAGAGACATTTAATTATTTCAGGCATAGCACAATTTTTACAAACATCTTCTTTTGATAATGTTGAGACAAGTTTCGCTCAGTAGATAAACACTTTCAACTGATAAAAACTATTTATATTAAAAGCCTTCTTGACAGAAATTCATTTGTGAGTAAGATCTGTCTTGAGTTTTTGTGCTGACAATTATGAAGACGATAGTAAAAAGCCTTTTGGGTCTAGCTTCACATTAAAAAAAAAACTTTGTGACGCAATATAATAAGTCACATTCAATTTCAGCGAACAGTTTTCAAAAAGCCTTCTGTAAATAATGTTTTCTTTTTGGTAGACAATATTATTTGTAGTAATTCACTCAAAAATACTTTTATCATTATCTTTTATATACTCGCATCACATAATATGTTTAAATATATTAACTAAGTAAGTCAAATAGTGTCTGAAACGTTTTTAAATGATTTTCTTCAATCGGTAAAAGAAAAGTTATATGAACGTAACTTTGTGCTACAAACATGCGATCAGTTTCAAATATGTATATGAATATCTTCCTGTCTAAGGCGTAAACCACTATTTTAATTAAAATATATTAAAACATATACGTCAAATAGTATCTGAAATGTATGTATGGTATTTTCCTCATATTATATCTAATTCATTTTGCTTTCAAAGAAATTGATATTGCTACTTAATAAGTGAAAGATTTTTATTAATGCCAACACCTCCAATATTTTTTGATATCCATTAACAAAATTATATGTTCCCGTTTCAAATACATTAAGTTGAGACAAATCATTTCTAACGCGCAGGCATATTGACTATTCTACACATAATAAAAACTATAAATACTATGTGGCAATGCAACCTGCCATCACTCGTACTGCGATGTAAAGAAATTTTTTAAATTAGAAATGATAGTTTTGATCAAAACATTAATCTTGAATATTTTTGTGCCAGTCATAATCATAAAATAAAACATGATGTCATAGGTATTTAAATGTTTCGAAAATCTTGAAAAAAAACCGCAATGAAAGCATTTAAATCAAATAATATGCTAATTAAAAACTTATTTTACTTTCATGTATTGAAACAGAATTTATTTTCATGATTTGGTGTTTTTTATCTTACGATAAAGCAATGATTTATAATTCAAAATATGACGTTTTAGATGTTCTTTGCTACAATGAGTTAGATACATAACTGAAGGAACTGGAAATTACAAATTTGCTAATTATCAAACCATGTTTATATTTATAAAAAATTTTAATGTTTCTTCAATGTTTTGTGTACATATAATAAAATGCTGGTTTTAGTTAAACAGTAGTACTAAGTGTCTTATATGGAATTATAAGATAACATAGTTATATTGTGTTCTTGAGCTACTGTTTTATGTTTAAATTACTTAACATCTTTGTTATTTCCAGTCTTTAAAGATTATATTAAGATATATATTAAACAAAATATGTTGAAAATTTTGTGTTAAAGCAAAATTTGTATGAATACTTCTTTTTACTTTTTTATTAAAGATTTTATCAAGATGACATTTTATTATAATTATGTATTTGATAATATTATGATTTACTTGGCAGATGTGTATTACTGTTCAACAATAAATTATGTATTATATTTATCTGAATAATCAATAGCTTTTACAATTATTTAGAAACCATTGTTGCTGCTACATCTATATGTACTTACATGTTACACAATTGTTATTATAAATCAACCAAACGCCAATGAATACAATAATGTTATATTGTATAGTTTCAAGCGTAGAAGCTTGAATAAACAAAGATAAGACTATATCTGAAGGAAAAATCTCCTCCCTTCAAATAACACAATACAGAGGTTGCAATGATACTCCCATTTTCAATTCAAACTCAATTAACGTCTGCCAAATTTATATTTAGAAGAGTAAGTAATATTGACGTAACTTTATCGTTACAAAAATGAAATCTATTTCGAAATCATTTTTTATCTTCCTCTTTACGGCGATAAAAATATAAATTAAGCAATTTTTCCAATTTACTATGTCAAAAGAAGGAATGCATATTAAATTTGACAACGAAATTAAAATAAATTTTATATATTTTGCCTGGATAAATTATATTATTAATTTTTTTAAATATCTTATGTTTCGTTACAGTAAAAAATCATCGATTCTCATTTCGTGCAAAGTTATAGATATAGCATAAAAAGAAAACATGAAACTATAAATAACTTCTTTAGTATATATGTTTAATATACGAAGGGTATTGTTTACTCAAAACAGCTTTCTGGTTCTTCTTAAGATTTTTGCGATGCAAAACATCAATCTTCTTTCGAGGAAAAAAAGCAGTTTTTTATCGATGGATTTATTGCAAAAAAGGCAATGTCACGGCTGACTCCATGCGCACTCTATTTGACAATCGAAATGAATCAAAAAAAATAGTGCGATAATAACATTAAAATAAATTTAAAATATAAATATGTCCACCTATATGGACAACGCAAACTATCAACGGTTATATTAACACAAGGCTGCACGTGATATTTTCAGCTTGTTATGCCCCATCCCATCCATTTGTAACGGAACGTTGATTGCAGCCTAATAATCAGTCTTCTCTTAAATCCAGCCTTCTATCATTACGATCTATGGAGCCTTGTTATTGATGATAGGATTGAGCAACTAAGGCGACATCATTGATAAATTTCCACCATTTAAATACCTCATCATTTGGTATATAAACTCATGACAGAGGTGTTAATCATTATAACATGATTTATATTTTAATAAGACAATCATTTAAAAAATAAAACACAATTCATTTTTACTACTTACACATATTTATAATGATCAGGACCAGTTTCACTCATCACGAGCATTACCAACTGATAAAAATACAAAGATAACAGGCATATTTTTATAAAATTGAGTGTAAAAATGAAGGTATATAAAACTGATGGTTCATGAACTGAGACAAGAAATTACTGATTAGCAAACAAATTATACATAAATCAAATAAAACAGTCTACAATTAAAATGTTACGGACCTCTTATAAATCAATAAATACTAATCTGAAATCACAAATATAGCTACATTTAAAGTCCATTAGCTGAGCAAAAATGTTTAATGACATTACTAATGCATTTAAAAAATTGTGGCTAGGGAAAATTATAAGAAAAAATTAGTGAACCATTTAAAAACAATCAAAAATTAAGTATGTAATTAATATTAACAATGAACATTCATCTATTTAAATAAAGATGTGAAATATATTTATTTAGTATATGTATAATGTTGGGTATAGATCGAATTCGTAATCATAGAAAGACTTCGCAACCAAATCCTTTCGAAGACTCATCTCTATGCTGCTGCGAGCATTGTGTTCCCTGAATAACAGTTACAAGTGAAATAAGTGACAATTCTTATAAGGATATAATTTATTCCAAGTTGTTTCTAATTACGATCGGTATTTCGTCTAATAATACATGACATAACTTTACTATGTACTTAGTTACAGACTGCTTAGTTAAATTCTTCGCTTTATGCTTGGCTTTCAACCAGTGATATTCGCGATAAAATTTATTTTACAGTCAAATAACTGTCGCACACTCAATATGAATTCTATTTTCGCATTATTTTTGAATATCACTTCTCGAAACGCGACCGCCTCCATTGCTATTGAAACTCCAATCATACGTATTTAGGTTAAGTCAACAAAGATTTTCTTTAAACGAGAACCATCCCTGCTTAATCTGTTTTATTTCATTTGGTGCAACCCTTTTGTATTATTTCAACACAACAAAACAAAATTTAATTTAATTTAATCTCACTCTTTATCAAGGTGCACTTTATTATTATGAATTACAGGACTGTATCAAGTATCGATATTTTTAATATTTTTCTTTTTGTTGGGAAAAAAAAATTTAACACTTACATTATTATAATTTGAGATATCGACTGAGGGTGTTTGATGAAATTTCAAAATCAAATTTGAATTGCTGAATTTTTCTACATTTCTATTTATTTCGTCATTAACGACCTGGGCTTCGCCTTTCGTTATCTTCAGACATTCGAACACACAAATGAACTCAGTGTTCTAGCACTTTTCTTATATCCTTACTCTCTCCAAAAAGCGAGATCGAGTGACTGAGTACAAAGTGGTTCTCCTAGAAAAACCCCCTTTAAGTTAAATTTCATTCCGAGTTCATATGCTTCAAAATGATAACGGACGTAGCTACAAAACAATATCAACAATACTTTTCCAATTCTCAATTATACCAATGATAAACCAACGATGATTTTGTAAATTACCTCACAAAGTGTGTTTGTCAAGTTATTATATCGCATTATTCACCCTTTCAATGATCGCTTTCGTTGGTAAGTTATAAATTCTGTGTAAAAAATAAAATCTTCCGTAATATTCTCAACATCCTAATTACCTACTAAACTTCTGTTGATTCAACTCTGTAATTTCGTCCTTTTCATATTGATAAGTAGTTCTTTGTATTTTGTTGAACAAAGGCAAGGACATCAAAATACAAGGGAGTATTATTACTCTTTGTGTCCTATTGAAGGTTTTGCTCTTTACTGTATTCCAACGACACAGTGTAGCATAATTATGATCTTGAAAGTGAATATAAAGTTTTAATTGTGTCGTAAAAAACCATTATGGGATGTGTTTTATTAACCATAATTATTTATCCTATTGATTTGTTATACTATTATTGAAATACTATCTTTTATTAATGGGACTGTTAAACAAAGAAAATCGTAAAAAGATGTTTACAACAGGGGCATATAAATTCTGTTTAGGGTATAATACGGTAATTTTATTTTAACGCGTGTTTACATCTATATAATACATATATCTATGGGTGATATATTTTATGATAAAGCCTCCCTTTATACTTGGTTTCATTAGCTCCCCCTCATTTTTTCAAACAATTCACGAATTTCAAACCATGTTTTTGATGCTTTTTTTAGTTTTTTTTTACTAACATCTCTACTTAACCTCTCTGAGAAAGGATCAGTAACCGATAAACATCTAGTTCCCGTTACACAGATTATGTTCTAGATTATGTAAAACACTCAATCACAGTACATTTAACGTATTTTGTAAACGACCATGGTGAAATAAATCAATTTAGAGTGATTAACAAGCCATCAATCATATTTGGCGAATCTACTTACCTATAAATTGCATATCATGATCACTATATCTGTAACGCAAAAAAAAACAATTAAAAAAAAGAAAAAATAATACATACTAGAGGTTTGCACGGACCCGGGTTTGTTCCACGGGTTTCACCTCGTCAAAAAAGAAAACACATATTTACACGGTCTTAAATAATATCAATACATATATCATACGACTCAAAAAGAACATTAACTAGTTCCAAGTTTTTTTTTCATTTATTTCATATCACTTTATATTTTAACTTTAAAAAGTAATACATTAAGGCGAAAGTTTAAAAATTTAAAGGTCCGTGTTTTTATACCGTATTGTTATCATTAGACAATCAATTTTATTTTATATTATTTACTAGTAATTTTTACCTGGCTTTGCCCAAGATAGAGAACGCTTATATTGCTTACAAATGACCTTTATTCACTGATTATCAATGCCCACATTATCAGATTTCATTATCATCATCGACAAGTAACTTCTTTCAATTTCGTTTTAATAAATAATAATCGCTCTATGTCGATTTGAGCATACATGTCAACCAAATATAGATAAAAAAGTGGCCTATATGCAGTTGACATTAATTACAAATCCATTATCGCCACATGGAAACATGAGTGAATACTATGTCTAAAACGTCATACAAAATGTGAGTTTCGTAAATCTGCTCATTCTCAAAACAAAATCACAAATCTTAATCTCATATCCACCGGTGCGTTAATGACACAAAATAAGGATGTCACTGTTTAAGTTAAAAAATAATGAATAATTCTCCGCTCAATCTTTTTATTTTTTACAAATTTTACAATTCCAGCATAAAAAAATAATATTTGTGACATTTATTGTAATGACATAATTATATTTGCTAAGTGACATGATGCTATGACGATGACAACAAAAGAATATTTTTGGTATGGAGCGGTTGCTAGGCGATCTTTCTTGGCGTTTGTTGATTTTTTTATTCCACATTGTAAACGTCAAAAATATAGCGTTTTCAGTTTAAGGTTAAAAATAAAAAGTTGAGAGTTGAAAGTTGAAAACAGCAAATTTAAACTAAGAATTTTCAGCCAGAAAGACATTTGAAAATTTCACGGCGCTACTCTTCACCGTTTGGGAGGAGTTGTTGTGACCGACAGACATACAAACATACAGATCTCTACATGTATTTTGTGTTATAATATTGTAGAGTTTGGTTGAAAATGATCTGTTCTAAAACTGACTTTCCAATTACATTGTTTTTACCCAACGACGTTTCATTAAAATCCATAGTAAATAAAAATCAAAATTTCATCAATGAATGACAAATGTAAACATCTCACCATGTAAAAATCGTGTTAAACTGAAATTTTACCGTTTAGACCAAAACATGACATCAAATATATGACTGTGTAAAACTGAAACCGAATAGTTTGAGTTCCGTGCATATGGGTGTATTAATATTGAAAACAACTATTCCATTTAAGTTGACTTACTAACTGGACGTATAGCTAACACACTTTCATTTCAAAACATCAATCAAATAATAATGTTACAATTTTCTTTTATGGCTTGCCTTGCCCAAAGAAACCTAACAATTTCAGCGAAAGTCCTGAAAAAATACCCATATATCAATATCATCGAAGGCTAACGTTTTACCATTAATGCCGTTAAAGTCTTGGCAAAAAAATATAATGAAAACCATTGAGGTAAGGGTTCAATTATTGCAAAACACATTTTTCAGAGGAAAAAGCACTCTTTCTCGTTATGATTTTTAATTAAAATCGTGATCCTAGGTGTTCTCGCTACGTCGGTGTATTTTTTAGTGAAAAGAGAATGCGCCGTGATACGAAAATCGAGCAATGGAAGAATTTCGACAAAGACACTTTGATTATTTTCATTTCAAATATAAAAAAATTACCGCCAGGTGTTTTTGATAAAGAATGGTTTTTTTCATGAAATCAAAACGTCTGCTCTTGACTGAAAAGCGATAGTTGTTTTTGTAAGCTTCCGATTGTGACTGAGAGAATTTTTGGTGAACGTTGTGCTTTAGGATTAAATTTAATTAAAACTGATTATTTTTTGCTATTTTAACAATTTATCTTTCTAATTTTTAATGGAATAATAACAGTTTAAAGAATTTTCAGAATTAAAATGCGTCACTCTGAAATTATAAAGCTGTTGAATTAATTTGAATTCGTATAACTTACAATATATACTGAAATTAACATTTTTGCTGTATATTTTAACAATTATTAAAAAATGAGTGTCAAAATAACAGAACGATATAGGTCGAAAACGATAATCAATTATCGTTTGAAAGCTTAAATGACAAGTTATTTGATTAAATTCCAAAGTGAATTAAATATCAAATCTTTTTAATCTAGAATGATTAAGTTCCATAATAATATAAATGTACCATTGTTTTTCCTGGGACAAATTGAATGAGCTTTCTAAATAAACTAATTTGTACGATCAATTTCCAACCCACTTTCAGATGACCCTATGCATTATTTATACATTATAAATAAAACGACAATTATTGATACCAAATTTGGATTATTGAGATTTTGTACACTTCCATGTATTTTGTCACTTATGGAAGTGTACAAAATCTCAATAATCCAAATTTGATATTGAAATTCCATCAAGCACCCTCAGTCGATGTCTTAAATTATTGATACGTTTTAAAAGATAATACGTTTGCTATCTCTTCTAGATTAGTATATCAAAATATTATACACAAACTGAATTTCATCGCGTATTACTGTTCATAATAACTAAATTTATTGCTTTGGTTACCTTATTATGTACATTTCAATTCTTAAATTTTATGATAATAATAACTTTACCATTCTTGAGAATTTTAAATGTCCTATATTATTTCTGATCGATATCAGGAGCGTCGTGAATATAAATTGTTTCATCTTCGTAAAATACTATAAGCAGCCTGCCAAAGGTGATGTTCAACACTAACTCACTGAGAAGAGTTAAGCGTTTCATTAACGATATTACTTTGAATTTACAGTTAGAAGGAAATTAGTAATAAGCTTTTCTCTTTCTTTCTCTCTTTCTGCCTCTTCTTTTTTATTAGAAAGGTCGTGTTAAAAAGGATGAATTCATCACTTACATTCATAATCCATATATTCAAATACAAATATCAATCAATATAATACAAAACGGTCCTTTTTGGGATAAAGACCCTAGAACTTTAAACCTAGAACGATGGTTTCTAGAGCTTTATCGTATGAAGCTGGTTTAATAATATTTAACTACATTAATGATAAGTATTTAAAAAATGTTTGAAATCAATGGTATGGAAGCCAACGTACGGCGTCGTCAATAATATTATTCAAAATTTAAATAAAGGTTTTTACAAAAAAAACATATTCACGTCATGAAAGAGTGAGATCGACTTACCACAAATGAATCTCGCCAAAAAGAACATCAAAATAGTAACTGATTCTTTTACAAACAGCTTTTTTTATTCTTCTAAGCGGTCTTTTAAATTTTAAATCTGCCACATTGAGGCGATTGTTGTGATTTCCGCTCGGATATTTATCTCTCGGGGATGCAAAAAAAAAAGAATAAAAAATAAAAGCTCGCATCAAGAAGCTTTCTAATGAAAACATTTTAAATATTCTTGCTTCAGTGGTTTAAATGGGTGGGTCACGACTTTTCATCTTCAATGATGTTTTCGGTACTGTGATTTTTTATATTAACACTGTATTTTTACTCGCGCTATTTTATTAATTTACCATTACCACTTCTATTAAATCTAATAATTAATATTAATTATGACGAAAATCTTTAAGCATAATTAAGATATCTTCGTTGAGGTGAATTTACATAAATCAACTTAAGTAGTATATTTTCATACTAACAGATCCTGTATTACTCTTAAAGGTTTCATATTTAAAACAGTCGTGTGCCATTTTATTGTCAAATAAAGCTTAACTTTGTTATTCCGCTTGCTTCATAACTAAATGTGACACACGTTTCGCTTATTTCAGAATCATCATCAGACTTACATGTTTCAAAACGTTTTAAAAACTCTTATCACAGCTATTTATTTTCGTTAAAATAACGGGAGTGGATTTTTTTATTTATGATTATGCGAAAATAAATTTAGATTCTTCGTTAATACTCAAGTTATATTCATATGACTAAAAATGAATTGGATGCCATGATTCGCCTCCTTTAAGCAGCTCAGGTGGAATGCAAGTGATTAAAAAAATTGTTTTTAATCGGCTATCTGTCCCAGACAGTCTGCATTGATCTAAATTTGGCTCCAGTTATTCCTAAGCAAATAACTAGCTCTGTCTTTGTATTACCGTCTCAGATAAACAAGATAACTCAGTATACTGATATTTGAGAATAGATACTTGCGTCGGATACGGGGGGTTAAGTGAGGGTTTGACTTTTTAAGGAACTCGGAGATCGGAACTCGGAGGAGCATACGAGGCAGCTCCCTGCTGCGTCCGTGGCTATGAAGGTACATTGGAACTGGCTGGATCACGTATTGTGGATGCCTTCGGAGAGCCTTCATCGTTTTTCTTCCAACCTATGGAATCCCAACGTCCAATACGACCGACGGATACTATGTACTCGGCGGGCTGAGAGACTCTGATATGACATAGTCAAAGAATTAGAAGAAGAAAAAAATATATTTTTTTGAATACCTCAGATCATTTTTTTAACATTGAGCTTCGAAACAATGTGAAAGTGAATATTTTTCTACCAAATAGTATACAATTGATGCGTTGATTTTTGTTTCATGATCGCGTCCTCTCCTAATGTGGAGCATATAGAGCTTACCTCAACAGACGTTTTTCTTCAAAAACTTTACCCAGTTGTTCAACCTCGGTTTTTAAGAAAGTAGAAATAAAAGGATAGAAGGATAGAGTTAGGAAGTAAATGTAGTGGTTAATATAATCATTCTCGATACACCTCGTTTGTTGGATCGGATAACTGGCATTTAGACAGCTTTCAAACATAACATACATCCATTTCTTCAAATAGAAATTCATTGTTGACTTAACCTAACTTAACCATGCTAACTAAAGGTCGGCAGATAGTGTTGATGATTGTATCTGCCAGTCTTTTTAATATGAATTAGCTTGTGTTATTCCCAACCTTTGAACATCTGTTTAAGTAATTAGATATTAAAACTATGGAAACTTGTTTGTGTACCTACTGTAAAGATGTGATATTCACTTTTTTTTTATAGCATTCGAAAAAAAGTTCACCACAAATCGAATTTAATTATCACACATTATGTAACTTAAACAAATATTACATCAGTGTGTGAATAGCTGATATTTGAAATTCTACAAAGTAACAATACAGCTGCTGCTGAATCAATATCCTTTTTTATTTTATTTGCTTTGTTTCTTGAATTTATAAAAATAAAATTCACATCAGAGAGGAATTGTGAAGTATAATAACTTAAGCCACAGATAATGATGACTTTCGTGAAAGGATTGTTTTAAAGATATTTCGGAATGAATAAAAAGAAAAAGATGCATAAAACGGTAGCGCAATATATTCAAGATTTAAAGGAACAAAAAAATACTATCAAATCCTTTGATCCTTGACAAATCAGGGTCGGCGCAAGAGATTGTTGAAAAATTCGACTTGATACAGGAACAGTAAAATAAATAATGATTCTGAGACAAACAGAAAAGAACAAAAAGAGAATTTTCAGACGAAGGTGAAAGTAGATTTCATTTCCGATTGCGGCTGCCCATTTTATAGATGTTTCTTATCTATTACAGTCGTTCACAACCAACACCGTAAAGTGATTTTTTTTCAAAATATCCTATGAATATCTTGATCCATCGTTCAACGGCAAAATTTTTAAATAAGAAATATTGTGAATATGATATACAACTGACACTTAATGAAAAAGCAACAATGTCTACGAATTCTTTGCCTAATCAATTTAAGCACTGACAAGAGAATAAGCCAGTGAGTGAAGACACATTTTTAGTAAAATCTTTAAAATGAGTTAATGATGGGATAAAACGTGGACTTGTAACAAAAACAGATAACTTTAACAGAAATCTACGAAATTATATTCATATAAATAGAATTAAGATTTAATAATTTAGGTAGAAATTTTCGTATTTAGAAATCTAGATTTCAAATTATTGAATTTATGTATAGTTTGAATGGAGCGCACATTGTTTCAAAAATACAGCTATATATTTTGTGATTATGGCATTATTTTCATTGTTTTCGATCACTGACATACGTGTTCTTTATTTGAGATATCACCGGAAAGTGATGTGTATAGTATCTTTGTATTTGTTCAACGACTATAAATCGTTTTTCTATCAACAAAAGTAATCATCCTCAAAAGATTTTTTCTATACCCTTGACTACATTACAATTTCCACGCATGAAAATCTACGAATGACACAAGTGAGGCAAGTCTTAATGAAGCTTTTAATGCCACTCTCATGGGTGATGAAAGTCTTTATTCTAGGAAAAAAATATTAATTATTTATTTACTTTGATTTAAATTATAATGCGTTAAGAATTATAGTATTTTTTCATTGTGTAAGCATCAGTTCTTACCAAGCTCTATTAGATAAGCCATCAAGGTTATACTAATAAAATAAAGAATAACAAAAATGATTTCCAATTTGTAAAATATTAAACAAATCTTAAATAAAATAGCCCGGACCACTCTGTAGACGTTCTACTATTATTACATATCACATGTAGGTATTAAGTTTTCTCAATGCGTAAGCGTTCGCGGTGTCTATAAAATACAAGGTTATGCAATGCTCACACAGTTCAGACGTACTAGCTACTTTAGATATTCAGTATTTCAATTTCAATACCGTCATCTATGACGGTTACGGTTACTAGTTTAATATATTGTAGGTTATTTAAGATGAGTTAAATTTCGACGAGGTCGAAAACAACGAGTGGAATAACAAAGTTATCAATTTTTATGTTATACTAGTGAGTACTCGGCATGCGTTGCAATGCCACTCAAAGAAAGAAAGGGTTTGTGTTTTAATTCTGTTTATTGAACTGCTTTTGGATTAGAGGTCTGCACAGGCCGAAATTTCACAGACTTACCCGGTTCGAGCCCATCATCTTCAGGTCTGGCCCGACCCGAACCCGAGTTTCAATATCACACTTGTTATAACACAATATTTTTGTTTTTCGTCTAGTTCGCACACGAATAAATCAGAAGGTTTTTCCTGTCGTTTTCATGTCGCTGTATGTACGTATTTGATTCTTTTTTTCAATTTTAGATTTTCAATTTTTTTTCTTCAGAACCCTTCACGGGTGTGTGCACAACAACTCACCGAAGTTTCATCGAAATCGTATGAATGGTAAAGGAACGCGTAAAGGACAAACAAACATTTATTTTATATAATATTTCCCGGCATGATCACAATAAGTCCTTCCTGAAAGTTTCGTCGCGATCGGTTGAGTAGTTTAGGAGCCTGTAAGATCCGGACAAACCAACAAACCAACAAACAGACATTCATTTTTATATATATAGATAAAAAGATCTACATTTTAAAGGAAGACAACGACATTGACCACTGCACCACAAACCTGATTTGGGAAAATAATAATTTTCAATAAAGTAGAAATGTAGAAAAAAAATACAGGCAGAAAAAACATATAATGCAGAAGTATTTGTGAACCTTAACAAAGTCATATTACCCCTATTTCAAAATGTTTTTGGTAAAGTTATAATGTAATATTTACCGACACGATACAATTATATGAATATCATTAAAAAATCATAAAATGCAATAATTTTTAATTGTTTATAAATGACAATATTTTTATATACCAAAATCAAATGAGTTGGTCACTGCTGTTTTTTTTTACTCTATATTTCATTATTATTTAGATCAATCCTTCATCAGAATATTTTAAATATATATATATATATGTATAGGCGTAAATTAATAATAAAAATAATATATAAGAGAGTATGCCAACGTAGTCCTTAAGGCATGTGCTATTGTTCTTCATCATTGAATTTGAATAATATTTACTTAGAAACAGTAATTTGAATTGTTAGCTACTGTAGACATTACCCCACCACATTAATGTGAGACGCTTTTGCTTTGCTATATTTTCATATAAGTAGCAGGAAGAACATAAATTCTCGCACACCACATATTATAAGGCACCATTTAAGACCGCGCGATGACTGATTTCCCATGTAATTTGGAGGGACTGAGAGGGTTTCACTATATCCTAAATGTGTAAGACTTGTTACCCTGTACTTAGAAATCCGAGCTTTAATCGAAGACAGAGAATGTAAAATTGAGAAGAAAACATGTATTAATATAAAATCATTTAAAAAATATAAATAATTAATTGAATGGAATGGATGTTAATTTGGAAGATAACATATAGTTTGTTGTTAGCACTACCTATAGCAGGTTTGGTTAATATTTGTAATGCATTTAATCACAATCGAAAAAAAAACCAATTTTTTGTTTGACTATTCCACATTTTCAGCAACTACAACACGCTTATTTTTGTACAGTAAAACAGATTTCATCGTGATAATTTTACCTTAACCGTCCTGTTTTTTTTAATGAAATTACGATTTTTCTACTATCGTATTCTTTTACTATTATTTAGTCATTTAATGACACAATTAATCGTTTTCTTTCTGGTGCTCACTATTGTTTTCTGTTTGAGTTTAATTTTATGGATATTTTCCATTTTGACTTGAGGTAAAATTCATAAAGAACGTTTATTGTGCCACCTGTAAATTTTGTTCTGTGATAGTAATTCTCTTTGCCTAAGCACAGTCGATATGTCATATAAAATTAGAAATGATGTGTTTACTTTTAAGGTGTTAACTGACAATTCTTGGTGGAAATACATTATATTTAAAAAAAAAAATGTGTTTACTTAATTGCATCACTCTTCAAAACCATTCATACAACCAAAACCATGTCACTGTTTTATAAATTTTACACCAAAATTGTGGTTAACTTACTCACCACTTTTTACGCAACTGCTATAATGATTATTAAGATCTCTTAAATTTAGTATTAATCAAAATTTCAGAAAGGTAAAAATATCCAACAAATATTATAAAACATCATGTAAAATATTAAAACACTTTTGGTTTAATCTCTGCTCTATTTGCAAAGGTGGGTCTTCAATTATAAACGTTCAATTTAAAAATAATTCCTTCATTAAAACAATAAACGTTTAATAGGGTAGTCAAATATTTTACTGATTTTACGATAGAACCACCTAAATGACATTTTTTTACATCGATTCATAAATTTGAAAGTCTTTTTATTGTTTGTGAAGACTTTCCCGTAGTTATATTATCGTTTGCATTATTATTACAGCAGATATCAAAGTTAATTGAAAAAATTTCCATTACACTTAAACCATTTAAATAATAATTGTCTGTTAGCTTTAAATATTAAAACCGCTACTCCCATTTCATTTTAAGGGAGCATTTACAATTTAGTGAAATAATAATATTAACTACGTAAATGAATATAAAATGACAGTCAAGTAAACCAATTAAATAACCTACAATATTATAATTAATGAGTGAGTATTTTGTATACTGCAGGATTATATGTTTTTTTTTAATAAATGTTTTATAAAAATTGTCATAACTTTTATTGGCGAAATTGTAATAATCAGCGTGTAAAGTGTCTAATTGGTTCGATTAATTATAAGGCTAAATTAAAGGATATTTAAGTACTTTATTATTTAATGAAAGGTCAGATTTATTTAGTTTATATTTCTTTTTTTACCAAATCGTAAGAAAAGATTGTTTATAATAATAATTCATCACAAAGCGCTGTAAATGTAGAAAAATAATGACTGGGATACCTACCGGATAAGGAGGAAAATGTAGATTTCAAGAAAGATAATATTAAAGTCTCTTAACTTTATATATATATATTCTTTTACTTCTAATAAATATTTGGTTCATTTATTTACCATCTTTATTTTAATATCTCTGGAGCGATCTTACTTCTTGGAAGCGTTAGTAGAATATCGAGGTATTTAAATTGTGGTACTTAGCAAGAAGATAAGGCCACTTAATTTGTAAGGAGGAAATCTTTTATGTGAATCTCCTCAATTGCGTCTTACCAAGAAGACATCATAGTAACACCTTTTTTAATTACATTTAAGAAACATTCTTTATTTATTGTTTTTTAAATATGTGGGTATTGGAATTTAAAAGTATTTAAAATAAATATATTCAAACACAATTATGAAAAATTGTCTAGCTATCACCAAAATACTATATTAAAACTTCAATTCTTCCCACTCTCCTCCGAATTTCCCCCAAATTAATGTTATGATAATAACAAACCAATTTTTGTTTTCAAATGTAATGGTCAATTTTAGAACATCTGAAATTTCATTTGTTTTTTCTCTGTCCTGATAAAATATTCTTGTAATTTGGATTTGGTAAAAATTCTTACAGCCAATGAAAAATATTATTATTAGAGTTATCCATTCTCAAATTTTAAGTTTGTGGTCTCAATGAATCTTTTCTCTTTGCCAAACAACCAAACGTTTTATTTGAGAATGAATATTTCAGTCAACAGTTTAAGTCCATTTTAGACGATTTAAAAGAATACTCTTAAGCTGGACAGTAAATATGATTGAACATATTCTGTATCAAAGTAATAGTATTTATTTAAACGATGGTTCCATGTTTGCAAACTTGTAAACAAACACATAAAGTATAATTTAAGACATCGAAAACACATAAAGACTCAAACCTCAGTCTGTTCTAATATAAAACCGAAAGTACATGTGTCTATTTATCTGTCACAAGAACTCATCGTATCGATGTAAAATTTGTGTCATTCTACCCGCCATTTGTAGCACAACTTTACTGTACTATTTTCAACTTTTAACTTTCAACACAATTTTTTACCATCTCCGCTCCAGTGTGGATCATATGGCCTCCTAATGGAGGTGTCTCAACAGAAGTTTTTTACGAGAACTGCTTATAACTCAGTTGCTCAAGGTATCTTCTTCAAAAAGAGTAGGGGATATAAGAATAGGGCTATGACAGGAATAGTGGTTAGCTAATCGCTCTCGCTATGTCCGGTTTTTTTGGATTGGAGTGAATTTTAGACATCACAAACATTAATGCCTGCGAACAGAAATCCATAAAACGATTGAAAGTCAATTTAAAAACTGTCCTCAACGAGACATCCGTAACCGTAGCCAACGACGTTAACCACTGCCCCACGGAACCAACAATATCTAATGTTAGCGCCCTTTAACCCGTTATTATGTTAATGCTATAAAATCTAAATACTATATAATCCAAGTAACACAAAATGACTACGATTATAGAATTCAATTGAAACTCCATATCATTTTTCTAAGAACTCAATTTCATTTATTTCACATTTCTGCTTGAAAATGTTCAAAGACTCTTTCAACTTCCAACAATACACTCCGCAGAACAATACACTATCTGATGACGTTAATGTATGCAGCACGTCGCTTGCACACAGCCGTAACTCAATAGCTCAATATTGCAATTAAGCTGGAGTATAGAGCATTGTGGGAACAATTTCGGCTACACCGCGCATTGTTTCAGACCCACTTGACTTACGCTGCACTTTCTATTTATTACTGCTATCGGCTTACGCGTCAATTGCACGACGCCAGTAATGTGAACCAATAACAGTTTTTGGAATTCAAAAGCTTTTCCCACAACGGCATCATTAAAACCATCGTTAAATAAGGACTGAGAGTCGAAACATACCATCGCAATGGGAAAGAAATATTAACTGACTTCCATTTTATAAACAGTAATATTTTTATCTTTTGAATAGACCAAAGTTATGCGGTGGTACATTTTTAATACTTTACAGGAATAAAATTGTATATTATACTGCAAAACATATAAGTACATACTTTACCTCCTGACTACCAACCAATCCGCTATTCGATCCTGAAAAGGGAAAGTTTACCCACGAGTATTACCGAAGCGCCATCGTTTTGTACTTAAACTCCTAGAGGAAGGTGATTGAGCGACTGATTAACCAACAGGTATCATTAAAATAAATTCAGTAGACACGCCCTAGCAATATAAATTATTTGAAATATCTATGTTTTGTTTCTGATGAGGCTTAAAATATTTTATTATGAAACCGTAATATTCAAAAAAGGTAAACTCATCACTGTTTTATACATTTCAATACCTTCCTCATACGCAAATAGAGTTTGACTGTTTATTTATTAATTCGTCATTATGTTATAGTACATAATGGTGTTTTGGCAAACTGATGAAACCCTCAAAATTGAAATTGTTCAGGAGAGAGTGAAAACTGTTTTTATCGCAAAAACATTATATGGTGAGTTGCGTTATGAATCTTTTAAATGCACTCCTGTAAATTCTCGTGGTTGCAGATACGGGATTGTACGTAGGGATTGTTGATAAAATAGTGCTTTACATCTAGTGGCCGGGTCAAAATTTTAAAATAAAGTTTTCCTTCCAAAAAGTAGTCAATTAATTTTTCTAATTTACATCATTTGGCCGATGCCTGCTCTGTCGTCTTTAAAATGAGATCCAATCATTGACTCGTGTTTATATTTTTTGAGATTTACATCAATTGGCTAAAACACAATGGAATTATAATTTTGAGGCAAAATATCGTCAAAAAACACTGTCGATATGATTGGTTTTTATTTTAATATTTTACATAAAAATATCTTTTGTCCAAATAAGACACATCGCTGAAAAATTAACTGCTCTACTGCTCTCATAATTTTCTCCTTTTTCATCCCAAAAATATTCGTGCGTTAAGGAAACCGTGATAATTTCACCGAATCTCTTGAAGGCTTATTACTTTTTTTCGTAAAATAATTAATTGTTCAAAAAGTGTCCAGTGAAATTTTTCCGACTCTCTGTGCACGTTGTCCCTTTAATTATTTTTATATGAGCCTCTGAAATATCTTAAGAATAAATCATTTTAAGCGGATTTATTTTGACAACAATGTGATGACACTAAATCATATTTAAATATCTTAATGAATTAACTGTAATATTTATTAAACAGTGTAAATAAATGAGCAATTAAAGGGGGAATATTGTAAAAAATAGATATGTATATATTTTATAAAATATTTGTTGGTTACTGTAATGGGAATGAAGCCATTTCCTACGATTAAACATTATGGCTGCCAATAGCGTCTTAAGACACGCAACCGTGAACGGAGCGCCACTCATACAAAAGTGACGTCTTTGAACTTCCGCTTTAAACGGGATATTACTAAAGTAATTCAATTATTTAAATCATACAAATATGATAAACACACAACGACATTAAGACAACGACAATGACACAACGACTACACAACAACGATAAAGTTAAAGCAATAAAGACATGTGTGGTTTGTTCATCGAAAAAATGTTGAGACAAGCAAGGTACCGACCGCCATACATACACCTACGGGCAGTTAAAATGTTAAAATTCTTATGTCATAAAAAGTGTTGTATATAATACCGCGGTTCCATGAAAGATTAGAAAAAATATTAATTTAACTCAGGATTTAATAATATATCGTCGTTGTTCTGGAAGAAAACACAAATTCGAAAAAATGTAATATTGAGTTAGTTATACCAAAATGTTTTTTATGTTAAACTCCACCGTATGAACGAACCCATTTATTTTTATAAATTATGCTTTTTCTTAAAAAAAGTTTTGAATAAGCAAACAAAATGAAACAGAAATAGCATTTCAAACATTTGTTTTTCAGTTAATGTGTTCTTCCAGAACAACGGTGATATGTTTGCAGAAATTGTTAGCCATTTTGTAAAAACACACAATTGGTCAAATTGGCATGTACTTTGTAGGAATTCAAAATATTAACGTAAAAAATAGCAGCTTATTGACAATCAATGAAACATTGCTGATCGTTTTTCTGGCTTTTTCTTTATTTTAAAACACATTGTTCATTTTCTATCCTAATTTAAATGTATTTTCATTATCACCTTACACATTTTTTTAAGAGTGACAAGAAAGAGTTATTCAATAATTACGAAGCCCCAATAATTTAGGAATAATTGAAAACATATCTTTTTCTAGAAAATTGAGATGGCTTTTAATAGTTTCAGTACCCTAAGGTAACGGTTCAATTTATAACGCAAGGGATAGACTTAGGAGAAGATTTACGATACATGCGCTGCTTTTTTTACCGATTCTATGAATTCCTACGACAATAAATGAAAATAAAACACTAAAAAAGCCTTTCTATGCTAGATTTGTAGTCCTACATACAATGAGGTCAGCGGTGAGATTATTTTTCCTTATACCCGACGGCCAAATAGATATTTACTTATACAATAACAAAATGGCTACACTTTCCGAATTTACTGGTAGCGTATTCGCCGAACATTGTCTCAGCATTTATCAAAGTGACCAAAATTGATAGGGGTGTTTTTTGTTACCGCAGAAGCCGGTACCCACTGCCAGCACTGGATTCTGAACTTTTCGCAAGGACCTCGACCGTTCCCAGGATTACTTACATACTTTGTTTATGTATAGTTGAACTAAAAATGTATGTGGCGTACGATATCATAAGTTTGATGATTATTTTATAACGCATTTGAAAACTGCTCAAATTTTTTTATGTGTATAAATGTATTTAAATATGCGGAGGCACGTACTTTTTGTTAAAACAATACAATTTTCAAAAAGTCTCTTTTCATTTCCGTTCTTTTTAATTCGAGCTTACATCAAAATTTGACGCTTAAAATAGAAAACAACAATATTGTTTTTAATTCAGTTTTTAACCATTGACATGCGTGTTTTTTATTTATCAAACAATGGGCAGAGATGCAATGAGGATAGCGTTAAAAATTATTTTCATCAATTTCAAAACATTGAAAGTGTTGATATTATAAAAAAAAAAGATTTGTTCTTGAGATTAAATTTGGATTATTGAGATTTTGTACACTTCCATGTATTTTGTCACTAACGACCCGGGTTTTGCCTTACGGCATCTTCAGGCATTCGAACGCACGAATGGACTCGAACTGACATGTCTCAAATTATATTCTAGAGGTGTTTAAAAGACTTTTACAACTATTTCCACAAGGAAATGAACAAAGACTTTATCAATTTTAAATTTACATTGACGTAATATAACTATATCAGTATCATATATTTAAATGAAGTAATAAAAGTATAAATTCATGATTTAAACAAAAAGTATGTATTTCCTTTCCTCCAAAACAATATTTGAGCCATGTATTACAATTAACGGCTATAGTGAAGATTATAGGGATTGTAATACCGGTATTTTGGCTATAATGCTGACAAAATACAGGTTTTTTAGGGATGCGATATAGCAAATTTTTGTAAATTGTTTATTTTATCCCAATAAAAATTATATCCAATCATAAAATATTATAGCATACAATGATTTTTTACTTTTTTTTTTTAATTAAACACAACTTGTTTGTACCTACTACTTCCACATGTAGTACAAACAAATTGTACTTAATTTTTTTAAATATAATGTTTTTCCACAAAGAATTGACAGTTAACACCTTAAAAGTGATTTATTACTGTTGACTGTTTGTTCAGCAAACCTTTAATTTGAGAGCGTTTTTTCTACAATATGACTTGTTTGCTATCAATATTGACAGATTTCAGTTTTCATAAACTAAGCTTTTTTAGGTCACATTTTAATGTAAAGAAACAAAACACTTCTAAATTGTTATAAAATACTGATTTTTATATTATTAGATATTTCTAAATATCACTATTGATTTGTTTGTCCAGTAACTGACCACAATTTTTGGCTCATAATTTTTTTTTAATACCAGTCTTTAACTTGCAGTTTTAGTATTTAATATAAAATAACAATCTATTGTTATTAACATAATCGTCTGTTATTGTAATCCGAAGCTGAGTAGCGTCCTAAAGATGAAATTATCAGCTGAGCGTTAGCTTAAAAAATATTTTCAGAACGAATATTTAAGAGAATTTTATAAATAGATACACCTATGTAATAATCTTAATTAATGACTAAAACTGTTACATCTCATACTCATAACGTGTCTAATTCCATAAATAAATCTAAGTTGTATACACAAAATAATTATTTTATCATGTTTGTACGACACTGTCGTGTCTACAACAAGCTATGACAATAGTCTCATAATTGATGATTTTAATCGCCTCTGACAATGGTGTCTAATTTCTCTTTGTGCTAATACTATTATTCTGGGACCAGTCAACCTGTTTAACAAGCAAAGGCTCATGTTGGACCATCGATTTTGCTCCTCTTTAAACATTATAAGATTTAAAAAGCGGGCAAAGCTTTAATGGCACTGTTTAATGAGATTAGAATCATCTGTTCGGCAATATGTTTCTGTATAATTACCTATATGAAAGCATATGTAAGGAACAACAAATAATAATAATAATAATCCGTATAATCCCTTTACAGTGAAACTGCAAAGTTATATTAACCTTAGTATTGTCAAAAATAATTTTAATCTATTCGGGGTGGAAATTGAGAGCGATAAAAAATAGTATGCAGTGTGATATGTTTATATTGCAACTACTTGAATCTTATTTTACTTACATAAACTGACATGTAAAATAAATGGTTTTTAAGGTCAGCACTACTTAAATGTATTTTTATTCATTTATGCGATTAAATCATGGCTTAATATTTAACAAACTGAACGCAAAAAACTCATAATTCTAGCAAAAAACAAACGCCACACTAAGGCAGAACGATGCCATTTAAAAATGACACCCACATTTGCTTTAATTTCCCAGTCAAATAAGTGGCTTCAAACAAAATATTTATTATCAGAAAATAAAACTTTTTACTTACTGAAAATTGAAAACGACTCAGGACCACAAGAGACGCGTATATGGACGGAAGGGTAAATTTGGCTGCATCCACTGTTTATAGTAATTCATTTGATGCTAGACTTGCTGCAAGAAATGTAACTTCCTTAAATTATTCCATACATGATAACCACGTAAAATCGTTTTTTCTTTTTATCTTTCTTTATAAATTCCTCTAAGATAATTCGATGTTAACATGAAAGCATTTATTTTTATCATTTAAACAGATTTTTTTTTAACCATCAGCTCTTCCAGTGTGAAACATATGGACTCTTAGTGGAGTCTATCTATACAGAAGTTTTTCTAAGAGAACTGCGTGTTATTTACTTAGCAAACCTATATGTTTCTAAGAGAGCTGGAATATAATGATAGGGCTAGTCAGAACTAGTGGTTAGCTAATCGTTCTCGCTACATCCCGTTTTTAGGATCAGATAGACGGGTGAGAATTGAAAAACATATAAAACTTTCGAGACTTCTTTTTTTAATAATATCTACCATCTCATAAGAAATATATGTTCAGTGACAAAGTTATCACTTTGGTGTTGAAAACGAATTTTCACTAAGTAACCGCCGAATGCATTGAACAAAATTATATCCAAAATTACATCTGATTTGTTGAAATTTTGTATATTTTAATGTATTTCGTCACTAATGGTCCGGGTTTTGCCTTTCGGCATCTTCAGGCATTCAAGTACATGAATGAACTTGAACTGACAGTTCAAGTTCCGTAACCCGAGACATTCGTAACCGTAACCAACAACGTTGACCACTGCACCACGAACACAACAATGAAATGAAAATAGTATCCGAAGATAACGTTCAATATCCCTTGATAAGACAAAAAAACGTTTGAAATTCAGTGTAGGAAATTGAACATTTTAAATTGCATCAGTAGAACATTTTTTTTTTTTTTTAAAACGCTAACATTCTTACAGTAAATTTTTCTTTTTGTTTCAGGTAATTTATTTGCCACTCCAAACCGTCAACTTCAAATTTGGTACACCATAAGTAAACGTATTCTAGAAATACTTCTAAAACTGCATAAATTATTATGTATGAAAAGTTATAAAACAATTTGAATAGTTTATCTAACAATTGTAAATTGATGTGGTCGGTTAAGCGAACTTCAGCTGCATGCCAGCATGTTTCTAACAACCGATATTTATTCACTCTTACAAGTTGTCAGCACGCCCAACACCCTGTTTAATGTGCACTTAGAAATCTAACATAGTTTATTATGCTTAAGTTTAGGTATAGGTAGCCAAAAGTTTGTCGAGTCCACATACTACATGCTTTCAATTAAAGCTACGTATTAAAGGTTCACGACAGTCACGATAGTATTGACATTATTGAAAAAGACAGCACTTTAAATATACAGATTCACATATCGTGTCATGAAATAACTATTTAAATTTAAATGTGTCAACTCCACAAGAGAGCCGAATAACACTTTAAATACAAACAGTTTCTTTTGCGCAAACATTTACGAAGAAAGTGAAAAGTAAAGAAGAAAGCAAAAAAACATATATATTATATAAAATTCAAGATATTGTGTAGACGTTAAAGTAAGTAGCTTATTGTATTTTTTTTCGAAATATTAAGTAGTTATCAAGATACTTATTTCCTTTTAAACACAGTTATTGCTATAAACAAATTTATGATTTTTTAATGAACCGAAATTCTTTATTTGTTCTTCTTTCGATTGATTAAAATTCAAATACAAATTCTTTTATTTACCAAGAAAATGTGTTTTTTCACTACGAAGTTTTTCTGGCTTACGATATTTAAAGTATTTATAAAAATTATTTAAACATACTTTATACATAAATTTAATTGACGCCAACAAAAAGTATTCATTTAAGATGTTCGCATTAATAACTAAGTATACCTACAACATTAACATAACTTTTAATGACTTAATTTAAAAAAAAACTTCAATAATGATCGAAAACGACATGAAAAATTTAAATATTATTAAAACTGACCCTTTTTTTAATTAACAAAGTTCCGTTTAACAGTAAATTTTTTTTTTAAATACTTAGCTAATAATGTCAAATGAAATACCCTACTCGAAGAAAAATAATAATAACAAACACTTATTCAATATATATGCCAAAGGTGAGAATTGAATTCTAACCATTTCTTAAAGCTTAGTAGTGTCGTAAGTTTTACTACATTGGCAGATTTATTTTTAGAAAATGGCAAATTTGGTATTGGTAAGCCACTATAAAATATTAACTTCAAAGATAGTTTTCTATACGCTTCTGAAATCACTGATTTTTATCATCACACGATCTGGCAGCCAGTAGATTATAATAATCCAGAAGCTTTTTCTCGTTTTTCACAATATCCTAATAAGAACATATCGTGATATTAAGAAATTTTCAATAACAAAATTTATTAATGTCTTCATGAGACAAAATACATAACATGTCGAGTGTACAGCTAATGTGAATACGCTTTACACTCTTCTGGCTTACTGCAAAGTGGCACCATGTCACTTTGACTGTTTTGGCCTGAAAATGTACCACAAAAAATAAAATAAACTTAATATGTACGCGAGTCTCGCTCACAGTAATATTGTCACGTACTTTAAACATATTTCGACGGTTAAAGTGTATTAAATATAATATAATGCGACTGTCACATTGTTTTATATCGCGCCTTCCAGAGTACACCACGCAGACTAAGCCGGAGAGGGACTATGCGTGGAATGCCAAACTCTTCAACTGAAGGAAATATCATTATTTTCATTCCGTGTTGATATTGTATTTTTCTCCGGCTTTTGAAAGAACTGAATCTGAAAACATACATTCTTCACTTTAAAGCAAATAGCTACACAAAATTTTAATATTTTTATAGTATGTGGAAAGAAAATCAATGTGGATTGTAATAGATAAATATTATTATTAATTATAAGTTGTTTGTTAAGCTATTCCTACAAATTGTATTATATTTTCAAAAAATCTGTATTTCTTCAAATCTATTAAATTTTCACCATTGAAGTAATATTATACACTTACTTTAAGTTACTTCAAACCTGAAGTCATGAAATTATTAAATAATATAATGTATGATGATGGTGAATTAACTTTATTAATTAAATACTTATTTCACATATGTTTTTTTATTATGTAATGACATTTTCCTGTTTGATAATAAATTTATTATTAAGAGTTTATTTGAAAGACTTCAATTTCTTCGAATTCGGTTCAGTTTCGACGTCGCTGTGAGAAAGAACGTCATCAACTGTATCTATGACGGCATAACTCTCTACACGTCACCATCAAATATAAATGGTCCGGCATCAAGAATTCATTGAATAAATACTAGGCATCAGAAAGAATGGATAGCCAACGTGAGTGTCCGATGACACGCTAAGGAATACTGAAGAGAAAGGAAGACTTAAAACAATGAGACAGACCCAGACCGGATCGAAAATCACCGAAAAGACTATCAGCACTTCGATAAAATAGTCAAAAAGTCTGCTTGACTCGATAAACGACGATTCATTGACAAACAAATTAAAGCAGCAGAGGTGGCACCATGCAGAAATGATATAAGAAAATTATTTAAAATCCGGGCCTACCCGTAGTCTCAGCGGGGCAATGGAGTTGAGCTCTGAGCGTTTTAAAAAGATCTGGAGAGATCATTTCCGTAGGTTTCCAAGGCATCTCTCTGCCTCAAACAGCCTTTTGACATACCTAATGTGAGAGCAAGAGCGCTGTCCAAAAGACTGGGTCAACAGTCAGATACTCACAATTCAAAAAAAAGTTGCCTAGTTTGCCGCAGATAATCTTGGAGAGAATAAAGATTCCAGTAATGCGTATTCTCGGAGAAAATGATACCAGCTTCTTACCTATCCGATTCTGTGCGGCGCAAATTCATAATCAAATATTCCTTCTTCCTCAATGTGTAAAGTCTGGGACTCACGGTTGTACTCGGTCAGAATCAAGTGCCACCTATTCATCGCATGCATTCTGACAGTGCTGTTTTACGGTTGCAAGTCATATTACATCAGTAAAGTACAGGGTTACCGTATGCTGTGTTTCAAAAACAGATGCTTGCTGTGAAGACGAAGGGTACAGTGGTTTGACTTCGTCAGGCACTCGGAGGTAAGAAAGGGGACGGACCAGACTCTTGTTACGTCCAAAATAAAAGGCGACGTTTGAACATATGCTATGGATCACTGAAACCTGAATCTTGCTTGTCTTTTCTACCAACCGAATGGATTCCGTTGCCCTGGAAAACCGCTGATGGCAATGCATAGAATGTACTCGGTCGGGCTACTGGACGCTGGGATGACCTGATCCCAATTTGGAGCATATGGACTCACAATGAAGCTTTTCTAAACAGAAGCTTTTCTAGAAGAACTGCTCGTTACTTATTTGATCAACTTCTTTTTTTCTGAGAGAGTTAAGATAGTAGGATAGAACTAAGAGAGGACGATTGTTTAGCTTATCGCTCTTGCTACAGCCCGTTTATATCATCGGATGGTCGGGTGTAACTTTAGACATCATAGACATCCATACTTTCAAGCACAAATCCATAAATCGGATTCCAATTACGTTGAACACTCGGTTATAGGCCTAGAAATATTATATACATATTTATAATATACATGATTGTGTTTTTATAACATCGCATATATACAAATCACCTGAACGATATCGTTTATACAATAAAGTATTTCTTTTTATAATTTATTTAAATTATTTTATAAACGAGTTATGGAATAAAAAATGTTTAGAATCATCTTTATCTCGCGAGTAAGTTTTTATATAAGCAGAACCACGTGCCCGGAATTTTAATGCCGTTGTCTGAAACCCACGAGGTATTTTTTATGTTTCTGATTTACACCGAGCCGTTTTGTCAGATTTTTTTGTTTGTCTGCAAAATAATAAAAACATTCATAATCTCCCTGGGGCGGTTCATGGTCTGCAGGCTGAAAATCGTAGCAATGTTATATGGACCATGAAAATTCTTTTATTTATCCAATTTATACGTTTTTATTTTACTCCTCAGTGAACCTAATGATGACAAGCATGTTTCAATTACATTCTGCAAAGTATTTTAAAATTTCATTTTTGGAAACCATTATATCATACCATCCGGCGAAGTGAACCGAAAAACGTATAAAAAGAAATCTTACACACAAATAATATTATCACAATTTATTACAAATACTTTTGAAGCATAGATTCTCTTAATAAAGATTTAAATAAACATATCACAAATAAAATAATATTAATTGAATTAAAAAAAAACAACGTGAAAACTTGCACCCAATATGATTTATAGTTAATTCTTAAAATGAAGCCATTCAACGGACTAACAAAAAATGTAAATGAACATAAAA
The DNA here is from genome assembly GCA_022494535.1 of Himalopsyche phryganea. Lineage (NCBI taxonomy): Eukaryota > Metazoa > Arthropoda > Insecta > Trichoptera > Rhyacophilidae > Himalopsyche > Himalopsyche phryganea. The sequence continues at coordinate 914,501 of JAGVSL010000035.1, read as the reverse complement.
TTTGATCTATGGATGATGAAATGGACGTCTCTTTCTATATAATATGAAGCAATGTATGCTAGAAAAATATGCTTTTAGGAAAAGGGCAGATATTTTATTCATTAATATAAAAGGCAACAAAAAGGTGACAGTTTCGATCCTACTCGATTTCATAGTCTAATACTCAAATACTTGTATAAAAATTTCAATTTCATATTTTAGTTGATTTGTAATTGGTTTATGAATTTGTACCCACAGGTAAGATGCGTGTGACGTCTTTATCACTTTCTCCTTTTACCAATCTTCATAGATGAGGCAAAGCGTGACTTCCATACATCTAGTCTTTTCATAGCTTCATCATACTGACTCACTCGCAGTCAAGCTCAAGTAAGATGTGGTATGTTTAAATAATCCAATGTGAGATTATTCGATATATTAATTAAAAAGTGAACTTTTAGTTATAAACAATGGTTACACGTAAAAATAAACAGCAACATGAACACAGATAAAAGTAAAACCTACTTATTTTAAATATTTAAAATATGTCACGTGGAAAATAAAACGTTATACTTTGTTTTAAAAATGTACAAAAATAAAACGAAACTGTATGATCGGAAAATGTAAATTCCGGCAAAGTAATTTAAATGTCTTACTATATCATACAATGAAAGAGATAGTTAGGCTGTGCGCCAATAATGCATTTCTAATCGAACAAACATAGCGTTTATTTATTGCAATGGCGTCTGCATATATTTCAACAATTATTGTATGCAACGAAAGCCATTTTGTTAAACGCATAGTGATAAAGTAGCTATGAAACAATGCTATAGAGTTACGCATTATTATGTACGAATCCTGTATCAGCCGAATAACCTAAACCATGCTTCCAATAACAATTAATACTAGCGAGGATTGTTTTCTGCTCAGTGGTTATTGCTTTTATTAGTTCTCTAATTGGATTTGCATTCACATATAATGGTATCCCTGATTTAATTCCATTTTAGCTTAGAATATCTCATTCTATATTACAAATCAAATTTATTTTAATTTGTGGAATAACTTTCAAAGTAAACGAATCGTAGTATGTGTCGCGAATCTTGATTAAATGACGTCAAACACCTTTCTAAATGTTAAAAATTAAATTAAAACAAATGCAATGAGAAGTTTTAAAGTTTAGAAGGCGTTAAAATTTTTTCTTGAATCCGAATTAGTCTTATAGATCGACTCCAGCGTTAAACAGTGAAATAGGTGCGTTACAAATCTTGTTCATCTTTCTTCTTAATGGATAGATCGCGTCTCGGAGTAATGCGTTATTCACGTTGACACACATGTGCGACTGTGTTGCTTACTCTAGCGAACTATCGGAGAATAAATCAAAGATGTCTGTATATATGAATTATCTAAGAATGTTTTTATTTTGTAAGCAGATTTGTTTAAATCATATTGGTATTTCATAAAATGATTTTGTTTTTAACATTACATTTTTTTAACAAAGCAGTGTCTTCTTTACAAGGTATTCTATAGGCTCTGTAAATAAATATGAAAGCAAAATAAAAAAAAACCACTCCATATTATGGAACTTCAAAAGAGCGTGTTAAGTACATTTGAAAATCTTTTGTTGACATACCCAATGTGAATTTATATCTCTGCCGTCTCTCATTCGAGGAATGGTACCGGATAGAAAACGAAACGTATATAAAATATCTGGCAAAGCAATGTGTTATAAATGACGGGTCATTTGAAAGCTTTTACTTATGGCTTTGCCGTAATGTATTGACTGTGGAGATGGCTCAAAACACCATTCATACAAACTTCTTTGTCGCGGGTTAAATTTCACAACTTTACGTTTTTTAGAGAATAAATGTTGAATTGTTTATTTAAATTCACAACTATTACACAGACTTTACAACGCTTTTCCCAATGACAATGGAAGAACGAATAATAATCATATGCATTTAATTGTTCATCTCCGTTATTACAATTCTTACAAATAAAAAATGGTTACTAAAATTTTAATTTTTACTGCTCAATTATATTTTGGCATAAAATGTTTGATATCACAAATGTTGTGAAATTTCGTCATAGAACAATTGTTTTAAAGCATATCATTTTCAAAATAATTCAAGATAAACAAATTTGATACACTTTACCTCAGATATTATACTTTTTTAATAAATTTCGAATCGATAAATTCCTGTCGTTAATGAAACAAAAAGATACAGGGGACTTCATCGTGATTTTTTCAAACTGCATGAAATATTTTATATTTACAATTTAGGAAAGTTTTTTCCTCGTTAGCAAATTATTAATTAAATTGATTTACAAGTAATACAACTATCAGGTATATAAAAGAAAAAAAAATTTACAATAAAAAATGAAGCTGAGTGAAAAATTCTACGCTGTCAATGAAAATAAATTAAATGATAAAACATTTATGTAAATCATAAAATACAGCTTACTTAAATATTACAAACATCAAACGCGGTCAAAGATTTTCTTGAACTAGTAAAATTATAAACAAATTTAGAATAACGAGATTTGAGAGATCAATATTTTATATATCAAGAGAAAACTTGTAAATCAATATGTGTGTCGATTCCTTTTGTTATTTGTTCATATAAATTAATAGATTAGCTAGTCTCACGTGCTAAATTATGCATGTAACCTTTTAACCGCCGTTAGGTGTATTTATGGCGGTACTTTGCACTTCGCGAAATATTTTCGGTGAACACACCACACATCTCTTCATTGCTTTAGCTTTACCGTTGTTGTATTGTCTTAATGTGATTGTATGTTCAAGATATTTTTATGTTTTAAATAATTGATTTACTTTAGTAAAATCTCAGTTAAAGCGGAATGTATGATGACGTCATTTTTGTATGAGCGGCGTTCCATTCACTGAAATTTGCGCGTCTTCAGACTCTATTGGCAGCCATCCGGTTAAAAAACTTGTGTTGTAAAATTAATAAAAACAAATTAATGTTTTGTGTAGAATAGCTGTACTAATATAAATTGTATGTATGTATTGCAGTATTTTAAAGTAAAGGAACAATTTCAATATATAACGCAGCGTTTTATCGTGTCAGAAATATATATTTAATGGCACAATTTCCGCCCTTTAAACTTGTTATTAAGTAACAACCTCAGTTTGATTCATCAGCTAAATACACGATCATCAGATTAAGAAGTCAAACAGTCTCTCATCTTGCCTCTGAAAACCTCCACGTGTGACCTACTTCAACATCTCACAAACTATTTGCAACAAGCGCTTCTGTTTTAATTATCTTACTTAATCCGGGTTCAAAAGGTAAGCAAAGATTGCTTCGTTGTCGATTTTAATGAGCTGGATTTTATTATAACCCATTATAATATTGTGAATTTGTATCTTAAACGTTTATGATCAATTTCCGATAAATTACTAATAAACAAAATGAATAAAAGCAATTTTCCAAGGCGGGTTACGCTTTTAATACCAACATGTGTACACTAATTATTATTGGTGAATATTTGCATAGCGGTGTCGGTATCTCAAACAATGTTTAATAATATACACATATATATTATGTTTGAACACGCCCTCACCCACACTACCATTTCCGTCAGACATGATAAATGATTTTGTACATGCATAACATCGTGATGATGTGTCGAGATTACAGATATTTGGTTCCATGGAAAATAATCTGATTTTATAACTGTCACAACTAATTATTTTTTAAATTGTGAACTGTGTGTCACAATTTTTAACGGCTTATATTAATTTTCAAACTTTAGATACAAGTATTAACTATGTTTCTGTAAAATATCCATAACAAAGGAAAATTTTCTCAAATAGCAAACAAAAATATCTCAATTGATTTTACAAATACAAGCGTTTAAGCATTTGACTCTTTTTCATAACAATGTCAAAATAAAAACAATACCGTACTTTTTTTGCTGATTCAATGCAATAAAAAAATAAAACTTTCACATAAATAAAAAATCGATCGTGTAGTAGTCAAATGCTATTGGGATTTATTCCACAAGCTGCTGGGTGGGTTCACAGTTTCGAATCCCGAAATGGAAAAATCCATCAATGGTTTTTTTCATTAATTTACGATAACTTTTATGTGCCAATTCTTGGTGGAAAGGCATTATATTTTTAAAATAAAACACAATTTTTTTTTACTACTTCCATATGCTTATAATAATCAGGACTGGTTTTGCTCGAATAAACAAATTGTGACTTATTTTTAAAATATGTTTATTAATTTATATGGAGGGATGTTTTTATTCCGCATTATCATTTCATTCCTCCTCCCTTCCCCCACTGACCGCTTATCTGATCCTAAAAAGGACTGACTATTTGAAAAACATATCTAGTAAAATCAATTCCTGATAATTAGCTACATTGAGAGTGGATTTGGTTAAAAATTAAATAAATTACCGTCTGAATGTTGCCTCCTTGAAATTTTATAGCTCACAGATACGATTAAAAAATAAATTGAGACATAATAAAATCTTTTTATAAATCGCTGTAATGGGAATTACTTCGGAGAATTATTTTTGGAGCTGATCTAAGTATAGAAATTTTCCTCCCTGTTGAAGTAGGGTGGTTTTAATTTATTTTATGTTTTCTTTATTTCTGACAGATGAACCAATTTATTTACAATTTAGGCTGTTCAAAGTTTTTTCGACATCTAGGATGGTTTTCATTTAAATTTTAATTCAAAACAGGTAGGTAGAGAATTATCTCCATACAAAATGATATTTATCGATTGTTACAAAAAAACTATTGAATTGCTATACAGCCAATGTATCGAAAAAAAATATTCGTTTCTATTGTATTATTTGTAATAGAAAACATGAAGATTGATTGAACATCAATTTGATTACAACATGTCCATTCAGTGAGTTCATACCTTGATCGCGGAAGTAAATTGAGAATGAATGATTTTGATCGGTACCACCCAATTAACGCGACAAACGTATACCATCAATCCTAAGCATAGTTTTGTTGGCTCAGCAGTGCAGTGGTTAACGTCGTTGGCTACGGTTGCGGATGTCTCGGATTCAAGTTCCGGTGCGAACAGTTTCATAAATTGATTTATCAATCGATTTATGGATTTCTGTTCGTAAGCATGAATGTTTGTAATGTCGAACATTCCCTCCCATCCATCCAATCCAAAAAACGGGGCATAGCTAATGTGATTAGCTAACCACTAGTCCTGTCCTAGCACTATCTTTATATTCCTACTCTCTTTAAATAGACAAGTTTAACAACTGAGTTACAAGCAGTTCTCGTAGAAAACTTCTGTTGAGAGACTTCCATTAGGAGGTTATATGCTTCACACTGGGGGCAGACAAGCTAAAAAAAATGTAATTTTTTATACTGCATTGTCCTTTTAGTTCATGGGTTCTATGTGATTCAGTACCTTACAGGATATTGAAGCTACTGTTGAACTTTTTTATATTATATAATTAAAGACATCGACTGAGGGTGCTTGATGGAATTTCAATATCAAATTTTAATTGTTGTTGAGATTTTGTACATTTTCATGTGTTTCGTCACTGACGACCATGGTTTCGCCTCTTTCGGCATCTTCAGGCATTCGAGCACACGAATGTTATATTAAATAATAAAATCCGTAAAGATACAAGACTACTGTCATTTTTATCATTTTACTGCATTTTTAAGCGCCTCAAATATTTCTAAATAAAATTTAAATTTTTGAAAAAGATATATTTTTCAACACAATATTTTTGTAATTAAAGATTGCTTTAAAATTGTTTTTTTGTCAAGAAAGTTTGATGGTAATAAAAAGAAACTTTATCGCAAAGCCCTGTGCTACGCATCTGTCAGCAATTGATATTTAAGTGACGTTTAGAATATAAGTTGGCGTAAAAAGCTTAACAAAGTATACTTTATTCGAATACTTTTGCGAGGAGAGAGCTTTGAAAATCGATGAATAAAAACGCGCACTTAAGGGAATGTAAAAATGTACAATCCGGGATTTATATTCACATTAAAATTTTATTGCCAACGCAGATTTTTATAAACAGCTTATATTTTTTCAGAACGCTGAACGTATCACGACTCGTGAAAGATGATCTATATCTTTTAATCCTACGTCGAAATTATGAATACTTATGATATATTAACAATAATAACATAGCGCTATTGAAACGCGATAAATAAAAAAGCGACGATGAACCTAGCTTGCACGTATTCTTCAGATGCTTTAAAGGAGCTCAAATCCTCCATGCCTCCTCTACTCGACTCCATCGTTCTGGAAGGCCACTGATGACAAGTAATAGAATGTACCCGGTGGAGCTACGGAACGCTTAGTGCTATACATATTATCCGAATAGGGAGAGGATATGGTTTTAAAAAAATGTAACACATTGACCCATGAATGACATCAACTCCTTGCCGGATAAAACATTTTATTAATCGTTTGTTGGTTTGCCACATACCGTTGATGTAATTATTTTTAAGTTTTTGTCTTTGTTAGTGTCACTGTATTTTTTTTCTCTTAATTTCATCAACAAAAATACAATACACCATCGTCACCCCTCATTGCAAATTCTAAACAGTATAATTTAGCACAGCAAAATAATGGCATCATGTGTAAAAATATTTATTTATATAGATTATTTCTAATAGGTTTCTATTTGAAAAAATTGACATTTTTTTGAGTATTTCTGTAACTGTAATTGTTTCGTAACGTTCAAATAATTCTGTTTTAATCTTTTTCTACAATAAACCATTCCACTTACTGAACTACACATTAATTTTTCAAAAAAGCTTAGAAAACTTAGATATCAGAAAATTAATATTTGAAATGTTGGTAAACTACCTTCATCTTAAAAAAAGAACATCTAGAATGCGATTAGCTAAAACTTCATCTACTCATAAGCATTCCTTTTCATAATTTTTAATCCAGAATCATCAGTCGACCGGAATACATTAGACATCCGGCATCTTTCAGTATGTGCTGAAGCTCTATATTACAAATCCAATTTCTCCAACTCATGACTTAAAATAGTATGTATCCTAGTCATACAAGAGAAATTGACCAAGTGCACGTTTATACTAAAAGACTTAAAAACTATTTGACATCTTAGGAACAAAAAGATGTCTGGAAAACATATATTTATATCGTCACAACTATATCTATAATTTGAAGCAATATACGGCGTTATTAGATCGATTTCAAATGTTTAAAAACGTGTCTTTCTCTTATATAATTACGATTATAATATATCTTATTATGTTTTTAATAATAATAAAAATATGTTACAACGCCAGCCTTTGCAGAATTGTTGTACGTAAAGCTAATCCTACGACAATCGGTATAAAATGCTGAATAAAATTATCTGTCTTTATGCTTGGCCAGTAATTTCATTTATTTTTTTCAGGTTTTCTAACAATTTATGTGCACGTATTACGTGAAATATAATCTCGATGGATTGCCGTTTAGCATATTATTAAATCTAACCAAGAAAAGGCTTATAAATATTTTGTAATTTCCACGCGGCTGCTCATTTACATATGTTAGCTATTTTTGTATCTTTTGTTTTGAAATTAAACATAACCTATCTTTGTTGCGGTTAAAAAAAAGTAAGCTTAGTAAGTACATAAAGAGAACGAGACTTTTTTATAAACGAATGTATTTTCAATATATCAATAGAAAAGCAGCTTTTTAAATCCTTAAAAATGTTTTTCGGACAAGAAAAATGAATTTATGTAACTGTTCGTACCGGGACATGAACTCGAGACATTTGTAACCGTAGCCAATGACGTTGACCACTACACCACGGACCCGAAAAAATATTTATTACATCGGATAACAGTCATATTGACAAACACCATCTCCAGACAATGTTATTATAACACCCTGATCATTACAAATATAATATCTTCAGCCAATAAAGTTCACTATATTTATCGTCTGCTCGTTGGTGCCTTGGTTAAAGTACTACGGTTACCGATGTCTTGAGCTCAAGCCCAGATGCGAAAAGTTTCATTAATTGATTTTTCAACAGATTAATGGATTTCTGTTTGTTGGCATGAATGTTTGTGATGTCTTAAATTCCCTCCCACCCATACGATTCTAAAATCGGGGATAGCGAGAGCGATTAGCCAACCACTAGTCCTGTCCTAACCCTATCCTTCTATCCCTACTCTTTTCAAAACAGAGAGAAAGAGCAACTGAGTTACAAGCAGTTCTTGTAGATAACTTCAGATGAGATTCTTCCATTAGGAGGCAAAATACTCGGGGAGCGGAATTTTAAAAAGGAGAATAAATGATAACTACCAAATCAAATTTGAATTTTTGAGATTGTGTACATTTCCATATATTTAGTACATAATATCAAAAATTTTAATTTTATATTGTAATTCCATCAAGTACCCTCAATTGATATCATAAACTACCAAATCATTTTATTAAGCATCTAATTAAACAACAGAATCGATAGCGATGAGATATGTTTACCAACATTTTTCTACTACTTGATTTTCAACTTTTATGCTATATAAAATGTGTATTATTAAGCATTTTTAAGAGGTTTGCTCCATCTGCAATTACACAAAATTGAACATCTCAACAGACTTATTAAGGAAGAACTAGTTGTTAGTCAGTTGATTAACTTCTTTCTCAGATGAAGATTAGAAAAAAAAAATGTAATTAGGAAAGGGTATGTAAGCTAGACAGGATCGGGTAGGGGTAAGCGAAGAGACCTGCAAACGTCACAGACATCGTCGCTTGGGTGAAAATCAGTAAAGCGATAAAAAAATATGAAAAATATTTGAATAAAAATCACACCATTTGTTGATTGCAGTTGTTATACATAGGGATAAAGAAAGCAAACTCATCCATCGGAATACAAATTAGCACGCAGTCGCACGCAGCTGATTACGAAATTGACATAATTGGCTCAAATCACCAAGGGCCAGAACAATAAAACCTATCAGACAATTTTTATACTGCTCCAAAGTTAATGTAGTAAAAAAAGTATTTCTATTTTGCACGTACCTACCTAATGGCTGCTGAAAGGATTTCTCGAGATTCAACGCAATTTGAGTGTAATCTCATTACTGGCATTAGCGACTGCTGCCGCCCATACAGGATAACTCGCAAAACGTTAATCAGTTTACGATATTTTCGATCACACGGTATTCACGAAATTTCAGAACTGAACTTAAGATTTTTTTTCAGTAAACTCTTCATATACGCATTGATCATTTTTTCATACTAATATATACTTACGCTTACACATTTTATACGAAGAATGTATCCACATGATGCATATTTACAGAACCATTATCTTACGTAATATTAAAAAAAAAGTGGTATACTTCAGTCACTCAACTTGATGTTTGTGAAATTGTAAAAGTAGAAAGATGATACTACGAACCCTGTAGTAATAATCTAAACCCTCTCTCCAAGAGCCGTCTTTAGGGTTAGATAAGAGGTAGAGGCAAATGCATAACTTTGAACGAATGGATTTAAATTCATGCTCGTGACTCCTCAACCAAATTGTACCAACGTCCAAGATCGTTGAACAGTTAGCTTCAGGACCCATATTCAACTATCAATTATATTCTCAAAAAACAGATGAACATAATTTTGAAAGTACTTGAATTCTAAATATTCGAAAGCAATGATATTATATATTATGTTTTCACATTTAATATTAATAAAATATTTCATTTTCATCGGTAGTTTTATATTTTTTAGGAGAACATTATCTAAATTTGGAAACGGTTTTTTGTATACCATCTTAATCTTACAAGAATAAAACCGTTTTTAACATATAATGTCACGCCAGATTTCACTGACAAATCTTTTCTAACAAAATACTAAATAAGTGAAATGACGCACATTCATGTGTAGTAAATAATCATCGTAGTTGATGCAGTAGCGGATACAAATCAATGTAATAACAATTCCAATGCAAAAACTGTTACAGAAGTACGAGTCACCGTGTAGTACAAGGTCCACACCAGTGAAACATGCCTTCATCTTGTTCTTATAGATTGAATTCGGTATAAGTTTCTTCGTTATATTTCATTAGTTGTGTGGCGACTGGCAAGTAAAATTTCCTTCTCCACCAAGTGGAAAATTCAATTTCCGCTTGTGCTTTTTTTCTTCCGGATGTACAAATGAAATATTGTTTTGACACTTGGGGAAATAATTCTTAATGAAAAATACGCCTCGGTTGCGAGAATTCACTGGCTATTTCGAAGACAATTTCTGTGATACTTAATTTGATATTACTTTAGTATTATGATGACGCAAAGAATATCATGTTTATTTCGTTGCCATAGAAAAAATTGATAGAACCTGATCATTTTTGTTTTAAAAATATGTATTTATTTTTTCTTGTTAAATAAACATATATTGAAACGTAAAATAATAGATGTTAAGCTCACGCAAAAATATTTTGATTAATATTTTATTTTAAAAAATTATTGGTCTTTTTTATTTATTATCTCATTTTACTCATTGTCAAAAAGGAAACTTAAAAAAAAAAGTATTTTCAATTTTATATATGCTATGCCACAGATTTTTTAAGTACTTATATTTATAAAAATATCAGTTGACAATGCGCGTGATGAGTAAAACCAGTCCTGATAATTATAAATATGTGGAAGTAGTACAAAACAAATTGTGTTTCATTTTAAAAATATAAACGTATAAATTTGAGCCGCGCCTTCACTTAGTTATTGTATCAAATAATTTATATTTAGTGGGTTAGTTTTTTTATATAAATGATATAAAATAGAATGATTATTATAGAGTTATTGAATTATTCATTGTATACTAATTAATATACATGGCAAATGTCATTATCCAAAATATCATACTTTGAAAAAGATAACTAAACAAACTATTTACGTTTATAAATCGAATAGCATGCACTCGTTTCATAACACTTTTTTAAATTTGAGAAATGTAGCTAAGGAACTTCAAAGTGCTTGTAGCCCAAGGGCCAACAAATTACCTTTGATATTATTCTTTTTTCCAGTACCTGCCTAGTAATTTATATATAAGAATAGAAAAACATATAAGAATATTTTATTCATTACTTAAATACTCCTTAGAGTATAAAATCGTGTGTTCTACAATGGATGTTCCTTACTATTTTTCTGATTAGTAAGCCAGTGAAGTTTTTTGCTTTTCCGTTTTTAGTTAATTACAAGCAAACAGCAGCCATGTTGGAAGAGTTTATTTAACTTGTGTTTTTATTCTTCAGCAAGTAAAACAAAACAAGTGTTAATTTGATATTGGCTAATTGTGTGAACCATTGTTGTAATGGGAAACTCTGACTTTTATCAAAGTCTAACTACGAGACGTATTTACACAAATAGAGACAAAGAAAATTACTTAGGATAATGGTTAAAGATTTAAAACTTTTATTTATACGTATTTTCTTTATTTTCTAAATAAAGATTGGTTTAAATAAACATAAATTTTATTTGTACTATATTAACCGGATAGTACTTGTGGGCATGCCCAGCTGGACGTTGTGGGAATAACAGAATTTTAATCACTTTCTATGGGACTGCCCTTATATGAATTCCGGAACCTCAGAACCGTTAGCTGCGATTCGTCTTAACACAAATTCAATAGGCTTGATTGCAACTCAATATTATTTCACGGCATTTAAAGGGTTTTCTAATTTATTTAGTTATCCCTATAACCTCAATTCTTCCTTGCTATCAGTTAGCTCGTCTAAACGACAAGATTCATAATATAAGCTTGATTTAAGTGGCTACACTAGTCACACCTTTTCACTAATGCACGTTTAAAACCAGCCCCGTGCAGCTCTACGCGGGCCATGACTGTGAGGGGTTGACTCACTTTATCGGTCGATAGCGCTGTGAATGCGACCACGAAGCATTAACTGCATACACTCAACGGGTGGTGAGGAAAAACAGCTTGTTTTAAGATTTTTTAAAAAAAATATTTAACAACTATTTCCACAATTATTTAGCACTCTATAAATAGCGTAATAAAAAATTAAGATACATAGAAACAAAAACTCCCGCCCAACACAATTTTGTTTTTCTTAGTTAGTTTTAATTGAACGTGGTTAAGTTTCTTTTCAAATATTACTTTAAAAGTTTTTTTGATTATTGCCAATTAACTGGTGGATACAGCCAATTTTCTTTAAATATCCTGATCTTTTATTTAATCAGCTACAAATCTGGTTCTGATCATTCAATAAAATTGTGGAATGAGTACAAAAAAAATACTGTTTCATTTTTGATAAATATTAATTTTAATTTTATATTAAAACTTTTATTTTTAAATGCATAATAGGTATGTATTGCTGACCGCAATTTAAGATGAAGAGGGAGATCATTTTGAGTGAATATATATGACGGAAGTCAAAAAGCAATAAAACCTCTATAAAATACCACAAAATCGTTAAAAACTCCCAACTACAAAGGGCGGCTGGCTGTTCACTATAAATTAACACATAAACGCGTGGCTGCACGTCGCGAAACACTCGAATGCAGTGCGGAATATTACCCGGACTTAAGTTTCCAGTCACGCCTCGCTTTATAATTGCATTTTCGTGCGTAATTTAACTTTGCACGGAACACCCCTGCTTTGTTTGACGTCTCTCCGTGCGTTTGTGTGGTCGTAGCCTTATTTCATACGTGTGTTATCTTTAGCAAACTTTACTGACTCCGATTAAGTCAAAAATGATCAGTATGTTACACGTATTTCTAAAATCATAATTTTACGAAAAACAATAACTCAAATTTTGAAACCATTTTATTTATGTACTCACAAATTAATTGACTCGGTAGAGCATTTCTCGAAAAATAAATATGATGTTGATTTAGGTGATCAATTGTTTAAATTTCCCTACTTTCGGATTACCACTTGGGTATAGGAGTAACAAGGTATTATAAGCGAGTTAATGTCAACGTAAAATGATAAAGCGATAAAACAGCAGGTTTTAAAATGCAGATTTAGATCGTAAATTGTGTCAAATTTAGATAAATTTATTATGAATATGTTAATCTTAACAGAAAAATAGTAACATAATTTGTTACATAACATATGGAATTACAAATTTATACATTTTAATTTAAAATTAAAAATAAATCTTAACCGAGTATTGTTTCGTTAATTTAAATTTACTGAATGCGTCTAAATAAAATTAATTTTGAAGATTTATTTATGTGTATTTCAATTTAATATAAATATGTTTTCCTAGCATTACTTTAATAGTTTTAATTTTGTTTAGTTGTCTTTAAGTAAATATCATGTTATGTTTTATTTTTTTGTTTATCGCCCAAGTTTAGTATGCTCTAATATATTATAATATTTTCCATTCCTGGATAGATGGCATAAAGTATTCTTAAGATTGTAAAAATATTTTTAGATGAATTTTAAAACATCGTTCCTTTTTATGTTATGAGTCTGAAAAGTTTTCTCAGCGATCGCTTTTATTAGAATGACAGCTGAAAATAAGAGTATTGTAAATACAAATCATTTTATCATGTAAGTATTCAGTAAAGATGCCTCGCTTTATACATTATTTTGCATACGAATGAGCAATTTGTGGTCCGATATGCATTTTAAGTGTCAGCAGTTTTCTCTTTCATCTTGACTTCAAAGATAAGAGTAAACTTAGCAAATAGAAACATATCATGTCCACCATATCAAACGAGATAAAAATCAACTTAAAAAAAAAAAGAGAATAATATTCTCTTTTTATAAATCTTTGAAGATGAACGTTAAACTGTAAGTGGTTAATTCAAAAACATTGTAACGAACTTAGGATATTAAATTTATGAAGCTATACTTTTCTGGGTGATAATATCTGACATCAACGATGTCAAATTTGATTGTTATTTATACATTATTCGAATGTGTTTTGGTCAATTGATGTAACTCTCAAAAAATAGGAAAACGAATAAATAATTCGATCTCATTTTAAAGACGACTGACCAGGTCTCGGCCAGATGATGTAAATAAATTGACCACTTCATGAAAGGGAAACAAGTAGCATTTTTTGTTTACATCTATAATTGTGTTTTAGAAATGGTTTAAACATTATTTATTCAATATTTTATGGTGATCGTTTTCCGTGTAATTACTTTAACCCTAGTATTGTATTGTATATTTTTTTATATATTTATTCTATATTTTTCTTATATTCTTCACCAATCTTTTTGAGAAGATCCGTGAAAATAAATCTGAATTAGTGTAGGATACATAATTACATAGCAGTAAATCATTACGTATAGATTTGTATATATCGACGGTGTTTTGGCATATTGATGTAACCCTAAAAAAATGAGTTAATGATTGAATCTCATTCTGAACACGACAGAACAGGTCTCGGTCAAATGATGTAAATTAGAAAAATAAATTGATCACTTTTTGGAAAGGAAACATCATTTTACATTGGTTTTAGGTTTAAAAATTCTGACCCCCTTACTTTATGTAAGCCACTTTTATGTCAACACTACCTACGCATAATCCCGTATCTGCAAACATGATAATTTACATGAGTGCATTTCAAAGATTCATAATGCAACTCACCATGGAATGTTTTCGATAAAAACTGTTTTTACTCTCTCCTGAACAATTTCAATTTTGTGGGTTACATGAATTGTGCAAAACACCCTCTATTATATACGCTAATAATGTTCGTATTGGGTTACTGATAGTATGCAATTAATTTGTAGTTGATTAAATTTAATGAATTGAGTTAATTTATAGAACATTAATAATGGTTGAAGTACATTTAAATAATTAACAATGAGAGGAGTCGATATTCGGTGCACGTGTTAATTAATTTTGACAAACACACACCCCATCACCGATCCCACTATATTGTCATAGTTTAGACAGACTATACACAATACATACTAAAACTTTATAAATGATATATTTTAAAATAATATAAACGTAAGTTGAAGCCACGAATCAAAAACAACATATCTTTGACATTGACGTGACAACTCTGATAACATATCGTTTCCTTAATACAGAACAAGTCTCAATACTGTATCTTAAAGTTTTGTTTTTGAAAACTTATGAAGCATTTTTTATATTTTCAACCAGACAAATGCTAACTCTGCCTTAAAGTAAAGAATTTAAAATTGGTATTAATCTTTACAGCGCGAGTCGTTCTCGCACGAATTTATTTTCAATCAATTGATCTGTTAAAACGCTCACTATGGCTAAAAATAGATCAATTTCAACATTAAGAAATAGAGAATTATGTGAAATATTTATAATTTATCCCAAACACATCTAAAATTAAACTAAATTCGTCGCATTTTCACTAAAAGAAATCAAACAAAATGAAGACGCTGAAAAATATTTAATCTACGACTTTGCAAGGAAAATGGCTGCGACCAGTCTTCATATCGCCAACACGCAAGTGCATAACCAGATAAGTATGTGTAATACATAAGCTGACGGTTAGTGCTGCGTATCGGTAGTTCAAAGCGGAAAATTCGGAAGACTGAATATCGAGAGCTCTTTTCAAATATATGTTTCCTTGTGTTCTACTTGACATTTTTATGATATGCAGCTTAATGTCTCTACATAAAGGTTTGAACTATTTTTTAAAGTATATAACCACAAGTATTTTCTTCCAGTTTGGCCTGAAATACGAGATAAAGTCTTGGACATGTCCAGTGCGTTCATCAGGTTAACGCAAATAAATTGATACAAACGCAAATGATTGATAATTTTTTTGGTCTCTATAAGTTGAAGATCTCATTGTCAAGTTTTAAGCGTTGTTTAGATTTTTGCTACTTTATTGTACATTTGAGGGCTTCTATTATCTTCTATTATCCGATTCTCCAATGACTATACGGCGTAGAGAGAGTGATTAGATAACTACGAGATCGTGTATCGTAACGATCTTCAAACAGTTATTAATTTTTAACCACCGTTTGTTGAAATGCTTTATTACAAAAACATAATACATACTTCACATCAAGAAACGAGATGTTTTGAAAAAATATAAAATAAAAATACTTTTATATCCTGATTAAAATCATATTAGTCTAGTACTTTCATTTATTTGCTGACTCATGTATCTGTAGTCTGTGTTACGATTTTTTATTATTTATATAACATGTTATGTTTTTCGACCTTCAATCTTTAAAAAAATATATATCTAATTCTACGTCATGACTGAAGATTTTGAGCAATATGTCTTGAGACGGACACAGGTTTTTCTAATGATTTTTACACTTGGCCGCTCTACCTCATTAGCTCACATCCTTGGATGCCATTTCCCTGTGGAGAAACAAAATTATTTAATAACTCTTACCACTGAGTATTTTCATGTATTCCAAAATCATTTAATAAATTTTTTTTTACTATCAGGATACTTAAAACTGTGTTCGTGTTGTTACACCAAATTATATAAGATAATAATCTTAAAAATATTTAAATTTCATCACTTTTGTCTAAATACTAAAACCAATACTGATCTATTTTCATTGAAAAATATGATAACAATCTTATTTTGTTTTTTGAAGTCGATGATTCTGGCATTTTGAAGTAACATTGTAAGTTTAATTAAAAAAAAAACAAAGCTATTTTAAAGAAAATAAGTATAAAAAATAAGAATAGGCTGCAAATTATATTGACACTATTTTTCATTGTCAGGCAAACATCATATACATATGATATTAATTTTAACTTTCAATTTTGTAATGTGTTTATTTCTTTTATTGAATATGATGAGTCAATCATTGTTTATTGGCTAAAAATATATAACGAGGAAAAATCAAAGCAATTTTGTTTTGAATTTTGAATAACCAATAACCACAAACGGAAAATAAAACTGTTTAATTCACCCCATCAGTATTCACAATGAAAAATATCCAGCGTTGGTTATATTTAATTGAAAATTGAAATTCCGTATTTTTATCGCAAGTATTTTTTTGAATTTACCGATGACGTATTTTTTCCTTTCCATTTATTTGCAGCTGTTTATTTATTTACGTTGTTTGCAGATTTAAATAATTTTAAAGTGACCTTTATATAAATATAGTATTAAATTCTATACCTGAACTATGACTTATATTTTCTCACATTTCAGTTGATCTTGACTTTCTTTCTTGGGTCATAATTAATGTAATATGATTCTTATAATGGGTATTCTACCCCGTTATAAGGAAAATTGACAGAACTAATAAGTTTTCACCACGTTCTACTTTTATATAATATTTAATCTTATAAAATAACCGCTTGATATAATGAAATAAGATCAGCAACAATTTTGAAGATTATAGGAATATTCCCCACAAGAATATTGCTCATGTATTGCAATTTTAATGAACAACATAATTCGTAATTCTTTACAGAAGCTTTAAGAAATTCACCTTATAGAAGAATTCAGTTTACAAGAAACAATTCAGGATCTTGAGATTTTGCTGCTTTGCTGTTATTACCATAACAACATTTTTATATAATCTATTTTGTATTGATTAAATTAAAAAATGCTAAACTATTCGAATTATCATATATATTATTAAAATAATTAGTTAAACACCTTTTTATTTTACCATGTCCACTCTCAGTGTGGAGCATATGGTCTTCTAATGAAGGTATCTCAACAGAAGTTTTCTACGAGAACTGCTTATTGTTCAGTTGCTCAACCTCTCTTTTTCGAAGAGAGTAGGAATATAACGATATGGTCAGGATAGAAATAATGGTTAGCTAACCTCTCTCGCTTTGCCTTGTTTTCAGGATTGGATGGGTGGGAGGGAATTTTAGACATCACTCAGATTCATGACTACGAACAGAAATCCATAAATCAACCGGGACTTAAACCCGAGACATCTTTTACCATAGCCAACGATGTTAACCACTGCACCACGGCGCCGACATTATACATTACTAAAATTTCATCATTCACTATAGTTTGTCGAGTTTAAAGCATGCCATTGATATATTTTATTGTATGAAAACAATTCAAAAGAATTCTTTAATAAATAGGTTAAGTATTTCATTTCATAACAATAATTCACTTAGAGAAATAAACAAATCGCTCAACTTTTATGACTTCAACACAACATTCAGGCGTATTGAGGCGGCACTTATGGCTTAGCTAAATATTGACACTCTCTGATAGGCTTTCCATGAATGATCAATATCAAATAACACTGCGGAATACACCTACATAGTGTATTCCTATTTGATACTAGTTTAATTATGCAGTGTATGCTGTAATATTCTAACTAAATATAACATAATTATATTATTTAGTACAACCACCCCAATATAATAATCTCTTGTGTATACAACCTTTTCGTTTCGAAATAACTTTATTTGGGTGTTAAGTGATATAATATTTTACTGAAATTTTTACAATAAAATTGATTCTCTCCTTTGATCATTATCTCATAAATTATTTTTTTTTACAATTTTCAATTTAATTTTTTACTTTTTGGGTTAATTAAGGTATTTACGTGTAGTTGACCATGTACCAGTGGTTGACCTTTCAATAAGTGCCCAAAACAAGAAACGTATACGCGGGATTTCTCTAAATTGTAAAGTTCAGACATGTGAAACCATCTTTTGTCGGATTGAGAAAGTAATACATCACCATATATGTCATTCGGGTGTCATAGTGGCCATTTAAAAACAAGACCTTATGCCGTAAGTATTTAATTTTGAATTTCTTAAGATAATTATTAAGGGCATCAGTGAATGTAAGCATATGCCATTTGATGCAACCAAGAGTGATCTTACAGGAATCTATGATGAAAGGTTGTCATGAAACCCTCTGATTAGGCATGGTCAACTAGTGAAAATAACAGTGGTCAACTAAGGGAACTTAAAATTTGTAGATGGTCAACTATTGACACAAAAACATGGTTGCTCAAAATTGAACACAATTTTTTTTAACAGACCTTTTTCTAATTTTTATCTCATCATGTTAATTTAGACGTTTGATCCATTATGAATACAATTGCTTTGTCATCATTCGGTCTAATGCTAAACGTTAATCGTCATTTTTGTTGATTTTTTCTCTTAAACGGTCAGTTACTGGTACGTTTACCTCATATTTTTTTTAATTTCATCTATAATGTAACATTTTTTTATAATACTCATGTAATATACAATAAAATTAAAGTAAATAACAAGATTTACGAATTTTAAAATACTGTTTACTTATGTAGCCTATTTCCGATTGTTTTGCCGAAAATTTGTTGTTTAGGATTAATTGATATTAATATTTCTGTATTGAGTTTATTATAGAATAATTTCAATATAAATAACACATTTACTGAAATTATCATAATTTATAAACTTGTGATTAATAAATTCAATAAAAAATATACAAACGCTCCATTTCAATAAATTAATTATCACTTAATGATTCTTACTTTTCTAGACCTATTTAGCAATTGTTTTTAATATATCATTTTATAAAATAATCATTTTTAATTTTTATATACAGAACTGCTGCTGAGTTTTATTTTAGTGATAGCTTATTAAAACCATTAAAAAAAATAAAAACACCTCAATTTTAAGAACTTTTAAAGTCAGGCACTTAAATTTGAAAACAAACAGTTGAAAATTTTCTTTGTTTAATTTTTAGTCATAACTTCTTCTAAAAATTAAACAAAGAAAACTTTATCAAAAAATATTTACCCAAAGTTTTACTCTCAGATTTTTGAAATGTCTTTTAAACATCGATTGAACAATATTAAATGATTTGGAATTAATGAAAAAAGACTGGCAATATTTTTTGAACAAAAGAAAACTATGGCCCAAAGTAATAATGCGAAGAAAAAATAAATAAGTTGGAGAGCCTAAGTAAGTAAGTAACAATAGTTTTCTTCTTCCTGTTGAAATATGTGCGGCCTAAAAGCTGTCACGGCTGAAATTAATTCGCCAACTTCCTCACTGATAAATCACTCATATATCTATCAAGACCGAAAAGTTTCTTACCGAAGTTTTATCTCAGTGTACGGCCACAGACTTGGTGAACATTTTTTTGGTGAACAGCAAAGAAAAATTGGCATATACTGATACTTATCCCATGAAGATTTTCAATCACCGAAAGAGGCGAAAATGCTTTCTAGACTATTCGCTATGTTTCATCATCTCTCTGGTTTTCTTCTCCTAAAATACCGGAATTTCCTGGATTATGTTTTCAAAGTGATTCAAATTTCTTGGAGTATTTTGATCCAAATGCAATTAAAAAACTACGTTTTGTTTAAATTATTATTGTTTCATAACAATATTTCGAAAGATTTTATCATTGTTTGAAAAGAACTCAAAAAAAACTCAAAATAAAAAAATGAAATTATCAACGGATTTGTTTTATATTAAATATAGAGCCACAAATTAAATGACACGGGAGATCTCAAATTTTCGTTTATTTTTCATAAAAAAATATAATCATACAGAATGCTTTCTTATTTCTAACCAGTATGTGTGTTGGTACCTCCAATAAAATACTACACAACTGACAGATCCCTAAATGGCACGATTTCCTCTATAAGCATTTAAAAGATATGTATCAGAGTTTCAAAACAACAAAGGTCACATGAAAATTAATACAGGTTGAAAAGTTTAGCTCTAATATTATTTTTTGTCTGAAAAAAATATTGGTTCGCAAGTTAAAAATATTTTTCATTTAAACCAGTATAAAGTGACTTCTAATTCCAGGTTTGAATTTGAACAAGTGTAGAACAACGAGACTCCTAAAGTTGATAAATTTAATTCAGTCTACAGTTAATCCTTTGTGGAATGGCACACTTGGTCAAGCCAAGTGCCACTAATTAAATGCATGCATTCTTAATTGTTGCGAGTCACTCGGGGTAACCGTATCCTTTGAATACAAATGCTAGCGGTGAAAACTAGAACTGCATTGTTTCGGTTTTGTCAGGGCAAATGAGGAAAGGGATCGGACTCAGCAGTTCTTTGCAACTTTCGAATTTATACACAGGTGATAATTATAAATAATATATACTCAGCGAAGCTACGGAACACGACATCAGTGGAAGCAAAACAACAGTTGAATGATAATACAGAAGATATATGACCAGAGATAAAAATAAAGAATATAAACGTAGTTTAAGTACACCAAAATATGAAGACCTTTCAATAATATATTTCAAAAACCTTTTAGTTTTATGACAATGCTTGCTCACTGAAAGTGTAACGATGAAAGATGCTTTAATAAGCTATTGCATTTTTATTTTTTATGTCAAAATGTCTTCACCCTATTCACTTTTCTCATCAAAATCAATTTTATTTTATTTAATAGAACGCTGGTTTGTTACTCATTAAAGGCAAATAACTAAAAAAACAAGAGTTAGAAAGAAAATGATATCATATAAATTAGTGTTTTCAAAAATTATAAAACATTTTGGTATTTATTTCTTAAAATTAGTTCTTGTAGAAATAAATATATTGCTTTTTTGATTCCAAATTTATCAAAATTTCAATTCAAAAATCATATTGTATTACAGTATATAAATATGAAATATTAAATGACTGAATTTGATATTAAGTGTTTGACTAGTTATTAATATACCAACTAAATTACAATTTGTGATATTTTTATAAATTTTGTTATTAAGTATATCAATTTAAGTTTATACATTATTATTCGACATTCGTAAAATGTGATCATTTTATAAGAATATTCTGTTAAAATTAATGCTGGTTTAGAATATCCTCTCTATTATATGAGTTTATCAAATTCTTTATTGAAATAAGAATGAAAAACATGCATATCCATTCAAAACTGCAAAGTTTATGCTGTTTAGATAAATTACCATAAATCAAAAGATAGTTAAAATATTCAATATTTCCGCTTATTTGTCTTGATAAAATGTTTAAAACTCCCCTCAAAGTGTATAGGATATAGATTCCTCAGAAGGGTTGGTTTTGCTTCGACACGCAAGGCTAAATCGAATTTGTTACATTAGTTTGCGTGTTACAGTAGTATTTAAGGGTTGCTTTAGAAAGAGCTTTTCCTATTCATGCCGTTATAACGAAGATTTTTCCACGCTTTGTAAATCCATTAACTATCGTTTTATACTAAACGCGAAACCATTATTTGAATATTTACATAAGATTTTATCAATGAATATATTGTTTTTAGTTTAAATCGTTTTCTATGGAACATTTTTTATGTATTTAGTATTAATGCTAGACAGCCGTCAATTTACTTTACAGGGAATTTTAAATA
This sequence comes from Himalopsyche phryganea, assembly GCA_022494535.1. Lineage (NCBI taxonomy): Eukaryota > Metazoa > Arthropoda > Insecta > Trichoptera > Rhyacophilidae > Himalopsyche > Himalopsyche phryganea. Next base: position 892,322 of record JAGVSL010000035.1, on the reverse strand, counting down.
AGATATATTGTAAGTTTGGTAAAAATAACAAAGCCTTGTAATCTCAAAAAATTCGTTGCGGACACTGATTATCCGCCATATTTCTTATGACTAAGGAACGACACCATTTTCGTTCACCTTTCTCTATTTATATACCTTTTTCCAACCTTAATTTTGTCACTACTAAATGTGCAGTGCTTTTTTCAAATAGTGGCTACACCCAATCAAAGTAAGTATTCTGGTACATTGCTCAGCACCACTTTTAAGACGCAAAGAACGAAACAATGTATATTTAATAATTAAGTTTTGCCCTGGCTTCGGCCACAATATATGAATATTGACCATAATATTTCGTTCCCTGTCGGGTATGACAAAACGTAAGTAAAAATGTCTAAAATTTTTCCTATTTATCCGATCTCAAAGACGGGATGTAGCGGGAGCGATTAACTGACCACCATTTCAATCCCAGCCCTATCCTTCTATCCCTAAAATCTTCGAAAAAGAGAGGTTGAGCATTTGACTCACAGGTAGTTCTCGCAGAAAGCTTCTGTTGAGATACCTCCATTAGGAGCACTACATTGCACTACATTGGGAGCAGATATGATATATATATAAAACATTATGTTGGGTCTCTTGTGCAGTGGTCAACGTCGTTGGCTTCGTTTACGGATTTTGCGGGTTGAAATCCTAGTACGGACAGTTTCATAAATTCATTTTTCATCAATTTATGGATTATTGTTACAATACATGGAAGTTTTTGACGTCTATAATTCTCTCCCACCCATCTGATCTAGGCAAAGCGAGAGAAATTAGCCCTGTTCTAGCCCTATTCTTTTATCCCTTCTCTCGTTGATAAAAAGAGGTTTAGCAACTGAGTCACAAGCAGTTCTTGTAGAAAAATTCTGTTGAGATTCCTCAGTTAGGAGTCTATTATCTCCACATTGTGAGCGGACATAGTCAAAAAAACAAAAATCACTAAAATTCTTTACTAAATTTCTTTTAATATTTTCTTTTCGTCAAAGTAAGCAATTTGTCACAGCTCGTGTTTTGCAGAACATAATATAAAATTCAAATAATGTTAAGATTGGTTATTTACATTCATTATGAAAAAATTATAATTGTTACAGCACCTTTAATCATACACGTTTACATAACGCTTGATCGAACGGCAAAAATTTTGTCAACAATGAAACATCTACCAATACTCACAGTAATCAAAAAAAATCGTGTACAAATAATGCAAACCTTTGCGGTTTATCTTCCTCCCCTCAGTTGCCGGATTACGAGCAAAAATAATCAAACTGAAACGTTTATACATTGCCAATACCAACCGAATAGATAGATTTTTGTAATTTTTTCATATCTTCCCATCCTCAACCTGAAAAATGAGCTTAAAGAGATAAATGAACTATTCCAACTTTCCCTTTTCTTATGACATCCATTGTTCTTACCTTCTCGTAAGAAAGAGGTTGAGCGATAAAATTTCAACCAGTTCTTCTAAAACAACATCTAAGAGAAGATGCTCAATCAAGAATCCAATTTCTCTACCGTGAGAATGGATATAGCTTAAAACAATGAATTTTTTTTTTTTCAGTAAAAAAGCTAATCTCTCAAAAGGATTTAGACTCGCAAACGTTCTAAAAGCTTTCGTGTACTAGTTAATGATTTTTTGGGAAATAAGAATAGTATTTTTTTCGTTTTTGCTTTCACGGTTGTTTGATGTGAACGTCAGCTGAGTATCTGTGGTGTTGGCAAGTACACAACAAACATTCCACATCTTCTAGTTACAGGTCTCTCAAGATACCCCCTCAAAGTCTGGTCGAGTACCTGTGTGTGGGTTAACCTATCTGTTGCGACCGATAACTACAATACGGTCAGAATCGAGTGCAATTCTTGTAAAGCCCAAAGAACAGGAAAAAAATATTATTCCGTTTTTGAGTTTATTTTTTCTTACGTATTCAGTAAAAACAATAAATTTCTATAACGAATTTTTATTCACTCTTATTAATCCAGATTCTCAAATTATTATTTCGTAATAATATACTGATTCAACTTATAATGAACATTTCATTACAAAAACAATTATGTCACACTTTGAAATTATAAGAATATTTTATTTGTAAGCCTCTATATAATAAAGTGATAGTTTTTGAAATCACGAGATTTTTAATCGAGACGGAAGATATATTATATTATATCTTTGTTTCCTTATGACATAATTCACTTACATGAATTGTATTTCTCATGACAGGAAGATATAGTTCAAATATATGCAACACTAACAGAAAGAAAAATCACAAGGACTATTAAAACAGAATTGTAAATTCATAAAAACTTTCTTTCAAAGACACCGGTTTCTGTCAATATAAATGACATTCGTTCGATTGCTTATGATATGTTTTAGTCTTATAGACAGTACGTGGGCTATAGAATTTTATTGTATGTGAATTAGCTAAAACTATTTTTTAGTCACGTATAGTCCATCAATCAGAACATTTTTAACAAATTAAACACTTAAATATTTATTCAAATTAAAATATCGTTTTTTAGAGAGGCAGTAAAACTTTGAACTATCATATTCATGTTTTTACCTTTTTTTATGCGCCGCTGCAATCTGATTCGCATTTTTAATTCACAACACAACGTCAAACTTCTAAAATTAACCTTAATATTTTCATAACAAAATAAATGCTTTAACATTTGCGCTAAATTTCAAAACGCTGTGAACTTTATTTTTAAATGACATGTTTACATACAATGAACATTTGTATTTGTATTTTTAAAAATCTCAATTAGAAAAAGAAACATACTTTTTTGCGTTACATATTTATACATAATTAGGTATTATAACTGCTTGTGATGACAATATATATATATTTTTAAATCTTGTCCATTTGCAATGTTAAGCATATTAAAATCTAACTAATGTTTTCAAAATGAAATATCAATCGCGAAAGAAGATTAAGCATCACAGAAACCCTTTTTTTTTCACAAAACAAATTCATTTATTTTAAAATCAAAGTATGATTCCAAAAGTTGCAGCTCTAGTACACAAATTACAAATTAGAGTCATGGCGTATTACAAATCACAACTCAAACACGATATCAGGCGGGCTATCGGGAAATGTTTTAATCAATGTTGAATTATTTATTTCGCACGTACATGTAAAAAATTCAAAAAGCGCAGTAAGTGGGTTAACTGCCTTCAGAGATGAGTGTATGACACTTCATAGGACACTGAACTCGGCAATTAAAAAAACACTTTCACAATCGGATATGACATATCGTGTGTGGCATATATTGTCTGCAATGCTTTGTACAGAAAGCTTCTATTGGAGAAAATGTTAGCTTTCAGTTGTTTGACCTATTTTAAACTTCAATGGTTATTGAATTTCTCAAAGGACAAGTTTGAGCAAAAACTTTTGAATGGTTTTCAGTTTTGTTGAGATATTGGATTTTATTAACAGTGGGTGAATCGTGTAAGGCATTCTTAAAAATAAAATAATAAGCTTTGATAATACATATCTCAGTCTATCCAAATTGTTTCTATTTAATTTCAAGTAATTTAAGATGATCATTTCGTTTGAAGTATTGTGAAAAGCTTTCGACTTTAGCAAAAACTAAATCAGTATGAAATGTTTTGCCTACAAAAATTTTTTATAACGTATTTTAAATTTGTCTAGACGTTAATTTTATAAGAACTACATTTAACATAATGAACAATCTTATCGGAAGTTTATCTACGATAAATTGTTTTATTTTAACATATCGCTGTTTCTTTTTATGAGTTTACAAAATATATCCACGCATATTGAAATGAATTCATAAATTGATTTGAAATCGATACATGAAAATGTGGAACGCTCAACCGAGTAACATGGATTCGCAAACGTGAGATGTAACTAAATTATTCATAATAATAAGCAATGTGTTTATAAGCGTACTGCTTTTATACGTGGCATAGCGCTAAAAAGTGTTTGAGCGTTACAACGCGGTTATAGCGCAATCAAAGACGTAAAAGAATTAATATTACAAATAACTGTGATGTGCTTCTTTTTACAAAAAATATCAGCATTTTTAGTCAAGCGGCTTGAGCTCCTCTAAGTGATTGGACGGTTTCATGTTCAATATATTGCACTAGCATAACCGTACCCGTCATAGCTTACGGTATTGAAATTGAAATACTGAATGTCTAAAGTAGCTAGTACGTCGGAATTGTGTTCATTGCAAAAAAAAATATTTTATTATATACCACGAACATCGAACGCTTAGGTCATGAGAAAATTTCATACCTATATGTGATGTGTGATAATAATAAAAAACGTCTACAGAGCTGTTTATTATATCTAAGATTGTCAAATCCAATATGAAGTTTTTTTTATAATTTTAATGTTGGTCTGTATTTCTGGTATAGATGTTTGTGTTGACTTTTATTTTCATGTTGACGTCGAGAACTTTATTCTCAATATATAAAAAAAATGAGAGGTTGGGCAGCTGAGTGACAAAAGGCTCTCGTAAAACAAATCTGTTAATGTAAGCTTCATTGAGAGTCGATATGCTCAACATCGGGAGCGGATATAGTTTAAAAAAATATATGGTATCTTTCCTTATAAGTCATACATATTATATAGACTCTTTTATTTTTCAATTTATAGTTGTAAATAAAAGAATTTTTTTTATCGAAAAAAATATTTAAAAATAAATGTAAGCTCAATAAATAATATTAATCAAATAATTTACTTTTTATAATCATGAAACATTATTTATTTACGTAAACTTTTGTAATCCTTTTTTTCTATAACACACACATCTATATTGAACCCGTCGCTTCACGGAAAACAACAAACAATGCCCATTGCAGCCTTAAACACGTCACCCCAACAAATACGTGGACCTCGAGTAGGCCGCTGGCCGTGCTTGAGAGCGACGGCCCACTCCCTCACGCTACGGCTCCTTGAAAACAACCGCTGAATAGCTACGTCATGGCCGCTCTCACCTTGCCACTTGCATTTATTAAGCAACTCTGCATTCTTAAAAACAGTGCTTCTTCCTTCGTATAAAAGAAAATATTTCTAAACTACTTTTATGAAGCAGGATTATTATCAATATTGGAGACAATCAAAAATGAAAAGCGAATAAGATCTCATAAACAACTTATTTTTCATTACTTGCAAAGCGTATATCTGAATCTTAGACATAATATATCATCGTTGAAACTATAAAAATGTGTAACTCCGTTTTAATCGAAAAGTAACTTTTAATGTTATCTTGTGGCTGTTGTCAATATTTATCCGTGTTGAAAATGGAGAAAAAATTGTTAAACGATAGATAATAAATGCAAATGATGTACATCAAAAGCTTCTGATCCTTACGCGGAATTTGTGTATCTCCAGTATTGTCATAGCGGTTGACGTCCGTTGATGGTTGTGAATGTGTTATATTCCACTACCGATATGGAGCATATACACTCCTTATTAACATGAAAAATATTTTTCTACGAAAACGGCTTGTTAATAAGTTGCTCAACATTTCTTTTTCGAAAGAAATAAAGATAGAAGAATAAGGACGAAGCAGCACCAGTGGTATACTAATCGCTCTTGCTATACCTCTATTGTAATTTGTAAAATTTATTTTATTATATTATTTGCATAACTAGAATTTTTTCGCTCCTGTAAAATAGCGTTATTGGTATTTATTCATTATATAACTGAGACACTTCAATAACAATAAATTTAAGAACTTGTTTATTTTAGTTTTATTTTTCTTATCGTATTTAACCACTGATGTTTGAAAATGTTTTTATGTGCGTCCATTAAAATAAATTCTTTGGCAATTGAAAAGTGTATTTAAACATTGTTTGTTTATTTTAATGATAGTACTGTGCGTTAAAAATCAACTACTAGACTAGTACTAATGTCCATTGACAAAATTGTCTCAAGTATGGTATGTTTATTTACAGTCGTCTTTCTTTTTGTTACAGTTGTCGGAAGATATCGGATACGTAGTTTATTCAGCGCTTGGCAGCTTCTACATACCCTCATGCATTATGGTGTTCGTATACATTAGGATATACTTCGCGGCAAAAGCGAGGGCGAGAAGAGGTATACGGAAGCCAAGACCTCGTGGGCAGGTAAATTGCTACCACAAATAATTTATCGTTGATCTTGTAGCCATAATAAATTAAGAAAGCAAAAATATTTAGCATCACCAAAACAGGCATTATTAAAATAAAATCAATACTGATTACTAAAATGTTATTAAATTTGGTGCGTTACTAAGAGACACTTGTTTGTCTTTTTGATAAATCTAGTAAATTCTTATTAAATAATAAAGATAAAGTAAAAATGATGTCTCAAAGAGGTATATACGGACAATCTTGTAAAAACTCTCAGGCTTTTTATGTTGGACAGATAGGTAAAATTTCAATATTAGAATCAAAAAGTATGTAAGTTGTATATTAAGTAAAAATGTTTAATAGTAATAATGATCATTTTTTTAATAAAAATAATAATGTAGACATACTACATCGAGTAAATAGATAGATATAGAGTTAGTCTGAAAATGATTCTCAAATAGTTGAAGCACGTGTCACATCTGGTAAAGAAACCAGTGGAATAACATGGTTATCATTTAATATAATTTAAGACATCGACTGAGGGTGCTTGATGGAATTTCAATATTAAATTTGGATTATTGGGATTTTGTACACTTCCATGTATTTTGTCACTAACGACCCGGGTTTCGCCTTTCGGCATCCTCAGTTCGAGTCCATTCGTGTGCTCGAATGCCTGAAGATGCCGAAAGGCGAAACCCGGGTCGTTAGTGACAAAATACATGGAAGTGTACAAAATCTCAATAATCCAAATTTAACATGGTTATCAATTTTAATTATTCAAATTTACCGCCAAATCCATCGAAAATATTTAATCATTTGTAAATTTAAAAATCCATATTTATTTGATCGACCAAATATAAATACTTGTTTTTACGGACAAGTAACTTTTAAATGTATATGGTACATATATGGTACTGATAATGATGATCTCCTTGATTAGCTTCCCAGACATTTTCATCAATTTATTACTACACTACTGTAGTGGTACTAATTTTATCAATCTATTCTACACTACTCTAGTCTCATTAATTTACGCTACCTATCAAAACTTTTGCTTTCTAGACTGACGTGCTTCTTGTTATTGGTTGCAAACAAGATTTTATCGAATGCTTATTTTAGGACCATTCTATAATAAAATATTAAATAATTTAAAATATAAAGAAACACATTGAGACTACTTAAGTATTTGATAGATTTGGAACATAATATGGCAAACATGGCATTCTTGATTATCGTTAGATTCAACGTGCCGTAGAATAAACTTTACTACCACTGTGTGACCTCAGCAAACGGATACACTGGATACAATATCACTAAATCTCCATGTATCAATTAATAGTGCATGTTCAAAAGATTTATACTCAAAGGTTTAAGGAGTAAAATCATATGCTTTCTTGATTACCTAAAGGAAAGTGAGGGTAAACCAGAAACTGCATACGCATAACATATGATGGTAAGACAAACTAATCGCATCGTGAATTAAAATGAGTTTTCTTCACTATTTTTTCTAGTTAATTAATGTTTAACAGTTTCTCTTCTTTTACCATTTGTAAAGTTTCTCAAGTAATTAAGTTAAAGGTAAAATACATGTTATATCTGATTAAAGGGCATGGTTGACATTTGTGATTTTTTTTTTTGTACTTTGCAGAATGATCAGCAAACCAGCTTTTCAACAGCGCCGACAGGATCAGGAGGCAGTCGTCCAATGCCTTCAGCTCCAGCTCGTCTCACAATGTCAGTTGCTCTCCATACTACTGCTCCTCCAAACAACAATAGGGTGCTCCCTTCCGTCAGACCAAGCCAGAGGTAACCCCGCGAGCCTTCACGATGTGTAGAAGGCTTCGCGAAGACTAGAGGACCCCAAGGCTTGATACACCTTGCACTTTGCAATAGAATATATTAGGGCTAGAATACATTAAAAATTTTCATGGCATATTTTTCAAATGAGAACGTTTGTCATTATTTTACTACAAAATTTGTCGATTTATCTCTGTATAAAAAGCTGTTGGTTTCGCTTAAAATTTAATCTCTTAATACTGACGTTACAATGAAATTGAATCGCACTTTTAAAAAATTTACAACTGAACTTAAAATAATTTAAATTGAATATTATAGATTACATTCAAAGAGATAACAATATATTGTATATTATATTGATTGTAACCATGAAGAATGTAATATTTACCAGACTAAGCTAACTGTAATAGGAAAATTTAATTTTTGTACAGTTAATGATTTGTGGCTCAATAAAATACATTCGATATAATTACATATTTTTCGGAAGCACATTTAATTTATACAGACATTTTTTATGACAACAGATAAAGTAGATCACTGTGAGATCTGGCCAGTAAATTTTAAAATAATTACTGTCTTTAAATGTTTATTTTAATAAACTATACATCATTAATACAGCAAAAAGTAGCCGAATACTTTGCATTCAAATCGGTTCGACAAATTTACAAGTAAGAGTATGACATTTCTGTAGCCATGAAAATTTATTTTTGTGTATCTACCATTACCGCTGGCACGAGATAAAGAATGGATAATGGAAATAAATACCAACACTTGCACTAGACTAACTATAGGTTCTGTATTGCTATGAACATAATGCAAAATCAAGGGAGCGTAGAAATATATTATTAAAAAAATATGATAAACTGAACTGAGGAATCTTTTCACTTAGTTCATATCAACCTAGTGTACATATTGTTTACGTTATCATTTCTTCAAGTGATTGACCTTAATTTCAGATTAGCATACACAAAATAATAAATAACTTCATTTTGACTACATTACCATTCAAATTAATCAATTATTTTTCTACGAATCTCAGTAACACACATGTCTTTTGTAAGTGATTGTATAAGATAAAGTGCTAATAGTTTTATACTAATAAATATGCAATCTTAAAACAATCATATAGTTTATAAATATCTCTCTTTCAAACGGTTTATAATTTATTGAGCATTTTAAAGCCACAATTTCAAAATAATATTTCATTTAGAATAATTTAATCGCTATTATTTTTTGTCGATGTTTGATCATACAATCGTTTTATCTATAGACATAATTTAAATAAATTTGCCGCTCATTTTTGAAAGTCATAAATTAATTTTTATTTGTTTCAAAAAGTTTATACTCTCAAAACGTAATATCATAAATTATAATATTTTAACAATTCGTAGATAGCATTAGACTTTCTTTATTTAGCAGAATTAAATTTAGAGATGCTTAATTAATAGTTCATAATGCTTGCATGCCGCTTGTAAAACGCATTTTGTTGCTTTTTAGAAATGTAGTTTTAGAGTCAGCAGCTTACGATGTACATATTTGATTGATTATTTTTTTATGTTAGCTTTGTTAAGCTTCAAAGCCCGTTAAACAATTAGCTATAATTTTCAAAGAAGTTAAAATATAGTTTCATCCATATTCATAAATAAATACCTTTAATAAACTTACGTATTCTTTTGGTAAGCAGAATTTTTTCATTAATACTCTCTACTTCATATGATTAATAGTGCTAATGTTTCTATATTCAGTTCTCACATAGTTTTACACAAGACTAAATTATTTTCACAGGCTTATTTTAAATCGTAATTTTATTTCAATGCTAAAATAATGCCTCTCATTAATCGTTGGGCATCATTTCAACACTCTATAAACTTACAGAGGTATCTGAATGAATGAACAAGTAATAAATCAAAGCATATCAGATAGGCATCGAAAAAATCAGTCAAATTGCAAAACGTGCCGTCAGTTTAAAAAATCATTATAACGTGATAAATGATTCTACGGCAGACGGGTTGTATTTATTTTGCAAGTCTAGACAATTTTATTGCTACCTAAAGGAAATAGAATTTTTAAAAGCCCTTTAAATTCTGTGCTAGTTACATGTTTAAACAGATTGTACCTTTCTCACACTCTACCACTTTCTAATAAGATCTTATCGTTTTTCTTCAGTTATCACGTTAATTATATTCACACAAATAAACTGTTGATATTTATACAAAAGTGTATTTTGAAATTATATCCATACCTGAATTGATTTATATATAAACATAAAAATTGCACAAAGAAGTCAATTTTGGGAATATTTCGACATCAAATATAAATCCTATATTGTAACATGATATGGAACATACTGTCTTATCAGGCTAAATTTACGACACCACTAATAAATAATCTTCTAGTTTGATATTTATCATGAGTGTCTGTATATATTCAACAATTTCGCTACCGAATGACTCATATGAAGGGATTTATCATATATATTATTATAAAGCAGGAATGAGTGCAAGCTATCATTGACGAAAGCATCTTATATTGCATTACAGAAAACCAAGCTCAGACAATAAAGTGTATTTAAAAATCTTGTCTCAGAGTAATTAATTATCTACCAGTGTTTTCTTAGCCTTCTCTTTCTACCGGCATTCTCTATAAAAAAAGGATTGAATTGATTTACATACAGAATTAATTAAAATTTTCTCTCCACTCTCTCCGTTCGAATATGTATCTCACAAGGCTTAGACGATTTTATATTATCATTACAAGTATTAAAAATAAAATCATTCCTAAAATGAAACAAATTACGTATTTTAGTGGTATGTATTTTTCTACTTCAAGCTGTAAGTCTATGCCTTATATTTTTATAAAAGACTAGACTGTGAAGATTTAGAAGTGTTTATTTTGTGTTATATACCTAATAGTCCTTTTCCAGACTTCACAAATAGATATATGAAAAGAAATGGCTGTTTATTATTTTTTCATGTACTCTTCTTCAGTATTCATGCGACTATTGTAACTGCTAACTTATTAACAAAATAAAAAAAATATGTAAGAAACGAATGTTTGATGTTTCTATAGTTTTAAAATACAATACTTTAATGGGACTTCTGAACCATATACAAAGCTAATAACGTCAATATATTTTTCAACGCCATTTACTAACCCCCTTTTTTCGACTGACGTTTATTTGGGTATATATTACTGAAAGAAAAATTGCCAGCGGGTAAAAAAATTCAAGTTAAACAATAGGGGATGAGGTGAAAACAGAACCAAAGGAAAAGCTATTAAACTTTTCACTCTTTTGTCAACAAAAGATGATTTTCCATCTAAAGGTACACGTTTGTTTCGCATAAGCCTCGCTGTGTTAATATTCTTTTATTGACAGGGTTGGTTGCGATTAATAAAGCTAAGCTAATGTTGTTTATTTTTAAAATATTGTTGAAAATGTAATTACTTTAAAGCTTATTAAAGATAGCTTAAATGAGCAAATGGTTTGAATGTAATACTTTTTCAAAATAAATCTATATAAAATTATTATGATTATACGATTATACGTAAATATGCAGTAAAACTATAGCAGCGAGCAGGTCTTAGGCAATGCATAGCTCACTCTAATATCAAATATTAATCTTTATATCTTTTCCCCTCCAATTTTTTAGAATTTGTTTTGGATTGTAAATTTTTTAATATTCTTGAAATAAATGATTTGTTTTCTTCAATACAAGAGGATTACAAAAACAAATAACCTGAGCATCATGGTTCAAAAGTTTAACTGGAAATTTTATTTATTTTTTAGTTTAATTTAAGTTTGTAGAGTAGGAAGTCCATTTTTCAACGAACCCTTAAAAATATAATATAAATTTATAATAGAACAGATATTTTAACTTCAGCCATGGATTTCATCATGATGTACGTGTTCGTATCCAATTTTATGAACATCTGTAATTATTTTTACCCTTCCACCTACCCCACCCAATCACGAAAATGCAACATATATAGAGTAGAGAATACATCATTCTCGTTTATGGGTCTATTGTCATTTATCAATTATGCCATCCTTGTTTTGAGATCAGCTTTTTCTTCGTATTTCAATTTCAAAACTCTTTTTACTTTGTCAAACAATTTTTTTTGAAACTTTAGAATTTTTTTTTGCAACATAAAAGATAATATCTAATACATTGCTTACTCTCTACTCAGTGCGATAAATAATATTAAAAATATGTTACTCACTTTTAATTAAATTTTGATTTTTGTTTTAATCAAAGAAACAATTTTTATTTCTACTATTTTGTTCCATTAATATATCATATAGTTACATACTGATAATTTTTACAAAATATCTTAAAATTTCAATATCGCACAAAATATATATGAAGCTTAAGAAAACATCGAGCATTTGTTGAATTACTGAAACTGAATGATACAAAGGTATATTGGATAAACAGTTTTTTTTTAATTGTTCATTGTTATTTCATTTAAGTTATTATTTGTTACAAGGAATTGGTAGTTTTGAGATATGGCCGATCAAAGTTTTGACACATCTAAACTAACTCGTAAAATGTGATGGCTAATTATTTATATTATTTAAGACATCGACTGAGGGTGCTTGATGGAGAGTTCACTCGTGTCTTCGAATACCTGAAGATGCCGAAAGGCGAAACCCGGGTTGTTAGTGACAAAATACATTGAAATGTACAAAGTCTCAATAATTCAAATTAGAGGCTTATTACTTTTTTATTTAAAAAGGTGGCAATAGTTTATTGTTTTAAGATTAAAGATTGTTTCTTTACGGAACTCCACGATTCATAAAAACATATTTCCAGAATACGATATTTCGATATGTATGTATATGGAATTGAGAAATTATTTGATTTTGCTGATTTCCGTATACAAATATCTGCCTTTTTCAAGCTGTACTTTTGTGGAACTGTAGAAAAGCGGTTTTCGAATAAAATGACTAATATAATTCAAAAAATCAAATTTTTGACTTATCGTCCAATGGAACTAGGCCATCAACACAATGCATACGGTTGGATAGACCAATGATGTGACAAATTATAAATTTAACAGTATTATAAATATTTTAAATTAATGTTAAATGTACCCAGGATTTCTATAATAAAATGTGAACGGCTCCTACAATCAACCAAAGGGAAAAAAATAAGCTTGACAAAGTTTTCTTTTATATTATTATTTCGATGATTTCGATCATGGTATTTAATTATGTTATAATGTGACTTTCTTGGGTAAATATAATTCAAATATGGGATGTTTTTAACTAAGCACCAATTGTGCATAATACCATACTTTTTATATTATTCATAGTATTTCCTCCTTGTTATAGACAGAATTTCGACAGAAATATTTTTCATAATAAAATCAGTATATCCAAATAATATATTTTTCTTAAGCACAGTTTTGTTATATGTAGGTTCTAATGTATTTATTTATTTTTATTCAACATGTAATGACATTTGATTATTCATTGCTTTGTTTATGAATATAAATCTGCCTTTAAATTGCTATTGATTAGAAGACAATTATGCTTAACATTCTAAATCCACGCTCATAAAATAGAGATACACTAATAGATTTGTACGCTTGTGTAAGGAATGCTTTCGTAGAAAATTATTAAATATAATACAAGTATAAAAAGAAGCATAGAATTATGACAAGCAACTTGTTTAAGGGTGAGAGAAAAGCTTCAGTGTCTGTGACAGCGACATCTACCAACAAAAAAAATGTAAATGTTTTTTACAACCATAAAATCAAGTAAGTTAGAATTTTGAAAACATCTCAATAGCACAATGCATTGTAGTTAGGACGTCTTAATTATTTTCAATAAATTAATTCGTGTCAATTAAAACTACTGACTTTTATTACCGAAACTATATTCTATTCATTTATCATTTTTTTCATCAATAGATGTTTCAATGTTAAAGAAAATTTCAGCCTTTCTCTTACTCTTCATGGAAATCTAAAAATATTTTTCCTGTTATCACTTTGTAAACACATGCGCTTAAATTTCTTTTTTTTTTGTGGTTTTTTAATTGCTTTACATTAAAACCATAATATTGAACATTCATCAAACAGTTTTTACTTACGAATATCAAATATGTATTTTCATTTCAGTATTTCGTAAGAACAAAAATTCGACTCACAATCCACAATAAATATTTAATAAATGATTTTGTTTTTCTATCAATCCTTACAGTCTAAAATTTCATTTATTAAATATTAATTTCATCATTCACAAATATTTTGTTTGGAGTTTTATATAAGTATTGAAATAAAACATCACATTTAATTTTTACTGTATTATTTTAACTGTATATCGCCGCACTGGTACCGGATGGTAGTATTTTAAAAAACATGGTTTTGACATAACTGAATCCAGATTCTTTAGATTTACTCAACTGTGTTATAGAACAATGGCACTTTATAGTAATCCAGTACATTTTATATATACTTAATAAGTATGGCCGGGAGTTGGGAAAGTTATCACTAAAAATATTAAATCTCTACAACCAGCATCACAAGTAGAAAGCGTTCTATAGTTTGGCCTAGAGGTGAGGAACCTGTGTCGTTGAGTTCCTCAAGTATGGTATTTTTAATAAAACAATTTTTCTCTTTCATTGTTGGTATTAATTTACAAAATAATGTACATACATTATTTACGTAAGTGAATGTCATTGAAGTGACCTGATTAGAGTATAAATTTATAAAAATTGATTTCTGACTTAAAACGATTCCCCATCACTGGCCTAAACAGTGCCGTCACATAGTTGGATAAAAGTAAAACTGTGCTATTTTTAACATCTTTAGAAAAAAAATTAATTATAAACGATATTTTTACTTTTCAGCATGTCGGTTCCTGGACGGCGATATAATATATGATATTATTTTTCTAGTGTATAAGTATCACACAATAAAGACGCCTGGACTACTTACAGGTTAAAAGGTGTTAGATTGTTTAAACGCATTCTACTACATTGCGAATGCGTTGGTGTGTTTACTATCTCAAACGATCCTGGCAATGTTGATTGATTTGCTAATTTTCAGGGACTCGGAGAGACAGATAGCGACGATTGAGTCACATCAACCGATGGCAATTCCCATTGTGACGTGTGACTTTGCGTCAGATATCTCTACAAGCGAAGCGAACGACATGCAATCATTACCGCCTGAACAACCGAAAGACACGCTTAAGGTAAATATTCACCTGGAAATGTTTCTTAATCGAACTGGTATTCAATGACTAAATGATAGGTGTCACAATAGTGTACCTATTCCTTTGAGAGTATACAAAAACTAATTTCATTTAAGATTACGTTTCACTGATAAAACACATTTCTTTATTAGGAGAATTGCTTAAATACACAACCAATTGTGTATCAGAACGAATGGATTCATTCAAATTATTGAAATTTAATAAATTAGCTTTTTGTGATGAATGAATTCAAATTTGAAAACTTTTGTAAAGCAAGAGTTGGTCAAAAAAGGTACATTTTTCCAAATCAATATTTGTGAATTCCTATTCAAACTTGATTGTAATTAATTCTTTATTAATTAAATATAATCACCACTCATTTTATATCAAAAACTAACAAATAGCTATCTCACACATAAAAAGCGATATGTGGCTTAAGAAGAAGTAGGTTTTGCTCTCACTTCGCGCAAATCGTTAATCGTTTTCCGTCGCCTAAAAAATAGGAAAGGTTGAAATATGTTTTTTCTTTTGATAGATGGTTTATGGAAGGCTATCGAGATTTGCTTTCTGAGACAAAATCGTAGAACAAAATATTTTAAGAATGTGATACGAAGGAAATTTGCAGAGTTTGTTTTCTCGCACGTCTTCTGACGTTATTTAAAGAAGAATTATTCTGAACATATTTTTTTTTAAATGGAGCAACTATAAATTATCTTATATATACGTACTTTAACAAAAAAATCTCAAAAAAATTAATAAGAGTAACAAATAGTAATTATTTTTCGGGGATAAGTTATTATTACTTTCCATTGTGATTAAGTCAGTTCTGTTGTCTGCCTTGACACCACACTCGTTATTTCTTTACTTTATATTTAAATAGTTATTAAGCGCTATTATAATCGGTAAATGATTTTATAAAAAATTTCTTTTGATAAAAAATTTCACATATCAAAAGTGCAAGAAAATAAACTTGTTGGTACATTTCAAACATCTTTATATAATCGTTATATTCAATAATTTGCAAATTTCCTTCCCATCGCTTTCTTAAAATATTTTGTTCTACGATTTTGACTCAGAAAGCAAATCTCGATAAACTACAATAAGCCCTAATCTAGTCACTTTAATATTTGCTTTTGAATATGAATTATCCATTTTATTTTTAAAAATTCAAAGTAAATTAATAACATTTATGTTCTCTTTTAAAATGAAGGTTTTCAGTTAATTGTCGTCAGCTATTCATTTTATTAGTTCGTAATTAATCCATTAAAAAATTAAAACTTTGTCAACATTCCTATTTCATTAAGTTTATTATATAAAGTTGGTCTAAAATTCAAGCAATAAATCTATTATACGCTACAAACACAGAAACTTTCCTAGTTAAGTTAATCTAACAAGTTATGAAACTTTCACTTAACAACCAAACTCAATTATTCAGTACAGTAATATTTGTTGAGTGTTTTTAGAAGCACGCATCCACGGAAATAACTAAAATAATAAATAAACATACCCTCCCATAAAGAGAGAGCTTTGCAGAGCTCCATATATAAATAATTCAAGAAAAGATCAAGTGGAATCGGATAAGAACAACATATATCTACTTTAAAGGCATTTAGTACCTACCATCTTGCAACATTTTTTTATTATAAAAATAATATTACACTTTCAAATTATGAGATAATAAATAATTAAGACGTTGTGGTGATAGTGAAAACTAATAATTATAATATATTTTTTTAATAAATTTTATTTTCAATAAGTGCTTGTTTATAAATATGTATAGTTACTCCATTGTTATTAAAATTATAGGAATATAATATTATTGAGTATCAAAGTTCTCCACAATCTGGTGTATATACTAAGTAAGAAAGTAACAAACAATAAAGAAAATTATTTAATATTTAACGTCAATAAAAACATAATGTATAAAAATAAATTGTAATAAAATCTACTGAATAAGATATAAGTATAACAAACAATTTTAACAGTTTTCTTAACAAAATAAATCAGATATAAGTAAACGTAAATACGTATATATGTGTATATCTTCGAAAAACGAATCTGCCATATGTTAAGTAAACTATCACATTATACTCAAAACCAATATACTCGTGGAAACATAATTTTATTATTTCCTGTATGCCAAAATGTATAGTGAATGACAATTAATTTTACACCCATGAGCAGAAATATATTTTTCCTAATAATCAGCTTATCTGATGAAACACTGAGAATTTCACTGAAAATTCTTGCGTCCTCAACAAAGATTTCTTTTTAAAATATTCATTTATCAGCTAGAAAAATATTTAAATTTTCATTTTTATATGCATTTTTACAAAAATATTTTTTGAAAACTGGACTTTAGTGCTTTGATTTTGTAAGTTGAAGGACAATATTTACGACAAGTAAGGCTTGATTTTTATTTTATATAAAAAATAGCGGGGAGTCAGCGGAAAGAAAATCCATAAAACATAAAGCTCAGTTTATTTGTGTCCACATTTCTCGAGTCGCCCAAAGCCAATTTTCCTTTTAGTGACGTATAAAACGTGTTTGATCTAGATTATAGCCCATTAAAAGATTAGAAAAGAGACATAAAACATAAAAGAAGAACCACCACCTTTTTAAGATAAGAAAGAGAAAGATATAGTGCATGCTAATTAGATATTACTGAAAGTCGCTGTATAGAGATACTTAATTGATTTTATTTTATTACTAGTGAGTACCCGGCATGCGTTGCAATGCCACTCAAAGAAAGAAAGGGTTTGTGTTTTAATTCTGTTTATTGAACTGCTTTTGGATTAGAGGTCTGCACAGGCCGAAATTTCATAGACTTACCCGGTTCGAGCCCATCATCTTCAGGTCTGGCCCGACCCGAACCCGAGTTTCAATATCACACTTGTTTTAACAGAATATTTTTGTTTTTCGTCGGATGCGTACACGAATAAATCAGAAGGTTTTCGTACGTATTTGATTCTTTTTTTTCAATTTTAGATTTTCAATTTTTTTTCTTCAGAACCCTTCACGGGTGTGTGCACAACAACTCACCGAAGTTTCATCGAAATCGTATGAATGGTAAAGGAACGCGTAAAGGACAAACAAACATTTATTTTATATAATATTTTCCGGCATGATCACAATAAGTCCTTCCTGAAAGTTTCGTCGCGATCGGTTGAGTAGTTTAGGAGCCTATAAGATCCGGACAAACCAACAAACCAACAAACAGACATTCATTATTATATATATATAGAAGAAGTTACTAAAAGGTTGAATTTAATCACTTTTCTGACAATTTTATGATGGTTAGTCTCTGTATATCTCTTTTTAGATAATAGATCGACAATTAATATTTTCAATTAGATTTTTTTGTATAAAATACATTAAAAAATACTTTAAAACTTATAAAATAGTACTCATCTTAACTTACTCAAGTCGATTTATACTATGAAAATATCAGTTGAACATGTCTAAACACTTCTCAGTAGTATCACCATTGTCAGCTTGATTTTCACATTCGGAGGAGAAACAATTCATTACATTAATGATATAGTCCATCAATTGTCTGCTTCGTAGCTTATTGGTAAACGCTCCTGGGCTTTCTTTCTACTCACTGGGCTGATCAATGATTCAAATCCTAGAATAAACGCTTCAGTTGATTGTTTTTTTTAATCGATTTACGAATTCATATCTAAAGGCCTAAATATTTCTTACTTTTCACACCTTACCAAACACACTCACATAAAATGGCACTAATGGAGTAAGCTAACATTATGTTCTTTCTTACGTCAATCTTTCCATATCTACTGTTTCTGAAAATACACCGCTTCTCGTTAAGCCTCTAATGACATTTTTTTAATATGACGCGTTCTTCAAAACCATAAGCAAATCAATTAGTATTCACGCAAGGATTAAACATTTTCTATTTGAATTCAAAGTATTTTCAAAACTCGCATATGGATTAGTCAGAAAATACGTAAGATATCTTCCGACCATAATCAACTACAACTTGAATGACATTTGTACTTTATTTTATTCATTTATTCCGATTTGGGGAGTTACAGTTATTCAAGACAATATTGGAAAGAGATTATTTTTGTGCATACAGATTGCCACAGCATGCCAAAGTCTTGTTATGTGTTTATATATGCTGACTATATAAATAGGCTTATTTTCGATACAAAATATTGTGCGTAATAAATTTTGACATTTTGTGCTACAGTGCAATTTAAATTATACAATTACATTATTTAAACATACCCTTCACTTCATTTATTGTTTTTCTGATATTTTTTTGGTAGATTATTACGGATGTCTCGGGTTCAATTCCCAGTGCGGACGGTTTCATAAATTGATCTTTCAATAGATTTCTGTTCGTAGTCTGAGTGTTTGTGATGTCTTAAACTCCCTCCTACCCATCCGATCCTCAAAAACGGGGCGTAGCGATTAGCTAACCACTAATCCTGCCCTAGCCGTATCCTTCTATCCCTACTCTATTTTTGAAAAAAAGAGAGGTTGATCAACTGAGTAACAAGCAGTTCTCATAGAAAAAACTTCTGTTGAGATACCTTCATTAGGAAACCATATGATCCACATTGGGAGTGAGTTAGTTACAAAACGGATGTATTTAACTTAGATTTGATAACAAATCGGTTTAGTATTTTTCTATTATTATTTATAACACAGCAACAAACTAATCAATTTAAAATACAACCAAGTAACAAAATATAATCGAAGTGAATCTAGATAAACGAAAAAGAAACAAATTCATAAAAAAATTCTAATACATTCAGATTATGTAATGTATTAACAGATTAATTCATTTGGGATGGTAAAAGTCGTGTCAGTTAGATTCTTTCAAAAATTGAATTCCTTAGCGCTTGCGTTCCGTCTTAGATGACATTCAAAGTAGTTAACCTCTCTTCGACAAGGTCTTGGCCTATTAATAATTCAACCCTTAGCCGGCAAAGCCTCCAGAATACGGATGGGATCACCTTAAGTACTTGGGGGTGAGAAATCCTTAAAGGAAATGAAATGCTCTTCAGAAGTATTGTGCAAAAAGCTCAATTTTAATTGAGACTATCTAAATGGAAGCATTAACAGCACGTCGCAAATTTTGAACCATTATTTTCTTAATGATAGAAACTCAGGTTATTTTTGAGAACCTATTGATAAACTGATTTACTTTATTAAGGCGATCAACAGATCTCACTATTATTCTTAATGAAATAATTTAACAATACTGTCGGTAGATAGCATACAATTTATGAAAATATCTATTCTAGAATTCGAACCTTTGATCATGTAATAATCAAGAACGGTAGCCTTAGGGATTGGCCAGAGACTTTTTGGGTAAAACTTAAACAATACATACATATATATTGTTAAATTTAGGTTTAATCAATATTATAAATTATTAATATTACCCCTTGAGTAACTCAAAGGAAGTTTAACTGATTCTGGAATATTTATAATCAATTAAATTCAAAATATTCGTCGTAATATGAAGAATACAGTAACTCAATCAATACTTACCTAATATATTTCACTAATAACGTAAATAACTTACTTAAATAAATTTTCATTACATATTAGACTCGATTTGTTAATAAAAACCAAAAAAAACTCTGTAGTATTTTCAATGGATGAAGTATAAAATTGAACTCAATAGTTAAATTTTTTTAGCAACTGTCTAAACAATTATAAAAATGTGGCACTTTAGCAATAGCCTGTTATACTAATTGTCTATTTTTTAAATAAAATCATATAATAAAACTGTCACATCAAACAAATGATAATTTTTTTTAGTATTGTTCGGTTCACAAATTTCGAAAGTCATTCAATTCTATTCAACAATATACTTCAACATGTAATCAAGTGATTCCATATAAATAGAAATACGCAGCTACTTTGGTTTCTTTTTTATCCTTTGAAGGGAAGTGAGATAAATGAATGTAGTTTTTAATTTAAAACCTTGCCATATATAAGCAACAGTGGTGTACAAAATCGATAGCCAGATGTATACAGGAGATACGTCTTTTAGAAAGGTGAGTATTGCAAAGCTTTGAAATTATATTTTCATTTAATGTTAACATCGCTCATTTTTTGAACGAAATACATTTATAGTAACTGTGAAATTAGCGATCCGGTTATTTTTTATTTACTTAATTAACGAATGAAAATGGGGATTGTAAATAATTGTAATCGTAATGTAATAGTCAACTTAATTGTAGAAATGGATTCTCTTAATATATGAGTATATATCTCGTGGAAATTTTATAATTTAACGGGTTAATGGCTTGTTAAAGAAACTAACCGACAAAATTCATTTTATTACCACTATTTTGTTTATTGATTGAATTGATATTTATTTCGTAGATCTTTATAAGATTAAGTCAAAATAGCAACGTATTCACAACAAAGCTGATAACTATTTCAGAATTACGCCATTGTCAAAACTATAGTACTGACATTGGTGAGTGGTATGGCGTGAAAACTTTATCGACGTACTAATAACATGATTCTTGTGCAATTAAATACGCTAAGCCACAAATGAAGCACGCGTTGCAATTTTTTACAAATTAACCATCAGACAAAAAAAAATACTTATTTGACAATCTTATAATGTCGTCAAGATTCTCAGCGGTTGTAATCAATGTTCCCTATAAGCTGCTCGCGTGTATAGTCACGCAGCAGCTTTAGACACCCTCGCTCTCATCTTGGGTTTGCGCGCACTCCAATACAAAATATTCAAATTTACATTTTCATTTTTTATAAATTTTCTATACCTAACACAAAAACACTATATTTTATTACTTTTCGTCAAATAAGACTTATTGCTATCTGCAAAAGGGTTAAAATTATGCCGCTTATTTATTGATTTGGTTTGCTCATTCTTTGAATTTTTCACCCAGAAGACCTTTTGTCTAAGAGAGAATATTGGTTGTGATATAAATCCAGATAGTCTTAAATCAATTGAAAATACTAGCTGTTACGCAAAACCTGCATAAACAATTGCATTGTAGAATAAGTTCTACACATATCAGGTATTATACTTTATAATACTGTGTTACTTGAACAACACTTATTCAATAATATCACTTTTGTATATATATACATGTGTTTTGTATATATGTGTTTTGCTTCATAAATTTCAACTTCAGGGCAAAATCTTGGTGTATCACTGAAGCTTCTTAGCGTGATTTATTCCGAAACGCTACTGATTAGAAGGAAAATGAAACAAGCCAGTTTAGCTTTACTTTTGCCTTAGTTTGCAGGGTACGAAAAAGCAATTTTACACCATGACTTGCATAGTCAGATACTTACGAAAAAGATGTAATTTCCCCAAAAATCTCTTTTATAAATGGTGCAGACTCCATTAGCATCCTGGATATTGTAAAATCTTTTTTAAAATGGCTTTATTCAAAGATTAACGATGTCCGTAATTAAATTTAGTGAGCTGTGAATTCTGAGACGCCAAAGCTAAATTATTTTTTGTGTGTAGTTGCTTTCCATTTTTAATGCGTGACCTTTGTGCGTAATTATTTATCGTTTAAATATTTCATAAAATCTGAATGAAACAATAAATCCACATTGCCATGTTAAATAATACTTTGCTTGAAATATCGCTGTACAAAAAGTAATTTTAAATTCTTTCCAAGGTTTTTCATTCAAAATAAACTCTTCGTACTTTGTTTTATTTTTCCTTTGAATGATCTCACTTATCTCGAACGATTTGAGACAACACTTCGCCACGATACGTTATTATTTTAGTTATGGTTTTTTTTTTTGATGAATTAACATAATTATTTGTTCACACTTATGTACATAGAAACCAAATCTTGAGTATTTGCACTTGAAACACTTCTAGTAATCATTTAAAAGCCCAGAAAGAAGCTCTATTTTACTGCATTATTTCAATATAAAGTGTTTTATATTCGTAGCGAGTACAACACTGAGTTTTTGGTACAACATTGAGTATCTTGGATAAATATGAGCACTTCTTGCACCATTATTTTTATTTATATGATACATGTGAAGTAAATACAAATAAAAAAAAATTGAAAAATAAAAATGGTTAAATATTTCGTAATGAATTGATATTGGCCAATCTCCCTGACTGAGATAAAATATATGTGTGCTTATTTTGTTGCACATTTTGGAGTTCAATATTCTGACATATTAGTTGTTTTATGAATTTTAATCCAAATGCATCGATGTATGACATCATTTCATCCACTTTCAACTTTTCATGAAAGGAGTTCTAGGGTGACATAAGAATTTAAACAAAAAGTTTTCTGTCTTAATCTGATGGTGCGGAAAGAGACTGAACCACATTCAATCATGTTTGATAGATTTGTTTGAAAGCTGAATGATTATTTCAGTATGAATAACGAAACCAAAATAACCCTTTTTTCATAATCAAATAATAATAAATTGGCGATTCGTTTGTATTTCATATTATCTTGATTTAAATGTATTCATTATCAATGGGTTTCACCCGCGGTTTTCTTAACAGTTGTAGTTCTTAACGCTTTTAGAATAAAACCAATTTTCATATCTATGTATATCATTATTTCATAATAATGAAAATTATACCGTACAATTAACAAGTCTTTATTTAATTACCAAGCAGGTAGGTTCGATTCAAAATAATTAAAACATAATTAGATAGAGTCAATTTTATCATATCTATAATATGAATATTTTTTTCTAGGGTTCGGGTATATTTTAATTTTTATCTATGTAAATAAGCACGTTGCTTATATTTCTGTAATATAATGGCACAGGCCGTTAGTTACGAATTTCCAGCCTCGAAATTGAAAGCGTATCTCCCGAGCAGGAAAGATAAGGCCGACTCAAAATACATGGAGGTTATAAAACGACTCTCAGAATTCACTTTTATTATTGTTTCCTTTTCAGTTGTGAAAATAAAGAAAATCGTCTTCAGAGTTGCTTTTAAGTTAAACGGCCCTTTATTCAGAAAGGCTTCTTGTGTATAAACATTTACAAAAACATCTTAAATTGGGGTTTTCGGTGACCGCTTAATCGCATTGCTACAAACAAGGATAAACCCGGATTAAATACTTTCTTTCAAGCTAGATTAAATCAACTTAAATGACATGCAACATTTCAAACGATAGTTTAAAATCGTAAAGCTGGAAAAATGGCATATGATAAACATATAATAGCTTTTCTGACCGATAAGATACAGGAATTGCATCCGGCACATTTGACGACTTAATTTTTTAGTAAATTAAAATGCGTTATACTTATCGATATACTATATTCGTAAGTCTCTGTGGTCTAATGATTAAAGCTGTGTATTAGTGATCAAAAACATCTAGTCAGTATAAAATTTCAATCTTACTATTTGGATTTCAAATATTTTTTGATCATTTTATACTTTATTGTCTCTAATCATCTCAGAAAATTGATTTTGATCTTCATAATCTGCATGGCTTGAAAAGTTTGTGTTTGACAAAAAATATTGACAGATTCACTCATTCCTGCTTAATGTGGCGATATGTGATATCTTAGTACAATAATTTTGAAAAAAAATGATTGAAATATAACTAAATTATTATAAATTATTTATAAATAATGGTTAGGTTATTCTACCAATATTTGTGCCAAAATTGATATTGTGAAATATGTATCGTGAGAGAAATTAAAGTGATCTATCATCTTAAATATCTGATGAAAATCATAATTTCATAAATATTTTTTTCAACAATTTTTGTTTAAATAGGAAGAAATTATTTCATTCAAACATGTAACGGAATGTTGTTGGATTAATTTGAATATGTCTATTTGTTACGGTTGCCAATGTTTCACTTGTTTGCGGTGATAAAACCTTTTATTATAGTTAGGAAAATCAAAAACCACAAACCACAACATTCGTCTACGGAACGAAATATTTTTTTTATTGATTCTCATAAAATGTGACCGCACATTATAACCTAGAATATAAAAATTCTAATACAATATTTTCATACCATTTTTATCATTTCATTTTCAAAGAGGAAACAAAATTTAAATAATGAATTTTATAGATATTATAAATAAAAAGAACAAACCGATTCCTTCTCTTCATTTCTTAGATTTCCAGTGTAAATTAGAATTAATGAGAGTTTCGGTACCTCTGTTGTCTTAATAAAGAAGTCTTTGAGTCTTGTAAGAAAATGAACATGTTTTTTTTTCTTTTGTCTTGAGTGTTTCAAGGAATAAACAAAAATTATCCCTCTTACACGTTTTCTATTTCTCTTGATTAGCCCATTATTTTTTATGAAATCATTATATTTATCATTATCTTCTAATACTTTTAAAAATGATTTTAGCATGTTTAATATAATAAATATCATTATTTAACTGTTGATAACAAAATAATGTCCTTAATTTAGTTTTATCAAATATGAAATAGTGACATTTTTTAGACATTTTTAAATTAATAAAACAGTATTTGAGAATGATGTTTATAACAACTATGTGTAAATATTTGTTTTTATTATTCACAATAAAGACACAGACAATGGACTCTCTGCTAAAAATGTAGGCTGAATATTTTATCTTTATTCAAACTTAAGAGTTTTTCTTTTATAAATTTAAAAATAATTGGGTTTACAATTTTATACAAAACATTTTTAAAATTGTAAACAATAGGTCTTTCAAATTTGACGCAACAAATATCAAAAAATCAATGGTTTGATGCCGAAATAGCTATCAACAATACTAACATAATTCTTGGGAAGTGAATACTTGCAAATAAAATCAATGCAAATAAAATCAATCGAAAATATTTTTTAATTACAACCGATACACATAAAATTCATGTATAACTACTTTAATAGTAACTTATAATTATATGATAGTTTTAAAATTTGTATGTCAATAATAAGTAGACAGTGAATTCGTGAATCTTTTTATTAAACTTTACTCAAGAAAATAATTTTATTAAAGAAAAAAGGTTTCTCATTATTATAACATCAATTAAAATGGCTATGTAATAATTTTCATAACCGATATCCTTTCATATATTTGGTGGCGACAAGTAATTATAAAATAATCTGCATTGTCCGTCCTTTCCCCTAATGTACTCTTAATGGAATTGGTGGAAACGTTGTTCCTTTACCAGTAGTTACAAATAAGTTCTAATACCCTTACACCTCCAGTAATAGATTTTGTAACAAAACGAGCTTACACTACAAAAGCTTCTCAAAACATGTCAGATGGTTTAAATTGTGGAATTAAACACCGCCTTTGACTAGAAGATTCCGTATACTTTTTATATAAAACGCAGAAGTGTATAACTTATAATTTTAGATTATGCACAATTATTACATCTAACTTTATGATGACAATGATGTTGAATTTACAATATATATCTATTAGGTATTTCTAATATGTATCTACATGAAAACTTCCAAGAATCAACATTCTTTAAAACAGTGTATTGCTAATGTGCTTGATAATTTCTAATGCCATTACACTCAAGGGAAACTTATACAAAATCACTGTATTGCAAAAACACTACTCTCTCTCGTTATATTAAAGCAAACGTTTACAGAAACTGACATGTAATATTTGAGATATCCAGGTTTTGAGCATTAATAGAATTTAACATAAATTATTTATCTTTCACTGAAATTTAGATTGAAACCTAAGCACGGCATAATGACTGACGCCAGTCTATAATTTATTGTAATGAGGCATTTTTTACACACCATAGAGAATACATGTTTGTATTCAAACTCCACATTTTTTTATAATGATCAGGAGGGGTTTGAGTCGATAATGCTCCTGATAAGCAAAACTGGTTTTGATTAAAATAAAAACCGTGAAATTAGTGCATAAACAACGACATTTTTGAAAATACCAGGTCTTTCTACTTATAAATGACGGCTAGCGCCTTAATAGTAACCTGTCACTGATATGTTTTTTAAATATAATTATATATTCGGCGAAAGTAATTACATATTTAAAATGGTATTCAATACTCACAGCGGGTTCCTCAAGCGGTATTAGTTTGATCAGATTCAATCAACGACTAACAGTGAACGATAATAAATTTACATATTATGTAGTATAATATAATGGCCATCGTAAAAAGTAAGTTATCCAATTTGCTATTAATTCTGTAGGCAATTAGGTGAAATAACCGAAGGGTCTTCGTACATAGTAGCTAATGTGGCAGTAAACTATCGGATGCTGATCACATTCTCTGGGAATGTCTGTAAATGGACAATGAAGCGACAAATGTTCAAGCATGTTCGGGCTACGGTATAGCCGTTCACATGCAACATTTTGGTAGCTACGGTCCCGAATTGTTTTACGTTGTACACCATTGACAAGTCCAACCAAGTTTCAAAAAAGACAAACCCACACTATTGTTCTTTTAATCATACTTTGTTACAAAGTAAACAAATCTCAACTAATTGCTCCTAATATATTGAGAGCATCATTGGACAAAACGTGTTTTTGTTTTACTGCTAAACACTACAAGTAAATCAGACGTTAAGGCGTAGAAAGTATAGCGATATATACATTCAGTAAGAGTCAAACAATTTGATTGTCATAACTCATTACTTCACTAAAAGTTTTTTTTAATATGTAAGATATATCTCTTTCTTCTATATAAAAATCAATGTTTGTTTGTTCGTATCTTATGCTCTGCCATACCGTTCATACGGTTCTGATAAAACTTTCTCATGTTATTGCTAGCACTTGCTAGAACTTCCACAAAATTACCGCCGATTCCATACAAAATATTAAAGTAGCCAGTGTGGCAAATAAGATGATTTTATATAGTAAGAATGTTTGTTTGTTTGTCTTCTATGCGTTCCTTAACCATTGATCCGATTTCAATTAAACTTTGGTGAGTTGTTGTGCAAACGTTGGTGTGAACTGTCGGCATTTTGCTAACTAGTCGATAAGTCGTGAAGAACGGTCTTAATTATTATAAAAATGCATCGTAGTACAATTTTTTTATATGTAAAACAGTTGATTTGTAAAACGTTTCATTATATTATATTCCTAGACTGCTTTGCTGCTGCTGACACATTCTGTTTTAAGCAATCTGTAAATTTGGGTATCCACAGTTGAGCCAACAAGTTCGTTAACATGAATTCGCCCTAAAAGCGGCTTCAAAATGAGATTATTGTCTTTACCCAACTGTCCTCAATTTCGCGCCGAAAATGCTCTTCTAGGTGAAAAAAAAACTAATTCAATCACTTTATGTGTACTTTGCGCTGCATAATCCGATTACTGCTAACGATGCTACGGAAAAATAAGAGAGATTGCCTGCGCCCAATGCCTTTATTTTTCTTCCGTTGTTTACCGTAGGAAAAACAGACGTGTTGGGTTAATCACCCATTTCGGAATGGAGCGCGTTATGTTTTGCATATTACCCAGGGCTGTCGAGTCATTCAAAAATCCACCGACTCAAATTTGAACAGGATAAAACCGTAGACTCACTATGAGTCTTAGCGCAAATTCAACAACCGGAAGTGAACTCATCACACGCCTCATACATGCGTCTTGTTCCGTGCAATCTTTCTTGTACAAAAAATCTTCCCTTCCATTTTTTTAATACTTTAAAAATATTTTTTTAAATTTTTATTAATGGGAAATGTAATTTGATGCTTAATATTGACAAAAAAAATATATGACTTCATGAATTTTGACTGGTTGGAAGTTTTTTAATATTTTATAAAACAAATGCATATATTTGTAATTACTTTCGACAGTACAAAGTTATATCAGACAATGGATAGCAGCATAATGATTTTTGATTTGTACGAAATTTGATTTAAGTATGTCAAAGGTGTAGTTTTTGGACACTATTTTAGTGACTAGACTAAGGGTCAAAACGCACTAACGATAGCAATACAAAAAACATTATCAGATGTTCTTCCAATGCCATAATCTTAATGCAACATGCAAGTAAAGTCGTTATTTCATATAATATTGCGATAAATTTCGTGTTTTAATGTTGACTCGTGAAGTTGTTGAAGTCGACCATTTCCACTCATAATACTAAAAAACCATGACTCCAAACACACAGCCCTGAATTATTACCAACATTGTCCACAGCTCAGTGCGTGATAATGTCATTCGTGTTATATTGCTACATACTTCACGATCCTGGTTTGAATGGCGAGCTTATTACAAGCTTCTCTACCTGTATCAGTCAAAACAATACATATTGTTTTGTGATTACACTGTTCATTATCAGCCTTTATTATTTTCGTCATACTATTGTCTCATATTCTAGCGTAAATTTCTACATCACGTCTAGCACATATTTTACAATGTTGTGATCTGTGACATTGTACTGCTATCAATCTAAAATGTTAGATTATTTTGAAATTAATTTGGTGCATGGTGAAACGACAGAATTTTATTTTATTTCAATGATCCAAGATGAAATTTCAATAAAAAGATATACACGATGCTTTTTAACAACTGTCAGTTAATCTTTTATTTCCGATATTATAACATATTAAAGATATTGATCAGATATTTCACTAATGTTTTTTCATCATTTTAATTTTTTTCTCGTCGCATAAGTTAAAATTGATAGAAACGTAATATGGTGGTTTGAAAGAGTCAGATTTATAGAATACTAGCGAGTAACCGGCATACGTTGCAACACCACTCAAAGAAAGAAAGTGTCTGGGATTTAATTCTGTTTATTGAAGTGCTTTTGGATACACAATATTTTTTGTTTCCCATCTGGTGAGTACACGAATAAATCAGAAGGTTTTCCGAGGTGTCGCTGTTTGTATTATTTGATTCTTTTTTTAGAAACCTTCACTGGTGTGCGCACAACAACTCACCAATGTTTGATTGAAATCGAATGAATGGTAAAGGAACGCATACAGGACAAACAAACAAACAAACAAACCTTAATTCATTCTGAACCTCTCGTCGGGTTCGGGTAACAAGTGTAATATTGAGACTCGGACGCGGTCCGGGCCCGTCATCTTCAAGCCCGGCCCGGACCGCGCCCGAGTCTCAATATTACACTTGTTACCCGAACCCGACCAGAGGCTCAGATTTATTTTTCTCCACCCTACCCGATGTTTTTTTTTATGTAGGAATTCATTTATGCTTTTCAAACGATTTATGTTATTGTGACACGAATAAATCAGAAGATTTTTCCGAGATGTCGCTGTCTGTACGTATTTGATTCTTCCTTTAAGATTTTAGATTTTAAAAAAGTTTTACGGTTGTGCCCACAACTACTGACATGAAGGTATGCATAGAGGACAAACAAATAAACATTGTATATATAGATATACATAGATGGTTAATAAGATTCTTAGTTTCATCCAGAAGATTTCAATTTAACCCTTTCACAGCATATCAACATGCGCACAATCATATAAAACATGTTTTAACGCGTAGAAAGAGTCAATATCCAGGAAAAATGACGTTTTAAATAGTTTATACTTACTCTTACATACTAAATTGATTAAAATATAAATGATTCAACGAAAAAAACATACGCGATATTATTAATTAGTTTTGAAGGAATGCTCAAATACAATCATACAATGTGTAATTATGTAAGTGTCTTACGATGATAAAAGTAATGGCAATGCATTTATATTTATGCTATGTGAATCTTCTGTGAGATGCTTCGGGAAGAAGAAGTCGTTTATGAATTCTAAAGCAATATTTATTACAATTATTTGAAACGCTTATTTTTATATAAATATGCAATTTGCAAGACATAAAATTTATTTTACATAGAGTATGAATTCAAATTATTCAATAATTCAATTTCGACACCAATATCAAGTGATATACTGAAATGGATACAGTGTAATATTTCTAAACAACCTGAAATGAAAACTGTATTTTCTCTACATTGGTCAGTATTTGAATTCTTATAAAATAGCTCAAAAAGTTTAACGCTGCACGTTTTTATTTATTAAACTTTAGCGTACGATTATTCCAAAATTTTATTTACTCCGAATATTATGATGAAAATACTTTTCATCTCAAGAAATTTTCGTCTAAAAAAGTCTTCTTGAAAAACGAATATGTTTACTTCCAATTATTCTTTCATAATTCTTCGCAAGCGATGCCTAGTCAATATGTATTATTTTTTTAATTTTTCCATCACCCGTCATCCAAAGACTTTTTCGTTATAACTCTCTCCTGTCGGAACGAATTGACTTGTGAAATTACGTTTACCTCAAAGTTTATGGAAGGCTCGTAAATCAATCGCCATTTTGTAATCCTTGTGTGACTTTCAGCAATTTTACCTTCATTCATTTTTTATTAGTATTTCTATCACAAATCAAAACTCAAGAATCCGAATAATACGAAAAAAAGTTTTCTTATATGTTTTTAAATATAAATATAAACAATAAAAGTAGTGGTTCTTAAAAGTTACAAAATGACTTTAAAATATGATTACCAGTTTCACAAAGCGAATTAATTAAATGTTTGACTAATGATTAAATACAAGTCAAGGTGAATAAAAATAGCTTACTTATTGATTATTACATGAAGTAAAAATATTTTCATCTTAATAAAATAATAACTTTTCACTTTTAAATATTTATAAATACGAATTTCTTAATATTTTTCAAAATTATCAGTCTCAACATACAAAATTTCTTAAAATTAACACCAAAAATAATTTACATACCACATA
The DNA here is from genome assembly GCA_022494535.1 of Himalopsyche phryganea. Lineage (NCBI taxonomy): Eukaryota > Metazoa > Arthropoda > Insecta > Trichoptera > Rhyacophilidae > Himalopsyche > Himalopsyche phryganea. The sequence goes on along the minus strand of JAGVSL010000035.1, from coordinate 860,570 downwards.
TTTGATACCACCAAATTTCCATTTCAATGAAACTAAAACTTTCATCGCGAGCATAAATAATTGGAAGATAGTAATTTTCTTTTTAAATTTTCAAAGACATGTCTAATTCCATACCCACGATACACTTCAATACCTAAGCGTATTATATAACAATATAATTGAAGGGAATTTATTTCAGAAATTGAAACTTTGGCAATTGGCGTAAGATGAATGGCTACACTCCTTTGGGAGTACACAGTTGATTGTTTTAAATTTCTCAGAACTGTCAGCACTTATACGTATTGATAAATAGTATTGGAACCAGACGGCGAAAGGAGGCGAGCGTTTTGGATCCATAGTAATTACTTCTACTTGATAATAGTTCAATTAGAATTTCAAATTCAAATGTATAGTAATGTAATTCAGATATGGCAGTTTTATACAATCAATACATTTAAGGATATTTTAAAGACATCATCGTTTGTTCATTTCTAATAATATTTTCTAAAGCAGTTATAATATATGAAAATACTGAAAATGATATTTAATTCATCACAAGTGAATTATTTGATTTAAATCATCGGTCCTCGTTTATAAAAAGAAATAATCATACAATGCACGAACAAAATAATTTATAATACGATAAGACACAAGAATTTAGTTCTACAACATTTTGATAGTCGATATCTATTTACGCTTCACGCCGTCGTCAGAACTACAACTTCACCGCCATTGTCAGATAATTCTGACAATGGCGTGAAGCTGAAATAACTATCATCCAACCAATAAAATTTTGATATATTATGCTATAATATAATAAAATAAAAAAAAGATATTATCATAAATATGAAATCACGAAGGAACTATAGAATAACTTTCAGTTATCAATCTTTGGTGAATGACAAATATTATGATATAATAATATATTTTTTACCAATACTGTCACTTTTGTAATACTTGTGAAGATAATGATCAGTAAAATATTTATTTTATTTATTCAAACTAAAAACTGACTGTTCAACTTGATTATACTGTTTGCATTACGTTGTTCCATGTTGTTTAATATTGAGTGCATTGTATATAGCTAGTGGGAGCTTTTGCGTCCGTAGCTTTCAACGTGGCAAAGCTGCGAGCTTAATATAACATAGAGTCGAACAATTGAGTTGGAATTATTAAGTCCGCGACAAGGGACTCGGGCTAAAATTTCCGTTTTAATTCAATGTTCGTTGGTTATGGCGAAACGGCGAGCGATACTTGTTCGCTGCGAATAAATGCCTACTTTATTTTTATTTTCTAAAAGCGGGACTCGGCCATCTCAACGCGGCGGTGGCTTTTCACATATTTTGCTATTAACCCTATGAATATAAAAAGAAACATTTTGAACACCAAACGGAAAAAAAACATTTCGAAAAAAAAAACACAAGATCGGTTTTGTTCCACATTAGATTAACTAGCAAAACGTTTGAACGTAATTCTCATTTAAAAGAATTGTTGCATCTTTTTCTTCTAAGCTTCTTTAAGGACATTTCAACACCAAATATTTCAAATTTAATTTAGTAATGTTGATGTTAAGCACACTTATGGATATTAACAGGACACATCCAATAAGCGAAAATCGAAAGAATTCGTTTGTATTCTAGAAGTAAAATAATAGACTAATTGTTACTAGTTTAAGACATTTAAAATTATATGCCACATTTCAGTACCTGTTAAGCAATATTTGAAGTAAAATTAATCTTCCTATACATCTTTGGACCAATTACAATTACATTAAGAAAACAATTATTATCTATCTCTGTCGGTAAACAAATGAAAGACTTAACATTGAAATTGTTAATTGAACGAAACTCTCATACTCATTAATTTGCACCAATAAAAAAAGTGAAACAAATTTATTTGATTTTCACTCTAGATTAATTTATATTGCAGAGAATCATATTGTTTGCGTTGAATCAAATCTATATAATAATATGTGTTCTTTGTACCAATTATAAGTTGATACTAATTTTGAAAAATATGTAATAGTAAATATTCCAACTAGTGAATTCATTCCAATACGTTTGTTACGATGAAACGGTCTATAGAGCTGCGCAATTGTCTTTAGTACTTGGCTTATATTAAATAAGAAATTAAAAATAAGCACAGGTACCTAGACCCTTTTGAGGCAATCAAATATTATGCTTGAATGCTAACAAACTTTACTACAAATATTCCTAAGTATATTTTAGTTTTCACTATTAAATTTAGCTAGCGTACTATAAGGGTTACACCCATTTTCCGCCAGAATCATTCCACTAGAGGAAATTTTTCTGAAAAATGAGATTTTTTATCATTTGAATATTATAATGCTAGACGTTTATAAAGGAAATGATCGCGTGACTAAATGGGCAGTTAGAAAATATTGAAGTTTTTAAGTATTTAGATGGCATAAAGATTGAAACATTGTATGGAATAATCAGTATCTCGGGTGATAAGAGAACATTGCAATATAAAGGAAAACTGCTTTGGAAGATTTTCGTTAGACGGAGATATTTGGGGAAAGTGATTTGACGCTGATTACGAACTTTACTGTCCTGTAAGTATTTTTTTCGTTCTTTTTTTTTTTTCATTACAGTTTTCAGCGACAGAGTCAGCGTTTATTATTTTTGGCAGTTAGTAACTCGATTTACATAACCATGTTACTCTATATATAAAGAGATTCCACACAATGCGAGTAAATATTTGTTAATACACGCATTTTTATAGGATAACAAACGTTCATGCCTGCGAACAGAAATTCACAAAAACGATTATAAATCAATTTATGAAACAATCTGTACTGGGACTGAAACCCGTGCGACATTGACCACTGCACCATGGTAAAGATTCGCTTCCACCCATCCGATTCTAAAAATGGAGCGTAATGAGATTGATTAGCTAACCACTAACCTTGTCCTAGCTATATCCTTCTATCCATATCCTCTTCGAAAAAGTGAGGTTGAGAAACTAAGAAACAAGCAGTTTTTAAAACAACTTATGTAAAGAATCTCCGTCAGAAGAGCGGACATCGTTTTGAAAAAAAACTTACAACTCAAACTGATTTAATCAGTGTTTAACCGTTAAATGTGTCACATTTACGGTATTAACTGACAATTCTTGGTCGAAAAGCATTGTATCTATAAAAGTAATACATTTTTTTTAGTTATTACATAATCCCATAATTTTATTATCAAGCTGGGAATCTTCTTATAGCTTAATTTATATCATCGTTTGGCGAAGACTGATTAAAAATATTCTTTTATTTTGAAAGAATACATATAAAAATAAATCATGTTTTGTAGAACTTATTCCAGTCTGTGCTCGACTGGAATAAGTTCTACAAGTGAGCGATAATTCTCGACTTATCTGAAGATAAAGTACGAAAACATTTTGTTTATGATTATGTTGAAATTTTTACATAGATCATAAAATGAACTATAAAAACCATAAAATGTCAAAGATTCCTGTTTTTAGAAATAAATATCGTTCAACTAATCAACGACAGCTTAAATCTTGCAAGTAGCTATTAAAAATAGGGTTATAAATAATTGCACTTTGTGTCAGATAGTATTCAGTTGGTACACTTGAACTTTTATTTCGATAGTTTGCACTTTGAATTAGACAGTATTAACTTAGTACACTCAAGCTTTGATTTTAATAGTTTCCAATTAGTCACGGATTCTTTCAACAAAGTGAGCTAACTTGTAGTAGGTTATGTTAGGGTTGGTCTGGTTTAGTTTGTGTAATGTATTCTAATGCGTGGAGCAAAGACAATATAGGAGTAAGTAAAGATAACAATAAGTGACATTTCATTACAGCTTCGTGCAACTATCGATTTCAAAGTGTCAGTATTTATATTGAGTAACAACTATTTTATCGATGTGAAAATATTTTTTCGTAAATGTAATATATTTCTTCAATGTTGAAATATATTTTATTATGTGGGATAATTTTACTGTTAGTGAAAGAATTTGTTTTTTGTGGAATGTATTTGTTATTAAATATAAAATAATTTTTATGAAAGTGAATATGATCTACACAAACGTGCATTTAATTGTAAGCCTTAATAACAATGAATTCGCCACAACTCGTTATCCGTTAGCGTATTAGAAACAAAACCAGTACTATCAATTGTTATGGCTACAGATACACAATTTCTCTGAATAATCAATGTTATGCTGCGCCATACACCGTCAATAAATCAAGACATTTCCTGAATTTGTGATGTATGGTTTTGCATATGATACAAACATGCAAATCTCTGTATACTCTCACAAAACAAGCAATGAAAACATTTCTGTTATAAATTACAGTATCTACAATAGATGTCCTATTTATTTAGTAAATCTAACCTTTTTTATTCAGAATTTATACATTTACAAGAACATTAAACTAATATTGACGTAATTATTTTTTCTGATATCGACTATGAACATCGTATGTCAAGAAATCCCAAGTGCTCAAGAAGCAAGTCATACGTAGCCGTGTATTTATTATGAACATACATTCTTGAGATTGCTAACGATGTGTTGCTGTGCATTTTGTGATTCTTCGATTACGGTATAACATCATTTTAATTTATTTTTTGCTTTAACATGTCCTGTCTCAATTTGGAGCATATGGCCTTCTAATGGAGGTATCTCAACGGAAGTTTTTTTACGTCAACTGCTTGTTACTTAGTTTTCAATATATCTTTTTTCGAAGAGAGTAGGGGTAGCAGAAAAGGGTTAGGACACAACTAGTGATTAGTTACTACGCCTCGTTTTTGGATCTGATCGGTGGAAGGAGAGTTCTACACATTACAAACATCCATGGTTACGAACAAAAATCCATAAATTGATTGAAAAATCAATTTTGATTACTGTCAGTAATGGGATTCGAACCAGAATATCCGAAATTGAAGCCGACGACGTTGACCACTGCATCAAAACATAACTATATTATAAAATCAAATGGATTTCTTCTTTAGACAAAAGTGCTATTATAAATTACATATATGTTTTATAATGATGATTTAACTGAATTACAGTATTTATCTCAAATAACAATGAAAATATTATTAAAATAAAATCGTTAATATTAAAATCACGGCTTAAAACATCAAAGTTCCACCACAACTATATAATTTAGTTAATAAATTTTTCGTAATTACAATACGTTAGAAACACTTATATTCTGACTATTACATGATGTCAAAATAGATTTCAAAAATACGAAATAGTTTATTTTGTAAAGTTAAACACTTACTCACTTCACTTAACCAGCCTTACCATAATTAAGTGGGCTCTTTATAGATTTAACTTAGTATGTTATCCATATAAATATGCGCATTCCACAGCTAAGATTCGAGTCAAACTTCGTTACGTAACTTTTATAAAAATCGATTTTTGTATGAATATTTTTAAAATTGATTTTCTAAAATACATTCTTTTTTTTCTTCTGCGCTGTTTTTTGTACTTTATTTAAAGTGAATGACTGTGAAGAGCTCAAATGTGTACCCATGATAAACAAATGCCAGGCTCAATATCAACCCTTTTCCTTGTAAATTCTCCGGAAATGAGAAATGAAAAATAATCCCTGGCATAGCGGAAATGCGGTGGATGGATTGCATTCGACCCGCGAGTCATCATTCACGAGCCTCGGCAAACTCCGAACATCCGCGATGTTTCCCGAACCGGAAACGGGAAGGAGAGGAACTCTGCCGAATTTCGGCTTTTTCTTAACTGCCTTGTGATGCATTACTCTTCTTAGCGTTGACAGGTTCCTCCTTCTCTTTCTTGTATGTGTGTGTACGCCAACAGGGTTGTCAAGAAAAGTTTACATCAATCAAAATACTTTCTTGATAACAAGTTCCTCACACTCACTTGTGTGATGATGTTTTCTCGGCCCTCAGCTGTTTTGTACCACGCCTTGCTGTTGAAGTTAACTTTCTGATCATTCCATCAGTCTTTTGGACTATATTTCAGTATCTTAATATCCATTGTTATGTTTCTAGCAATTATACTTCATCCCAAAAATTTCCGTGCTCATTTCTATTTTATCCATAACAAGAAATAATTATAATACTTTCTATGGATTCGGCGGTAACTTTGTGGAAGTTCATTTTCAATTTTATATTAGAAATAATTATGTCCACCAATTATAATATTAAAAAACGTGTCCATTTATACAATCAGCAATTCTTGCTTGTCAATTATATACACTTAAACTTGTCTGCAAAACTGTGGAATATGAAATCATTATGAGAAAAAAAACACCATGAAGATTCAAAGATGAAAGGAGGCTTTTATTGTTATTTCAAACTACTTAACCCCCTTACCAAAAATATCACGTTTTTTGAGTTATCTAAATTTTTATGTATATCATTGTTTTTGAAGTAAGATAACTAACTCTTCGTTTATTGACATGTAATCATTACAATGCTTAGAAAATTTAATTTTTAGTTTCATGTTTTTTCTTTGGCTAGTAAATTTAAATAGTAAGAATAATTGATGAAGTGAAAAGCCTAGTTACCATTCATCATTACAAAAACATTTATCGGTCGTGGATTTTTTCATTCTAACGCCGGATATATCGTTACAGATTAATACCGGAAATCAAAATTTTTAATTTCTGGCATCAGCCTGGCGATATGAGTTTCACCACAATCTTCGTTGTATTTGTCTATGAACTGATTTACATAGATAGTCTGTTACAAACAAATATACTAAATGCTTCCAGTTTTTTGATTGTGGCAAGAATAAATTAATTGTAAGCCCTGAACAATCAGAATTACTTACTAATCCATCAGCGGTTCGTGAGAACCCTGTTAACAATTGAATTGGATTAGTGTTTTAGTACTCTTTCTACCGTTAACACAAACTCCCGACAACTTCTCAAGAACTCACATTTTTCTACACGTGAACAACAATAAAAGGAAATGAAGCATGATGTATTAACCTGCCGCTCGTGACATTTCATTATTCAATTTGATAGCCGTTTTATATATGGATATAAAAAACTCTCACAGAAGTGTCATAAAATACTCTTCAATATAGTTTGCTACGGGAAACAATGAAATAGAATTTGTATACTCATATATTATTTCAATACAACTATTTTTTAGGAAAACACAACCCAACCAAATATTTTTTTTATAAAACAATGATTTATAAAATGCATGCATATATTTTAAGAAAATATTTATCATTTTGTTTACGAGTATTTGCAGCAAACTACCAAATATTTAGAAATTAAACATAATAAGAACTAAAACACAATTCCTTTGTACTACTTCCACATATTTATAATGATCAGGACTGGTTTCGCTCATCACGAGCATTATCATCAGTTGATAATGCTCGTGATGAGCAAAACCGGTCTTGATCATTATAAATATGTGGAAGTAGTACAAAGGAGTTGTGTTTAATTTTTTAAACCATAATGTCTTTCCATCAAGAATTGACAGTTAACACCTTAAAAGTGAATAATAAGAACGTTTCTTTTATCAAATGAAATCATTATATTTTTATAACAGAATTACATAATGATAAATTCCATGTACCAAATAAATTTTACTAGTACTCAATTTTTTCTGATATTAATACTTATCTTCCAATATACAGGTAGCGCCAGGCGGAGCGCAGCCCCGTGTTGGTCTAGGAGTCCAAGCAATAAGAGGGTCTACTCTTTCCGTGAATGGAGAGCTCCAAGCGAGTGCCCGTGGAAGGGCTCCATCCGTCGGAATCGACACGGACATGGTGTCAGAATTTGACCCGTCGAGCTCGGACTCTGGAGTCGTCAGCAGATGCGCAGTTGTAAAACCACTTAAAATTAGATTATGCCAACCAATATTTGGTAGAAAACAACAATCAAAAACGAGAAAGCCAGACCAAACTAACCCTTCTCCCGCTGAATTAGAACCGGCGTTACCCAGAGTACAGAAACCGAGAGATCCAGAAAGAGAAAAACGAAGAATAGCAAGAAAGAAAGAAAAACGAGCAACACTCATTTTAGGGTTAATCATGGGAAGTTTCATAGCTTGCTGGTTACCATTTTTCTTTCTTTACATTCTCACGCCCGCGTGTCCTATCTGTAATATACCTGATAGCGCTTTCGCGATAGCTTTTTGGCTCGGCTATATGAATTCTGTACTCAACCCGGTTATTTACACTATTTTCAATAAGGACTTCCGAAGGGCGTTTAGAAGAATACTGTTCAAGTGATGTTTGGCCTATGTGTGCTGCTACCGATGCGTGGCCAATCGAATTCGAATGGCTCAAGAGAGAGCAGCACCTGGCCTATACAATGTCCGTTAGTGAAAATCGCTTTTCAATTCACGCAATAAACAAAATGATTCAAACAGTTTCGCAAGCTGCCCAGTAAAAAAAACAGTTAAAACAAAAAATACAAACAGAACTACCTAACAAAAACATTTACTAAAAAACGATAATCAAAATAGAACAATCATAGAAGAATATTTGTTTATAAAAATCCTTAAATATTGCATTAAATTTATACTCTTAACACATGTGAAATAGTGAAGTTTTGTGTCCGTTTAACGACACATATTTTTATTTGCTGGTGGATTTGAACGTATTAGTATTATTTTTAAAATGTTTATTATGTTTTTTAGACGATACATTTTTATATTCAATACAAATAACTTCCTGACAATCTGGTCTCATAAATTAATAAAAATAAAGTGAGGTTTTATGCATTCTAGGTAAATAGTCAGTAATATACATATTAACAGATTAAGAAATGACTTTAAAATATTTTGTTGTATCATATAAATAGTTTTCAAAAGTATAAAGGAAAATCATTACACGTCAACCAATTCATACAAACTTAACACAATATTAAAAATTTAAGCCACCATTTTTACTTCAATCATTTTTTTATAAAATTATTTTCTTTTTGGCAGATAAAAAAGTTTCTTTCATAAATAGTAATCATATTATAATACAAAGCAATCAACTCTATTGCTTCAGCCAAAACAAAAAACAAACATCTTCCTTTCTATTCTAAAAATAGTATAATATTTTACTTAATAATATAACTTTCGTCGTGCCTAAACAAGCACCAAGATTAAAATAAAATATTCTTAAAAAGATTAGGAGTTTTTCAATTACTGTACATAAAAATTAATAAACTACTCTCTAATCATAGTGAATACTTCTATACTAATTTTATAGTATACGTATTTTATACTTGGGGTGGTATGCGTAATATTATTATTAATTAACTCATGATATCCTGTATCGTAGATTTTAAGTATGATTATATCGGAATTATTGTAGATACCTACTTTTAAGCGTGACGCTACTGTAAAAGCAAATCGATTCATAAGAAAAAGTATACAAATTGTGATGAGGGTTGGCACCAATATGTATTTTATAAAAAAGAAATACGTTTTTCTAGCTTAGTACCAAAATCTTGTCATATGATGTAGCATTTGGCGGATATTATTTCGTTCTACATATTTATTGACATTTATAATGAATATAATAATAGTTAAAATAAGCTGTGTGTATTCTAGTAGAAATTATTATAAGTTTTTGTCGTATTTTTTTCTGTAATTTATGATTATTTTGAATTTCAGTTATAGACGTTATCTTTTTGTTTTAATTAAGACTGATATTTTGTATTAAAATATTATTACATTTGTCGTTGATTTTTATTTTGTTTGTGTGTCTAGTGTACAGATTATCAATAAAAAATGGAATCATTATTAGAATATAGACATTAGAAAGAAATTATTGTGATTTAAAATGTTAAAAAACTTGAAACTTATCATTCATATCGATGCATTTCAGGAAAAGTATAAATAAAATAAGCGCTTTGGTTGAAGTTTTCGATAATTTTTAATTTTTGCTTTAACAGAAAAAAACAATGCATACAGTGTTTGTAACTTACAGTCAACAAAAAGATGTTTGGAATGCGGAAATTCCCATTAGATTTATAATTGAATGACATTCCATATATTTGATATAATTATTTAGTTTTTCACTTTTTTAATATGTAATGAAAAAAATTAACTTACAATTTTAATAATATTAAACAATTGAATTCAGAAAAAAGTTACATCTCTATTTAATAGCTTAATAAAAAATTAACTAGATGCAGTTTCAAATAAATTTTTCTAAGTATTGTAATATAATATTAAAATTATTTTTCCCTTTTTAAGGAACATTTTACTCATATCATGTCTGTAATATTATTAATTTTAAAAAATATTTTACTGTTACCGCACGTTCGTTTGCAAATCACATATTTTATCAAAACATTTTCTTCGCTGATTATTGAAATACATATTAAAAATATATACAATATTTATGGAAATGTTAAATGTCGGTAGGTTGTCTTCCATCTAGGTTTTATATTATATCTGTTTTTCGTAAAACATTAAATATTTATGAAGTGTAAATGTATCTATATTTTTAATCAACTATATTACTATATTATACATATTTATAAATTATATTTCCGTCTAAATAATAAGTAAATCAAATACATTTATTATAATATATATTTATAAGTGATTGATTATATAAACGCATATTAAATAAAATAAAAGCAATTATTGAATGTCTTTTAAAGTTCTTTTTTACAAATTTTGAAAATATAAAATCAAATAAATGAAATCGTAATCGAGAATCATAGGTCGTTATTCAAAAAAGTCATGAGATGTAACGTTAAAAATCCAGAAAATATGTTGGTGTTGTCATCATTATGCAATGTGTGGAAACTATTCATAAAAGCCCAACAAAACCTTTTTGACATTTTCTAGTTGTAGGAAACCCTTGCAACGAAATTCCACGAGGTGCTATTTATGTTGAATGTATTTCAAAATGCATTTTGTTCTCATATTACTCGTGATTCAATATTAAAACAATGTTGGTTGTCAAAAAAAAATATTGCGCTATTGTAATTAAATTAAAAAATATTTTCCATATAATTAAACAAACCATAAAATCAGATTTTATAAATAAATGTTTTTAATCTGTTGTTTTTATAGTGAAAAAGCTACTTCATATTTAAAAATGAAACATAATGTATGATGTATTATATAAATTGTCACCAATAGCGTTAAACGTCTTCTTAACATGAGAATTTAACATTCTTTCCTATAAAAATATTTTTAAAACACAAAAAGAATCAGGTACATAAATCTTCAAATTGATTGTTCCCCACTATCCTTAACAAATTGTTTACAACACGGGATTTTGTCTCGAGGTTTTTATTAACATATTTTTTTACTTTAGAAAACACACATTGTTCTTCGCTTGATTGGTACAAACTTACTTTAGTCATGTGCATCTTTTAAATGCATCGGTTTATCCGATATTCGTTTTTCAGTTTTCTGAATTACTCTTACTATGAATGTCGTATTGCAACATTTTTTTTTCTATGGATGTGATAATTTAGCATAAGAAGTATATTCGAAATAGCGATCAATAATAAATTTTCTTTTTTTTTATTTTTGTGACTAACTAATAATGGTTTACGCATTTTTTCATTTAACATTTATTTTTACTATGAGTTTTTCAAATATTATAAATTTTATTTTGAAAACGATTATGGATATTATAATGAGCCCATAATGTCCACAATTCGTGTATCTTATTAAACGTCTGACAAAGCTATTTTTTTAATTAATTTTAAGCTGTTATTTTTTTTCCAACATTGCAATGTTTCATTGTATGTTAAATAATTTTTTGATAATTTTATGTTTATAAATCTGTATATAAAATTAGTTCAAAAATAAATAAATTTATCTGACTGTCAATGAGTAGCTGAATCGTCCTTTTTTAATAAATTTATATATTTATTTTAATCATGTAGTGAAAAGGGTGTTTCATTATTTTGGTGTGTAATAAAATAATTTATAAAGTAAAATACAAACTATTATCCTTAATATACGTAGCGTTCAAAAGTTCACAATATAGAGTTTGTATTTCATCAAAATTATTATAATATTCAGTATAAGTGTGTAAAATGTCTTCATGTATTTAATATATTATCAAATTACTTTGTAAATTATTGTAAGATAATATTTATGTATACTATTCATATTTAATTACTATTAGCATCTTGTTTTACTAATTTTTAAATGAATAATCGTTGTTGTAAAACAATTACATACAGTTTTATTTCTATAAAAATATTTATTTCAAATAAAAAATATTAGTTTGTTTTAATCGTATGTATAAAAAGCATGATATGTTTAAGTCAATCGAAATATAATGTTCATTTTTACTTTAGGTAGACAAAAATACTTTTCAACAAACGATAAATAATTTTGTAAAATATAACCAATAAAGTGTGTATAATTGAAGTACATGGACGAATATCATATATTGAGTGTTGGAGTTTTTTTAAATCTCATCTTGGAATGTTGTACTCGTAATAATATACAGTAATTCTATTTAATTAACAGATATTGTACAAAGTTAACTTGATTTACTGAAAATTAATAAACAATCATTGATCTAAAAATACATTTGATGGTTTGATTTACCTCATCAACCTTGATAAACCTTTCCCCATTTTTTTTATTTCGATAGAAGCCAGTGTATGAATAAGTGCTCAAAAAATGGTGTATTGTTTTGTTTTTAAATGAGATGACAAAAATATATATAACGAGTAACTATATGAATAGTCAAAATTAATTTTAGTCTTAATGGTATGTTCCCAAAAATTACAAGAAATCTTTATTTTTATATATATTACAAACAATTTCAATTTTGTCATATTATCAAATAATGGTTATAGTTGATAATCAATTGATTTATCAATATTGTTAAATTAAAGTTCTTTATGAGGCTTGTGGCATTTTACATATACGGCATCATAAAATCCATCCTTCCAAAGAGCAGTATTGTAAGAATCCTTCTTGATATTCAATAGGGATGATTTCCGTTTGGTGTAAACGGGAGGGAATGTTCTCGTTTAAAAATTACCCCACAATTCAATTTTCTCTCTCTAGAAGTCGTAAGTGCATGTGCATGAATTTGCACTAGACCAATTCAGATTGTAACTACAATTGAACAATTTTAAATGAAAGAAAAAAACGCCTGGATCTTCCACGGTGCTTTATCTGGTTTTGAATATAAGATTATATAAATATTATTATACATAGTATCCCATTATTGAGCCGTAAAGTTAACCAAATATTATTCATATGTATGGTTTTTTCCAAATATCTTCTGCATGAAGATTCTTGGTTCAAAAAATGGCTAATTCAACTGCCAATTTTTGCGATTTAGAAATTTTCTTGAGATCTTTTGGGCTTTGGTTTCAATGGCTATTTTTTCTTTATTGCAAATAATTATTAACACATATATGAGGGATTGAAAATGAAGTGCAATGCGAAAACTTTTACTTTTTTTTTAACCACACCACTTCATATTTGGAGCCATCACGCGATTCCTCCAAACATCTCACCAGTCTCCTCGCTCCCTCTCAGGTCATCCCAGCGTCCCGTAGCTCCACCGAATACATACTATGGATGGTCATCAGCGACCTTCCAGAGTGACGGAATCCATCTGGTTGGTAGAAGAGACAGGCAGGATTCAGGCTCCCTTGGGGCATCCGCAGCACGTGTCCAAGCCAGGTCTATCGTCGCTTTTTTGTTTTGGACGTAATAAGAGGCTGGTCCATCCACTCTCTTACCTCCGAGTTCCTGACAAAATCAAACCACCGCACCCCTAGTATTCACCGCAACTATCTGTTTTCAAAGTACAGTATACAGTTACTCTGTGCCTTGGTGAAGTGCCGTAAAGCAGGACCTTCAGAATGCACGCATTGGATAAGTGGCACTTGATTCTGACCGAGTACAACCGTAAGTTTCAGATTTTCCGCATTGAGTTAAAGATTGCTCCAGCTTTTCCATCTCCCGTGATGTGTACCCCCAAGTACCTAAAGCCATTGACTCTTTCGATGTGTTGCCCCGCGCTCTTCAGAGGGTAGTCTGGGTACAAACAGAAACTGTTTCAGAGCACATTGGTTTTACTCGCATTGACTTTGAGGCCAATGTGGTACGAGTTGATCTGCAGCCTGTCCATTGTTTCCTGAATACCCTCGACAGATTTGTGAAATATGACAGCGCCGTCAACATACTCGATTAGGAGCAATGGTTACACATCGGTCAAGTAGAATTGACTTCCTCAAGATGAAGACGAAGATTATTATAAAGAGGAACGGACCCAGAAAATCACCTTGTCTGACCCCGGTTGAGACCCCAAACCATTCTGTCGTTACGTTGCCGATTCTAAGACAACATTCACTGCCTTCGTGCATACATTTGATGATGGTTATGCCCCGGTAATTGTCACAGCAGAGTGGGTCACCTTTTTTGTGGATTGTGATGACCTCACCGTTGACTTAGTCCCTCGAACAACGCTTACACCTTACTGACAAGTATGTGCAAGGGCTGCAAGAGCGCCTCCAGGCCGTACTTGAGAAACTCTTGGTGTATACCGTCCACACCTGGCACCTTTCCATTCTTTTACCACTGCACAGCAGAGGTGATCTCAGCGTGCATCGGTGCATGGTTGGGGATGTATGGCGCTCGGGGGATATCTACATATAATGTAACGTTAATACGTTAAAAACTATCATATACACATAGTCCCAAACAACTTGTCGAACAACGAAGCCAATATTTACATTAGATTAGATCAGATTGTATAGATCAATTAAATATATATCATTAATAACAGCAAATTCTTTAGTTTAACAGTGTGTTGTAAAATATGCATTCTGGTTGTGTTGATAGCTGGAGAGACTACCGAGGATCAAGATAAAGTTTTCGGAATTGGCCAAAGCACATTGATTGACTTTTAGTATTTATGTTTACTTAACTAAGTTATGCTTTCATTTAAGGCAATAAACATGTTCCAATCTGATATCATTTTTATTATAAAAAAGCAACTATAAGAACATTTAAATACGTATCATGTGTAAAATGCTGACTATTGGAGAATCGTGAATGTCAATAATTGCTTAAATTCTTCCTGGAAATGGGTAAGTTCGCAAAAACACCGTTTTACAATTCTGAACTGACTCTGTAGATTTTACGCAATTTTGTTTGCTTGGGAATCTTTTTCTAAATACATAGGTACATCTATAAGTATCCAAATGAATATCTATAAAGATACCACTAACAATACAATATTTGTTAAAATTCATATTGTTTTAAAGAAGCTGAATCAATTTGTAATTAACTCCACTTGATGATTGAACCACCTCTAGATATGTACAGAAAGCTGAGCTGGCAAATGGCAGCCCAATTCCTTTGGTAGGTATATTATATGGAGTAGTAACGCCGCCTGCTTTTTAGTATCACAAAAACGAAAGAAAGAAAAAAATGATCTTAAAATTCACATGCATCTACATTAGTGTATGGTGGCATGGTACTTTACTGAGGCATCTGTAAAGTTTAATTAGATTTAATAAAATAGTGAGATTTTAGTTTTATTTTAACTGTTCGTTTTCATTTATTTTGTTCACACAAAAATTTCTTTTGCTTTTTCTGAAAAAACATTTCATTGAGACTCAGTGGAGCCCTTAAATTATATAAAAAAAGTTATCTTATAAGTAAATATTATAACTTAAAAAATCTAGAAAAGTTGTTTTTTTTTTTTTAGTTGTGCAAAATCACTCATTTTAATAGTCAGTTCTACTTGGAACACAAAGACGTATCTCCGCAAGAGTTATGAGGTAATGAAATACTCTTGAACGTATCCCATGGTTTAAATGTAAATGCCATTCTGGAGGCTAGAAACACACAAACAAGGATGTGTAAAAAATCGCATTCATTAATACCTGTTCTAATTCTGCTGAAGTCTAAGGAATGTCGTGAACCACTTGTTTTCTTCTATCATTAAAGCTTTCCATTTCAAAGGTATGCTTTGTATATATAACTCATCGAACTGAACATACGCACCTTTAGTGGACTTGTCCTAAAAGATGTTTTTATAACACTTCGCTACGATCGCCGTAATAAAGTTTCGAGATATCTGTAACTCAAATATTTTTTTCATATTGGCTGAGGATGCTTGGTGCAAGCCGAAATTTATGACCCGGGTTTCCCCTTTTAGCACGCATTATAGGCATTCAAGTGCTGTATAATTTGAGTTATTCAAAATTAAATAACCACATTCGTTTTTCACAAATTGATTGTTCAATTAAGCCTGGCTTACTTTTTGATTAAATTCAGTCAACTAGAAATTCACGAAATAAGATTTAACTATTGCTTACTTCTCCACGACATGTAAGAAAATCGGTTAGCGTTTTATTCAAAAAAGCAGCTTTTTCTAACTATACTACATTACAAAAACCTAATATATTCTCGGGTAACACAAATGGAAGGTATTCCAAAATAGTCGTTTTCCATATTTATTATGAATTTCCCGATATTTTCTTATGAAATTGAGCTGCGGAGATTTGCAAATCTTGGATTTCGAATTCGTTATAAAAAACTCACAGAATATTTTACAGATAAATTCTACATCTCGTCTTTAAATTCAATCTGACCTTACTTACAGTACCAAAATATACAACAAAATGCATTTGCTTAAATATCATCACACGACATAGAACTTATTTCCCTTTGCCGACTTATCAACGAAGGTTTGTTGAGGAAGAAATTGAAGACGGTTTTACGGAAATTAAATGAAAAGATCGACTGAAGGATAGCCCAACATAATAATCCCTTATCTTGATTAAGCCATCCACCCGATTTTCGATAAGCATATAATGTATATTGTGTTTTATTATAAAACACAAGATACATAATACATACAATTTAAAGGTATTCATTTTGTTTTATATAAATGAATATATACATATTTTAATATTATTAATACTCTTTATTAATTGAATAAAAGTAGTCTGATAAATGATTTGCACACATAAAGACATTAATTTATTATAAATTTAACGTAGCATGATTTCTATCATGACAAAAATAATTAATTCAATTGAAAGCTACAAGGGACGTTTTTGTTTACACTTTTAGCGCCATCTTTACACACCTCAAAGCATTATCAAACCATTGGATACCCAACATTTCAAAAACTGTAGAGTATTGAACGGTATTATTGTAAAGATGATTTTGTCTATTTAGCATTAAAAATTAATCATTATAATATAGCTCATGTAAATATATTTTAACAGGGTTCTTAATAAGAAGCATTATTTTATTACGCCTGTCCTGCAGCCTCTTATTCAGTTGCGGTGTCCGTGGACTCGAATTTAAAATAATTTATTTGCCTGTGTTTTTTACATTGCCTTTGCCTATTTGATACTACAAAAAATCCTCATCCTGCCATACTTACTCTCTCTGAGATAAAAGGTCGAGTGACTGAATAGAAATCAGCTGTCTTAAAAAAATAAGTTTAAATTGTCCACTAGGGTAACATAATTATAGAAGCCTTCCAACGTTTATTTATCGTCCGTGGCGCAGTTGGTTTCGTCGCTGGCTACTGGGTTTTCATAGATTGATCTTTCAATCGATTTATGGATTTCTGTTCGTAGTCTGAGCCCTCCCTCTCACCAATCCCATCCTCACGGGGCGTAACGAGAGTGATTACCTAACCACTAGTCCTGTCATAGCCCTATCCTTCTATCCCTACTCTCTTCGAAAAAGAAAAGAGAGGTTGAGCAACTGAGTGACAATCAGTTCTCGTAGAAAAATTCTGTCAAGATTCCTCCATTAGGAGACCATATGCTCCACGTTGGGAGCGGACATGGAAAAAAAAATAACTCTGAACTTTTTTAATTGATTTGTATTTTTCAAATATTCCGAACTGAAAATTCCTTTCCGGCTTGATCACGCTTCACACTTCTTATTTATTTACTTCTTAAAAGTTGGTGAACCAGTTGTTAACATATAAGTATTTTCACAGTGTACAATGTATTTAGATAGTAGTTTCTTAGTTACATCGCTTAGTCTGAATATATTAAAGTGAAAACAAAGAGGAACTTTTAGTTTAAGAGTTTCTTCTGACAAAGCAAGCAGCGTGCGACTGACATCTCTGCAACGCATTCAAGGTCCTGAAAAATAAAACGAATCAGAACTTTTTACATTCTCAATAAGTGTAGAAACAATATTGTTGAAACCTTCTCTCTTCATAATGAAATTATTTTTTAAGTAACTAATAGTTTCATATTACTCACTCACTGAAAGACATGCAAAAAGAGTTTTATGTTTTGCTTTTGCTTAGTTTAGTAATATTAAAACAAACATGATATCACTTTATTAGTGCTGAACTCTTTTTAATTCTCTAAAAAGTTTAATATTTGAAATTAACAATTTTAACATAAAAATATACTTTAAACTAAAATTCGACTTAGCATAGAATACAATAAAATATTAAGCGGTTATGAGAAAGATTCGTCAAATTTCCTTTCAAATATAAAGACCATACACTGGCATCACAAAAGAAACGAAAACATCAAATATTGATATTCCACAAAGCGATCTGAAATCCCTAAAAGGACATATATTGTTGTTTATGATATGTATAGATGACGTCTATTACATTATTCGGTACACATACATAGACTTATCTTGTATAAAGTGAAGGATTCAAGACACAAGATGACGCGTTCCATCCCTTGGAGATTTTCCTGGAAGCGCACGTGCTTTGTGACCGTTAGTATTTACATAGCAAGATATAACCTCCTTAAGAAGCCTTGAATTTATTCTTTTTACTATGGAAACAGCTTTTTAAATTAAATTTTATTGTAGTTCTTCGATTATCTAAGATAATAAGGTGTGAATGTAGTTTGGATAATGAGGAATCCATATAATTGAAAGCAAAAGAAAAGTACATTTTTGTATTTTAATAATATCGTACATTCCTTTTATTGAATTAAACGCTGAAATATGTACGTTATTAAATGACTACGACTTAATTGATAATATAAGATAAGACATTTTAAAATAAACATTATTTATCAAGCCGTGTACTTTTCCAATGTAGAAGTAAAGGAATACATTAGTATAAGCAAATAAGCAGTCCTAACAAAACTGTTGTTGCGAGAACTGATTGCAATAATTCATTCCCTTTTAGAAGACGTAATAATATTAGGATGCAGCTAGGAAATAACTTTTAGTTATCTATCCCAATTTTTAGGATTGGATGGGAGGTGGGTGGAAAGGAATGTAAACATAACAGACATAACGATCGGAAAGTGTATGTTTTCGATTTGACCCAGTAACCACGCAACTGATTAAGAACTCCAAGAGCGTTGACCAATAAGTTACAGGATCAACATCCAGCTATATATATATCTATGAAATCAAATAAATAATACAACAAATAAAATGAGGCTTTTCAAATAAAATTTTACTTTTATTATTTAAAGCGACGATTTCCTCAACATTTTCAGTTTCTCAATTTCCAAAAAAAAAAATATGCGAATTCGGCGACAATTATCTATATGATAACTAATAATGCAACGTATCCTTCTGTCTAAAGACCCATATCTGTGACCTAAATATTTGAGTAGTGAGTTCGATAGTGATGAGTTCCAGCACAACTTTCATTTGGTGAGCTATTTTATGATTATTAATTCCAACATATCATCTCCAGTGCTCAAAACTATCTCATAAACATTCAGCAAATGATAATTAAAATAAAAAGTAAATTGGTACTGAAAAAATATTCAGCACTCAGCTGCACGAAGCTGCTGTTAAGTAATAAGTCAGAGATATTTGACTTGCGCGTTCAGAAGGGAATTCAGAAAGCCGTCTTAATGAATTTCTCCGTAACCAAAGGTTACCTTATTCAAAATACATACTACATTATTAGATCGATGTCAGCATGTCGGTATAAAGGTATTTAATACTGAAATATGAATTGTAGGCAATGAAATAACGATATGACAAGACGACCGAAAATAGCACAATCACCCAAAAAGTTGACATTCAATGAATGAATTACGTCATAAGCACAATACATCACTTTTTATTCACATTAATTTGATTTAAATGTTTACATACTTTAACAAATACAGTAATATCTCGATAAAATTGACCGAACAAAATTTTCGTTACAGTGTAAAAACTGTTAAAAACATTCTATGAAAATTTCACCGCTAATATACAGTGTTCTGTACGTTATTGTCACTTGATAGTCGTAGTTTTAACGCGTGCCGAACGATTATTTGACATATACTCATAGCCGTTTTCATTAAATTTGTCAACTCGCGTACACAATCATACAATCATATAATCATATTATGGGAGATATTTTATATTATATAATATGAATGATGTTACTAGTTAAAATAGGATTAAATAACAAAGTATTTAGTTCAACAAAAATTTTTAACAGGTAGTTGATGGTAGTTATTTCGGCTTTACGCCATCGTCAGAACTATACTTAAGCTTATTTTTGCTTAGATATATATATACTGTTTAGAAGAGACAGACAACAACATATCATCTCACGTATTCAAACATCATAATGTTTATTTTTAAATTAAATCATTCAAAGTAATGATTGTGTTTTAGAAAAGTAGCTTACGAGGTGTCATAAATTAGTCGTTAAAATAAGTGTATTGAAATTTTACTGATTATGCGTAATTACATGGGCTTCTTGTAATGGTTTCAGTAAGGGTGATAGGTTAATATTTGTTTAGCCATTAAGGAGATTATTGTCATGATTGTATCTATTAATTTCGAGCTGTTCCAAAAGATTAAGTCTAAGGCTTTTTTCACACAAATGTAAACATATCGGAGCTGATTTAGCGGTTGTGGGCTTCTTCCAGGAGGTGGTTAGCAAATTGGGAATCTGTTTCATTATTTTTAAATGATCTTACATGTTCCTTAAATCTAGTTGCAATGCTCCTAGTTACTAATTATCTGAGTGATCAGTGATCTATAGAGTGATCTATAGTGAAACGTTATTAAGTACCTAATACAGGTTTTCGTGTATATAATACTTTCTTATATTGCATCAGTCCTTAAAAACTGTATGACTAACAAAAAATTTTCTGTTCATACAAGCTATAGCTGAGTGTTAGCTAGGTTTCATTGCTATTCTATTGTTTTTCGGGATTTTATCCGTCAAAATAATATTTTCGTTCTTGATTTATTTCATTTTTTTTTAGAATAATGATAATGCTATAAGGTTTGTTGTATTGCGCATTCAGCAGCTGATTATGAGTTTGTGAAATATGACAAATTATTAATTTATAAGCATGTATCAAACGACGTTCACACATCAAGTAGACGTGCACGTTTATTTGTTGGCTTGATCTAAATAACTTGCAACCTATTCTTTGATTCTTCACATGTAGTATATAAATTTTCAAGTGAAGATCACAAAAAACATAAAGCATTGCATACATATGCATATTCTATAAGTATTGATCCCATTATTCATTATTCCCAGCATGCCATAAAGATGTTTTTTTTATAAACAACAGCAGTAAAATATAACTTTAAAATAAAGTAAGTACATGGTTCGCTGTAATATAACATGACACCGAATACGAAAATTAATATTTTATGGCAGTTATAAATTCCTCTTGATAAATATTTATATACTTAATATAACGACTTAATAAATTTTATCAGGATTCTCGTGAAATGAGCGACTTGTCACTTGCACAATAAGTGGTATTTTTAAATTTAATTTACATATTGATATTCAACCAAGACAAAGAAATATTATGGAAAAAGATATGTGACCTATGAGATATTATAAATACATAGACTTAAATAATCTTCAATTTTATATCTTCCATTCAATTGAAATCAAAAAATATCAATTTAAGACATTTTTTGAGAATATGGACTGTCATTAACAGTACATAATGTTGACCTTTTGAGCGGTGTGGCCGCACGGGTATGGCGAAGTGTTTTTCGTATCTCACCTTTTGCTAGACTCGTCATTTTTAAAAATCATTAGTACTGTAGTAGTCATATATATAGACATCACAAATCATACATTTTGATAGGGTTAAGACATCGACTGAGGGTGCTTGATGGAATTTCAATATCAAATTTGGATTATTGAGATGTTGTACACTTCCATGTATTTTGTCACTAACGACCCGGGTTTCGCCTCAGTCCAAGTCCATTCGTGTGTTCGAATGCCTGAAGATGCCGAAAGGCGAAACCCGGGTCGTTAGTGACAAAATACATGGAAGTGTACAAAATCTCATTAATCCAAATTTAATAATGGATACATTAAAAAATTGTTATTTTTAACATCTTATTACAAAATATATATCTACAAAATTAACACTTGATTAAAAAAATATATGACTGCAATTTTTTTCAGTGTGGTAAAGTATTTAAAAATTCAATATACGATATAGGATAAAAATAAATTAACACGAGTTTGTGCAACGCATAAAATATAAATATAATATGTCATATGTCGTACATTTTCAAAAAAATCCTTTTGAAGTTGAAACGCATTTTAGTACCTAACATGAGTGACCGAACTCTTTGGCAAATGGAAAATGCTTTTACTTAGGTATTTCCGAGAACGTTAGCTGTTTTCCATTTTCTTTTAAAGTTGGGGTAACTGAAAAAATACACGCATATTGTACAGGCTGTTCATGATTCTTTTATTTTCTACACAGTTTATTCGGCTGTTACTTTGCATAGATTTATTTGGTGTTGTTATTCTACTTGTTGGGTAACTAAATATAATAAATATTTTGTTATTTAGACAGTATCATTATAATTACATGATTCATTTTCAAAGAAAAAGTACAAGTAGAGTTCTAAACTTAATTACATTACAACCGGAATAACAAAATAAGGAACGTAATTTTTCTATTAAAATAAAATTTTCTATATAATAGAAATTACTTTACGTTTTTGTTTTGACAAAATGTATATTATACAAAGAAAAATCAACCTCGCCAACGTGAAACACCTCTAATTCATCAAAAACAAAATGTGTTTTATTGTGTCGTAATATATTATTAATTTTTTAAGTGTTAAATGTCAATTGTTGGTGGAGAGGCATTATTACATTTTTAAAATAAAACACATTTTTATAATAATCAGAACCAGTTTTTCTCATCAGTTGATAATGCTTACGATTTGGTGAAACCGGTCTTGATCATTATAAAAATGTGAAAATAGTACAAAGCACATTCTTTTTTATTTTTATCATATAATATTATTACAAATCAAAACATTGTTCTACGCGATCCACCTAATAAATATAATATTTGTGAATCTTGTTTTGGAAACTTTTTTTCACACTGTTTTGTATAACATCATAATTATTTTGTTGATAATTACATAATTAAGAAAATAAATTTTCAATTTGAATTCTATCAAATCCACCAGCCAAACTGATTCAATCTTTATGCATAGCATTATTACTATTGTGAGAATAATGTGTCTTTATTCTTCACTGTTCATTAAAATATTGATATTTAGGTAATAATTTCAATAAGTTTAAAGTTACGAGTTTTTTTTTACTTTTTTCATAACTCTATCAAAAATAAAATTTAAGCGGCTGGCTTAATTGGGCTTTGGAGTGGAGACGGTAAAAAGTTTAAATCATACCTCACTTAAGAAAAAATTAATGCAACGAAAAATCATCGGAGAAAATATAAAACGAAAGTTTAGTGAGATTGTGGCACCCCTGTACGTTCCCTGCGTTAGCGGAACTTTCCCATCTAGTACGGCATGACATGTTTTTTATTAGTTTTGTTCTGTGTGTATATTTACATAAGACTAACTCAATAAAATAAAATTGGGGGATTTCTGTGCCAGACAAATCTGGCAACATTGTATAGTATATTGATAAATGTAATACGGGAGTGCCTGTTTTCATTATATTTTCTTGAGCGTATTTGCATTAGGTTATGCCGTTATTGGAAATTGGTATTTGAATATTTTTTATTAAAGTCTAACATTATCAACAAATTGATTTTGTCCTGTCAAATAAAGATTTGAGTCAATCAGAATATTTAATATTATTTTTAAATGTATACGTAATTGCGAAAAAATCATAAAAATTTTAATAATAGTCTCCGTACCAAATTTCATTTTTCTTCTTTATTTTTGTTGTAAACGTACATACAAACTTAATTAATATATAACAAATAAATAGTCAGTTCTTGATGAAACATCAACGAGTATATAATAATATCTTTATTGAATCGTTACATCCAGAAAACGATTTTAAAACGATGTTGGTAATTTTATTACATTCATATTTAAGCTCTCTTTCTTTTTTTACTTTTTTATATAGCTAGACGGTAGCTAATATATAACTATTATTTTTTATCGATAGATTATACATAATTTTTGTGGCATATACTAGAAAATGAATGTTTTAAGAGCTCAAATAAATTAATTTAATTAGAACATCTAAAAAACGCCAAGCTAATTTGCTGTGGCGAAAAATATGTACTATTTAAAAATATTATAATGTTAATCATATTTCATAGTCGCATTAAGTGCTAGTGGATTAAATCCAAACTAACCAAAAACTTAACGAAAACACCTGTATTTTTAATATTATGTACATGAACTGTAGAATGGTTTTGTTGTCGACTACATTAATTATAAAATATTATTTTACTGCACAAACGTTATTATTTCCCCGTGTTTTTAATCTGCATTAATGAAAAAACCTCAAATATTTTTCATTTCTTTCTATCCTTCTTTTGTTTATTTCTCAATTCAATATCTTAACCCAAAATACCAAGGTAATTAATATTAATTAGATTTTGAGTTCTATGGGTAATTAGGCGTTCGTTCATCACTCAAACATAGTACGACAGAAGCGTGTTTTTGTGTGGCAACTTTGGCTTCGTTTCCCATATTGATTTTTCAATTTAAACTTAAGTATCTAATTTTCCACCCGTGCCAAAGGAAGTGTTATAAATGTTTCTCGCACTGCTTCCTTTCAAGCTATGAATAAAACCCTGTACTACCAATATTTTTTTTTGTCTTTCTCGTTTTTAAAATGTAAATGAATCGACGTACAATCAACTCTCAAATAAAGTTTTTATATATATTAAAAACTCAACATCAGGTATCTTTTAGAACTCGAATGCAAGACTTTAAAAGCAACGTTTAACTTAATTCATGCCATTTTCTTATTAAAAAAATAACACGAAATAAGTTAATTCCTTGTCAGACTAATAAAAACAAAAATGATTTTTACCATAGTGATTTTTTATAGTGAAAAAATTTACTTTTATGCCTAAATCCTTCACTCAATTCAATAATTGTTTGTATCGGGTAATACCTTTACTGGAAAAAGTGTTATAGTACATTTTTAAATTCAAATTTTACAACTATATAAATTAGTATTTTTTTCTTTTTTTTCAATTTACTACGACAATTAAGTAGTTTGAAATAAATTAAGACATCACAAAAAAATCTAAATCAAATTGTATGTTTATAGACTTTTAAGTATTTATCTCTTTTTTATCACTTGACATCGTTAAAAACCAATTTATTTTGTTTTCCTTTTTGCCAAGTTTGGAATCTAAAAACGTATTGTTTCATTTAATTGTTATTCTGACGAGGGTGATAGCATGTCTTTGAAAGCTCACTTTAGCATTTTACATGCAGATAAAAAACGATAGCCATGTACTTAATCCTGGAACTTTTTCGAGCTAGACGCTGCGTCACTTTGCAACAAAAAACTCTATTATAATATATCCAAATGTGCGGTATCATTCTAAGACAAGGTAAAGTGGTCCGTTGTTAAATGGGCAGTAAACTTGTCTTTATAAATCATTGAAAAATAAATAAATATGTATTATCATATTTTAATAACATTTTATATGAAGCAACGTCTGCATATTTTTTTATTTTATTCACTGAACGTTTCAATATTTTATACACTACAGAATATTCACTGAGAGCTCTAGCGTGCGTTTTGGAAAATATTCAGCAGTGAATTGAATGTATAGTTGATTTTTTAAAGAATTTACGCAGAAAATCTTTCTTCAAAAACGGATTCATAAACTTTTTGAAAGAAGATAGTTACAGAAATGAAGAGATACTGTCAGCTTCTTTTGTAATATTTTTTAACAATTTCTGTACAAATATGAATTCGTAACATAGTATTTATAATAAACTAGCATAACCGTACGCGTCATAGATGACGGTATTGAAATTTAAATACTGAATGTCTTAAGTAGTTAGTACGTTGGAACTGTGTGTGCATTGCATAACATTGTATTCTAGTATACACCGCGAACGCTTAGGTCATGAGAAAATTTAATACCTACATGTGATATGTGATAATAATAAAACGTCCACAGAGTGGTCTGGGCTATTATATATAAAATGGCCGTACATAAAATAATCAAAAAAGCCACAATAGCAGGTATTGATTATACTGTATAATTATTATACAGCAATAATATGAGACTCCAGCAATGTATACAACAAACTTTGCTTATGCAGCAGTACTATTAATCATTTCTTGACATTCATCCTGGGAATTTACCTTCTTGAAATATTATTTCTTTTTCAAAATATTCAGTAGAAATTTTATAATTATTTTTTTTTAAAAATAAAATGAAAATTTTATTATTGTTTTTTCAAAGGGGATAGATAATATTTATATTGATTTTAAATAGATAATTCGAAAAATATATCTATCAGTCAGTGGCTTTAGTTGTACATTTTACCATATCTAATATACTATATTGTGATTAAAGCAGTCGTATACTCAGGTTCATTAGTAGCCGGACACTAACAGTGTTCAGTCGGTGTATTTTGCCCAATATATCAGTAAATGAAAAAGGACCATGTCATATTAAAATTGTATGGATTTAAGCTGTCGATATTCTGAAAGCTAAGCGAAGCTTTTGCTGACTTTTTCTATAAAAAAACATTACATATTTAACCTTCCGTTTCCATGCTAAAAAATTCCCTTTGAATCTCATTGCGTTACCGTGTTGGTTTTGTCATATAAACGCATTTATAAAGCAAAATGACAATTTCAAATAGTGAAATATGGTTTTATGTAGTATTGAGTATTTATTTTACGTCATATTTTGTGTGTAAAACCTGAAATACATATCAAACTGTGCGAAATTATCAAAAGACGAAAGAATAAAAAATTTTCATATTAGAACAAGCTCGAGACGTATTTCGGTGCCGTTTGAAAAAAACGGTTGCATACGGTAAGGTCATGTATTCCGGGTCGTTACTATTTATACTTTACTAATTGTATTTAATACTATACAATACTGTAATGTTGTTTTTTTCAATGGTAAAATTGACGAGGTTTTCAAATTATGATTAATTATACAAAAAAACGTAAACTATAATGTAACTATTTTATTTACAAATGGCAAAATTTTCAATTTTTTGGATGACCTATTTAACAGATAATTTAAAAGTTTAAAAGCCGAGGTAACCCAATGTTACACCATGAGTACGGAAGGGTTAACAAAATAATAATTTGTAAAAAGCTTATTCCAAAAAAAAATATCAAAACAACAACATATGCATATATGTAAAATTTGTTGAGTGTTATCCTTTTGAAAAAAATCTTTGCTCTCAATTTATGAGATACGTTTTTGGTTTATTTAAGCTGGGAAGAGGGTTATAACATATTTAAAAAAATGTAACTTTCACCCAAATCGGACAAAAATATATATTTTACAGCCAGTGGACACTTTTCTTTTCAGTATTCACTATATAGGTTTAGATCCAATTTTGGATAGGAAACACTTTCGAAATTATTTTAATTTCAATGAATTTGTTTAGTTTGTCAGTCAACAACATGGAAAAAGAAACATCTGTGAATAAATATTTCAATACACGACGTCTTCCCAATTTTAAATATTATCATTCAACAATAATACTAATTTATTTGATAACGTCAAGATAATTGATACGTTTCATTACCTTAAGATACTAAATGTTTCTTCAGCTACAAATAACTAATTAGGTAGGTAGTATATCTTAACTTTACTGATGCTCTGTAAAAAACTATTATTTTAAATAGCTATTTGTATTGAGTACTTTAATATCGACATATATAGTATAATGCCTAGAGTTGAAAACTGTTTTTGTGTTTGCCAAACTTGATAAAATGGACATGGTACCATTATCCTTTCAGTTGCAGATATAATATAATTAAGTACCTCCACATTATACTTTTGTTTGACTTTGAGAAGAAAATATACAAAAACAATACTCGACGAAACTTTGCCAATGATTTATCTTAAGGTCAGCACAATCAAGAATAGAAAGTGATTAAGCCGCACGTAAAACGGCTAGAATAGATTAGAATCTTAAATATACCTTAATATTGGTAAAACTAGAACTTATAATAAAATTAGATTAAAAAACGTACAGAACATAATCTTGATGATGACGGTATATCGCAAATATATACATCCTATATGTTGATTGCATAGTTTGACACCGCCCCGTACTTATGGGGTGGACAGGGTCTTCAAAACCAATCTGCAGACTCTTTCTATTAATGCAAATTTAAAATGTAATACCCCTCCTGAGGCGTTTAAGAGTAGTGTCATATTTGTTTGGTTGCTGTTGTTGGTTTACAGTTAGAAGTGGGCAAAGGGCGTGCAATCCTGCAAGGCCTTCAGTCGCCTCTTGGCCTTTCCCAGCGGGAGTCGTCTGCCGGCGAAGCGGTGACTTAGTCCACCGCTTGCTTGTAAAACCGCTTACAGAGTTTTAAATTAAAAATGTGTAAATCTGTTTGTGTAACTGTCTTCAAAAAAATTATAGAAACTAACTGCAATAAACGAGAAAGAGTATACTGAATACGACCGGGTTTTTAATGGGAGACGAAGGAACCGTTGAATTGTCTTTTGTCCTGTCCCGTACGCGTGCTGTGAAATGTGTTGACCACCGCGCCCCGCTTCTCCCCGCTCTCCAACCTACCCTCGAATGAGCAGCGAGAAAGACGTGATTCTTTCCTACTCTCTCAAGTTATTATAAATTATGTCAAGGGAATAATATTGGTTATATTATACGACAGTGGAATTACAAAATTATCAACCTGAATTCTCACAGAGTAACCATTGAATACAACATAAAACAGTCTTTAAAGCATTGTTTTTTTTGTGGTTGTTTTCGTTTCATGATACACAGATTTTTTGCAATAAATACTGTTTAATAAAATGTGTTCCTTCAAATCTTGAGATTTCATTGAGTTAATATGGGTTGCGTGCTTTTTTATTTCAGAGATCCTTAGTAACAGGTTTAATATATGTTTAATTTCGTAAGTTATAATAAATTAATATTGGTTTTACATAGTTAGTAATAATGAATTCTACAACTAATTTTGATAATTTTTATTACCAACCTGCAACATAAATACTCATTGTGGGGTATTTTAATACCGAAATCTTCTTAAGAAAATCATACGGTTTTTTGATCGATCTGAAAAATCAGAATCACGACCGCTGATGAACCGCTACTTCAGAAGATTATTATTACAAGTTTATTTTAGCGTCTCATCGTATTTCTTTTATAGTTTTAATCATTAATTTTTTTTTTTTTAATTCCAAGTTTCTCAAGGAAACTTGCATCTCGCTTAAAAATCCTTTTGAGGTCTGCAGGAAAAATTAGCACCGCTAAATTTTGTTCACGAAAACATTAAAATTAAACAAGCACCATTCCCATAGCAGGTTTATGTGACGTCACACCCTGCCTGAGATATTGCACCCTGGGGAACAGACCGGGTACATAATTCTCGAGGCCTGGCCAATTCCATCTGACCAAAACAAACTATGGCTCATCTTACCTTTTTAAATTACTAAGCTCAGGCAAACAGTACAAGAACACGCCAAGGATATATAAAATAATCAAGGAAAACATTTATTTGTAACAAAATAAAATTATTAACGCATCAAACATTTTACTTAAATCCATTATCAGCTCAGTATTTAACTCGTTCATTTATTTTTATTTGGAAAACTGACAATACTGGTTATTAATGAATTTACACCCTGTTTGGAGGGAAAATTATCAAAATTAACAGTTAAAAAGTAAATACCATGCTAGAACTTACAATACTAAACCCTGACACAAAGTGTCAACTTCTATAATACTGATATATAATATATATTTATATATAGATAAAATATGACTGTGAAAATTCATATTTTAATATCAGAAGCCATCTTCGATCCACTACTTGATGGATACCTTTACATTTAAATACTCGTATACCATTTGTTCATCCCTAGCTGTTCGGTCCTCTTTAATATCTTCTTCTTTAGCCGCCTGCTGCCACAATTCCGTTTCCTTTGACAATCCTTCGCCACTCGCTCCTGAACTTCACTGCTCTGAGGGCCACCGGTAAGGCCTGAGAGGCCTGTAGCTTCCTTCACTTGGTCGCTTCAGCGAGTTGAGCCTTCGACCTTTCCTGTGACGACGAGTTTCTCAAGATTGTCGATAGACTTGTTGGCAAAAAAGCCTAGTAGGTGTCTTGTATAAAGAGAGTGTATCCTGGATTTGTAGCTCGTTCAGGATAAATGTGTTTGTATACAGAGCATCCTTCTCCACCACGTCATTTCAAATGCGTCTAGCCGTTTTTTGTCTTTCGCTTTTAGAGTCCATGTCAACACGCCGTAGAGGCGTATCGAGTAGACCTTCAATATCACCCGTACGATATTTAAAAAGAAATGATATACTTAATTAAAACTCATCCTTGACGTATACTAGACCATTAGGAGTCCAATGTCCAAATTCTTATCTTTTGAAACAGACATGATTTTAATTTCAAGATATCACACATTGGAATAAAACTTTGTTATTTTTAATCTAAATTTTGTAAAATATATAATAATTATTTCATTAAAAAAGTAAACAATTTTTTTTAAAATACTTAATCTTAAAATATGTATCTATATCTTTTAATAGCAATTACAACCAAATATTATTTAGAAACGAAATTTTTCAAACAACAAAATTCAAGTTCTCTTAATATTATTTAAAACGCTAAATTATTAAATGTTCATTGGCAATGTTAAAAGCTCCTTAATATAAATTGTGCGTAAGAGAAAGATTAAAACAGTACGGTTATGGCCAGAGACTCGTCAAGGCTCAAGTGGGGTATTTTTCAAGTCGTCGCTATGGATAGACCCCCATTTTTATTTCATCATTTTTATAAACTGTTACTTTACAGTATTACAGTAGAACAGTTTCTTTTGGAAACAGAATGCTGGATCGAATAAACTGTTTTAGTTAATTATTATGCTTACAACTAATATCTGTCATACATATATTAAGCCAGATTTGAATTGTTGAGATTTTGTACATTTCCACGTATTTTGTCACTAACTGTAATGAACACAATGCAATGAAACAAAATAATAATTTTTATCATAAAATAATTATATGATTAAAATTATTATTTCGTAATGTATCGAATTATTCGATACATTACGAAATAATATTGTTGTACTGGGTAGTTCTTTAGTACTTTATTTACAAAGACCAATGTGTTATCAATCAATTGTTCGTGTGTGATCAAAAATAGCTTGAAGCTTAAATAAAATACATTTTGAAAATTTCCACTGTTCTATAAGGTTGGGAAATTTTACTGAATAAAATTAAAAAGAAAAAATCTTCAAGCTTCTCTCACCTGAGAAGGTTTTTTAATTTGAAAAACTTTTTTGTGAGAAATGTAGTTTACTTTGGCTATCTATATTCCTGCTTTCCTGTCAAAGTTCTGTGACGTTTTCCATGAAGTGAAAATCGTTAATTTTCGTCGGCGGCTAAAAGTTTTCAGGTGGCGTTGTTAACCAACTAATTTTCAAACAACAACCTTCGTTCGCTAAATAACTCGCACCAATGCTCTGGGAGCTTTTGAGACAACGCTTTGCCTAAATGAACGAAATAATTTAACCCATAAACTCATATCAAAACATTTTTCAAATAAATCAGGCAACAATCATCATTTAATTTCAAATATACCAAGTATATACTTTTACTTTAAAACAATATAATACGTAGATCATTTTTGTCAATATTAACTAAAATTCACATTTATTTTCTCCAGTAAATACTATTTTAGCGTGGTGGAATTCAAATAAGCTTATTATACCATCTTACTATTATTCAGCAGCTTTCCTCAATGTAACTTATTTTTGGATACCTTCATTTGTTTGTAGATAGTTCTTATCAATCCTGCTTAGTTACATTTTGCCATATTTCAACAGTTTTAAAATGTCATTGTTTCAAATTGGTTTCGACCAGACTATACCTGAAGACATGTCTTTCTAAACTCTTTACGTAAGTCACATTCACTGGGAAAACCCCAAATGAATCTCAAACAAACAAAACTGTTTCTTACGGTCCCATCTTTACATTGACTCTTTTATAATACCCACTAATTCGATTTCAAAATGGTGCTAACTAAAAAATACTTTTTGAGCTTTCTCGTATATTTGAGGATAGACTGTACTTCGATTTTTTAAAGAAATTATTTAACTGGTTTGTAATGGCGGGCTTTCAATAAAATAATTGAACGTTGCCTATAAAACTAGCATGAGTGGTTAAGCATAGAATTTTTTGAAAACACAATTGTTTACATGTTTAGGCATGTGTTCTTGGACCGTCATTTTAAAAAACATGCTTTTTTGATCATTCAGTTTTCATTTACCAGGAAGATCCTCATTGTAACCTTAATTAGGTAACAAAAAAAGCTAGCATTTAGTTCTACATCAATTATAGTTGATATTTATTTTGGCATCACACCATTGTTAGAACTATCCCGTCCGCTTTGAATGTGGAGCATATGGCCTCTTAATGGAGGTATCTCAGCAGAATTCTTCTATGAGAACTGTTTGTTACTCAGTTGCTCAACGTCTCTTTTTTTTAAGAGAGTAGTTATAGAAGAATAGGGCTAGGACAGGACTAGTGGTTAGCTTATTGCTCTCGCGACGCCTCGTGAGGATCGGATGGATGGGAGGGAATTTTTCAGACTTCACAAACACTCAGACTATGGACAGAAATCCATAAATCGTTTGAAAGATCAATTTATGCATCCGTCCGCATCGGGATTTGAACCAGAGACATCCGTAGCCGTAGCCAACGACGCTATCAAATGCGCCACAGACGCCAGCATCGTTATCATCGTTCGATGACGAAATAGTTATCAACTATTATAATTATTGCATTATTTTAACTTATTGCAATCTTTTTTTCTTGACAGCGGCGTGCTTGAAAAATCGGTTTT
Organism: Himalopsyche phryganea; assembly: GCA_022494535.1. Taxonomy (NCBI): domain Eukaryota; kingdom Metazoa; phylum Arthropoda; class Insecta; order Trichoptera; family Rhyacophilidae; genus Himalopsyche; species Himalopsyche phryganea. The sequence continues at coordinate 827,403 of JAGVSL010000035.1, read as the reverse complement.
TTATACAAAATGAATGCTTGCGAGAAAATATTTTGATAGATCATTCAAGCAATATTTTGTCAATGTGACATATCCTTGATAAAAGTTTTGAGAACAGCATCGAGCTTTGAAACATCACCGCGTCGCGCGTCGGAAAGAGAGGCGCTAACATCGCCGAAAGGAAGTCGACGTAACTGAACAGCGCTCGTTTTCGTTACATTACGACATTGCAATTGAAATGATTATATGATTGTTAATAGAGCCATTATTATTTGATTGTAAAATACGCAGCATATTTCAGTCGAAATATTGCTTTTATTTTCAGACATTTAGTATACTTTTAGGTGCCAAGGCACTGACAAAGAATTTTTATTTGATTGGTCTAACTTTACTAACAATACAAAAATCTTGTTTTTTTTGTGAGAATAAAGTATTCAATTTATACTTCTTCATAGATTCATGTCGTTGTAAACACTTTTCATAGAACTTACAATAGCAAATTTATTTACAATACAAATATTCCATACTTTATTTCATTGATAAAAAGTGAAATGGGCATTAAATAAATACAAGTCTTTTCGCTCTTTAAAGTTCAATAATAGTATTTTGAATATGTAAATAAATTAAAAGTAAAATAAGACCTGTTCTTTAGTCGAGTCGTCAATAATGTTGGTCTTTTGTGCTACTCAGTTTTGCGGGTGAGGACTTGAATCCCCGAATAGACACTTTAATAGGTTTTTTTAAAATAGTCTGCTTTATTTTTAATCCACCCTAATCAAGTCCTTTGTGATTATGTAAACAAAGGTTTGATATATCGAGTATTTACTTACTTCACTTCTCTAATTTTTGTTCCCTTTCCGTCTTTATTCTCTACAATGAATTTATTAACCCAACATAGAATGCGGTATATCTTACAAAATATATGTTTAATTATAGTAAACCTTCAACATAACTGACAAATGCAGGCAAGGGAATGTCTTATAAAGCTAAAAGTCTGTAAATATAAAGTTGGTTTTCCGTATGAGTTTTAATGAGAAAATAAACAGCACGAATTTATTTAGAAGCCTAGTGAATTTTTCATTAGGAGAAGTTATTCAAAAAATTATATTAGTTTGAAGTTTAAATGAGTTCTACGTTGTACGTCAAATGATATTTTAGCCTACACACATGAAAACTACTGCAGCCTATGGTATTTTGCTCACCATATGCAGAATATTGTTTACTAGCAGCGTCTCCTGAATTAAAAAAATTACAACCTCGACAAGATATTATCAATTACAATTGACCGCAAAACTCATCATTTACATAAAAAAGCCTGTTATATCTAGGTTTACTATTATTTCCAAATTTAAAACACTTGAAATTGGTATTTAAAACACCAAATGTAAAATTAGCAGCATATAATCGACGTGGAAAAGTTTTAGCATTAAATATTTATACGGCATCCACGCATTCTACAAATAAAAGTACACGTCTTGAAACAAGATACTCCAAATAATTTATTGACCCTCCTTGGAAGAGCACGAATGTTCACTAAAATAGCGCGTTAACATTATTTATAATAAGCAGTAGGTTACACGAACATTAAAGGTAAGTCCAAAAAGCTTGTTCAGCGAATGGACAAACGAAATGGCTGGTAGATGAAAATATTGTTTTGATAGTTGTTTTTTATGGATACTGGCGAAATGTCCATTAAGTCTTCGCAGCTTACACCGTTAGCCGCCTGCTAACACGGGATCTCATATAGTTTTATAGAATCGTTGTAAGTTCTAGTTATCTCTTTGAATGTATTTTCGACTCTATGGGTGAGAAGTAATGCCATTTTGCATGCACGTATGGAAGTCTGGATGCTGTCGAAGTCATATGCAGTATGGAGTTGTTGAGATAATGTTATTGGCATTTTGCACCGTGTTAGTACTTGGAATGTACTTGGAATACGGGTATATTAATTCTATACAGAAGAAACATTAAATTCAAATAATATTAAATTTACTATCGAAATAAAATAAACTAGATTAAAGTGAAAATATTATGGTGAAACCAATTTACAATTTGGAGCATATTTCGTTTGAAATATTTTGTAGCAATTTATATTTCTATTTTTAGATATAGATAGCCATGTCTGTTCTTAATGTAGATAACATATGGATTCCTAATTCAGATATCTCAAAAGAAGTTGTTCTACGAGAGCTTCTTTTTATTTAGTTACTCAATCACTCATTTTTCGAAAATAATGATAGAAGGACGGAGCTAGGACAGAAAAAAGAATTAGTTAATCACTCTCGCTACGTCACGTTTTTCTGTTTGACCTGAATTCAGATCACATAAAATCATGTTGGCTGTGAAAAGGCAAAAAGACGTAGCCCACACAAAACGAGTATTAAAATGTATACAATATAATTATCGAAGAAACGGAGGCATAGGTGTTTTTGCCTTTTTACAGTCGGTATATATTGTAATACGAATAATATATATTGACTGTGTGTATACCTCGTTTGTGTGAGCTATAAACAATATTTTGGTGTGAGTTACATCCTTTTGCTTTTCTAAAGTCGATATCTTAGAATAAAAATTCATAAACGATTAAAAAATCGCAACCGAAAACAATGACATCTACAACTTGGTAATCATAATAGAATTACCCGTTTTTATAATATCGTTAATGAAACAAAAATACTTAAAAAATAAATACACAAATGCCATCTATCTTTTTTTTAAATCTACAAGGATTTTCCCCGTTGGGATGAGTAAGGTTAAACGTACATACATTTGAATATCCTTTTACTGCCTTGCACTCAATAGACGAAATGAAACTACTCCTTGGGGTATTTTTACTTCAAACATTTTCGACTCACTGTTTACCATTTTTTTCGTATGTAGGTTATAAAATTGTCTATTCAGCAAGTTGTTTTTTATTACGGTCATTAGAATGAAATTTTCATGTGATTTATTCGTCATTCAATTGGGTAATCCTGTTTTGCTAGAATTTCATTTTATCTAAGCTATGCCTATCTGGAATGCGTATAATAAAAAATAGATATTGCATTGAGTAAAACAAATATGAAACAAAATATTATATAACATGTCAACTTCGTATCATAACATTAATAGAAAGTATTTCACAAAAACTGGTCTTAAGTAAGTACCTAGTTAAATATATTTTAGATCAAGGCTAACGATGGAACGATACAATTAATAGAGTAACAATTTAAGACATTGACTGAAGGTGCTTGATGTAATTTCAATATCAAATCTGAATTGTTCAAATTTTGTAAATTTCCATTTATTATGTCACTAACGACCCAGGCCTTTCGGCATCTTCAGCTATTCGAGTACACGAATGAACTCGAACTGACAGTTAATAAATAGTTTATGTCGTTTATATATAAGATAAATTAAGAAAAAATATTATCACTAAGTCAAGTAACTACATCTTTATGAAACCGCATGCTCTTCGTTGTTAACATATATATTTTTCATAATATATTAATATACATAGCTTTTGGATGCAACTGAGGGTGAACAATTCTTTTAAGTATGAAAAGAGTTCACCATGTTTTTATTTAAGCATACTCTTTAAGTGCCATTGGACTCCGAAACTCTTAAGTAGCGGCATAGACTAATACGAGTCTCAAAGCTGTTTCTAATGTTCTGGGATGGACGACTTTCCACCTCGTTGGGACCTTTAAGGCATGGGTCAAAGGATTTTTATATCCTTGCATAAAATGTAACGGTAATCGTTATATCCGGAAACCGTAAACTGTTTACTCTATATAACACCCTTTTAAATCTTTATCGATTTTCATTCCCGTGCACGGCAACACTTTGAGAAGCCTTGAGAACTATCGCCATGGTTGTGTATATAAATATAATAATATTTGTGTTCATGTCCTGCCTGATAAAAAAATATTTTTTATTTAGTTGAGACATTTTTCTATTCCCCATTTTTAAACAATTCTACAAATTATGAAGGGATTTTGTCTAGCAATATATTATCAACAAAAACGTTTTTTATAACTTCCAACAAAATTCAACAAAATCCAACAGTATGGTGTCATTAATGCTTTCATTAAACCTCATACATAATTATAATTTTTCCAAAGATATAATAATTTTATGACAATATATTATTTTCCTTGACCCTCGGTAATATCTTGATATTTTTTTTAACATACATAGTAAAGAGTCATTACAATTGGTTTTTTTAATTTATTCAGAATTTATTGCTATTACAGATGATTCTTTTTTTTATTAAAAGGTACCATACCTTATAAATTTCTACACATTCACATAAAACTTTTCAATTTGAATCCACTATTTTTTAATAATGATTGATGCTAAAACCAAAATTGACGGAAAAATATTATATATATATCTATAATTAATTCCAATAACCAAAAATAAATGTTAAATATTTTGAATAGAAACTATATTGTAAGTTTAACTTAATACGACGGAATAACATAGCGTGCTATAACCTAGTTGTAATGTTTTTCACGCTTTCTGATTTCGGTTGAGATTAAGTAACAACAAAAAAGAAGGAAGGATTATTTTTAATAACAGTATAAATATAAATAAGTACAAGAGGCAGGAAAGAATTTTAACGAGCAGGTAACTGTTATTTCAATAAGAAAGAGAGAGAACACCAACCGACATGAATATTGTAAAGAGAAAAATTCCCTACCAGCAGATTAAAAGAACAATAGAGACCGATTTCAAAAGGTTCAAAACATCAAGAGTTAACGGTTTTTAGATCTTAAATATTCTTGCTGAAAATTCGCTTTTAAAATATTTTATTTAGAGCGAGATATTTTTTCGTGAAAAAAATGCAGAAATCTAGAATATGTTTAAGCTTTAAGAACAAATATCCTATTTCAGTGGGGGTTTTATATATAAATGCAATATAATAAATATTCTTTTTTGAAAAGAGTAGAAGAATTGGGTTAGGACAGGTGTAGTGCTTAGCTAATCGCACTAGCTAGGCTACGTTTCTAGGATGGGCAGGAGGGAACTTACCAGACATCACAAACATCGAACAGAAATCCATAAATCGATTGAAAAATCAATTTATGAAACTGTCCGTGCTGATATATGACCACCGCACAGTAAAAACTTGATATATCGGACTAATGTGGGTGAAGAGATATTCGTTATAACCAAAAGTCCGTGATATAATAGCAAAGGTTGTTTGCATACATTTTTTTTTATTTATTGAGAAAATAAACGAAGTCAAATTTATAGAAAAGGTTAGTGAAGTTTCCATAAATGGTTGAAAATTCAAAGTGTCTTTAAAAAAACGTGTAGATGGGATGTGGCTTAGCACACGTCAAATTATCAGCCAGCAAGTGCTAAAACCATCGCAACTGTGTAAGCATGTGCTTATCATGCAACATTTAAAGTTAATATTGTATAAAAACCTAGCTTAAATTGACACATTGTTTTCAATTTGAAAAAAAATATGAAGGAAAAAATAAATCAACACAAAAACGTCGCTTATTACTAACTTAAATTGCAAAATGGACGAGTCAGTTTTTGATTTTAAACGTCTCATATCTAATCTTAAACCTAACCAATATGATAATTTATTTTTGGTCTCGTTTCAGTAGTAATGATATTGCTACCCTTTACCGGAGTTATTTATTGACTTCCATATCTAGTTCCAAATTATTCTATGTAAGCAGGGCCACCTCAAGTAGGATATGGCAATAATACCACGCACTACGTGGCTATAGTTAAATAGGTTATACGAGTGACTCTAGACTCTAGATTCTAGATAGAGGGACGAACTGCATTACCATATTTGTCACCATACTGACAAAAGTTGCTTATTAACAAATTGATTGTTTTGAGTAAGTAGTTAATGGATTTTTTTTTTGAGCTGTTATGGTATAGCCTATAGCTTTGATATTTTCAGTTCCTTAGATAATTTAATTATCAAAATCTGACACAATTGATAATTACGGATTAATAGACTGGGAAAATTGCCTGTCTAGAAATTTCGATTAATTTACTTATCTACCGATAAAATAAATTACCGTTTTTGCCAAACTGTTATAATAAAAGCACCCACTGAGTTGACAAAAAGAATTGATATCTAAGAATGTGATTGTACAATTAATAAATTTTTGGCGATTTTATTACTTCACTCTTGCCAGTTTGGTAATGATTTTGTGACAATGATCGAATATACAAAAACGTCAAAAATCCTGGGATTCACGTTTTCAAAAATGTTAACATTTAAATATTTATTTGGAATAAGATTCACCGTAATTCGCGCAGGTTTTGGCTGCAAATTTTGACTGCATGTCATATTATTTTAAGATTACGGCTGAGGTTTGTTGGTGGAACTTCAATTTCAAATTTAAATAGTTCAAATTGTGTTCACTTTCATAGTTTTGTCACGAACGACCCGGGCATTCCTTCTTTCGACGTTTCGGCAACTTCGGGTATTCGATTTAATAGATAAATTATACAAACTATTAAATAATTGATAGTTATTTTTCATATAAATATGTACTTGAATGCACAAAAACGGTGAAATGCGAAACTCGGGTCGTTGATGAGAAAACTTATGGAAGTGTACAAAATTTGAACAGTGCAAATTTTCCATATTACCTATTATTTATTATGTGATTTTAATTGTCATTGTGTTGTTTTGGTGCTATTTAAAACAAGTATTTAAAAAATCTTGTGTTTCTCAAACTTAGAAACTCAGAATAATTAACAGCAATATACTCCAATAAATATTGGTGAGCAATAATTTGGCAAACTAAATTAATTGTTTATCAAGCGTTTTGAATTGAAATTATTGTTATAAGGGTCTACTAACAAGCGGTAGTTTGAGATCAAACCACATGTCACTGATAATAATTATTGTTATTGTGATTCTACATCACCCTGTCGGCTCTAAAGTCTACTCTCTGTCATCATAGAATACGAAAATACTCGCCATGCTAGAAGCTATTACATTTTGAATTATTAGATAATATCTACCAAACTTGTAATCGGAAACAATGACGATAAAAATATGTAATAACAAATGCTGTGAGTCTTTTTTTTTTTGAAGAATTTGTATCATTTCTAAACTCCATAGTACTTAAATTAATTTCATCTCAACTGTGATATAAAGCGAAATTTATATTTAAGTAATGACGGCATTTAAATACTTTTATATAAAAATCCGCTATAATAGAACAAACCTTTCCGTTTATTAGTTGATACTCATGGTTGTTAGTTGTTACTAATGTTTCAACCGTGAGCATCACTTCATTAATTTTTTTTTCAATCAATTAAGGAATTTTTGTTTGAAGTCATGGATGTATGAGATGCTTACTTTACATACCTTCACCAATCCGATCCTAAAAACGATGCGTAGCCAGAGACATAAGTTAACTACTATAGTATTACCAACATTACTTGGCCGCCGCTGAATTTGGAATTATAATTGTCAGTCTGGAATAAATTTCTCCAATTGCCATTTTATGCAAAATAAATATCTTGTCTATTTTTAATAATCTTCGTTAAAATAGAAATTTATTGAATTTTCAGTTCTGGTTGAGTATGGCGACATTCCTAACGTGACAGTGGTAACCTCACTAGCGGCCAAGTTAAATTGGTACATCTATAGTAATCTCTTCGTCCCATACTTCATTCCTTATAATGGGTATGAAAAAATGAGGTTAAACGATTGAATATGCTCCACATTGAGATCGCAAATGATTACAAATCAATCATTTATTAGATCTTCGACGTTTTTTTTTAACAAAGTTCGAAGAACTGTTGCATATATGATGTTAATTATCACAAATACGATTTTAGACTATCGCAGTAGAGGTGTTTTTATTAGTCATAAAATTATCAGTTTTATGAATTCACACTGTAGTAAAACCGTCTTTGACTGTCACTGTTTTTATAGAAGACAAAATTTACAAACTCGTTTGAATTAAAACATGGTAATATCCGAAATTATTACATAGTAAAATAAACGTTAAACTATTACACTTAAGATGCGAAGTCAAACACTCGTAACTCGTATCTATAATTTAACCGTCAGTCACATCTACGGTCGTAAAATAGAGAGCTTTGCCGTATTACGCAATGGCGATAATAATAACGCCATTCACGTAATAATAGCATAAGCCCTTGAGAAAGGAGCCATAGGTATAATTCGGTGGGTATAAAATGATTGTTGATTAACGTTTAGATTCAAGTTTTCAGAGAACTCTCACCGACAAGATGTCACGTTCGAATGGTTTTGGAAAGTTAGGGCTGTAAATTCAATTTCTATGTTTTCATTATTGATTGATTTAATCACACCTTATATTGAGGCTATTTGTACGTGTATTTAAAATTGTATATTTCATTTAATAGGATACTTCGGTGGTTCAATATCAGCATTCACTTGATAGAACTCAATTACAATGAGCCAACGTGTTGAGTTTCAAGAGAATTATAAAATATTGAATAGCCGTTTTGGCATTTCACCATCGTAAGAACTAAACATCAAATAAATTTTAGAATTTGTATGTTACCTAATACTTTGCTATTTAAACATTAGTTCTTTATCTAGTTTTAGGTTGTCACATTTGTAAGACCTTGACAAATAATAATAATAATTATTATACAGCATTAAGCTGCTTATATTTATGTTTGCAGATTTTTGGCAGTTCATTTAAAATGGCTAATTTTTCTTTATTAACTATCTTTACTATGTAAAGCGTAGTTTTGTAAAGCTTAAAAAAAATAAGTGGTCGTAAAATAGATATATATATATATATAAATAGTATAGTTAGAAATTCAGCTCGAATAACAAAATATACTCTAGGACTTCCACAATATTGTAAGAAATATTAAACTTCTTGGCAATTACGACTTAGTTTAAAAAAGATAGGATATTGAGTGCCTTGGAAGAGACTCAACCCTATCTGCCCGTGTCCCAAATGACAATTACGTACTACTATCCATACGATATATTTCCTGGAACTAAAAAACGCTTTCGTAGGAAGGAAGCAAATCGATTGGCAAATGAAAGGGAATAATAACGTTAATTCACATGTCGTGTTTGAAACGTCGGGTTATTACCATCAATCAAAACATGGTATCACTGAAATATTTAAAAACTTAAAAGGTATTACTAATTGTAAATGTTTCACATTTATTTCAGAAACTTGGTTTAGTAAGCGAAATCATTTTCTTTAAACTATTTATCTTATTTAAGTATTTTCATCCAAAAACTGTAAATGAAATTTTATAATACCATTTAAAAATATTCTCTTACGTCATATTATGATAATTTACACATTATTTCGTGTCAGTATGTTATTCTTGTTTATCATTAAACTTAACGTTTTAGTCAAGAGTGATTCTATAAATGACAATGTTGATAATACAGTACACGAATGATATTCTTATCACAACGTGTTTTCCAGCGTTGCGTACCTCATTCTGTAAGCAAGCATATTATAATATATTGTATTAGAATGACAAAGTGTTTTCTATAACTCTTATACGTGTGTGCCTAACAGTTTAAGGATATGTTTCCCATCCCTGCTTCTGTTATCTGTGGCGGCGACATGTTTGAAGTGCAGTTCGATAAACCAGCTATTCACAAACTGTGCCATGTAAGCAATCTAAAAAATAGTGTTCAGTAATTCCTTACTTTACTACATGGGTAACATTAATAACAGGGGGACTTTTTTTTGCAATGAAAATTATTCTTTACATATTTTTCTTTAGAAACATCCATAACGTACTGATCGTGCAGTTAAAAATTAGCGTAAAAGTGACTTCTTAGACTAAACAATTTTACACTTACAATAAACATTTTTCTTCCACCTCTTTTTGACAGAGGGTTGAAACCTATATGAAGCTTTTTTTCAATATTTTCACTCGATTCCAAGGTGCTATGTCATTTAATATCTAGAAAGCCTGCTAGTAGAAGCTTTGTCCATCTAAAAAACGTTCTTTCACTTTCTCAAGTCTTTAGAATTTATGCAATATTGACTTTACTGCAGATGATTTGACCAACAATTTTGGGAGAATCATTTATTTCTATAAATTCACCTAGGTAATTAATATTATTGATATCTTTTTCTAACCCTTAAACAACTACACATTTTAACCGTATATCCTAATTTCTAGAATTGCAATGCTTAAGTAAGAATTTGGTCATTAGTGAACGCTAATTAGCAATCAAATTATAGACGTGTTACATACTGAAAGAAAAAACGTGAACTAAAAATGTCAGCACGTATTTTCCTGCAATTTTAATTTGTTATTACTAATAAAGTTTTTACTCGCAAACCTCAACACATGGGAATACAGTAAAAAATATTCATAAAATGAAAACATCAAAGAAACGAAATTGAAATCGAAAAGATACAATCAAAATAATGTTTTTTTTTTACGAATTCTTCCATAAAAGAAAACTAGAAAACATAAAAAGCGATTTTGACCTCAAAAACCTTAGAAGAACCAAATTGAAAATTTAATCTGTAGTTGGTATATCTCTGATATTAAAAGCACGCAACACAAGCTATTGTTAAAGTTTAATTGAAATGTTTACGTAACACAAGTGGCGGTAGAGATGTCCCATCCAAAAATGGAAACTGACATCTGATAAGAGTCTGCCATGGAATGAGAACTCTCTTGTTCTTATCCGCAAACTTCGTTACAGAGGTCGTAAATAATGGCTTGTGGGAGCATTACATATGATTTTGATACGAATCAATTACATAACAATGTAGCCATATCCTTTTCAAAACATTGTTTACAAACACTAACGAAATTAATACAATAAAAATTTATAGATATCTTCTATACCTGTTTTAGGACATCAATGTGGACATTCGACAAAAAATATTTTATGAATTTATGTGTTTAATTCTTTCTGTGAAGCAAAAATATTTGTTTTTGGGATTGTAAACTAGTTTGAATATTTAAATAAATTATCAACAAAACTAAAAAAATATGAAACACTGGCGATGCAAATATCGTAGAATATTTTCACATGTCCTTTACCAAATTGACTATAATATATTGTCGCCCCTACTAGCCGTTAGGGCCTGGTCTTCTTATATGACTAAAAATGTGTTTAAAAAAATAATGTTGATTTTTATTTCGTATTTTAAAATAATACGAGATTTAGCCCAAGCAGACACAATATTATGTTAAATTTGAATTGTTGAGATTTTTTACATTTCCATGTATTTCTTCACTAACGATCCTGGTTTCGCCTTTCAGAATCTTCAGGCATTCGAGCACACGGGTGAACTCGAACGAAATACATGGAAATGTACGAAATCTCAACAATTCAAATTGGATATTGAAATTAATTCATTACAAAATATGATAATTTTGTTATTCAATCCTCTTGGGATAAAAAATAAAACAAAGAACTTATTCATAAGTGCATAATAAGCAATCTTTGACTCATCTTATCACAAAGTAATGAAATTTTGTTCACATGTCATTCGATAGATAAGTAACGTCAATAAAATTTCAATAAGCTACTATTTACTCATATCTATGTTCACACTAATATCAATATTACGTGTTCTATTTCATATTCAAAAGGCATTAATATGTGTCTTGTACAACGATAGTCTGTGGAAATGCTAATGTGTAATATTAAATTGACTTAGTGATACACAATATGTAGCTATTATTTCAAAAGGGGTGTCAAAATAATTGGAACGCAATTGAACATTATAATTCCTTTTATACAAATTCCAAAATTAATTAAGACGTGTTCATGGTATCCAGCCAATTGTGCTTTGTGTGGGCAATGCAATTTCGCCATGTGATATCGAGATTCTACTAATTTAATTTTGATATTATGAAAACGAAATAAAAAAACATGAACTCAGCAAAAAATACAATCGCAACCGAAAGACAAACTATCAATCATCAATATTAACTCATAATAGAAGTAAAACTTTAAGGATTATTAATTGAAATAACATTATTACTTCTATATCTTGTTCTCAAATATTTAGTTTTGACGATCGCGTAAAGCCAAAGTAGCTAACAATCAAATCCTATAATAAATCTTATTTAATAGTAATTATATCGTTATCACAATCAAACGTTTCCGCTTTATATATTATATATCCAAATAGTTTGATATTTTATTATATTATAGGCATGCTGACGAGGCGTATTATGAACTGAAAATTCATTAAAATTGGAACTGCTTTTATAACGAGGTTTTAACATTTCTTGATAATTAATTATTAATATCCTGCAGAGTACATACTGCAATTATTTAGTATTAAACTGATTCTAAGTTAAATGCTCCAGGTACAAGAATAGAAAAAAATCCATAATTTTAGCTTGAGAAAATTTTGGTTGACAACCATTCTTCATATATTCAGTTTTATCACTATGTCCTCTCTCAATATGGAGAATATGGATTTCTAATGAAGCATCTCAGTAAAGTTTGGGTTCAAGAGAACTGTTTGTTATGTAATAGCACAAACTAACGTTTTTGGAAATGTCTTTGAACGTGATTACATAAATCAATTGAGAAATCAGTTCATAAAATTCTCCGTACCGGAATGAATATGATATGCTCTAAAACCTTTTTTAGGGATACTTAGTCTAGTAGTAGATAAGATTTTTGAGCTCAGTGAAAATAGCAAAACAATGATTTTTGAAATAGAATAAAACGAATATTTTGTTGGACGAAAAAGGGCAACCAAGATTTGATTAGGCTATATAGAATGAAATACCTACCAAAATCTACATTCCAAAATAATACAGAAACAACATGTATTCCACATGACAGAATTCTTGCTTCTAACTGGAGTTACATGGACACATCTCAAAGTCGTTTGGTTTCAGCATTTTCGCTTGACGGTACAATACACGTTGTTTAGATCTACATGGGTGTATCTCTATCTCACTCTACAAATGCATCGCGTAACGACTGCATATATAAAACTGAATGGATACCTACATGCAGAAAAATGTTTAGAGCAAAGAAATAATTTTGTTTTCATTAAATATATTTTTCGCAAAGTTCGGTTGCAGTTTCCAAGAATTTGAAGCCCAGTGCAGACAATTTCATAAATTAAATTTCGAATCGATTATGAAATAGTGAAATAAGGTAATATAACAAACATATGTTTACATGAGCAAAAAGGTCGTTTTACTGGTAAGTGAATGATGAATACAGTGAAAAGATAATTATTTTGCATTTCAATTAAAGCAAAGTAAGAGGTAATTTAAAGTTTTGTTCAGAGCAAAATATCTAATACTTTTACTCATTAAAGATCCGTCCGCAAAATATATACGATATTGAAGTTATTGATTTCTTTTTTTTATAAATTTTTCTCACTTCATTACTCACTCATATTCGGAAATTATGTTTCAAGTAAATGATATCGACGGCGTTTTTGCCAATCGATGTTTCTTCAAAAAATACGAAAATGAGTTGATTGGATCTCACTTAAAAGACGACAGAGCAGGTCTTGGTCAAATGATGTAAATTAGAAAAATAAATTGACATTTTACATTTGTTTTAGGTTTAAAAATTCTGACCCCCCCCCCCCCCGCAGCCCTGACCAACTATTTTATCGACAATCACTACGTCCAGTCCCGTATCTTCAATCAGAAGAATTTACAGAAGTGCATTTCAAATATTCATAACGCAACTCACCGTATAATGTTTTGGATAAAAACAGTTTTTTCTCTCTCCTGAAAATTTTTTATTTTGACGGTTACATCAATTGGTCAAAACACAGTCGAATTGTGTTTACATGAGCAAAAAGTGAAATGAAGAATTCAGTGAAAAGGAAATTATTTTGCATTTCAATAAAAACAAAGTAGAGGTAATTTAAAGCTTTTGTTTAAGCTAAATTATTATTACTAATTAAGATCCGCCCGGAAAAAATATATGATATTGAAATTATTTATTTAACTCTTTAGCTCTTCACCAAGTAATATTTACTCGTCTTCGGAAATCATATTTTAAGTAAATGATATTTAAAAAGTGTGCTATAAAAGTTTAGTTTATATGATTGTGAATGGTATTTTTTAATTATTTCTCTCTTTTCAAGAAAGATAAGGATATAACGATGGTGCTACTTAATCAGTTTTAAGTTAGTCAACTACTCTCAATACCCTCCGCTTAAGGATTTCGAGAGTGTGAGGTAATTTAAACATCGCAGACACCCGTGACTTTGAACACAAACTTGTAAGTTAGTTACTTAATATATTTATGAAGTTTGTAGCAATTCTTTTTTGTATTTCAATGAGACCTTTTCTCAATCATTTCTTAAAATCTTGCAGTGGTAAATCGCGCGACAGCAATCCCGCGGAGCAACGACCATAACAAGGGGCACCGCGACGCGACTTTAAGCTCGGAAATTCATGAGAAGGCGAAAGCTATTAAAGGATACCACAATCCTTATTCGTTCCCCCTGCGTCACATTCGGGTTAACGGATTTTTGAATGCATCCCGTATACTGATCTGGATCAAGACTTATGTATTTATGAAACACTCATAAAACCATCTTTTTAGAAACGGGTTTGTTTGATCATATATTTCATGGTGACGATCAAACGAAATTCGTTTTGTGAAACAAATTGTTGTATTTTAAGACGCTTTTCTAGACTCTAGACAAATTTTACAAACCAGAAAGTTCTTTTCCCACGACATTACTACAGTTAAAACACATTAATGTATGTAATTTAAAATCTCTGTACAAACTCGCAAATATCTCCTTTTTTAGTTGCATTTTTTTATATTGTAGTCATCCTCAAGACTTCATCGAAAGTCTTCAGAATTGATGACAAACCATTGAGATTGCTGGTGTTAAAAAATATACAGCAATTTACTGACGTGACAGTCAGTTTTTGTTAAAAAAAATACAAATCGAATAAACCAAAGATTATTAAATTATATCATCTATAAATCATGCACGTGCCATTTAGATCTTTTATGCCACCTAAGGCTCAAGTGCTGTAGGTTCATCAAACTTTGTATATACGGTCAAAAAATCTAAATATCAAAAATTCTCAAAAGGAAAAAAACTATTTTACCTTTTTTCATTTTCGATTTACCAATAAAATAATGATACTTTGTATGGAGCGATTTTAACAAGCGAAATTGAATATTGGTTATTACACTACTTTATTGCACATCGTCATTAGATAATAAAATAAATTTAAACAATTTTGTAAATAAGAGCTTCTTAAATAGATCATTTTTTTGTGAAAACATAATTAATATCAAATTAAAACTAGTTACTTATTTATCCACTGGCTTTGTTACTAAAGTAACGCGTTTCGCTTCTTTAAAAGCACTTTCAGGCTTCGGCATGACCGACAAGTCTGACAGATCCGACTGTCAGATAGTCGTATCATTAAGCAATTTTTCTCGTTCATTTTCTATGTCTGGACATTTCTAAAGGATGTGAACAGTTTCCTGGAGCATATTGCTGTATTAATTTAAGAATAGTGTGTACTTATATTTCATATTTATAAAACAGCTAGCAGAGATAAATTTCGCCACAGCCACCAGGTTCTAAAATTTGACAATGTTTGCACAACTGAATATTACTTTATTAATTTTCAATGGTGAAACTTACCTATAAATAATGTTACCATTTTGGTTTTTTTGTACATAAATATTTAATATTATAACATATAAATTATTTACATATTTTACAAATAAAAAAGAAATGATATTCTAAAAATTTTTGTTAACTAGCTTAAATCATTTTCATCTTCTGAAATACGACATATATTGCTGAAGATGTTTAGAATGAGGTGTATTGTTCATGAGTTTTGGAATTACTATACGTCTGTTGAAAATTGGAAAACTTAAAATAAAATACGCAATCCTTGTCGCTCTCTGTTAACTATATTTAGTGGCACAAAGCAAAACATTATAAGTTAAATGAAAATACATTGTACTATGATTCCATATAAATTATGCAATGTGTGTATTTTTTTGTACAGTGTTCAAGAATATTATATTATTCTGACAATGTGAAATAACATTAAAACCCATTTATGTTAAATTTTTACCGAGTTAAAAAAAACAGCATTGAGTGGTGCTGCAGAAACTGGCCGTAAATTCAAATAAAATGTATTTTTTCAGTTAAAAAAATATTGTGGAAATGTGTGAAATAAAAAAAATACAACATGCTACCTATTAAGCGTTCGTGAAACTCTGCATCCGCAGCTCGCTCTACATTTCACTCTGTACTCACTCTTTTTTATTTTTCTAGAAGTAAACTTCTAATCAACCGCAGATGAGCTATAATGATTTTTTTTCAAAATTATGGAGCCTACACTCCTTTTCAAATCATTTCCTTTTCTTTTCCATACACACATTGAAATTTTATATTAAAAACGTATTCCAGCCCAAAAAGCAGCCTAAAGCTTTAAATTAAATGTTTGATTTAAATGAAAATACATTAACGATAAAAGGTTGACTCATCATATGTACCTAATCTTTATTATCAAAATTTAAACCATAATGCAGTTTATTTTTTAGTCATTATGAATAAAATGTTTTATAAAGTGTGACGGAAGAATATGCTTTTAACTATTCTTCAAAATTACACTGACAATCCTTTTGCAAAACTGAGATTTGGTGCGTTTGATGTCAAAGAAAACTATTACCATGAGTACTAATAAAAAATTTAAATTCTTGTATTTAATTGTATCATTCTTTTGGAAACAGTGGAGAAACACAATCATCAATTGTATATTTAAAGTAAAGATGCATATTACTTTTAAGGTGTTAACTATCAATTTTTAGTGGAAAAGCATTATATTTTAAAAATAAAATATAATCTGTTTTGTACTGTCAAGTGTTTATAATGATCAGGACCGATTGCACTCATCGCGAGCATTATCAACTCATGTATACTTAAACCTTTTTTTGTGCCGTAGATGGCACTATGTAGTTTTTTACTAATGAGCATAATCAATTTTTCAGTAAAAATGGTTGCAGTTATTTGTATTTTTACTGTCTTTTATTTTTAAAATTTTAACTGTTTGATGTAAACAAAAAACTTTCTATTAGTGATAATAGATTTATATATCAATTTCCGAAACTAAACACATCAAAACACAAACAATCATCGTCGAAAAAATATCAAAATAGCTAATAAGATTAATTCAATCTTGTTATTTGAACATTATATTATATTTCCAAATAATGAAAAATAAATAACTTTAAGTAAATAGCATTTATTCTTTGTCATAATTATATCAATAACTGTAATAAAATCAAAATTCTCACTTATATAATGTTTTGAATACTCTGATTGAAGCATTCATTTGAAATTACTCTAGCAACAACTAAAACTAAAATAAATTGTATTTCACTCTACTAGCGGATAATAACAAAATCATAAATTTACAAATACTGAGTTATTTATTTTAACAGCTTCCTAGATCACCAGTCTTGTCTGAAACTATGTTTTGCAAGCACGTGAAGTATTTAGAGGAAACAACGGGGCACATTCTATTTATGGACGCGCAAGAACAATGGAATTTTACAACATCAAACCGTGCAATCTAAAACTACATCACCAACAACTATTTAACTTTTGATTCTGTGAGCTGGTTAGAACAATGAATTTATACACAGTAACAAAACCAGAAATCAGCTGTAAGCTTTGTAACGAGTTTTGCTATTTTTGATATGGCCCGCTTCAACGGCCACTAGATGATATACTTGGCACTTCACAATATCTCGTGGAGGGAAAAAACAAAAACACTCGTAGCTTCTCTCGCCTCTACGACGGATCGTAGCGGATAAAATTCGTAGCCTTTTGATTCGTAATAAGCTTACTAATGGCTTTTGAAGATAAAACATTGTATGTTTCGTGTATTTACAAAAATTTACAACTGAATTTATAATTAAAAATGTTGACATCAGTATTACTCTGAATTCAAAAATGTTACAAGTAACAAGTATAAACATTTCCTTCCACCCAGGTGAAAAAATATATTAAGACATCATAGACTTTAAATTTATGTGCTTTGAAAATATTTGTCGTAGCTATGATATAGCTCAGAACTAAATAATTTCATTTATACGCAGATCATAATATTGTCATTATTATGTTATTATAATCATAGCATATTTGGTATCCTAGCTTATAATTTCCAGTGCGCAAATAATTTTGAAATTGAAAAATTGTACGAAATAAACTCGATGATAAATCGCTTGATATCAACTAAAATAGAAATGACATCACATACACTCATGTACAAGATTTTTAAAAAAATGATGTTAGTCTTGACGAGGCTTGATATTGCTAGAAAAATTGTTCTTACCGCTAGACCACAGAGGCCATAATGTTTCACACATATGCATTGGAAAGCCTACCGATTGATTTCACAAAAGATCGCAACATATAAGAGATTTTTCAATGAATGTACCGCAAAAGTTTACTTATTTATAATTTTTTGTGTTTAACCAAACCCCTATAATAAGAAGCTATGCTGTAGGGCCTATCAGCAGGTATTTTTGCAGACGAGTGGTCTGTTACATTTACTGTGGAGTCATGAAATCGATATTTTGGACTAATCACGATGAATTCTAGCATATTTTAATAATGTGAGTAATTAAATGTGGTATCTTTAATGTTAACAGGAATTCAGATTATTTCGATGGATTTGTCGATTGATTTTGTGTTTCAGTATAAAATTAAAGTTATTCCAGTGGCTGTGTTACTAAATGTAACGCTTTGTTTCCTTCTACTGGACGTGGGAGGGGAGTTGAACTCGAAACGACGATAGTACTAATTATATAATTAATTACTAGTGTTTGGAGGGGAAAATCTGTAAAGGGAAATAATAAAATAATTAGTCTGAAGATGCTTCTTAAAGAAGCGAAACGCGTTACATTTAGTAACACAGCCAGTGGAGTAATAATGTCATCAATTTTAATTTTATATTAGGAACAAATTTGTTTGATTACTTTGAAAAAGCATAATTATAAAACCTAGTCGTTATCAATGATTGTTATTAATCGACAATCAAAGTGTATATTTTGAGGTAAACTACGATTCTAATAAATCTACTATGCCACACATCGAATTTCGTGCCATTCACTACATATATTATGACAACTGTATGATATAATTTATTGCGACGATTTAATTATTACTTAACACACACATATAAGTTGATATTCGATTAATCGTAAATTATATGATTATAGTAAAGAAACACTGAATAAACTCGCAAGAAATCTTTTCAAATATATGTTATATTCGACGAAAAACGGAGTTGAGCGAAGACCATACAATTTGTTCGTAGAGACTGGGACTCTCAGGACTACTCGTAAATTGCAAATTTTCTTATAGCACTGCTTGTAACGTAAGGTTGCTTTGGTTTAACCCATCCCTGCACCGAGTAGAAAGAAAAACCCCGCTCTTCATTTCTCATTTACAAGTAAAGAATAATAATTTATAAACAAAAACTGTGCTATGGATTTAGTCTGGAGAATCTTCTCAAAGAAGCGAAACACGTGTCACGCCTAGTAACACAACAAACGGAATAACAAAGCTATCAACTATACTTCATCGGTAAAAACATTTACACATATTTAGCCAGAGAGTACAAACAGTATGTTTAGCGTTTAAGCTAATCGAAAAACTTGCACAGGTCAATATTAAAATTCCTGCGAGGCCTGCGCGCGAGAGGCAAAAGCCAAATGAGAAGAGTGACAGCAAACAATGCGTGAGTAAATCACTGTTTATTGATATGCCGAGGCAGACTTTGACATGACGTCATTTCTGACGTGCTAAGTCATGCTGAAACACAGAAACTATCTACCTACGTTCGCTACAAACTTCTCGAAATAGGATGCCCATACGTATGAGCATTACTGTGTTGGAATTTTTGACTTCGATTTTAGGTAGTTATTAACAAACATATCCGACTCTTTTCGGTCTAAGAAAACGAACCAATTATTTTTTACACTGATTTTTTGATTTCACAAAGCTACAATAAAATTTAATATTTTATCAAGCATAGTTAGTATATCTATGTATATTTAAAAAAAACACATAAGCCCTTCATGAATATTGCAATCGTCATTTTGACCATTTTAAGATGCAAATATTCATGGTGTATTACTTTTTATTGTTTTGACACAATGTACTTCTATGTTTCGATTTTATTCGCTCTCTGGTCTTTATTTTTTAATGTCTAATGTGTTATAAAAATTGCAAATCATGTCAATTTATTAATTTATTTTTATCATTTTTTTTTGTACTAATACTGTTTTTGAGAATTTAAAAATATTAATGTTTTTTGGTCTTCACCTCGTGACTAAGAAACTGTTTGTTCTACAAATTCAATATACAAAATAAAATTTCGATTAACCTTTTTTTAAATCACGACTAAAGCGTTGTGTTCTCATAAGAAGTATAATCTATCTATGTTATAATTATCCGATTCTTTCGTCCATTTTGACTCTGTATTTTGTGAATGACATGATATTAAAAATATGTATTTTATTTATTTAAATGCTTTTTCATCCAGATGATCATCACAAGGAACTTCAGAAACAATAATATTACTTTATTGTACATACAGTTTTTTTTTCTTTTCATTATTTCTGTTTATTGCAGTTACCATGTTTTCGTAAAATATTTTACAACAAAATATTTATAAAATAAATAGTAAGTACTTATCTAAATTATTTTTGCTGAATTTTATTTGGAGACATAAAAAAGTCATAAAATAAAAAGGTATAAATTTTAATAAATGAAAATTAAATAAACATATTTTTAAACATCATATTTTATTTCCTTATTTCAATTAACATTTTTTTTTCCTTTGGAATGCGGCCGGGAATTACCAACTTCTATATTTTATAATATAATACATTTCTGTCGGTTGTTTTTCATTCGCTGACACTTTTTTTTATTTTGAGCTTTTTTCTTTTAAATAAAAATATGTATTGCTTAAAATTCCTTCCCACCGATACACCAGCATATCGAGAGCGATCAGTTAGTACTCTTTGAAAAAACGAGGTTGAGCAATTGAACAAAAAGTGGTTCTCTTATAAAACTTTCTGCTCTTTTAGGTGGCAATATGCGCCACATTGAGTGAAGACATGGTCAAAAAATAAAAGTATTTTTTTTTTTATTTATTTATGTGAGCTGAGATATTCAGAAGTGTGGTCATCGTAATATTATGTCTAAAGTCAGTCATTTCCGTTAGTCAATCAGAGCAACGCATACTAACTGCCACTGCCACAGGTCACGTGGTTAGGATTCTCAACCAAATATGTTGTGCGTGCAGATTTTACACTCCACCAAATACAAATTATGTGGAAAACACCACAAAACCCATCATGTATTAACATTAAGAACGAAAAAATTTTTACTTAATAATTTTAAAATGCAGTTTTTTTTAATTTATGAATATATAAGGGACTGTTAAACAAACAACTTAAAGCATCTTTCAAAATAATAAATTAAATATTGATTTACTGATAGGGCTAGAAAAACTCAAGCCGACTTTTCTTTTCGAAGCTTTTCTAAGCTTTTCGAAACTTTTCTTGTTTTAGAACGAATATTCTAGTGCATAAAAAAACATTATCTTATTAAAACTTTTATTGTTTATTTAAAAAAGGATGGAAAAGTTTATCCTCAACATTCGTAGAGTTTTTTCGTGATTCTTTTAACGCAACGTTTTCGGAAGTAAAACTGAATTTTGAAAGTAGATTTATCCGACTCCGTATTATAGCAGTGATAATCACAATTGCGTGGCATACGAGTTTGTGTAAAGACTCTTTCATGCTCTCAACCCAATTCGGATTGTGTTGGAAATTTTACGAATTTTCCTTTTGAGGCAATTCTTAAGCGTCCGTTTTTGGATTGATTTATTATATCTTGGCATAAGAGAAGGGCTGCCAGGAGTTCCAGTATTCCGGGAGTGTCTCGAGTTCATGCCTCTGGTCCCGGAGTCCCGAAGTGTTCTTTCAGGACAGCCAAAAATCCTGGTTTCATATAAATTTCTTTCTTATCATGACACCTCGCATTGTTCAAAGTCCCCGCAGTTACGGAGTTAAAAATAAAACTTTGATCAAACGTGGGAACACTTTTCTCTTGTTTATAAACAAACGACTCTAATACGGAATAAGCGACGGAAATACTAATTTTTATAAGAAAGGACTTATCGATGTATTTTTAATCTTTAGTGTAATAATTTTAGCTATAAAACATAACGGATTGGTGTGACAACTGGAGAATCAAAATTAATGCTGAAAAGACCGCGGCAGCTATGTTTTCTAAGGGCTTATTAGAAAGCCCAATTTTGATTGCATTCGCATGCACAACACAGAGATCAAGTGGTCCAAAACAATCAAATACCTTGGACTCACCTTAGATAATAGACTTAAATTCAACGAACACACCGCGATCAAAAAACGTCAAGCTAATGCTGCAAAAGGAAGATTATGTTAAATGCGAGAAGCAAACTTACTCTCAAAAGCAAGTTGCTCCTCTATACAGCAATAACTCGCCCATCATGGTGTACGCTACTCTGGTATGGGTTTATGCTCACCACAAGCATCTGAAGACTCTTCAGATTATTCAAAATAAATCATTGCAACAAATATGAAACGCCCCGTGGTACGTACGTAACTCGCTGCTATACAGAGACTTAAAAGTACCTACAATTCGAGAATTCGTTCGCAAAATGTCTCAAAAGTTTCACATTAATGTAGGCAAACAACGATCTCTTACCTTACGATGAGACATTACTTAAGAATCGGTTTAGACCGAGACGAGTTCTGCTCGACGACACCCCATAGATGCAAACAGGTATTTTCTTTATTTAAATTGAATAAATACAACCCCTTGTAATAGAAAATGACTTTCCTCGGGATGCTTCCTTACGTATTGCATGTGTATGTGAATATTCGTTTATATATATATGTGTGTGGGTGCGGTATGCGGGGAGGTATATTTATATAAATGCAAATGGTGCCCACGTGAATTGGCTTCACTGTGGAT
Organism: Himalopsyche phryganea; assembly: GCA_022494535.1. NCBI lineage: Eukaryota > Metazoa > Arthropoda > Insecta > Trichoptera > Rhyacophilidae > Himalopsyche > Himalopsyche phryganea. The sequence continues at coordinate 804,421 of JAGVSL010000035.1, read as the reverse complement.
TGCTTAGCTCTGCAGCGATCACGCCATTCTATTTGCAGCGATGGAAGTGAAACAAAAAAAAATAACATTCGAGATGAAGGAGACTCTAAAAACTATGACGCTAACGCACCTTAGTACTTAACACTCCATCAAGTTGATATTCAAAAAAAAAATTGACCTCTTTAATTCTTGTTTTAACGTTTTCTTTATATCTCTAAGTTTATTTTTATTTGTTTGATAAGAACTAAACACACAAAATCTGCGCCTAAATTTTTTGTAAAATATAAATAATCAGTGTAAAATAAAAAGGTAAAAAAATAGTCCAGCAAGCAAATACGATTTCGAATGGTATATGAGGGAGGGTACAATTTAAGTTAATGGTCCCGGTTTGGATGGCAATAAATCTGGCACCCCTATTTAAGAGGGTACTCGTTATTAGAAGAATTGAAAATATCATACCAGCATTTGAACCCAGTATCGTTAGCAACATAGTATACACGCTACTACTGGGCCAAATTCTATATGTATGTTTATTTATATTCGATCACTCCTATAAAATGTCAAAACAGATATAGGTATAAGGAAAAAATCCTTTAGCGACGATGGGACTTCAAATACAAATTTACAAAACTACGTTTTTTTTAATATATACAATATCACTGGTGCAGAAACTTCTATTTTATGAATGAAATTATTTTAAAAATAAAATTTTACCATAGATGGTTATATCCAAATTAATATTCGTAAGCTTCTTAAAGTCACTCTGGGACTTATTTCTGTATACATTTTGCACGACATCAGCTCAAATATTTGCCTTTTACCGTAGCAACTCATGCGGAATATACAAAATCGCTTCAATAGCATCAAATTTATAAGATTCCTCGGGAAAATAGAAACAATATTTTAAAGTGATGTTAAAATATAGGCTGACTTGTAGTAAGTAGTCAGAATAATACCAAATTTATTAAAAGTTGCCAAGACAGCTACTTTGTATAAAGTCTACAAGTAACTCATTTTTAATCAAAAGATTTCAAAAAAACTTAAATGAAAGTCAATAATTCATCAAATATTTAATGTTTTTCCACAATCATTATAAAATAAACTTGAAAGCTTCTTTTCAATAGGACATTTTAGCAGAAAATGGATATGCTCCCCTCACACATTCATAATTGTATGTTAGTGTAAATTCCAAATAGTTAAGAATGAAAGAGAGTAGCCCAATCTATACATATAAAAATGAATGTCTGTTTGTTGGTGTTTTGGTTTGTCCGGATCTTATTGTGATCATGCCGGGAAATATTATATAAAATAAATGTTTGTTTGTCCTATACGCGTTCCTTTACCATTCACACGATTTTGATGAAACTTCGGTGAGTTGTTGTGCACACACCCGTGAAGGGTTCTGTAGAAAAAAAATTGAAAAGCTAAAATTGAAAAAAAGAATCAAATACGTACATACAGCGACATCTAGGAAAAACCTTCTGATTTATTCGTGTACGCACCGGATGAAAAACAAAAATATTGTGTTATAACAAGTGTGATATTGAAACTCGGATTCGGGTCGGGCATACCTGAAGATGATGGGCTCGAACCGGGTAAGTCTATAAAATTTCGGCCTGTGCAGACATCTAATCCAAAAGCAGTTCAATAAACAGAATTAAAACACAAACCCTTTCTTTCTTTGAGTGGCATTGCAACGCATGCCGGGTACTCACTAGTAAATAATAAAAATTTGTTACTATTACTTCAAATATTACTCATCTCTTAATTATCAATCGTTTACGCAATGAGGAATCTCTAAATTATTACGTCCATATAAATTAAGGCTCTTTCAAATAAACAGGTTTGCGAATTCTGAAAATTTATCGCTTAGCTTATTAGAAAATGAGATATCTTCATTCATTACAGTATTAATTCAAACATCATCCTGATTGTTTAATACATCATACTGTACAATTCAAAAAGAAAAGTTTATAAATGCCACTATTTCTCACGGATAATTTTTGCTTGTTATTTTTTATTCCTACTTACTTAGCCATCACTGTTATGTAAATTACTTATATTTCCATCAAACAGTTCCTACTTTATTTTCTATCAAAACTTCCCTTTTTATATACTATCAACCAACCAATTCTTTGTATACTACCAATAGCATAATAATTTGCAAAGTTATCCACTCATAGTAATATAGAAACGTAAATAGTTAACACGTCAAGCAAAATCCTGCTGGTGCGATAAGATCAAAGGATCGATGAAAATGAAAATGCTGTGTTTTTGTACAATCAGTTTATTTGTATTGTTAAAACCCATTTAAACTTTTTTTAAATCATGCTCGCTCTTAATGTGAACCATCTGGGTTCCAAATGGAGTTTATGTCAACAGCTGTAGTTCTAGGATAATTTCTTGTTACTCAGTCGCTCAACACCTCTTTTCGGAAAGAGCAAAGATAGAACGATGGAACTAGGACAAGATTAAGACATTGCAGACGTCCATGACTTCAAATATAACTGAACTTTAAAATCCGTTCTGGGATTCGAGCTCGTGAGCACCGCATCTGAAGACAAACACGTAGACCACTTGGTTACTAGCCCAGCTAATTTAAAACTAACAACTGTTAACAATGCATCATCACAAATATAACAACCCTTCAAAAGTTTTAACCAGTCAAGAAAGTTTTTTTTATGAATTGAGTTAAGTTTTTGTAGTTTAGACAGTTATTTGTCTCGGTTGAGTAATTAAAAATACTAGTTTTGTTTATTTTTTGTTCAAATAAATAACCTTATATGGTTAAGTTTTTTTTGTATCCAGACTTCGTTTATATTTACAGATTTTTCTTCGAAACTTCAAATGGCTCTCTTGCAAAATGACAAATTCATACAACTGTATTTTAGTGGGAGTACGAACTATCGGTAAAATTTTTTACAATGAACAACATTTTTTATAGTGGAAGATATCAAAACATCTTAAATCAGTCAAAAATATTTATAACAAGTTTGTGGCATACTATAAATCCATAAGATAAATTATTCAGCGAAATGTGTAAAACACTAACATCTAGCTTACTTACCTCACCCTTCTGTTCTTACTATCTTTAAAAAAGTAATTGAACGACTGTCTCACATTTTGTTTTTATCAAACATCTTCTGTTAGAAAACTTCATTACAAGTGTTTACGCTCTACATCGGGAGTAGACTTGATTCGAAAATAATCAAATATTGATAAACATAATTAATATGACGAGAAATGATAAAAAACATACTTTGAGCACATGTATAATTATTTTTTGTTTGTACAGTCGTATTGAATAAATTTCCTTTTTTTTTTTGTTTTATTCTATATTCTGGCATGCAGAAATAGCATGGCGCACGCCCTTGGGGTTTCAGAATAAATATTGACTGCAATAGTAAAGTCAAACATATTAAATGCAGTTCCTTCCATATTTATTGACCCAGCTTTTCAATTCGATTTTATATCTAAAAGATACGAATAAAATGTTTCACTCAATGTTTAATAACAGAGTAATCAGATTTATCATGTGACTTTACTGAAAATAAACTGATGTATTAGTTATGTTTCAATAAATTTAATGTTCATTACGAACAGTTATTTCAACATCGTAATGTTAGGACAGCGATACTATAGTCAGCCGCCGTCACGGTGAAAATGCTACTACAGTGCTACGCCCTAGTTCTGTATTAATAATTAGGCATAATACCGCTGCCACTTTAATACTCCAGCAGTGGCTTTTGTTCAATAATAAATGACTTTTCAAATATTATTTGGCGTGTCTACATTTATTTTTGTAATCTTTTTTAATTGAGCTACAATTCACTTTATAGGTGTTAACTGTCAATTCTTGATGGAAAGGTGTTATATTTAAAAAAAAATAAAACACAATATATTTTTACTACTTCCACATGTTTATAATTATCAGGACCACTTTCGCTCATCACGAGCATAATCAACTGATAAAAATACAAACATAACAAACATACTGATCATCAAACAAATATAAATAAATCAATTAAAATAGTCTACAATTAAAATGTTAAGGACAAATCAATAAATACTAATCTGAAATCAAAAATAAAGTTACGTTAAAAGTCCATTAACTGAGCAAAAATGTTTAATGACATAAATGATGAATTAAGCAAATAGAAGATTGGAAAAATTTAAATAAAAATTAGTGTACCATTTAAAAACAATGAAATATGTAATTAATACAAGTTAATACATACATTTCAGCTACAATTATAATAAAAAAACTGTTCTTTTATTATTATGTTATTAGAATTCATTTGGTCAAACTAAGGTAAAACAAAGCAAACAATTTAGTTTTGCGAGGATTTTTAAATGTTTATCGATTATGTTTGAAAATCATTCTACGACAAAATATTTTTCTATAGTTCGAATGATTTCAAAATCATATTATTAATTGTGTAGTAATAGAAACAGTTCTTTATTAGACTTACGGTAACTATCTGAATAATTTAAATGAATAAATCAGTACCTTTATACTTCCAATGCATACCAAATGAACTCTTATAAATAATTTAATGAAAAGACTTACAAAACCTGGAGTTGTTGTTGTGAAAGATAAATAGATTAATAATAGGTCTAGTTGGAGTAAGTGTTATTCCATTGTCTTATATTTGGAATCAGTTAGAGTGAATGGAAGGGTACGAAAACAAAACAGATATTCATGCCATGGATATAAATCCAATAAACCGTTGAATTAAACAAAATTCATATTTGCAAAGAAAATGCTTTGATAATGAATAAATCTAAAATTGATTACTTAGTTATTTCACCAGCTGTGTAACTAAATGTAACGCATTTCCCTTCTTTAAGAAGCATCATTAGACTAACTTACTTAGAAATTAGTTAAAAGATAATCGGAAGATGCTTCTTAAAGAAACAAAACGCGTTACATTTAGTAACACATCCAGTGGAATGTCTAAGTTATCAATTTTAAACATATATTAAAAATGAGTAAGAAGTTACCGCCGAATCTATCGAAAATATGAATTAATCTGTTTGCTGTAGTTCATTTAAAACGACATATGATTTTAAAACTGGCAAAATTCATCCTAAAATATTTTTACGGTTAACAATGACATGAGTGACATTTTCATTTAATTTCCCCTGCAAAATACTGCGCTTCTGCAGCCTTCAATAGTGACAAAAATTGTCTTCTGTGAGTTGAAAGTTTTCAAACAGTCACTAGAATAGTACAGAGATATGAAATCAATTTTCGTTTCGAGGAATAGAATTTGCATGTCGAAGCATCCGGAGACTTGCGCGTCGACTTACCGACGTAGACGAATCGACACGTCGTCTTTCTCTAGGGATTACTACCAAAGATGAAGTATGTTTCTAAATTATTTGTGTTATTGTAATTCTTTTTCTAGTTTTTATAGATTTTTTATAGAAGTATTTAAATGAAGGATTTTTTTCTTTCGACAATATGTGCGTAAATTTAGATACAGCGCCGCCTTTTACTAATAACACCTTGCTTAATTAAGAAAAACAGCAATGACTTCAATCAAATAACTGTCACTTACCTCTCTTGGCGCTTTAACATTATATGATATACTTTAAGCAAATAAAAAATCAACACTTAACACTAACAATGTTTACCAACTATGCAAAACTAGTCCTTATAAAAACAATATAGAATTTATACAAACTGAGTCATTCTGAAAACTGTATACCAAGGTATGATCAAAGCAATGGCGGCCGGTGACAATAATATTAGGAAGTGCAAGAAAATATTCATCTATTTATGCAAGAAATCCATCCTACGATTCTTGGTTTTTGAAAACACTTCAATAACACGAACAAGTCTGATATTGACCATACCAACTTTACTGTTTCTCTGCACTTAACGTCGCAAGAGCATTTAGTCTGTCTTAAGTCATGGTATTTCTCAAAAACGACTTAATCCTTTTTAGTGTTGAGAAACAACGTTCACTTTCCACTGAAATCTGTAATAACTTACTTACGAAGTGTTTTTTTTTTGTACATTTCTAGATTAAATTTCCGATTAAACACTTTATTATTAACCGTACACTTCTGAAATAAATTTAAACTTGGCATAGAACGACCTGCTGTTTTAATTTCCAGTCTTTTCAAAAATCCAGATGAATATATTTAATGTATGAGACGGAATATGCACTATTCATTATTGAAGCACGTAAATATTAGACTTATATAATTAAAAAGTAAATAAATTTGATGATATACGTTTCTTTGTGGGCAGGTTCAATATACTACAGGTCCTTTCGACGTACATACTAAGCATATGTGACCGGTTTCTGCTAGTTTGATACTTTCAGGAATGGTCGTCATAATTCAGCAAGAGGTACAATGCTCCTGAATAACTCAAAATGTCGTATGCAACTCGAATGTGGACACAGATGACGTCACAAAAAACTAACGTTTAGTATTAAATCCCTTCTATTCGAGGAGAGCTATACGGAAATGGAACTTCCTCACCGTAAGTAGACTTACACAAACAATAATTATTATTATTACTGTTTTAGCGCGGAATATTTTCGCTTAAACATCGTTGTGAATCATTGCTTCTTACAATATTTCTTTATAGGCAACATGGGGGCAAATTTAAAATGAATGAATTGGTATGCATGTACAATATCACTTATTATTTGAATAAATGTGTTCATGGGAGTACACTGCACCCTTTGTTCCTTCACAATAGCCGTCGCTGATTCAAAGTATCTGATTGCTGATTAAAATACCAATCTTTGACATAAAAAATATTTAATAAAATAACTCTCACTCTGCAGATTTTATATAACTCTTACTCGACGTTATACGAGTAATGCATTTCGCTTCTTGATTCATTGAGATATTGACATTGTTTTTCATGAGGTATTCACATTACATAAGAAAACGTATTGAAAATAATAATAATATGTAAGTGTGAATATCTATATACTATTAATTTCTCTGGTAAAGTTATTCATATTCCATTAGGAAAGACTGCATTATCTTATCGGTCACCAATAAAACCACCGTTTGTGCCTATATTTATTCTTTGAGTAGGTAAAGATGCCTAAGTGTTCAGACACTTTTACCATGTTAATGCATAATCTCTAAACCATGCATTGCCATTAAAGATTTATTCTCACCGGGTAAGTGAATTATCCGTACCATTTGTATAAGACGTATTCTATTGTATTATAAATCAATGGTTTTAGATTTATAATATTTGTTATAGCATACAACATTTGTATAATTATAGGCTTTTTTTCAAACTGAGGATTATCAAGCAATTTTCAAATTTTTAAAAACTGCACGAGTTTCGCTTCAAAAAGCACTAGCAATTGAAAATAACAAAGGTGAGGAGTCGTCTAAAAAAAACGCGACTCCGAATCCAACTTCGACATTGACCAACAACCCGACTCCGACTCAGATGATTAAGACAAAAAAAGTCTAATTTTTTCAGGTTGTTTTATGTGTAATTTGGTCTGCAAATTAAACACCAACCAACCAATCCGGAAAAATTTTCAGATTTTACATATAATATATAATGTATATTTTAGGTTAAGAAGGTGTTATAGGTATAAATAAAAATGAAACAAGTACATTAATACACGCAGAAATGCAAAAATGCACTTTATAGAAAAAGTAGTCGGAGATGCTCATTTTTTACTACTCGACTCTGACTCCGCAGTCCTGGAAATAACGTTATTCAAACAATATTTATTGAATGAGTAATTCAAAAATGTGATTTAATTGTTAATTTATTATTGATAAATTCAAAATAATCGGAAATTCTGTCACAAAAGGTAAAAGCACTCAATATTTCATTTAAACCAAGAAATTTACTGGTGAGTGTAATAAACTAGAAGAATAACGAAAAGCCTTCTTGCGTCACAATCCATCCATCAGAATCTGTGATACTGTCAGACGCTCTGTAGAAGCTGTTTACAATTTATCAATGAAATGAAATCTAGCGAGCTGCGAATTTTTACAAGGGTTATACTTATTTTGTAACTTATAGGTACCTACCGTCATCTTTCAACTCGTTGCTAATTTCAAAACGGTCCATTGAAAGCTCCATCCGTTCTTTCTCCGTGCCGCTTGGTTACCTTACTTTCAAAATGAATGAACACAGTTATAATGATACTACATCTCTCTATAAAACTTTCAAAGGCAAAACTGAAACATATACAAAGCAAGGCTCTCCACATTTATTAATACAAAATAAATTTTAATTATAATAATAAAAAACGTGTATTTTCTTATATTGGTTGCCTAAGTTATCAAGCAGAAAAAACTTTTCATAACTTTCAGAAAAAGTCCCGGCAAGGTTGTGTTTTTACAATTTTAAATCTCGATCAGGAATGTTAGTGATATAGTTTTCCTCAACTTTATATTCAGTGATACCGTCAAAATATTCCTATATTTTATCGCAATTTTGTAATGCCAAATATATTTATTGAAACGTACATCATCAGAAACTGGAAACATTAAAAAGAAAAAAACCTGTAAAATCAAAATCTGTATTGCTGTAGACATGAATCTAAAAATAAGAGAATATCTAAATTTTTATCCTCAAGTTTCAGACATTTTATATTTATTTTCACACCAGCCATATAATATAAAGGTAAGACAGTCATGGTAAGGAAACTTTTTGAGATACCAGAATGAATTAAATGTATTTTTAAGTACAACTTTAAATTGATTGACCCTTTTTTTTTGTTATTCAAATCTTCTTTTTGCAACACTTCTTTTTATAATAGGAGTAAAAAATAATTTTATATGGTATTCAATAAAATGATTATAATCTTTTCTTCTTCTGCGTTTAATATTTTTTGATCAAATTATAATTACATAATATTTCATTGATAATCTTCCACGATTTTTTTCTTATAAAACATGTGTATTGATCAACTACATTTAAAACCTTGTAAAAGCAATCCACCAACACATTCGAATGCTCTCTATGCCTATCGCTTTTGAAAAGGTGTGAATGACGGTAAAGCAGGGATGTAGAACCCGATTGACGAATTACGTGACTATCTTATCAGATCTGATATACAAGCTCAAAAATTGGATTTCGTGATAGAGTTAACATATATAATCGGTATTGAATGAGTCACGCTTACAAACCTTACTTCTTTGTAAAGTAAAATTGAATAATTCCTTTGCGAACGACTCTTCTTCCTCATCAAATGTATTCAATGCAAGACCACTATAGGCCTTGTCTACACTGCTTTCGTCTACCACCCCGAATAATTATTCAGACAGTGCTTACGTATCGATTGTTGATACGGCTAATCACGGTGTGTTGATACTTAAATAAATCAACAGGATTCAAGTATAACAAAAAAATGTGTGTGAGATTCAATTATCAATGAGAATATATCGCCCGATTTGTCCTGCTACCGCCATCTTCATAGGTTTATTTAACCCTGACACTGTTTAATTAATTTTCGTCTGGGAAAAGTCTGGGAAACTCAATTTTTGAGCACAGCTGGTAAAAAAAATTATGAACGTTCAACCGTTTTGTTGTCATAATATGGACTTCCGACTTTTTTCAAATAGATCTCTATCTTTATTCCAATACTTACTTAACTCATCGTTCTTTTTGTGTGAGCTTGACATATCCATAATATTTTTATTTCTACAAGCCGATCAGTTTTTTTTTTAATTTAACTGCACTTTATTTAAGTTTCGAATCTACTTATTTCTTGTTATGGCCGCCCACATATAGAACATTCAAATGTGGAACTTGAAATGTTAGAAAAGTTGGAAACTTTCTCGCATAGTGGAATAATAGATATTTATTAATATGACATTCAATTGGTAGAATTTCATTTTAATAGGGTAAAAATAGCAAGATTCATTTTTAGAAAAAAATTTATAACTGAATAGTTTATTATTTTTACCCTTAAATTATAGATAATTTATAAAAAACACTTTAAACGTTTGATTTAGCTTCCTTCTAACGAACCAAGTTAGTTTTTTATCCGGTCAAACTGGATACGAACATAGATAAAAAAAAACAACCATATTCGTAACTGATATATAATTCGTCTTATTTAAGAAAGAATACAAATATTTAAATCTAATGTATTTTTTGATTTTATCTGAGGTACATTCAATTTTCAACTGATATACGACTAGTGCAGATAGATTTGTCAAATTGTCCTCGTATAATTTTAAATCTTCATCATAACTATTCCTTTAAATTGGGACGTAGAGCGTTTCACTAACAACTATTCATTATAATCAACACGCTACACTTCTCTAACCTGTACAGAGCCGGAAAGATGCAACTGGAAGGAAGCAAATAGTAAAAAAGACCATGAACCTTACTGGGTCGTAGCACCTAGGTGTTTGTTATTTTACAGTAAAAATCATTTATCATTATACAATTGCCTTTCACCAACTATCGTATAAATTTTCCACCTCTGAAGTAAGGCTAAATCGATGTTTACAATACATTTCTCCCGGGAAGAAATTTACCTTTCCTTAAGGTACATTCTGTGTACACATCGGTAGGATAATGAAACCTTCACTGGTTGATGAGTGAAAACAAACACGCCTAAAAGTGAGCAAACTTTGTTACCAGAAATGTAGTAATCAATTTCACCAACTCGCTTTCAATTACAGGTATATTTATTCTATTTTGAAATAAAGTGTACGGTGAATCCGTGATGTCCAAATAAAGGTATCATTTTCCCAAAATGATTTATCATAACTTTCAAGAATATAAATGTTATTTGTTGAATTAGCATTAACGTGATAGAGTTTCATTACAAATTTTCAAAAATCTACTTTTTTAAACTACATTAACAATTTATTTATGAATAACATTTTTTTCAGTATTTGAGATGACTTCAATAAACAACAAAACACTCACATTAATCACAATAACTAATATTTAAAATTCTATTATTCAATATTAGAATATTTTGAGTTGTGTTCTTTTCTAACATCCAAATCAAAGTAAACATTATTGATTATTGTTGATTTATCTTAAGTCTGTTTTAATTGCTGAATGTAGATTTTTTTATCTTTTAAAACTTAATATGCATTTATAACAAAAACATAATTTACAGCGTTGCTTAAAAGTCTCGTTTTTTTCGCAGCGGATTATATAAATTAAATTGTACACACAACTGCAATATTCCATTGTATTACGACAATTTCTATGTATTGCATTAATATCATTGTGACCATATTTTAAGTCTTTTATAATAAATTACTAGTAAAATTCAGAAATTTTTGAGGTATCACTGCTTTTTTACCATTACTCTGCACTTCTCTTGTCAATCGTCAAGAAGAAAAAACGAGTTCCTGATGTTTTCAATATTCCGCTGCTATCACTCTCAATTCACTCCCGATGGATATAGATATTTTAAATGACCCATTTAATGCTTGATTTTTCTTTCATACAATATGGTTTTATAACTTTTATCAATATTATTATTATTACAAAAAAAACTCCACGTCATCTAAAGCTGTTAAAAGGATTCGCTTAAAACTTAATATATGCAAATATAAACATTCACACGTAATGATTTACTGCAATATAATAATGTATCTTATATTAATTCACACCTATCTTTACCGGTCTCCTCAAAAAGATAGAGGAAACCTCGGTCAGACATAACAATTAAAATACTAGTATTATATTAAGTACACGTAAAACGAAGACCATAATATATTCAATAAATAATTTTAAAACGCAATTATAAATGTGTACAAAAAATGTTATTTGCTTAACTTTGTTAAATAACTCATTTACCTTAAAGTCCAGACAAAACTTAGTTCCATTGTTCGACGCTTAAATATACATTAAATTTATCGGCGAACAATAGCTTTGGAAGTTAAATTCACACCAAGTATCCAACAAATTACAAATATAAGTTCGAGAATATTTAATGAACCATTTCATTGTGTGAAATAATATTTAATTTCAGTTCAGACCGATGAATCAGTGGGTAGAATAATTCAGTCTTCTTTGATACAAAGAGAGTAACGTGTCAATCCAAATAAACCTCAAGGCTGAACTTTTAATATATTTCACTGCAAGGCTTTGTTGACAAGGAAGTTGTTTATTGGATTCAATTTAATATTAAATGGAACACCTTTGTGGAGAAAATTTATCGCTTGACACTGACCTTGCCTTACAAAGAATAAACAAACTTCCTTGTGTGACATCCTTTAGCTTCAAATAAGAGTGAATTTATAGAAACAATAGCCATTAAGGTCAACTTCATTTATTGTTAGTAATTTGGTGTTTTATGACAGCTTAAAAGATTAAATAAAAGATGATTATTATTTTTCAATACTTAATAAACGTCTAATATTACTCGACCAGAACATTAATCTTTATTATTTAATTATTTTTGGTGAAATTTAAATTATAAACAAAAGCTAATAAATAAATTGTATTTTTTTAAATGATTTCTTACATTGATAACTTATATAAATAAAATAGATAAAAAAAATTCGTTACATTCAGGCTTGCTGAATTGCATGAAATTATTTACATTTTCGAAATCGGATTTAATTGGGTAATTAATTTATGAATGTGTATAATGTTATAGAAGAAAAAGCTTTTACTTGTATTAATAATATTATTGATGGCAATTATTTAAGCACTACTTATATTTAAAGTGATTATGAATAATTCAACTGTTTTACTTTTATTTGATAGATAAATTCGCTTTATAAATTATTTTAGTTGTGATTATTCTTTTATAATTATTTTTAAACTCAAAAAAAATGTTTTCCGGGGACGTTTTTTGTTTTCGTTGTACTAAAATGGAATTTATATATATTTGTTACGTATATGCATTTGCGTTAATCATTGTATAACAAATCATTAATTTTTACAAAAGTATAAATCAGAGCATAATGTTGGTGTAACTCCGAATATAAGTAATTTGCACAAGCTAATAACTTTATGGTTTATAAAGCTTTTTTCTTTGTGAAGATATTGGATGATATTATTCTGCTATTAATCTTATTATTAATATTTTCTACTTAGGGGAATCTTAAAAGCTTTTAAATACCATAATAAAAAAACTAGGTTTTTTATTGTAAAAACAGCACTACAGTTGATACAAGCACATTGAATAAGTGTTGGGAAATAGGAATATTCATTTATACAATTTCGTAAACATGTATTTGTATCTCGTACACTTTCACATAGCAATGGTTAAAAAGCGCTTTATTTTTCCGTGAGTCTGATCCAATGTTGATTTTTGCGGAATCCAAATATTGTGTCAAGCATTTTCCGTTAGCATTTTTCCGCCCTCTATTCATTTGAGCATTCTTTTCAGTTACAGCGCCACGCCGCGTCACCTAGCGCCACTACCTGTCACTCAATTTTCACCAAACCCCATTTCAGACGGTCTTGACGATTCTATACTTCCTGCTCAAATTGTCGAAGACATAATTGAGTCGCTGAATCGCTAAACACGCTCATGAAGGTTTTTAGAGTTTTGAGTAAATCACTCAATTACACAATTACTATGATTCCTGACAAAAAATATTCAATTTTTAAAATTGGATTACCATCCGTTACGTTACATTGTATTACCCGTACTTCTGCATTTTTTTTTGAAATTATGTATATTTTTATGTTAAATTGTATAAATTTTAATGAAAGTCAACCATGATGCTTTTTTTTGAAATCGAGTTTCAAAAAAACATCACGCAGGAAAAACTGATTCACCAATCTGTTTATTGGGAAAAAGTATCATAATGCCAAAGGTGAGCATTAATTGTTTATATAAAGTTTGTGATAGTAAGTTTTTTTGTATGTTCTATAAATGAAAAAACACTAAAGATAGTAATATAAACACTCTGTTGGATATACCTTAAATGCATACCTACTACTTTGGAAATAGGAATTGTTTTCTTGAGAGTGTTATATAAATAACAATGTCAGGAAAGAATGTTTCCCTTATATACATAAAAGTGAAACGACATCTCATTAAAATTGGTTTAAGCATCTGGAGTTGAATATTATTTGATCATCAGATCATTTCGGTCAGAAGTGTATAAGAGCGGAAAAAAACCTATCCCGGAAATCCCCGATTTCTATAGCCACTTTCTTACATCCGATACCCTCTCCCAAGAGAGAAATCTATTCATGAGAAAGTTCACATATTTTGTGCGTCAAATTTTCTATTTCCAATACTCATTCACGGTCTAACGCGTTCCTTATTTACCTTTGAAATCTCTGTTGTATACTTATGAAAGAATTATTTTCTTATGCAGTGTTTAAATTTCGAAACAAGCCACGTAGATTGATTCAATTCATTTATATTTTTACGATACACGTTTTCGAATAACTTAATTTAACCAAATGCCAATAAAATTTTCAGTCGATTTTTTTGAGCGGTTGCGTCTTGAAGAGTACAGATAAAATTAAAAACTTTATTTAAATTTAAATTTTTCGTTCATCCAGAAAACTAGATAAGAAAAAATGTAATTTAATATTTTCTCGATGAATACATAAATAAATCACAATATGATAACAAATACATACATTAAGAGCTTTAAAAGGAAGCATGTAATCTTCTTTGAAAAGATGTTTCTTACAAATCTGCATTAATTTAATCAGTTTTATATTTTTCTTACATACTTTGAGTATAATGTATTCAAATGCAAATATATCAATTTTATATTCACGGCTAATGTAACGAATTCATTTTACCAATTTAGTCACGTATTTTGTTCATTTGGAGGCAATCGTGATAATATTGATTTAATTAAATGACAACTTGAGCGTATTATGTATTTATGAAAAAAAACATGGTGAAAATTTCGACCAAGTTAAATTATACCATAATTTTTTTTTTAAACATTTTTCTTTAAAAAAGTTTGATTCACAATAAGCTTGTTTGCTTTTATATTATTTACTTATAATAATATATTGAAAATAAAAAAAATTTAAATACGTTATTGTTGTTTTATTAAAATAATTGTAATTGGGGCATCAAATCGCATACCCTTTTTATGATCCAGGGATTTCGTGATTCACAATGTTTAAATATATACGTTATTTCTTTTTTTAAATTACATTTTTAAATTCAGTGCGTATCCATTATTGCTTTAATATTAATGAATATATGATTTTATACATTTTTAGTTTAATATATTTTTTTTGTTAATTAAGGATCCGAAAGTCATTTACAAATAAGAACAAAAAATATTGTTGTCAACATTTTGTATGGCCTTTATGAAACATGAGATTACAATAAACGTATTTGAGAATGAAACCACGTTAAATATATTTATTATGTAAGTATTATAAAAAAAATATACGTCAGCAAATTAAGGTATACGTTGTAGCCGATCAAGAACTTTTTAATTTAAAATATAAATTATTTTATATCATTTAAATTGAATCCCAAAATTCTGGGAATGATATTTTAATAATCGCAGGATTACGGAATTGACTTATTAAACGGGTTTCACGGATTAAAATCCCTTCCTGTAATCGACTATCAGAGATATCATCTTCATTTTAAATAGATAAATAAGCTAAATCAAAAGACCAGTCTTGACTGGGGGAAGTATTCAACAGAAGTGCTTTGATTATATCTACCTCTCAAGAGACAAGAGGGTGAATATCTTGGGGAAGAGATCTGCTTATCAACTCGACACGTGGTTCTTGGCTTTCAGGCGTCTTCGAGTGCTGTCCCTCTATCTGCTTACCTTTGAAATTGAATACTTCTTCAACAGTTGAACCCTTGTTTAAATCTTTACAAATATCTGTCAGAAGTTTCCATTATATTTTTCACAATAGAAGATAATAACTTCTTTGACAAAATTCAACTCAATATTTGACCAGTTTATAGAAATTTTATTTCGAGGCATCTTAATATTAAAAATATAGAAAATTTTATTTTTAACCATAATAACCATACTTATATGAAATATCTATAATTAGTTCATACTTGAATAAGTTGTTGAAGATTAAATGATCCCATCTCCAAACACATTTAAAAAAACTCTTATTCTGTTTGCATAAATAAATAAATGACTCCTGAAAACAAAAGAAATTTAATTTGTTTAATCACTTACTTTTTCCTTACATTTGAATACAACTCAATGTTGGTGTAGTCTTGAGGTGAAAAACCTTTTCATGTTGCAACAAGAAAATTCAATAAGGTGTTCTGAAAAATGATAAATTATTTTGTAAGTAATGATATTAAATATTTATATTCAGTCAAAATGCCACATTTGAGAACCTAGAAGACGGCAGGATCCCCACCTTTAATAAAACACATCAGTCAGCACGTACAAATGAGTTTAACAATCTGTCCGTTCAACACTGACATTGTTGTATTAAGAGTAGATCTCTGTTATAATGTTTCTTTACAATTAAGTTGAATTAATATTCACCAGACACAATCACGATTTATTTGGATTCGTTTTTTCGGAAATATTTTCTTCAATCGATAGTAGAATCTTTTCGTTGGAACACGCTCAATCAACACCAAATCTTCAAAAATTTTACAAGTTGTCTAAATGACATAGTTATAAATTGCTTTATCTTCCAATTCAATCTTCCAAAATAATAACAAAATTCTAAATGTCATCGATCAAAATTGCAAAAAATGTTTTGTCAAAAAATAGCGACTATGTCTTTAAATCTGATATAAATTTTTGATATATTTGTTTCACTTCAATTTGTTTGAAAAACACTTGGGAACTTTTAAACGTAATAAATTTATATCATTCCTACTTGAAAAAGTTTAACTTATGACACTTATACAAATAAATATCTCGCTGATGCGTTTATTGTGCCACGTTATAAAAAAAGAACAGTTTATTCAAATTTCATTCATTGAAGTTTATTTTATGAAGCGATTGAAAGGAGGTTGGCCAAGTTTTTCGTTTTCCTATTTAAAACGAGAAACCAAAGTTTGGCTTTCTACAGGGGGCCCGTCAAAGTGTCTATCAAATATGAGATTTCAAAATGTCAAATGGTCCCAAATGACTTTTCAATGCGAAAACTTTTCATTTCCCCACACCCCGCTTCCTGCAAAATAAACTTCCACGCGTGGTCTTTGCACTCAGTGGCAGCGAAATATTGTTATATTTTTAATTAAATTCGTTCCACTCCCCGCCATTGGATCTATTTAAAACGTATTTTTTTATTCCACACAAGGTGAATAATATTTTTTATTAAAAACGTAATTTTTACATAATTAATTGCGTATAATAAAAGATATGAGGCGATGAAAATAAAAAAAAACGAATAGTTGATATTATATTTTAAAAAAATAAAACACAATTTGTCTTTACTACTTCATGCTATAATCAGGATCGGTTTCGTTCATCACGAGCATTATCATCAGTCATAACATGTGGAAATAGTACAAAAAAATGTGTTTTATTTTTTAAAATATGATGCCTTTCCGCCACTAATTGACAGTTAACACCTTAAAAGTGAGTTGATATTTTATCAAAATTAAACAATAAAAAGGTATGAATGTAATCTACTAAAAGTCTTTTCACACAATATTTTAACACAAGTAACTTGGATAACCTGACAAAAGCATACGAAAAAATGTTTAAAGTTTTAATGACGACCCGAACCCGATAAATTTAAAAGTTACAATCAAATGCCGATATGTTCAATTTTATTTCGCTAATATTGATACTAATAATATGTATATTCTCCTTTATTTTAAACACAATTTGATAGAAAAAATAAACCATGTCTAAAACTAAAATTATTCTGTGAAACGCAAAAGCGTCGCTTACTACTAATATTGCAACGTGGTCTTATCGATGTTTGCTATAAAATGCCTTATATTAAAAATATCGATTTGTCTTAATGCACTACTGCTTCTTGGTTAAATCAAAGGTAATGATCATAAGTATATAACTACTTCATTATTTCAATTATCATATCCGCTCCAAATTTAAAGCATATGGAATCATAAGGGATCATTACAACAGAAAACACTTTCCGATAACTTATCGACCGTGGAATAGAAAAAGGACGAAACCCTCACCAAAAAAAATTGTGTACAACTCACACACTACGTGTTAATACAGTATGTGTTTTATATACACGTATAACATATCGACCTCAGAAAAGCAAAAGGACGTATCCTTCCGTCTTTTCAAAATATGTTTTTTTTGGTAAACACAATGTACACAATTTAATACACGTTTTGTGTGGGCTATACACAATATTTTTTGAGTGAGGGTTACGTGCTTTTTCCTGTCTACAGTCATTATTATTATTCAGTTGCTTGATATCTGCTTTCAAAGAGAGTAGAAACAGAAAGATGAGACTATGAAAAGCCTAATAATTAGCTATGCGAACTCTTTATAAGAACGCAGACATGCATCAATTAAAATAAACATATCTGAAAAGTTTTTTCGAGGATTAAAATGTGTTATTCCTTAACTGAATACAAAGAAAGAGCACTCAGCTTCAGGACTTAGTCTAGCTAAAATGTCGTGCGACTCTACATTGAGCCTAGATTGATATATATTATATTACTGCGTTATGGAACGCAACTGCATGCACATAGCTGCTGGTGGTGGTACAAATATCATATGAATATGTTGAATGTCAATTCACATAAAATCGTAGCAAAAAAAAATTATCAATCTTACTTTTGTATTAAACCGGTGGTTTTATGTTTGCAATATTATTTTACAGATTTACATTGTCTGAGACGATATCAAAATAAATATTATGTAATATATTTGGCTGCCATTTCTGTGAATGACGTTCAAAATTACCTCCATTGACATTAATGACAACGATAAAATAGAACACAGTTATGCGTCGTATAGTATAAAATTTCCTTTACCCAATAATATACTTTATATTGTAAAACGTGGGCGTATTTTGGTTTTCTTTCAAAAAATATACTCTTCGAATGATAACACAGTCTTAGGCACATTGCATACATCCACGGATCTTTAAAATCAAACATTTCATTTGACAAGTATATTTTTCAAAATAATCGAACATGAAGTTTTAGTATCATTTTCAAGTAAATGATTATGATTTTTGACGATATCAAATAACGTTGCTCAATTTCAACTATTGAAAAAAAAGAAGAATATTAAATAAAAATTCATAACTTTGTTATTCGACTAGCTGTTCAGCACATTTGAGAAACATTTAAAGACTAACTTTACCGTAAAAAAAATTTACTCAGATATCAATTCAAATCTTCTATTTGAAGACTCTATTATCATAACTCAGAATTTCCGTCAATGCTTGTTTTTGGCAAACCTGAAAAAACTGTTTTCATGCTATAGTTACAAATGCATGGTTTGACACAAATAAAACTGTGGAACAAACGCTTACACCATGATATGTAAACAAACACTGGTGACCTTGTCAGTACAATGCTGTACTTTCATTTGCTGAAATGGAGATTATTACATTAGAAAATTACAGGGCATGAATGAATGACTTTTGAAAATGAACAACATTTTCAAATTCATTTTAGATGAGAGTTTGTAAGTTTAGAATAATATTTAATAACTGAGATGGTGAGTGTGAACACGAAGAATAAAGCTGCATTCATAACTCATTTTTTTGTTTATGCTGGAGATTATGAGTTATGATACTAGACCCGTCATTTATAAATGAGAAATTAAAAGTAAAATTTTTCTTTTCTGAGGACGTGGGAAAGGAGACTCATAATAATTTAATTAATTGCGTTTGTAAGGGAAAATAAAATTAATAGGGAAGAGCATCCGTTTTGCTTACAATTTTATTTACTAATAATTGTTTTTTTATTGTATAACAAATTATTGTCTAACAATGGTATTTACAAACTATTTTATGAAACTATCAAGCTACTTATTGTGGACAGACAAGTAGAAACTTTAATATTTGAATGAAAATATATATATAAATAACATATCCTGACATCACAAAAAAAATCAGAATTTGCAAAAGGTCTGCTCGAAAACAAAATAGTAAAAGATTAAAAATGAAGCCGAATTAAATCAGTTATGGTCGCTGATGATCATTACCTTTAACTACGTTTTAGAACAGTGTCTTCCAAACTGTGTGCCGCAAGAAGCCTCATGGTGTACCGCGAAGGAAGAAGCCTCAAAACAGTTATTATTAAATAATGCCTATTCGTTTAAATTTTCTTCAATTTTAAATAGCTTCGACATCTACATATTCTAAATCATCAAATGTACCAGTGGGTCATCAATCCATTCACAAGATTTGATGGTACACACCTGACACTAACAGGAAAGGAAATTTTAATTGAAATGTTTCTGTGTACAAAGCCTCATTTTCTGAACTAGAGTTTTCAGCATTTTGGATATCGCTTTGAAATCAATATCCTCGATTGGCTACAACAGCAATCAAATCTCAGTTGCCGTTTGGATTGCTGTATCTTTGCGAATTTGATTTATTGGCGCTTCTTGAAATGAAATAAAAACGAGAGCGGTTACAGATTGTAGATGAGGAGTTACGTGTTTGTTTATCTAATTTAGAACGGCGTGTTGACAAAATTCTTAATAAAAGTCAATTTCATTCTTCTCACTAATAAAATTTTTACCACCTATGTTCATATTACGTTAATAAAATATTGAAAGAACATTATTACCTACACTAAGATTTTCTTTATTCATAATAATGTGGTACATTTCTTTATTTAATGCATTTTTATTTGGTAAACAACGGAACAAATCCCATTCACCATTGTGCCATGAAGATAAAAAGTTTGGCTGACACAGACGACGTACTCTAGACGTTTTATCAACTAAGACAAACCTTGCTACAGAAGATGTAATCCGTGATTAATTGTCGTTATCAATCAATATCCCGATATTTAATTGCTTTTGATTTGTGAAAGAAGGAAAAAAATTATATAATACTAAATTTTAACCAGTAGTTTTTACGTGCATAAAAAATCCTCTGAAAAACATTGATGATAAGGATACGCTATCGTTGAGCTCAGTGGTAACTTTGTGGAAATTCATTTTGTATACAAAATTAATATAATATGCGTCTCCTCATTTTCTTATAACAATAATATATTGAAAGTAATACTTGAAAATTAAAAAAAATATGTACATTATTATAATATTTGGTAACTCTTCTACGTTGGTTTTAATTACTTATTTTATAAATATAATTGTAACCGCTCAATAATATATTTATTTATATGCTGTCCGTTTTCCGTGGTAGTATGTCTCAACCCATCATTTGCTGGAAGCGGAGGCTGTCTCTTCACGAAAGCTCATTCCACTTGACAAGTTGAAAGCACGACGAAAAGCATTTGTGTCTAGTTCAAAATTGTTCGGGTGGAAAAATTTTAAGATTCCACAGTCATTAAGAATCGAATCAAAATACTTAAATAAGAAACTAATTCGCTTGTTTCGAATATTCCTAAAATATTAAAAACCACTTTCGATACTCTCCTTAAATAATGTAACCCTCCAATAAAATAAAGTAGTTACCTCAATCCCTCTTCTGATGTAACATTTGAGTACATATACATACATATTTTGTTACAATAATGAAAATTTCCTGAGGTTTTCTATGTTATCAATGGTTCCAATCTATGAATGAATAATATCATACATTAATTCTTGAACTTTTTTATGTATTTTTTATGTTACGGTTATTGTTTACACTCATTTTACGTTTGCATTCACTAGTCAGTGTATACATTGTCTAGCATGATTAGTTACAGTATAGATAAAAGAATAAATATACATATTTAATAGTCAGGACATACACTTATGAAATTATTTACGAACGATTTAAATAATATATACCATATCCGATTACTACTCGGAGCATATGGCCATCACACGGTTCCTCCAAGATTCTCTGTCCCCCGCAAGTCTTCTCTCTTCCTCCCAGATCATCCCAGTGTGCCGTAGATCGGCCGAGTACGTCCTATGAACGGTCATCAGCGATCTTCCAGGGCAAAGGAATTAATCCGGTTGGTAGAAGAGACAGGCAGGATTCAGGCTTCCTTAACGGCAATAAGGAGCTAGTCCGTTCGCTCTCCTGACAAAGTCAAACCACCGTACCCTGAGTATTTGCCACAAGCATTTGTTTTCAAAGCACAGTAAAGGATTACCCTGTGCGATAGTGAGATGTCATGACTCAAATAATAATCTAAAAATTTCACTTTACCTAACCCACACCGTAATATGTTTTTTATTTCATCAAACTTAAAATACGCTGGCTTCCATTTGAATAACAGTAGGGTAGTTGTCTAACTAGCTCAGCTCAAATCTTGTTCGTAAGACTTAACTAGGGCTTTTCCGTGACTTTATACAATTTACAATTTAATTCATACATTGTTCAGTTTAAGCAAATGTATAATTTAATTTTGTGAGCATTAACTAGAGCTTATAGTCAACATATACACTAACTATTGAATGATTAAATTGACGAGATTTAACCCCTTAACTGTAAGACATCCAGAAACACGAAAACTATAAATTCCTTTAAGTGGGAGAAACGAAGTTACAAGTTATATCATGTACAGTGTACACCTGTTTCCCTTTACTTTTACTATCTAACACAGTAGTTCTGAACCTATGGGTTGCGATCCAAAATTGTTTTGATTGGCATATTTCGTGGCTCGAGAAACATTTTCAACATAAAAACTGTTCTTGACAAAATAATATTTTACTATTATTTTATTTGTTAATTAAATGATTGAGAGGTCTAAAAGTCGCGAATATAATGTGTAATATCTGAAGTACCGGAGTCATTCGAGACCAGATTTAATTAACTCACAACACTTTTCCAAAGCAATTTTTCACATTAATCATATCTAATGTTGTTTCCAATACTTTATTTTAAAATATTGTTTTGTTCCTGTATGCTATTTTATTCATATTATTCTCGGTCGCTTAAACAAAATGTCGACGCTTAAATGGGTCACGGTTAAAAAAGTACTGGACAAAAACGAGTTTTTAAATATCTATCTTGTATTTATGAAAATTATTCCAAATACAGAAACCATTTTCTTTTATTTTGAAGGACAAAGACCGGTTTCGCCAATCGAGTAAGCATTTTACACTTCATGTAATACTTCTGTGTGTCTGAAAAAAATGCAGTGTTTTATTATTTAGTTTTAATTTAAATTGGTTGACCATATATTCTGTTATCAAGCATTTGTAGATTAGCGGTAAAACCCTGACTTAGCGATCAGAAGGTTTCAGCTTCAAAGCCTAACAGATTTAAAAAGTAAATGATTATTTTGTCAATTTAACATATTAAATAATAATTAAATCATAATTTATAATATTTTTATGAATATTGTTATCAAATTTTGTTTCTCTAATTTTTCGGCCATGCTGTAACTTCATGCTAAGCATTCCGTTTGTCAAATCAATTACGTTTGGATTCAATCTTCAAATTTCTTACATTATGTAATAGAAATAATATTATGTCGAAAAGTAATGAAATGAATAGAAAAACATCATTTTCGTATCTTGAAATATTCATATTTACTATAATATTTTCAAAAATGGCAAGAGCTTCTTTCATTGGATAAAACTAAATTAAACAAATACAATTTAAATCGATAGATTTAATAGATGCAATTAATTGAAGTGTTCGTACTTTTTGAAATCTCAATACTGATACACTTCAAAAATGTATTTTTAAAATGTCTCCGTTAAATGATTTTACCTATTCTATCAAAAACTAAATTTCTGACTACAATGAATCAAAAGCATTTTATCAAACGACAGCTTGTCGCAAAAGTTAAATCGTTTTCTATGAATCCGAAGAAGTTTAAATCCAAAGCAATTTCACTTTAGTACAAATAATGGAATTATATTTCGATATCATCGAATGATAAATTTGACTTAAAATAGACTCAATTCAAAAGTAATTTTCAAATGTATTGTTATTAACTAAATCTCAAATAGTAAAATTTTTAGTTGATTCTGTGTATTAATAGTTTATTCGTACAATAGAGTTGTACTCCTTTTCATTCTGAAATATTTATTTTTTTATTTTCATGAGTAATTTATGCTTTATTTCAATCATTTAAATATGTTGATGTTATCATTTTATTGAAGACTTTATGAATTTCTTTTGACTTTCTTTTCAATCTGAAAGTATTAAAATGTGATTTTTCTTATATTACTTGTATTCTGAGTTGTATTAAGTAGAAATATTAGGTTGAATACATGGTATGAATAAAATTATATAAAAGTATGAATGTACAGTTTGCAAACAAAATAACTGACATTCAAATATGACTAGGATATAAGTAAGTAGAAAAATCATAAACTTGTCAGTGATATTCAGTCAATTACCGAAAGTCAGGCCAACTTAGAAAGCTGTTTTTCATCTACGTAAATATGAAGCCTAATCATTTAAAACTAAAAGCTTGGGCCACCATTATAAAAATTGAATAAGGCCTACGTGTCGGAAGTGATTGCCGACTCCTGTTATAACGTAGCAAAAATAAATCGTTTTATTGTATCACCAAAGCTAATTCATAAAAAATAATATTTCATTAATAATCACAGTTTAATATTTGAAACAAAAGGTACTCTTTGATGACATTACTTTAAATACCCCAAACTTTTCCACTACCTACTAAACAACAAAACTAACATGTGAACCGTTCTGATTTCGTTTTGCAAAAGTAATTAAAGGTCTAAAGCTGCAGTTATAATCACTTCACGTTTTGGGTCACTAATAATACCAAAGTTCAAACCGTTGAAACATCCCTATTGATATTAATAATTTATCCAGGAGAGGAAATTTATCATCAATTGTTATTACCATTTCAAATATCTTTTTACTCTTCTCATCTTTTCCAAAAAGTCGCTAGTTTTAGGGTGTTTTATCGTTTTTCTTATACTAAACATTAAAAACATATACTCAATGGGATTTCATTAGTAGAATCAATTACAATAATATTTAACAGCACTTCACTAAAATATCATTCTTATATAATATTGTATTTGGGTCTAATTTGCTTATGTTATATAAATATGTACATTTTCCAGTTGGTAAAAGGAACTGTCTGACAATAAGACAATTTCATTGTTATGTCTCTACAAATCCAATCTTATCTCTTCTCTTAAAGAGACAGCTACGATAGAAGAGAATTGACTCCTGCCTGACCTAACTCATAATGTGGAACATATAAATATTACCGTGCACCTATTAAGGCTATCCTCCGGTGAGGTTTTGCTTATGATTATCTAACATGTATTTCAAGTATACATTTTTTCGTGATTGAACTCATTAAAAAAAAAATCCAAGCCATACTTTCAAACACTGTCTAGAGAGGTATCCGCTATAACAGTAATGGTAAATCACTTTTCTACTTCACGGGTAAAATTCTCTAAAAGCTTTTTTTGTATTATATTATTTTCTTTGATTTCTTATTATTAAAAAATACATAATGTAGTCATGGAATATTGATATACAATAGTTTATTTTGACGGTATCTTAATTATTCCAGTATAACTAAAACAGATTTTTTTAATTGTCTGATAAGCCTTTATTGGCATTTTCTATGGATACTGCAGTAATTTTGTAGAAATTCATTTTTATTATAAAATTAAATTTGATAACTTTGTTATTTTTCTCTCCCAAACACAAAACAAATATGATTTTAATTAGTATTGTTATTAATTGTATCTTTCACGTCCTCACGCTCACAAAAAGAAAAAAATCCCACTCATAATTGATGAGCGAGTAAAGAATGAGAATCAATTTTTATGTCATAATTTAAAAAAATACAACAAAGTTAGTTTTTAGATGCTTTTCGAACTGACGAAACAAGTTGTAACACAATACAATCAGTGTAATAACACAATCAACTACTAACACAATCAGTTTAATCAATTTTAATTTTATATTACCTTTATTAACAGATGTGTGAAATTCGTTATGCTAGTCACGTATTTTCCATCAATGCATTAGAGCAATGTGCTTATTAGAGACTCAGTTTATGAAATAAGTTGCCTAAATATCGTTTTACAATCAAATGTTTGAAATGCCGAATGGAATACTGTTTTCATTTGTTTTAACTTATACATTAATTTCCACTCATTGCACGGATGTCTACCATGCTGTTATCGCGTAACTAATTTGACATATATAATTAATAATTATAATTAATATATAATTAATCAGAAACAGCGTCAACTATTATTAAAACAAACATACACAATACTTGGCCAATAATTTACTCTTTTGCGCGCAGCTTAAAATTCAAAAAGGTCCAGTCCTTGAGGAGTGCGAAGTTGAAAATTTTAGACCCTAAAATATTTACGTTTCAATAAGTGTCAAGTTGTTCGATAATAATAATTACAATAATAATTAAAGCACGAGATAAAGTTGGCAAACAAACTGGTCGCAGGACTTTTGAGTCTCTAAACAAAACAAAACAACTACTTGCTGTATAATTAATTACCAAACTTGGGGAAAAGTGGCCCTTCAAAGTAAGACTGACACTTTAGAACAGACCGGTTAAACTTTTATATTTTGATTTTGAGAGTGCTGAGAATTTAGTCGTCAATTTGAACCGAAAATAATTATCATCGTTATTTCAATAGATTCCTATAAAATTATATGCGTTTCTGAATCTGTAGATACGGAAGAAATAATATAATAAATATATCAGAATCTATAGTAATTTTCGTATTTTTTTGGATTTCAAACACCAAACCATTGGTATACTTTAAATTACAAAAATTTTAAGCAAATTAAACTAGAATTTTTTGTCAAGAATGTAATTATCAACATAAATTTTAAAAGGTGACCCCTCTTGCATTTCAATCAATATGGATACATAATATTACAACTGCAAAAAAATTAATAATTTCGGCTATTAAAATAATCATCTACGAGAGACTTGTAGAGCTTATGAAAGAGTGCACAGCCACTTTTAATGCAAGTAACAAAAATAGTGGGGATTTTGCAGCAACTTTTGATAAGGCAGCTGGAAGCCATTAACATTAAATATATCAATTAAAATATTCAATACAATTGAGAGACATACTGCAAGGTGATTGCCAGTATTTGATCGAAAATAAGAATGTGACTTAAATATAGTCTCTTAAAAACAATAATGTAATGCCAAAACATACCATACACCCTTTATCTGAATTCAATAAATAAATATCAAATCAAACATTTTGACACTGGATATTTGACCAAGGAAATGGTGAACTTGAAGGATAATTTTATTGTTAATCGTGGAATATATTACAAGCCAACAGAAGACATGCATCAAATTAATTGTACCATTGATATTGCTAGTGATTCGATTGATTGAAGGAATACTGATTTCAAGTATAAATAAATGATGATGCCAACAACTGTATCATATAAAATATTTACTACACGGATACTTCGCTTATTAATAAACACTTGGTGACCCAATCAAAAGTTGTGCTAATAATTCAATCCTGACTTTCGCCTCTTACGGGTCACATGCACTCTAGGTTAGAAGGCCACCAGGCTACTAGGGGTAGTAAAAAGACTAAAAGGGTTGAGGTTAGTGTGACTATTCATTTAAGATCTCAAAAAATATTAAACTACAATTTATATTAATTGCGAGACTAACATCAATTCAAATAGTAGTATAATAGATGTCATTAATATAATACGTAGTTTTAATCTGAATCGGAATCTTGATAGGAATATTTAACATATATCGATGACCCAGTACCATAGAACGATAAGTCAAAAATTGATGTTTCAAGTTAAGTTAGCCATTATATTCGAACACCGCTCTTCTACAGTTCCTCAAAAGTACAGCTTGTAAAATATACAGGCTTTCTTTCAAATACCAGATATTTGCAGATCCAAATCAGCAAAATTAAATAATTTCTCAGTTTCATATACATACATATCTAAATACCATATTATGGAAATATATTTTTGTGAATCGTGGCGTTTCATAAAGAAAAATATTCAATCTTAAAACTATAAACTATTGACCACCTATTTGAATGAAAAAGTAATATAAATATAATAAACCATCACTTTTTACGAGTCAGTTTAGATGAGTCAAAACTTTGATCGGCCATATCTCAAAACTACCAATTTCTAGTTGTATCACTATGGAACTAGGCTATCGATACGATAATGACAATAATACTATAATAGTGATAAAATTATTAACACTATAATAAATCCTGCATAACAAATACGTAATTTGTGATTCATGAAACATTCATGAACGGCTTTTTTGGCCTAGCGGTAAGATTAGCGAAAAGAAAATTTCGGCTTCCTGTGTATTGACAATTTAGCTATAATGACAATTTTTTGTTTACTTCATTAGAAAAAAATGTGTGTACCACGATTGTACAATATGACTGCCCCGGGTTGTTGTATGTTTATAACCTGTTGTACATGATGGTAACAAACGAAAGCTTCGCTAAGAATCATTTATGATGAGATAAGAATATTGGTTTTAATTTAACCCTTTTAATCTATGTGCTATGAATCATATAAAGATCATCTTGAATTAATATATTTATTTAAATAGTAAGGCGGCAGATTTTTTTATTAAAAAAAATGCTTTCTACGATATGATTAGTGTTATTTTCACGCTTTGTAATCGTTAAAGTGTTAAACATTAAATACAGGACATGAAAAAAAATATTATTCTAGAAAACATTCAAAATATTACCGTTGAGGAAAAGTCACCCCAATCCTAGCGAAAAGTCATAGAAGTATCTAGAGTATCTGACTGACGTCACAACCTCTACGCCGTGACGTCATCGCGGGATGAGGTCACAAAATGCGCACGCGT
The DNA here is from genome assembly GCA_022494535.1 of Himalopsyche phryganea. Classification (NCBI taxonomy): domain Eukaryota; kingdom Metazoa; phylum Arthropoda; class Insecta; order Trichoptera; family Rhyacophilidae; genus Himalopsyche; species Himalopsyche phryganea. The sequence goes on along the minus strand of JAGVSL010000035.1, from coordinate 775,670 downwards.
GAATTTGGGACAAGCCCAAATGTAGGATGGTCGATTTACGATAAGCAGGCTACAAACAAGTAATTTTTACAAACAGTCGCATATCAAACATAATTCAAAATGACGTTATTCCATAAAAGTAGTCAAAATACATATCTTCGCAACATTACATGTCAGCATGTGGTGTAAACACAGCAAAAAATCATTAGTAATCACAACAATGTCTGTCGGTTAATAGTTAATAAGTTTATATTTTTTATTACCATCCTGAACTCTTGGATTTGATTTTCTGTTTGCAGTATCAACGAAGATTATATAATACCGATGGTGTTTTGACCAATTGATGTAACACTGAAAAAATACGTTAAATTAGTTAATGACAATAATACAATCACGTATATTAAAATCGTAAGGGATATTTCATGTTATATATATAGTTATATCATTCACGTATGTTTTTGATGGTATATTTTTGAAGTTGTGCGCTGTGACCATTTTTGGGTTTTTAAAATTTAAATGTTCGATAATTTTCCCCTATCTCTTGAGTCTAGGTACACATTAATGAAATGCAAAAATTCGGCTATTCAATATAAAATTAACGGCTCTAATATATGATTTTATTATTTGTGATATTTATATTATGTCGGCGACCATGGCGCAGTTGGTAGCGTCGCTCACTACGGCTACTGATGTCTCGGGTTCAAATCCTGGTGCGGACGGTTTTCATGAGTGATCATTCAGTTGATTTATGGATTTCTGTTCGTAGTCTGAGTCTTCCCTCCTACCCATCCCATCCTCACCGGGCGTAGCGAGAGCGATTAGCTAACCACTAGCCCTATCATAGCTCTATCCTTCTATCCCTACTCTCTTTGAAAAAAGAGAGGTTGAGCAACTGAGTAACAAGCAGTTCTCGTAGAAAAGTTCTGTTAAGATAACTCCATTAGAAGACCATATGATCTACATTGGGAGCGGACATGGAAAAAAAAATTATATTTTATACGGATAATACTGTGAATTCATTATTTGTACCTATACCTATTTGATAGTGATGATTTTAAAATTACTTTATGAATGTACACATCGATGGTATTTTGGCCAACCCTCAAAAAATACGAAAATGAGTTAATGGGATCTCATTTTAAAGACGACAGAGCAGGTCTTTGCCAAATGATGTAAATTAAAAAATTAAATTCACCACAGGGAAAAATCATTTTACATTGGTTTTAGGATTAAAAATTCTGACCCGTCCACTTGATGTAACCCACTATTATATTGACACTTTCTACGTATAAGCCTGTATCTGGAAACATAAGAATTTACAGGATTTCATTTTCAAAGATTCATACCGCAACTTAAACATATAATTTTTTCGATAAAAACAGTTTCAACTCTCTCCTGAACAATTTTTATTGATTGAATTAGCTTTTTATTGATTGAATTTACTTGGTAGAAGTTTTTAGCCGAAATAGGTTTCAACTGCCTAATATTTTTTTGTAGAACTAAATACTTTGATATTTTATCGTATTATTAATATCAATTATGATTACATGAAATACGAAGGTAATATACATAAGAGAAAAATATTTAGTTCTAAATATCATCCATCATCACGCAAACGTCAGAACTATTGGTACAAATAATTTGCAAAGTAAATTCCAATTCAACCAATTAATCAAAATAAAAAATAATCATGCTTTTATGGTGTCGTACTTCAATACTGTTAAAGCATATTAATTTTATTTGGCTGCTTAAAACAAAATAATCTAAAGATGCGGATCAATACTTGGTCAATACAAGTGTTTGCTCATCTTTTATAAATCACAAAACAGTCGAGACTTAAGTGACATCTTTCTACACCTCACGCAATATTGCGGAGATTTACATATCCTTTCATATTGATACCTGCTCAATATTACAAAATCTTTTGACTTCAATATACGGAAGATTCCGTAGTATTGACGCGCCTAGGTTGTTTGGGTCATAGCGATCATGCTGTCAATTTTACATCGTATAAATGAATAAATAAATAAACGTTATATTTTCGCATGTTTTTTTTCGAATTTAAATATCTACACTAAGCTATTCTATAATTCCAAAATTTATTATTTAACGTCAAATATTCAGTCATGAAAGGCTTCGTTTGAATTTACATGTGCATTTATAATTATTTGCACAGAATACATTTTATGTAACCATGAATTAATCAAACGAATAAATATTATTATGATACGAAACCAGATCGTTCCATATCCAGAACATTTTTTTCAAAACAGACGAAATCTCACATATATATGTAATGGGCGCTTTGTACATATTTTTATTGTATTTATTTACATTTTATTTCACCAATGGCAGTTCCAACTTTACTAAACGTTATTGACAAATTTTGACAACTTTTTATTATTTTCACTTCAATTTATGTTCAAATTTCAAGTTTTTTCATCCCACTTTTAATGTGTATATAATAACTATTGAAGCTTGATGAAAAGACAATATATTTATAAACATAAATAAAATACAATTATTTGCACTTGTTACATACACAATTTTATGAAATGATCAGAACCGGTTTTGCAAATCGCGAGCATTTTCAATTTTTTTACCATGTCCGTTTCTTAATGGAGGTATATCAACAGAAGTTCATTCTACGAGAACTGCTTCTTACTCAGTTGCCCAACCTCTCTTTAGGAAGATAAGGTTAGGACAAAACTATCGGTTAGTTAATCGCTCTTGCTACGTATAATTGTTAAGATTGGATGGGTGAGAGGGAAATTCTAGACATCACAAATATCTATTGCTACTAACAGCAATCGATTGAAAAATTATTATATGAAATTCTCTATACCGGGACATGAACGCGAGACATCCGTAACCGTAGCCAACAACGTCGACCACTGCACCACGGTGCCGATAAGTACTTTTCAGTAATATATCAAAACTTTATATACTTAATTTTAAATTGTCCTTATAGTGAAATGTTTAAATAAAAGGGGAGTTTTCAGCGTGTTGCTTAAAATTGCTGTGTTGATCGAAAAATACTTTAATCTTTCAGACTAAAAAACTGAATCATATGACGATGAATTAATTAATTTGCGAAATAAATAAAAGAACGTTTAGTGATGTTTTCATCCATTCCGAAAAAGTTCTGATTTATAAAGTATCAGGTTTATTATGTTCCTTTGGTTTATACATAATACAATACATCGGAAGATACGTACATATTATATTTGGCTTGGCAGAGCTGGAAACAGTTTTTTCAAAGCCATTTACAGAAAAAAACATTCCCAATAACGAAATATCTTCGATCTCGACTTTAATATGAGTCAATCTTATTGGATGAAGACTTACAATTGTTAATAATGAACGAGAGAAATGATATCTACTGGAGAATCCACAAGGGACTAAGATACATCACAAAAATATCATCAAATTATAAGACATCAGAATTACTGGATACTATTTCAAAAATATGTTTGTCACGACATGTAATCGCTAATACGATACATACTTAAAATTTTGGAATCACTTCTCCGCCACTCAGGGAAAATTTTTCAAAAATTCACTTTACATCAAGCCGAGGATAAAATACATCGATAAGTTAATAAACCTTGATAGTTCGTCAATTTAAGCGTTCTGCCTCATGTCAGAAGATATAGGCATGTTAAATAAATCACTTGGCGTGAATTCAACACTTCGTGTCAATCATCCACTCAGATTCGTTCATTCGAGTCATATAACTGCGTATTGGTTAATTTCTAAATGGATTCTCCGGGAGTCATTAGTTGTTATCTTACTCTCCTTGCTATTGACAAAGCAGTGATAGAGTAATAGTAAAAGAAGTTCTGGGTAATCGTAATAATTCCATTATGGCGAACGAATGACGGTCGTAAACTATAAAGATTAGATCATCAGGATTCTTTCCAGTGAAAATCTTATCATTAGGCGACAGAATTTTAAGTGGTGAACATTTATAGATTTAGTTCTCTTGTGCACCATTCATATCTTTTTATCTACCTACTTTACACAACAACATTTTATCAATTGTATATCTGCTTAAAACTACTTTATGTTAGTTCCGATAACATTAATTTTGTCATAGGTAACACCTATCATTTGTTCCTCGGTCCCTCTGAGAAATAATGTAAAACACTAAGCCGTTTTCAATATCCGTGTGGTTAAGCTTTTTAGCAGAGGCGAGAAAAGTTTTTTGGGTGTTGCCCAGAATTATTTACACAATAAAAAAACATTTTAAAATGTCAAATCCGCGTCCTCCCAAAATAAAAATCTTTTCTTTCAGTATTTATTTTTCACTATTTTTTCTTTTGGTATTTTTTTTATTTTTCAAGACTTCTGATATAAACCTAGCCCGCTGTTTGCGTCCAAAGATTTTAATCCTATAACGTACAAAGAGCAATTTTTCAAAATATTTTTGAAATCATATTCAAATGCATGGATGATTTCAGCGATTTTTTCGTTCATTCCTGCTTTACTCATCCTGAAAGCGGGTCAAAAAACGATTATCTTACAACTTGTTGTGTATAAACACTTAAAAGGGGGTTAACAACGAACTCAAAATCACTTGTTCAATAGTTACTATAAAAATATGCTAAGAATCCATATGCTGCACATTGGGACCAGACTTTGTAAAACATGAATGAATAAAATAAAAAGAAATACGTTGTTTATAGAAACGTTTCTTTCCATCTTAAAGGATCACTTTTGCCCTTTTTGTTTGGCTAACAAAAGACATATTTTCCTAGACACTCCAGAAAAGGGTCCGATTTTCATTGAAACATTATTTATGAAACAGGGATATACGTAATTTTTACAGACCCATTGAAAGCTTTAGTGATTGATTTACTGTGTCCAGAACGGATGGTTACGGGTTCAATTCCTTTGGGAACACTTTCCTTAATATGGCTAGCATTTTTTTTTAGAAATCTTGTAAGAACGATATCTTGTTGTGAACTCTGCGTATATAAAAGAGATTTGGTAAATTTAATAATAAAGGATACACTGCGAAATTGACAAAACTGTATGACCCAGGCTTTGGAAAAGGTCTCACTGTATTTTTTTATGGTTTATTGAAGTTTGTGTGCCTTCGAATAAAATATAAGAAATCCTTCTCATCACATGCTATTGATATTAATAATTTTTTCATTTTTTATTCAGCAATAATTATCAGATTTTTCAGACAATTAAAAAAAATGTTTGTACAATTTAATGACAGTAGTGTTTTCTATTAATTTTTCGAAAATTGAAGTTATACAATAATTTATAAGAAGTTATTAAAAGTGGCTTTCGCTAAAAAATGATTTTTATTGCATGGAATCAAGTTATAGCTACTTTTGCGTATGTTTTTAAATAATTATACCTACTCGAACCTAAACAAATTCTTGGCAAAATTTTATTTTTCTCAAAACCTGCTTTCTCATTTCGTATATATTTAGAATCAAAGTGGGTATAGTTTATTAAAAAACAACGCAACGTACAAAATTATATGACATTTATTCCATTGAATATTATGCCTGCACCTATATTATATAAGGAAAACAATAAGCTAATCAATCTTCTAACGCCCCATTTCAGGATTGGATAAAGTAGGATGTAATGAAAGCATCAAATATTTTAATAGTTGAGTTGTGTATAAGCAAAAACGCCACTGTCCACAAGAAGTCGAAAATTACATATGAATGCATAAATATTCTCCATATTCTTGTGTACATGCAATTTAACAGGTCAAATACAATTACCCCAGAAAATCGTGAAAAATGAATATACAATTTATGTTGACATGCAAACTCACCAACACAAAATCATTAAATTTAGTCACTTGGTTTATACTAATATTATATTGTACAACAATTCACATAAAACTCACATGTTCGTACAAAGTGAAAAAATTACCTCAGTAATGCTTTTATTTGATTTCTCACAATATGATTTTGAAGGACAGTGGCGTTTATGTTTTTATACAACTCAATTAAGAAATAACAATTTCTAGTAATCTAAACCGAATTATCACTTGATCAAGCGATAATATTGACTAATTGGAATGATTTATATTGTTTATAAGATATGTGCATTATTATACAAATAATTTCACTATCAATTATTACAAGAATAACATTTTAATACATGTTAGGAAAAAGTGTGTTTTGTATTTTACGTCTGGACTTCATTCAGAATTTTCAGCTGATCAATGAAATTAAAAAAAACTATCCATGCATACGAAATTATTATAGCTCCTGTTATAACCGTTATGTAAAAAGATATTCTTTTTAAAATAAATTAAAAATAATTTCCATAATAAAAGTATGGGGTAATTGGATAGTAAGTAAAACCTTTACAGAGGACTAAGAGGGAATGAATTTTTACATAAAAATTATTTTAAAGCAAATTGCTCAAATAATGGAATTACGTTATTTAGTTAAAAAACATTAGTTGTTAATAAGCCCGGAAATAAAAACTTTTTGGAACACCTTATGTACGATTGATAGTGCTACATTACATAATACTATCATCGGAATGGAGTACGTTTATATCATTTGGACAATTTTTTTACCACCAATTCGAAGTAATTGAATTTGAAATGGCGTACATACTTTAGCAGTAAGCTTGTTTTTTTATAGCTATTTAAAATGGGAGAATGATGATGCTATGAGATGTTGGTTGGAAGTTGTAAAACCACTCTATACAACTTTATCAGGATTTGCTGAAAATACAGCTCTGCCGTCATAACTTAAAACATAGTTAACGCAATGATTTTTTTTAAATTATATTGTGTTCTTTGGTTAATGTTATTTTCATAATCGAAGCAAACTATCAAATAAAATAAAAAAAAACTATTAAAGTTATACTTAGCGATTGGCGTAGGAAGGCGGACGACCAATTGGAGTATGGAAGACTTTTTGGGACGTCTAAGATTCACGCCGAGCTGTAGCACCAGAAAATAGGAACAAAAGAAGATTAACATCACCCATGATTCATTGCTCAGAATAAGACTTCTGTTTTCTCTGACAGCAGTAGCCATGCTTCTGGATATAAAGTTGACAATAATATAACGATTAAAAACTAATATTTTTTCTTCAGTAAGAAAGTCAAACCTTGGGCCACAGAACGGAAGACTAGAGTTTTACTATTCGACCACGATATGTAAAAAATTAACTATTACACGTAGCATTTATTTTTTTTAATTGATTTATTAAGTGAATGTCAAACACTTTTAACCTCACAGTAAATTAACGTAACACATTATCAATTTTGTCATATAGAATAATTCTTAGAATTGAATTGTTTGTATTATTTTATGCCAACATATTGGTTATTGTAAATAATTTGATGAATGAGTATATACTCAAAGAATTCAATTTACCTGTTAACAAACGAATGAAATGCCAAAATTGCAAAATTGTATCATATAATAGTTTGTAGTGTGACTAATTTTATATTAAAAATGATTAATGACAATTTTCACGAATAGTGTTTACTTTCAATCATTCTGATTGATTTATAGCCCTCAAATTTCAAACTCAAAAACACTCTTCCGAATTGGTGTTGACAACAGAGTGAGTTTAAAGTAGGCTTCAGCTCTAAAATCAATGCAAGTTAATTAAAGCCTTAATAACAGAGTCATTATATTATCGCTGGGAGCACTCGACGGCTGCGAAACAGATGAGACTCTGCTGCCATCTTTTAATTGACTATTAATAGCGGAAAACCTTGTCTTTTAATTTACTTGCAGCGCCGTAAAAATTAAAGATTATTTGGACTTTATAACTTAACCATTCAAAATTTTACTCGAAATTTAAATATGCATTAAACTTTGAATAAAACTTTTTTTTTATCCTGTGAACAAATAAAATTGTCGTTGTTTTTTGCTTCATGCTATGTTATTTCAGATTTTTTTATTTAAGTCTGATGACTTTTTTTTTTCACTGGATGTCATACTAAGCATGACATATAATTCACATCATTAAGAAACTCTTCAGACTATTTATTAATCACAGTTTTTTCAGTTTCATGATTATTTTTTATCCCCTATACTTTCGTGAATTTATTCTGTTAAATCGAAAACATCTCACGACTGCCTTAAATATATTTTAAAATATGTGTTTTCTATTTTTAAATCATTATCAGATGCCAGTCGACAAAATGAAAACATCGCTCATAAAAAATTTTCATGAAAAAAATACACCAAAGTAAATATATTTTCATGTTGCTTATCGTGTGGTAAAAAAAATTTATGTTTGCGATAAATATCTTGTGGGTTATTAATTAAAATGTAATTTTAATCGCATGTTTTATGAAAGAACATACATTTTAATAAGCAAACACGTCTGGTCAACATGACGATTCTGAAACAACACGTGAATTCACATAAATTTTCGGTAACATACCAGTGTTCTAACGTGTCATTCATTATACAGAGTGCCCATTGAAACGTTGGTCTATCGAAAACTGCACCATTTCTTAGGCAATCTAATATATTACTACAAATACAATAACAGACAACGCTTGCAAAAGAAAAAAACTAACTGCCTCACCCATAATGTATAATAAAATCATGGATTCTATAATTAATTAGCGATTTATGAGTTTTTTAATAAATACTAATTTTAAGCTGAAAGAGTTTTTAGATTACTAGTGCTGTAAATATCTTGTCAAATACATCTTTTACATAACTCGAGGCTTTATTTTATATAATGATGGAATTATCGTTATGTTAAATAGTATTTCCTTGGTTAGTAGAATATCGAATGAATTAATTTTGACAATTGATACTGATACAATGATTATAATTTCAAATTTCATTGATTTCCGACTGTAAGTAAAATACTAATATTTGGAATAAAAATGTTAGTCCTCCAATACCGTCAGCTTTATCATTTTCAATTTATAATCATGTATTTCAACAACCTACATTACGTCAAGCATTCTATCTGCTGATTGCTTTTCAAAAGAAAGCATTAATCTAATGTTATAGATATGTCGGCCAAAGGTTTGACTACTGAATGAAAACTTTTGACATTGATTTTTCAATCGATTTATGATATTATTCAAAAACCTTATATCTCCAGAGTATCTCTATCCCTCCTCACAGTCCTCACCCTCTTCTTATTCAACACTGAAATAAGGGCGTGAAGAGATCGTTTGCCCTTGTTTATCCACTACTTATGTTCTATCTCTCTCCAATTACAGATTTTGAGTTATTGACTTACAAAAAGTTTTCGAACAACAACATCCGTTAATATATTCCATTAGAGGTTCACATGCTCTACATTTGGATCAGGAAAAAATGTCTTTTGATTTTCATTGCAATGGTTCAAAGGTAATGCTTCGTTTTATAAAATATTTATTTAACCTACCCTAATACACACATCAAAGATTTATATACTCGACATTGTCAAAAATTTAGCAGATGCTTTATTTAAAAGTCTCAATTAAATATTTGGAAATAAATTGCTTCTTTTCGGCCCTCCCTTATAAGCCAATGGGCGTCACTAAACGAGGTTTGATAAAATCACACAGGGCTGGCTGGCTTGTTGAAGACTCAACAAGTTTGCATGTGTTTTTGAAACTAACAGTTAATAAGCCCAGCGTGGTGAGTTGGCCGATTTAATTCACTTCCGTCGCATGTTTGTAATGCTGGGCCATTTTGGCCGACTTAACGAGTGTCACATCCGCCGTGAATTCAATTTACGTAAATAAAATTGATTATATATGAAACAACTTAATAATGTGAATACCGGCTGTTCAAAATATTAAGATTGAATTGGCCTTTACGTGACTGAAGTCCATTATATTATAATTAGCTGATAATAGTTCAGAAAAAGTGAGATTTTTCAATATGGGGGTCAATGAATATTATCCAAGGCTTCACTCAAATGACGTTCCGCTCAACATGGTCACGTTTAGTAGATTAAAAGCCCGATGAGAAAAATAGATGGCCGAATATTTCTATTGGCTTATAATAGACTAAAATGAGAATTCTATCATTCTTAAGAATGTCAAACTCTATGTTACCGATTATTTATTACCTGTTTTGTATCTTTTTTTAAAATGAATCGATTTAAAAAACAGGGTGAATAAATATCAATGTCATTAACTACAAAATTAATAAAATAATGTAAGCTGTTTTTTTTCGGAATGAAATATAACAAACAAATATCATCACTTCACCGTTAATAATTATATTAAACTTAATGAATCATACCTAATTATTACAAATTAAATATATCGGTCTTTTACTTTTCATTATTATCCTAGAACAATTTGAGCTTGAACATTTTACATTTAAATTAAACTAAGTAGTTCAGAGTATTTAATAAAATTCTTTTAATAATAATTTTTACGATTTCTTGGTGCTTGAAATTCTGTGAAAATATTTTCTATGTAAGAAAATGCAACCATCACTCGACTCTCGGATGTAATTGGTACATGAAACTTCTTTTTGAATGTATGAAAGTAGATCAATATAAAAAACATCAATGAATGTATTTTCAAATAATTATTAATCAATGGGTATAATAAATATAGCGATTAAACCTGTTTAAATATATGGAAAGGTGGCGGGGAACGGAGAAGAGGGGTACGGCAGCATGTAAACGCACAGTTTTTGCATTATCGACAAAAATCTCAATAAATGTACGAAATAGCAAATTGTACAAAAGTATTATCTCATAATTTTACCTCTTATATTTGTGTGCAATATAAATAAAGCATTTTGAATAATTGTCAATATAATGTATCATCAGGCTGCCTAGACTAAATTTTATTAAGCCTCTTAGTTTGGAATTTAACTTTAAAATCTCCGTATCAAATGCAGTCGAAATAACTAGTCCATTCAGAAAAAAATGACAATTACTATTGTGAAATATATACAGCTTCTTTAATCATTTTAATATCCTTGACCTTTAAAAAATATAACCGATTTCTCGTACACAAGTTTCTATCATTTCGTGTGAGAGCGAAGCAATATAATATATATATATAATTAATTTACTACTGCTAAAACTACACACAGCATAAATTTGTGTTGATGTGTAATCCCATTAAACTAAATATTGTGCGATTTGAGTCATATTAAAAATTATACAAAGCTTGAGTCGTAACTTTCGTGATTAGCAAAATAAATGATATTAAGAAAATATTTTATGATACTTTGTATGAAAATATCTTTCAGTCGTCGCAGTGGCCTACGCTTTCAAAATAGATTACACACTTGCATTCATTTGAACTCCGACGGTGTGGAAGTAATAATTCTTTCCAAAGTATAGTTATAACATGAGACATTCGTTTCAGAAAGAACTAAAATCAGAAAATGTAATATAACATTGGTTTAAAGTAATTTTATCGTTAGTTTTATGTAAGTATAAAAGTACGTAAGTGCTACGTTTAACGATTGGAAGGTGGAAGATCAATAACGAATTTAGATTGCATGAACGTTTCGTACGTCTTTTCTCCTCGTGTTGATCTTGAGTGGCTGTCTTATTCTTCGTCATTTGATTTATATAAATATAAATACATGTGCATTGGAAATTTCTTATATTATACATTTTTTAGTATTTTAATTAATTAATTAATTATCTTCAAAATAAACTTGAAATCACTAATATGAACATAAAAATACACACATCTTATTTCAAAGCTGTATTTTAAATATTATCTCTCGAGAATTTTTTATGTTGGAAGCCGTTAATTTAGTTGTAACTTCATAAAGTCGACTTTCTCACTTCAAAATGTACTTTATTTGGCAAAAATCTATCTAAATTATTCAAAAGTAAGTGAACGATTACTCATTAGGCCGTGACTTCTCCATTCTCTTGTTCTCGTCTATTCTTTGTACTTGATTTAAACGCAAATACACTTTTTTCGATTTCTATGATGTAATATTTCTTAACGGTATATAGAAGCATGCATTCAAATTTAGCGTTCCTCTGATAATGCAGCTTAAAGCCAGAAAGCGAGTTGAATATTTAAATGGGAATATCAGGAAATAGTCAAAACACGACGTAATAATTAATCACTTTATTGTTTCGATGAGCACCATTGAAAAAGATTACTGTCAAATTTGCCAATAGCGAAGCTTGAAATGTTGCGCTTAACGTCAATGGATGTTTAATTTACTTTGGATTTGTGATTACAATGTTTGTATTTACTAGGCCAAAGATAAATAATTTGTTGAATTGAACCAACGTTTTAATGATATGTACTCTTTTCAATTCGCTGGCTTAAAATCACCACTGATCATTACCATCTTTCATTGTATCTAGGATATGGGTTCTAAAAAGTTTCGTGATTAACAAAAATAATAACGTGTATTCCCAAAACAAATATTTGAAAACCTTAAAACTTAATCAATGAATAATATCATAATTATAGAATTACATTTGTTTTACTAATATGGTTTGTTTTTAACCAGAAATGAATAAATATTAAAGATATACTATAAACTAATTTACTGAGCATATTTTACATTAGATAATTTGCTAATTTACTTTGTTTTTTCGATAAATGACTATCTATTAGAGTTATAGGGTGAATTCAAGCGTTGATTTTTAAAAGGGAATACAATAAAATACAATAAATTTAGTTTCACTGCTTGTCGGAACGTGATTTTCATCGTTATAATTAAACAGTGAAATTCCACCTGGTGTAAGGTGCCCGTACTAACAAAATAATTAATCACACGCCCTTTCTCATACAAATGATTCAATTATTGTTTACATCTGAAAGACGCCGGAGCATTAAATATTACACTCGACAAGCATAAAGGAAGGAAAATGCAAGAATTATTTGCATTTCACAACTTCCGCTTTGGTGTTCATGACTGGGCATAAAATCTGGTGCCAGGCGCTTTGAATTTCATAACCGTGTGAATAATTAATGAAAAGAAATAACTGTAAGACTCCGTTTCGAAGAATTTATAAATAAAAATGATTTGAAACAGTGACACATAAATTCACACTCCAGCTCTGTGGAATAGTTTGATTCCTACGAGTCAAAGCGATCTAATGGAAAATACTTATTTTATGCAATTCCACTTATATCTTTAAAGAAGAGTATTTTTATATGTCTTTAATATCATTCATCTCAAACAAGCAACTCACCCGGTTTTCTTGAAGTATTTTGTTCGTTACTGGTAGATGGTTTTTATAAACATGATAACAGCATTATATATTATGATATTATGAGAAGTCGATATGAATTGTCTGTTATCTACATAATTCCAATGAATTATCAACTCATGTGTAGCATATTATCACCATGCGTCCATTCACGATTCTCCGCAATCTAAAATTTTCTTGCCTTCTCCGAAGATACATCAGAATAATTAATACAGACAAGAAATCGTTATAAAATTAATTAGTTAAAACACTGTTAAATATACACGCATGGTACTCATTTGTAAAGATGATAGGGTGCCTGTTCTTAAAGTCAGCCGGCACCAGTAGTCGGCCTTTTGAGCTTAAAACTTAAATAATAATGAATATATTTAAAAAAAAACAGATTTTTATTAGTTCGTGTAGGTAGTCTTGCCTCTTGCCAATGTATATCTGCACTATACTGACCTATATGATGCAATAAGCAATTAAAAAAAGCGCATTTCTACTTCGAAAGTTTCGACAAATTCAACAAAACATCGCTAACAAAACATACTATATATTGTCATACTTTGCATCATTTTTTTTTATTGTTCTGTCTATCAGTAAATTATTTCGCGATATTCATGAAGTTAGTGATGGCCGAACACTGGGCAGCGAAAGGCCGATTTTGGGGGCCGACGACTGGGACAGCTGGCATTTTATTTTGTAAACTTCTTTTATTTTATGCTTGGTAAAATATTAACTATTTTATTTTTAGTTGGTTACATTACTTAATCCCTTTTTAATGGAATAACAGCGAAAAAAATATGTATTTATCATTCATTGACTCAAAATCCTTTTTGAAAGTACACCTGTCGCTTAACTGGCTGAGCACTGGCGAAACTACCCTACTTCCACATTTATTATGACATTCCAAAATGTACGTACGTGTTCAAACAGCTGTGTTCAAGCGACCATTTTCTTTTTCAAATGATGTCAACAGGACATTTCATCAACGTGTTGAGCTTTTCAAAAATGGAACAAAATCATACCGCGAATAAATTCAATTGATCATTGTTTTGACGAATACATGCCAGAGACGACGGATAAAAAACAATATTACTCACTGTTATTGCATGCTAGCATGGACATTCCCACTGTTTTACGCGAGGCGGTGTATTCAGGGATGACACTTGGAACGGGCAACACCACTTTATTGGCGTCGTAACGCCGGCGACACAAAACAGGGATGGGTGAAGGATAGCGGACACCTGTGGCCATAGAATCTAATAGCTTGCAGTATAAAAAAGTAAGTTAGCTTAGAGGGAAAAAAACGTGTACGGGACGTGTATTATTGCGAGAAATCCTGTACTGTATCTATATATTACTTAGAAACGTATGTTATGTATAGGAAAATTCCCCCTGCTCGTCAGTCCGGGAATTTTGTAATTCTATATTTCAGGATTACTTTGCGGTTCCGTGGCGCAGTTGTCAACGACGTTGGCTTAGGTTATTAGGTTATGGATCTCGCTGGCTCGAACCTCAGTACGGACAGTTTCATTGATTGATTTGTCAATCGATTTATGGATTTCTGTTCGAAGGCATAGATGTTTGTGATGAAAAAATCTTTAAACCGGAGCGTAGCGAGAGCAATTATATAACCATTAGTCCTGTCTCAACCCTATCCCTACTCTCTTCGCAAAAAAGAGGTTGAGCAACCGAGTAACAAACAGTTCTCGTAGAGATACATATATTTATGATATTTTGATGACGAGGCCATATGCTCCACATCTGTAACGGACATGATTTTGAAAAAATATATTTAAAGTTAAGGTTTTAAATTATGTGTACGTTTCATATAGCTTTTCAAGCAGTCTTTTTTTTTATTTTGTTTGATTTTCATTTAATTCGATACTTCGAAACCCATTTAAAATATAGAATTAAAGTCAGTAACACTGTATAAATATGATTCATAGTTCCTTTATTATTTTTCTTTTCATATACCTCTCAAAAAAGACATAACACTTGTCACATCTAATTACGCAACCAATTGAACAAGAAATAAAAAATAACAATTTAGAATAACATTTCTAAATTTAGTATTAACCAAAAGTTCTCATTACCGGTCATATATTTGAAATAAAGATTCTGAATGTGTTAATTATTTGTTTTCATTGTATCTTATTTTAGCTTTCTACTAAGGATTAAAAGAAAACAAATAAAATGTTTGTGTTTATTGGAGTTTAAATGCGTTGCTGAGTGGAACAAATGTTATATTTATATCCACTTTAGGCAAACTTTTTCACAATGCATGTTTTTTTAGTCACCAACTATTAAGTATAGGAGCGTTTGATCCCGCTTTAGATATATGATTCTGACATACATCCAATTGAGATTTCAAGAAAGACACACTGAAAAAACATGTACGATTAGTGTCTTCGAACAGACGTCGAAAGCTAAAAAGTGTCTGGATGCCTTTTGAGTTTATATTTTTGGCTCATAATCACAGTTAACATCAGCGTTAATTGATCGGCTAAATAAACATCATAGCCCTATAATAATATCCCTTTGCACCGATATACCGCCCCGTTTTCAGAAGTTAGGTGGAAGAACATCTTACGCATTAAATTAAACCATCGAAAAGCCAATTGCTTTAATTTCTGTCTTGAGACTGTGTTGAAAATGTAAATTTCAGGCTTATACTCGTGAATGTGGTTACGCAGAGGTCACCAGAACATTTGACTTGCTCCACGCGTTACTACCTACTTCATTAAAGAAACATACGCTCAGAGCCCTAAGCAGAGATTTTGCCCGGATAGAAAATTATCATAAAGCAGTAGAATATTTCTAACGAACAACCAGAAATTAAAGAATTTTTATTATTTGAGAACCTTGAATGCTTTTTTTTAAATAAAACAATTTTTTTGTACTACTTCCACATGTTTATAATGATCAAGACCAGTTTCGCTAATCACGAGCATTATCGACTGATAAAATACAATCAGTTGATAATGCTCGTGATGAGCAAATTCAGTCCTGATCATTATAGTCATGTGGAAGTTGTACAAATAAATTGTGTTTTATTTTTAAAATATAATGCCTTTCCACCAAGAATTGACAGTAGACACCCTAAAATCGATCTAGATATATATTTAACTTAAAGTTTATTAACACCAATAAACTTTTTTTAATTTTAGTCAACAACAACTCACTTTAGGTATAACACAAATTGACTATTTTGTAAGTTTCACTTATAGGTTACTGCTATTTACTTTTTCTTGTATCTTTAAATGACACCTTTATCTTTCTTCAATTAGTGAAATACATGTACACATATGAACATAAATTAAGATTAAGCGTTCTAAATTTTAAAATAACAATGTATTACCACAAATAAAACATATAACAACAAGCTTATTTCAGTCTTCACATTCGTTTGTTACTCACGTTTATAGATGGTTTAAAATTCTCAAACACCTCAAGTAATATGACGGAAGGCATAATAAAAACATCACATTGTTAACTATTTTATTTCATAAATCATAACCAGTTGTCTTTAGCAAGCAATCTAATGAAAAATTAAATCGAATCGGCTTTCTTGTCAGATTAAAAAAACTGAACATAAAGTGTTTAAAATAATATCAATATTTCAATAAATTATATTTAACCTGTATCGTTCGACTAGTGGACAAGTGACGAAGGCTCAATACGGTAAAAAATGTATTTTTTGATTCTGTAAAATTTAATAAAAAAAATCACGTTAGGGGGTAATATCATTTATAATAAATATTTTTCAAAGTGATACCCATAATGTTCTTCGGCCCCTGGTATAGTTGTACAAACTTTATATTGCATATCAGCATATCTATTCTCCACTGGAATACACTAGTATTAACTAATACAATAAATTGTACTAAGAAACAGTTTTTATTCACTAACGTTTTAAGGATTTGCCAAGCCGTACGTAAAATATATAATATAAACATCGAAATACTAACATAAATTGTACTATATCCAACCATTTAGCTTTTTTCAGCGTTAGGAAGCCAGAATATTCCTTTTTCAAATCCATATTACCCTTTATCCTTAATATAGTTAGTGGGTACTTTTGCTCGCATATCCGGGTTCAAACTCCAAGCAAATTGCTTTAGATCTGTTGGAATTATCTCGATTTGTGGGGCTTACCCGGATCGCAACCAGTCGAATAGAATTCCTTTTCCATTTCGATGAATGTTAGTAGATATTTGGCTGAAAATTGTATAAGAGAATCTTTTTCAAAATAATAACTGTAAAATACGGTCTGTTATTTAATCGAAAATATTCACTAGATGTCCAAATATACATTTTACAAATCAAAAGAAGAATCAATAAATGAAAGAATCTTTAGCATAAAAAAACATTCATCGTAAGACATATGTCTTGATTCATTAACCATCTCATTATAAACAGACTTATTCTTTTAACATATTCTTGACTTAAAAATATATATAAAATGATTGAAGTTTTCTTTAGTTTACGAAATCAATTGTCACAAAAGATCAAAATTGATGCTCAATGTTACATCATCATTTATTGGAAAATAAAATAATACTTGATAATTCGTCGTGAAATATTTAAAGCAACAACTTATCGACTACAGTTCTATTATCGTGAATTGAATTTAAATGCTCATTTTAAATCTAAACTTAAATTACATATAATGAGAGAATTGGTAATAAACAACAATATTAAAATGCAAGCACTTACTTAGTTGGAAAAAAAACAAATCTTCCATTAATTTTTTTACAACATGACATAAAGCTTAAATACCAGTCGAGTGATTTTGAAGAATATCTAATAAAAAATATATAGCATGTGCCTAAAATCACCCATGTCCACGCAAAATATTCTTTGATACACGGACAATTTAGTTTTACATGTTGGTAGAACAAAAAAATCATGCCTACAGTTTTTCAGATAATCGGCAGAAACAATGTTAATAAATTATATCCATGGAATGAAAAAACATGTCACTCGTATAGTATAAAGTAAGGATCCACGATGTTATATTTATTATAGTAGTTAGTCTTATTTTTTTAATCAGATTTTCAATTTCAAAAATCATAAAATACTTGCATGCCTTAGCAGTGGACAATGATAGCATTGCTAGCACTTTGGGAACTTTCTTGATTAGAATACAAAACAATGCGAGTCATTAAGGTCTAACTACAACAATGTTAGTAATCGTGTATTTAAAATTAAGTAGTAAATAATCTGCTGTTCAACTTCTAGTTAAGCCACCGAAACATTTAACTAAGTATCATGACAACGTTGATATATTTGACAAACTGAAATATTTTTTTAATTAAATTCCACGTGTTTCTGTTGTAAATATCTGTTTCGTTTTCACACTGATCACACTAAGCACTGTCATACTTCACTCGATAATGTTAATCGCATACTAGTCGTGATTTATGTATGTTCTCAAACCTTTTTCTCCAATAACAAAATTATTTATTTATTAACACGTTACTTTGGTAGAATATCGCCATTATTATATTGTAAAAAATATCACAATATTAATTTTTAAATAGCAGATCAATTTTAACTTCAAAATTTAAACTGGAGTAGTTATAGTATTAGACAAACTGTATTTTATTTGAACTAAATATTATCAAAGAAATTAGATTATGAATAAATAAATTATTGTCGATATAATAATATATTATTATCGTCTACTTAATAATTACCCAGTATATAATACATTTATATTACCGATATTTTTTTATGTTCTTTTACAACAATTTCACAAGTACATATTTCAAAATTTATTGTACATATTTTAGCTTTAGTTATTCAGTACAAAAAAGATACATCATTCCAAAAATTAGGTTGAAATTATAATTAACAAAGCGACATTCAATTATTTGATTCATTTAATGTCCAGGTAAAGAAAATAAGAGAGGAGAAAATAATTTTGTTTTAAATTGCTTTTAGTTCAGAAGACTTGTTTATTTTCATATTTTCGGACATCAAAAACAATTTATGACAATACGGAACCTGAAAACTACATTTTAATTTCAGTGAATATTAACAAAAAATGAATATTTGTTTCATGCATATATAAAATGAGTTTTAAAACTCACTTTTATCATATTCATATCCTCTTCCAATGTGAAGCATATGGATTCCTAATGGAGCGTATCTCAACAGAAGTTGTTATTCAAAAACTTTATTCGTTAGTGTTTAATGAAATAATATTTTTATCCATATCCCTAAAACATTGTAGTGTAAAATAAATATATGTTGAATGTTATTTATAGAATATGCAAAAAAAGCTTTTGTTTTAAATAAAAAAAAAATCACAAGCATTTCAAAAGGTCACCTACACTAGTGTGTTTATTTATTTTATTTATAGCCAAATAATAAACTATTTTATTAAAATTAGCAACACATTTTTTTATTTCAAAATGATTGAGATATTAGATGTTTAACGGATAAGATTCGAATAATATATTTAGATTCATTGATTGGATGAATATCAAACTATCTACGAAAGTTAATTGAGGAAAACGGTTTATTCACTGCTTATGATAATGATGTTGCTTAATACAATACAAAAGAAATGAAAACATTTTAGTGAACTTTTATATTGTAGTATTTTTTATTAAGACCAAGGCAAACAGAAATAACTTTTGTGGTATGGCAATAAAACGTAGGCCATCCTTAAATTCTTCGTTAAGAATAATTATCTTTGCATGGCATACGACAAAATTCATTATTTCTTCAGGATTCCAGGCATTAAAATGTTTTAATAGAAAGAGGTATTTTTGAAAAATTACTACCGAAGCTTTCTTTACTTGCAGACTCTCCCAAACTGTTGTGCGTATTGCTGTCACAAGCGGAATTTTTACATTTTTTTCAATCTACATAAATTGCACTTACTACCCATGAAACGAATGTGAATAAAAAACACATTGGGGCTAGATTTTGATCTTAAAAAAACCTTTAACACTGCCGTATAACTAACTACCTTCGCCACAATCAGATTTCTTGGCTGGTGGGAATCTTCTGTTCAGTCCTCATCACCAAAGAGGCTTCTTAGTATTCCGTATGTTCTTAAAACGTCCGTTAATGTTTTTCATCTGATTGTCTGCTGACGCAGCATTTCGGTGATTGAGCTTTGCGTTCTGCATGGTGAAGTAACCCCACTTTTATGAATTAGTTTACCAATAATACCTTCAAAGGAAGAAGTTTTTAAAAATTAGAAATATGTATATAACAGTGTACTTGCGTAATATAACACGAAGAAACAACAAAAAATCACACAATATTACTTGATACATGAAAAAAGTTGAAAAAATTTAATAAATATATATGTTTATATTACTTGTACATAGTAAGTAGCAATATATTCTTAAAAGTTTATTTTGAATAGGAGAATTGTTGAGTTGTTCATCTTGCAGTATAACAACATTGGCTGAGAAAAAATAAAGCATGTTGGCAGAATATTTCAACCACGTAACAAAATCAAGTTAAAGAAAATATCTCTAAAGCTTTCATACACAAGTGATTTGATATTGATGATAAATGCTTTTGTATCGTGACTAAAACGTTACAAATCATAAAATTTATTTAAATAAACGTGTATTTACATTGAGATAGTGGTCTGAAAGCATATTGGAAGAAAATTAACTGTGCGATGGAGATCAAATGATAAAAAATAGTTTGCTATGTGAGGGATCATTTTGTGGAATAAAATATGTCCGCACCATAACAATTATACAGTATTTATAATATCCTAAATGACGTTATGGAAAACTGACTTATTTTTTGTGCGTCAAAAACAATGTTCTATACAATTCATTTTTACAGCAATTGTCTGTCTTGTTCATCATAATCGTTTCCGTGGTATTCTACTTGAATGAAGATCGTTAAAATTCTAGAACACTGCATCATTCTGGATCAAGAGTCTCGATTTCACTTCATCTTCTGCCAGCCGATACAAGTTTGTATGAATGAAATATACGCCCGAGAGTATAATATAATCTGTCACCATAAATAAAGTGTCATAACGCAAAAATATTTACCTTAAAACTGTATGGAAAACCATTTAATACATTTTTGTTTACTGAGAAATAAATATAACAATTTCAGTAACTAATGTACTTAAATAATGATATAATATATCTCTTTCTAACTATTAAACGTCTCTCATGTTAATAATAATCCTATCGTTCAAATACGAGATGATTACTTGTCAAAGGATTTCCCATATCCACATTTAAATAAGAGCGATATATATATATATTATAACTTACCTTTATGGATTAACACATAGTCAAAGTTCATTAGAACTCATTCTAAGAATTGTGATATCATAAACTTTAATCAATTTACGATAATCCTGGATATTTAAAAATACAGAATTATTGACAGAGATCCCCTAATATCATTATTTTTGTTTAATACAATCACGTATGATAACTTTTACATATTATTTTTTATTATTATATACACAAAATCTCATATTTACACTATTTTTTTTCAATTACAAAGTTTCATAAAGTAATAAGTTGCATCGATAAAATGTCTATATGGCCACAAGAAAAGTTATGGTGAGGCTTGAATTTACAATGATATTTTCAACACTTTTGCTTGGGTTTTCGACCAAAGTGGTTTTCTCACCAGAAATGTTAACCTCATATTTATATATTGCACTCTAATAAGAGAGGAAATATAATTTTTCTGTCTGGCTCGTACCCGGTTGAACACGGATCTTCAGAGATGTATACCTGTACAAGCAGTTAGACCGATTCGGATATTATGTATATCCGCCTTCTCACTAACCATACACTTCCAAAAATGTTTTCGTCTTATGGTTTGATCAGTAACAGGCCTTTTGCTTGCTTTTCGGATAAGTCTCGACAGCTACTAGTTAAAACTTTAATTCTTCATAAGAAGATGTTGTTAAAATAGTAATTTCACAATAACTACCTATTTTAGAATTAAGCTTTAGTCAAACGTTATTTGTTTGTCTTCGCTGTTTAAAAAAAGCGTGTAACTGTTTTTTTATATAAAAAAATGAATTTTGTGGCTACAAAACACATAAACGTTAAAGTGTTTGAGATACTGTTCACATGAATTACCTTTGAGTAAGAAGAAAAGAGCGCAACGGAATATCCGGTTTTAATGAGTCGCTTTTCCGGAAACTTAAGTGGAAATTTCACGGTAAACTGCAATACGAAAATCCCAGGCGGCCATATTAAGACGAGGTCTGAAGAAAATCCACAACTCTTGGTTATTTTTTTACTTAAGTTTGGAATTTTGCTTCAGTGGAAATTTAGTGTTATTACAATGGAATGATACTCAAATAGACTGAGTAAACTATAAAAATGTTGGAGACTCCATTTTATCTTTATGTTGCATTACGCAAAGTAAGATTTACACTTACACCATCTTTGTAGCTTCAATTCACCAGTAAAATTGACGAACTTTTACAGTGCATACTTTAATGATACATAAATGTTACTGACTTCTCTTTCATGGAATAATTATTTCTGTATGTTACATTTTGGTCAAAAACAGACGTGTTTTATATGTTCGTCTGGATAAAAATCATTTTCAATATGCGAAATTCTTCCGATTAATTGAAAATTGATTTTAGGTTCAGAGAGCGTACTTAAGCAATAGTTTGCGGTGATAACTGTTTAATATTATCTCATAATGTCATTATTTGACGTATTACGACATTGTGACTCAAAAATTCAATTGCATTTTATATTTTACACTCTCTTGTATAAGTACTTTAATTTAGTTTAATTACTTTTACATAATTTATGTATAAAGAATTACAAACAACTCCAACGCATAATCATTCGAAATGTAGAAAATGCTATATTTATATGTACACTAAACAATTATTTATTTTTGTTTATATCCGTCCTTCATTAAACTCATTTTACCAGGATATATTTACTCTGTATGTACACAAATAAATTTCAAATGATTCTGCATATATTATCATCAATTTATATTTTTATGTCTATTCAACAGTTTCTGAACGATATCTACGCGGTCTTGTGTTAAAACGGTGTACTCATATTATTTAATTTTAAATAACTGTACTATTGCATTTATTTTGTTTAGCCTTTCCAGACACGGACTTTAAGTATTCAACAATTCAATTTTCATCAATATTTAAAATAGAGGAAAATTTTATCCTAATTTAACTGTGAGTGTATTTCTTTACATCTTTACATCTTGCAAACTTCTGACTGACGGTATAGTATGTACTCGCCTAATATTCGGTCTTGAAAGTCATATAAGGAATGGACAAGTCAAAGTGTAGTCTTCAAGTTACTCACACAGTATTCGTGAGATGTTTGTCTTAATCGTTTTCTCCACTCAACTCTTTCATGACATTCTTATTTAGTAAAATAGTACTAGCCTAGAATTCATGCTGTAAAGGGATATAAAGACTTGGTCTGTGCCCATGACAGAACAGTCTAAGAACTGAAAATTCAAGCTTAAAAATAACTAATTTGGATTATTGAGATTTTGTACACTTCCATGTATTTTGTCACTAACGTGTACAAAATCTCAATAATCCAAATTTGTTATTGAAATTCCACCAAGCACCCTCAGTCGATGTCTTAAATTATTAAAAATAACTAACTAACAATCGTGTTAGAAAATTGTTTGATTTTATTTATCCGCTAACATTCCTCAAAAGAGTACTTGCGGTCATCCGAAGTTTTTCAAATAAGCCTTTCTGTAAGCCAATGCTTTTAAGTCATTTAAATTCAAATACCCTAGAGCATTGGCGGCTCGTGCCCGTGGCTTGATGGGTTTACAAGGCTGAGCTACGGCTGCGGTGTTTCTACTTCACACACTTCCGCCGTAGATTCAAGTACAAACTAGCGAAAGTGCCTAAAGTAAACAATAAATATTCTGGATGACTGGTAAGTATTAAAATAATATCTAACAAACGGTTAAATTTTCATCTTTTTAAGTGTGTTTTCCCTCATAGTATTAATTTATGTAAATATGGATAATTTCTTATACCATTTTTTTTTATAATAATATGATGAACCTATATGTTCTACATGAATTATGTAATGGTTATATTTTCGCATCATTCAGCTGAACTAATTCTGACAATGGAGTGTTGCCGAAACAGCTATCATATAGTTTTTGTGGAGCTAATAATGTACTTTGCTATGTTAGAATGGAGTTCTACCAGGTAGATACCTTGAAGAGCTTTTCAATGTCTGCCAAAATATATGTCGTGTTATCTTATGTGAAGTATCTTTGAACTTATCTATATTTAATAAATAAGTATTGACGTTATTCATAGAAACATCTTTTTATTACATTAATTTTAAAAATCCTATGAAATATTTTACCTAAATGTTTTAAAAAGTTAATAGTTGCCATTACTAAAATTCACCAGAATTAAAAAGTTTTTTTTTTGTTTTTAAATGATTAAGATGTGTACATAAATTAAATAAAGGTATGTCATTACTTTTGATAGCTACTTTTATACTCAGACAAGACGAAATATTGTGCACATAAACTCGCAGTTACCATATTAACTCTTGAATCGCGCTGTAAAACGTAATATACATGTTATTCAAATAACTAAAGTGGACTTACCGCTTTTATAAAAAACGCGGAAGTAGAGATTACTTTTCATGCAGTGGAGTTTAAGTATAATTTATAAAGGCGTTTTTAATTGGGCCATTTAAATCCTTCATTTTTTGTACGGGCCGCGTTATCCGTAAGTAATTGCCTATCAGATATGACCTACAGCTGCCTACTTTAAGGGATTAGGATAAAGCAGTTGTTTCAAACTGTTAGTTTGAGGGCATTCCTTAAATTGAACTTTACTATTGTTGTTTATTTAATTTTACTTGTCGTTTATTTTAATCAGTTTCTTATTGCAGAAATGTATTTGGCTGATATAAAACTTAATAAAAAAGCTAATACAGAAATCATATTTCTTAGTTTCATCCTCATTAGAGGAACGCAACTAACTTACACTATTTATTACTCATTGTTTCATATAATATCTTTAAATATGAATGATATCCTTATTTAGTGTGATTGTACCGATGTTCTTATATAAAATAGAGACTTTCCCCCAATTAGAAACAAAAAGTTTAAAAAGAAATCTTTGCGGTTGTGAAAACTACCTATCTTGGCTGGCTCTATCCTGGTTTACCTAAACACGCATGGCCATAACACTCAATGCTTATAGGGTCTCGGAGAAAATATTTATGACGTATATGCATTGCCTCCATCTTTTGAGAGAGCTTTACGCTTATTTGTTACGGAATAATAGCAATTTGTGGTGTTCTTTGGTAACAAAAAGTTTTGGTAGTTTTTTTATGTGTTTGTCAGAATATGAGGAAGCTAGCTTTAATTGTAACTTACCAAGTCTACGATATTTAATTTTGAAACTACTTTAATCATGCCACATCTCCATTAAATGGTTAACCAAAAAACAATTATAATGCAACAAATCACGTCTAATGAAAAAGTCTTTCGTAAAACAGTAACGACACTGAGCACTTCTCATGATAAATAAAAAGTGTAAAAAAGTGTCTAGTTAGTCTTCAAACACCATCTATTGAAGAAATTATTGAAATTGAAAAAATCAATATTGAAAATGGTAGTGTCAAAACCAACAAAAATATCCACTTGGTTATGGTTTTGTAGTGATACATGACGCTGCAAATTTACGAAACATTATGCTTGTCATCATTCGTCAGCAATATAGACGAGGCTAATTGGCAAATAATATTTTATTTCTTAATGCGCATACAAATTCAGTCAGCGAAATCAAGCATCGACCAATATACCACACTGATTCTGCATACATTGCGGTAAAGCCGGAACCTCTGAAAAGACAAATCATGATGACTTAAGTAGGACACAGACAGTAAACGACAGTATATAATATGAACAAAGAAAGAAGGACTGGATTCATTCTTAGTCATTGCCTTCCGAACGGAATTCTGTCACCACTCGTCAAACTGGAAACATCTCCTCTGAACTGCACATTCATCATCATCATCCTTATATTTTTAAGGTTTCATGTTTGTTTTTATAGTTTATTATCACTGGACAAAATTAAAGCGATGATCCTTATTTGATTGTATGAGGCGGAAGGGTAGCATGAAACTTCCGCACGGACTTGTGTGAATTTTCAAACACGCTTCCGTACTTATCTACTCACGTTACATTACGTTATTTTGAATCAATTTGTTTCATCATTAGCCAAGTTGTAAATTTAAATTTCTTTAAGATATTTTTTCATATTACGCGTAAGCTATTTGGTTTTGTTTATTTATAACAATTAAAATCGTCTGACCTTCTTTCCAATTCAATGTTTACTAATTATTTTTTCAATCCCGGCCAGCATTTATATTCTGATGTTTTAAAATACACAATTTCGTATCTTTCATCTTGTTTATCATTAAAATAACATAACAGCAAAATATATTTTTTCGATAAACATTTCGACAGATCATGTTAATGTTTCAAATGAAGTAGTTAACGGCTTCAGTATCGACTTGTAAATTTAATTTAAGAGAGCGTAATAAAAATAACGACCCAAATTCTCAATTATTTACACATCAATAAAAAATGCTTTAGTGTTCTAAATTATTTTCTCTGTTTTTACTTACTCTCACAATGATCATGCTTTAACTTAAAAGGTTATTTTAAACTTTATTTCAGAAAAATATCGATGATTGAAGGATTGTGAAGAGATCAATTCCATTTGGCATCATAAAGAAAGTGCCAAAGAAATTATGGAAACAGTAAATGAGTGTATTTCTTAGCACTTTTAATGTGTAAACTACCAATTGTTGGTGGAAAGGCATTATGTTTTAAACATAAAACACAACTTATTTTTAGAGAAAATGGTCCTGATCATTATAAAAATGTATAAGTAGTACATAACAAATTGTGTTTTATTTAAAAAAAAGTATTTCTTCTCGTTAAGCATCCATTTTGATCTTTAAACATCACCATGTTAGATGTTCACGAATGCATTTAAATTTAAATATTTTGTAGCATACTTTGGTTCTTAAGTTTTTAAGACACTATCATCAATTGAGTAAGGAAGTGTAAAAAATGCATTAGATGTTCAGAAAATAAATTAAAACGCAATGGTGATTGCGGTAGTTGCGTACCCTTTTTACTTCTGCTACAGCAAACTGTTTTCTTAAATTGGATTTTCTATTTATTAGATTATTTTGTCTTCAATTGCAAGGTTTTCTCTGAGGATTTCAACCAATCCTGTCAAACTTACTCCTGAAAACAAACCATAGAACAATTATATGGTAAACCTGTTCTTAACCTTGATTTACATTCTGAAAGTAAGTTACGCATTTGAGTCACAAGGCTCAACCAAACATAATACATTATTTCAAATACCTTAATTTAAATTACTTTATTTTTTAATTCTGAATGATAATATTTCAATATATTTAATATGATATTATTTATACAACATTTAAAATAATACAAATTAGTTCATAAAGCAAACACTGTCTACATATTCAATGGTCATTAAAGTTGAACCAAGTTAACGTTACTTCTTTACTTCTATCAGTTAGACAGTTTCCCAGGAAGCTCTCAAGTAACTTGGTGTAACTTCTAATCGGCGAAGGTAGACGTCCAGGAACCCAATAAGTGTTTCAAACGATCTGTGATGTCACGTAAAGAAAGCTACGTGCGAAATTCTCTTATATACATATCGTCACTTCGCACAGAATATAAAAAAACCTGTTAATATGGATAAGAAAATTGTTTAATTCGATTTTTGTACCACCAATATCAACAAATGCTTCCTGAGACCACAAACACAGCTGTTTTTTAAAGCAATGTCTCGAGAAAGTGAAAAGACATCACTAATTTTTTTTTACTTAATACAACATTAAATAATGCCAAATATATCTTCTTTTTTGTTGATATTTAATTTTTAGTTTTACCCTTTCCTCAAAATAATCTTATTACAAGCTTTTTAGCGGTATTCAAAGAAATAAATGTATGAATACAAAAGTTACAAATCTAGTAAACATTTATTACAAACAAGTAGCAATATTTGCGATGAATTTCACAATAAAAAAATAGGAAATTCAGTTTAGTGTCAGCACATATAAAAACATCCATCCCTTACTACTGAAAAACTTTACATGAATTTGTTTATGTGCATCTATTTATCGATATATATAAATAAATGAATGTTTGTAAACTTGTTTATCCTCTATGCTCTCCTTTACCATCCATCCGATTTCGATGAAACTTTGGTGAGTTGATGTGATTCTAAAGAAAAAAAAATAAAATCTAAAATCTTAAAAAAATAATCAAATACTTATAAACAGCAACATCTCTGAAAAACCTTCTAATTTATTCGTGTACCCACCAGACGTAAAATTCATTTCACATGTGCTATGAATATTGTTCAAAATATGGAAAAAATTACATAATTATATTGTTTTAAAAGTATAAATGAATAACTATATTAAAAAAATTTGATTTTTTCTGTCTGAGAAAAATAAATCTGGGGTTCGGGTCGAGTTCGGGTATCAAGTGTGATATTGAGATTCGGGCTCGGGCAGGGCTGGACCTGAAGATGACTGGCTCGGACAGGGTAATTTTATGAAATTTCGGCCCTTGCAGACCTCTAATCTAAAAGCACTTCAATAAACAGAATTAAAACGCAAACTCTTTTTTTTCTTTGAGTGACATTGCAACGTATGCCGGGTACTCACTAGTAAAAATTTGTTACTCAATAAAAAATTACAACCAGTACTGCAGTAATCGGGCAACTTCAGAGCTACGCACATTCTTACTGAGTGTATTCACATAGTCAGTAGATGCATGTGCCGTACTATTTACAAATTCTAATATAATCGTATCATTTTCATTTCATTATTTTTTCATACTTCGGAATTTAATCATATCGCACTCTTTTTCTTTCTTAAAGCGCCGCATTGCCTTTCCTACTCAAAACCTATCCTGAACTCGGTAACTTGTACAACGTCACTGAAGATCACATAAATATTCTCAATTAACTGTGTGATTAGAGCTACTAGGATGACATGGTCATTCCAAAAAGATATTAAATGCAGAGCGATCAACATCAACCATTCAAAACACAAAATAACAAAAAGCTATAAATTTTTGAAATAAACTTTTTTCGTCGTAACCATGAAGCCCCTCCGAAACGGTAACAAATGAAGGCATATCGCTGAAGTTTACAGATTATGCGACGATGATAGCACAGTTTTATCAATATAGATTGAGTGACTGTAGTGGCTGGGCAATGTGTGTGTATAGTTGAACATGGACCTACCAAGAAATTATGATGCCGTGGAATACAATTCCCGCATATTTATGTATAAACTTGACACTGATGTTTGTAAATGAAATTTGCATATATTTTGTGATATGGGTATTTGACCGACAGTAAGTGAACTTTGATAATATATTAAAAGAATATTTATAGATAAAATATAAAATATATAGGAAATACAGCATCACAGTTACTCGTAGTTTCATTAAAAATATAGCGTCCAAAAAGATTTCCTACGTGGCTATTTTTATTCAGCAATAAAAGATTAAATTTTGAACCGTTTCAAAAGCGTCACGTAATTTCTTAATTATAAAACGTGCTCAATTTTAAAATAAAAAGTCTTATTTAAGGAAATAATTAGATTTTTTTATATTTTCTACCTGACTTTCAGTATCATTTCAATCAAAAAGTTTCATTGCCCCAATTAGACAATTTTAAAAGGCTTCTTGAAAATTTTGCTTAAACGAAAAAACAGGCACCTAATTATTATTTAAACGTCTTTTTTTTCATACTTTAACGACCAAAGTTTATTGACGTAACAGTATTATTATAATATATACCAACCAATCTGAAAATATCAAATGTTTGGCGATGCATACCATAGAAGCAGCGAACGTTTAGTATGTTTACACTGGACTCGCAGTTGTGCCATCTCATTAACTGATTTTCAAGTAATATATGCTGTTGGACCCAATAATACACATGTTTATGTTGTGTGCCTCGATATGATTATATGTGCATGATTCATCCTACTAATTTCTGCACCTTTTTATCATATATTCTAGCGTTTATAGCACCATATTTATTTTTACCATGTCTGCTTCCAACATAGACGATATGCCTCCTAATGGAGGTATCTCAACAGAAATTTTACACAAAAACTGCTTGTTACTCAGTTACTCAACCTTTATTTTTCGAAGAGAGTGTGGATGGAAGAATAGGGTTAGGACAGGACTAATGGTTAGCTTATCGCTCTCGCTACGCTTCGTTTTCAAGATTAGATGAGTGAGAGGGAATTTCAGACAATACAAAAATTCATGCATACGAACAGAAATCCATAAATCGATGTAAAATTCAATTTATGAAACTTCCGTATGGAGACTTGAACCCGATAAATCCGTAAACGTAGCCAAAGACGTTGACCACTGCACCACGGTGCCGAAAAAATTAAAAAATGAGCACTTGAAATTATAAGTTATTACTAACTGAAAGAAATTTTAATTAGCCAAAAATCAATTTATCATAATAACAGATCGCATTGCTTACATTATAATAAGATAACGTAAAAGAAAAAAATATTTACTGACAACTATTATTTGGCAGTGTTTGAGCAACGCAGTTTTGGATTAAACTTATCGTGCATTTATTCAAATATAAGTACAAAAAATACTGTGTTTTAAAAATAATTATATTTAAGCAGTAATTTTAACCAACATTTGGTTTATCATTTATAATTACAGCATTTATTTCAAATGCTTTAAAAGATAAACAAAAATCTTATTCCTGATGCATGTTGTGAATCGTTTGAAAATTTGGCTTGCAAAGTGGTTTGCATATTGTTGTATTATGAATTTCTCCTTCCTTGACATCACATATATAAATACTATGCTAAAGCATTTATAACATAAAATTTTCCGTGATATTGCATGTTATTTTTATTTCACAACACAGCACACTCTTTTAGAACTCTATATCACGCAAAGATAATGTCTCTTCGTAATATGCAACTTCAAGAGAAATGTTTAAAATATCTTGTGAACAAACGCAATTCCTTTGTGAGTTTTTCTATTTCGGTGTTAACTTAGCTGATACATTTTACCCTCATTGTTATGCGTTTTCTCGCCTTTGTTTCGAAGAGAAATTTTATGCTGCAATCTGTAAAGTTTTCCAAACACACTGGGAACGTCTTTTTCGTCTAATATGAAGATTTTCTTTTATTTATCCCCATTGATGCAGCTTACATGTTATAAAAATAACCCTCTTTACCTTTGAAGAGAGAGAGTAAACAGCTCTGAATATTTTTGATACGTACATTGCAACCAAACGGACTAAAAAATCATATTTATATAATCGGATTATGAAAATACGTAAACCATAATAACGCAAATATAGAATTTTATTATTTGTAATTTGGGAAAAATCTTAATATTTCAATAAATTATTCAGTAATATTGATTTATGAACTCGAAGTGTCTGGAATCTTGGAAGCTTTAAAAAGCAGGAAACCAATCTTGTTTTTTTTTGTACCACTATCGTCGACTACTATAAGCAACATATCACATTTACAAATACCGTTCCGTTTTGACATCTCTACCATTTGAATAGGGCATATATTATGAATTCGTTATTATTTTACTAAAACGTTTCATAAGAAATTAGGTATAGTTAATAATATTAGATCTGTGAAATATTATTTCAAGAAAATCTACAATACATATAATATCTGGTTTAAATTCATACTGTATTGAGCTGCACGTATTTAATAAAAATAACAAAATTTCTCATGTCACAAAAATACATTATTTTCTGTACTTTATAAAAGTCAGCAATTATAAGTTTCTGTAATATATCTGTGACAAATGAAAATTGATTAAGGAAGTGATGCTAATGACTATACGATAGATATCTTATTCTTTATTTGACAACGGCGTAAAAAAGTCAATTCTATGTTTCCCTATCGAGAAATATATATTCACTACAGAAAATTCTAAAATGCATTCAGTTTATATAGTCAAAGCTTTTATACTATTCAACTTTGGTCTGCGTTATAGAAACTTGTTGAAAGTTTCTCCAAAGTAAACGAGAAAAGAAGGGATTCTGTAGAGTTTTCCTTTGAGGAAACAGTCATTTGTTTTTAAAACGAACGCTTTATTTTTCCATCAAAATTTATTTGGAATCAATGTAAATGGGCTCCTTTGATACTGAAAGCCCCATTCAATTTTGACGCCTAATTAACCGATGGTTTTAAAAGTGAAATTGCGGAAATAAAGTATATTTGCCATTGTATTTTTTATGTTGTGTAAATTTTAATTTTAAAAATACTTACTTTACTTTTAAGGTGTTAACTATCAATTCTTGGTGGAAAGACATTATATTTTAAAAAATAAAACACAATTCATTTGTACTACTTCCACATATTTATAATGATCATCAGTTGATAATGCTCGTGATGAGCGAAACCGGTGCTGATCATTATAAATATGTGGAAGTAGTACAAATGAATTGTGTTTTATTTTTTAAAATACTTACTTTATTAAATTTAAATTTGGATCATTGAGATTTTGTACACATCCATTTATTTTGTCACTAACGACCCAGGTTTCGCCTTTCGGCATCTTCAGGCATTCGAGCACACGAATGGACTCGAACTGGTAGACAGTAAACATTGTCTAACGTTTATATAGAAGATACAAATACGACAAATATTATTTACGAGGTAAAATATTATACGTCTGGGAGCCACACTGATACCTGAGTTAACATTTCGAGAATTGCCTTAATCCTTATTTTGTAAACAACACATTAACAGAGTGGCGAATTGCCGCTTTCCAACTAATTTTACAATTACCAGTGATTTTACAATTATAATAGCATTGTGGGTTTCAACGGGATGCAATTCGACGAAAGGGTAAATATATACAATCATTCCACATTTAGTGATATCTGTTAGGTGTTTCAACGTATAGGATACAATAACGGAGAATTAGGGAAGTTCAGCTGCTCGTTCAGAATTGGCAAGGAATTTAACTGGGCTCTATTGATTTCCAAAATTTTTTGGTAAAATAATTTATGATCCCCCATGTTTTGATGCAACAGTTTAACCCCATCATCCGCATTAAACGTATGGTTCTCCATTAGAAAGTGATTTGCGAATGTCGAAGTTTCTTTTTTTAATCTAAAGGCAGCTAAATGTTCTGATGCCCTTATATCTAATGTACGTGTGGTTTTACCCACATAGAAATGTTGGCAATCACTGCATTGTAATTTATAAATACCAGATTTGTTCTTAAAGTGGACTCTATCTTTATTGTTAATAAGTAATTTGCCTAGAGAATTTTTGCAATAGAATAAATTCATAGTTTCAATTGTATATTTAGTCGGGCCCAACCAAATTTAAAATGTTCTCTGTAAAAACTTACAATGTCTTTTTAACCCTTAGAAGACTAAGACGAAAAAATTACGTCCGTCCCTATGGGGGGGATGAAAAAGACCCCATTATAACGGCCTTATTATCATAAATTACAATAAAAATATGATTTTTAGGGCTTTTAAACATCTTTATACATCTGTCCTCATATATTTTATATTAAAATCTTAATGTTTTCCTATAAATAATCATATTTTAAGCCGCGCATGAAAAAGACAACATTTCACCTCTAATATCGGATCGCGACTGACGAAATCAAATGCGCCAATCATCGCGATTACTATCTAATGCGCGAGCGCTTACATACGCCCTTTAATGTTGCCAGAGATAACAAAAAATAAAGCATTGATTAATAATGTGTCTATTTAGAGAGTAAATTATAATCAATTACTTCGTGACTATCAACCGATTTCTTGTTCTGTTTGTTTTTAAGTTTTAAGTTTAGTAGTATAAGAATATTTATGTAGGCACTGTTATGGTAAAAGTAATCATATTATGTTTTGCGACATAAGATTTAGTTATGAAAGCATGATAATTTTTGAAGAAATGAAAAGACTATGTGTGTGTTCAATCACGACGTGTAGTAGGTGAATTAATTATTTTAACTAAAAATATAAAATCTACGCCATATCTATGCTGACTGCTTACACTAATCTTAGCTTATGATATTTTTTATCAAGAGACTTATGGTTTTGGTTTCAATTTAATAAATAACTGAAAGTGAAATATTAATAATAAAAATATAAAATAATCTTCATGATTCATTTAAATGTGTAATTTAGTTTTAATAAAAACTTGCAATTGTTTACCTACTACAAAGCCGTTCTTGCTGTTTTAACAAAATTTTCAGATGTAATTATATTTTATAATGTCTTTTCATCGAGGAATAACTTAACCTATAATAAATTAAATGTTTTTACTTCGAAACACAACACATACATATGAAAATATATGAGTGGACAAATTAAAAACTACTTCAAATATCTTAATGTGTAAAAAGAGACAATATGCTGATTTCATGATAATGATACTTTATACAATACATCAATACTTTATTTTTGTCAGTGTCGAAAATAGCGACCTGGCAACAACGTTTAAACTCATTAGTCGCGGCATAATAAACTATCATTGGCTAATTTCTTATCTTATCAGGATAAGATATCAATTTCAACGATCTTTTAAACATGGTGCTTCAAAAAATATTTCGCCTCGCTAAATAAAACAAGGTCATGAGAATTTTCAGAACTTCGAATTATAATGAATTCATTTATTTTGTATAGTATATTCATACATTATAATTTAAGACATCGACTGAGGGTGCTTGATGGAATCTCAATAATCAGAATTCATACATTAGTATTGTCCAAAAACGTTTTGTAAGATAAAACGAACAATACATATAAACAAAAATAGATTGGCTAGACTTTTTGCCAAAATAATAGCACTATAATTAAAGGTAGGTACTACAATTATTGTGTATTATAAATCAATATTATATATAGATCCTATATAGCTATCAATCTAATATAATTGCCATTTTATTTTGATAAGCATGAATGGAAATAAAAACCATTGACAAGTGTAACATAAAAATTCCCATTTTATAATTGCGAAGGTAATTAATTGTCAACCATAAATGGAAATAGTATGTAGACATAATGCTTACGGCTTTACATGTGGAAGTAATAAATAAGATGAATGATGAGTTTTTGTCAGCGACGGCATTTACAAACGTTTTTTAAAACAAAAAATCGTCGAAATGAACATTCTTTTAAAATTTAATGGTGAAATAATAAATAAAATATCATGGATTGGCTTTATGAAACTTTGACATGACATACATGAGTGAAGGCTCTTAAAAGATAATTTAATAAAATAGCATAAATATCAATCAAGTACATTAGTAAGTTGTACGAATATTTACCAAAAGAATAAATTACAATTAAAGGTAGTAAAGTTGAATCATTAAAATTCTGTACATTTAGTATTCAAATATAGACGTATGCCTGAAGATACGGAAAGACAAAACCCGGGTATTTATTGACAAAACTTAAAATTAATAATTTTATTTTAAAATACATTAATATAAATTAGAAAAATTTCACCATAAACTCTTTTTAAGATTTTGACGGCAGTCAATTTCATGTAAGCAGAGGAATATTTTGATTTGAGACGATTCAAACAAATGTCTGTTATTTTTCGTTGTAAAGTTAGTTTGAACATTGAAGTTTTATTCAAAAGCGCAAAAGTCATATTAAAATCCTGTTTTATTTGAAATATTACCCAAAAATTTGTTGATTTATTGTAAAACTATTCAAATATTGTAAAAAATAAAATCTTAGCTTTTGCAGTGGGTAAGACACTTTTTACAATATTTAAAGATTTTTCTTATATTAGCTCAAGAAAATCTTTATAAACTCAAAATGCTTGTTATTCAAAATTATGTTGGTGTGACTTAGGTGCGTGTGAAATTTATCGACTCAAATACAAAAACTGTTTTTAAGAAAATAACTCATGTTTTTAGTAATAGAATAAACGGAAATATGTTGAGAAAATGCTTATGTCTTCATATATTATGAAAGTAATAAAGAATTAAAATTATGAGTTAGTGCCGCCATTGTCATCATCATCATCTTCATCTTCATCATCATCATTATTGCTATCACTTTCATTTTCAATATTGTCTTCCACATTTGTCATATTATTGTCAATAACTTCAAAATCTATATCACTGCCACTCTTCCCGTCACTATTAATTCCCTCATTTAAGCATTCGGAAAATATTTTATCTAATTCTGCTTTTGATAAAAAATTTGACATGTTTCTATTTATTATTTGCTTAAAATAATAAAATATAAGGTTACTATTGAAATGCACCCAACAAAACACCGAAAAGTAATTGTTTTTATAAATTTGATAATCAAAACCCTATTAATTATTATAAGTCAACTTGAATGTGTAGATAATTGTTATGAATCTAGAATGTTTCGCACAAAAGCGTCCGTTGGATTTGGCTCACAGAGTTCAACAAGAGATAAAATTTGATTCTTTATCGCATGTGGGCGTGATTTAAAATTAATGCAAATTTGTAGCGCCACATAAAGAGGTTTTCGGACAAAACAAATCCGATTTTTTTTCTTTATTATTTATTTGCGTCGTAACTGGGCAACTAATATTTTTTTCTTTTGTAAAAGGTGTGTAAAATAATGATTTCGGAATACCGTAAGTATGAACATTTTATCACCAATATTAAAGTAGATATTTTAGATAAAGTAGCAGTAGGGGTCTTTGACTCCAACCATCAATGAGTGAAGGTTAACAAAAACCTGTCGCTATAGTATCTACTTTTTTAATATATGTCAATTCCAAACATTAAAAAAACACTTACTTAAAATCAGTGTCCAAAAATACATTGTGTATCAGTCAGCTTATTTTGAAACGTGTCTGAGAGAAAGCATAGCTAAGACTGCAAATATTGAATCGTTTTCATCTTTCATCTAATTAATTGAGCAGTAAATCTCAACATCCAATTATAACACTGAATCAATCACTGTTTTACATGCATAATAAAATTTATGTATCGCGCTATAATGTTACATAAAAGAAACGATTCTTATAGCGGAAAACAATCAGTTTCAAACACGTCTAAAGATCCCCAAATAATGCGGCGTATCTGTTAGAAATCTCCAGCCTTTGTGCGCTTCCACTTAAATTAGGCTTTACCGAAGTGAGCTTTCGAATCTAGTCTAGAAGGTGTGTGATTTATAACCGGGATACGATATCAATAGTCAATTTGCTCTCAACAAGTTGGCTCCCGTCCAGAGATAACGAATATTATTTGAAGCTTTTTGGTATGATTGGGAAACACTACTTCAAATACCTCAGCATCAAAGAATTTGATAAGATTACATTACCACTCCCGTGCTGTAAAAGGGTATTTTTTTTATTTTTACAGAGAAGGCGAAACGTAAAAAACAGGGTATAATACTAAAAATCGTTTTTTTTTTATAATACGCAATTTAAAAATATGTCTTTAAAAAATTGGATTAACCATATTTTCAATTTGTATTACTAATCTGTAAAACAATTGTGTCATATTTTTTTTCCTCTCAATTATGTACACAACATATTTATATTATGAAGAAAAGTGGCCAAGACCTTAAAATTACTGCATTTATAGTAATTACTGTGTGAGAAGACCCCGGATCGAAGAGAGGCGAGCGGCTGGTTATCCGGAGTCCTGGAAGGGCTGATCTCAGACAAACACCATTTCAAATCCGGTTCAAAACTTATTTATTTTTCCATCTAAGATGCAGTGGTTTACATTACACAAATATATAAATCCTAACAGATAAAATTGATTCTACATTTACATTTACTTAGCAACTGAATTTACTTTAAGTACAAATGACACAACGAATTTAAATTAAGTCCAATGCAAATCAAAAAAAACAAACAATTCACATCGTCACGTCACCTCCGCCACGAGAGCGCAGCTCGTTCCGCTCGGCAGATCGTAATCGACTGTCTACAAATAATTAAAAAAACTCCCTGCAAAGTCGGAGCTACCCCTTTCCGGAAAAATGGACTCGTCCAGCGGACGTAGCCGGCGGCTATTAAACGCCTGGCAACAAGAAAGAGCCTATTCTGCGAAATATTGCTGTTGCCGCTGTGTGATTTCAGTTCTGGACATTAATGACACTTATACTTAACAAAAACCAGGGTGTGTCATGTGATTACAGAGCTGCGCTCTCGCGGCGGAGGTGACGTGACGATGTGAATTGTTTTTTTTTTTTTTTTTGATTTGCATTGGACTTTATTTAAATTCGTTGTCATTTGTATTATAACTTAAAGTAAATTCAGTTGCTAAGTAAATGTAAATGTAGAATAAATTTTATGTGTTAAGATTTATATATTTGTGTAATGTTAAACCACTGCATCTTGAATGGAAAATAAATAAGTTTTGAACCGGATTTGAAATGGTGTTTGTCTGAGATCAGCCCTTCCAGGACTCCGGATAACCAGCCGCTCGCCTCTCTTCGATCCGGGGTCTTCTCACATCTTTTGTCGGATTGTGGTACCAACACATCACCATATATGTCATTCGGGTGTCATAGCGACCATTTAAAAACAACACTTTATGTAGTAAGTGTTTTATTTTGAATTTCTTAACAAAATTAAGGGTATCAGTGAATGTAAGCATATGATACTTGATTCAACCAAGAGCGGTCTTACAGGAAGTTCTGATGAAAGGTTGGCATGAAACCCTCTGATTAGACATGGTCAACTATTGAGAAAAAATAGTGGTCAACTACGGGAATTTTCAATTTTATAAATTGTCACTACTGAAAGAAAAAAATATTTCTTAACACAATTTTTATAACAGAACGTTTTCTAAATTTTGTTTTATAATGTTAATTTTGACATTTGATCCATTATGAATACATTTGCTTTGTCATTATTCGGTCTAATGCTAAACGTTAATCGTTACTTTTGTTGAATTTTTTTCTTAAGAGGTCCACTACAGGTACGTTTACCTTCCTTCGAAAATGATATTAATTCTATTTTGGAAAACACGGTGTCATGTTTTGATTAATGAAAATTACCTGACATTTTGAAACTGTTGCATGCTTCCAGAACACTGTAATATGAAGCGTTTATGTATTAGTAAGATGCTAACTTCTTTAAAAGCATTTTTTTTCCATGTCCGCTCCCAATGTGGAGCATATGGTCTCCTAATGGAGGTATCTTAACAGACTTTTTCTACGAGAACTGCTTGTTACTCAGTTGCTCTAACTCTCTTTTTTTTTTCAAATAGAGTAGGGATAGAAGGATAGGGCTATGAGAGAACTAGTGGTTAGCTAATCGCTCTCGCTACACCCCGTGAGTATGGGATGGGTGGGAGGGAGGGAGGACTCAGACTACGAACAGAAATCCATAAATCGATTGAAAGATCAATCTATGAAAACCGTCCTCACCGGGAATCGAACCCGAGACATCCGTTACCGTAGCCAGCGACGCTACCAACTGCGCCACGGACGCCGACATAAAGCATACAATATAATTATTATGAACAGTAGTTGAACTGTGCTGTTATATCGTTAAATATCGCAGATAGCTTCACAATATATTATACAATGGCTGTTACACTATTTCTTTGAGCTGTGCTCAAACGTTTCCACACATTTAATATCATCAACAATTCTAACAGAACTTATCTTAGTTATTATCTTCACGTTGTTTATTTGTAAGGGCCTGTATATAGATTAACAATATCGAACATTTTATTTTGATCATATTAAAATATACCAAGTCCGCAATATTAAATGCTTTTGACTTTCCGTCTTATTCGGTTACTGGGTCAAGGAGTGGAATTATCGCATTGACAATCTAATTATGTTTTAAAAATAAAACGCATCTGAACAGTTAATGATGATCGGATCCGATCAGTACAACAAATTTTAAAGTAGTAGAATACAAATTGTGTTTTAGCATTTAGCAGTTTAGATTCGGTGTAAATCAAACCACGCCATCTCCAATAAATAAATATGTATTTTTTATAACGTTTTATGACAGATTTGCCATTATTCTTTTTCGTGCAGTAGTGGAGTAATCAATGGATTAAATCATTTATTTCTTCCCTGTTGCACGACCAAGGGCATTAATCTCCAAATAGACATTTTTATAAACTGACATTTCATTGGAAGAAGTACAAAATAAATTGTTTTTCATTTTTTAAATGTTATACCTATGCACCAAGAATTGTCAGTTGACACCTAGTGAGAGTCTAATTATTGATGCGAATCCGAAGACATGAATGCCTATGATGTTTTCACTTCTTCCCATCAACGCTTTCTAAAACGTATAAAAAGAATGATTATCCTACTGTTGGTCCTTTCCCAACTACTTCGTTTTATCAATACTCCTTACGTATAATCACGTGAGTGCCAAATATGTGATTATTATATCTTTTGAATTTTTGTTGTAAACGTACTCAGTTCTATGGAAAATTAGATTTATAATAGTAGCACTGACCTAATTTTGAAGAATATACATGCTGTCGTTACTTTATGAATCTTTGAAATACTGTATATACGTAGAGTGTCAATATGCGTTACCTTTTAGAACAGAAAACTTGTCTTATTGAAGCAACTGACTCAAAACCTTTTCTTGTCAAATCAAATTCTGTTGAGACACTTCATAATAACTCTAAAATGTCTTGGTTGGGAGCACCAATGGTTTAAAATTGAGCTATGTGGTAATAGTAATCAATTTAATTTATATTTATCAATCAGATTACTATTTGGTAAATACATGTTTATCTCATGTTGAATGCTAAATGGAATGAAATTTACTTTCTAGCCACTAATAAATCATATAGATATTTAATTATGAAGATACATATAGCTTTAGGAGTAATTTAAAGTGCGTATTCCAGGCCAGTAGCTAAAGGGACATGTTTACACGCTTTGCTAAGCAATTAACTGTATGCCAGTTTGTCAAAATGACCCCCTTCCAAAGTTTTGCTGCAAGGTTAGCAGCCTAGAAAAATGGTGAAAAGGTTAACCAGATTAATATGTTGGCATAGTGTGTCTAATTTTAACTGTTTCAAAACTATTTTTGATATCTTCGTGTCTGGCAAAAAATATTAACCCAACTGAACCGTAGTTTTGATAAAAAAAATTCTTTTCGGTGGATTCAGCGGCTACTTTGTAGAAAATCATTTAAATTTCCTCTTACCTATCCGATCCTCAAAACGGTAGGGAGAGCGTCTAACTAACTGGAAGTTCTTTCCTAGCTCCATTCTTATATATATTCCCTCGCCGAAAAATAGAGAATGAGCCACCAAACAAGCAGTTCTCGTAAAAACAAATTATCACATTTTCTATAAGAGTTCTAGAAACTACGCATTGGGAGTGGACATGGCTATTAAAAATATTAATTAAAATCAATTATTTACACTCCCAAAAAACACGAGACTAGATTAATATAACGACTGCGTTGAAATCATTTTTATTCTAGAAATACTTCAATATTATTATTTTTTTCGTACTTTTTTATGCACATGCAAATATGAAGCTTAAAAAGCAGGTTGGTCCCTAATAACTAGAAAATACAGTAGGTACTGATTATATAATTTTGGATAAACTCGTACATGTAAATAATTTTATGTACGTATTTATAAACATTGTTTGATGATATTTTTGATTAAAATTATTTCATTAATTTTAACTTAAAAATAGAAAGCAAAGTGTCAAGAGTCATAAAAAGTCTCCAAATAACCTTTTAAATTTAACAATATTTTTCTTTTTAAAAAGAAATATTCTTATTCTGTTTTTAATATCATTAAAAACGCATTAAAAAATTTAATGCTGCGTTCTTAGTAAATACTTCAATAATAAGAGTGTAATTCAATTAGAGTTTTGTTTCTTTTTTAGAAAGGAAAAAAGCTATGTTGTTAGTTTATTTTTCTCTCTCGCTTTTTATGAATACAATAGTACTGTATATTTTGTGCGAAATTTTCCCGGGAGAGTAAGTGCTAACTTTGTTTCACAATGGCGCTGGAAGAAAATGCAGGGTAGATGCCTCCAAGAAATTATGTTATTTAACTGGATATGGTTTCTTAATACATCTTTTACACTTCTCACGCCAAATCTATAAAAAAATATCACCATAATATCTCGTCATCTTTTAATGCTGTCTGTTATCGAAGGATGTTTTCCAAATTGCATTAAGCTTCCTAACCCTGAGCCAGGCGTTTAAAACTAGTAAGTAATATTAAAAACTAATATGTAGTATGCACTCCTGTCTTGCATAAAGGGAAGATCATGCCAAAATCACCGCTAAAGGTATTCTGATTTGGTACAGAAAGTATAATTATATATTAAATGTTATTTTCAACAGTTTCTTACCATATCGATTTGTGATTTAACAAATATTATTTTTCGTAGTATTTTTTTTTTAAATCTGATGCCAATATTACTCAGCCAGCCATGAAAACATTTGCATCATCACTCATTTTGGAATAATCTACATTCCGGCTTGTAATGTACGCAAATATATAAAAGCTTGGCAATGAAGAGTTAAAAAATCAATATATTATTAGGTGTTGTACAGTAAGAATTGGTTCCGTCGAAAAACAACTTTAAAATGAACTTACACCGAACTTCGTCGATACAATAAAAACTAATATACCATCTGTGCCATAATAATAAAGGTTATTAAAAACCGGTTTACGGCTTTGTTTAATAAAAAGAATTGAATCATGAAAACTACACTTAAAATCCATTTTTTTAATTTGATTAATAAATATTCAAATTTAAGATATCGACCAAGGGTGCTTGAGGGAATTTCAATATCAAGTTTGTATGATTCGCTGCTTATCAGTTCGATTTCATTTGTGTGCTCGAATCGCTGAAGATGCCGAAAGACGAATCCTGGCTCGTTAATGATGAAATACAGGAAAAATTAAAAAAATTCAGTACACAGAAACAGTACAAATATTCAAAGTATGAAAAAATCGTCTACCAGGTTTCAGTTAATATTTTCTTAACTGTTAGAAGCTATTTTCATTTCAAAGAGTTGAAATTTACGTTTGACGTTTGCTTAAACTGCTATGAGTTTTCACATTCCACATTGAGATGGATATCAGAATTGAATAAGGCTCTTCTTTCGATAGCTAATATAACTTAAAATATGCTCAAACATGACATGAACTTATTACGTTACAACAATCAATGTTCCACTTCATTTATAAA
Organism: Himalopsyche phryganea; assembly: GCA_022494535.1. Taxonomy (NCBI): domain Eukaryota; kingdom Metazoa; phylum Arthropoda; class Insecta; order Trichoptera; family Rhyacophilidae; genus Himalopsyche; species Himalopsyche phryganea. Next base: position 732,347 of record JAGVSL010000035.1, on the reverse strand, counting down.
GTACAATAATTTAATGGATTGGAGCTCATTTTATAATTTAAACTAACATCAGCTGGTAATAGTGGTATTCAAATAAATTATAGTTAATAATGTGTAGTCGAGGAATGTCTGTGCTGAATAATTTATTCATTCCATGGCCGAGTGCTTTTAGATACGTATTCTAAAATGCAATTCCATTAAAAAGTTTCCCGAGTTCATTATACTTACATAAAAGTATACCACCTTTACGTGACAATTTAGTAAGCAGTGAATACTAGTTTGCTTATTTAAAAGTATCGCAATACAGGTAAATCGTCTAACATCGTTAACTGGTTGGTGGTAAAATATTATTCATAATGTATTTGAATATTATTATTACATAAACTTTCATTATTTATGGATTTAATTGACATTTACTTGGTAGAACTTCATTGAATAAGTTATAAATGTCGAAGAATTGTTTCTACAACAAATATAGGATTTCTAACGACTATGGTTTCTTACAAGATATTAGTTTTGTTGATAGCTATCAACTATATCCTACAACTCTTATGAAACTAAATACTTTGAAATATATAACATATTTCGTAATATGTATAACTTCAAAATATTAACATGATCGTACGATTAAATATCGGAAATAAATGTCAAAATACTTTCTTAATCAACAACCCATGAATACTCACGGGTTATAATATCACAGCAACCCTCGGAAACAATTTAAAAAAAAAAGAGTCTCACATTGCTTTCTGTATATCGGTATTATTGGGAGGTTTTGATAACAAAATATATTCAAATAAATCAAAACGAGACAATTAAAAGAGTACAAATAAAAATAATATTCAATGAAAAATATGATGAAAAGATTTCAGTTAAATGACGTATAGTTTATATTCAACTTCCATCGATAGGTGTCTTTCGGTTTTTTTTTCAATATTGGCCCACAGCTTAGGCGCTCTATTGAATATTGTCGCCAATTGATCAATAAAGAATTGGTTTTTAGAAGTATTAACATTTTTTCGAATATCTTGATTCGATACAATCGATAACAATATTCAAATCGACACTGGTTATGATTAAATTACATCATCAAAATAATTTCCAACTTTCATAGGCCATTTTGTCAGGATCTTTTTTTCGACAACTTTTTAATTTTGTAGCGAAGTATCGTCAAATGAAATGCGGAAGTTGCGACTAGGGCATCCAATCCCGGACACATTTTACGATCCCGGGATTTCGGGATTCATAATTTCTCAATCCCGGGATTGGTCATTAAGTTTAATTTCATGTGTTAAATTGTAGATTTAAAATTTAATTTCTGTCCATTATTACTTCAATTGAAATTTATGTATGATTAAATATTTTTTTGGGAAGTGGAATGATTTCTTTGTTGATTTAAAAACAGACAGTCATTTACAAAAAAAGGGAAAAACATTTTAAAAAAGACATAATTATCAAAATAGTTTTATTTTATTTATTGCATTATTATGGTATGTTTTACCAAATTTATCCAAAAAGAGGACATGTTTTTCAAATTGAGATGTTGCCCACCATTCACTTAAGAAGCGGTCTTAATTTGTCCTCCATTTAAAATTATTTAATAACGGCTGTTAGAAAATAATATGACTAGGAAGGAGACTACAATAAATTCATTTTAATTCTATAGGTTTTTTAAAAAAGCTATGTATGTACATGAAAAAACTTAAGTACACGTTGTAGTTAATCAGGAAGTTTTGATTTGATAGACGATTTTTTAGCTTTTACAGTTAATCCCGAAATCCAGGGATTGAATGAATCTCAATCCCGGGATTACAGGATTGAATAATTGAGCGGGATCCCGGGATTGGAAGCCCTAGTTGCGACCCTTACACGTTCAGAATAAGACTAAAGAAAAATATAATCTTATTCTTCGGTTAGTTAATAAAATATTTTAATAAAATCCGTAAATCTGGCAAAATATCCATTATACTGAAACTTCTTGTCAAATTGAATATTAGAGCAGAGAATGATTTTTTTTTAAATACATTTCTTCTTTATGTTTGACGATAATTCTGATGAATTTCAAATAAAATCATAACAAACGATGGTAAATTCGTAACAAAATGACGGGGTACGCAATAATGAAATGAAAAAATAAATAAACTTTACTCAATCTATTTATATAGATTTCATGATCATTTTGTGTAACGCAATGTTTTATTCACTCAATTAGTTATTTTAAAATAAAAAAAACTTATTAAGTGAAATTTATTCACATAATAAACATGTGTTTTTGTTTGCATTCAACAAAACGTGAAATCTTTTGATAAATATAACATTGTTGCTGATCTGGTCTGTATAAAATATAATTTTGTTCACTCTTTTTGATGTAACGTACATGTTGTTTACGCACAAAACGGACCGAATTATGAAGCCCTCCAGAGGCAGCCAAGTGTTTTGCATTTTTTTTTATTATTTATGTTCTACAAACAAAGTCGCGTATGGATGAAAAAAGAAAACACAATTTGTGAAAGGAATTTTCATAAAATATTTTTTCGGGACCCAAACGAATCTAGCGGGAGTACGTTACCTCGCTTCCTCTTCCAGATTATGTACATAAATTTAGAGTTTTTTTTTTGAGACGGAACTATTCTTAATAAAAAATCTTTGTAATTTTTTGACCTTTATCTCATTCCGGAAAATTTTCTAAGGCAAGAAAAGTATACTGAATTATTTTTATGTACATGTATAAAGGAAGAATAAACGTGAGGCGAAATGTTTTATTAAGGCGTGTCATCACCATCCACCAAAAATTATTACTCTTTCGAAAGGTATGATTGTTGTGCCTTGTTTACAACTCTACCCATATTTAAATTTTGAAGCGAGCTTATACTCTATTTAAACTTTTAAGCTATTTTTTAAATGTTTGTAATACTGTCAATCCCCTTGATTTAAATATGCGAATGCCTTTTTTAATATATTGATTTATAATTTAACTTTGTATCCATATTTATGAATATCTGAGATTCTCTTATCTATCCTTGTGCCGAATACCTAAAAACGTTATTCTACATTCTGATTTATAGTTATTATTACTTATTTTTTGGAGTGAAAAATTTAATCGTGGAAAGTTTTATTACTAATAAATTGTTAGCTGAATAAATGAGTGGTTTTTCTGTCATCTTTAAGATATAATATGCAACTATGTTCGGCTTTAGTTCAATGATGTGTAGTTGTGACGTTACAGTATGTAAGGCCAAATATTTACAGCTATTTTCACGCTCAAAAAACATTATCGGAGCGAAATTTTTGGCACAAAAAAAACAGCTTGTTTAAATTTTCCGAGTGAGTGAAAACTGATGCTGGTAATTTACACATTCATCGTGTGTATGTAAGCAACGTAAAAGCTAAAAGTTTTCCGGGTATCAAATTTAAATTGCATGTTGTCGGACAAACAAAATCAACTTATATGCTTTAACACGTCTTCCGTTGCTCTCGCGTGTAATGATAATTCTTCAATAAAGGGCTTTTTTATATAAACCACGTTGAGTATGAATAAACTAGAGTTAAGAATGAATCGAGATCCACCCGAACCTTCAACTCCTTATCTTCACATCAATATTCTAACGCGTTCTTTCACAAAACATCTTAACTTCCTAGCTCTTCATTAAAGTGACTCCTTGAAGGGCCATAAAATGAGGTAACCAATCATCGTTCATCAAAAACGGCCTCGTTTATTGCCTTCCTACGCGATAAAGTCTTCAGTCAACAATTTCAGTACAGGAAACGTTTTACACCAACAGATTTCTTATCATGTAAACTTTATGATGCGAACAATATAGTTCTTATGGAATTGATTCTAATAGACGTTTCTCGTCCAACTTTTTAAGAAAGATAAACCTGACCTTTTTTCTATTTTTGTGCGTTTTTCATTATTTTATTATATAAAAATAAGTTTACAATTTTAGTATTGATAAAACGTTATTTATATTATAAATAAATATATATTATTATTCCATTATTTAGTTATGGTAGAGCATGGAAGCTATAATTGACTAACAATGTAGCTTTAGTTATAGCTTTCATTTTTTTCATCAGTTGATAATGTTTGTGATCAGCAAAACCGGTCATGATCATGTGGAAATAGTAGAAACAAATTGTATTTTATTTTTAAAATATAATGCTTTTCCATCAAGAATTGACAGTTAACATCTTTAATGTGATATAGCTAACAGCTTAGTGCCCTAGTTCTTAATTATTATAGAGCCTTTTTTCAAATAAGTATGATATGAGATATAAGCTTTGAGTAAGACTTTAAGAAAAGAATCATTAGTAATTTCTATCCAACAAACAATGACCATTATTCATGTTATCTCAACTATTTTAAATAATTATTTCAATTCGTACAATTCCAAAAGGTATTGTGTAACAAGAGTCGTGCTTGGGCAAATATTGTCAAAGCAAAATGCAAACCTCAAATATGTATTCTTATAATCAGTAAGTGTCTTTTAATTCTCAAATAACATCCTTGGGATACATTTGACTAGAATAAGGAAACTTTTTAAAACAAGATCAACAACAAGATAAAATACATTAAGCTTTTTATGCAAAAACTTAGATTTAAATATAAGGCAAGATCTATAAAGATTGATAAAATAAAAATTCATCATTTTTCATTTCATTTTGGAACACGGACTGTTAGTCTAGTCATGACCTTGTATAGGTTTTGTTTTTAAACAAAACAAATCTTTTCACAAATCATCTGAGAGAAAAAAAATAAACATTTTTAATACTGATTGATATTGCTATTTTAAAAAAGGAATATGTCGTTATACCGCTTCTGATCATAATATTGCGAATTCATTATATTTGATTTTTAGCAACACCATAAAATTGCTATTTGCTTCTAAAAATTTAAACTATGCTTATCTGTCTAAGTATAGACTCTAAATATAACCGTTCAAAATTTCTTTTCTGAAAACGCAATATTCTCATTGCATCTGGATAATCCGTTGAATTACTTAAATAGTCGTATACTTACATATAAATCCGCCTGTCTTATCTTACGAACGTCGATTAGACCCGCACAACAAACATTGTTGCGAATTGAAATGCCCAAATTGGGAACGTATTTTTATTATCCCGAGATAGAAATATTGTTCCCACAAATTTGTTACTACTTTCATGTTGACAAAGTAACAACAAATAAACACTACAGAAATCCATGGCATTGAATACAAATGCATCTGACTGATTAAAAAAATAACGTAAACAAATGTCATTGTGAGATTCGATTACTTTATCGCAAAATGACATTGTTACAGAAGAATTACAACGTTATGTAACGTTAAAGTTATATACCAACGAACAATATTTTTTTTATAAATTGACGATGATAGTTTCAAACTAGATTAAGACTTCCACAGCAAACACTAATGTGTTAATACAAAAAGTATCCAAGCTCTCTGGTTCATCATTAAAATTATTTATATCAATATATTCCCGGCTTTTTCTGTTGATATGCCAAGGAATATTGATACCTTTATCTTTAATTAATATCTTTGACAAGATTGTGGAAACCATTTTCTTTGGTGCGGATTTAAACCTAATGAATCAATATTTTTTTAGAAACGCAAACGGACAGCTTCATCCATTGATTACATTACTTTGTAGTTCATAAGAGTAGACGTGAACTAACATAGGTTGACGCAATGTGTAATTTATTGTTTGTTTCTCTTGAATAAAGTTTTTATTTGCCATTTAAACGAATACAATTCGCGTAGTGTACACGTGTGTTATGATTTACGGAATGAGATTCGCTTTTCGAAAAATGAGAATAAAATTGATTTTTTTTTCAAAAAAATGTGATGAATATATATTTTGAGCTTTAACTACTATTGCCCTTGTTATTATTTTTGATAAACATTACTTTATTAATTCATGATATTGACTGAGGGTGCTTGATGGAATTCTTGAACATTTTTTAAGCTAAGGTATAGGATATAAAGAAAGAATTACTTAAGTCAATCTAACCTACTGCCAGACTGGTCGGCCACACAAACGTGGATCAAGCAAGGCTGATTATTTTACATTCAATAACTTTGTTTCGTCATATGAAGTTGTCAAACTATATAAGCTTTCCAATAATTCATAATCCGTAACGATTTCTGTAGAAAATATCAGCGCATCAACTACATCTCGGGAGACTGCTCTTATGCAACTTCTGACGATAAAATGCAAAATAATCCGATTAACGACATTAGATTCCTGTTCCGTGGTCGAGTAAGAAACATCGTTGGCGTCGCTTGCGGTGCTCACTACGGACAGTTTTATAAATTAACTTTTTATTGACGATTTATTGACTTCTTATAGGAAGGCATGAATGTCTTTGATATCTAAAAATTCCCTCCCACCCATTCGATCCCAAAAACTGGGCGTAGCAAGAGCGACTATCTAGCAAATAGTCTTGTTCTAACCCTATCCTTATATCTCTACTTTCTTCGAATAAAGGTCGCGTAACTAAGTAACAAGTGGTACTCTGAGAAAAATTTCCCTTGAAATAAGCTCCATCAGGAGTATATATATATTATGCTCCATGTTTAATAAAAAAAATATTCAATGACGGGTATAATGTCCCCGTATTATAATATTTAGATTGATAAACCAGCCATTTTTTACAAAACACAAAGTATTTTTGTTATCAAACAGTGTGTGACAAGTTACGCTACTCTCTTTTTATTTAATTGTTTTTAAAAATTCAATTTCAAACCAGCAAAATCAAAAATAATTAATATATGTAGTAAATTATACATTCACGACAAATGTCACAGTATGCCACATAAAAATTACTTAAAAATCTAATTTCTATCGATAAAAATAATATTTTCCGCTCCAGGTATTATTCTTTACTCTTGGATATTGAAATAGAAAATAATCAAATGTGTAATTTAAGAAATCGACGAGGGTGCTCAGTGGGTCAGTTCGAGTCCATTCGTATGCTCGAATACCTGAAGATGCCGAAAGGCGAAACCCGGGTCGTTAGTGACAAAATACATGGAAGTGTACAAAATCTCAATAATCCAAATTTAAATCAAATTGAAAAATTATAAAAATAATAATTAATTACTCGTTTTACTGAATAAATACCAGCAATAAAGCTTCATTATTGTGCCGCATAAATAAAAATGATTAGCTTTCGTTTTCCAACTTTTGTTGACAATAATATATCTCCCGTAGATGAGATATCCAGTGGTAGCAAACCTAAAATAACAACTAGGCTCACCAGCGAGCCTAATGACTGAACAAATATTTTCTTTGCATCAAAAGCAGTGAATGACAACTCAGTAGTAACCACAAATATAGTTATAACGTGAAGAAACCTCCCGGATCCTTTGTCGTGGTCGTTCCTCGTTACAGCACTGATCTGAGTACTTAAGATCTCTTGAGATTAAGTGAATTGTAATTACGGTAGGGTTTTTAATTATCAATTTCAAGTACCGTGACTAATACAGACTCTGTCATTTTAATAGACCCCTTATATTATGTCAAATGTATTTTTTGTATTGTTATATATGTATATATATATATATATGTGTGTGTTTTTTACATATTATACACTTTTCTTACAAATATGAGAGATAATGCTTCACAGACAAGCAAGGTTGGCTAAAATCATTTGTTCTATATTTACGAAATTGAAACATTTTTCCAGTATTTCATCGTTTTTCTATAGATTTTATTTAATGTTACGTAATTTTTATTTAAAAAGTCTTCATTTCTTACCATATTGTTATATATCATTTTATAAATATATCATATTCTTAAAAATTAAAAAAACTTCACTCGTTTTTTCCTAAAAAATCATTCAGTACAGATTAGTAGAGTATAGTTATGCACATTTTACTTGTCTACAAAACTCACCACCTAAAATAGTACACTTTTGTATTCTTGATATGTATGGATCCCATACAAACACCATTAAAAGATACACGATGCCGTAATTTTGAATACAAATTATTGCGTACTTTTGCCTTTTTGTATATCGAAGTTTAATTACACTTCATTTTTCTAACTATGGAACCAGTATTCAAAACAACAAATTTCAAACTGTTGCTTACAACTGCAAAACGAGGAAACTACCAAACAATATTTTTGTTCGGCCTTAATTGGGGAACTTCAATAATTGTATTATACCATTTCGTACACTCCAGTTTTATTGAAGGATAACTAACAGAAGAATATAGCGTAAAAACATTATTTTTTTACTAATTTCCGTAAAACCTGTCAAGAATATCAATAATATTTACCTGTTTTAAATTGTTTATCAGCCGATTTAAAAAAAGACAATTTATCTGTAAGCAATGAATTGAGACATAAATATATTTTAATTAGTCAAACTTTGTACATTTACAAACTTTTTATCACTAACAACCCTAGTTCCATCTTTCGGCATCTTCAGGCATTCTAGTACACGGATGAACTCTAACTGACAGATAAAATAGTCTGCATCGTTTATATTTATAATATAAGATAAATTAAGAAAAACTATTACCACGAAGTAGACTTACAATCTCATAGGATATTGATATTCCAGGTGGTCATAAAAATTATCATTAAAATGTAGTTGGGGAAAAATATATCATAGACATACATATCTATCAAATATCTCTTATAACCAAATCAGTAAAAATTGTTAATCTACTATCGTTTTACCACAATGATCAACTTTTTCCATATTATTCTGGATTAATCGTTTTTGTTCGGATTTCATAAATATGTACATTCAAATATTTTACAAAGATCTTTTAACATTCCACTTTCAAAATTACAACATATCCACAACGTCTAAACAAACATAACAAAAACAATATCTAAAAATTAATATAAGTGTATAAAATAAAAAAATTGATTAGCAATTATACGGAAAAGGATGTTTTTTTTGCACATGTACCCACATTTGTTTAAAAAGAAAAGTTTTATTTTGTCCCGTATTTATCGTTTAGCTCATATGGTCCCTTTAAAAACTGTAGATTTAAAATCTACTAATAACCCTAAATTGACCCCTTTTAGTAATCTTTTTAACATCCCAAAATAAAACTATATATGTTTCTACAAAGTATTATAACTCAGTTAGTTCGCAGTGCAGTAGAGTGGTGTGGTTCTTTATTCGCATCACGTTTGTACAGCGACCCTCATTGTCTCGTGGAAGAGGGAAATGAATATTACCCACCTACCTACGCCCCTGGCAAACACGCTCTACGGAGCTTTCACACAACATATCTTGGGTCATTACCCCAAAAATAAAAGGAAATAAAATAGACAGTACATCATAACGACTCAGGGCGATTAGGACGTGTGATTACTTTTGAGAGAGAGACCTATGGGAGGCCTTCAGTAATAAGTTCTGGGTAGTAGATAATATATTAGAAAGAAATAAAATCATTTTTCTGATATTAACTGTCAATTCTTAATAAAAAATATAACACATGTATTTATAAATATAATGGAATAAGACTGAAGTAATATTATTTTCGTAAAAAAAGGTGCGAATATTTAACATACACATATTGACAAGAACTGGTTGTTCTCCATTCGAGATGTAGAAGGTTTCTTTATGAGAGGCTTTTAACAGTTAACGTTTCCTAGTGGTTTTGGTGAGCGACATGAAACTAAATACCGATTAGTAACGGAAGAACGGAAACGGTTTTTCCAGTCCTTCAGCTGAGGGATCAATGCTGTTATGCTGGGGTCTCCAAACTTTTTAGCCTAAGGGCTATACTGACTCTCCACTAAGTCCCAAGAGCCAAGACATAGCTAACTCATCATACCAACATACTGTAGTTTTAAATTACGCGCAAATTTCGGTTGGTACTCTCGACAAAAATTTGGTTTGTTAATTTGTCTAAATTTGCTCGTGGCTTTTTTTTGCTTTCGGCATTACTTATCTGTGTAAAAAGAGTATAGCTGGCTGGATTGGTGGTCCTAGCGGGCCGTAGTTTGGAGAACCCTGCTTTAATGCCTTAGCCTTATTCAGTTGCAGGGTCCACGGGTTTGAATCCCCAAACAAACATTTTCATAAATTGTTTTTGCAATCGATCTATGGATTTGTGTTAAAAATGTTTGAATGCTATGATACTTACATTCCTCTCCTACTCAATTGATCCTAAAAACAGGATACAGCGAAAGCAAAAAGCTGACGACTAGTCGTTTCCTAGTGATTCTTTATATCGTTACCCTCTCTGATATAAAAGTTAAGTGATTGAATGACAAACAGTTCTCTTAAAATAACTATTTGTATTAATATACTTCATTATAAGTCAATATACTCAACATTGGAAGTGCAAAAGGCTGAAAAATTTTGAATTTTGGTTGAACCCAAGCAAAAAAGTAAAACAAATTTTCAGGAGAAATGAAGCTCTAGAATGCGATGAAAACGAAAACATTTCCGATAAGAAGAACATGGGTAAATAGTTAAGATTTTCGTATTTATAATTATTAAATTTGTATATCGACGACTTATAATCTACTGGTCCTTGTAACTAGTGTGCAATTTAAACGGCTTTAATCGCTATACCACTGAGCGCTGCAGATATTCATAATTAATAACTGTTCAATGGCCACTGTCTGCGGTCCGCGGCCCACAAAATAATGACGGAGGGCGCAACTCGGCAGGGCTGGTAAACAAAATAATTGGCAGCTTTGACCGACTCATCAACTCATCAATTGCAATATGAACTGCTCATTAAATCGATTATCTGCCGCACAATTTGTGTAAACACATTCCGCCTCTGTTGACAGGGCCACACTGTGATAATATTTGCCTTTTCGGATTGGAGTTTCATATTTAAACCAATTATTCCACGAACTGCTACGTACAATAGCTTATTGATGTACGTTATTTTTTAAGTTTTACTGTCAATTCTTCGTCTATTTTTTACTCATTAAGATGAAGATTTTTTTTAATAATTTGTATGTGAAACGCAAAGGTTGGTTGATCACTTCTCTCACGAGATTATAAGGTGGAAAGATTCTCTAGTTTATATAAATATCATAACTCCTTTTAAACCTTGCGTTGGTGGACAATACGTTCTAAACAAAAACGAAAAGTTTTTGAAATGGTGTCAGTTTGATTTTTATAAATTTATTTAATATATGTCACCGGCGTAACTCTAATATAAATAATAGTATAAACGTATAATTAACTTAATTTTATAGTATAAACGTTAATGCGATGCACAGGTAATGTTCATTTTCTAACCACTTATTTATTATTTACCCCAGAAACATTTTTCCCAAACGTAGTTACGTATCTGGTGAGTTAAGCCAATGATATGTAACAAAGTTATACTATTGACTATATCTTTTCAAATAATACACATATTGCTTAACAATTTTGAAAAGCTAATTTAAACCCATTGCTTTTACAACAATATGGCTTTTGTATAGCTATGAACCTTTCGAAAATTTCCCACTAAATAATTCAAAAGCAGGAACAGAACGAGCGATTTCCCACCAGGCGCACCTTTGCTTCTTGTATTTCATATTTAATTAAACTATTTCCTTGGGGCATTCACTCAATTAAAGTCAACTTACGTTTGCCCTGTGTTTTACAAGTTCGCTCAAAATTCGATAGCTAACCAAATTTACGACGTTACTTTAACACACCAAAATGTATAACAACTAAGCAAATGAAATTTCCCCAAAGTGAATATTTTAATTGAAAAACACAATGCCATGCAACTTAATTTAAAAAAAAGTCTAATAACAAAACTCAATATAGCTAAAAATAACATTATTGATCAATTAAATATTATTCAAAATGACAGGACAAATCTTTATTCAAAAAATGATCGATTTCAATGTTGATCAATGTTTCTAAGTCTAGTTTTTACCACGTATTTTCCAAACATATATATTTTTTTTTGATGTAAAATATTTTTGAAAGGATGTATCGGGTTTTTACTATAACTAACGATGAATCAAAAAAAAAAAAAAATTATATGGCTGTTTTTGATAATTAATACGCAAGTTGAATTCAAAAAAACGATTTACTATCGACTCTTTATCAAATCGCAGTAGATATTGCAATAATAATTTGTAATGCTAACTCATTTTATTTCCATGAGAGGCAATAAGCTGCCTCAGACAGCAAATTATACACAAAATTAAATTTAGACGCGTTGCCCTCATATGTGGGGAGTAAAACTTTTAAGAATCCAAAATTATTTAACATACACTAGTTTACTAGGATAATTTTAATTCTCTTATCTCCAAAGTAAGGAAGTGGTTTTAGCCGTTATTTTGTTTGAGAATTTATAATTGTTCATTATAATGATTCAAAATTCAACCGAGATGTGAGAATCATCCGAGGAATATCTTTATAAAGTTAAAATACCTCACCTCTTCGACCTACATTCTTGCAAATTATAAATTTTCTCCAGAAGACTTTACAACTTCCAAAACTTATCACGTATATAGATATCGCGAAGGGAAATATGATAAACCTTTAATATACGAGCCGTATTTCAAAAAAACAATCGTTTGCATTCATGTACGTTTCGTGTGAATAAGAGGATTTTTATGCTTTGTTTTTATTCTAGGAGTTATCGATTTTTTTTCACCAATTTATACAGTGATCTAAACTAAGCTTCAACCATAACAAAAATCAAATTCATTATTACCTTCGATGGAAGCGGCGGAAACTGTGTGGGAATTTATTCTAAAAGGTTTCAGGATTTATCATAGCTTGTATCAATTTTAATTTTATATAACTCATTGACTTCTTTTCCATACTTTTTTTACTATCCATAGCAAACATTGTATATTTTTTAATTTCGATAATTATGAAAATTGCAATTTTAAGAGAAGTTAGTGATTAATATTAAAATATCATAGAAATATTAATAAAACATTTCTTCAGAATAGTTTGGAATACTTATTTGGCGAGTGACAACACCATATGCAATCAACGGTAAAACAAATATAAAATCTATATCTTTAAATGGATAAATACACCTGATTAGTTCATCATTTGTAGTTGCATCAAAACGGAGCAGCGCAATATCCACGGCATCCCAAAGACTAGCCGGAATCATGTCATGCGCTTTTCACTGTGGTGAACATTTCACGTGGCAGATGGTAAGGCATTGACCAATTCGAAACCACATAATATGTATACTTTGTTATAGATAATACTCAGAAAGAATTGATAAAAAATAATTAGAAATTTACTCTTCAAACAACTGATAATAAAATGTTTACTTTCACTAAGCAAGTGCCTACACTTGCAACAAAGGAGCATTTCCAAATTTTACCCTGGAGAACAGTAGTACGTCACGGAGAAATTATGCAAAAACCGTTTTAAAGGTACTTGTATTTCCTGGTCTACGATCCTATCGTAAAAATATTATCATTTTTCTTTTAGATATATCCAATATCAGAGGTTTTGATTTGTTTAACTATTTTACAAACTGGAAAATTGGATTTACTTTAGTTTTGGGTCATTGCATATTTTTTTTATATTCTAATCAACTTTGAATTATATAAATAGATATTGAAGTATCTAAACTGGTTGTGAGTAAATTTATCACTTCCGATTCCCAACAGGGTGATAAAAGTTATGTAAATTATTTAAAAATCTAATTTTTAAGAATTATTTAGAATGAAATGAAAATGATTAATATTCATGCATAATACAATAGAAGTTACTTGGGTAATAAAAATAAAAAATAATCTGCACATATAAAAAAACCATTTACGATGAGCATGTTTTATCTTCTGACATGTAAGAGTGTATGGAATCAATTCATACGGATATTCCTGACAAACATTTGAATTACCGGTAGCGGGTCGAGAGTACAACGGGCATTCACCGTGGGATGATGGATAGTTATTTCGTGAACAGTTGGTTAAAAATTTTCTTGTAACTCCCCTGAAAACAAGCAGCTCGCTTTACGTATCTCACCTGAAATATAACTTTTTCTAGTCGATGTAACACAGAATGCAGTGCATGTTACATACATTGTACCCACAATGTCTGTCATGACCAAATTTTCCTTCAAAATTAATATAACGGAAATATTGGCCCGATATCGCTATATTGCAGTGACGGAACATATTATTGATTTTAATATAATGTTGATGATACTTAATGTAATTATATTTCATAATAGTGAGTACCTGGCATGCGTTGCAATGCCACTCAAAGAAAGAAAGGGTTTGTGTTTTAATTCTGTTTATTGAAGTGCTTTTGGGTTAGAGGTCTGCACGGACCGAAATTTCATAAATTGAGCCGGTCCTAGCTCGTCATTTTCAGCCCCAGCCTGGCCCGAGTTCGAGTCTCAATTGTTACTCACACTTGTTACCTGAACACCAGATTTATTTTCTTCAACCCGCAAAAAGCCGCATTTTTTTTTTAAATAGAGTAATTCATTTATACTTTTCAAACAATATATTATGTTATTGTTTCAATACTTCTAACGATATTCATAGCACATGTGAAATAAATTATTTAAGCTATGAATACTATTGCCTTGCGGCTGACTCATGACCCAAACATAGAACGAAATATTTTTCGTAAATTTGAATTCCTTACCCGGGCCCGGCCTGAACTCGGAGATGAATTGTCTTTACCCGCCTTAGCCCGTGCCCCTGTAGACCTCTATTTTATAGAGACAATATTTTTTCCGTCTGGTGCGTACACGAATAAATCAGAAGGTTTTTCAGAGATGTCGCTGTTTGTAAGAATTTGATTCTTTTTTCAGATTTTAGTTTTTATTTTTTTTTCTTTAGAACCTTCACGGGTGTGCGCACAATATCTAACCAAATTTTCATCGAAATCCGATGAATGGTAATGGAACACATAGCGAACAAACAAACAAACATTCATTTATATATATATATATTTATATACATATATGTATTTACCAAATAGGCATTTCATATAAGTCTTCAAAATCTTTTTATAAGCAGAATGGTAAATAGATTCATACTGGACAATTTTATTGCTCCATATTTTTTCTTTTTTTCGAAAATAAAATTCTTAAAACACTTCATGTTTCCAATATTATAATAAAATTTAACAGCTTAGCTGAAATTAATTCTCGAACAATCAGTAGGCAAAAAGATATATTTAAGGTATTTTTTAGTTATAATGTTATAGTCCTAGTACTTTGTATTATTACTTGTTACAAAATGGGTTTTTCGGTGCACTCAGGACCAAGTGCAATATTTTGATCTTCGCAACAATATCGTTGAATACTATTAAATCTTGTTGCAATAACTAATTTCACTACCGTTTTATAAGACATTATTTATCATTGTGGAAGCTTGTTTCACCAACGATCAACTACGTCACTGGATAGCAATCTAATATATAGGTCACTGCGTTACTAGAGCCTAACAAGTAAACCGTTTTCGATACATGCAATATGTAATTAATATTTTAGTTAGTTTAATACTATGAGAGACTTAATTACTTTTGAATAGACAGGAGCGGTTAACAGATGATTGGTTTATTAATTGTAATTATGGCATTACTTGTATGTGACATCGACATATTTCGTAAACCTCCATCTTGGCAACCACTAATAATGACATTGTTTGTACGAAATTGCCAGCTACTTCATTGCGTTTTAGCCAATGAATCGTAAAGTAAAAAATAATAATTGTATCTGATGAAAAAAAATTGAAATGAAATTTATCAAAAATATGGTTATGAACGAAAATACAATTAAAAATCGTGTTTTAAATTGTATTAAAAAATAACAGACATTTTTTTATACATTGAATTTTTGATCATTATTATTTCATGCAGAGGTAGAGAGGTAAATATGTTGATTGATTTGGCTTCATTTAATTAATTGGTAGAACTCTATTAGTTTAAGATAAATATATTGTAATAGCAATATATTTTATTTTTGATACAATAATTGGCAAATATAATCGAATGTTATTACAACGCCGAGTTTTAATTATTATTTTTTGTACATTGTATGTGATAATGGCATTAATTAAAACTTTTTTATTAAACGTCCTATACGATTATAGATACTAGAGGCAGATTTATTTTACATTTAATTGGTGGGTTAAATTAAACAAGCTTACACAAGTGTCTTAGAAACGAGAGTTTATAGGCCACGACTTTCTTATCTACCATTCGTTAAAGCTTTCTTGTTCGTATTTCATAGCGTAAAATTTACAATTATTTGCTGGCCCTTTGCCTCCGAATGGTCAACGCTCGTGGGCATTCGTCCTATTTGGTTATATTATTCGTAGTTTTGAATCCACATACAAAAATTCATTAATTTTCCCATCTACTTTTGAAGTCAAAATCATGTTTTCATATCCACCTACTTATCCGATCCTAAAAACGGAGTGTATCATAAGCGATTAGCTAACTAGTAATCATTTTCTAGCACCATTTTTGTATTCATACTCTATCCGTCAAAGAAAAATTTGAGTAACTGAATAACAACCAGGTCTGCTAGGACTCCATATACTACACATTGGAATCAAGCATGGTTGAGGCAAAAGAGAGACACCCATTTAACTTGAAATAATTAATCGAGCTATATCATATAAATAACCTTGTCCGAATATATTTGTTATCAGTGGAAAATTCTCGCGATGAGCGAAACCATGGGGTAAGTAGTACAAAAAAAATATATTTATAAATAAAGTGCCTTTCCAGCAATAATTGAGAGGACTTAAATAATAACTTACGTAAATATCATATGAATTATCCAATTTTCCGACCGCTTTATGGCTTATTTGTGCATATTTTATGTACGTATTATGTAGATTTTTGTTGTGTTGTTTACAATATCCTCCCACAAAACCGAAAGCTGCACCACTTATTTTAGATACCAATACATGATGACACGCTTTTAACGCTAGTGAATATAAAAAAATAACATCGCGATAGAATACCCGCGTGGCCACATTTGCCTACTCGTTAAATTTTACGATGTTTTCACAACCCTTCAATTTGGTTATACTTTTCATAACAATGTGTGAAATATGCCTGAACAAAAATACACATATATAACTATAAAAACTTCAAATTCATTTATTTCTCTGTATGATTGAACAATTTTAAGATTTTCGGGTAAGACTTTCGTCCGGCGAGATGATGATGATGAGAATGTCTCTCGGGGTACACTCAAACACGCTCGTTTACTAGTCAAATTCACTTTATTCCAGTTAGTAGTTTACAATTTAAAATACAAACAGATACAAAAAAAAACAGAAATCAAACCCGCGAAAAATTGGTACCCAGAGGGTTGATATTTCCAGTTGCCAAGGAGCGACGGCATCTATAGGTTAGCGTAGGCGTCGTGCCGCGCGTACCTATGACCTTGCCTCTTTGCTGTCCGCTGTCCACTGACGAAAAACATTTCTACCCGCTATCTGCCAAGGGCTTTGAATGTGACCTAGAAGGTCCTCGCCACTTTCTAAAATTCATCCGATGTTGCCAAAAACTAATGCCCTTGACACATTTTAACGTATTTTTTTCTGCGTTGGAGAGATGATCCGATGAAAGTTCTGGGCACGATTTACACTAAATAATAATGGGTCGCGTCAGATTGCACTCTATTTGATCTTCAATTTCTTATTCGTTAAATTATTTTTTGATCGTGTACTCCTTGCCACCATGGCATAGTATAAAATACGCCACTCATTCTAAATTACGATTTTCATTGCTATGTAATATTTATTGACATACCAGCTACTAAGGTGAATAGCAAATACTTTGCGTTCAATGTTTTTAATCCTAGAATACACATTTTCGAATATTAATTTTAAAATCAACTCAGAAAATCGTTTTAAAATGCATGGAATTCTTGCTATGTCTTAATTACTTTTACTCTTATCATATCTTGAAATCGTGGAACAGATAATGGTAAACAGACTATAAGATCATTCCTATCATTACTTTTCCCCAAGAGTCAGGTTGAGTAGCTGATTTAGAACCATTTTCGAAAAAAAAAACATGTTAAGACGCTTAGCTAAGATAAGATTACACGTTACCCAACGATAAAATATTTTTGTACGCTTTATAAATGAGAATGTTTCTTTTTAAATATAGCATTCAATGTGATTTTCTCGACCATTCTTTCATTAATACTACGAAGTATCAGGTTTATAAAGATATAAAATATGTAAACTGTGTAATAACAATGTATATTATAGGAGCGCTGGTTTAATTCGGCTACTAAGTATCATAAACTTATGCATTATAATGTCTTTTCAATAAGGATAAACATTAAATCGTATTAAATTTATTCCTTTTTAGAGACAGAATCTGTTATAGATTATTATAATGATTTTCTGAAATAATTCAGAGATAAATAAAAATAATTTAACTTTATTTAAGCAATCAATTTAACCGTTTATTTGTTTTCGTATCCTGTTTTATCTGTTTAATGAAAGACAATCTGAAACTAAATAAGGTGGATTTTACATGTATATATGATTTCATATTTCATATAGCAAAAACAAAATTGATTCAAGTAATGAAAAATGTTTTTTTAAAAGACATATTATTTCACGAATATTCATTCCTTTTTCATTTTATCGTTCACGACACTTGAATTGTATTTGCTGTTGCTCTGCATCATAAAACAAATTGACATGATAGTTTAGATTTTGGATAGGCACTTTTTTACTATGTTAAATAAAATTTACCCTAATATAAAAATGGATACAGCTTTAAAAAGCTTTTTCCTATGCGAACTTACGCAAATAATATATTATTAAAATTTATGACTACCCAAATATCGCGTAAAACTTTTATTAGGTCGGCTAACTTTAGTTTTTTGTACATATTTTCTCACGATATTTTCACATATCATTTTTCGGGTTGATATTAGTCTTTCAAAGATTTGCAATCATATGCTGTTTAATAGGCTGACAGTTTTCTCTCCCATTTATCATGATTGGATAAGATGGGTCGAAGGAATGACAACATCACGGACATACACAGATAAAAACTGACCAAATTGTGAATATGTGGATTGTACATTTTTAGATTTAAGCCATTGGCCGTGTAACCGAGTACCATGAGAGTTCTAGCGCGTTCCAGCTTGACTACAGTGGCTGCAACTAGAGCCAATTCTATAGCAAATAAGGTATTTTAAATATTTAAAACATTGAAAATTCAGTATTATATACATGGCGAGACCTGACGCTGCAGATTTTGAAATGCAAATACTCGCCTGCACCGAAACATAATGCTTATCAGTAAGCATTATTAATTGGTAAATAATATACCTGTGACAAAACACGACACTGCAGATTACGGAATGCTTGCAATAATATTTGGCCAATATCCGATATTCTGCTGATACTACGCAACAGGTAGACGCTCATCAATGTCTGTCGAAAGTAGATCATATATTTTTAGACGACATTTTTTATTTTTATCCACGATAATGAGTACGATAATGTCATTTTTTCCACCCAACGAGCCTAAAAAATGATCCTATAGAAAACAGTCTGGCTTATCTATTAAAGACAAGCAATTGTTCTTTACCTCGTTTTTATGAGGGGCTTCTCAGTTCATTTTAATTCACATTTATACAAAGAATAATCAGAAAAATTGACAACACAGCAGTTTGTGAATGAATATATATATATGTGATTCAAAATACAATCCAAAACCTCAAAGACTATGACGAGACTTCACAGACAGACTTCAGCATACCTCATACAGTATTACTTTTGAAACCTCCCTAAATTCTTTGATCCCTAACTAGTCTCACAAGGGTAGCGAGAGACATTTTAATACATATAACTCATATACTAAAGACTGTTAAGAACCAATGCTCTCTATCGAGGCTGATTTCAGATCATTTATTTTTTAACATTTTCTGTTGCTTCTCTTCCAAAATTTTTATTTTATTATCATATGTATGTATGTGTATACGTATTTATATACAAATCAATCAGATACACTCTCTACACCATGATGACCCGATCACCAAGCAAACAACCGCTAAAACAATAGATATAAAGGAAACGAGGCCTTCTGGTCTCTACACTTCAATACCGGTAAATATACCTGACTTGATGCAAATAAAAGTCACTTGAAATCAACTTGAGGTGAAAAGACATCGCCGACACTGATACAGCATTGTTTAATAAGCTTAAAGCTCTCTCTTTGCCACGAATTGTATATAAAACCATGATTCAAATTACTTGAGATAAACTCAAGTTTAATTTATCTGTGTTAAGTCCTACACGTTTATTCGAAAAAAAATGCATTTAATATCTACCGATCACAGAGCGCAATTCTTAACGGTTGGCTATAAAATCAATTTATGAAATTTTCCATCCGTATTTTCAGCGCTGGATTTCAACAAAAATGCCCTGTGCGTTTCCATTTATCCACGCCAATCAAGATCAAAGTTTCCCTACTAGATTTTTTTATTTTTTTCACCTTTAAGGTGTTAACTGTCAATTATTGGTGGAAAGACATTTTATTTTAAAAAATAAAACACAATTCATTTTTACTATCAACCGATGATAATGCTCGTGATGAGCGAAACCGGTCCTGATCATTATAAATATGTGGAAGTAGTACAGATGAATTGTGTTTTGTTTTTAAAATAAAAAAAAAAAGATTTTTTTTATATTAACTTCCAATTTTACTGACAATATCAACAATAGTATAACACTTTTCACAAATATTTTTTAGTGTCTTTCTATTTTTCATTTTTTAAGAACTATGAAAAGATTTGTCCAATGCATCACTGCAGCAGGGTCAGAATATAAGAAGAAAATTCATTTATGTTCCTGGCCTTAATTGCGTTATGGAAGGCGGATAGTGGTGGGATAACCAACGTGTTATATATTTAAAATTCAATTTTATTACAATGTTTGCATACAAAGTTAAAATTATTTATAAACTAAGGGTTGACCTCATAATGCCTTATCACAAAGGGGTGATTTTATGTGACCAGCTAACTATAATAGTTTTGGCTTAAATTATACGCTGGACAATGCGTATTTCGATCCAATGAACATTAATGCTAATGCAAAAATATCACAGACTGAGCTTTATCCAAAGCAATTAACCGTATACGTATATCGATGTCACAATTTATTCGTGTACCTAGTACCCAGTGTATATGTCGCCGAGTCAAGGTTAGCACGATATGGAAAAGTCTGTTGACTTTTCAGGGCCAAATAGTATATCGACGTACTTATAATATATATGGACAGGGGCAGTACGCGTTCGGAGTATTAAAATTGTAAATTATTTACGCTCTATTGATACAACCTTAATTCGATATTTATTAAGTCACCGGCTTTAATAAATAAATAATGGTAAATTCTAGTGCATAGTAATTTGAGGCTGTCATAAATCAGAATCTGTATTTTCATAGAAAACTATCGATAAGTCTTCGATTGTTTCACAATTAACAAGGAAAAAAATACATGTCTCCATAGATTAACAACGGTGCTTCGTGTACACGATTTCAGCTTTACGCGGATTTTTTCTGTGCTATTGGTTTGGTTGACACAATTAATTAAATAAATTTTGAATACCCAATATTTATTGAAGAAGATTCCCAACCCATAAAAATAAAAGAAAACGGTTAATTTTAATCAAATTAAATAAGAAAACGAAAATACATTATTTGCGCTCGTTGTAGGTTTTTATTATTAAAATATGTATAATTTTGTTCAGCTAATCCTTAATTTTGTATATAATCACGACATTTTTGACAATCCAATGATCTCTGTTAATCGAAGGATGGTTATGATTTCAAACAAATACAATCACAAAACTAAGTTATTCCTTACATCAAAAAGGTGCCAGAGTCGCCACTGGATATGGGTCATCGTGTTTCAGGGAGTCGAAACATTTGTCAACTAGGCACAGACTCCGGTCGATTTCGGAAAAGCCTCGGTTACATTTCAACATGAAGAATGTATTTTTTCACGCTTTGACCAACTTTGCCGCCGAATGATCATCGCGTTTCCGAACGCAATTTTATATCTACGCCATTTTATATTTCCATACTGTTGTTTTCACTTACTTTACTCAGGAAAATATTCTCTAATTTCCTTACATAATTACGCTGCTTATTTGGACGTGCATTTTATTCACAACCAACAAAATATACGCGGCTTATTTTTTATAAAACGATTTTTCCATCTTCATCTCTCACCATATCCGTAAAATGTATAGAACATTATAAATATATTCTCCGCATATCGTTTCGTTGTGTTGGAAGAAATCCTAATAATTTATCTCAACAGTATGTCTTTCTGAGACAATCTCGTATGTCTTTTTTCTGGGAAATGAGTTTAAGATTACTAGCCAATTATTTCGTGCCTCATTTTTAAGGGTTGATATGGTTTATAAATGTACGTCATTTAACTGTTCTGTCCGTAAAAGAAATATTCACAGATACAATGATTAAGATAAAAAAGTGTCACCGTTAATATGACAAATATGTATTTTAGGACACATCACGTTATATACTATACGAAATCTTACTAATTGAAAAAGTATTCAATCACGTTCATTTTTATGTGCTATACAAGTAGATAAATAACAAATTCTTTAACCAAAACTCTTGAATATAAATATTAAAAAATAATTTAAATAGAATCCTCGTATTTTCATTCAGTTTACTAGATGTTATAATGTAAACATTAAAATGTATTTGTACATATAGTTAAAAGTATTAATCAAAAACATTTTTCTTATAATCATTAATTTCAATAATCTATGTATTATATGACAAAGATTTAATGGTAATATATAGAACAAATCCTTGTCTGTACACATCAACTAGCTATTTATTGGATACGTTGAACCAGTTTAAGCATTTTCATAAAATATAAATTAACCCAGCTTTGTATCCTATACCTTGTCCACTCAAATCTACCATGTGATAAAATTATTATTGAAAACAGATAGCATACTAAGATACTTAATTAACGAATCGTGGGGACTTTAGATTTTACTGGAATTCTAAGCCATCATTTCATTATCTTTAAAGTAAGTGGCTTTATCAAAGATGAATTAAGCTTTTTCTGTATAAATAAGAAATGAAATTAAATAAAAATAGTGTAAGCGTAAGTGTTGATTCAGTTTTTCTCATCATTCATAAATCTAACAACTATAATACTCACTTTTAAGGTGTTAACTGTCAATTCTTAGTGGAAAGACATTATATTTAAAAAAAAAACACAATTCATGTGTACTACTAACACATGTTAATAATTATCAGGACCGGCTTCGCTCATCACGAGCATTATCAACTATTATATTATAGTTATCATTCGTCATAACAATATAAATTTTAAGCCAAAAATCATAAAATCAATCCATCAAAGTAAATAAAAACAAAATGAAGTCTCGTTATAATTATACCAACGTATCACATTATCTAAGCCACATATTATTTATATCTGAATCAATAAGAACTCATAGAACTCTAAGTATGCAACATTTACCTTTTTCTGAATTGATAACATATTACATAATTAATAATATCGACGTTGTTTCGGCCAATTGATGTAACCCTCCAAATTAAAATTGTTTAGGAGAGAGTAAAAACTGTTTTTATCGCAAACATTATAGGATGAGTTGCGCTATGAATCTTTTAAATGCACTCCTGTAAATTTTTATGTTCGCAGACAAAGGATTATACATAGGGAGTGTCGATATAATAGTGTCTTATATCAAGTAAACGGGTCAAAATTTTTAATCCTAAAACCATTGAAATAATGTTTCCCTTCCAAAAAGTGGTCAATTTATTTTTCTAATTTACATCATTTGTCCGAGACCTGCTCTGTCGTTTTTAAAATCAGATGTCATAAAGTCATTTTCGTATTTTTGAGGGTTGGCCAAAACACTATCGATATGTACATTCATAAAGTAATTTTAACATCATCACGATCAAATAGATATAGGTACAAAGAATGAATTTACAGTGTTATGCGTATTAAATATAATATAAATATCAATAATAGTAAAATCCCATATTAAATTCGTTAATTTTATATTGAATAGACGTATTTTTGCATTTAATTAATGTGTACCTAGACTCAATAGACAGAGCAGAAAATTATAC
Organism: Himalopsyche phryganea; assembly: GCA_022494535.1. Classification (NCBI taxonomy): domain Eukaryota; kingdom Metazoa; phylum Arthropoda; class Insecta; order Trichoptera; family Rhyacophilidae; genus Himalopsyche; species Himalopsyche phryganea. The sequence continues at coordinate 708,294 of JAGVSL010000035.1, read as the reverse complement.
AACATTTAAATTTTAAAAACTTTAAAATGGTCAGAACGCACAACCTCAAAAAGATATCACCAAAAAACATACGTGAATTGTATAAATATATATATATATTACATGAAATATCCCTCACAATTTTAATATACCTGAATATTTGCTAGATTATGATCGTAATCTTTATATATAATTATAAACACAAACTGTTTCTTTAATTATAAAAACGCATTGTTGTGATGTTTAAATAGTGTTTTTTGAATTATTGAATTTTAGCTCTTACACACTATGCAATTATTGATCTCATAATGAAAATATGGATTTTTTTGCTAAACTAAATAAAGTGGTTCATTTGTTTAATGTTGAACTTATTACATTCATAAATCTCAGCTTCGCCCATAATACTATCAATAAGTTTCAGAAATAATTTACAGAAAAAAATGCACTGCAATGTTGACCGATACAACTTTGCTACTGAGTCGCAAAATGTCGCTCGAAATATAACCGGGGAAGACAGGGGGGGCAAAATTATGGGTCGCATTTATCAGTGGGCAAACTGTCAAAAATATATGCTGGGTTTGTGACCAAGCGCTAACCTATTCACTTGTGAATTATATATTATTTTTTTCATACATCCACGACATGTCAACCGCGCCATACATCACCGACTCCCTTTATATTTAGTAATAAATAAAATCCGTATGTACTCTACGTGATTCATAATTTCATTTTCGTTTGTAATAATTCCGTAAGAATACAAAATTTTCTTTTATTATCACTCTGACATATACATTGTGTTGCGTTATAAACGTATAATTTAATACGATTTTCCATCAATATCATTAGCAAAATATTTGTTTACTACGTTACCAAAACCATAAACATTTTCTTAATAATGTATTCTTCCCGTCGGTAATGTGGGACGACTGTTGCAAGGACTCTTCGACTGATCAATTTATTGCTTAAAAAAGTTAAAATTATCAGCAAGAACTTAATATAGTATTTTTTTATTTAGTTTTCTTTTTTTAGGCGGTATTTTTTTTTACATTTAAGATTCTACACATTATCTCTTTCAAATGCATGGTGCATTGGCGTCCGCTGTAATACTCAGTATTTTCCATTCCTTTTTATACCAAACAATTTCCAACAGCATACGAATTAGTGATATTCACAACCTGTTTTCTACTACACCGATTCCTTGAGAACGTGAAAGAACGATTGCACATACTTTTCATTTCTTGATGCCGCATTCTATCGAAGAATGTATATTGAGCCGGAGCTCGTTTTTCGTAGAAGGTAAAGATAGAAGGGCCTGGGAAACGTCCAGTGGTAAAATAATCTCTATCTACCGTCTATTTTGAGGATCGGATGGGTAAGAGGTAATGTAAACAATACAGATATCCATGTTTTTTAACATAAATTAATGATGGGATTGACAAACTAATGAATGTAAAGTGTTCATTCGGGACCAATGGCTGGCGCAACCGAATAGATAGAGCTTCTGAGAGTAATGATTATTCAACTTTAGTGAATTATCAGACAAAAACGAATATCACTATGAAAGTGATTATCTATATATTATAATTTCAAATTCTTAATTTAAAAGCCCCGGGGGAAACGATTTATTTCTAAACTGAATCGTAGATAGATTTTTAGATGCAAATATTGAATGTTATATAGAATTAATATTTGCTTTATTAATTTATAAAATAAATCACAATGTTGTATTTATGTGGACGCGGATTTTGACAAGTTATGTACGACACGATATTTCAAAAGCGCGCTTCGAAATCTCTGCTTTACAACTCATCTTATGACGACACTAAGATTTCAAAACTTTTAAACTGGTTTTTCAAAATAGTTTTATGAAATTGACATTTTAATAAATTATTATAGTTATCGTTACGTAAATAAATACAAAAAAAACTGTACAAAACAGTTTAACTACGCAATAGAATAGTAATAATTAATTATAAAGATTATTAATGATACAGTTTGCTTAAACATGTTATGTAAAAAATGGTAGCAATAGCAATTTAACTTCATTTACTACACTTAGTTTTCTATTATTACAACAATACAAAATTCTTTATTGAAATACTATGGAAATTTTAAGTAGCTGGATTCAGTACTATTTTCTCATTTTTTATAAACGTTGATTTTTATTATATTTATTTATTGTAAATTTAAAAAAATTGAAATGCATGGCATAACAGCTGGCGCCAATGCGCCTTGCATTTCACAAACATAATAACAGTAACAACAATAATAATTATTATTGAAAACAGTACTACTAATAAAAACAATAATGAAAATAAAAACATTTTTTTTAAATTACTAAATAAAAAAAAGACATTAATTTAAAAGGAAAAAATATTTAGTGAACAATACCCATAGTTTAGTGTTGAAAATATCCATCTCTCTAGGCAGTGCATTAATCATCCGAACGGCTCTTGCAACTGGTGACTCGAATGACCGACGCGAAGAACAAGTTTTAAGAAAAAAAATTGTCTGGATATGGTTTCGGCCACGTAGATAACAATTAGGAGCATGTAAATTAATAGACATGAGAATTTCAGGATTATAAACTCGTCCCTGAAGAAGAAGAGAGAAATGCTTTAGAATCGAAAACGATCTTCGTGCTTCAAGAGAGTGAAAAGATAGCATTCCTAAAAGAAATTTAGTTGGGTAGTACTCTTTTAGGGAACTATTAAAAGGAAAATATTTAAATTTTTTGAAATAGAAATATCGTAGAAATTTCTTATGAACTCGCTCCAATTTCAACTTGTAGGAATTTTCATATGGACTCCAGATAATAGATCCATATTCAAGCGTACTGAGAACCAAGGAAATGTATAGAGTGCGAAACACAGTTGGGTTTTCGAATGGTTTACTTTGCCTAACTATAAACCCAAGAAGTTTGCTAGCACGCATAGCAACAGAATTAATATGTGAATGAAATGTGAAAGAAGAGTCAAACGTTATGCCGAGATCAACAATTTCAGATAAACGCTGTAAAGTATTATTCAATATCACATAGTTATATTTAATAGGCAATCTTGAGCGAGAGAAAGAAATGCAAAAGCATTTCGAAGTGTTGAAGTCAAGTTTGTTTTTTATTTTTATTTTTGATGATTAGATTATAAACTTCTTTTAATTCACTTAGATTATTTCAACTAACAATTTGTGGTGTACCTAGAAATCATGTGTGACAAGCGATAGGTTTTGTGTGTGCGAGTTTCTGAGGAGAAGACACTCATCACTTACTGGTATACCGCCTAATGCCCATCAATAATCTCACTAGCCTGAAGACATAATTTGAGTAAAGGTTTACCCGTTATCTTCCGGACGCAGTCAAATCAGCACTAGTATTTAATTACTGTATTTCGATAAAACAATAACATTTTCTGTGGCAATCTTCATATAATATGAAAAAAATACAGACAGGCAAAAGTTTAGCGAGCTTTTGCGAACGATGTTGACAATTATTACAGTAAGACAGTTTATCAGGCAGTGTAACGGAATATCAGCTTTTCCAATCTGCTGACCCACTTTCCCAAGTCTTATATGTAAGTATAATCTAATCAAGGAAAACTTCTGACATAAAATTAGATGTAATAAATTCTCCAAAGCTCCTTCCTACCCCAATCACACTTTGCTTAACGCGTAAGCTTTTAAATTTATGAAAATCAAAGTTCTGTGAAAGTGAAAAACTTTTCAGCACTCTCAAGTGTCGTGGTTGCAGTTGTATATATATTTTTATCAATCATTATAATGATATTTAGTTCAAGCTAAGCGTATGACATCATATTAATTTTGAAATTCATAAAATAATAAAATAATTAATAATAAAATACTTATACATGAATTATCTATTTCGGTCATCGAATATTATTTATCACTTTTAAGGTGTTAACTGTCAATTCTTGGTGGAAAGACGTTATATTTTTAAAAAATAAAACACAATTCATTTGTACTACTTCCACGTATTTATAATGATCATAACCGGTTTCGCTCATCACGAGCATTATCAACTGATAAAAATACAAACATAACAGGCTTATTTAATATAAAATTGAGTGTAAATATGAAGGTATATAAAACTGATGGTTCATGAACTAAGACAAGAAAATACTGATTAGCAAACAAATTATCCATAAATCAAATAAAAAAGTTTACAATTAAAATGTTATGGACCTCTTTCAAATCAATAAATACTAATGTGAAATCACAAAAATAGCTACATTAAAAGTGCATTTAGCTGAGCAAATTTTTTAATGACATTACTAATATAATAAGCAATAATGAATCAAGAAAATTAGTGAACCATTTAAAAATAATCAAATATTAAGTATGTAATTAATATTAACAATAAACAGCCATCTTAAGTGGAGAAAGCAGAGCAGCTATGAGTATCCATTAAATTTTTAATATCTGAAAAACAAAAATTACAGAGACAGAATCAATTCTTACAAGTTAAAAATAATCTTACAGGTATAATACAAAATAATGAATCGGATATAACAAAGGAGAAGATGCAAATATTCTTTCTCCTAATTTTCTTTACTCTGAATATATATTTAAACATCCGTTTTTCGCATTTACTTATTAAATAATATCACATGTAGTTTACGGGAAAAAGTTATCTTAGTAATAATAATTATATCTCTATAATATTTTAATTTTTCACCTACAGAGCTTTATGTCAAAGCTTATATATCTTCCACACTTAGTGTGGATGACAAAAATTGCTTTTTATTATCCATATATTTTGTGTCATTTATTTATTCATTTGTAACTCATTTATTGTTTTTATCTACGCTTACAACATTCGTTAAATGAATTCTAATATGATATTCGTATACAACATTTTCTAAATATCGAAAAACGTAACACAGTATTAAGGAAGTAAACATTTTTTTCATACAAATTAATATTTGAACACTCAATTATCCCAATTATTATATTTGGTTTAAGAAAATTTTATACAAGAATTGATTTTCTCCTTTGCGGATTCCATGATTCATTCATTCTGAATATTCTATATTATCGTTTCTTTTTATCTTTTGATTGTAAATAGTGTTCGCCTTTTAATTTAGGTCGTAAATTATTATTCATCCTTTTGTTATAAGGATTTATTTAATTTTATTCTTATATCCTTACTACATTTTTTAACAACTTTTTTCCATAAAAAATGGCTAGTAAAAAAAAGCCAACTGAAGTACTCTAATTAAATAGTTTTTTGCAGAAACTATTAGTAAAAAAACAAACTTTTGTCTAATTAAATTCGTACCTAACTCAACAACTAAAGCCAGAACTCTTGCTGACTCAAAATGACCATTTCCAATAAATCCTTTTTATCAGAATCAGAGATTCATTAGAGGTTAGTTGCTGCCATTAATTACAGGTGAGACTGTGACATTCCGTTTGTCCCTTGAATTTATTACATACGCCATACCCTCGTCTAGAAAACGGTCTAACGTTCTGTTCTTCCTTCTCAATGTTTGTATTTTACTGAAAATTTCTAAGGATTTATCTTCTTTTCGACCTCCCTGAGGAAACAGGGTGGTCGATAATCAGATATTTTAAACTTAATAAAATAAACATAAAATATTTTTACGTTTTTCTAATTTCAATAACAGTTTTTTACAATTTAATAATTTTAAGGTAGTCTTTTTGCCAACTGAAACAAAACGGTGAATAATAATGGAAGTCAAATGTATTGTGTAAATTAAATATAGGCAATAATGATGTAAGGTAGCAATAATGATTACAACTACATAATAAATAGTGTTGCTGTAAATAAGTGTAAAAAGTAGCGCCAATAATGTTTTATTGATAAAAGATTTTTTTAAACTATAAATCTAATAAATTCTAAAGGGGTTGAGTTTAGGTTTCTGATTTTCATCGTATTTTAACAGCGTTCTTTTTCACATTTTAAAGGTTAATAATTTGTGTGTAATCTGTCTAAAAAGAGAGTAAATGTCAATGACTAGTAATATATTAACTCCGTGGAAATAGCCAAAATATAACAAAACTATTCACAATCCGTTGAGAATACAATGAATTATATCTTAATAAATTAGCTTCGATATTTTCTGTGCCCAGAGTTGAGTACTTCTATCACAAGACATTTACAACAGTCTGAAGAAGGCTCTCAACTTTTTTTCTCTGCACCCAAGATTGGAGATAGCATACAAAACCCATGATGGGAAAATGATAACACGCACATTCCGCATTACACACGAATAATAGGCCAATGTGTAGGAAGATTTCGACTACAGTTTACTTAATTTTATTTTATTTCAGGATCTATTTTCAATATTTTGTCTATTTAATAGGCATTATAAAACAAATCAAGGAACACTTCTTATGTTTATTCATTAATTTCAATTATATTTATAGTATTGAGCTCTTAATTGACCGAAAACTTTTAAATTAACACTTAGTAGATCTAAAACTGTTTCTAAAATAGGTTTTGGAATTAAAATAATACTAATGGAATGTTTTCTTTTATAGCATAGGTTTTTTTTCCGACTGATTCCGACATTTCTACTACTAATTTTGAATAGCTACCTTAAATTCAACAATCTAACTTTCTTTTGTTCAGACATGATATAATTTATAGAAAACACAGTGATATTTTATACTTTTTAACGAATATCCTTGGAATATATTTTTTAATGAGTGTCGTCACTATCAATCCAATTTTCAAATTTGTTGAATTGGTTTTATTCAGGGCCTTCGTTTTAAATTGATGATGTCAATATGAGTATTTACATCACAATTACTTGTTTATAAGCTCTTACAATTCAGAATTTCTTAGTTTTAATTTGGCTCAGATTTTTTTTTGTAAATTTTCAAGCCCTCAAAAACCTACCTAAAAAACTTCCATCTAGAAAAACCTATAAGTTCTTATTGAAGAATTGTAATACTTGTCTCTTTTTAGGATATTAAGCCAAGCATTTTGCTATTTGAATTTATCTAACGTTTTTCATATTGCACACTCATATTTCTTTTTTAGCCGATGCATTTTGTCAGCCTTGTGTATTTGACAAATGTTGAATTAAACATAACATAAGTGTAATGAATGAAACTAAATCCAACACTTCTAAAATGTATTATAACAATAACAATGTGGTTGTAGGATTGCGTAAACATTAACTAATTGTAATCAAATCAACATCTAATTCTAATAAATATCAGTATGTAATCTACTTACTTAATAATACGTTCATTGCCGTAATAGCTGAAAATAGTGGCACATAGTTGGATAGATTAATTCACAGTTTAATCTTCTCTGAAACTCGTTGTAAGCCCAATGATTTACAGCTGGCATTGACGCTGCTCGCTAAACCCCGGAATAGTTGAGCCAATACTTTTTGCGGCCCACAAATCTACGGATTATGTCCCGACGACACTTTGTTAACGAGAGGCAATAATAGTCCTTAAACCGGAACTGTGAAATTGCATCATTTTGGATTAGTCAGTATAGATTTTGGGGAAACCATTTTTAAACGAGAATAAAATTTTAAAAGCGTTTGTGAAAAAAATATGTTTTTAGAGAATTCAAAAGCTTAAATTCCACATGATTTTCTGAATTTATAGTACATACATACTCTTATGATTGGAAAATTGGTGCCTACCAAAAATTATTGACTCTTTAATATTTTTAAACTACCTTTTTTAATTGTGGATAATCGGAACAATGAAAATATTTCTGCGGGCGTATTTATAGAATAATATTAATAAATAATTATGAATTTACAAAGTTACAAAGCAAGAATTAAATTAAAATTAACATCATATTTAATGAGTCCGAATTAATTTCCATTTGAGATTTTTTTCCCAAAATAAGTATGTCATAATATTTGTTTTATATCATATAAATATATTGATACTACGACCTAAATGCATGCTTAATTACTCGTGTACCGTATACAGTACTGCTATGAACCTCTCTTTCGTTTTTGAACCAACCAACACATTTGAATTAACCATTATGAAAAAACGAAAGTAATGTACTTACAGACAGAAGGTAAAATTATCAAAATTACTAAAGAATAACACGAGTAGTTGTAAAATCTCCATTCGTTCACCGACTGAAATTTTCAAAATGAAAAAATATTTTTCTAATCATTTATATTTGTTAATATTTTTAAATTATTTAATATGCCATAAACAATGTAATGTCTTTAAAATTCTATACGCGTGCTTTTTCATTGTTTTACATGTAAAGTAAAACTAAATCAGCTTTAAGTATTTTCTCTTTCATCTTGGAGAATTTCTCGAATCTTGAGTGGAAAATGTCGCATTTTCCTTTCAGTTTTCTCTTCAAAATTCATATCTTTCTTGGCGCAGCAAATGCCTTTTAACTCTCCCTGGAATGACAATTTTCCACAGAGGTGGCACCAATCGTTAAATTATATTTTTTTGTTAATAAATATACATAAAACTGAATCAGTTATAACTTCAAGTACACCAACACCTAATGTACGTTCTGTTTAAACAATTCAACTTCTATGTTTGGCCATTTCACTCGACAAAGATTTTTGATTATTATTTTGTAATTCATTGTAATGAAGTTAAAATATAAATAAAAATGATGACTGAAATATATTTTTTTACAAAAGTAGCAGTTTTTGATATACATATTACAAAATATTATATTATGATCAGAACTGAAAAACACAATGTGATAGGGTCTTTTATTCTTATTAATGTAATGCCTTTTCACTAACGATTGTCAGATATTAGCTATATTTATTACATACTGAGATAGACACAAGTCCATTCTCGTGAATCAAGATGTATTGATACCCTATTCGAGTAGAGTAACCAATGAGTGCATTTGTCATCCATGACTTAAGGAGCGGTAAAGGTGCACTACATCTGCTTTGAATGTGTTTTGATTCAGTTAGTGTTCCATTCAGCAAAATTAAAGCATAGTGAACTTAAAAACAAGTCATTTGGGTTGCCGACCATTGCCTTTGAATATTACAATTATAAATTCAGTTTTTTTTATTTTTTTGGATAGATTTTACGTTTTTCTGAGACATTTTCTTTTAAGCTTACAAATCCCTTGTATTTTTAAATTCAGTTCCGATAACATTCATCATATATTATTTTTGTGGAAAATAGAATATTAAGTTATTATTAACACCCCTCATACGGAACGCTACTGGCTCTGACAGATTAAAGACTGATATGTTTCTACCGTCTCTTTGCTGTATAACAAAACAAAATGCTTTAAGACTGATATCAAAGAAAATCTGTTACCCATATACGTTTATAATTCATTTCAAATTTTTAATACACCGACGAAATTTATAATTTTTTTTTATTTACTAACATATCTATAAACAAAATTTCATCTACGTAACATTAGTTATAAATTTTAAAAATCTTAACTGAAAACCTATTTAAAAATTAACATAGTAAAAAAACAGACTCTCAGACTCGCGAATCATATCTTAAAAGAATCACACAATACAACTTCGAATTCAGTTTCCGTATACATACATTTTTTCCATAAAAGCTCTCGGCTTAATGCACTCGAACTTCTAGAAATTAATAGATATATCAATAAAATATGACCAAACCAATATAAATGTATCACTATTACTTAAACCAGGGCTATCCAACCTTAAGCCGCGTTGAAAATTAAAATTAATCGCAGTGCCGCATTCAGAATAAAAAATACAGTACATAAATTAAATTACATGCAGACTCTTACCTTGAGTTGATTCTGTAAGAAATAAAAGTCACACAGCTATTTTTTTTATTATTATTGAAACAGACAAGATGCACTATCGTATGACCCATGTCGGTGTGCTAGAATCAGTTTAATTTTCAGTGCTGCCGTGGGGAAAACTGGCTGTCCAAATAATAGATATCTTCGTAAAAAAATATATACCACATGAGTTCCATTGACACCCATGTCACATAGTCGAGTTGGCCGTCCTCGGGCATAATTAGGGTAATACAACAAATGACATTACCAATTTTGAGATCATCAGTACTAAAATATCTTTTTGCGCGTTAAAATCAAAACTTCTCTATAGACCGCGGACCTCGTTTTGGTCTGCCTTGATTTAAGCCATCATGAGAAGCTCACGCAAGTTAATTCTAATCATTATAACTTTAACGTATTTACTTAAAAAAATAATTAGTGATACTTGGTTATGTTCTTGTTTCCTAGAGCAACTCAAAGCGCAATTATTACATTAAATACAAGTTATGATGTAAGAGGTTAGAGTAAATAATATTAAAATTATATTCTTTTTCATTTCTAAACCATTTTATATAGCTAAACTTAATTAAGTTTAAATATAGTTCTGACGAAGGCGTGAAGCTAAAACGGCTATCAATCTTTTCTTAATTCTTGTGGAACTAAATAATTAAACATTTTTAGGTTATTATAATGGGTCAATTAAATCAATACATTTACAAGAACATTAAACTAATATCGACGTATTTATTTTTGCTGATATCGACGTTGCTGCTGCAAAACTTTGTATGTCAAGAAACCCAAGTGTTCAGGAAGCGAGTCAAACGAAGCCGTGTATTTACCATTAACATACATTCTTGAGATTGCTAACGATGTTTGCTATGTTTACACATTTTGCTAACATGTGATTCTTTGATTACGGTATCATATCATTTTGAATTATTTTTTACATACGGCATATTGCAGTATTTATTTATTTTTTTAACATGTCCGCTCTCAATGTGTAGCATATGAACTCCTAATGGAGGTATCAAGAAGTTGTCTTTTAGTCAGTTGCTCAACCTATCATTTCCGAAGAGAGTAGGAATAGAAGGATAGGGTTAGAGCAGGACTAGTGTTTAGGTAATCGCTCTCGTTGCGCTACGTTTTTATGATCGGATGGGTGGGACGGAATTTTAGACGTTGATTACTGCAGCACGGGCCCGAACAACGACGGTATATTAAATTTACTAATATTCAAATATTCTGCTTTTAAGAAATGTTTCTTTAACAATTTCATTATTCGGTTGTATTAACAAAAAATACATCAATTTTTTAAATTTATTGATAGCTATTTTGACTTAACTCTATCGTCAGAACTATTCTGATGATCTGACGATGGCGTTAAGCTGTAATAGCCACAAATTAACTAATAAAATTTAATAAAACTGCAAATTTTGATATTGTATCCTATTAAATCACTACAGCTATGCATTTGAATGAAATATGTATACTGATTGAAAAAAATATATTTTTTACAATTTGGAAATTCAATAAATTTCTCTGGAGAATTTATTTGTTTGACAAAAACATTTTGCCAGGTAATTAATGGTAATTTGTTTAATTTATTTCATAATCCACTGCTGGGTAAAGCTTTATGTAAAGGATCTTCTTTACACGTCAGTATATACTGAAATGATCAATTTACAAAGCATAATAGACAACTTTACAGTAATTAAAACAAAAACCGATGAGCCGTGCGTAAACTGTTAATGGTGTCACAGCGAATGTAGAAGACAGTGACAGCAAACCTCAAGGTACACGTAACTGGCTTAATTGGCACTTTGCACATCTTGGTATGACATACGAATAATTCCTAAAATTAATATTAGCTAAGCTTAATCAACAATTTAATTATTTTTATTTCATGTAATTTTTAAATAAATATTTTTCAAGATCAATAGAAAAAATGTTTGCCAATGTACAATAAAAGATTAATGTAAACGTGATATTAAAAGAAATCTCAATGAGATAACTAAAGTATTTTGAAACTCACGCTATTTTACAGTAATTTTAGAAGGTTTTCATATTACTAAATGTATAAGACTACTTAATTGAAGCGAAACAGGTATTGATCATATTTGAGAGAACACTAAACACACGGATTTCTTTATTTTGTTATTTTTATTTCGTTGCACTCAAAGTTAAGAATGCACAATAGTTATTTTAATGGTTAATATTAAATGATATTATAAGCGTTTTCTATTATTTAAAAAAAAAATCTGAGAAAGGATGAATTCAAGAAATACTTTTTTATAAATAGTGATTCCTACATGAAGGCCTGAATTTAAACTGTATTTATAGGAAAATCAACTGTCAATTTAAATAAAAGAAAACGTATTCAGTATTTTATTATAACTATTCTTTTTTCGAACTTCTTTATTCTGAAACTCACAGTTCGTCAGAATAACACGTATCAGACATATTTTAAAATTTAATGTAAAAACATAGTTATCAAATTCAGCTTTATATAATCTCAGTAAGGCACTTTGCTTAGCAATCAATCTTACAACTAGAGACTTACAGAAGTTATATAGAAAACAAAAGGCCTGTGCTAATTGGGTCAGTAATTAATTCGATAAATGGTCAGTATACACGTGCTCAGTTAATAAAATAAACGCTCAGTAATTTATACAAAATGGTCAGTATCTATTTTACTTAGTTAACCTAACCTAACCTTCCTTTAATATTTACTTACAATTTTTATTTTTCTACTGAACGTTTATTTAATATTTACTGACCGTTAATTGAATTAGGTACTGACCAAATAGTTAGTTGCCAAAAAAATCATAAATTTTATCACGAATGTTGGAAATTTTTCATGATTTATTCTAAGCAATGCGTATATTAACTAAACAAAAGTTAAATGAGCACATAATCGCATCCGAATACTCGATCTGGCTCGTAAATTACCAAACCATCAATAATATAGTAACTTTTGCATTCTTAAGAAGCTACTGTACCCCTGTTGGAATGTGTATGTACATAGTGTCGCTCCGAGATGTCTGTTTGCGTACCCCTACGCTCCAATACGTCATTCAATTGAGATCACTTGGGGATGAAAGACCCGTCATACAAGATTAGCAGGGCCTACTCTTCGCCGGATTAATTATTATCGTCTAAGCCGTGGAAACAAAACATCCCTTCACGCGGAGGCTCTCGATCTGAAACAGACATATCTACTTAAATAGGTGTTTAAAAGCTCTTAGGAAAGTTGCGTGAACCAATTCTGAGCCATATGAAATTACATAAGTATAAACATATATTACTTCTGCCTAATTTCATTTTAGTATTGCAAGAATAATATGTACATATGTAATTAATTCTAATCTAATTACTGAATTCTATTATGTTTCAATGTTCAAATTAATCTATCTAGATTCAACTGAAATAACATACATATTATGTATAAGTAACAATTGTCAAAATAGATTTTTTTTTATTCCTAAATTACACCACACGATTTCTTTATTTTAAGTCCATTTTTTAACTTTTAAGTCCATTTAATCTACCAAATATTATTTTGAAATTTACGTAGTTAAATAACCTTCTATATTTAAATAATATTTATTTATAATTTTATTCTACAATTAATTAGTATAGTTAATTGGTTCCGTGACTACCCGTGTCGCCATAGTACAGAGCACTCCACCCTTTCTTCTTCATCACAATTCATTACATTATATAACCACCGTCTAACACGATGAGCAATAAAAACTGCAGAATGTTTATTATTCAAATACAATAAAATTTATACCAAAATTTGATAATTATGAAGTTATCAATATTAATGTTACATTACAAATTAATCTCCACACTGGCTTAGCCTCCGAATTAATATAAAAAAGAATATTAAAATTATTTATTTATAAAAAAAACCTCTTATAAAGTTTGAATTCTAAATAACGTTTTTATTTATAGTTACAAATGTTAAGCAACCAAGATTATCTACTATCTACTCTTTACGGTCCCTTGCTACTCTTGAAAAATGATAAATGCCTTTGGTTAGCTGTATGACAAAGTTTCAATTGAAACCCACCTAAAAACGGAAAAAAAAGAATCTTATCGCTTAAGCGAAAGACCTAGTAACTAACATATTTTTTAAGCATGACAATGCAAGGTTGAAAGATTGGTAACTTGCAAAATTATATTCATTTATTGTTTCATCATCACTCTGTTATGAAAGGTGGTCACAAATCAGCGACTGTACACACATACTTAATGGAAGCCAAACAACCACGCTATAAGCCCGGTATATCCGTATATTCTAATATATAAAGATCATTAATTGATTAAATGTAATTGTTATCAACAATATCTTAAACATAGTAAATAACAGTAAATATAAATACTCGTGATGATAACATTTTTTACTTTTTATGAATAATTCACCAAATTTTTGCCGGAGACTGCTTTCAGAGCAGTAAACACACATCAGCCATGTTGAGAAAATCGTCGTATCTGTGAGCAAACTTAACACGGCTTTAGATGATTAATACTATCTCCTGAACTAAACTAAAGGAAAGCTTAACGAAACTTCGCATATAAAGGGCATGTAACAAAAAGATTGGTTCCTACAGGCGCCCAACAAAAGTATCCAAGATATATTCCGATTCTATTAGTGTGTTAATTGAAGCGGAATTAATCTTTTCATCGAGCCAGTTTTCTTCGCTCTTGTCGCATCGAACTAACCGATGGCAATTGTACTTTATTAAAAAGCTAAATATATTACCTAGATATTATTGTGTCTCATAATAGAAAGATTCCAATTCAGATTCGCATACAGTCGGGTGAATACTTTATGACTCTTTTAACAGAAATGTTTTGTCGGTACAAATCAACTTAATACTAACAATTATTGTCAAATACATCATCACTTTTGAATTCTGCATAATGTGTAAATTCTCACATGAAATCACATTTTCGTTATTTAGTACCGATATATAAAAAATCTTTGTGATACTTTTCATAATTATTTAAGGATTACAATCAAATGCACTTTTGTTTAGATCATATTCACTTTGCTAAAAACAGTTTTCACTTGTAACAAATAAATTCCACAAAAAACAAATTTCTTCACTAAAAATAAAGTGATCCCATATAATAAAATATGTTTGAACGTCGTAAAAATATATTATATTTACGAAAAAATATTTTCACATAAATAAAATAGTTTTTACTCAATATAAATACTCATACTTTGAAATCGATAGTTGCACGAAGCTGTAATGAAATGTCACTTATTCTTCTACCCTATATTAGGCCGCCTATATTGTCTTTGCTCCACGCGTTAGAATACAATAGCCAAACCAAACCAACCCTAACATAACCTACAACAACTTAACTCACTTTGTTAAAAGAATCCGTAACTAAATGGAAACAATTTAAATCAAAGTTTAAGAGTACCAAGTGAATACTAACTAGCACAAAGTCCAATTATTTATAACCCATTATTTAACAACTGACCATTTCAGTGTCATACATAATATTAAATAATAAACAAACGTCCAAAAAACTAGAAAAACAAAAAAAAATGAAAATACGTACATGCTCGTGATGTACCATTTTTTTCATCACATATCGTAATCTTCACGTAAGAAACGATTTTTTTTTATAGTGAAGTGATTTAACAGCAACCGGTAGTCTTAAGCTAATACCATTATGATATGATTACTAAAATGACTGAACAATTTCGTCTTTACTTGACATTTTTATTTAATATAAATCTTTTAAAATTTTCACATAACATGCGATATACAAAATTATGGTATATCTTCTTCCTAAAATAACGCTAATCTTGTTCATTTTTTACAGCAATAATAAATATATTTAACGTTAGCAAAATACGTTCTTAAATATAGTATAATCTAAAAAATATATATGCGATAAACTTCATTCAAACTCCTTCAACTCCGCATTTCCAGTGGACAGATAAGCAATAAGGAGTAAATATTTTCCCAGATATCTCTCCATCAATTTATCGAGTACGAGTATTTTGGCTATTTTTCGCCAGAATTTTCATTGACAGGGTTTTCCATCAGAGTACAAGAGCAAAATTGTTCAATATAACACCATCAAATCATATTTTTGTGATACGTATTCGCCATTTTTGTTTATTCAGCCATATACGAAAGCCATATTTCACATCGTATACATGAACCTCTGTAGATCTGCCCATTGTGGGTGATCTATAAACCTACAACAACATATCTTTGTATCGCCTTAGAGGCATGATATTTTTTTAAGTTTATTCGCTATACAATACGTAGAAACTTTTCCAAAAACATGATATGACATCACCTCCTATTTATAAAAGTACTCAAGACTATAATACATCTGCTGAAATCCGTTTATAATAATTAATAATTAACTACAAGAGTCGTTATCCACATCATGGGAGTGATTAATTGTGAATAATTTATTGTGACATTCTTTCATAAATAATTAACATCAACCATTGTTAAAGCGATATATACCATTTTTTTTACTATATACCAATAATATTTTGTTATTGATGTGGAACTATATACATTGATGTTTACAATAATAAAAAAAACCTTTGGTTTCAGTCAGTTGGAATCCAACTGTGTACTGAATGGCTGTAGATGCCAAAAGGCGACCCCAAGGTTGCATGTGAGAAATATTATTAACTAGTATTACCACATGAAATTGATATGTTTCAAAACAATTTAATAACCTAACTGCAAGTATTATTTGATGTTGAAGGTGTGATCAATGCTGTCATTAATATGCTATTCATAAAGGTTGTACTATTTCGTTCATAGTTAAAATTATAACTCATCATTGGTATTTCAGTTTACACTAAAGCTTTTTTCAAAAACAATATTATTTCTTTTCTATCAAGTGAAATTCGAAATACAAAAGCACACCCATGTGCGCAGATATACTCTTCTGAAGACCTTGGCGTGTGTTTCTACATATTCTTCAGAAAACACAAATGAAACTTAATGTTTTTTGTTTTAAGAAAAACTATTTTTAGCGTATCTTTAACAAAGGTACAAAATGATTTGTGACTACGTTGGCCAATAAAGTTTCAAAATGTAATATATTTGCAGTGAAACAAGCGAATAAAAAGAAATGTATATATATTACGCTTCATATCTGTATCTTAATTCCTCTGAGAAAGATACTGTCTATGAAGATATTTTGGGAACATTTCAAATTGAAAACGGTTAGAACTTGGAGATAATAATAGAATTTGTAAACTTTTCAAAAACACATTTATTATACTGTCTCACCCTTTGAATATTTAACAGTTATGAGGTTTGTTCGAGCTTGAATTCTAGAAGCATATAATATTTAAACATTGGGGTTTGGTCGAAAAAGTCTATTTGTGAAATGAATTTGAGATTTAAAAATCGCAAAATGTTACCAACGGTATGTGAACTGTTTTAATTGCATTATTAAAATTAATCTAATGCATGTTTTGACTAATGATTCCATACATCACAATACAATTTCTATGTCATACTCTTTAATTAACACTGCAAATCACATGTGTATGGCTTTAATAAATGCAAAAACATTCAGTTTTTAGATATTGATGCTACCATAGATTAAATACTAATCATAATAACACTTATGGTTTCTTAAAATATGGGGATATGAGTATATCGTGAAGGGATCATAACAGGTAACGAAAAAATCCGGCAATCCGAGTACCGACCATAATAACGGATTATATTGTTTGAAGGGAAGACTGGACAAATCGCATCATCCAAAGGTAATCAAGGGGTGTATTATGAGGCACAAATTACGCTAAAGAGCCAGTTGGATAGATAACATTACGTTACTTTACTTTGAAAAGGTTATAACTGCACTTGACCATGTTTTGAGATACGAGCGTTTGAAGTTTTGACTGATCATATTTTGTATTTTGAAGGAAAAGCTGTATTTTTAAATATTGAGTTAGCATATATATATTTATACATATAAATATATTACTTGTTTTTCATATAACTTATTTAAGGTAAAGCCTTTATATTAGAAAATAATGAGTATCTAAAGTTTTAATTAGAACTGACAACAATAGTTTTGTTTGAAAAGGTTTTATCGGATATTTTAATTTTATCAAACAAAATGTTCTGATTTTTGAGAAATTTATTAGTAGTTTATAATATCATGACTTGCTGAACCACATAAGCTAAAAACAATACAATAATACAACAGAATAATAATACATAAATACTTTGAATGTTTGAACGAACTCAGCTAACTTTCGTCAATGACCACATCGATAGAACAATAGAAAGAAGTAAGGAGTAAAACATAGACCGACCATCGAGCGAAGAATGTTTGACATGACGTTAAAACCTTTTCAAAAAAACTGTGATGATTTATTTTTTTTCTTTGAGATGATAATAAGCAGTTATATCGATTGATAGAACCGTATAAAACATATTTATAAAAAAAATGTGTGGATAGAACTCCGAAATACTGCTAACTTCGTCATTGACCAATATATGACTCTGAAATCAACGTATATGGTAGAATGTGGCTAATACAACATTTTCCAATCAAAAGGTCATTTTAGGCCAAAATTTCAGTTAGAACCTTTTCAAAGTAAGGTAACGATTATTAAGATTAGTGTTAATGCGTGGCAAAGATAGCTAGATGCGGATGCAGAGAATTGTCATCACATGAAGGAAGACCACATACAGTGGTCTACCATTCGTTTAGTAGAAAATAGGTTGTTAAGATAAATATTATATGTAGAAACACAATTTTTTACTATCTTAAGTCATGTCTAATAAAATCACACCGTCAAAAATAATTAAAATAAATTGCAGATCAATTTTACAGCGTAATTGCTTATCAAAAAAGCCATATTGAATAAAAATTACGTATCGCTTATTTAAGGTCAATTTATCACATAAAACAAGTTAAGTATAAAAACACTGTATTGAATACTTTTATTGGTATTATTTTATAATCAAATAAGAGAAGCCATCTTCATTTTCATTAGGCAAAGATAGAAAGATGAAGTTGTTGAGATTCGATAATGGTTTGCAAGCTAGTCGTGATATATTTTATACGTTTTCGTTGCGACATCCTTAATATCTATCTTAATATTACATCTGAAAAAACAATATTTTTTCATTCGGAGACCCGATTTCAGAATCATCTATAATAAGTTTCAATCCTATTACTTTACCATGTCTATGACAGTTTATGAATATTGTAGTTGCGTTAACATTATTGTGTATATTTATTTACGATCACGAAGCTTTTATTAATATTAATTAATAAGCGAAATATAACGCAGACTTCATTTTATAATAGCATAGTTTTTTTAATAGATTCAGTTTATTAGACGCAGACTGGCAAATTGATTATAATCCAATCAGACTAGCTTAAGTTTGGCATATAAAACTGACTAATCCTCGGCATTTCAAACACATTATGCTCGGGGCCCCACTCCACATTTGGATGTAAGTCCCAGGATCACTGGTGCAGTTTTCGCTATACACTTGACAGAAAATAAATGAGTTTTTCGCTGGAGCACAATTCATGATAGTGCATAAGTAACCATGTTTACGTCTGCTTAACCCTCTTAATATTTTGTGGATTTTAGACTTGCTATTCTACAAAATTAATAAATTCTTCAAATGCTAAAAGGATCAGAATTCTTAATTTAAATTCTATATAATGCCATATTATATAAAAAAGATTTGATCTTCGTTTTCATATTTATCTTCTATAATATAAAATTAAAATTGATAACTGTGTTATTCCACTGGTTTTATCACTAACGTGACGCGTTTCGTCTTTTTAAGATGCATCTTCAGACTAACTCAGTTAACAAAAGTTAATCAATAACAATGTCTAATAACACTAATAAATCTAATAACGAAGTTATTAATTTTAATTTTTCATTAAAAATGAATTTCCACAAAGTTACCGCCGAATCCATAGAAAATATCTTCGTTAAATTTTTGAGAAAAATTGCTTTGTTCACGGTCTTGGTAGAGAGACACAGACAGAGACTACATTTTTATGCACCTTTTTTTACGACAAAATTTAATTTAAACTTTGACCCAGGATATATAATATCAAAATTCCATTAAATTGATCATGAGAAATTATCTGTTAAAATATATCTTGATACAATCTGCAAGCAAGAAAGGCCAATAAAAATAAAATTAAACACATTTTAAAGCGGCACTTCGAGTAAGCCTAGTAGATATTATTTAATTGAGCGGCAATTAACAATATTTATTTAAAGTTCGTACGCATGTACTTGCCAAAATATAAATAAGACGAATATCAGTAAGGATTTTACAGTTAACTCTTTGTCTGCTTTTTAAATTGCTATGTAATTTAATGTAAATGATTTTTAAAAGTACGTTTATTAAAATTTCAGTCTTCTAACATGGCTCCTCTTCGACTTAAATAATTTTAAAATATCAATAATAAATATCAATTAAAAATATAAAGGTGTAAATGTAAAAAATAACGCTGATTATTCGACTCTAACAGACAACTTGTTGATATAATTTGTATTTTAAGTTTCTTGATGTTTATGTTCATTAAGTTTTTTCAATCACAACGACTTTTTTATCCAACAACTATTTAGGGATAACCGTGTGATATTCACTCGATATTAAAAAAATAGAAAATAATATGAATGATGGAAAACCATAGTCACTTCACATTGAATTGAATTCTTATTTTACTTGACCTAACATGGGATTCCGTAAATAGTTCTGGAAGCATTTTGACGAAGCTCGTTATCCCTGTGAAGGCTCTGTACGTTTCTATGGATCTCGATAGCTTCGTTGACCTTCAAGAATGACCAGTTTCCTTGAAGTGCTCAACAATCGATGGCATTGAGCAATTTTCATTGCATTGCGTTTATTTCCGATTTAAAATAATAAAATTTAATTTATTTACTATTAGTTATGTTTTAAATTATACTTTAATAATTGAATGAAAACATTTTTAAAAATGATAGGTAAAAATGTTTTTATTTTTCGAAATCATAACATCTAAGAGTTGTCCTCAAGAAATAATTTCACCATAATTATGTTTTATTTTAATGAAAAAATCCGTTCGGCATTAAATTTAAATTATTCAATTAGAACCTCGGTTGTGAATTAACAATTTCATATGAAACATTATTCAGTTATTGAATGCTCTTTTTTATTTCATCTGCTCATATTATAATATGAAAGTATAATATTTAGGAATAGAAAAGAAAATATGGATAGCGTCGTTTTACTTCTTAAATCGCATTTGCATATTGAAGATTAGACATTCTTTAGGTTAATCAAATAACACAAGTAAATTCTCATTTTTTATCAAATTTCATACAAATGCAGCTTCGTTTTGGCTCTCGTGAAAAGTACCAATTTTAGACTTAACGCCCTTTTCTTTTGGCACACAAAATTATGTATCTATTGAACACCTATTGCATATCAAAATCTCATTTTAGATTTTTATTTTAACTACGCAAAAATCATTTTCATTATTCATTCCACATAAAAAGATTACAATAATTCACCGTAAATGTTGAACAAAAAACGTAAATGAAAGAAGACGATTTCGTTGGTAATTGCAGTTTGTGGAATTTTGAGCTTTTAGCTTTGAGCTCTAGAGTGAGAATACATCTACATTATGTATTAATATATACCAGTTGACAGCTTTCATTTGGTAATGAAAATTAGATTTTTTATTAGTGTGTAGATACTAGATTAGTCCCTTTAAATATTTGTCTTCATTACGATCAAACAATGGCCCTGACTATGTTAAGTAACTTATTCGGCCCACTGTGGTGTCAGACATACTAAAAATAATTATCCGCCATATTACGATAAATTATACGTGTTTGCCCACTATTTAGAACATGAGCCTGTGTAATTAAGTAAAATTCGGGAGTAAATTTCCATGGGTCTGGTCATCTCATCTCGTCCAGCAGTCGCCAGATAACCACCAATTTAGTCATAAATAACGCTGGGGACGCGACCATAAATTTTACCAAATCGGCTCGTTGTCACATCCTTTGTTACGTAAAAAACACTTTTCCTACACGCCATCGCGGTGAATGTAACAGAGCGATTCAACTTTTTGCGAGGAAATTTATTGAACTATCAATATTTACTTTTTACAATGCTTTAATCTACTTAATTACCTGGTTAACTCATGAATGAAAAATTTAAAAATAATATCAAAGATGATATTCATAATGACGAATAATTCTTAATCAATATAATGTATCATGTACTCTTTAAGTTATTGTATAAACCTACGATCAAATTTCGATGCTAATACAAATCGATTGTAAAGTGTATGAAAGCAGTGGTGGTGAATTATAATATTGGTACTTCCTTGAACGCTTCTGTTTTTCCGGCAGTTGGTCTGCATACTATTTTTTATATAAATTTTTTGATAGTAATCTCGTATGAGCTGAATCACTGGCGTTGAGTATATACTCATATGAGATTTTAAATACAAATAAACTGAAGAATACAATAATTTAATATTAATAATAAGAATACAATAAACAGTTTATAAAAGTAAACAAATAATATGTACATATTTCCAATTGTACTTGAGCATCTGGGATGACCGGGCCTGAGGAATAAATAAAATAAGGAATAATTACTATGAATATATTTTTCAAATGTATTGAATCTTTGCCACAACCGAGGGTGTAATAATGTGTTCTTTGGTGCAAAAATAAAAATAAGAAACCTCATAATACGTTATTAAAAAAATAATTTCCTTTTCAAAAAATGACTACGATAATGGTTTTTTCATAAATATATTTTAAATTAGCTTGAATGGCATAAATTGCAAAATGTTTCGAAACTTGCATTTAAAATTCCTGACATATATGTTTCGCAATAGTGAGATAATCGTTGTTGTTTTTGTCATGTCCCATGCATGTGTGAGCTTTTCCTTCTCGTATGTGTGAGACCATACAGCATGGCCAAAGCGTATAACTTTTTTTCGATGTATTATTTCGAAGTATTTTTTTTGCGACAAAAATCATGCGTGTTGAAGTTACGAAATGGCAGATGATACAAAAAGTTTTTTTGCCAGCCCTAAAGCCTATTATATATGACTATACGTATACAAATAATGTTCGTGAAGAAGTATTTATTTATAATATAACAAAATGTGGGGAAATTATTTCGGATAGGAGCATCGAGAATAGTCTAAGTAATCTCAAAAATATACGTCATTTCTCTTCAATTATAATTTTACAAACAGAAGAAATGACGTAAGTAAATATTACACTAGGCTTGAAACATTGTTTTCCTTGTTTTATTTTTTTTAAGATTGAAGCAGGAACGGCTCTTATAAAGGAGCAAAGGGTGCAGTGCACTGCCATGAACATATTTATTCAAGTAATAGGCGATATTGTACAAACTAATTTTAAATTTTCCCGCGTGTTCCCCTTAAGGAAATATTGCACGAAGCGATTATTCACAAAAATGCTTAAGCGAACGTATTCCGCACCAAAATACTAATAATAATAATTATTGTTTGTGTAAGCTGCATACGGCGAGGAGGTTCAATTTCTGTATAGCTCTCCCAGAGTAGAAGGGATTTAGTACTAAACTTTAGTTTTTTGTAACGTCGCCTGTGTCGCATATTCGATTTACATACGAAGTTTTTAGTTATTCAGGAGCATTGCACCTCTTGCCGAATTATGACGACCGTTCCCGAAAATATTCAAACTAGCAGAGACCTGTCGCATATGTTTAGTAAGTACGTCGAAAGGACCTGTAGTATATTGAGCCTGTCCACAAAGAAACGCATACCATCAAATGTATTTACTTTCTAATTACATAATTCTAATATTTACGTGCTTCAGTAAAGAATAGTGCATATTCCGTCTCATACATTAAAGAAAATCGTCGGGATTTTTCGAAAAGGCTGGAAATTAAAGCAGCAGGTCGTCCTAGTGTACGGTTAATAATAAAGTGTTTAATCAGAAATTGAATGTAGAAATTGTACAAAAAAAATAGTTCGTAAGTAAGTTATTACAGATTCCAGTGGAAAGTGAGCGTTGTTTCTAAACATTAAAAAGGATTAAATCATTTTTGAGAAATACCATGACTCAAGACAGACTAAATGCTCTTGCGACGTTGAGTGTATAGAAACACTTGGTATCGTCAATATCAGACTTAAATGTTTGTGGTATTGAAGTGCTTTCAAAATCCAAGAATCGTAGAATGGATTTCTTGCATAAATAGATGAGTATTTTCTTGCACTCCCTAATATTCTTGTCACCGGCCGCCACTGGATTGAAGTATTAAATCGTGGCTCCAACGTAACCCTTAATAATTATTAATTTGTTTAAATTATAATCATACTAATTCTGTAACTAAATTCTATAACTAAATTCTGTAACTAAATTCTGTAACCAATCAAATAAGATGCTTTTTATTATATCTGTTTACATCAACATTAATGAAACATTACAACAGATCTTATATAACTGGAAGTGGTTTTAATTCAGTCGCTGAACACACCTTTTTAGAAAACGTAAGGATCAAAATATGGGATAAATATGTTAGCAAATTACTGCTGCAAAGCCCCGTTTCCATTGGTTGAAAATTAGTCATGAATTCAAAAAATTAACAATGTTTTCAAATACTCATTAAGGGATTCGCACCCTTGATTGCGGGTTTACGGTAGTCTTTTTAATGCGATATTAACAAAAAAAATACTCTTTCCGAAAAGATATTTTATACAAGTAACCGTACCCGTTATAGATGATGGTATTGAAATTGAAATACTGAATTTCTAAAGTAGCTAGCACATCGGAACTGTGTCTGCATTGTTTACACCGCAAACGCTTAGGTCATGAGAAAATTTCATGCCTACATGTGATATGTGATAATAATAAAACGTATACAGAGCAGTCTGGGCTATTATATATATAAGATGTATAAAAATTTGATTGTAGAAGTTATACGTTCACTCCACGCCATTTTGAGAATACGAGACATTTACATTTTGTAAGTATAGTGTTTCTAGTATTTATAACTATTTACAAAGTGAAACTGAGTCAACATTTAAGATCAAATAATAAGCTAATTATATATAGTCAAGGCAAGTCTATCTTCAACTTCGTCTTTAATGGAAACACTATTCAATATGAATATTTGAAAGCGGTACAATATCATACATAATTGATTGCACAGTCTTGGCAAATGGTAGTTTATTACTTTCACACCAAACAGCCAATTGAATATTTATAAAAACGTTGCAATGCAACAATTATTCCTGACTGTACATCCAAGAAAGCGCGTCTAATAAACTATCACTGTGATAAACGCTTTTCCTTGGCTTTAATTTGACCGTTTTGAATGATCATGGATTCACATTCATACAATGATTTCTCATTTTTAATTTTTCTTCTTGAGAAATCATATCGGCTATTTATATTGTGTCTTTTATCGGCTATAGGAACTGCTTTATTTTAAAGCAAATTTTTGAAAGGTTGTTTCAAAATTATTACAGACAGTGATTTATTTTTATGTTCTTTAGATTCTCCACATTGTAAGCAGATACAGTTGGGGAACCCAAACTCATGAATGAGACTTTTCCATCCCGTCCGTATCTGATACTGAAAAATAGGACAATGAAAAAACAATTAGCTAATTGCTAGCTCTTTTTTCACCGATCACACAAACTATCTTCACGTAATTTTCATTATTTCAAAGAGACGATGACTGTAATGTTTTCATCTCTTCTTAGCCCACTCCTGTAGTATAGTGGTCAAAGATTTGAAGATTGTGTCTTACTGCGCTCAATGAATGTTCAAATCTGCGCTCAAATCTCTGAATGGATACTTACGTACATTTACTCTTAATCGTTTTATAGATTGTCATTTATACCTTTGGTGTTTTCTTCCCTTCCAACCCACACTCCAAGTAAATAGAGCCACTAACTAATCATAACTCTATTTCTATTCCATCATCATATAAATAATATATCTAAAAAGTGAGGTTGAAGGACTTACTAACTACCAGTTTTCATTTAAATACTCCATTATGCAGCCACATGGTCCACACTATTAGGCTACATAAAAGTATGAATATAGTTAACTGCTTGATGATATCATTTTATTCATGTTCTAACGAAAGTAAAACAATTAAAATCTATGAAAATAGATATTTTATAGAATATTTTATAATATAATAATAATACATAAATGAAAAATGGCTGTCCAATGAATTTTACATCCACTGTCCGATGCTTTATTTTTTAATATTTTTCATTTATTCTACCGTGTTCAACAGCACGCCTACGCTTGCTAATAACAGAAATAATTACTTATTATTCTTTGGTTATTTTATTGTATTTTGAATTGTTTTAGTTTCACCTGTTTGTGTATGTTCGGTACAGCCGATTTTTTGTCTTCGCCGTCCCGACAAACAAATTAGGAAGACCGACTTTGATAAATTGTTTCGGCCGTGTAATATCATTAATTCATTTTAATATTATACACCGCAAGCACTCACCTATGTCTGTGTGCAAAAGGTTAAACCACCCATATAAAATAATTCCACAGTTACAGCAATGCCATGAGTTTCAAACAAAAAAACTTTTTGTTAGATGCCATCTCGTCAATCTCCTCTGTGACACTAGCATGCAATTATATTTTACACTAGATCAGTTTTTCTTAACCTTATTGAAGCCTCTTCCCTTTAAACAAATTTAAATTATTCAATTAACACTCCGCTCCCCAGATGAAAACAATTTTTTAGGTGTATACTTTAAATTTCTTGAAATAAGTACAAAATTATATTTTAATTGGTTTTAGTGCAGAAGAACTCGAATACGATGATTTTTTACAGTCATTAAAGATTATATCAGTATTTTTAGGTTCTCTTTTGCTGTTTCTCATATCACTAGTTACTACCTTACCACAATCGTGTCCAAGGACCTCCTCTTATAGTAATTTGGTTGTTGCTTTTTATCATAACCTGATCATTAAGGCAAGAATTTTTGTAATTATGAAAGTTTTCTTCTATCGTTTCAGACAATCTGTAAAAAGCAATTGATTTTAAATCAATTTCTATGACACACATTTCAGAAACAGGGAAAACTTCACAGAATTCAATGTGGTTTATTTTAAATTCATTTCTTGTTAAAATAGTACACGATAAGACTTTAAGAGTCTTTTCCTAATAATGTTAGCTTAAAATAATTCTGCTTTCTAATAATTTACCTCTAATGTTTCCTTCTTCGCTAAGCATATTTTTATCAAAGATTCATTCTTATTATTTTTAATGCTTTTAAATTTATACATCGCATAAATAACGAAAATCTTTCTAAGAAAAATTACGAGAATAATTAAACCTTTAAACGTTCTTAATCTTTTTTAAAGTTTTCTCTGGAGAGGAAAAAATTATAAATGACCCGCGAAAATAAAAGAGGAGAGCAGATGTATTCTAAGAAAAGCAATTTTATTCGGCCTTATTTAATGAAGGGAAATTTCAATGCAGAATTTTCTCATTTTACGAGAGTCTAAAGTACCTAACTAAGTCAGTACGTCTCATTTCCTCCGTAGAATAAATATACTATGCGGCAATGTACTAGCACAGGTTACAAGATATTTTGTAATATTACTACGGTCAAACAGATGGAGAGCCATTTTTCAGAAACCATTATTTTACGTCTCTTGTGACATATTTAATTTAGCTTGAAATTGAATTTGAGATATCTGAGTTGCCTATAAAATAAATGTAAAAGTTTTTAACTTTTATTTCTTCCTTGACATATGCCAATCATTAGATTTTAGCTTGCCTTAGAAAGTTTTACCTTTTATTATATTTGATATATATATATAGCCAGCGTTTATCAATTTTCAAACTCCCTTTTTATTTACAAAGTCTTAATAATATTTTTATTATAACCACAACATACGTTATATTTATGAATACCACAAGATAAACAATCACAAGTAAATTGAATTGATGAAATCAAAAAAACATTTTTTAATTATCGTCGTACAGTTTAAAAAGAGATTAAACGTGATGGATGAAAGAAAGATAAAACAGACTGAAGATGCCTCTTAAAGAAGCGAAATGCGTTACATTTGTAACACATCCAGTCGAATAACTAAGTTATCAACTTTAATTTTATATTAAAAATGAATTTCCACAAAATTACCGACGAATCCATCGAAAATATGAAGAAAACACATTGTATACAAATCTCAAAGCATCATTGTCGTAAATATAAATAAGGATACGTCATAATTTACAAAACCATTCTGTTTCAAGCATATGACAGTCATCAACAACACTATCTAAATTATTGTCCACCCTCATCTTCTACGACCTACCAGAATGTTGAACTTCCTTTGCCGTTTCATGCTGAGATTGTTTATTGCATGGTAAACACAGTAAAAATCTTCCAATCTTCCTGTTTATCCAAATATATATTTCAATTTTGTCAATCATGGATTACCCCATAACATAATCAGGTAGGATATATATTTTTTTCATTCTTATCGCCCATTTTTAAGTCAATATCCAGGATCATGAAGTTTAAAGTACTGGCTAAGATTTCTAGGTACTTCCTTGTTTACCCCCGGGCGGAAGACACGAAATGATCGCTGCGTTTCAGCCATCCATAATATGATATATGACACGTCACGCAACTCACAAAAACTATAACTCCAAACTTGCATGCACGATTATAATTACGTTTGCTCCCGCCTCCCGTTTTCATGCCCCGCTCTAACGCTACCAACGTTCATCAATCATCGCGATTTTGACTCTCCATAAACGTCAAAAATTCGGCAAAATATTCTAATATGACAGTGAATGCATCCCGACTGCCCAACCTCGTCCTCCACATAAAGGTTCATTAAATGTCCATTATTATATTGTGCGATTGTAACAATCGTACTGCAGTTTCCGCAACGCGCACCCTTTTTTAAAGTTTTTCATGTCGTGCTCATTGAAGGTTTGAACTGGGTTTTCGAGTAAGCATGAATATATATCATATGTAATATTTTTAAACAAATTATACATTTATGCGAAAATGATGGTACATGCGCTTGCCGTGTATTTCTCTTTCTCGCTCAATCACTTGTAAAGTGAAGGGTACGAGTGACTACAACCTACAACCTACATGCGTATATTCAAGTTAGGTTGTGTGATAAAGATAGAGATAAATCCACCGCACGCCTATGGTAGGTATAAATGTGTTGATTATATTCTTAAATCGGTCGTGTAACGCCCCACGTGGATGGTAAGGTGCAGCGATGACCGTTCGCTCATTTCGTGTCTACCGCTCGGGGGTAAACAAGGATGTACCAATTTCTATTGTTTAGTACGGGTCGTTAGCTGCTTTCATGCTGAAAAATACATTTCTTTCAATTACGTTAATTTTCTTTTTGGTTCTCACTGTATTTGCTTATAAGATAACCTAGTAAAACGAAGCTTTTGACAATACCAGCCACTTTAACTATTAGCAAAAATAGTGTGTTTAAGATATTTCTTAGAAAACAATTAAATTTGTAAAAGTAATCGTAGGATGAGGACCGGGAAGATTATTGATCAAATTTACTGATATTATTTAATAAAACATCTTCCCAATTACTTAAGTCATTTGCAAAACAATTCATGTCTTTTAACAACATAGGAATTACAATAGTAGAAACATCACGTAAATTTGTATAAGAGACTAACAGAAAATTGTATAAATTATTTAAATTAATATTAACAACGTAACAAATTGCCTAAATAACAGGCTGAACAATGTCGTTAATTAATAAGAAATTCGTTTCATCTAATTTTGCCGTCGTCACTTCTCGCAGGGCATTTCATAAATTTAATCATTTATTTAAGCAAATAAATAAAACTTCTCTTTTCTCAATTTTATTCAAATTAATTGAACTCCCCGTTGTATTAACTTTTGATCCATTTGCACATTTAATGAAAATAAACATATATCTGTCATAATTTATACACTACAATGTATTATTAATATTCAAAACTAGTTTAGTTTAGTGATTAAACATTCGAACAGCATAATTGAGTTTAATCGATAATCGAAATCAGAAAAATTGTCATAATTTACCCACTCAAACATACAATACGTCACAACTTCTCTTCTTCAGATGTCTTCTCTCTCACACCTTCCGCATATTTTACTCTACACACACTGTCAATTCCATACAACATGCACACAAGCACATCAATGACACCAGCGCCACGCCGTTAGCGATTATCAATTTACTTTTTCAATTAATAGAACAAAAGAGAAATTCTGAAAATAAAAGACATCTAGTTACATTACTTATAGTGACTTATCTATTTATTTTAATTTTTAGATTGTTAATGGACTTGTGTACTGTTAAAAAAGAAATGGAATATCACCAGTAGCGCTTAGGATTCCAGCATATATGTCATTATTCTATTAAACTCACATTAACATGATGGCTTAACTGTCGCCACCCGGCATGTGTATCCAGATGCCAATGTAAGGATCATCTTCCAAAACAATCATTGAAACTTGATCCTAATACTAAGTCAGTTGGTATTTTTCAATCAATAAAATAAATAACGAATGTACATTAGAATTCAAATCTATGACTTAATGTAAAAACTTTATTTTGTATCAATTATATCAGTCGTCCTTCTAAATAGCGAAGTCAAACAATTATTGCCAAGTAGTCCTTTTTTATCAGTCTGAAAAGCTATCATAATTAAAACCACTTTTAGCGGCTAGCGTGTCTTCCTTTCATCACAATCTTTTCATCTTTACACTGTAATATATGTGTATGCATCAGTGTGCGGTGGACTTATCACTATCCCTATCGCACAACCTAATTTGGGTATGAGCAAGAAGGATACAAGAGCATGCGCCGCATGCACTTGCATCTCGCTTGTGCCTTTACTTTGCATGTGATTGATCGAGAAAGAGATAAAGCCACAGCACACGCCTGGTGTAATGCTAGTATAACTGAATCTGAAGGTTTATTGAATAGAAAAATTGTATATAGATAGATGTACGTCAAAAGAACTCAATAATTATTATAGGTCATAATTTCATACCTTTCCACAACTCGTCTCTTTCGAATTCAATTCTTAAAAAATGCAAAAATGTTCAATATCGAATAACATTACGTATTTCTTAAAATATATAATTTGAATACAAAATTGTAACCGATAACTTTTTATTCTAATCCACTTGTTGCATACTTTTGTACAAAACCAATAAATAACACAGCTATAATTTTGAACTACATATGGCCCATGAATTTCCTGAAGTTGATTACCAAATCCATGGTAAATATTAAATATATTATTCTATTTTCTTTATTTGGTTGTTTAAAAATCTGTATTTATATAGGTATACATTTTGTTCACAATGGCTTAACAAATATTGTGTTTTTGCTTATAAAATATGTGCTATTAACAAATAAATCTTTAAACAAGAATTTTATTTTTTAATAAGTAAGTTCATACAGTTCTAGCTATCCCATGCAACGTAACGATATTAATTGTAAAATGATATTTTATATTAATCGAATATTTTATTTGAGAACCAAGAAATTTAATGTTGGGAAAAATTCTGGAACTGATTTATGGTCTTTATAAGCCCATGTATATTTTTCACATTGACAAATACAGTATTTAAAAATATTTTTTTATAAAAGTGCTGAGCTGCTTTCATAAAATTTTATTTAAATAACGGAGCGTAACATTAACAAAAAAAAGCTATCTCGTAACGTAATGAAGCAGGAATAAATAGCGTGAGTTATTTTGGTGGATATGAAGCAGATAGCGATAAACGTTTCCCAAAAAATTAAAATGGTCGCAAAACGTTGCGACACAAACAATGCGCTGTATAATAATTTTAAATCGACCGCCAAACTTCCGCGCGCACGTGCGCCCTTAACTTTTTCACAAAGCCCACCGCTTTTATTACGGGGTACAGAGTGATCACCAAGTCTGAATTTATTATATGCAGCCGAAACCGGTGACTGCAGTATAGAAAAGTCCAACAAAACATCCTGAAGCTACTATGTAGAGAGGAAATAATCATTAAAAGAAAACTGATTTAATATTTATTATGAGCTTCGCGGTCACAATGTGGTTTGTTATAATTATTATAACCACCTTTCTGCACAGGCAACTTAAACCATACAGTAATATTTCTCTATATAAGTATGTTTAAGCAGAAGTGTTCAAAAACACGGATCGCAATTAAAAAAATGATTCTTAAACCTCTGCGCACAGTCTTTTTGTACACTGACTTCAAAATCAAGCACGGCACATCTATTCACAATAATACTACTTAATTTTAATTCGGGTCGTCATACGTGGACAAAGTCTTCACGAACGAGAGGCGGCGCGGCGTAGCCCGAAAATATCAATCATTCACCGCCAATAGGAGTGTCATGCGTGAGAGATGACGAAGAGATGCGGCGCGTTGCTTTTGGAACGCGATCAGTTCATTTGATATTTTCGCACAAACTGAAGTAGCGGTGTGTGTATCAGGGAAGAACATGCGTTTTACATTTAGAAATTTTGGGGCAGAGCAAAAACAGAAAACTGCACGCAGGACAGGGTTGCCGCTTCGCCTGTTTTTGTCATATATCAATTTAAATCACATTGACATCGCCGCGCATTGACTTTGTCCACGTGAAACACAATGTAACTATATTTCCCTTGTTATTTAAAATCATTTTTAATGCATAAGTTTCTTCTTAATCATTTAATCAGTTGGTCCATCATTTCCACTTTAACTCGCAAAATATTAATAGAGTTAGTTGACTTCAAACAACACTGTTATTTTATATTTGCACACAGTTATTTTTTTGGTTAAAATCCGAATATTTATTCCCTTTTATGTAAAAGTTAAAAGTAAAAATACATTATGCGAAGGGTGGTTCAACTAGGCACATGTAGTTCATTAAATATTTCGAACAACAGGAAAAGTTACTCAATGCTTTAGTGACTTACGCTCCACGGTGTATTTTACAAAAACAAAGGTGAGAGGAACATTTTTGTTAAATTTATTTTAATTAGGGCCAGTTTCGCAAAGAAAAGTTTAAAGTAGATTTAATTTGACAGCAATGCGCACAATGTTTTTTTGGAACAGCCTAAGGTTTCTTTCGTTTTCTAATTATTTGACAACGTGCCTTTTTAATTTAATTTTATATATGAATGGAGATAATCTGGGCTTCTTTTTAATATATTTATATGGAATCTTGATATAATTCTAAATTAAATAATATCTGAAAAGACAAAACGATATTTTTGACTTACATATTTTCTTTTATCTTTCTTCCTGTTAAACATCATTGAGATGCAGTGTAAGCCATTAATACTAAGATAACCATGGTCAGAATACAAAACCAATGAATTAATCAAACGATAACTATAAATCAACAAAAATATCTCTTTAACTGTCCCGTATTTTTCGGGCACAGTTTTAGCTATCGAATAATTATAAATTTTGAGTAGGTAAAAAATACCATCAAGTGAATAAATCATATCACAGAATTAACAAAAGTGAAAGAATGTGAATCGATTTTTCAGACTATTGTACGCTTTGTACGAAACTTTCAATAAACAAAACTTTGAATCTCATGCTCTATCAATTGAAAACGGCAGTAAAATAAACATATTATTTTACTTAAAAATGCCAGCTTGTAGGTAAAACAACATAACCATGGAATATACACATTTATACAATGATATTTATACAAGGCATAAACGCAATATGTTCAATTTATCTCACTCATCCAATACGATCCTGAAATCCTAGCTTAGATACAACCTTGCTAATAATCCATTCCTAAACTCATCCTTCTATCCAAACTAATTCAAACAAACATGTTCATATACTACACATTGGAAACAGAAATGGTTGGAAAGACATTATGTTATACTTAGTTAATATTATAATTAACCATATATCCAATAATATTATTCAATGCATTTATTTCATTAGTCCACTTAAGACATCATTCAATTTCATGGCATCTTTATAATCTCGTAATAATACAACAAAACGTGGTAACATTTAAAAAAAATTATGAATTTATTTAGTTACAAATAACAATGGGTCATATCCAAGAGAGTTTGAAAATCTTCTCAACTAATTCACTAACTTCTGATGGTATTTAATTTGTAAAATGGTCTGTAAAAATAATAAAATCTGCTCTGTATTAGAGCATCGTTGGGATTTTAGTCTAATGAAAAATAAAATGTCTTCTTTTGCAGCATTAACCTCTATGTTAAATAACCCTTTTTAAGTCATTTTATATTTAAATCCAACATAATTTATACGGCGTACTGTCTACATACGTGTTTTCCTGGAAGCTCATCGTTTTGAAACGTTAATGCTTATTCAAATTGAGCTCAAACATATGCAAAATATATTCATAAGACATGCGACGTCTTTAAACACATGCTGAGGATATTATTACATACGTTTGAACCGATTCACGGATTATAATATTTCATAAATCAATCAAAATCTGATACTATTTTTTATCGAATCAGCGGCTACATATATAGAATTTGGTTAAAATATAATATTGAAATTGATTACTTTGTTAATAAGAAGATATTTTTTCCGTTTTAAGCCATTCTAACAACATAAAACTGAGTGTATTCTATTCATTAAACTATTTTAGAATATGACATAGACGTAAACCAAAATAAAACACTGATCGAAGCAGACTAGGAAAAATCTAAATATAAGTTGAAAGTTATGATTTTTAGGTTATCAACCGATTCATCTACTTGGGTTGCAATATCAAAAAGCAAGGGGAGGAATTAGAGAAATTAAATACAAGAATTATCACCGCAAACTGATTGTATAGCATTTCATTTTATTTGATCTTCAAATCTTGACGTGGCTACAGAAAACCTAAAATCAGGCTGCCATATTGGAGGGGTGATATTCGTTGACACTAACTGTGAAAGCGGCCGGGTTGGTCGACACCTCAGTCACTCTTGGCATCCTCCACCCTGAGGTTGAACTGTGCACGCCATTTCCAACGTATACCGTAGCCACTGGTATCAAAAAAAGTCCTCGAAGGGAATCCAGGGGGAGAGACTAAAGGAGAGGCCGTAATGTATGTAGAGGATGTAATGGGAGGACAGTTTGGTGGATGATATAAACGACTTTAAAAATTAAAGCTGGATAAAGAATATTGGGGGCACCGCATGACTTGAGCCATAGTACTATCGAAAAAGAATAATAAGTATTCTAGTCACATCCACGAATGGATATGGTCGTCAGTGAACCTGGAGTTACCTGTGTATTAGAGGCCTGCATGGATTGAAATTTGGTAGAATTACCCGGTCCGAGTCTTATTTCAGTCCGAAGAAAACCTGTTTTTTTTTTAATTTACCATATCATTAAAAATCGTATTTAACGAATCAATTTTTAATATTGAATTCTCTAGCACAACGAACTAGCAATAATATAAAACCAACGTAAAGCTGTTATTGAATAATATACACTTCATTAATGTACGAACAAATAATAAATTATTGATCATTCGTAAGTAATGAAAGCATTGTTCCAGATATAGCTTCAATTAACTAGCTCACACAATTTTATGCGTTTCTCAGGCTCGAGTTCCCGAAAAATATGTATGATGACGCCCTACTTTTCGATAAATATATGGTAGGTAATTTTTCCAACGTTGGACATGAAATGTGAAATAAATTATTTTAACTATTAACTTTTTGCAACGAGTAGTATTGCTGCATGGCTGACTCGTGTGTCATCTCACAAATATAGTCCAAAAACCCTGAACCCGTGCAGACTATTTACTATTTATATAGAAAATATTGGTTCAAGATAGCTTGCGGTATGGGAGATTCTTTGAAGAGACTAGAAACAATTGAATCAATAATCAATGATGTATTACGTCATCATTTGTCTTTTATGGTTTGCGTGTACCTACAACGAGTGTTGAAGGATTGTATTTCTTTAGTGTCCCTATATTTTAAAGAATTATTAAAAAAAAGTTGTCAAACATTTAATATTTTTTACGAATTGAAAGTTGACACAGTGAGTGTAAGTGAAAGTGACACTGTGTAAGTATCATAATTTATGTCACTAATACATGATGGCATTTATATAGTACGAAGTGTTTTTGGGTGATAATATAACAAAAAAAATATTTAATATATTTTTCCTATAATCACACCTATCCATTGCATTGAAGATATTTTTTTTATTTAAAAGTATAAAATCATGCTTTTGATTGTTAAATTTCAATTACTTACGCGGGCCCAGCCCGAGCCAAATCTGAAAAATTTTGGCAAAGTCCGGGTCCGTGCAGACCTCTATTTCGGCTACACAATATTTTTTGTTTTCTGTCTGGAGCATACACGAATAAATCATAAGGTTTTTCTGAAATGTCGCTATGTGTACGTATTTGATTCTTTTTTAGATCTTTTTTTAGATTCAAGATTTTAATTTTTTTTCTTTAGAAACATTCACGGGTGTGCGCAAAACAACTCACCAAAGTTTCATCGAAATCGGATGAATGGTAAAGGAACGCATAGAGGACAAATAAACAAACATTCATTTTTAAATAATATATAAATGAGTTTCAATTTTCACCATTTGATAGTATTACTTGTTGATTACTAAACATTTTACAAAGTCTGCGAATCAAAAGCAGTAATCTTTTTAGTTATACAGTATAATTATTCGCTTTATGAATTTTTAATGATTACAATAATATTTTAGTATTTACATAAACCTTGTAGTCATTCAGCAAAGTGTTTGTATGCACAACAATATTAGAATGCCGGTTTTGATTCTGAGTCTTTCATATGTTCCAACACAATTATGATAATAGATGTAGACATAAAAAAGAACGACCCTCTTTGTGTCGTTTTAAATGAGTTCTTTCTTACGTAAAGTTCATAGACATTGTTTCAGATCCATTAAAATACTTTGAAATGAACATATAATCCATTTTATGTCACTGACGATCATTAGTTGTCACACTTAAACAAAGTCTTTCGTTTAGTAATCCAGTTTAAGTGCATATCAATTAAGAAGCCATTATAGTGAATCATTCTAAGAAGAATCTTGTTAATCAAAGTTATTAGATCATTTTATATAATGTATATGCATAAAAGCGAGTGTGGGAAAAATGGTATTGTCTGCAAGATCGAATATAAAAGCACGATTTTTATTCTGCTTTGTACTGCTCTTCAAAGATGATTGCAGTAAACTTTGTTACAATAAATAGTAATGATTACTCATTTTATCTCAAAGACCAATAATAAATATTGATTGAATTGGCATTTGCTTGGTAGACCTCCATTATAATATAATTTAAGACATCTTGCTAAGGATTCTTGATGGAATTTCAATATCAAATTTAAATTGTTGAAATTTTGTACATTTCCATGTATTTTGTCACCAACGACCTGAGTTCGCTATTTCTGACATTGACTGGCCGCCGTTATTTTGTTAATGCGTTTGTTATCCCAACAAAGATTAAGGCTATTCTCGGAATTTTTAACTCAGGTATCAGTGTGGGTGCTAGACTTATAATATTTTATCTTATTAAGAATATTCTATCGTATCTGTATATAAACGTTAGACACTGTTTACTGTTTGTCAATTCGAGTACATTCGTGTGTTCGAATGCCTGAAGATGCCGAAAAGCGAAACCCGGCTCGTTAGTGACAAAATACATAGAAATGTACAAAATCTCAACAATTCAAATTTCCATTATAATAGGATAAAATAACAAAGTATTTAGTTTTACCTAATAAAAATTTTGAAGAACTAATTACTTTGTTATTCTATCCTATTACCAATAATAGGATTTCATAAGCAGGGAATAAAATATGAAATAAATTTAAGACGTATTCCATAAGTCTATTAAATTTTCCAAATTAACATTATCATCAAACGCAATTCGTGGCAGAAATTGAGCATTTGTTTAAAATTTATAAACATGACCACTATTCTAAACTGATTTCCCCACACAAAACCTTCAGTTGACCAAGACACTATGCGGAAAATTGAAATAAAGTCTGTAGTGTATGTAAGCACTATAGCAACTAAAATAGCAAGGAAACTAAGAAACAGCTTCGCAGACTCTGATCAAATTTCACCGTGATAGCAGAGGTAAGAAAAAAATCAGATTTAGACAGTTCATTATCACTGCCCACCGTCATATATTGGAAAATACAATTATTTTAATAAGAAAATACATAATAATATTTAAGAAAAGTGGTATTTTTATAATATATATTCCCTCAAACAGTTTGTAAAAGTAAAGTTTATTTCTACCAATAGTGTTTATCGACAATCGATTTTATTTCGGATCTTTTGTTTCTATTGAACAAGGGTTGTTAGTACTGACAACAGCTATTGAATTTAAATAACCCATTTGAGTAATCAGCGGTTTGAAAAAGCTATTTATCTTTAACCCTCAATTGCACTTGGATAAATTAAAGAAATAATTAAATATTATCGACTGTCTATTTCTAGTGAGCCCAACAACATTAAATTTGTATATATATTGTAACGTTTTCGCTTCGATTGTAGTGCACCACGTACTAAAAAAAGTGAATTGATTGCATTAGCCAGTTGTACTATTATATGTTTCGTTCCTTTAATTTATTATTTATTCATTAACTATCCTCGTTAAACACAGCTGATTCTCGTCTGATCGACGTCGATAAAATTATGTCTGTAAAATATTTTCTATTTTATTACAATTCAATGTTATAATCGCTTGAAGACTCTTTTTGATTTTTGATGTTAGTCAAGGATTGATGGCCATCTTATGATATGTAACTTTCAAATATTTTCAGCAAGGTGGCATTGTTATATATCAAACGATTTTTGAAAAGATTTATTTTTAAACGTTTTGACATTGTCTCAGTTTATTAATAAAAAGAAACATCTTGTGTAGGAATGTTAAATGAAATAATAAAAATGTCTTCTTTATTTGTTGTATATAATTTATCATAAATAAGCCCTCGTATCTATATTCATTTGAATACTAATCAATGCAATTTATAGTATCGTATCAAGTAGTCAATCTGATATAAGGATCTCGAATAAATGTAGAAATACTCTCACAAACAAAATGGGGGATGCGTTTGGTGTTTTAGGGGTTTTATAATACAAATAGCCTGGTCATTTAAATACGCCTCGTCAAACATTAGAGAACTGGGGTGGCGTCAGGCGTTAGGCGTTTTCCGGCGCAGCAAATGAACCGGTAACCCTTTTGATGTAAAATGCTGCGGCTACGGTCAGCAATTCAGCCACGCTACTGCCCACCAACCACTCTTCCAACAGGGCTGCATTTGTTTACTCCCAAACGTAAGTAATTTGGTTTGATGTTTTGATAAATTTAGATTTCAATAAAAATAAAATCCTAAGTTTTGTTATATAAAAGGCAACCGAGACAGTGAAGCTTGCGTGTAATAATGGTATCTACAGAAAAAATATCAATTCATTCTCCTTAAAAACATTCATGGAGATCCAGTACTTGCAGGATATCGATACATGAAGCATTATTTTTTTATAATCATGCTTTTGCCCTCACGTAGCACAAGAAATCTTTTTAATTGCTTAAGTAAGTCTCATTTCATAAACGTTTTTTAAACGCAAAACAAATTGAGACTTGACCACAGTAACTTAATCAGTATCTAAATGCATATACAGTTAGTTGGAAATATGGTTGCTTACTATTTTTAAATTTGTCAGAAAAAAAAACACCAGCAAATAATTTAAAAATAGATCATAATTTAAGAAAGAAATTTGTTTATAAAAATTAAAACAGATTTCTATATTAATTGTAAAAATTTTATACGCGATATATCGCAAGAATTTTCAACGAAATATTCAGTTTAGTAACTACATACACTCTGTCGGGTCCGTGGTGTAGTGGTCAACGTCGTTGGCTACGGTTACAGATGTCTCGAGCTCAAATCCCGGTACTAACCGTTTCATAAATTGATTTTTCTTTCGATTTATGGATTTCTTTTCGTTGACATGGATGTTTGTGATGTCTAAAATTCACTCCTACTCACATTTGATCTTAAGAACTGGGCGTAGCGAGGCTGATTAGTTAACTACTAATCCTGTCCTAGCCCTATCATTCTATCCTTACTGTCTTCGAAAAATAGATTTGAGTTACAAGCAGTTCTCGTAGAAAACTTATGTAGAGATACTACCATTAGGAGCGAATTGGGAGCGGACATGGTAAAAAAAACATACATACTGACTTTTCCATATCAACCATAAATAAGACCGTTTTGATATATCACCATTCTGGCGACTTCTGTAATTTAATGACTAAAAATTAATTACATTCTAAAAAATAATTACATAGTTTTAAGAATTCTATCGGACAAAAACCTGAAACCATACTGGCGAAAAAATATTGCAGTCTTAATTGGATTTTCTACGTGGCCCTAATAAAATAATACATCAATGCAATTGGAACGAAGCGCGTCCCCAATGAACTCCAGCCGAAACTTGGCGAGGGAAGGTCGTCGCAAATATTATTCTGTGCATGATGCTAAATCGCTTTGAATTTTACAGTCACCGCTAAATGGCCCGTGTCATTTTGTTTCCAATCGATATTGTTTAATGCTTGCTTAATGGCTACGATTACTCACATTGATAGTGTGTTTTCATGCAATTTAAATGAAAAAAATTAAGCGACTAATTATTTGGTCGGTAATTAAGTGCATAAACAGTCAGTAACTAAATTAATAAATGGTCAGTAGCAAATTTCATATATCTTTATTTACAAAAGACCTGTATTTATTTTATACAGATACAATTGTTTACGTCAGTATTTTTTTTACCGTATCCGCTTCCAATATGGAGCATATCGTCTGTGGAAAGACAAAAAGATGTAATTCACACACAAAAATATGTCCACTCAAAACATATATTGAATTGGATACATTATGATTATCGAAAAAAATATTTTTAAAAAACGTGGAGATACATCCTTTCGGCTTTCTACATTATAATCATTTTTAGGGAGTTAACTGTTAATTCTTGCTGGAAATGCATTATAAACATGTTAACAGTTATATACAATATTTTTAGGTATGGGTTAAGTCGTTTTGCCTTTCCACAGTCTATATGAGTTCATAACGAAGTTTACCTTAACAGACGTTATTGCACAATACGATAACTGTTTATCATTCGAAACTCTTGCTCTTTTTTCGAAAGAATAAGAATAGAAGGATATATCTTTTAGGTAAAGTAATGTATCAAAATTGTTAGTAAGCGTTAATAATGGTTAATAACCACTGATTAGTAGATGTGGTTGGTAATTTATACAAAGGGATCAGTATTCAAGGAAACTCTTAGCCCAACCAAACCAGACCCGATATGAACTCTACCCTATATATATCAGAATATTTCGATTTTGCAGTTCAACATTTCAGATTTTGGGCATGGGTGTTCGCAGCATCTTTTCTTTTGATATAAAATCGCACAGTTGGCAGTTTGACAACAATTATTATTTATAGTTAATAGATATTTCAGTATCACGCCATCTTAAAAACTATTTCTCGTATACCTCAAGTGGTTTATAAAAATCCAGTGCACTGTTAAGTATAATGCCAAAAATATTACATAAATAAATTATTATTATTACTGATAAAAAATATTTTTGATTGACCGTTTATAGGGGTAATTTTGTGGACACACGAGGTGTAATTTGTACATATTTCAAAAACATAATAAAAACAGGCGACGGTTATAATATATCACATTTTTATAACAACGTAAGCTGTGGTGTTGGGTTAAGCCGTTCCACATAAAAAAAATAGAATTTTTCGTACAAACAATAAACATATATGAAATCTATACTAACTTTTCTACGGTTTCATACAAACTTCGACGCACGAGTATAGGTTTCTACTCTCTTTATACAAAAGTATAATTCGCAGAAATTTTATTTGGAGTACTTACTTTGTAACTGTAATAAAATCCTGCGACGTCAAAAATATCTGATTTCCTAACTGACACTAAATAATATTAAATTTCATATCTTCAAATCGTCGTTAGCATTTGAAGATCGTACAGCCAAAATATTTTATTTCATCACATGGTATATTATATGCAACACCGAGTGTACCAGAACCTCATGCAATTCACTCCTCTTTAACATATTAATTTTTTTTAAAAATATTCTCATTTATGTATAATTTGTATGTTTATCTGTAAATTGTCCTTGAACCATTTGTTTTATATACTTGATAATTAAACAGTCGCCATTTTATATAAATAACTTAGTTTAGATTGATATTTTATCGGCTTGTAATGCTCGCGATGAGCGAAACTGGTCGTGATCTATATAAAAATGTGGAAGTAATGCAAAACAAATTACGTTTTATCTTTTTATATATTATAGTGTCTTTCCACGAAGAATTGACAGTTAACGTCTAAAAAGTGAATCATTAAATAAATTGAAAGAATGCATACACAAAAAAACAATTTATTAGATTTTACAATGATTTGGCTTACCAAATCCTATAATACTTCAATATCATCGATTATGTTGACGTATATAAATATTAAAGATTTGTTCTACCCGCTACATAAAAACTTTCAAACTCAAACGGATTTATTGTCCATTATAAAAAAATTAACATCGTAATGTGACTATTCTAAGCTGGCTACATCCGTTTTATCCAGGATAATAAGCTAACTAGCTTTACTATGAGAAAATAGTTTCTAGGCAAAATCGAGTAGTAAAGTTAGTTATTTATAAAACTAACTGAGGAAAAATATTATAATGTAAATGTACGGGTAGTTGACTATGCACCAGTAGTCGACCTTTTTCAATAAAAGTGCACAAAATAAGAAACGTATACGCGGGATTGCTCTAAATCAGCGGTTTCCAACGTTTATGCTACAACGCCTCCCTAAAAACTTATTTTTTTTCCTCGTCTCCCTTTTTTTAATCGATATAATAATATAGACGCGTTTTAAATAATAAAAACTTGAAAAAATGAATACCAGAATAATAACAACATTTTGTGGCTTAGCTAGGGGTTTTGTCTTCTTCGCACCATCTTTCCTCCAAAAATAATTTTGTATTTACAGTTGTGTTAGATTAAGGGTATCTTTAAAATTACTTACTATTTGCTTGAAATCATAAACCACCACGGCACAGAGTAATACACAGCAGGCGGAAAATTTTTATGTATAAATATAATATCTTAACTATATTAACTATATTTTTACAATTTGTCATTTATAATTAATACCGTAGCCTCCCGCAGGGTTGGTCTTGGAATATGTCAAAAAATCTAGTCATTCAAATAATTTTTATAATTATATGAAAAATGCAAAATTATTGATGTACAGTTAATTAATATATTGTACATTAAAATTGTGAATTAATTTAAGACAAGATATTCAGCAGATTTTACTAACACAACAATCACTATTCGCAAAAAAAAACATTATAGCAAAATTATTTTTCCTTGCTTTGCTTTTAGCAAAATCGTCAGCAACATTATCTGACAGCTGGTGTTCTATCAAAATAATTGCAAGACTTTTTAATTGAAAATTGCCCACTGTCGATGTTAAGTAGTTTTTTTATTAATTTCAACCAAAAAATGATAATTCAGTATCTTGTGACTGTTCAAAACAATGTCTTCTTTCTGCCTCGACATTAAGGCTTCATGATTATCATGAGATTATTTTTTTTTGTTTATTACCTACGGAATTTTCTGTTCAAAAATGCTGACTCCAAAATAATATTTTTTCAATGAGTAAAATAAACATTGATTCACTTAATTTTTACTGTTATGTTACGATATGAAGTTTTATTTATATGATATTATGGTATGAAAATTATTTTTTAATTACAAAATGTTGGCGCCCCCCTGGAGACAGATCGTGCCTCCCCGGTTGGAAACCACTGCTATAAATTGTAAAGTTCAGACAAGTGAAACCATCTTTTGCCGGATTGAGGAACTAACACATCACCATATATGTCATTCGGGTATCATAGCGGCCATTTAAAAACAACACCTTATGCAGTAAGTATTTGATTTTGAATTTCTTAAGAGAATTGTTAAAAATATCAGTGAATGTAAGCTTATGCTACTTGATTCAACCAAGAGTGGTCTTACAGGAAACTCTGTTGTCATGAAACGCCCTGATTAGGCATGGTCAGCTACTGAAAAAAAATGTGATCAACTATGTGAACTTTCAATTTTTTATATGGTCAACTAATGACACAAAAACATAGGTGTTAAAAATTTAACAGAATTATTTTTTTAACAGACCCTTTTCTAATTTTTATCTTGTCATATTAATTTAGACTTTTGATCCAGTATGAATACAATTGTTTTGTCATCATTCGATCTAATGCTAAACGTTAATCGTTATTTTTGTTGATTTTTTCTCTTAAACGGTCAACTGCTAGTACACGTACCTTATATCAGAACCTTGTAACTCTTCACCGTTCCAAAATTGTAACTAAATTATCATTCGGTATGTACAATTTGATTTGGTTGCAGTTTTTGACCTAGCATTAGATTCTTCCATTACACATAAACATTAGTATGGCAATCGTACTTAAGATTTTTTTTTCATTTTCTTATTTGGAGCACACGACCACCACACCTCTAGGATTCTCTGTCGCACAACTGCTTCGTCTGCATCATGCCAGAATCCATTGAGTCTTTCAAATACGTTTTATGGATAGTATCCGCCCATTTTCCAAGAGGCTGGAATCACATAGACACGGTTAAATAATTTGGTTTTTTATTCACCATTAACTCCTTACAATTTTGTGATTGAAAGAAGTTTTTATTTCATTTCATTAAACTTCGTTAAATAATCATTACCGCTATACATATGTACACATAAATATTAAAAATGCTTTGTTTAAAAGTGAAACCGGTCCTGATCTTTCAATAAAATGTGGAACATATATAACACATGTTTTCATTATATCTTCTACATTACAAATGAAGGAAACTTTTCACTGTCCGACTTATCTACAATTTTCTGCAAAAAATAAAACTTTTTGCTTTTT
This sequence comes from Himalopsyche phryganea, assembly GCA_022494535.1. Classification (NCBI taxonomy): domain Eukaryota; kingdom Metazoa; phylum Arthropoda; class Insecta; order Trichoptera; family Rhyacophilidae; genus Himalopsyche; species Himalopsyche phryganea. Next base: position 663,508 of record JAGVSL010000035.1, on the reverse strand, counting down.
CGCTTGTAAGTACGTACTTAGTTTTAAAAACCCCATAATATTTTCGCGTTACACTTGAAGCTGAATGTTGGCGTACAAATATCAATCTTCTAGGAATGGGTGTTTGTTAACACAAGTTGAAATATATTACACTTCTTTGCGCAAAAAAAAGATAACTTATTAAGAAAACTTGGCAACATCTTCGCATTTGTAAACATTTTGTATTGTGTGCTTTGAAGTAATATCGTGTGAACACACTATCGAAACAAATAAACTAAATTCAATTAAAATATTAATTTAAATAATGCTGAGCATTAATTTTTGAAATTTTAAACTTGACATTAAATAATAGACACATCTGTAACGATTTAGTTTTTCTAGAAAAGTAATTCAAATATGGATACTTACATAAAATGTTTCAGGATACTTACATAAGAGTTTCCCAAACTATGTTCCGCGGAACACTGGTGTTCCGTGGAACGTTAATTGGTGTTCCACGAAAATCTATAATGGTTTTATTTGCTCCTACGGTTGCAACAAATTCATCCATGTTTGAATTCATATTGATATTACCTACCCAACACAATAAGTAAGGTGTTTCATTAAATCTTCTGGATTTGCAAAGTGTTCCATCGCTGGAAAATTTTGGGAAACCTTGGACTAGACAGCAAAATAATTTAAAGAAATAATGAAATATAATATTCTCAGGCATTTAGGGGAAATAAATTCAACAATTTAGTTTACGTGTATGAATGTATTAAATGTATGTACATACAATCATAATATGAATTAAATTATACCAAAAAATCAATAGGGAAATATGACACACCATCGATGTATCCAATGAAATATTATTAAACTACACAGGAAATTAATCGACCATTAATGTTGCGTTCATGTATTTTCACTACACCAAATAATTATGTACATGAAAAATTGTCTACATTTAACTCAAGTAATTAAAGAAAAAAATAAATACAAAATATATCTAGTATTTTTGTTTCGATAAATTTAATATCTTTTGTGTAAGCGTCAGTTATATTGTCGCTTATGCATCTAGCGACCACAATGTTGTTAGGGAGTGCAGTCACGGGATTACGAAAATCAGGGACGAAAACGTTATAAAAAAATACGAAACTAACTGCTTAGTAAATGTAGTAAATCTGTAAATCCTTTAATATCCGGGATTCGCAATTCGGGGTCACCTGTAATTCTAATGAAGTCACTTTCCTTCCAATTCAGGCAATACCGACGTCTTTGATGTATGCATGACTTATTTCAGCGATAATTAATCACTAATAGCAATATTTAAAATTCGTCAGCTACAAATCATTCGGTCAGTAACTATAACAATTTCATAAACAGTTTGACGTACTAAATTTGTATAAATTACTCAATTATTATCATTTTATTTAGTTACTGCTTCGTGGCTTCTAAACGATTGCAATACTTACTGACAATTTAATCAACTGATCAAATAAATGCTCTTCCATTTTTACTCAATGTGACAGGAATGAGTCGGTAGTTTACCATAATTTTCAACCAATTCTAAACATAGTATTAAAGATATTATGTTGGGCGTGAGAATCTGAACCTTGCCTGTCTTTTCTTCAGCCCAATCGTATTCCAGCGATTAAATTGAATACCCTAAGCTCCCTCTCTCCTACATACGGCTTCGAATTGAATATAAATATACAAATAAACTAGATACATATTTTCCACTCTTTGAAGCCGTAATAAATTTATGTCACTGCTAAATAAAAAGTTATCATTTTTGGGAGAAAATATAAAAAAGGATGATAATATATTTTAGCCGTGAAAAGTTAAAGCAAAAAGAAAACTCTATTCAATGATGAGTGTTGACAAAAACTCACGGCAATAATATTTTTGTTATTATACAAATTATTGAAAACAACTTACATCTATGCGCTAATCTTTGACTCACTCTCAAACGTCAGTTTAAACTTTATGTCACATAACAGACAATTATTCCTCATAACTAAATAATAATATGATTAAGGTGTTAACTGTAAATTCTTGGTGGAAAGGCATTATATTTTAAAAATAAAACATTTTGTTTGTACTACTTCCACACTTGTACGAAACCGGTCCTGATTATTATAAACATGTGGAAATATTGAACACTTTTGTTATTGAACACCCACACCCAAAATCAGTATTCTTAAGGGGGTTTCCTTAATTGGTTTCACCATTAAAAGCTGATGGATTCTTCAGTAAGACAGCACTAAGCTGCAGTAGAATGATGGCTCGCATTTTTCTGGTCAAAATTTCAATTCAGTTTCGGTCATAATTTTTAATACATTGGTCAGAATTTATATTAAATGTTCATAATACAGATAGCAGAATAAATAATTTATGGTCAATATTTCTAACGTAACCTAACTTATTATTCTGACTAGGGCATCCAATCCCGGACACTTTTTACGATCCCGGGATTTCGAAATTCAGAATTTCTCAATCCCGGGATTTGTCATTAAGTTTAATTTCATGTGCTAAATTATACTTTTAAAATTTAACTTTTCTCCATTACTTTTCAATTGGAATTTATATATGATTAATTATTTTTTTGGCCATTGGAATGATTTTTTGTCGCTTTAAAATCAGACAGTTATTTACAAAAAAAGAAAAAAATATTTGAAAAAAGTCATTATGATCAAAATAATTTTATTTAATTTATTGCATTATTATGGTAGGTTTTACCAAATTTATCCAAAAAGAAGACATGTCCAACAATTTCAGATATTACCCTTCATTCATTTAAGAAACTGTCTTAATTTGTCCTCCATTGTAAATTATTTAAAAATGGCTGTTCGAAAATATGAGAAGGAAGGAGACAAAAATAAATTCATTTTAATTCTATAGGTTTTTTAAAAAAACTATGTATGTACATGAAAAAACTAAAGTACACGTTGTAGTTAATCAGGAAGTTTTGATTTGATAGATGATTTTTTATCATTTACAGAGAATCCCGAAATCCCGGGATTACGATATCCCGGATCCCGGGATTCGAAGCCCTAATTCTGACCATATAATTATTTTATTCAGACCATCAATAATTTTATTCACATCGTTCATATTTTTATTCCGAATAAAAATTGAATTTTATTCTGACCATTTAATTTGTTGCCTAGAATAAATACGAGACATGGAAATAATGACAGCGTGTACCACATTGTTTCGGTTGGTAAATATAATATGTTTAGGAAAAAAACTTGGTAAAATACCATAATCATCGTTAAATACATGTTCCTGAAACTTGAGGAAAAAATAACTTAAAAAACATTCTCTTGGTGATTTAAATGACAGTCACTATTTGAATAGATAAATCAGACAGTTTAGTTTGTATCTAGGTTACACTGATAAAATTGTCATCGCCGGATAAAATGTTTCATTAACTCAAGGTAATCAAAATGGAGGTAAATAAATAGGTACAAGGTCTGTACAATCAATGATTCTTCTCGTCTCCATTATTTCAATGTAAGTTACTCACTGATATAAATATATCTTCCTGAAATAGCATTCCGTGTCTCCTCCGTCCATAATGGCTATGCCAAGAAGCAAACTTTAATGGCGGTGATAATTAAATGTCCTAATTTTTCATCGTGCTTTAGAATCAGGTAAGTACAAAGCTTTCTTACAAAATACTTGGAACGTCATCATTGTTTTCAGGTAGGTCAGGGATATCCAACCTGCTCGCTTCGCCGTATCTTGAAGCAAGCTGTGCCACGCACATTTTCAATCACGGTATGTCTTTTTTATATAATACTAGCGAGTACCTGGCATGCCTTGCAAGGCTACGCAAAGAAATAAAGTGTTTGTGTTTTAATTCTGTTTATTGAAATGCTTTTAGATACAGAACATTTTTCCGTATGGTGCGTACACGAATAAATCAGATGGTTTTCCGAGATGTCGCTTTTTGTAAGTATTTGACACTTTTTTAATTTTTTTTAGATTTTTTTTTCAGAAACCTTCACGGGCGTGTGTACAACAACTCACCAAATTTTCATCTATATCGTATGAATGTTATAAGAACGCATAGAGGACAAACAAAAAATAAATTTATATATATATAGATAAGACCTACTGTAAGTTAATTGTACTATGCCTATAACCTTCGCACAAGTGCAAGCAATAACTTGACAAAGTTTTGTCGGAATCGGATGAACGGTATGGTAGTGCATAAGATACGAACAGACAAACATTGATTTTTATATAGAAGTTGTTTATTTAAACATATTAAATTCTGCATTTTTTTTTAATTTCTGTCAATTGATTTTGTTAATAATAATTTTTATTTTATTTTCCATTTAAACTTCATCAAAATTTATGGAAAATACTGATATCGAATGAGTTAAATTTAAATTAATGAATAATAATATTTTTGATGTATTCGACGGTCACGTGTTGTAAGTTTCGTTTTTAAAATTAAATTAAAATTGATAACTTTGTTATTCATCTGGATATGTTACTAGTCACATTTTTGGGCATCTGTATTTTTAAATTAACACTCTGAAAGATAGAAGTTGTTACCTGTGCATAATAATATATGATGATTAAAAACATTATTTACGATTAGAAAGTTGAAACATTTAGACAAAAGGCAAAAGTATTTGTAACGAAATGTAATGACAAGAGGAGGGAAGATGGTGAGGTATTGCTCATTACATACCATTATCATTTTATTGTAAAGTTATTCTGAAGTCGATTAGTATATCAACAATGTTATATGAAAACACAAAACAAATATTTCATTCAAAAAAATAACTAGGCGCACAGCACGTTTTCTTCCTATAAATTTGAAACCATTACTTAAAAGCAACTTTTGATTTTTATAGTTTATTGTGAAGCCATAAAATTCTTCCAAGGCAGGTGACTTTTATTAATCTTTCATGGGGTCGGTCGATTCCTTAGGGGTAAGCATGGTAGCTACATTTTTTACTGTAAACATGGACAATTCATGGCATTAAAACTGACGGCATTGAGCCGTGCATTTAAATAATGAATTGGACGGTGTGGCTTTTTAAAAGTATACGGCGGAAATGATGATATAACAATCGGGTGTACTGGCGGACCATTTAAAACTTAATTGGTAGTAATGAATTATGAAAAACATGTGTCGCCATCTTGAGATCCTCTGCAGTGAGCAGACAATTGAAGTCGGCGATAATAGATGGTAGCTCTTTTACTTTATGGCGCGTTCATTTCATAATGTCTTTTGTGATTTCGCGAAGTAAACGTCGCAATAAAGCGACGCTTAAATCCGAATTATCATTCATGAAACCAAATTGTTACAATAGCTATAAAAGCAAATAAAATCTGACAGCCTCTAGGAAAATATCAAGGCTTTCACTAGATAAAACACGCTCATCCGAATACATGTATAAAACTAGGCTATCTTCTCTTAAATAGAGCCTTATATAATATTTTCGATCGTTCGGCAGTTACTCTATGGAGTTCCATTATCTGTACAATACTTACTGTAGCCAATAAATAGCTTCTTTTAGAAGCTTCTTCTTGGAGATTTCACACTTTACAAAACTAAGTATATAGTGGATTTTACGACTTATCTAGTAAGGAGAGAATAATAATTACTTTTTAGAAGGGGAGGGAGGTGATAATAAAAATTATTTTAAGAGGGTAAACCAACCGGTCATATTCAAAACATTAAATAAAAATCAAAATTTTATGTCGTTTCTAGCACTCGTAAATAATATAGAAAAGTTAAATAAATTTCCTTCATAAATATCACGGCAGAATGTAGTTCTCTTTATTTTTTTACTATTCATTTATATTTTATGTCCCTTGAATACATTTTCACTCATGTATTTAAATTTTAAAATTACACTAAATAAAATGATAATTTCAAGTTATGTAGAATCTATTCCTCGCTGATTTATACAATTGTTACTATTAAGTATGTGTCATATGAACTTTTTCATCTAATTCATTTGTTTTATATTGATACAGTCTTTATTTAAACACATTGAATTTAATCTTTCCAGTGCCCGTTAAGAATGCCACGGAAAAGGAAAACAATATAAGCCGTTAAGCTTGAAATTTACATTTAATATTTTGGATTATCATAAAGATATTTACGACAATAAATATCTTATGTATAAACTGGTTTATCGACATATAATAGTAAATATAAATAGACATTATGATGGATTTATAAAACATAGTTTATTTACATTTAAACATTCTGAGAATCAACACGTTTTGACTATAAGTTAAAATTAAGTTTTTCTTAGTCATATGTTGGTTTTTCCAGCTATTGTATAACGACTACAATATTAAGTCTAATTTGTATTGAAGATGGCGTCGTGTAGATGTGCCGCGGCACACCGGTGCACCGCGAGACGATCCCAGGTATGCCATTCGGTTGCTAAGATCTCCGTTGATATTCTTCCTCATTGAAACAAATATTGTATTATTTTGATATTTATTACAATAATTGTGTTAGTATTTGCACGAATAGTGCAACTGCAATGTGCATAAAATGGGATTTGTCTCGTGTATAAAACAAAAAAATCTTATTGTAGAAATTACGCATTGCTGCATACATTGGAACGCATTGATGATGACCAATAATTTACCAATGAAATTATTACTAACCATAAACGAATGTATCAAAATATAATATACATTTTCGAATCAAGTGCTTTAAATTCTCATTTTTTTAGAATATCAATTCAAGATTGTTTTACAAAGAAATACGTTGGCCGTTCAGAGACAAAATTTTGGAAAGATTATTAGAACTTCGCAATGAGGCTATTTATTTTTTACTCTACCAAAAAATGTCAATTTTTTCATACTAGTGCAGGGGTTTATGTCGTTGCCTTCGGTTACGAATGTCTCGGGTTCAAGTCTCTGTACGCACAAATCTACTGGATATCTTGTTCTAAATTGATTTACAAATTTTAATTCGTTCTTACACTACATATTTCTCAAGAAATTATATTTATATATAAAAAAAATTCCTGCGGTGCAATCCTCACGTCCTAATGATTTATGATTAAAAAATACGAATAGACTATTTAAAAAATAGCCTTAACTCAACGCTATAAAATCATCATTTTTGGAGGAAAAAAGGGGGTCTCTTCTCTTCTAGTATCTGAAAAGAAAAAACACACACACAGTTCTCACCCTATCCTCACTCTCTCCTAAAAAAGACGTTGAGCAACTGAGTTCCCTCAGAAAAACTTTTATTCTCTTCCATATGTTTCACATCGGGAGTGGACATGGTTAAAAAATGGTAAATTTTCTTTTAAATAAAAGTAGCATATTTTGGTATATGGTGTACGCGATATATTAATGAGTGCTTAGGTGTGCCGTGGGTGACAAAAGGTTGCCGACCACTGGAGTAGAAAATACTATCAACTACAATGTGTACTATATAAGAGGTTTACTTGAATGGTGTAAACCGTCAATTCTTGGTGGGAATACAATATATTTTGAAAATTAAACAGAATTTGTAATGACTTTTCCTTAATTGAATAGTGTGATTTTAGCATTTTCAAGTGATATAAATGTTTGAAATCAATTAGAGAAGCTCTCCCACTCAATTAGAAAATCAGTCGGTTTGAACACTCATGTTTTAAAAATCAAAGTAGTTTCGTTTTGAAAACAGCTTTTTTCTAACATTATGTTAACATTTGATTTCTTCATAAATATTTTAACCTAACTATTTCTGTTATATTTACATTTAAATTCACACTCGTTGTTTACCGTGTTGTGTGTTATAATATACTAAATGACTAAAGTTCTTCTTAGTAGTGTTGAATTCTCAAGCTTCAAGTGAATGTCAAGTAGTAAAAACATTTAGTAATTTTACAAGTTCCTTCATCTTATGTGAACGGTATCCGTAACCAACACAGTAACCGCGCATAAGGCAATTCCGACCGCAGGAATGTGAAACAATTAAAGTGAATGCGCGTGGGGCGGGCTGTGAATCCGTTAAGGGAGACGCCTCAGATCGGCACACTTTTGTATGTCAACACATTCCCGTCCGGAGTTGACGAGCGACAATTCGCCGCTCTGGAAGAGTAGGGTGGGACGTGTTAGTAACAGTAACACTTTGTGAACTCAAATTCGCCGAACTAACAATGAATGAATAAGGAAAACATCTTGTGACTGTGATGATTTTTATTTAATAAGAAAAATGCTGGGTGAAAATATTTTTTAAAGACTTTTATGGTACATTTCATATAAATACTCTTAAATATTATTTATTTCAATGCAAAATATAAAAATGTTGTGAAAAATATTTCCTTTTTCCACATATTTAAAAAAACAAGCATGACCTTATAGTTGACGCCAATAAGCCTTGAATTATCATAATATTAGTGCCTTTCAAGACAATTTATGTACATAAAATACTTAAAATCATATTTTTCAAAGAGTTAAAAATATTAAAAAATTTACCTAACTAAAATAAAAACAAGCAAACACCACTGACTTATCGTTTCATTAGTATTAGTTGATTTCATGTTAGTGGTACCACAGAGACTTAAGAGATCATACCGTCACTCCCTATGTATAATCCTGTATCTGCCAACATGACATTTTACAGCAGAGAGTCTTAAAGATTCAAAACTCAGTTGCAAAGTAACGACTGCATCTATCTCATTCGAAATGGGGACAGTGCTATTATTTTAAATCTTGTTTCTTACGTTTTATAAAATTTTGCTGAAAAGTTTGTAGTTTTTGAAGTAATAAGTATAAATACAACATTGCACTTCGAATTAAAAGATCTTCGTATAAGTGGCTTATTACGTGTTTATACTTAACGAAAAAACGGTGAAGTAAGTATTTTCCCAATGTTTTTTGATGCCTACTAATAGAACTGAGTGCTTAGATAACGAAAATGCAAAAGACATATAATCACGTATGTGGCAATGCGACTTCAAGCTTGTAAAAATCGATTTTTTTTATTTATTACAGTTTGTGGCGTTACTCAGAACGTTTGTTTAAATATCTATTTCTTTATTATGGCAGTATGGTCTTGGCAAATAATATCAGCCATGCCAATATCTTATTCAATTTTTTTTTATGTTGTACCTACAGAATTATGAGTTTCATTTATTTCAATTTTAAAAGTTTTTCATCTCAGCTATGAGATAATTTACTTTTGGCGATTTTTTTAAAGCAATTACAACTTAATGTACTCTTCAAAACAATTATTTATTTTTAAACGACTACAACAAAAAATGACAGTGTTAATAAAATGTTATGATAGGATCATACTAAAATAGATTAAAAATATTATGTCGTTTTGTTTTCTTGCTTGTATGCTCAGATAACATTATTTAGAGCTCAGTTATAAATACTGAGTTTGCCTTTTGATTCTCGATATGTTAATTTTATTTTGAGAAAGATGCCTTTAATTTGATAAAATACACCAATGTCTAAAGAAATATATTCTTAAAAATTTTAATTAATTCTGAGTTGTGAGCGATAATCAAAATACCCTTGCGGCTTAAAGGTTATGAAAGTCACAAATTAAATTTTATTAGAGTACCTATAATACATGACAATATAAATAATGGCATAATCTACGCCAATAATACTCTTAAAAAACGAAAGCTGAAAGATATTCGTCCAAATAAACTTTTAAAACACGCATTATTGGAACTTTGGTGAACTGTAGAATGATTTTTTTTCTTTTGTAAACAAAAATAAAACCTATGCAAAACTTACAACATTGATATACGCACGTTGATACGCGTCTACCGAGGTTTCAATAGATGGTATTCATGTTTATTGCTTCAATTCAGTAATTAAAAATATAACGTAATTCAGATATTATTTAAATACTCCACGAGTGGCTTCGATGGGGAAACATTTTTCATATTCAGTCTGTATTTCATGCCAGCAAAAAGTTTACTTCTGTGATTCTAATGAAAAATGCTATTTTTTTCATCCCATTAAAACAAAGAATATTTTTTTGACATTCGCTGTCAAAATCAGACGAATTAATTTGTCTGCAGAAATTAATTTACTTTTTTACCGTAGTGACCTTTAAACAGTTAACTGTCTTTATATTGCAATCAGTACATTATACCTAGGTACTGCTGTTATAACATAAGTTTTGACAGTATAGAAGTTTTAATTTGAGATATGACTTATCAATTACCTTTCTCTTTAAACTGTATTTTTAATTTAAAAATGGAATTTAACATTTTTCCCTTGTTCAATAAACTTCCCATTGATTTAAAAATTCAATTTTAACAAGAAATAACGCGACTACTGCTCTACAGAATTTAAAATATTTCAAATAGTACAAACAGTAAATTTTAATATTTTCGATTGTAACATTGATTCGTTGGTAACATTGTGGAAATTCATTTTTAATCGTCAGATGTTTCTTAAAAAAGCGAAACACGAGTCACTTTTAGTTACACAGCCAAATGGAATAACAAAGCTATCAATTTTATATTAGTATATACTATGTATTAAATAATCACATTTAGTTTTAATCGCATTTTTTATTCATTGGATGAGCTTAAAAAATATATTTTTTTATTTTTTTCATTTCCGCTCTCAACATGGAGCATATGGTCTCCTAATGAAAGTATCTCAACAGATTTTTTCTATGAGAACCGTTTGTTACTCAGTTTCTCAACCTCTTTTTTTTCGAAGAGAGTAGGGATAGAAGGATAAGGCTAGGACAAGACTTGTGGTTAGCCAATCGCTCTTGCACGGCCCGTGAGGATCGGATAAGTGGGAGGGAGGGAGTTTTTAGACATCAAAAAACACTCACTCTACGAACAGAAATCCATTAATCGATTGAAAGATCATTCTATGAAAACCGTCCGCACCGGGAATTTAACCCGAGACATCCGTAACCGTAGCCAACAGCCAACTGCGCCGTGGACGCCGACAAATAATAGTCCAGATAATAATTTGAGATTGATAATTTCATTCACAATTTCATGATTTCAACATTGTCTGGATTAAGCTTACAATTACTACTGAATGTAACTTATCTTTTCCTATTAAGGTTTATACGCTTCCGGCAACTCGAATGGGGGTATAAAGGCGTCGTATAAACGGTGAAAAGCATATGCGCTTTACAAATGACATTGTCAGCTTTCCATAGTATACAAAAAACCTCCAGAACGGAATGAAGGAATTTACTGAGGGGAGTAATATTTCTGGATCAAAACAAAATACATCGCCTCATTATGCTCATTCCATCGGATATCTCGATCGATGATACGAAGTTTAATTAACATTCTAATTTTATCTATCTCAGACAAATGAAAATATGGGTTCATAATGGCGTATCTGAAATGAAGCCACGTTTTCAATATCTGTTGATAATTCAGTCACTCCACATCTATCTAAATTTTTTTACTCAATTTTATATAAATAACCCTGTTATGTTTGTATCTTTATCAGTTGATAATGCTCGTGATGACCGAAACCGGTCCTGATCATTATAAATATGTGGAAGTAGTACAAATGAATTGTGTTTTAATTTTTTTAAATATAATGTCTTTCCACCAAGAATTGACAGTTAACACCTTAAAAGTGAAAAATAAGCGTGTTTGCCCGTTTTGTTGGTATCGGATATAAGGTGGGCTGAAAGGAAGATCATAAGTAACATACATCTTTGCGTTCGAAGACAAAACGAAAGTGTCCGTTTGGAGATTCGAACCCGTGACCCATTAACAAATAGAACGAACACCTAGGAGCGTTGAGCACCGGGAAGGGATTTACTGCCGTATTAAGCACAGTTGTAAAGTTTAATTAAAGTTTTTGTGACTACACTTTTATATTATTTTAGTTACATGATGGTAATAATCAATTATATATTCCTGAATGAATTGACTACATTTTTGATTAAAAATCTCATTTTATTTAGAAGGAAATGTGACATTTATCTTTTTACCAACAACAAAAATTAATATATTTTATTAATATAATTCATTCAAAGCTTCGAAAAAATATTGCCAGAGCCATAACAGGACAGTAATAGAAGATTTTTCATCGTACACATTCGGTAATTCAGGGTTTTTGGACACATGAAATAACTAATCGATGTATCTGAAACATACGTACGTCAACGAACGTACGTTTTCTGTGCTCACGTGTGCTTTTGAGATATGTACCTTCAATACAAGTCAGATCCGGAAGGAAAAGAAGTATGTATCGTAATAAAGTTTACTGAGAAGCTCTTGAAACAGCAATTGTCATGACAAATAGTTAGAATGACATACAAATTCTATTTGGCAATAGACCGATGCTTTGATAAAATAACCAAATCCAGAGTATATACTAAGTAAAGACGATGGATAGTAAATATTGAGTAATCGTTTGGGACCCTTTCCCGATGATTTTTTTTATCATATTCAGTTTCAACAGAAAGTATATGAAGTGATCTCGTCATAAGTCATTCGTTCAAAATTATTTATTAAGTATACTAATAGAAGGATGGGTTTAATTTATCTCAATACTTCCCGTTTATAGGGTTGACCAGGGAAGGAGGAAATTAATGACTATTTTCTGTAGCCGAGTGGTCAACGTCGTTATAAATTCTCCATTGACTCGCCTTTTTTAGGTTGGGGTTTTTATAGACTCGCATCCAAATTTCCTAACAAATAACAGATCCTTAAATATGACTAGAAAACTACTACACCAGTCATGACTCTATCGTCCTTTAAGATTAAGTGACTGAATAACGAGCAGTTCATATAAAAACTTCTATTTAAAAGAGCTATATTTGGAGGTTACGTAGATATGCTTAACGTTTGTTACACCACTGGATACTGCCGATTAAAATTAACGGATGAAAAAGCAGTGGTGAGTGGAATAGGGCAAGGTAGCTAATTTTTGTAAATGATTTAAATGTATTCTTTCTTTGACTTGATTTAATATGATATTAAAAAGGCTTGTTCATGAATGGTGGAATTCATGAAGCTTGATTGGACCTCGGTGAAAATCAATCTGGTTGCAAAAAAAGCCCAACCACATTCAACGCTTGTTGCACAAATGATCATATTTTATAAAACCAAATTTTTAAAACCGTGTATTTCGGTATTGAAAAAAACATCTGAAATGCCGGGATCCTGGATTTCTAGCGTATTCTTTCAGTAACAAATATTGTAGTTGGAAAACAATTGCTGATGATGATTTTACCCCTGAATAGTATACGGGCATGTCAAAATTACTATATTAACTTTAAGGAGACATTTGCATTACTGTCCGACATGCTTTTAAAAAGCCCAAGTAATGTAAATAAGAACCAACTTTTCACAATTTTATACTAAGTCTAGATGGAGTTTAATTTTGAGTGTGTCGCGAGAGTTGACGCAAAGCAACTGTTATTAAAAGTTTGCCTGATAAAACTTCAGCGAAATGTTTATGACCCGAGCGCCAACATTTGTCTTTGCGTTGTCATATAAATTGTGTTTTGCGGCTGACATTTCAAACGCTTTCTCTATTTCCATCCCTCTCCGTCTCTCCGGCAATAGACAATCACAAAAAAGTAATGCTTTGCTGCCGGAATATGGTTTGGCTCTCGAAACTTTGTCTACCGCCATTTTGGAGAAATCGGTTGCGAACATTATGGACATAGTATCAAAATTCGAATTGTTTCAATTATAATAATTGAAACTAGAATTACTCATGTAATGTACGGCTCATGGTGGACCGGTCAACCACACTGACAAATAACGCAACAAAATAATATTACATTCAATAAATTTTCAGTGACATAAGGTGATTGAGAAGATTTTAGCTCACTTTAGCTTTTCAATTTCTCCACAGCAACCAATTCTAGGGTTATATTGATTATGAAATAGTTATGTTGCATCACAATAATTGCTATAATATTTCAAAAAACTATTGAAATGTAAACATAGTATCCATTTTTATAGTTTTTGAACCCTTACTTCTCGTGTCTTGAAAACATCTCTTTGGTTCAATTTATTATGCAACTTCTCTGAAATATTCGTTATAAATAAATTCAAAAGTGCATAAAAATAATTGCGAATATAATAAATATAAAGAAGCTCAGTTCCGTAACTTTTAAGGCTACAAATACTTATATTTAATGAATAATTGTACAATAATTTTATCATTTCAAACAATCTCGGAAATATATTCATATAAGTCATTTCTTTCTCCGTAAAGACAAATTGAACACCTTTTCTGGAGTGCTGTGAAATTTACAAAAACTGTATTAAATAAAATTACAAGACTTTTCTGAGATAGTCAAATTAGAGTTAGGATCTCAGCAATCTTTTAGTCCGACAGTGTGGATGACGTATTGCGTCACTATAAACAAAAACAAAATATGATTAACTTTGGAGACTGTCGCAAAAGAAAATAGTCAGACCTTGAAAGTTTTCCCAAAACGTCGTTATGTAACGTTATTACGTAAAGTCATGCCCTCGAGAAGTGAGTTTTGATTCGATATTATTTTGTTACTAGTTCTTTACTTTTACGAGTGTACGAATGAACGATATTAATATGACCGTATACGTGTTTCACAAATGAAGCATATTCTGAATCAGTAAAAGAATAAATAGTAAAATTACCGTAGCCGAGTGGTAAGGCTACAAAGCTTCGTACATATCCCGTTCCGAAATCAATCAATCTACAAATTGACACGAGCATACTTTTATTTCTTAATCATGTTTATGAGCTATTTACCCCCTTCTTAGTCCACACTGTCCTTATAACGAGGCTAAGAAAGTGGGAAAAACTAACAACTTTCCTTACCATATCTCTAATCATCTTTACCAGAGTTTCCCGAACTATGTTCCGCGGAACACTGGTGTTCCGCAGAACGGAAATAGGTGTTTTGCAAAAAACTTATAATGGTTTTATATGCTGCTGCAGCTGCAATAAATTCAGACATGTTTGACTTTATATTGATATTATATAACCAACTGAAACTGTCCGTACCGGGACTTGAATCCGGGACGTCCTTAAGCGTAGCCAGTGACGTTGAGCACTACACCACGAGCCCAACAAATCATTATTAATTAATTATAATAATTTACTATTAAATTTAATGTAACATATCATGATCTTTAGACATAAATAAACAGAATTCTGATTTCGAAATTAATAGCTATGCCGGATGTCGATTATATCGTAGAACCGAAATCCTAATAACGTAGTAATTTTCGAAATGCATAATTCAAAGTTGTATGAAATCGCGTATTGGCGTAGAGCTGATTCAATACAAATATAGACGTAGCGTAACGATGTCACAAGCTGGCCTAGAATTATTTACATACTCCTTTCTTCGCTTTGCCGTAGCGTAGCGTAGACGTAACGTATTCGGAAGCAATGGCGTGGATTCTGTACATCTATCAAATATCCTTGTCATGTGGATTAATTTAGCTTTTATTAAATTTGATTCAAGTATTTAATTTATCAGCTTTCTCGCTGTAACACATTATATGTCAATTAAATACCTTGCTTAAAACATTCCTGATTCTTTACTTTTGAAAATAACACAAATCAGTATTTATTTTATTTACGTGTGTATACCGTAAATATTTATTTTAATATGTTAATTGGTTATCGCACTAGTAATTAATGGGGGGGAGATTTTATTGGGTAAATATGCTTTACAACATGCTAATCTTTTTTTACCTGAAAAACTACTTAATGCTGCTAAAACCATTAAATTCTGTGAATAATAATAGGCTTAATTTCTTTGTATTCTAAAGTGCAAGCAAATGAATATAAAACTATTTCCTGATACATTTGATTTGAAATGCAAGATTTATAGCTACTTCATAAATCTTTGAAGGTAAATAAACGGTTATCATTATCCATTGATAGGGCGCAACTAAGCTCTGTCGTTTAGGATTACCGGGGCCGCAAATTTTATTAAGCGTTGAAGACTTGACCAGGGTTTCTTGAAGTTAAGCCGCTTCTGTTTGCAGAAAAGCTGGAAACTTCGCAAAGTATTCAAGCTGGCGACTACTTGGATCGATTCTCAAAACAAATCAGCATTTTGTTTACTGTGTTCCGAAAATAGGCAGAGCCCTTACTAATTTTCAAACGAGAAGCAATCATACAGAACAAACAACATTTTATGATTACCGTCCATTACTTTGATTAAATTTTGAATATAACTTCGAATAAAGTTTTTATGTTGGATTTCTCAATTTTTCATTTAAATGGACTAAACATTGCCGAGATTATTATCACGTGATTATTTACCATTATCATACGCTGGCGTCATAAATTCAGTTCAATAATATGTACTTATGTGCTTACAAAACAAATTCGGACGCAATGATTCTGTTACGTTGTGTCGTTTAGTATTCCGTGCTTTATTTTTGTTTTCATTTTCCTTTCACCGTCATACAACTAAGCAAACAGATTTCTTCGTTCATAATTCGTAATTTTATTTTAACAGCGATATAAATTCTCATAGAAAAATAGTTGAAATGCATAATTATTATTAGTATATCTATATTCATAGACTTTTATTATACATATACTAAACGAATAAAGTCAGTGATGAGAGATATTATGATCATGGTTTTTTTGTTATGCTAAAGCTCTAGGTCTTTAGTTCTGTTCAGATGCACGACCAACGATTCAAATCCCCGAATTAACAGTTGCATACATTGTTTTTTAATCAAATTATGAAACTAGCAAAATAGATTGATTCATAATTAATATTATAAACACGATCAAATTTCCCAGCTCAGCAACTCAACCTGAGTGTGCCCAACACTTTAAAACAACCATTATGTGGTTGATACTTTTTGCTAGTTATATAATTTCCTCTTACTTTTTCGAAATGTCTATTTGACTTACATGTTGTTAAAACTAAAATAGCCTCTAAAATGTCACGACTTAAACCTGAAGAACTTCCAGTAGATTTTGCTAAATGGGTATTAAAGTGTCGTTCATGGTGAAGACAGAAAAGCTTGTCTGAAATTAATCAAAACGATATTAACAAGATTAATTGCAGATTATTAAATTTGATGTTGATGAAGTTATATTTTAGATATTTTTAACAATATTCCCACTCAATAGCGAACAGATGAACTTCAAAGTTCCAAGTGAATAAATACTTGGGCAGTAAAAGGTAATGACAGCTTATTCTCAATTATATACAAATTGTGATATACACACGGGCGGTCACCCACATGATATTTTCTAAAAAAAACAATTTCATATTTGAGGAACTGTAGTTTGTAATTAAGTTTCGATATTTTATTATTTACCAGAAAAAAAGTAGTAGAGCCTCGTGAGATAGGTAGTAGGTATGGTATACCTTGCATGTGTAGAGTTTAAATCCCGAAGCCGTTGCACTGGACCAAACAAATCCCCATCAGTTAATGTATGGAGCTCGTGGTCTTGTTATGAAATAGACAACCTTAAAAAAACAAAGCATTTTCATGTATAAGATAGGGTCCTATGAACAAAAATTGTACAAGCCCATGCCATAGAATCAGGAATTATATATAGGGGGCGGCCAAACTGTCTATGCACACGGGCGGACAACTTCCTAGGCAAGGTTAGATTAGGGCAGCCTTGGACAAATTTAAACAGATTCTTATTTTCAATAAACACTTTCTGGCGAATTTGACTCCAAGCCACCAATTATGAATTTGTTACATAAAACTGAAAATTAATTAACATCCAGTACATCTAAAGTTGACATGAATATTGCGAATAAGTCATAGTATTTTCTCTTTAACAGTGAATTTGAATAATATATATATACATCAATATTTTCGATGGATTCGCCGGTAATTTTGTGTAAATTCATTTTTTAAATAGGTATATATAATTACATTACAACTTTGTTATTCCACTAATTTTAAGAAAATTGTCGATTTCATTTTAATATAATGAAGTGAGCATGTATTACATGCTCACTTTACCTCTGATCTCGAAATGACTCATTTCAAGCGTCAACGTTTTATCGACAACCAGTTTCCAGTAAGCCAGTTTCAGAGAACCTACTTTGAATAGTTGGGCAAAATAAGTTAGTTCTTCGCTTTGCGTTTACACTGAGTCAGAATTGGATACGGTAGGAAGAGTTGATAACATTACATATTATGGTTATACTTTTGGCCATAAAATCAGTAATTGCTTAAAAAACTCTACCTGAACTTTTCCATTCATAGATCCGAACGTCTGCATAATGTTTTAGGACTTTATCCGAACCTGCTCATTGCTAAAATTAGCAAAAATATTTATTTGCTTTAAAATAACATATGCAAGTTGACCAAACTTCTTTCGAATAATGTAAGCAAATTTGAATTGTTGAGATTTGGTACATTTCCATGTATTTTGTCACTAACATGCCGGGTTTCGCATTTCGACATCTTCATGCGTTAGAGCACATGAGTGAATCTCGTGTGATCGAATTCATGAAGATGCCGAAAGGCGAAACCCGGGACGTTAGTGACAAAATACAAGTAAATGTACAAAATCTCAACAATTCAAATTTGATATTGAAATTCCATCAAGCACCCTCAGTTGATATCTTAAATTATTAGCGTTCATTTGCTATAATGAATGCTCTGATATTCTCACCAGTTCATTGAATATCAGGGGACTGCGCTACTATGGTAAATAATCTATTAACCATTTTCTTTATAAAAAAAATACAATGACATTTCACAGAAACCGAAACAGTAAATGACAAATCTTTCCTACAATCGATGATTCATACTATATTTGTTGGTTTTGTTGGAAGTTTTTCTTTTAGTTATTTTTCATCGTCCGGCTACAATGTGTCGACCCGACCACACGTCATATGTGTCGCAGCGAGGAAATAATATGTTAGGTTGTTCTGGGAGTGAGGAAACACCGCGGCAAACTAATATAAGTTTGTGGCATTGAAAGGTTGTAACAGGAACACAATTAAAGTTGGCATTCGTCTGGGAACAGGCGACACAGCCAACTTTTACATTTGGAAGTAAAATATTACTTAAAGAATACATTTAATTTAGAAGACATTAATTGTACACACTCGAGACAATGTTCCTATAACTAATGATACTTTATCATAATAATAATTGAACACTTCCCGCCCAACCCGAAAAACCTTATCATTAATTCTTATTTAGATCGTATAACAAGTTACCCTTTAAATATCACAACAAATCGTGTTCCAAATAAATACTAAAGCCGACCTGCACTAAATTTATTTAAAGAAGAGAATGCCGGATCCCTGCTGCAGTGGTCAACGCCGTTGTCCTTGGTTACTGACGTTACGGTGCTCACGGGCTTGAGTCCCATTACTGACAGTTCCATAAATTGATTCAGTTCGAAAGCATGGATGTTTGTAATGTCTAAAAATTCCCTCCCACCCATTCCATCCCAAAAAGGGTGCGTAGTGAGAGCGATTAGCTAACTATTCTTGTCCTTACCCTATCCTTCTATCCCTACTCACTATCGAAAAAGAGAGGTTGAGCAGGTTGAACAAGCAGCTCCCATTGGCAAACTTCTGTTGAGATATCCTACATTAGGAATCTATATGGTTTTTTTCCACCTAAAACTATATCCTAAAAAATCACTATGTTATTATTATATAATTCAAGACAACGGCTCAGGGTGCTTGACGGAATTTCAATATTAAATTTGAATTTTTGAGATTTTGTACACTTCCACATATTTTGTCATAACGACTCGGGTTTCGCCTTTTGGCATCTTCAGGCACTCGAGCGCACGAATGGGCTCGAATTGGCAGACAGTAAACAGTGTCTAAATTCCGTAAATAATATTTGTCATGTTTGTATCTTGTATACAAACGTTAGACACTGTTTACTTGTCTAACTGTGTTTTGGCTGTACATAGTATAGGGATACCCTTATTCTATGTAGAGGTTGTTATGACTCAACCCACGATATTATACATAACTTATAATAACAATCTGCAATCCAACTGCGTTCGTTCGTCATAATAGGTAATAAGCGCCACAGAATTTTTCACAAATTATTTTAAAACACTACTTTTGTAATTATAAAAGTAAAGTTTTACAATAACTTACAAGAAATTCTAAATGTTTAAGGGGTTTAGTGTGATCAACTAATAATTTTGAATAAAGTTATAAACAAATATCTTGTCTACCTGAGTGTTAAAATAAGTTAAGGCTATATACACAACATATTTTTTTATTATGCGGCGTCATACTTACTAGGCGCCAGTTGACAGTAGTACAAAATAATTATAAAAAGTTATTGTAAATATTGTCATAGATAATATACTAATGTTGTGTTACTGGCAGCACTGGAAACGTCAAATATAATCATTATCTATGATATTATCTATGAATATAATATACCGCAATCCGCATGTTACTAATATTGTAACATAACCTTACTTCATGCTGCCACTTCAACGTTATACAAGAAAAGCTTTTGTTTACGATAACATAAATACTATTCAATATCAAAATGGTGAAAGTTAAAAATAAAAAGAACTTTGGTACAGCTGACAAACTACACTTAAAAAAAGCTCAGACGAAACAAATGCGTACGTTGAATCCATTCGAGGTGCACATAAATAAAGAAAAATTTAAAGTTTTGGGCAAAAGATCTAAATGTGACAGAGGTTTACCTGGTGTATCAAGAGCAAAGGCTATTCAGAAGGTTAGATTTCTGCTATTTTACTTAAACCGAAGTGTTTCTTCATGAAATCAAAAAGATAATTTACCGAAACTTATCGAATTATACATAGATTTCATATCATAATCATAGAAAATCCTTGATAAATTTAATGAAATATTCTTTATGCCTATTTCAGAGAAAAAATACTATTGGACATGAGTTGAAACTCGTAAACAAAACTAACACATTTTTGGATAAAAGAATTGGTGAGAAAAACGTCGCTCTCACCGAGGAAGATAAGATTATGGCAAGGTTTGCAGCGGAAAGAATTCAGCAACACAAAAGCAAAACCGGAAAACAAAGCATTTATAATCTTGCAGAGGAAGAGATTTTAACACATCAGTACGTTTTTACTATTTTACAAACGGAATATTTTCATAATACCATGTATGTCATGAATTGTCAATCTCGACAAGAGTTTTGCCTAGGAATGGACCGTCTACTTGTATGCACATCCAAATCAGCGCCCCATGGAATAGCAATAAAATCTTTTTTCTAGCATGAAAGTTAATTCAGAATGAAATACTAAAAATGATTCATTTTGGTCTTAAACTCATTTTCATCTACATCTTGAAATTGTGACACTAAAACACTGCTTCCAACGTTCTAATACCAAATCAACTGACTTTGTTTTGCACAAAATAGGTGAACCACATAAAATGAGTATGTTGTTCCATTCAGATGTTCTCTGCTTTCGAAATAAATACAATCAATTGTACAATTATGCCGCATATTATGTTAATCACATTTAATATTTTATCACAAACTTAAGGTGTTGTTGCTTTTAGGGGACAAACCTTGGAAGAGATTGAAAAATTTGACGATCCTCGCTCTGATGATGAAGATGATGAAGAACTAACAGTTAAAAAATTTGGACACCTCAGAGGTTAAACTTATAGTATTTCTGTTTTATTACAACAAACATCAAATGTAACATAAACTCTTCTTTCTGTAATATACATCTAAGTCAACACACCTGTATTTTATGGGATCACTGTCAATTCTTGATGGAAAGGCATTTTATTTATTAAGATAAAACACATTATATTTACTAATTTCACAACTGAAAATGCATATGCTCAGTGAAACTGGTTACGATCATTTAAAATTGTGGAATCAGTTTATCTGTATTAATCAATGTCTTCGAATCTTCTTCCATTTACAGAGGGCTTTGTTGCTGATGCAAATTTTGGGGGCGGAATCCTGTCGAGAAATGAAAACCGAGATGGTGCATTATCAAGAAAAGATTTGATAGAACAATTAATTATTGAATCTAAAAAACGTAAATTAGAAAAGCAAAAACTCAAAGAAGAGACTTTAGATCTAACCCAGAAACTGGACACTGACTGGAAAGATTTGCAGCCAGTGGTAGCTAAGAATTTCAATAAAGAAGTTGAAAAAAACAGCCAAGGATCTGCCATTATTGAGAAACTCTTAAGTGCTTACGATAAAAAGAATCAAGATTATGACAAAATGATGAGAGAATTGAAGTTCGAACCTCGTGGAACAGTAAGCTATAATTTTATTATTATATATTGCTTTCGAACTATGTCGCACATTCTTTTCAGATATATTTTCATATGATCAAATCGACTTGTTAATTTCTTTTAAATGACAGTCATCAGACTATGTATTGAAATATGTACAAATGATATTTTTGTCAATAGCAACTTTTAACAGTTTTAATTAATTATAGACTTTTATATTTACAGCCTTCGGATAGATTGAAAAGTGAAGATGAAATTGCCAAAATAGACAAAGATAAATTGGAAAAGCTTGAACAAGATAGATTAGCCAGAATGCATGGAACAGCTGATTTGAATAAATCAAAACAACCTAAGCATAGGTGCCTTCTTTAATTACAACTATTACTTAAAGATTATATTTTATAATAATATGATACATTCATCCTTCCATACTTACATTTTAAAAATGTTTTCTGCAATGAAAGAACTTTTTTTTAATATGTTTGATGGGTTCGGCAGTAGCATTATAGAAATTCATTTTTAATATAAAATTAAAATTGATGGCTTTTTATTCTACTGGTTGTGTTAGCTACTACCTTTAACAGCCAGTATAATAAAAATTCATCAATATTTATTGTATACTATTTATTAATTCTAATTTACTCTTTTTTTAAATTATTTTCCATAAAATTATAATAGATTTGCATATTTTTTGCTAATAACTAATTCAACTAAAACTCATCGCCTATATCATCTGAACTCAGCTTTGCAGTACACATGGTTTTTTGTTTTCTGTTGCATGGAAACTTTAAATTTAGCAATCTTATCAACTGTTGCTGTCATTTTACACTTTATGTGATAACTTTTAAGGTCTGCCAATCAGTCTAAAGAGGTCTAGCTTTAAATTCTTGTTGGAAAGCCATAATATTTATAAAAATAAAACACATCTTTGATTTTTACTTCTTCCACAATTTTATCGAAGTATCAGGACGGGTTTGGCTATTTGACTGTCCTGATCCTTTGAAATTTTTTTTGAATTACTATAAAAATACTGCTATTGTATTTTATTTTTCTAGTCTGGTTTACTCAGAATGGCTTACAATTTAAGTTCAGACTATCATAATCCACTCTCCGGATTTGCCAGATAAAACTTATAAATTATAATTGGTACATATATGCTTTTTACTAATGAATATTCAATACAAATTAATTAAACACTCAACACTGTTAAACTGTTCTATTTTTCCCACTTATAAATGCAGTTTGTTTTTTTTTTCTAACCCAATTATTTTTCTCGAAAATATGCTTTTTAACATACTGCTGGTGAAACACATATTAAATATCGAAAAGTATACTGTAATCTTATACCCAGACACTTACCTGACAATTTGTACATATTAAATATAAATTATATAAATTTCAGGTCCGCTGATGATTTAGAGGATGATTATGAAGTTGATTCTGATCCAGATCCAGAAGTTATGGTTGCTTATGATTCGGAAGGAAAGGCCTTAATGCCTGAACAGTATACCAAGAAAAATGATGGTGCGAAGCATATTTTTAATTATTAATTATAATTAAACCCTTTATTTGACGGTACCTCCATTACATGTAGTTAAAATCTGCAGATCCTTGCATGAAATGTTGACATCCATCAAGGAAGTTATCTAATTTTTCATCCAAATTTTTTCTGTCAAGAATCGTGTAATTTTACTTATTTTCATAAAAAATCTAATGCTTTATGTAAGATGAAAAAAAATGTGTGTGATGATGACTTTTTTACTATTAAATCAATAATATTCATAATGGATTATCAATGTGGCCCATTATCTGCTTCAACACAAGTACACTGTCAAGTTATTTAACATGTTTTTAGATTCCAGCGATGACAATGATGATGAGAATATTGATGATTCTGGTGATGGTGAAGAATCTGATAACAGCGATGATGTTGATCCAGACAATGTAAATAAAGACGATGCTGGCAGTGAAAATGAATCAGGTAATGAAAGTGAAGACTCACTCAATGATCTTAGAGAACCCGATGCTGAATCTTCTGAGGAAGAAGCCAATGATAAGGATGCGCAACCAGTAATAAGTTCTCAGAGTGAAGTGTCTAAAAAACGAAAACTTGTTGACAAAAAAGTTACAACCCCAGATGCTAAAAGTAAGGTTGCAAAATTACCACCTATAAATGAACCACCAAAAAAAGAAACACAAAAAGAGATAGACGAAAGTGCCGTCAACAAAATTAAAGCAGATCTGTTGGCAAGGAAAGCTATGATGGAAAAAGCGGCTGCTGAACTGCCGTTCACTTATGATATGCCCGATGATTATGATGCACTACAGGTAACAAGCTGTCTTTATTCTCTGCTCAGAATATAACTACAATTTCCTACACTAACTAACAAAATCATAAATTGTTCAATGATAATTTTGTTTTTCTTTCTTGACAATATGTCAGCTCAGTATTTGTTTATGTCACAGTCCATTATACCTGGACAACTTCTAGGCAATATTTGATTATATCATTAATGTGTAAATATTTTTTTTATATATCTACATTGAAAATACCCCTCACAAGTTAGGAATCCAATGAATCTCTTTGGCATTTCTTTGCACTATATAGGTCTCACTGTTCCATATTTTTTGTTAACATTATTAGAAAACAACCAGTATTAATATGTGGATATACAGGTTGTAGATTTGTCCATAATTATTTTAGATCATTTCTTTTGTTCAAAATTGTTCTACATATTTAATGTTCTTTTTCCCAATAGACGATAAGTGAAAATGGTATACTGAACTGAAAATTCTGTTTCATTTGCTGTGCTTTAATTTACAGTCACTCAATAGCCAAATTAATAAATCACATGTTTTATTAATGCTTTCAGTGTTTGTCATTCATGCATACCTTTTTGTCCTCAGGAGCTTCTTGAAAACCATCCACCTGACTATCAATACATTATTGTCGAAAGGATAATCAAATGTAACCATCCAAAACTAGGTGAAGGCAACAAAGAAAAACTTGCCAATCTGTTTGCTTACTTACTTCAGTATGTGAATGATTTGTTTACCGATGAAAATACGTCAACTGAAACAGATTTGATCAATTCTTTTAGATGTTTCGATAGACTTAGTTGTCATTTCTTTGATTTAGCTCAAATGGATCCAAACAATGCAAAAAATTGTATACGAGAAGTTATCAAAGAAAAATTTGATGATTATAAAAAAAAAGTCAAGGCTTATCCTGGCCTAGATACATTGATATTCTTCAAATTGGTATCCTTGATTTTTCCAACATCCGATTTAAAACATCCCGTAGTTACGCCATGTTTCATATTCATGTCGCATATACTCACAATGTGCAGAATCAAAAACAGCAGAGATGTAGCCAAAGGATTATTTATTGTTACCCTTATATTAGAATACACTGTCCTCTCCAAAAGGATATTACCTTCAGCATTAAACTTCATAAGAGGTGTACTCTTCTTGAGCGTTCCGACAAAAATGATACATCAAATAAAAGTTTTGCTGCCTTTTAAAGCGCATGGACAATCTAGTAACATGTTGGTTTTGGACAAGAAAAATAAAAGGTCTCTAGATAAAACCAGGATGCTGGCAAAATATTTGATAACTGATGACTGTGATGATGAATTCAAAATCAGGTTATTAGTAACAACTGTGAAGATCTTTGGTGAATTCTTCAAGCAAGCTGATGATTTATCTATACAGGAAGCATTATTTGAGCATCACATTGATTTACTCGAAAAAATACCTTTAGGAAACTATCCAAGTGATGTAGTTGGTCTTATCGAAGCTACCAAAACTAGTATAGAAGGAGAACTTAAAAGGAAAATTCTCGAGCCTCTGGTTGAAGAAAATAAAAAACCTAAGACGTTACGTCTTTATGAACCAGCTGTTGAGAAACAGTAAGTTTTATTGCTATTCTATATAATTAATATGTGTCGAACCTTTCGTCGTGTCCATCGTGCGGTGGTCAACGTTATTGACTGGTTATGGATGTCTGGTTCAAATCTTGGTACGGATAGTTTCATGTATTGAATTATAGATTTCTGTTTGTGGGCATTGATGTTTGTGATGTCTAGAATGGCCTCCCATACATCCCATTCGAAGAAAGGAGTGTAGGAAGAGCGATTAGCTAACCACTGGTTCTATCCTTCTAGCCCTATTCCCTTCGAAAATAAGGTGTTGAGCAACTAAGTAATAAGCAGTTCTCATAGAAAAACTTCTGTTGAAATACATCTGTTAGGAGTCCATATACTTTACATTGTTTTTAAAAAAAAAACATTTCTAGAAATCTTGTTATTGCTTCTAGTATAAGCATTTCAATAATTTTATTTTTACTCTTCCAGATTCAATGGTAAAAAGAGAAGAGTTATGTCAAAGGAAAAAGCTGAACATGAAAAATTAGTATATAAACACAAAAAGGAAATGAAGGGAGCATTAAGAGAAATTAGAAGAGATAAAACATTTATTGGTTCTGTTAAAATTCAAGAGAGAATCAAAAGGTTTGTATTTCAATTTTTTATTTTTGTGTGTGTAAGGCGAGCTTACACGATCAATCGGAATGAGAGTCTTACTCAAGAATGACTTTCAGATTGATAGTGTAAAGTAGTGATTGAAGGAATGACGAACATAATTGACGGATTTCTAAATATTTTTATATCCCAGCATCAATCACGCCGAGTGGTGGGGAGACTGCAATCCAAATGACTGCATTGCCATGCGGACAATCTTTTTCGTCAATTTATGGTCATGATTCTCGTTGCGGTGAATACTGCCAATAATGTCAGCTACGTTCTTGCACCTGACGATGCCAACGGTCACGTTTTAAGAAGTTTCACTGAGATGTATGAAACGCCCCCCAGCTTTAGAATGTTTCATATGTTGTCTACATAAATAAAAATAAGAGAAATGAAGGGTTCGACAAAATTGGTCAGTATTCATAAGGAAATAAAGTCCCAACACTACCATTGGAGATGTCACGAACAAATAAATACTCTTAGTTCAAACTGCCAAAAAAATAAATATAAAGTAATTCTTGTAGTCATTATCGACAATAGTTCCTACAAAATGCTCAAATGAGTGAAGTTTTCCCGTTTCAGTATCTTTTCCTTTACCCGTCTTTTTCATTCCACTGTTTGTTTTCTCCATTGTTCATATTATGAACACAACACTACACAATAGCTTGTTGTAAACAAGGCCATTAGAATGTCAATCTGATTGATATAGGCTCAGGACTGTCATTCGAATGCTTCATTCGGAATGATTGTGTAAGTTTTGTGTAAGACAAGTTAAGCTGTACTAGCACAGAGCATTTAAAAAATTCACACTACCTAAACCCTGTTTGCCTCATAGCGCCAATGTATCTTAAGTCTTGCTATTTTATTTTTTTTTCATAATATATTCAATGTTTACGTCAATATATCAGATCTCTGATATAAACGATTGATGAATGGTCCATGAATAATTTTTCAAATTGATGTCTTTTCACTTTAAAAAAAAGTGACCAAGTTATTTTGGAATTGTTATATTCAGCTTGATGTTTAAATTATTGAGTACTGAAAAAAAAAGGTTTGCTGATTAAGCACTTGATATACAGATTACAATATTTAAACGACATATTTTCCAAAATACCTTTATGAAATTTCTACTGATATAATTTTTTCTGATTATTTTTCAGCGATAAGATTCGGAAGGATAAGGTTAAACGAATTTATTCAGAAGCCTCTATGCAGCAAGGAGAACTAAATGCCCTTGAAAGAAGCAAGAAGAAGAAGTAAAATATGTTGAAATTATTTGTTGTATGTGCAACACATTGCCTTCTCTAACGAAATCTTCACATTTCCAAGAATGGACTAATCATCCTATTTTCGACTACTGTATCGCAGATCAATTTACATTTAAATATAATCTCAACTTTGACACTTACTCTGTGTAGTCTGTGGGTGCATACGCCTAAATTATGTAGGGCTGCATCAAAAGATAGAATTCAAATCAATACTATTTGATGTTGCAGATTTTTAATGTAATTTATTATGACAAATATATACACATGTGTAAAAAACGTTATGAAGTTCTTTTTTATTACATATAAAAAAAATCCTTAGCCGAGGTAAATAACTTTGAACATATAAAACAGTTTTATTAAATGAGGGTAACCATATTCAAAATTAAATAAATCTAATAAAATGAGATGCTGTAAAATGAGATGGTTTTTTGACAGGAAAGGAAGGGTTACATAAAAGGTTAAACGTTGGATCAGATGTCACTAAATGTGAATGATTATATATTTACAGAATAAAACCCACAATACTTTATGGCAAAAAAGGATTAGGGTCAAGAAACGTACTCTAAATGCTTTTGAAATTCTAATCAATTATTTTATTAAATGGTGATTGTATCGATTCAAATGCAACTATAAGAAATTCAGTGGATGCCAAATTATATTTTTGAAAATCAATTGTTAAATAAATCTAATGGCACTGTATGTAAATCACTGTTTGGGATTGTCTGCGTATGGCGCATCCCTTAATGGGGCTGAATATAATAAAATGAGATGCTTTTTTGACGGGAAAGGAAGGGTTACAGGAGTTCAAGAATGTGATGTTATATAGACAGAATAAAAGGTTTATGGCAAAAATTGGGGTCAAGAAACGTACTCTAAATGCTTTTGAAATTCTAATCAATTATTTTATTAAATGGTGATTGTATCGATTCAAATGCAACTATAAGCAGTGGGCCATGGATTTTGAAAATCAATTGTAAGTTAGGTAGAAATTGTTAACCGTAAATAATTAATAGTCGATGACACAAAAGGTACATAAGTCTATAAAAATTTCTCACAGATCAATGTGTCTGTTAAGCAAATAAAACTAATTGATATTTATCATACAGTATATTTTCTGAAGCTAAGCGCCAATTTTATTTTCATTTTTATCCAAAGACAACGAGCTTTACCGACAATAACATGATGGTTCCATTAGTATGATAATCTTTATGGTATTATTCAGTACCATAGATAATATACTATATTCAGTACTTTGTCTGTGGTCAAATTGTTCGGCCGACGCCGGTCCGCAGTTGTTTTGTTTGTGTATTTTTGGGAATATAGCTACAAACTACATATAAAACATTATCTCTCATTTTCAAACAACAGTGAGTACTTTTAATCAAATTTCATTCAAGCTCTTCACTTAATTATGCCGAAAGGCTCTTCAACTGCCAAACATTAACTGGAGGTTGATGATCCCGTCACTTTTTTTGACCCTGACATTTCTCCTATTATAGTAGGAAATGTCCTTTTTTTGAAAGAATACATATACATTCCTAAACTGTAGTGTCTGCCTGCTGTTGAGTACACATTTTCCATTTTTTCGATGTATTTTCATGTACCTCATTCCACCATGTACGGATGTTTATTGCAAGTACATACGCACTATAGTTTTTAAAATCTTGAATTAACGTCAGTCTAAACATTTATTTCTACCCAGTATTCATAATAACTTTCATTGTTACGAATGCGTATATTATTAACACAAAAGTATCGCTTATAAGTATATAATCAGGGTTTACATATGCTATATTGACATATATATTATACCTAGAACAAACCGTTGGCATTCTGACCTTCAATATGAATAAAGCAGTCAATTTCCTCATCTTCACTTTATCTTCGTTTCAAACTTAATTGATTCACAAAATAAATCATTTTTGAAATTCCTATATTCATTCTCTCATGTATCTTGAAGGAACAATCTATGTGTTGATATTTACATCCACTTACTTGAATAATTGTTTAAGTTCTTCAATGTTGAAATTAAATAAGGTTATCAATTAAATGTTCGCTACTTGTTCAATACTTTATCTCAGTAAAGTTTTCGCATTAGAGAATGAAAACAATCTGCTTCTATCCAGATTGATGGTATCATTTGTGTGTCGAATCACTAAAATGTGTTGCCAATGACATATTGCTATTTCATATCATAGGTATATTGTTTAATATTTCCCCATGGCATTAACTATTGGATGCTATCCAAATAAATGAATGAAGATATTACCTGCATGGCAGTATTTCAAAAAATTATCTATATTAATATTTGCCGTATGAAATTGCTACAGATTTTGGTTTATTTAATATTGCTAGTATGTACACCTTAGTAAATATTGCCAAAATTCGAATTTGATTATAGAGTATGGCCTATGGTTTACTTTTGTAACATTTCTAGTAAGAATATCAAAATAATAACATGTTTCAAATAATATTTGCAATACAAATCGTTTGAATGTGTTTATATTTCATTATAAGTCTCAGTTAATCTTACATCATTCAGCTTTTTTTAAATACTCTTAGTTATACATCAAGGAAGAAAAACAATTTTCATAACAGAACAACTGACCGACTTCCTTGGGTTTTCAGACTAATTCTGTCTAGCATACCAATCATTAAGACCATTTTGTCTATTTTGGAACTATTCAGAAGCATTTCTTACATAACATGCAGTCTCCTTGTGGTATTTTATTTTTCTCCATGGACATAATGTGCCAAGTCCTAAAATAAGCTAATCTTTAAATACAATGTATTGAAAGCATCGTCTGGGGACAAAATTACTACAATATTTCCTTGTGATCCTTGTGGTTTTTGTTTTGCCATTGTTAGTGAATTGTTTTCGCTGTCAAGTGCTTAAAAAATGACTATATTTAGATGATCAGAATATTATGATTTTTAAAAATACTATCATGATAGACTCGTGTATCTTTCTTACTACTTTTTATGCTATGATTCATTAGTAAATTATAGACAGATAATATTTAAAAAAATCTTTTTCATCACATTGTTACCATAGAGGCAGAAGTTAGTAAATAAAAAATATATATAAAATTGAAGAAAGTGCACAATGAGATTCTTCGATATCAATTCTTTATCTGGAATAACCAACCCACTAGGTACATTTATTATACCAGTTTGCCGAAAAACAGCAATCTATTTGCTAAGTATGCACATAAATGCAGTATATGTAGGCAACTTAATTTGTGTCAGGTAGGCATAAATCATAAGTATATGTAATATAGCAAGATAGAATAGAGGTTTTATCCTAAAAGGTCAAATGTTCATTTGCTGTTTAGTCAGAACTGTAAATTTATGACTTACAATAAATGCAGTTTTGTTAACAATATATTCACTAAAAATAGTTTTTACTTACCTATAACAAATATATTCCACAAAAAACAAATTCTTTCACTAAAAGTGAAGTGATCCCACATAATAAAATATATTTTAACATTGAAGAAATATATTACACTTACGAAAAAATATTTTCACATAACAATAAATAGAAAAAATAGTTTTCACTCAATATAAATACTCAAACTTTGAAATCGATGGTTGCATGAAGCTGTAATGAAATGTCACTTATTCTTCTACCCTATATTAGGCCGCCTATATTGTCTTTGCTCCACGCATTAGAATACATTACAGGAACCAAACCAGATCAACCCTAACACAACCTACTACAACTTAACTCACCGTGTTAAAAGAATCCGTGACTGAGTGGACACTATTGAAATCAAAGTTTGAGTGTAATAAGCTAATACTGTCTAATCCAAAGTTCAAATTATGGAAATAAAAGTTCAAGTATACAAAGTGAATACTAACTAACACAAAGTACAATTATTTAGTACCTACCAACTTCTGCTAGTTTGGTGATGAAATATTCCTACATTGTGTCTATTTACCGGCATTACTTTCCATATTTACTAACTTTCTCCATTCCAAATTTCTTCGAGTGAATACCTATGTGTTGTTAATATTCATCAGTCATTTGTATCATCTATTTAAACTTATAGCTAAGTACAGATAGATGAATAGAATTAATTCTGTAAAAATGTTGCTGAGGCAGGCAAATTTATGAGGTCTCTTATATCTATTTGACAATGTATAAAAAGTGCAAAAAATCACACATAAAGTATCATATTTTTTTTGTTCTTTTTCCAGTCGGTAGTAATTTGATCCATCCGTCTACTCTTCTAAATGAAGAGATAACAAAATATATCGTCCTAAATAATAATGAAATAGTATTATGTGTCAATATCCCACATTATTTTTGCAATGTCCTGATGTTTTTCAGCATAATGATACATGCAATTGAATACTAAGATAACAATCTTTTCATATTTCATAGACTGGGTATATATAAACATCACATTTATGCGCAAATCGCTAACCTGTATTTAGTTCATTTTTGTAAATTTCTTAGATAGTTGATTTTGTACATTTAAAACTTACGAAGTATTATGCACAATATACATATGAATTATTACATTGCCGTCATAAGTAAAAACAGACCTAACCAGACAAAACTTTGATTTTTTTTGTACAAAGTTTTGTTGATCACCTTTGTCTACGATATCAATTGAAGTAATCAAAAAATGTTAATAAAATAATAAAAATCAAAAGGATGAAACCATCGTTTATGTTTATTTGCTTAAAAGAGCGTTGCGTTTTTGTAAACAATGTAAACTGTCTTTTCACTTATGACGAACGAACGGCGTATTGATAATAAACGTTTTCTATTTGTGTAGTTTGATTTTAAATTAAACTCTTTCTTGGAGAGCTTTAAGTGCACGGGGCCGGGAGCGTGTTTATAAAAATAGTAAATTGATCACTCGGCTTCGTAAAGGAGTATCACAAACTTTTTTTTTAAAAGACAACCGTCACCGGTCTTTTAGAAAATAACGTAAGTATTTACATAATATAATAAATATGAAATACTAGATAGCAGCTTATAATAGTCGTATTGTAGATTTAATGCCAAATATTTTTTAATACAATTTTATTTAGCGATAGCCAATTTTGTAAGGATATGAACATATTTCTTGCAACTTGCTCAATTATTCCGAGAATTATATTGCTTATATTCTTTTACACTCTTAAAAATAAACAACATTTTATTAAAAATCCTGATATTTTTTAATAGTTTCCAACATTGAAACATTTTGGGAGTACTGGTCTCTTATTGCTTTGTTATTTTTGTGTTATCATTTAATTAGTTGAAATACTATAGTAATCTATCTTTACTGAAAACATTCATATACGTATTATCGTATGCAAATATTAGTATACATGCGATTCCGCGAAAGTAAATTCATAAGACTTGAATGATGCACTCAGAAACAGGCATTGCTATTTCGCTACTAATAATACTACTATAATATAGATTCACAAAACAATATCAAAGGTCATGTCATACTCAGTAAATATACAATTTTTCAATGTTCAATCTGGGCATTTATTCGTATTTTTATTATTGATTATAATATATAATAGACTACATAGTGCAATTATGTATTGTGATACAGATAGTGAATAAATTATTGTGTCGGTATTTATCGTACCTACTTAAACATATAATATATTATTACCTCTGTATTTCTTATCAAATTGTATCGTGTGGTCATTTGGACGATATGGGGCCTATGCTTAATAATATAATTATTATATTTATAAGCTTTGTGATAAAATGTTGTGGTACTGTTAGCTTATTACCGTATCGTCCCATTATTGGTTAATAGCGATACAATTTTACTTTAAAGTAAAATTTATCCCTTCCCTAAATATGATGAATGAGATGATCACAAATTCATTATTCACGTATGATTCGTTGTGTCGATATGTTATAATACAGATCAAAGTTTATAAGGGTAAATTTTCGAACATAATTTAGCACACCTATAGAGTGGACACATTCCCGAATTGAACACTTTTTCTTTCACACGCTATTCTATATGTCTATATTACTTTCCACTGTATTACTACAGTATTCGGAAGATTGCCGACAACTTTTCAACGAAAGAAAAACATTTTTTTTGTTTACCTTTTCCTATGAGCATTCTCGAAGACGTCAATCATCTCAGAACTGCATTTTGAATGGTTTTAATTTCTTATTTTAAATTTCACCGTAGAGTACACAAAATTAGTAAAGAATATTTATTAGACATCGTCTACTCAGATTTAGAACCACTGAAGCGCTAACTAATTTGCTTATTGCTGATAGCAGCGAAGGAATTCGAAGAGTCCGTTGCAATGTTGGTCGATGGAACACTATTGTAGGTACCAGCGCCGCGTGCTGGTGGTGTGACTGTCGTATTATATTGCTCGTCTCAATCGACTCTCGCAATCGTTAGACGTAGGCATTCAAGATAGAATGTACGTTTGAATTATCTTTCAGAATCATAAAAAAGTTTACGTTAATTTATCATTAAATTTGTGCGGATGTGTTTGTTTTCAATCGTGGCGTGCGAAAGTGTCATGTGATTTTACTATACGTGAGATTTTTTAATCTATTTTTGTATATTACTCAAAGTTCGTTTTGTTTAAATAATGATTAGGACTATTATTATTACATGTTTTAAATTGTGCGTGTAATTTGACGTCCTAGATGCTGCCTTTATAAGATTTCAAAGAACGTTTTTTTAAATGTCTTCTCCATTGAGCTTAGCAGTGTCAATGATGACGATTATATGAGAAAATAAATGCTTTTTTTAGTATTTGATTAAATTTGTTTAGAGACTAAATCGAAGATCTTCTGCAACATTCATCGACTTAAATATTATGATATTTATTTATCAATATGTTAATAATTTCTTAAAAATAATCTTATTTCCATATACCTAGCCGAGTTAATAAAAATATGCACTCGACTTCACATAACAACCAAACGATAACAATTACAATGCACTGATTTTTCCCAAAACAATATCATTTTTTTTTAAATGCAGCTTTATTACTTTATATCTAGTTACCGAATTTCAATCGCTATAAATCGGTCACATTTTACTTCTTTCTCAAAATCTTTGGTATACTTAGTCGATATTACTAATTATCATCGTAGCTATACCTATAACTGTTGTGTCTTTTGATTTAAACCTTATATTAATAATATGAGTATCCATCGCGTGTTCAGAGAGAAATTCTTGCACGTTCCATAGTTTACATATGTTCGTTTGAAATATTTTCCTATGTACTAAAACAGTAACCTGTTATTTAAAAAAAATTTGTATTGTGTTTTCAAACACGTGCCTACCAGATAAAAAACATTGTAGGTATTCGTGTGTCCGCTCGTTACACGATGATTGAATACTGATTAAGGAATTTTATTATTTATGAAATTAGGTCCACGATATTCACCTGCTCTGCGGTATGCACTAAAACCAGTTTCTACCAAGGCATGTTGGGTATTTCGTGGGATTCAAAAAATTCATATTAAATATTAATATTTCTAAGACACTGGCCAATTTTCATGTCGCCATTATCTGTGTGACATTTCATTGGATCGATCCATTTAATTTGACCGTTCCTAGACTGATGCTTTTCGAGTATATTCTAATGACTCGTAAGTCAATCGTAACAAATTTCATACTTGAATCCATACTATTTATATTGCACTAACTATCGTGTTATATATGAATGGTTTTGTAAAAACTTTGGTTAATTTATTTAACATTATTCACTGTTAACCCTTTACGGAAGAGGTTATACGAAATAAAGGGAAACTGTATCATACGTATTCTTTTTTTAAAAAAGACGATTTCGCTCAACGCTTTCAACCGATGTTCAAGTGTTGAAACTTATTTGCCATTATCTAATTTGGACTCGTCACCGATTTGCTGAGTGAAACTGTTCATGTTTTTTTTTAAATAAATAAATGGAAGAGTTTTTCAACTTTTTTTTGTTTAGTGCTTTTTCGTAGCTTTAAATTTTGTATGTTTAAGGCTTATTATGGATTATTATAATGCATCGCTCAAGTAACAATGTATATTTTTGTTATTTTAACTGGTAATGTAACCTAAAGAAACTGCTGCAGTATGCATGTTCGGTGTATGTATATATTTCTATATAAAAATCATCTATAAGTTGAATACAAATTAGTGCATCAGTGTAAGGGCAATCTACCTTAAAATATTATTGTCATGCAGGTCTGCACACCCATTCACATTTGACTTGGTGCGTAGTGGGCACATAACTCGTTTACAGTCTACTGCCTCGTTTCAAAAAAAGTCAACATTACATTCCTTTGGATCCGTTAAAGAGAAGTTCATGCAATTATTCAGTTTATTGTGAAGATAGCATGCGCTTATATTCTTCTTCGAATAAATTTACCCCAATATGTAATCTAAATCATAGGTGGGCAACAATACGTCTAAAAGTAATTGTCTATTTTGTTTATTGTTTGAAGAAAATGAGTTAAGTTACAATTTATTGCATTAAAATTTGAATAGCAGTCGACGAAAAATCTTTTTTTTTGTATTCGATTTGAAAAAAGAACACAATTTCTTATCACTGTTTATGTATATTGTCCCTATTATGGCAAACAACATGTCGAAAAGGTCATTTTTTCAGTAATTTATGCAAATATTGTCTTAAATTTAATTATGTATTTAACTGTTTTGTCTGGCAAAACACCCAAATACCTATATTGACACAAACAATAAAATCTTTAAAAACATCTTTGTCAAAAAACATGCAGAATTGAAAAAATAAAAAGGTTTGCTAAATTTGAAGCTTTCATCCCATCAAGATGTACGTTAATATTAAACTTATTCACACATGTACGTTTCCTCTCTTTATTATTTTCTCAAAGTACCAACAAACCAATATCCAAATTATTCAGATATTCCAAAATGTAGTAGTAACATTCACCAACAAAGTCAACATTCTTGTTCAAAAAATACTTGTAACCAGCAAAGAATGAAGCGGATTTTGAGAAATTCTTAATGAAATCTCTTAATAAAATTATTACTATTTAGAATTCGTAATTCGTGGAGTTTCAGGCTTCGCATTCAAATTGCTATCCAACTGCCACATACCTAGTATTTGACAATATTATTATTTAATAATTATCATGCTTTTATTTTGTATTAAATAAATGAAGCCTTTCAAAGATATTTTTTCGTCAAATTACATACTCTATAATATCTATTATACCGCTATATGTACCTAACTACCCACGTCGATATAATTGATTCGAAAGATTCAACAATAAACTAATTAAGAATTTCTACTCTGCGTCCAAATTTTAGTTTAACTCTGATTCTAACTATTTTTTCGTCAACATGATTTTCCCATGATACCGAGAAGAGCTCGTTATGTATGCTAATTTTTACTTTTCCTAAAATTCATTATTATAATGGATGCATTGAATTTATATGCACGGATTAGAAATCTGCACGGGACGTAATTTCATAAAAAGTATCCAGTGCAGACCTGAGCCCCAAGGTTTACTTCCTAATTTGTAACCAACACGTCTTGAAGACCACATTTTTTTTGAATAGAATTAAGTGAAATAAAAATAAATCTTAACAAACTAATATTTATTAATTGTTAGTAGTGAATACAGCATTTTTTGAATATTTGTATAAGAAAACTACAAATTACACGGGCACGACTACAAATATCAATCGTTGTTAGCCACAGAAATACGGGTCACGGCACAGGCGAGTTCGAGGCCCGCGTAACCATCCCATTCCCGTGTCGATCTCTAACACGGATGAACAGTTTGTGGGGCTTGTATAGTAATAATATGACTCACAATGCAGAAACCACTCCTGCAGCAGCAACCCATTGATCATATATTATTATGTAGTGGACTTTCAAGGTTTTTCGACTCCCGGCGCCCTCTTTTAATAGACAAGTAATTTGTGACCTCCCACTACAAATGAATTTCTAATAAGATGAAAAAAACACATAATATTCTTTCAAAATATTATCAGAAACATCACGTTGAACTTATCCAACTAGACGCTTGACTATCTGCTTAGTAAACAACTGTTTCTTTTGAACATCATCGTAAAATGTAAGCTACAAGGTTATCTCTCTCACGCTTCCAAGAATAACTTCACTCTTTCATCTTTCAACTCCAAGACTCAACTGACGACACTTTCAGTAGACGACCAGCGTACGGCAAAAGATGAAAAGAAAAACTTTTTGGTCGGAATTTATGTAGGATTTGATATAATTTACTATTTTTATATGACTAGCATACCGATAAAGTATCTAATGGATTCAGGAGTGTTAAAGGAGCAAATCTTTATTTGAAAATCCGTATTCGAGTATTTTTAATTCGAGACACGTGAATATTTTGTCATAGTAAACCACTTGCACAGTGTTGACCAGCGGTACTTATCCAACTTATCCAGAAGTAGAAGAGCTAGCGTAAAAAATTAACTAAGTTTTCAAATGAAATGAAAGAACTATTCCATATATATTTTTTTAACAAAACAAGATTCTGTTGAAAACATGCTTAACTTTAAATTTTCAAGTTTGTTTATATGTATATGATGTTGTTGTGATGTTCGTTCGTCAAACGATAGGTTTCAATACAAAATTTTAATTGATAACTTTTTTTAATGCCCTAGGGTAATCAACGTTGTACCCACCACCACCCGTTACAGTTCTTCCACTCTTGCAGGGTGTATTCCGCAGCGTAACAACGTTATGCGTGTTTAATATGTTTGCCAGGAATGTCCGAGGAGAAATTTCTCATGACTTGGTTACATGCACTCAGTGTGCAGGAAGTTAAGTTTAAGTAATAAAGAAAGAAATGGGGGTTAATGTCTTTAGGAATTTCGTTCCAATCGCTTTCCATAAGACGCTGTGGACTTTTTAAATGCCTTGTAATTTGTCAGAAGTGCAACCAAGTCAGATCCGACTGATAGTCGTATCGGTTTGTGATATTTTCTCCGTTCGTTGTCCATATCTGGACATTCCCAAAGAATATTATCAGCATCCTGGATCATATTGCCACATTTACATAGTGGACTATCCTACCAACCGGCCTAGCTGGATGAGCTTGGCAGCGAAATGACCATGGCCAGTTATGAATTGGCAGTTGGAATTATGAATAGATAATTGTGTTACTCTACTGATTGTCAACTAGTGTAATAACAAAGTCATCAATTTTAATTTTTTTATTTCAAACAAATGTCCGCAAAGTTACCGCTGAATCCATCGAAAATATGTCGTTTTTTTTCCGTTGAAAGCTAAATGCTTACGATACGATAGTAAGTTCATCTATTCAAATGTTCTCATTATAATTCATAGCCATATTATGCCATTTCTCAAATATGTACATATATAGGTCCAAGTAGTGAGTTTGGTTGGGAGGTAGCGACAGATTATTTGTTGTCATCAAATTTTAGGAACCACCAGCATCGTCGATTGATTACACGTCTTGGTAATTTTCGTACAATATATTGTACGAAAATTGCGTTTAATATAATCCTATTAAATACTTTGTGTTACAACTTCTCGAACAATCCAGGTTTTTGTCTGTGCTATCGATGAATTAAACGAGCGCTACTAACCTCCTGTTTTTATCACCTTAAAATTTCATAAAATTTGCCGGCTGGCTTACACGTAAATATTTCGTACTCTTTGTCGAAGGCTATTTTATTACGTAACAGTATTACACGATATCCACCGAGGATCGTTTCGTCGGTTGATATTACTAGGCAAAGTATCTTCGTTTGACCGTCGGTTGATGTGTGTTTCATGTAAATAGTTAAATTATTCGACCATGAAAACTTATTTTACCTATTACCTATGTATATTTAAAATTTATTCTCCGACTGTGAAAATAAACGCTTAAAACATTATTAATGTATTCATGTCCATTGGAATCACGTGAGATTGCGATCCTCGGGTGTACTACACCTGCAATTGAACTTGCAGGAGACTATTCTGCTATATTAAATTCGGAACATTTTATAAAAGTGTATCATGCATCAGCCGTTTAAATTTGTCTTTATTTTATGAAATGTAATCGCCCAAACATAAAACCGGACTTACAACATAATATATGGCACAATAAATTATCAACTTCTTTTAGTTGAGATATAACTAGTGACATTTCTTAGTTTGGAAAATTTTCCCATTCTCGTGGGGTCAGTAGTGCAAAATTTCTCACACTGTCGGTTTCTCACGGTAAATAGTTTCGCGGCAGTAAGTTATTTCACTTTGTCGATTTTACCTTGATTTGTACATTGTGGATATTCACGAAAAACTGCCCGTGTCGTTGATTTAATTTTTTGATTTAATTTAAAAAAAGTGTTTTTGAATACTTTTAACCAGTTGATATTTCATAAATGTATGAGTATCTGTTTTATTGCTGTATTTATATTGAACCGTTTTACATTCCCTGTACCTTTTTAAGGTATCAGAATGCACTACATTTTTGTTTACATTTTCGTGAGACTGATAAAAATGTAATCTTTTTTATTCAGTTTGTAATCAATCGTGTGATCGAAGCATGAGACAAGTGTACAAACAATGTTGTTTGCACAAATGGCGGGAAAGTTTAGTCGTATGTTTATTTCATGATACATTTTCACATTCGATCTATAACACTCGAATCATTCACCATTCCATGTGGCAGTGTCCGTTATAATATACTACATTCGATTTCATTTAATAGCTGCACGTTAGTGATTAATAATCTAAGAATTAATCTTATTCAGAGTCGATAAAAAACGACATCGCGTGAACAAGATTCAGTTGCGTTATACTAGCGCGCATTCGACATTTGAATAAGTCTGTCTGCTCAATTAAATACCTTTTTCGTTTTAATTTTAATCGTATAGAATTTCAAGTGATATTTTTGAACCACGCGTTTCGTTTTCCATTTCGTTACGATGCATTCTCTTCAGCACCAATGTTTTATAGTCGTTGACCAACACTACCGGCGAATGAAAATGGTACGTAATTTTTTTTCTTCTGTCTTATCGGCGATAGTGGCTCATGTGTTTACTATTGAATTCCCGCGCTATTTCGATATTGTATGTCAACAACTTTCTTTACTTTCTGATAGATTGTGTACTGTTTTTTATTTAGTTGGTTTTTGTATGAAAATTATTTATTTTAATTCCCATTATTATAACTCCTTTCTTCGAAAAAAGAAACTTTTTTTTCACCGCTGTTGGTGAATTCATTATTATTTGGAACCATCTTCATATTGGTTGTACGTCCATATACATTTCATCATAATATATGGACGGTGTTTTGGTCAATTGATGTAAATCTCAAAATTTAAATTGCTCAGGAGAGAATAAAAACTGTTTTTATCGAAAACACTATATGGCGAGTTGCGTTATGAATTTTTGAAATGCACCCTGTAAATTCCCACGTTTGCAGATACGGGATTATACGTAGGGAATACCGATATAATAGTGGCTTACATCAAGTGTCCGGGTAAAAATTTTTAAATCTAAAACCAATGTAAAATGATGTTCCAAAAAATGGTAAATTTATTTTTCTCATTTAAATCATATGGCCGAGACTTACTCCGTCGTCTTTAAAATGAGATCCAATCATTAACTCATTTCCGTATTTTTTGAGGGTTACATCAATTGGCCAAAACACAGTCGATATGTAACTACTGAATTCATTATAAAAAATATTTTATAAAATAATTTATACTGTTTATATGTTATCTTGCGATCTTCTAAGGACAAAGGT
Source organism: Himalopsyche phryganea (assembly GCA_022494535.1). Lineage (NCBI taxonomy): Eukaryota > Metazoa > Arthropoda > Insecta > Trichoptera > Rhyacophilidae > Himalopsyche > Himalopsyche phryganea. The sequence goes on along the minus strand of JAGVSL010000035.1, from coordinate 621,899 downwards.
AGAAAGTGATGTAGTATTTTAAGTTTTTAATGCGATTGTTAAGAAAATAGTCAAAATCACAAATATTTCTTTAGAAAATTGTTTTTAAGTTTGATAAGGAATACAGTTGGTTCGTAAAAGTAGAATTCGATATATAACAATTAATTACCAAAACTGGTAACCATATAGCTAAATTTTCTCCAATAAAATAATACCCTTCCTCCTGTCAGTAACAAGAGGTATGGCCAATCAAATCATTAAATAGTTGAGGGAGCCTATCTGCAAGCAAAAAATGAAATCACCAGTTATGGGTGTAATCATTGTCAAGTGTCAATTTAAAATAAACTTGAAATACAATCTTTATCACATAGATTTATATATATATATTACTCAACACCAACTACCATTCACCACCAAGGTACAGTGGTACTGAAATTTAATCCCAGCTAAGACAAAGTTGTATGTTATATAAAATATATGAATTTCCCAGGTATGGGAATCCAATGTTTTAAATCATTACTATCCCATCCACACATGGAAATTAAAATCTATAGAGGTTAGCAAACAACCAGTCTTCTTAACAAGGTTTTTTTTATCATTTTTGCACTGAAATGGGTAGGTTGAGTGATAAACCAGGATCGTTTAAAAAGTCATTTGAAATTCTTCAAATAGTTAGCTGATATTTTTTATTTGAAAAATACATTTCGTGAACAAGTGTTGTTATCTGTCTACTTTATTAGTATTTCGAATATCCAGACACATTGTATTATTATGATGAACAAACTAGTCCATGATGTAACTTTATTAATATTTGTATGCGCAGATGTTTATCCTTTTTGGTTTAATGTCATCCAGGTGAATACACAACTGAATTATTCAATACACTAAGTTGTATAAATGCATTAATTTTATCTGGTAAATAACCTAAATCGATTATCAAACCTCATGATAGCAAATATATGGTAGATAATTATTCATTATCCTCCCAAGCCATGTTTCATATGGAAGACTAATTCCATGCATATCTATGTTTATGCCAACAGCATCAATTGAGGCATATACCCTAAATACCCCATAAATAATTAATAAAAAAGAAATGGTTTATTTAAAGCCACAAAACACCATGTCCGCTCTTAATATTTACTCCTTATGAAGGCATCTTAACAGAAGTTGTTTTACGAGAACTGCTTATTATTCTGTCACTCAACCTCCCTTTTTTGGAGAGAGTAGGGCTAAAACAAGAATAGTGGTTAGCTAATGGCTCTTGCTAGGCGCTATTGTTTATGATTGGATGTTTGTAACATTTTCATAAAACAATATATGAAAATGTTACAAAATTAAAGTATTCAATAATATTTAATTAATTTTCGCAGGTTTCTTTTAGATTTACCATTGATCTAAAAGCAGTCTCACTACAATAGAATAAAATATCAAACTATTTAGTTCTTCAAACTTTTATTAATTAGTTGATACCTATATATGCCGAAATAGCTATCAACTAAGAAATAAAATTTTGAAGAACTAAATACTTTTATGAAGTAAAAGCCAATTCAAGCAGCAGTCTCACTACCATTAAATATCGATGAATCGTTTTTTTTATATAAGGTTAAATCTTTTGGGAACACTCGCTGGTTGTATTTTTGTGTGTCAGGGCCATATTAAATTCTTCATATTTATTTGGCTTATATATATTTTAAACTATTATTGATGAATTAAATCACATTAGAATTGCATCTGGATAAATGCTTATCATCTTGTATTGTAATATTCTTGCCAGATGAAGGGCATCAACCAAACTATTTGCAGTGCTGTGGGCCAAGATATACTAGACATCTAACATAACCACATTCTAAGTATCACATTAATCCGTTTATTAATGTAGGCATAATAAATAACCGGGTATTTGTGGACTTACGTCCAATAAATTTTTGATCATTCCCAAGTTGAACACTTAGTAGAATCTATAACCACTAACATCCTATAATAAGTTTTCAATACACAACAATATATTGATATGCGATAAATACCCTCATAGTAAAAAAATCCATTCATAATCTGTAAAATGATATAGTATAATAAATAAATACTTAACCAAATAAATTTATTTGTAATTCAAAAATTGTTTAGAATTTTCCAATACTTTAATGGGACTACCTTCAATTTGACAATGGTAATGTAGAGTTGTTTTATTTAATTAATTCTACTCTTGTTGTGGCGTGTGGTTATGAAAGAGCGGACATTGTAACACGATAGTCTCAACTTGCTTCTCACGTGGCGACACTGTTAACTGATATTCAGCTCTAGGACATAATATATCATATGACCAATGTAATAGAAGTTGTGAGAAGTTTTAGTGTTTTCATGCTCAACAGTAAAATGAATCTCACGAAAAATGCTTTGAAAAGAATAAAATTATTTTACATACACTACATTTTGACTGTATATTAGTTTTCTTTTGTAATAGCAGCAACATAGTTTTACTCTGGAAGGTACTGTGAATAATTATTAATTTAAAAATTATAATGTACATCAGCAATCGATTATAATAAATGTTTTTATTTTAGCTCAGAATGGAAGTTGCGCAAAAAGATACAACCAAAAAGAAGGCTGGTAGATCATCTGACATGGATAAACAGCTGGCATCCGAGGTGAGGGTTGTCCTAACGTCTGATCAATCAAAAAATGGACATACTCCTGCTCCTAAGGTAACATAATCATTTTCTTTTTATCTTTAGTAAACAAGACCTGTAGCCGAGGGATTAATGTTGTCTTCAGTTGTGGTGCTCACAAGTTTGATCAGTTTCAAATACTGAGCAATTATTAAATATACAAATTATTCAATTAATTAATGTATTTGTGCTACCCATTTGATCCTAAAAACGGAGTGAAGCGAAAAGGTTAACTTGTCCTGTCCTAACCCCATCTTTCTATCTTTAAAATCTCTCTCTGAAAAATGGTGATTGAATGACTGAATAACGAGCAGTTCTCGTAGAACAACTTCTATTGGAGGAGCTTCATTGGAAGTCCATGTCCAAATTGGTAACGGACATTGTTACAAATAAAAAACAATGGAAGTTTGGACCTCATAGTAATTAAGATATATACGGAAAATATACTATTAGTTTGACTGACTAACTGCATTCAGGCAAAAATAGCATGGTATTTTACCTGCTAGGTATTTTGTTATTAAGATAGCTAAGCTACCTCAGCATCCGTTATATGTAGGATAAAACGCTTGTATGATTCCTTGTGTTTTGTCACTAACAACACAGTTCTCGCTTGTCGGCATTATCAGTGTCCATTTGTGTACTTGAAGGCCCTGAAGATACTGACAAGATAAAGCTTGGTCGTTAGTGACAAATTGCATTGAAGCATAATAAAATCTTCTTTATCAATTGTATATGTGAAGCCTGATGAAATTCCACCGTGTAAATGGCAACTCAATCGATAATAGTATTATTATTTATTGTAGGAAGTAGTAGAAACACCACCAGCAGAGAGTAAACCCAAAAGCGGGACTTCAGCTGTCAATGGCAAAGAAAGTGGTAGACCAAAACGTGAAAAAAACGGCAACCATAGTCAATCTCCTGTTCCTAAAGACAAAGTCCCCGTTCAGAATGGGGTAACAGATGTTGCACTGAATGCTGTACCGGCTGCAACGACAGACACAAACTCAGTTACCGCCGATACTCCCGCTGCTGATGTAAGTCCTGAAGTCATCGAAGAAGAAGGTCTAGTCATTGTGACAGAGCCGGATAACGATGAACTCTTCCCTGAGTTAAATTATGATGAAACTTCAGATACAGAATGCAACTTTGATTCGTCGTCTCCTAATTTCTCACCTGTCAATCGAAGTGTTACTCGACGTTCTCAGGTTGGCCTAATTTTTCTCCTGTTGAAATACTAAAACATCATTTAACTAGTTTATTGAGTTTATTATTCTGTTAGCTTAGTTCTAATGAAGCATTTTTACAGGTTAAAATATGAAAAATTTATTGATATTTTCCATTTTATTTATTCCAATCAGAAACAAAATAACTGTCTTTGAGTGTATTGATAGAGCATGCACCATCAATGATGCACACAATAAATACATAAGTGATATCATTTTTCGTTCTAAATAAATTTAATTAATCTACACATTATTATCTACTGTAGGCAAAAAAGATTCCTACACCAGAGACTCCACAGTTGTCTCATTCCAAGCAGGATGCGCTCGCAGTTGACTCTCCTGTTGAAAGACCACCATCAAGAAACACTCCGCAGCCTAACCAGACCATGCCGGTAAATATGTTACAATTTATCTATTGATACATGTAATACACAATAGTTTTCTCTCAAAAACAATTCATTCAAGTCATATTAATGAGTGAATTCTATTAGAATTATTCACATTTCTTTAACTGGCTAAATGCCGGCCATGCAAAACAGAAAATGTACAAATTGATTATAATGTGTTAACATTTACTATTGCAGTTAAGAGAGAAAGTACTAAAGATTAAGGATATGTACTGTGCCTCTCCGAGACGAGAATCTCCAGCTCCTGAAAATGGATCCACATCAGACAGGCAAAAGGAAACCGATGCTGACAAAGATGAAGGAAGTATGTAATCTTCCACTGAGAAATCCTCATATTAGGACTATTTATAAAATTGTGTTCTATTTTCTGTGATATTTGTGCCAAATAGGCAATGCTATTTTTAAATAATTTATTGTACTTTATCTATTCCTGTGAACATGTATTAAAAAAAATGATAAGATTTCATAAAACTATGTAGCACATACCTCGAGTTGATCGCTTTGCAAAGGCAATACTGCGACATATAAGCCATGTTGCAATTTCTTTATTGTAACAAAAATTGGAGCTGAGATAAGCCAAACATACGCTATAATATTATTTTATTTATTACAGATGATTCAAAAAACGGATCAGCTCTCGCTAGTGAGTCAATCACTTCAAAAACGGATACCAACTATTCAAAATCCCGCATAAAGGTTTCCCCGTATAGGCGGAGCACAAGATTATCTGAACAGTACTCGACTGTTGCCAATTATTCCGGTAACAATACTACTCAGGAGACCGATATTGTTATTGTAGACGATGATGTGGCTTCATCCAGTAGAGATCAGTCACCTGTGGGAGACAGTGGGGACGACTCCAGTTTGAACGGATCTCACTCTTCTTGGCAGAAAGAGGGTCATGAAAGAAGCAGTAATTATATTGAAAGTTTCAGGTATGCAATTTTAAACTTATTTTCTTTTTTCAGTCCAATACAACATAAACCTTCACTATTTACATTCATTAAATAAATGTTTTGGAAAAACACTGCTATTATTGGTATTAGTCATCCAGTGTTTCGAAACCATTACTGGCTTTGTTCCCAAGGCTCACGAAAATCTATCAAAGCATAACATAACATAATATATCATTTGCCATGGCAATGATAAATTAAAAAGAAATATTTCATTATATTTTGATACTATAAAAAACATTAATTTAAAGTTTCCCTAGATTACCATATATAAACCTAAACGTTACAAAAAATTCTTATGTCCATATCTCAGGAACATCAAAGGCAGACGTAGCTTCCGTCCCTTACGAGAGATCAGTTTGATAAAACTCTCCGCTCAAAGACATAAGGCCACGCGCGCCGCGCAAGAAAAAGAGACTGAGCAGCAGCAAGTAGCTTCTGTCAGCAGCGTTAATGTCACAGTGGGATCAGAGCCATGTAAGTTTCTATGAATACAAATTATTTTATAGGTTTTATTAGGTTTACAAAGTATTAACTTAAAACAATTTACTTGATTTATGTCCAAGTCAAATGCAGAACCGGTCCAGCTATTTTACTGATGTCTTGATTTATTTCAGGTGATACAATTACATCTGAAACTAGTTCAGCAAAATGGACTCCAGTGGGTCATGTTGTGGGAAGAAAGAGGCGACAAGAAGATGATCAGTCAGGCCAAAATGAACACCATATTCTGTCTCCTGCTCTTGTCATGTCAGATTCCATTTCAGCATCTGCCAGCATAGATCAAGGGCCTTCCAAAAAGATGCGACTCCTTGGCTATGCTGCATCCCCGTTCAGACATATCAGAGACAAAATGGTCAGCAGCACTCCGATCGGTTCCAGATATGCCCAGCATGTTGCGGTAAATATTTTTAATTACGTAATATAAATTGGTTTACAATTAGACACATGTAATGTAATGAATTATTAGTGAAACTATTATTAATGAAATAACAGTCGTATCAATATCGACAGGAATTGATCAAAGCTTAAAAAGTTTACAGTAAATTTAATGTTTACAAACTCTTATAATAATTGATGTTAAAATCTAATGTAAAATTTTAATTTACAGTCAAGAATGTCAAAACCAGAGCTTTCAAAGCCTGCAGATGAAGGATTGATAAACATATCCGTTGCTGAAGAAGCGATGCCGATGATGAGCGAAATCGTTGCAGGGAAACCTGAAGAACACAAGTGGTGTGCTATTATGTAATTTCATATTTTACCAAATCTTTCATCAATTTATATTGACTCATCGCTTGACTCCTAAAGACTCGCCAATACATTTGAAAAATCTGAATGCTACTTTTATGTTCATAGTTTTCTGTACTCGTAATGTCGCGCCGTGCGTGTTTGAAATATTAAGTAAATCAATGGCTTGGCTATATTTATAATATAGATACAATGGAATCAACAATCGTTTCACAACCTGTTTGTGTGCGAAGCAGTTGTTTTTAATTTCAATATATCGAGCATTGAAAAATGACTCAATCGAAGATTTGGATTGTAAAATTACATCTTCTCTATTGCATTGGCCAAATTTCATCTAAACGAGGGTTGAAATAATTTAGTTGTGTCTCCCCTAGTACAAAATATTATATTCCCTGATGATGTTAATATGTAGCAATTCAATTATGAGAAGAGGATATCGAATAGAAAGATACCTTATCAGAATAGAATATTGTTATATGTTGATTGATCGCTTTCGAAATAATTAAGAATAAAGAGAAGTTAGATATTAAAAGTAAGTTTATTTTACTTATGCAAATACTGTGTTCAACACATTAATACGGGACACCCAATGTCGGTTCTGGCGTTGAATTTTACTATCCTGTCAGACTTGTGTGTGTCGTGTCAGTGTGTAAATGGGGGAATGCTATTTTATACTTAGTGAGGTCAAATATCCCCAAAGAAGAATATTCAATGTTTTTTTTAATCTGTTTTATCAATAAGGTTATTCACTTTTGATTGGAAATAATTATTATCTTCACATGAAAATATAATAAATACAATTTTATCTTATGATGTTTAAATCTTCTTGTGGAGTCAATTTGTAATTGACCCAGTTGACTGTTATGTTTAATTAATAATGCCTCGCCGTCTTATTTGGCTTTTTATGATTTTAATAAAATAATTAGTTTTATATGACATAACTATTCTATATCTATTGAAAGGCGGGAATAAAAAGCTTAACAATTACCACTTTATATATATATATAAATATATTTTGTAAAAGATCTGACATTTTTATATAGAATGTGATTTCATTGTTTTGATATTCTTCAGTGCTCTCGTCAATAGGGAATTTACAGCAACAATGTAATTTCATAAAATGATTTTATTTATATCAATTCCCAGTTTACACAATAAAACTGTCTGCCATGAACATTAAAAAAACAGTTTTTACAAGCCCAACTTTTATTTTTTTAGTAAGCCACATTGTTATAATATACAAAAATAATATTCATTTCGTAATATAAGTCTTATCAATGTAAAAGTAGTAAACATTGCCATCTTTTAAACATTGTTTTTTTTTTTACATTATTTTTAAAAGCATTGGAATTAAGTATAGAAATGGAGACATTATTTTTTTTTGTTACTATCAAATAGTGCTCAAATATACACGAAATAAGATGTATTTTGTTTAGCAATAAACCGCCATGAGATTGATAGTAGAAAAAAATATGTCCTTTCAGTTAATGCAGGAAACAGGTGGGTTAATATTATGTTGACGCTTGTAAATTAAACATTATCAACATGAATAAAATTATCTCCAACGAAAACTGTAACAAATTATATTAAAGAAATGCTAAACACAATCTTTCTCCTGTAATATCTTAAGCATTTAAAAATAAAGGGCATCATAATACATAAAAGTTTATTTTTATTTATTGTTTTATCTGCCTATACATACATATTGTTACGTGGTGTGTGATGTCTTGTATCAGAATCGGTCACAATGACTGACTACTACTCTAGCACTGCAATTTACAAATTATGTTCAAAAACATTCCATTTTGAACCGGAAGTAAGGAATTGCTCAGGTAGAATAAAACAATTTTGAGTTACGAAATACATTATTTTAATGTATTATTGTAAAAAACCATTAGGCACTATATTTATGGACTCCTGTTACAATCAAAATTGTACAACATCGGCTGGGGTTTAAGTACTGTACATAGATCTAAAGGGGTGCATCAACAGGCAGTCTGGAATTATGGATTATACGATTTCCATAAGTGACCACAGGTTTATGTTGACAAAACTTTGAATAACAGATTCGCTACAGTATAGAAAATTCTCATTACAGAGTTGTTATATCAATTATTTCAATTTGAAACAATGTCTACCTTATATTTATGAAGGCAATCTGTTTTGACATACTTAATAATCGTGATAAATTAATCAAACAATAAAATTTGTAACGAAATTGACTTGCATAATACTGACTAATCTAGTATTTTTCCTCTTTGAGAAACATGCTTTTATAAATGATTTAACATTTATAACTGAAAATGTGTGTTCATATATTATAATGACCACATTACAGTAGTAATCATTTATCACAATTTAATTTTAAATAACCCCTGAGCCAGGACACACTTAGCAACTTCAGTTGTGTAACAGTGGTTTCTGGTGATTTGCAGGGAAACAGACTTCGCAACCGGAGCAAACACAAGAACAAGATTTCACTAGCCGCTTGACTAAATTGATTGTGCCACCAGTTGTGGCAAGCTCCATATAACTGCATACATTTCGTTCGTTCGCTTAACCAGAGTTGTCCAGTGTGGCCCAGCTATAAAACTATTTTTGTATCAGTAATACATGGTTACAATATCTATTCGTTTGCATTAATAAGTTACCTTTCAATGAAGTATTGCATGGTTTGTTTGATGTAGTTGACCAATAATTTAATGCTTCTACTGCAAGCGATAGTGTGTATGTGTGGTATACATACATATACTTTTAACTAATCCCATCAAAAAAAATTTAACTGAAGTTAATTATATTAGTTATAATTTAAGTAATTTAAGACATCGACTGAGGGTGCTTGATGGAATTTCAATATTAAATTTGGATTATTGAGATTTTGTACACTTCCATGTATAAATACATGGAAGTGTACAAAATCTCAATAATCCAAAATTAATATTAGTTATCGTCGGATAGGGAGCGATGGATTGTATACCAATAATGATTACTTGCTATAACTACGAAAAAATAAATTTAATTTGTTAAAACTAGGCTTAAAGCTGCATTAGCTGATTCAAATATGACTAAGTGTAAAAAATGTTGTACAATTTTACTGCAAATTTCTGATGTTAAAGTTGAAATTAAGCCAGATTGGATAGTGGTCCGGGCAACTAGACGTTTGCCTTGTAGACCAGTAGGTATATAATGGATTTTTCTGCAAAAAATAAAAGAATTCTAAAAAAATATTAATAATGGACAAAACAATGATGAGTATTGTACGTGAATTTGGAAAAGAAAAATAAGTAACACTTTAATGCATTACAAATATTAGATACTTGGTTGTCAAAAGAATACATAAGTTTATTATGTAAGATTTTACTTTTTATAAAAGTATAACATGCTTGAAAAACTTACAATTATCGAAAAATTTTTAAAAAATACTAGTGCAGAATCTTTGAATAACTTAGCCAAGCATATTTCTCACAGCTTGCGCTACATTATCTATCGATGTAAAAAATTCTCTTAAAATTGCATTTTTATCTCGGAACCAACCTATGCTTATTGTGTTGTTTTAAAATTTTGAAAAAAAATCATTCTTAAAAATCTTCGCCAATAATATACGGCATCAGAAATCAGCTGTACATAAAAATAATATGAATAAATTAATTTCTGTCACTTGCATATATACAAGAAAAATATTGACAAACTTTACAATTCAACAGCATCCAAATGCATTATTATGAATCTAAGACCTAAGAGCTTGAAGGCGCGATTGCATCTCATCTAGTTCACCCTCGCTGTCTGCAGTAGGTTCTTCTTCAACGGTTGAAGCCGAGGGTTGCTCCATTGAAGCAACCGGAGGAGCTGGTGCTTCTCCCAACTTGCCTTGAGTCAGTTCCCACAAAACCTGCATAATGAAAAGAAAGTTTTATAGTGATAACATCTATATTAAATCGTAGACAAAATTTTAAGAAAATGTAGCGCCTAAACCCATAATTACCAGATCAATATTTAATTTGCATTGTAATATTTTCTACTGTCATAATATGAAGTGTTTTTAGGATATTTCACGGAACCTTAAATATCTCAATACTTATCAAACACCTGCAAGATAAAAATGGTTTTGATAACCCATATTTTTTTGAAATGTGCAAATACAATATATTTGGGACCGGTTTTTATAATTGAAAGTATTTGTGTGTTAATGATTTATAAATGTTAAACCATAAGCCAATGATTTCTCTTTTACTAATATTCCTCGCTCCATCATTGATATTTAAATGGATAAGGTAAGTTATCAAGAGATATTCATTGAAGTAGATGTGTATCTACTAATATTTGAATGCCGCGACACGAAACAGATTTTTACCTTATCGACTTCTGTTTGCGCTTCATCTTCCAACTCTTCCTCGTCTTCCAATCCTTCCATAGTCTCATCTAGCATCTCTTCAATTATTCCGGCTTTCATCATTTCTCTTGACATTTCTCTCATGGTATTTGCAACTTCCGGTAGTTTAACAAGTGACTGCATCGCTTGCATTACCTGAGAAAGTTGTGATTAAGAAACTGAATGCCTACAAGAATTCCGTATCAACTAGATCATAGATAATAAGTAAATATCAAATAGTATACAAAATAGATTATTCTCATTACCTCTGTTGATTTTGCAAGAGCTCCGGCTACCCGTAATGTCGCTGAAATAGAATTAATCCTAAAGTGGGTTAGTTGTTCAATTACTGTGAAAACTTAATAAAATACATGAATTTTCATACATCAAATAATTTGTAGTCACGGCCCCATTTTAGGTGGAGATTATTATAAGGAGAAAATTATAATAACAATAGGGAAGCGTATCAACATGATATAGTCTTCTTGAAAAGAAGCATAAAAACCATCAATCTATGAAACCCAACCAGGACCTAAAATATGTGTTGTCATCATAGATATTTTAATATCAATGCAAGAACTACTAGGCGATTTCAGCCCTGGTTTGCAAAATGAAAGTCTAGAGTTACACCAATTGTCATTATAATGAAAATAAATTACCAAGCTGATTTTTCATTTGGAGTTGGACTGAATTCAAATGGGCTTTGCTTGTATAGATTTTGGTAATCGCTTTTCTTGACCTAATGATCTCTTTGGCAAGAATGGTGCATACTTGTTTATCATTTTTAGTAGCAGCTTCTTTGAGGGAGCGTTTTATTTTATCTTCTTCACGTTGGATTGCTAAAAATAAAACAATATTATTACTTCCAGAAACCAAAACAAGACAGTTTTTAAATATGTATCCATTAAAGATATGAGAAACTAACTGATGTTTTTTCATCAATAAGTTGTGGGCTCATTCAACAGATGTGTTATAATAACTGTTATTTGTGTTTTCTACTATGAACTATGAAAAAAATGCAACACTGTGTAAGTAATGACCGTCTATATTAATATATGTGAATTTCTTTGGCGATAAATTAAAATGCGCAACAGGACAACAGGTGACAAAATATATGTAGATACTATGAAAACGATCATTTGAGCAAAATTAAGAAACCAAGGATACTACACGTTTGATATGGCCTCACGTTGTAATAAGACCATTATATTTTCATCACATCCAATAAAAATATTAAAAACTGCATGAAAGTTCATTATTAACGCTATGATATTTTAGCAAACAATTTGGTTGTATATAAGATTACATACATAAACTAATAATCAATAAATGTAAAAATTAATATGAGTCACCTCGAATTTGGCGATCAAGTTGACTGTTTTCTTTCCGCAATTTGTGGGACCACTCATTCACCTGGAAGGTAATAAGTCAATAACTATTAGAAATTGCTAAAACTTGATAACAGCAGGTAGTTGTCAATGAAAAAAAGTACCAGTTCTTTTGGGTTTCTTTCTGGAGTTTTACCAAACAGTCCCATTTTAGAATTTTTATAATAAACACTCCCAATAAAACTGACAGCTCGGCGTTTGCGTTTCAATCACAACTCACAACATAAATCCACCAATGTTAGTACAAAATATTACGCATTTGTTCTCTTATATGACAAGACATCAATTGTAATGTGTAAAAATAGCTTTAATAAAATATGTTAGAAACACGGTAGCACAAGCGCTTTCTGTAAAAGCAAACTACTTTTTTATATAGAAATGCAGTAGTAGTCTGAGCTTTATTTTTTTTATCTTAACTAAAACATGCTTATTTTTCTTATTCATGCTCGCCAAATTATTTTTCTATAGAAAACTCATTTTTCTGGAGGCGCTCTCCTGAGACTATTAGTAACTGATTGCTTAGAGCTATTTGAAGTGCAAGTCGTTATGATGAAGTAAGTAGCGCAAGTAAAATACTTGGGTAAATTTTAATTTATGTATTGTCTTTTAAATTGCCATTTTCACATATTGTTTATGGGTTTCGCAAAACCATGCAAAATCTGTCAACTTCACTTGTATTGTCATTACTTCGTTTGGCGTACCGCGCGTTGATCTGTTTGTTCATGTGGCAGTGTACGGTGAAATCATTTTACAGTTTAATTGACAATTGTTATTGCTAATTTACTTCATAAACATCATAGTCAAAGTTTCCATCTTCTGGATTAATACATTTCCTGATTGGATATATACTCAGTCAAGGTAAGAATTCTCTATATACCCTCATTTTTAAACTACAGTTATCTAAGCGCCATAACATAACCAAACAGATTTAGTCGGCAAGCATCGAAAATTTTGAAATAATTTAATAATTATGTACACTAGGATCGTACACTTTTGAATTCCTCTTTGATTATTTTTTGAAGATATATCTTTTATCAGAGAATTTAAATGTTTGCAATACAGAGTTGTCTTCGGAATATAAGTAGACCTCGCAAAATAACAAATAAATTCTCCATAATTTTGCTGATTGCTTAGTGTGGCAGCTATTTAATACTAAGCGTTTAGTTATAATCGAATAACAATTGTTTATTTATTAATAAACGCTTTAGAATTTGTATTAAAATTATTACATCATTGTTGTTGGGCCAATTTTACTGTCTGCACAATTTTACTGTTCATTCTAATTACAAGTAGTGCAGTCCAATTTTGATATTGGACTTTTTGGTCTGATTTTAATAAAACCTAAACTTTCTTTTCACTATATCAATAATAATTTTCTACTCTAGAAAGTTATTCACTTCGCATTGCCATCATGAATCATGAACTTCAATTTTTTCTTATGTTTCCATTCGTATATACCTATTATTCGTGTTAGTTAATTCTTATTGGGATTTTAAGCGGGATTAAAAAGAAGTCACGTATTCCACATCGTTACCCTTTGGTTTTACTAATAGGTATGCGGTTTTTTTAATATTCCGATTTGTGCAACATTTTATAGACTTCATTAGTTCTTTCATAATCATTATCATTTTATTACGAAATGATTTTCATAAATATTTTTTTGTTTAAATGTAAATCTATAATAGAATTCCAAAATTCATTAATTTATTTTTCTCATTTTGCCTCAAAAACATATTTGAAAATTGATCGATTTCTATTATAGTTTGTTATCACATTTTACTAATAATAGGTAGTTTACTTAAAGAAAACGTCTAACCAAATTGAATATCATATCGTCTTTGTTCATTATATATATATGGCGCAGTAGTGAGCCCTTATGATGCTGACATTAGGACCGAATGATGTTATATTGGAGTGGAATAATTCGTTATTAATCAGAACGTTTCCAAAGAATATCTGATACAATACCGAAATCATGTAAAGAAAATTCGGCCAAATAAAGTTAAATAACACTTCTTCGATTGCTCCAATTGTTAATACGTTTTATTGTGGGAGATAGCAGACAACCGGGAAGAAATTGATTTTCTTGGATCAAAGAAATTCAACAAAGCACGTTAACAAATTAGAGATTCTATGATGCCTAACCAGTAGACCTCCGATCGTCCGACACAGAAAGCGACGAATCAACCGATAGTCGCTTTTAGGCTAGGGATGTAATAATAATTTTCGATACGCCGACTGGGACTTTCGGGAATTGAATGGTGGAAGGTAGAAATGAAAAACTCATACTATCAACAAATTTGCAGTGTTTTTGCAGACCATCTGTCATTCGCATCTATCCTTGTTTTCTCTGCCGCCCTTACACATTTCTTTCCCACCTTGACTTGTTTTGCTTTACTTGTTTTTGACTGAATAGGCTCCTAGCTAGATAGAATACGGGGATACAATGAAATTATCTTTAATATGTCGACATAAAATGAGTCCATTCATAACTATCCGTATTTTATTTTGAGCAATCCATAATTATTTAATCTAATATTTTATTGATGTCGTATTTATTTTATAATACATGATTAATTCATTGGTTGTTAGGTTACCTAATACGAGTGACTTATTGGTTGATGTTTTTTTCATATAAAGTAACGTAAATTGTATTTCAAATTTGGTTGAATAGTTCCGGTTGGTAGAAGAGACAGGCAGGATTCGGGATCCCCTAGAGCATCCGCAGCACGTGTCCAAGCCAGGCCCATCGTCGCTTTTTTATTGCGTCTGTCTCATCCATGTGTCATCAGACATCCACTTTGGCTGTCCACTCCTCCTGACTCCTAGCACCTCAGTAGCGACTGACGATACTGCATCTTTGATGCTGCTCCATTCCGATTCGATGGTGTCGCGTCGGGGGTTTTGCCAGTCATGCACACAGTTAGTGACGTTCTTTCTCACAGCGACGTGGAAATTCAACCGAATTCGAGGAAATTGCAGTCTATCGACGTCGATCCTCTTTCGAATCGGGGGCCGTACTAACTGTTCGGTACATAAAAGCGAACGAATTAGACTTGCACTGTAAATTTTGGTAAATATCCATAAACTTTTTGTGTTTATAATTGTCTTCATTATATAATAAAGAGGAATAGGTTCAAATGGCAAATAATAGATAATAAAACGTGACAGCTCTATTACATATTTTATCTTTGGGTACTCATCACAAATCGCTTAATATTTAGTCGCTAGGTATAATGTGCTACGGAGTATGCTCACGTAATTGACGCTTTAAATTTTATTTATTTATTGTCTTAAACAAAATATAAAATTACGATATTTTTATGTAAATGTCCAATTATTGATCTTTTAGAATCAAATTACCGTCAAATGGGGTCATTTCGCCGCCTAAAAAAATATTTTGTTTATATGGCCTTAACTTATTTTTACAATCGGGTAAACAAAAAAGTTTGAGTTATTTGAAAATTGAATAAAACACAGCCAACAATATCTAAGGTTATATCACTTAAAATACCAATAAACATGAAAAAATGTGGGTAATGTTTCCACGAGGAATTACCATTACGAAGAATGGCAGAGAATCTTATATAATCCTATGAACCACATGTAGAACGATGAAAAATAATTTAAATGTAGGAAAATATAACAAAGTATTTGTGTTGTGATATTAATTACCTTTTTACCTGACATAACGCATCACCTTCATTTACCGAAAAAACAATTTTGCTCGGTTATCTTAGAATGGAACTGTCAGATCCACCTTTTTTCGCATAGACACACTATGACATAGTTACCAAATTGTAATATTGTACAATACAAAAGTATGTGTTTGAACATTTTGTAATATAAGGGCTACTGACTTATAAATCTCGAAAACATTTTACAGACAGTACTTCATTTCTGTTCATGGCGGTAGCCAACAGGAGAAAAGATTTTTTAAACCCTAAGTATCCGACTTCTGATAATGTATAAGAGACTCAAAAAGAAGCAGAACTTGTAATCCTATTGATATTTTTTGTCCTAGGTTTGCCTTCATTATTACTGAGTCTGCATGTATGAATAATAATAATTAAAATTGATACTTAATATGCACTTTTAATTGTACTCCGCATGTATTAACTGCTTACTTACTTGTCTTCGGTTTCATTCTGACACTTAATATTGCCATTGCTTCAAGAGGCGATGAGTTCAACAAAGCTACTCTATATGCAAATTTGTACTATTGTATTGAATAATGATGTGTTTAGTTTACTGTTTGTCATTCTCAAAATGTACCGGTTTATTTCGCAAGTATTTCACCTGACTAGTTACATAGACTGAAAGTTAGACTGCCGTAACAGCGGAACTCACTCGAAACTTTTTTCTGGAAAGATTTTCACAACGCTTCTGAAAGAAGTATTGCAAAAAGACTTGCATTAATTTGATTACTCATTTAAAGCAAATAAGTGGACGGGTGCAGATTTTTTATGTAAACCTTCATTGTATATCATTCTGCATAGACTAGTTATACTTATTTACCTAGTGTACAAAGAAAATTCGTTATAATAACGCTTACGTTGTTCCCGATCTTGTTAATACAATATAGCCAGATATGGATTAAGGCACTGACACTGGGGCCCCTGGGCAACAACATTTTGAGGCGCTTTCCCTACAGTACGAGCAAAACTTGTGCCACCCCAAAACAGTTTTTTTAAATTGATTGAATTGGCATTTGCTTGGTAGAACTCCATCATAATAGAATAAAATAACAAAGTATTTAGTTCTACAAAATTTTTATCAGGTAGTTGATTGCTATTTCGGCTTTACGACATCGTCAGAACTATACTTAAATTTATATTTGCTTATATATTGTTTAGAAGAGATAGACAATATCATTTCATCTCACGTATTCAAAAACCATAATGTTTATTTTAAAATTAAATCATTCAAGGTAATAATTGTGTTTTTAGAAAAGAAGCTTACGTGGTGTCATTAATTAGACGTTAAAATAATTTTATTGAAATTTTACTGATCATGCGTAATTACATGGGTTCTTGTAATGGTTTCAGTAAGGGGGTCGTCATTAAGGCCCTTAGAACTAAATGCTTTGTTATTTTATTATATTATTAGTTGTTTTAAACCTTATTTTCACTTATCCTTACGAATTTTATATCATTATTGAATAGTTAATTTTATTTGCAATAAGCATCTTTGATTTTAATTTGGTTTCAATTATCGCAAACGAACGAATCCATACAACCTAATATGCAAGAGTCGATCGATCGCCTCTATTGAAATATTAGAATTGTCGTGAATCGTTTGCTTTTATACGCCAACACTAATTTGTTGGTAGCAGGCAGAGTGAGCAAAACTGAGTGTAAACTAACTAAAACAAAACGAATTATACCAAATTAGTATAATACATCGGTATAGTATCCACTATCAAGGATGCAGATTTATAATAGTTAAAAATTCGATCACAGTACATTTCGACACCAATTTAAGCTGCATTTTTATAGCCATACAGGGAAAGTAGAACTCTTCGTAGACGCATTTTTAAAAATGTTGCCAGTGATAAAAAAAGTTTCTCAAAAATTATGCGCTCCATTTGAGCGAGGAATAAATAATTCAATTGAATGTCGTTGCATTCGCGAACACTACGTTGCCTAGAAGCGCCTAGTTTCAAAACCCGCTAAAATGATTTTCGCAACATCATTTTAATAATCAAAAATGAAAAAAAACTTGAAAGCTTAATTTCGAAACGCATTCAAATAATTAACGTGTAAATTTTAATTCATCTTTAAATATATTAGCCAATCATTGCATTCGTTGACTGGCAGTTGATACGGATTTTAATATTTATTTTATTTAAATACGTTTAAAAAGGAAAACGTCTTATCATAATACAGAAAGTTCACTATTTCGATAGCTATGATTTTTTCCCACTTTTCTCAAAACTACCAACAACCGTTTTAGCCAGTTTTAAAGCTAAGCGCTTCATATAGTTTCCATATTCTCGTAAAGGTCTCTTCACATAAAAACATTTTTTTTCATGTAACTCTGAATAATAAACTGATCGATAATACCGATTCATCCTTGGCCTGTGATGTAATTTTAAAATTCGCTCTGTAATTATTGCTACTACTCGTTATTCTTACTGAATAAGTTATAGACGCTGTGCCTGCCGATGACTCTATAATAATGCAATAATAAACTATCGACTAAATCTATTATTCTGAAAATATACCGTATATGTACGCCACATTTCCCTATGGTGTCTATGGACGCATATTATCATTACTTATAAGGGTATCCACTGTTTAGTTTATATCATTTTTCGTCGTCATATTTTTCAGGTGTACCACAAAAACTTTCACTGTATTTAAGTAAGTAGGTCTATAGATACGTGTTCTAACAAACATTAATTTGAGCAAGTAGTAGCAGTTATTATGAATAATTATGATTCGCTCATAGCGAAACATTCGCGTTCCGGCCTACATAGTTATTCCGCGAGTATCTCGTTAAATTGTTTCGTTCAATCTCCAAAAACTTACATAAATTTGAATTTATCAACACCTGATTCATAATATTTGTCTATATTACTGTGGCTGTATTAGGAAATATCCAAATTGTCAATTTCCAAAATCGTTGAACTGCAGCTCTATGGTTTCGTTGAATTAAGAATACAAATCGAAATTCATGCGTATTCCAATAAATGTTATCTTAGAGATTCGTAAGTGTTTATCAATCCATAATTTACGATTTAATTGAATTGCTTTGTAATATTGAAGAAAATTGTGATTAGCCTCTTATTAGATGATTCTTGCCAACTCGATTTCGTACTGCTGTTTTAAATTGCTCCTTTTCTATTTTGAGTAGAATCTTTGATTAGAATTTCGAATTTTGTAGTCAGTTATTTGCAATGACGATGATTTTTTTAACGTATTTAACCTGTTGCTTGGCTGAATTCGTTCATTCATTAGAAAACGAATTTCGACACTCACAAGCACAACGCTTTTTAAATAGTAATGATAAAAATAACATAACGCCAACATAACTGACTCGGCTTACTTGCGGTCATTCGCTTGACCGTGAAAACTATATTATTTTACAAGTTAATAAGTGGATCAAAAAATAACAATTGTCGAAGAAGCCGGCCACCTATTCAGTGTTTATCAATAGTCTTCCAACAAGGGGCCATATCAAAATTATTTTAGGTCTTGTAGGAAATGAAATGGTAAAACAAGGTTTTTCAGCAGTTTTCGGATATAACATTTAGACATCCAAAATTGAAACAAAAATATATAAAGGTTAACGCACCGGTTATAATCGTAGGTGCTTAATAAAGTGTATAGTCAAAATTAATTATTACATGTTTGCTTTAGGTTAATTTTTATCGGCTGGTTTTCTTTTATCAACACACTTTATTATACGTGTTACTTGTTTAGAAGTGATTTATATCTTTATGCTACAATGGCGACTTGATTCGTGGATTATTTCAGATTCGTTTATAGTGGCTTTGTGGGCCACAAATAGGCCCTGGGCCTCGCCCACAAAACCTGAGGATCTATCGCATGAAAGTAAAAATAATAAACACCTGCCATTTTGCGCACATTCACTTCTCCCATTTCCGAAACGATACATTGTTTAGTATTATTTGTTGTAATACATTCAACCATTCTCCACATTCCGAATCTTTACAATCGCTCGTGATCATGACACCAAAAAATTTTATACGTAAAAACGGTTTTATTAATAAAATATTTAGGTAGGATAAGGATAAACTATAGATCAAAGAGATTATTTCAATGTGAAAGGATGGTGGTTAAGAAACAAAGCATTTATTCATTTGCGAGTCGGACGTAAATATGTTTGCTTGCGAAAGCTTAAAAAAAGAGTTATGTTTATTCATAAATCGCTCATGCCAAATTCATGGGAATAGTGAAAATAAAACCGCGGTATATCTATTATTTCTCACGACTCGCTAACAAATGATACGAAAAATGTATATTTTCGTAAAAATTTCTGCCAAGAAAACAATTTAGAAAATTGCCACCAGATGGCAGATGTATCACGAAACACCGTTTTATATCTTGATCAAATAATTGCGTCTTTGCGAAAACTTTTTATCATCTTGTCGATCCGGTGAACGATTTTCTTTATTCCAAACATTATTTCAGATTCAAAGATTCTTGTGTTTTTTTACAGCATATCAATAAACTTAATAAAACCGATATACTCACTTCAATGGAATGTTATTACATCAGATATTCGTTAATTATACGTCATTAAGCACAAATTCTCTTTCTGCCTTTTAAAATTTTCTGGCATAATTGTATTGCACCAATTCTATTTAAATGAGTCACGGTTATACACATCTCTAAATAAATATGAATATTTGTTTATTACTTACCACATGTGTGTAAAAAAAATCTACGCATTAAGCGAGTATTTTATTAAAAGAGCCTATCACCTGACTGTGTGGTACTTGATTACTATCAATCACTGGTAATGAGATATTTAAAACCACAATAAAATCAAAGAGATATTCAATTAACTGTAGAGAAAGTGGCTGTATCTTGCACTAAATTGTAAAAATATCAGCGACAAATGAAGGAAAATAGATATCCATATTCTTTCGTGTTGATGATCAAACACTGTTGGCTCTTTTAAATATTTCAACTGTTCGTACACATTAGCAGAAACACGAAGTAGAACTCCAGTTTATTCATGCGAGACGTAAAGAATATGAATATTGAATCATAATAGTTTGCGTGTAGTTAAAATGATCGGAATAACACCACATGCGACTGTGAGGTCAATTGGTCACCAATAATATCTTGACTTGCATTATTTCTTAATTCCGAAGTGAAAAATTAACAAAACACAGCTCGATAGTATTTTTAAATACGGTGACATCCCGATATTCGTGTTCTCTAAACGTTTTGTTCGTTTTCTTTTTTTACTGATAAAAAGTAATTATTTGAAACCTGTATTATGATATGACAGATAATTATATCACATAAATTTGCTCTTCGAAACACACAGAGTTTTTTTTTAAATATTTATAACAGACACATTATATATTTATTATTCTTTGGCAAACAAAACAACTAATATTTGAAGATGAATACATATTATTGAACGCTTTAAATTTATTTTAAGAACCATACAAACATTCTTATAAGACAAGTGATTAAATCTTCAATATATGAAGAATTCTCTACTTAAATAGTTTTTGTCAACATAATTAATATTCTTATCGTACGATGTTCTACATACACGTGATGAATCTTTCTACATAGCTTTAAAAACCTGTTATCGTAATTTACATTTGAATTATGAATACCTAAATAGTGAAGCCACATTTTAGCAAATTGAATTCAATCATATCAAATGATTTCTATTGTTTAGTTTCTGACAATGATGTACTCAT
Organism: Himalopsyche phryganea; assembly: GCA_022494535.1. NCBI lineage: Eukaryota > Metazoa > Arthropoda > Insecta > Trichoptera > Rhyacophilidae > Himalopsyche > Himalopsyche phryganea. The sequence goes on along the minus strand of JAGVSL010000035.1, from coordinate 600,245 downwards.
TAGCATACATTATATACATTTAAAGTATGCATATTTCTGTACATCAATCTGTGTACAAAAATGTAATTTAAATAAATTGTTTTATAAATGCGCTACAACATCTCAAAATGTACTAATTGATATGAAGCACATACTTTAATACTATGTGTGTCACAAAGAAATTGTATATTGCGCATGTATAGAAATCTGTAGAATTACATAATGGACAATGAAGACAAAAATTAATTGAAGGCATTTTTAAACTCGTTTGAAAAAGTAGTAAATATTTTAATATAGTAAAATATAGTAATGTATTTAGTTCTATGAGGTTTTTTAATTACCTATTTGCGAAAAAGAGATCTTGTATTTTATATCTATTACATAACTTATAAATAATATGCAGACAATATAATAATAATTAACGTAACTACCAATTTGCGAATTATCTCTTATCTGATACAACATAAAATTAAAACTCATAATTTTTACAGTTTTGCCACAGCAGGCCTTGATTATAAATGCACTAAAGTTTAAATGGGCAACCCATCCGAGTATTGTTTTATATCTTATATCCTATGCGAGAGAGCTTATTGCATGGCTTTGCAATAAAATGAGTAAGCAATCAAATGTATCGTTATAAAGTGTACAGCAATCAAATTTGAACACTAGTCGACAAAAAATTGTCCTTTTTTTATTCGATTTGGTAAAAAAATTACATTATCCAACAATTGCTAGAGTTATAGTCCTTATCGGTAGCACGTTTAATTGCTCGAATTTCCGAATGAAAATTGTGAGATTTTTCCATGAATACCTAGGTGTGTCCAAAGCCATGAATGTCTGATGTTTACATTCCTTCTCGCCTACTATTCAATCCTCAAAACGTACCGTGGATAGTGCTTTTACGTGGCTTCCTAACCACATCCTGCTTTTACAGTTGTTACTCTCTCTAGTCTACTCGAAAACAAATGTTAAGCGGCTGATTTACAATCAGTTTACGTTTACTTTTGTTGAGATGTTCCATTAGGAATCCATATACTCCACTTTGAGAACGAAAATGACTGACGAAAATCTATTCAAAGAATACTACAGAGAGATTCATTCATATTTATGATACTTATGATAGGAATTATTATAGTGAAGTTCGTCCGTTTTTTTTAAAAAGCTGGCAGCCAATAGAGATGGCCTAACCAAGTCACGCCATTGTCGGTGAGAATAGGTCAGTGCTCTCGTCTTCTGCATCACACAATCTGATCGACTAGACTCCGTCGAATAGCACTGGCCTGCCGCCTAGAATGTGATACCCGCCGTCCCGTGCAGCGATCGGCAGCTATAAATATAAAAGAAGTATTTATTGCTAGCAAAAAAAAAACGGTATAGATTGGATAGACACTCACTTGATTAAAGCAAATTTGATTGTCTATCAAATCCGATAGTAAAACCGATGGGCAGCCATTAGAACGAGACATACTGGACCATTGTATCTATATCGGTATTATAAATATATAAAAATAAGCAACAAAAAAAAATACAGCCAAATGGGTCCCCAATACCAAACAAGTTAATCAATACCGATATAGCTAAATTTCATTTTAAATTCCTGTGTTAAAAATATAACTATATGTACATTCTGTACCATAAACATAAAAGGGTGATTTTCATAAATACTTTAAATGTATTGATTCTTTGACATTAAAAAGGCTAGTTCATCAACGATGGAATCTGTTGACCTTAGTCCTCCTAAGATTAAGTACTTCTTAGACGAACAGGCATTTAATAATTGTACCGTATTACTGTAATGTAATACCGGTTTTTTACATTTTTTAAATCAGTATCTCAATCCCTAATTAATACTTTGTAAATGCACTCTTTCTTCCAGTAAATTTAATAAAACTGATTAATTTTTAATCCGTTTACACGTGCAATGCCGCGATGACACGTTTTTTATTGTCTTTACGGAAGCATGGTGCGCAACCACATAATACGTATGAACGATGTTAGCTGCCTTCCAAACGTTCTGGCGAAAGAATCATGAACAAACTTTTTTTCTATGGCTTATTTATTTTTAAGAGCAAATATAGTATTGGTCCTATAGTCGAGTGGTCTACTCCCTTTGGCGTCCGTTATATTCGGCTGCGGGGTCACTGGTGCAAATTCCTGAACGGACATTGTCATACTATAATATATATGTTGATTTTTCAAACAATTCATGAATGCGTTTCAATGACTGTGAAGCTTACTATTTTCAACCGATCGTAAAAACATGGTGTAGAGAAAGTTATCAACAAACTACAAATTCTTTCATAGTTCCGTTCCATCTCTATATCATTAAGAAGAGAGGTTGAACGACTGAATAACAGTAATTTCTCGTAATATAAACTTCTGTTGAGAAAATCCTTCAGGAGAAGTCGTAGCAAATATTGTAAACTAGTGAGTACTCGGCATGCGTTGCAATGCCACTGAAAGAAAGTGTTTGTGTTTTAATTCTGTTTATTAAAATGCTTTTGGGTTAGAGGTCTTCACGGGTCGAAAATTTATTAAATTACCCCGTCCGAGCCCGACATATTTAAGCCCAGCCCGGGCCGAGCCCGAGCCTGAACATGACACCCGACCCGAAAACCAGATTTATTTCTGTTCCGTCCGATTTTTTCAATATAATAATTCATTTATACGTTTATTTTTTCCATACTTCCACCGAAATTCATAGCACATGTGAAATAAATTATTTCAGTTATGAATAGTATTGCCTTATGGTTGACTCATGACCCGAACATAGCCCAAAATATTCTTCTGACAATTAAATGCCTGCAGTATAAAGTATAACGTCTGCACGGACCAAGTCCGGACCCGTGCAGACCTCTATTTTGGATACACAATAAATTTCCGTGTGCGTACACGAATAAATCAGAAGGTTTTTCCCAGATGTCGCTGTATGTGCGTATAGATAAGTAATGTTATTATGATTGTGTAGTTTATTGAAGTGTCTTAAATAATAATTTAATGTTGAATCTTACAATAAAACGAAACATATGTTTTTCTTTAAAGCATAAACATGTAACTGAATTGAGCATAGAAATGAAAAACATGTCACTATTCCAAAATTACAATATCGAACGAGTGCATACGAACAGCATGTTGTCTTAAGGTGGTGTCACTTGTCTTTTAAAAGTAAAACACAATTTGTTCGTACTACTTTCACATTTTTATAATGATTAGGACCATTTTCGCCCATCACGAGCAATTATCAACTGATCAGTTATGTTTTATTTTTAAAATATAATGCTTTTCCACCCAGAACTGTATGAATTGTTTTTCTCTCTTATTGCTAATAACTTTCACCAAACATACCTGTTTACGTATTCCAGCATATTTTTAACTACAGGACCAAAAAATGAACATGCTGACTGAAAGATACCGAAAGGTCGTTTAAAATATATAAATATCCACTTAGTAAAAACGGTAAGCAATAATTAATATAATAATTTTTCATTACCTACCAAACCATGGACCTATATGCTTGTGTTCGTTACTCTCATACATTTTACAACTTTAGTTAGGAATTTTAGAAGCAAATGGGTGCTTCTGAATATAATACATTCACCGTGCTAACTAGCTACTCTATATTAAAAGGGCAATGAATAATTAGACTCAATCAAAGCCAGTCTATGATACTTGGCAGACCTTTTTTAATGAAGGTGCATAATCTGTTAATTTTCTCATATCTCCAGATTGCATAATAAATTGTGAAGAAATCATATCGGAAAGAATATCACACAATCTTTAATATTCTTCGTCTCTTGGTAATATATTCTGTCGTATGTTGAACACCAAATACATTGTATGTATATTGTCATGTGTCACACGTCAGCCTGTATTCATTTTATTATAAATTAACTGCGTGTCAAAATAAAGGATATTATACTAACATCGAAAAGATATTAATCAATTTTCAATCTTACCACCGTATTCATAGCAAATTTTAGTTCCATATGATTTATTTAAATAATGTCCGATCGCAATTTGGAAGATATGGACTTCTAATACAGCTCATCTCAAAAGAATTTTTTCTACTAAAACTGTTTGTTACTCTTAAAACTGCCCAATCTCCCTTTTTCCCAAGAGAGTGTGGATAGGGCTAAGATAGGATTAGTGACTAGCTGATCACTCCCGCTGGAGTTTTAGGCACAACAGAAATCCATGCCCTCCATAACTAAACCATAAAACGATTTATGAAACTGTCCATACTGGGATTTGAATCCATGAGCACCGTAACCGAAGTCAACGGCTTTGACCACCCGGCTAAAGGTGCGGTTTGGTTGACAGCTATCAGCTATATTACATAATGCTCGTGGAAGTACATACTTTGCTATTTTAACTTTATTAAAATGGAGTTCTACTAAGTATACACCATTTCAATCAATGCAATAAATTCTTTAGCGAGTTTTCATAACACATTGTGAAAGCTTACAATTTATGGATTTTCACAAAGTACAGCCGAATCCATCGAAAATATTTTAAATACACTTCTTTTTTTGTGAAATCGGTAGAAAACAATCTACAGTAATACTTAATTATTAACCGTTGAGCCGATTAATATAGGAATTATTCGGTTTGTATTATTTCGTATCGTGCCGGGTCGTAATGAAAAGTCGATTAATTTTTCTAGCGTTTTGCACTTGTTCATTCGAGTAACGTTGGAAAGGTATCAGATTCCACTGATGAAGACAATGCCGAAGATAATCCTTGTTCCACATCTTGGAATCCGATGACCGCTAAATTTTTGATGATCCGCTTTGTCATTCATGCCGTGTGCTCGCGAGAAGAGGTCCCCCTCGACCATTAATATGTTATCATGTATGTAACAGTTGTGTAAGGTTATCAGTACAATATACGCATTTTCTTTGTGTTTAAAAAGAACTGATTTCGACATCACACCACTTGTGATTCCCGCCAGTCATCAATATTAATAATTCAATTATTTGTTTATAAACAGTTTAGTATTTTTAATAATGCTCACTTGACAGAAATAATGTATTTATGATAATACCTAAATGTAATTCAAAAATCTTTTTTTTTTACAATAAACTAAATATCACTGTGCAATCAGTGGTTGGAACGTGCCACGACTAATTCACATTTATATTGACTTTTACATTGGTTATCGATGTACATAATTTGACAAATTTCTGTAATGCAACACATATGATGCTTACCAGGGCTAGTCTTGATTAATCAGTAGAAATAATTATTAGTTTTATGCTGTTGAGGCTTAACAAATATTATTCTGTAGTGGAAGTAAGAAAAAATTTATCATTTTCGTTATTCGCTCTCTCCGAAAATGAGAGTTTGAGCTACCGACAAACACACAATTTTCGTATTCTGTCAAGATAAGCTTCATTGGTAGTCCATATGCTCCATATTGGGAGCGGACAAAATTATCAATTTTAATTTAATATCTTTGTTGCCTCTAATTAATGTCTTAAACCCTTTGAAATTCATGCCATTTACATTATGATGTATTGTAAAATCGGTATTTTGTACTAACTTTGAAGTATTTCTCGCTGAGATATGGACATTTGAAAGACTCATTTGTGGTATGGAAACTTTCTAGCGTTTCTAAGTTATCACAGGTTCATACAAGAGCTGTCAGTTTTGGTAAGTAATAATGACTCTACAGAATGTATTTAATCAAAATAACACCGAATTGACGAACGAGTGATAAAGGTAGTAGGCACAGTGGTTACTTGCGCAACATCATAAGGTGGTTGACTGATTCGAAGATAATTTTTCAATTAACATTAATTATGATTCAAAAATATATATCGGCGTCTGTGGCGCAGTTGGTATCGTCGCTGGCTACGGTTACGGATGTCTCGGGGTTTAATTCCCGGTGCGGACGGTTTTCATATATTGACCTTTCAATCGATTTATGGATTTCTGTTCGTAGTCTGAGTCCTCTCTCCCACCCATCCCATCCTCACGGGGCGTAGCGAGAGCGATTAGCTAAACACTAGCTCTATCCTTCTATCTCTACTCTCTTCGAAGAAAGAGAGGTTGAGCAACTGAGTAACAAGCAGTTCTCGTAGAAAAATTCTTTTAAGACACCTCCGTTAGGAGACCATATGCTACACATTGGGAGCGGACATGGAAAAAAATGATTCAAATATATAGATAGTTATTGTTTTCAACCCGTTCTTTGTTTATCAGTAGTACTAATCTTATTAATCGTATCCTATTCCCTTAAAGAAGTACGTCAAGTGATTTCCCGATAGTTTTCGGTGCATACTGAAATGAAACGTGTACTTCTAAGACGTACTGATTCCACTGTTAACACGGTAGCAGGGATACGCAAATGATTGTGGTGAATTCTCAACCACAACGTGTTCGTGAAAAATAATTTCTTTTTAGAATAACTAGTTCATATCATACTCCACTCCTAAATGTACATATATTAGAGGTCTGCACGGGCCGAAATTTGATGAAATTACCCGGCCCGAGCCCGTTCACGTCAGGCCCGACCCGGCCCGAGCCCGAGTCTTAATACCACAATTGTTACACGGGCCTGACCCGAAGCCTAAATTTATATATATCGGCCCGAAAAAAACCCGTTTAAAAAAAAAACACAGTAGCATAAAATTGATTAACGTACCTACACAACTTTTTCACATGTAAAAAATATATTATTTCACGGAATGATTTCCACACATCACCGCAGTCACCACTTTTCAACATTTTCTTTATATCGTTGAAATTCATTGTTAACGAATCTTTTGTTTTTTTTTATTTTGAATTTTTCGACACAAGGAACAGTCGACTATCTAAAACGAATAGAAAGCAGATACTGAATAATATCACACTTTATTCGTATAGGAACTATTTAAACTTACTATCGGTGGTGATTAAACGAACAAAGCATTGTTTCACCAATCAATAGCAAATTTATGAGCTCGGTTTCAGGTTACCAAAATGTAAAATAATTTCTCCATACCTATCAAATAAAAGACCCTATTGTGTCCAATGCTATTCGAAACGTAATAAATTATTTTATTTATTGCCTTTTTGTTATCAACAGTAAAAACAGTTTTTAGTTATCCAGAGTACTCATGATCCGAACATAGTACGAAATATTATTCTGAAGAACAAATCCCTTACCCGGGCCCGACTCGAGCCCGAATATCAATTATCTCTACCCACCCGAACCCGGCCCACAGGCCGGGCCGGGTAGAGGCCCACAGGTCGAGCCCGGGCCCGTGCAGACCTCTAACATATATATATTAATAATACGTTATCAGTTATACATTATATTATTCATATATCTTTTGTTACTTACTGTCGTGTATATTAGTCAATACTAAAAGAAATTAACTCAGATACATATTGCAATTACCCAAAATATCAATTAATAATGATCATAGCGATTATCAGTATTAATTATTACCCTCTGAGGAGCAACAGCCAAGGGAGGCTGTGATCAAACGTAACATGTAGTAACATTCAAAGTCTTCCACAAACGCATGTCGTTATTTGGTATAGCATTGATCATTCTCAATTGCGCGTAGATAGCACTAGATGTACAGCTCTTTTTGCACGGATTCGAAATAATACGAAATACACTTTAACTTTTTATACGCATTTTATATGCACTGGTCCCTGGAACGTATCCACCGTGCTAAAAAAGAATTGAGTGTATTTTCAAAAGTTTAAAATATCTTGGTTTAATATGATGATGTATTTACAATTCTTTTAAATCTATGTTAAGTACAGTATACTCCCCGATAACACAATTGCGGAAAATTCGTTTTTCATTTAAATTTTCAACTGCTCCTTGATTACAGGTTAAAATACTTCTGTGCTGCATGCGTATGCCTTGAGTTTTTATGAATATGGTAGCCCCAATAGCTCACTCCGAGGTAGTTCACCCTCTATTTATCGTGTTATCGAGGAGTCCACTGTATTTACATAGTTAATTGATAGATTTATATGCTGTCATATAATTGACCTCCGTAATAATTTGTCACGATTTTACCCAAAAAACTGCCCATATTGGAATATATATTTTTTTTAACAAACATTTTAAATTTCGTTTTTTTTTAATTTAATCCCAGACTCCTCTTATATTAAGATGTTTCAAATTTACTTGTTAAAATAATACGACGCACTTCAAAATTATTTCGTTTCCAATGACTGATTTCATCGCTCTCATAAGTTATTTTTAAATTCCATCAAACATGAATTTTTGTTTCCTCAGTTTTCGGAAGCTGCGCGATAGAATGGGTTTTCTCTGAATTATCTCCAGCCTATACACGAGTACGTAAAAAATATTGTTTACGCCAAATAATCTTTTCTTCGTGTCGACTACCCAAAAATAAACTTCTTTCGCTTTCTAGTAAACACCCCCTTTCTGAAAACTGTCATTCCCATACTTTGTCCAATTTCTTTTTTTGTCTATTAACGACAGACACATTACTTAGAATTTTTTATGGAAATGTTCACCCTTAATGTTGTTATTCATAAGGGTAGAAAATCGATACATAAAATCACTGTAACGTAATTTTATCGTGTTTACTTTTAGAAAACAAATTCTTGCGTATTGATCTTAAAGCTGCTTTAACGATTATATTAAGTTTTATTATGTAAACATGTTGTTCTGGTGTAAATAATCAAATAATTTTCAATTTTATATTGTCTTGCCCTGGTTATTAAAAAAATTGAAGACTTTCAATATGCAGTATTATGTATATACTAGTAACCGTCCGTGCCGGCGTCCGTCGCGCAGTTGGTAGCGTCGCTGGCTGCCGTTAGGGATGTCTCGGGTTCAATTCCCGGTGCGGACGGTTTTTATAAATTGATCTTTCAATCGATTTATGGATTTCTGTTCGTAGTCCTCCCTCCCACCCACTTCATCCTCACGGGGCGTAGCGAGAGCGATTAACTAACCACTAGTCTCGTCCTAGCCCTATCCTTCTATCCCTACTCTCTTCGAAAAAAGAGAGATTAAGCAACTGACTAACAAGCAGTTCTCATAGAAAACTTCTTTTAACATACCTCCGTTAGGAGACCATATGCTCCATATTGGCAGCGGACATGGAAAAAAATACTAATTTATTTTAAATTTGGAATGAGATTTGCCCAGCTGTTAATTTTCTTATTCATCGCATGGAGTCCGACATTATTAATTTTCTTTTTAATCATAAGAATATATATTTTATCGAACCTCCATCTTCACAGACTCCTAACATTGTAATCGCCAGCAGTACGGAATTGCAGCCCGTTATAATGGGTAACCGCAGCATAAAGCATTTCGAATGGCAATCGTAAGTGCATCAAAAACTGTTATCCAAGACTCGTCAGTATGCACAAAAAATTCCGAGCCTGAGCATGTCAAAGATAAAGTCATGGGTAATATAAATACACCCTCAAAAAGAGAATTATAAAGAAACCTTCTGAACCTTCTACATTTCTACACCATAAGGGATATATTTCGAACCCTTTGACGCCCAAACAACCGACACACTTTTAAGTAATGTAAATCTTGTTCGAGTTTAGATCTATTCGCTCTCAATATGGCGCCACAACGTTTTGTTGTTGCTTATTCTCACTTTGATGATTGGTAAATTCTGCATGGCACTAACTTGTCTGTGTCAACTTTTAAAACAGTTGCACAATACTAATTTTTTCCTTGCCCACTGCATAAGTATGCATATATCATTTTTCATTTCAATGTCTCTGTGACATTGCCATTGGCCGCATGCAGCGCGACGGATTCAATTAAATTAATAATTTCATGCGAAAACTCGTCAATTCTTCCGACTGGACCAATGCCAAATGTTTCACAAGGTCAATAGCCAATGCTTCGATATGTAGATACATGCACTACATACGCGTCTGAAACGTCAGCTCACATGAAGCCAGGCCCCCATTCGTGCTGGCAACCGAATTGCAATATGGCTAGCACGGATACCTGATGCTGTCCTCACCACCACCCACTACGAATATATATGATGCCAGGTTTATCGCTATCCATAATATTACAACTTATTTTCTTTTCTACTAAAAGCCAACAAGTTATCGTGCTCAATTAGCGCTATCAGTTCTGTTGTCAACTTTTTAAATTAATTAAAACAATTATTTTATTAATTAGGTTGCTTATTAGAGGTCACTTAATGTATGTATTAATTTATATCTCACTAAATTTCTTATGCCTCATAGTAATTCAAAGTAATTTTTGTAAAGCAAATTGAACAACTACTTATGCTAAAAAAGTATAATGACTTGAACACAAAGCTCACCTTTTCTGTCATATCCATTATGAGTTGACTCGCTATTAATTGTCATTTTTAATTTATATTTAAACCTTTGCCATGACGCCAGATCCCATTTTATTTGGCAGCTGAATGGTTTTGTTCTCGTCTCAATGTAAATAAATTATTCTGAAACGTCCTTGGCATATTTTTAGGGAGTTCCTATGACATATTGGGTATTCCGAATTCGCAGCGTAACTAACTCTACAAATACAACATAACCGTTATTCTAAAAATACCAATTATGTTTCACCAAAACGGGATAATCTTCTTCCCCTGTATCTACTTTGTCGTTGTCGATTCTGGGTCAACAGGCGGCGCTTTTTGATTTTTTTTCCAGAAGTTCAGACCAGTATTTTTTATAGGTACTGCAAATATGTAATTCAGTTATCACATCAACTAAATCACGTGTCTCCTTCGTTATTACTTTGACAGTCCATCGTTAAGCGCAACTATTACGATCTAATTTAAGACATCGACTGAGGGTGCTTGATGGAATTTCAATATCAAATTTGGATTATTGAGATTTTGTACACTTCCATGTATTTTGTCACTAACGACCCGGGTTTCGCCTTTCGGCATCTTCAGGCATTCGAGCGCACGAATAGACTCGAACTGACAGACAGTAAACGGTATCTAACGTTTATATAGAAGATACAAATACGACAAATATTATTTACGAGGTAAAATATTATACTTCTGGGAGCCACACTGATACCTGAGTTAACATTCGAGAATCGCCTTAATCCTTATTTTGTAAACAACACATTAACAGAGTGGCGAATTGCCGCTTTCCAACTACTTTTAGAATTACCAGTGATTTTACAATTATAATAGCATTGTGGGTTTCGACGGGATGCAATTCGACGAAAGGGTAAATATATACAATAATTCCACATTTAGTGACATCTGTTAGGTATTTCAACGTATAGGATACAATAACGGAGAATTATGAAGGTTCAGCTGCTCATTCAGAATTGGCAAGGAATTTAACTGGGCTCTATTGATTTCCAAAATTTCTTGATAAAATAATTTATGATCCCCCATGTGTTGATGCAACAGTTTAACCCCATCATCCGCATTAAACGTATGGCTCTCCATTAGCAAGTTATTTGCTAATGTTGAAGTTTTCTTTTTTAATCTAAAGGCAGCTAAATGTTCTGATACCCTTATATCTAATGTACGTGTGGTTTTTACCCGCATGGAAATGTTGGCAATCACTGCATTGTAATTTATAAATACCAGATTTGTTCTTAAAGTGGAGTCTATCTTTATTGTTAATAAGTAATTTGCCTAGAGAATTTTTGCAATAGAACGCCGGTCTAACATATTACGATCTGACGAAAAATAAATTCAATAGATCACACATTGGCGACTTCTTATTATTTACTAGAATTATTATTGGTTAGCTATTTATTCATAACTTCTATTGTTTTCAAATCATAAGCCAATTAATTCTATCGGCTAAGTACTTGACATATTTATACAATGAGTGTTGTTTTTGCGAAATATTTTCTAATTTCCCAATGGCTTTCATTCAGTATGTACACTATTAGTGGACGTCGTTGAATAAGAAATAATATAAGTAAATCTTATTTTTTTAAATACAGCACTGGTATCGCTCAGCCAGTAAACATTGTCAGGTGACTCATTAGCGGTATGCTACTCCCAATATTTCCAACTAGGTCAAGTTATGCATTTTAATTGATTAAAAAATGAAAATAAATGAATACATTTGGTAGAAAGGTGCGCAAAATAACCGAAATGACGGCGGTCACATATATCGAATATTTTTAGTAATTAAGCATTGAGGAGCTTTTTTCTCCATTTGGAGAAAATTTTTAATGGTGAACCGTCGCTAAAATGTCATTAAACGTCAAAAAATATTTTCTTTTATAATTGCACTCAAGAGTATTGGGTTACACTGTTTCACTTTTATTGACATGGAAATAGTAAAGTTTTCAAGCCTAAGAGTTAACACCGTAACTAGATTAGAGTTTATTGTAGGTTATCGAGATTTGACGTTTAAAACAAAATCGTAAACAAAGGTTTTTTTAACAAAGTGATCGATGTGTAATTTGTGATCTATTGAATATAATGATTGTAGAACCATTTTAAATGTACCAATAAGGTCATTTTCTTTCACTTTTTATAACTGATATTTAACGTAGAATTATAGTAAATATGCTTCTAAAAAAAATAAGACAACAAAACATTCTTTTATCTATCGCATAAAAAAAATGAATAAGAATGTATATATAGAAACCATCTTTCGGAGATATGTTTTCTAGCCACTATATTTTTATCTTATGCAAATAAACTTTGAGAAAAGTTGGTGATTTTATACAAATCGCCTGCAGTGATTTCTGGCCTTTGTTAATCTGCCGACTCTGTAAATAATTTAATATTGCTGATATAATATATATTTTACAATTCCACGTATCAAGCATTATGAGTTACGTTTCAGGAAACACAATATAACAACTATTATGTATACGTCTATTTACATGATATATAATTCACTTAAATTAAATAAGATTTCTTAGTTGCATTCCAAAAATCAGATATTTGTTAATACATTTCTATTATTTAGTGTAAAGAAACTAGTAAACACTTGAAATGATCAGCCGTTTGTTAAGTGTTATTACTATATAGTCAATGAAATAAAATAAACTTTCCCTGTTTTGTTACTATAATTCCGAAAATTGAATTTGGTTACCATTTTCTGTCCACACACATATTTATTCTCAAGTTCAAATATAAAACATTTATTTGTAAGGGAAGCTCTTACGAAATCTTTCTTTCTGAATATTTCACGTGACTTGACAGTCTCTTCTACCAAATATTTAAAAGCCACTCTTCATTCTATCATATCGAAAACTTCGTAAAAAATAAACCCATTTATTCATATAGTTACAAATCAATAGTCTGTTGGGGGGGAGAGCACAGCAGGGAGCGAACTAATGAAGCCCTCATCAAACCCTTGATTGACAGTGGGTTATACTTAAACAACTAATTATGTGTTCTGTAACTAATTTGATAAATGGTCAGTAAGAAATAATAAATCGTCTATTATTAATAATTATGTTTGATCATTAAATAACTGTCAGATAAATAAAACTTAGGTTAGGTCTAATTAAAAAGTCGGCGTCCGTGGCGCAGTTGGTAGTGTCGCTGGCTACGGTTACGGATGTCTCGGGTTCGATTCCCGGTGCGGACGGTTTTCATAGATTGATCTTTCAATCGATTTATGGATATCTGTTCGTAGTCTGAGTCCTCCCTCCCTCCCATCCCATCCTCACGGGGCGTAGCGAGAGCGATTAGCTAACCACTAGTTCTCTCATAGCCCTATCATTCTATCCTTACTCTCTTTGGAGAAAAAAAAGAGAGAGGTTGAGCAACTGAGTAACAAGCAGTTCTCGTAGAAAAAGTCTGTCAAGATACCTCCATTAGGAAACCATATGCTCCACATTGGGAGCGGATATGGGGAAAAAAATTGACCGTTTTGTATAAATATCGGACCGTTCATTTTATTAACTGACCACGTGTATACTGACCATTTATTATTTCTTACTGACCAACAGTTTTAATAATTACTGATCCAATAAATCAGGCCTTATACTTATCAACATCCGTTTTATTCTCATTTAAAGTTGAGACATAGAGGAACAGTCATAAGTCGTTGGTCACCTTTTCGTTAATTCCACGCAACTACCATTTTGGAAATGCAGTATTCATATTTTTTTCTTGAAATCCACCCACTTTACTGACACTGACTCATATCTATCTGAACAGTAATATCAAATTTATGTGTTGCAAGTTTCACCGGTAGAGCGGCATTTTAGAGCGAATGACTCGCTTAATTGAGTTTGTTTACGATTGAGCTCTGCAGTCGGCGTAGGTAAGTAAATATATGTATATGAAACTGAAATGAAAATCACGCCACATTCGTCGACGCGTCGCGACGTCACATCGCTGAGATGGAAAGGGAATTCAAACGCGTGCTTTATTTTATTGCCAAGATGTTTACCCACCTCTCAATAATAGCTTTTCCATATACAGTAAACACCGTTTCACTCTGTGACTTTATTTATTTTAAAATCAGACTTTGATTGTTTTGACTTGTCGTTTATTGGTCGAAAAATATTTATGAAAACGAAACACATTTTTAAATATGATCTATAGCAATTTCGCTCATGAAGCGAACTATTATGAATTTGCCATAAATGTGTTACGGCTTGAAGTGTCCTTATCAATGTTATTGTAAAAAATCTTCATTGTTCAATTTGATTTAATTTGTTAATTTATTTATCAGTTTTAGCCTCATATATGCCACGTGCTAGGTTCAATAAAGTTTTTGTTAGTATGTATTTGACTGATAGAACTAATTAACATATTTACATGCTTTCAAGAAACTGGCAATATATTTTAAAAAATAAAACACAATTCATTTGTACTACTTCCACATATTTATTTTTTTAAATATAATGTCTTTCCACCAAGAATTGACAGTTAACACCTTAAAAGTTAAACTGACAATACTTTTATTGTTTGGTAAACAAAATTTATTAATATAATTTAAGACATCGACTGAGGGTGCTTGATGGAATTTCAATATCAAATTTGAATTGTTAACATTCTGCACATTTCCATGTATTTTGTCACTAAAGACCGGAGTTTCGCCTTTCAGCATCTTCAGGTATTCGAGCACACGAGTGAACCCGAGCTAACTTAAATAGACAGTTTATAACGATTATATACAAAATAAAATAGGACAAATCTTATCGTTGTGTCTAAGAAATTAACTTCTGGTCTAGTCACCACCTTATGAGTGAACAGAGAGGGGTTTTTTTAAATGCGATCCGAACTACCCAATTTCAACTAATGGGCTCTGTTATGGTGTCCATGGACCGATGTATTAAAATGGGAAATTGATTACTCTGATTGTTAATTTATGTTTAATTTTTGATTGTTAATTCATTTTTTATTTTTTACGGACTCATCTCACGTAAAAGGTACAATAGAGGAGAGTTTTGAAGATTCAGTTGGTCGTTCAAAATTGGTAAGGAATTTAACTGGGCTCTATTGATTTCCAAAATTTCTTGATAGAATAATTTATGATCCATGTTTTGATGCAACATTTTAACCCCATCATCTGCATTGGACGCATGGTTCTCCAATAACAAGTGATTTGCAAATGTTCAGTTAGTTCGAGTTCACTCGTGTGGACGAATACCTGAAGATGCCAAAAGGCGAAACCTGGGTCGTTAGTGACAAAATACATGGAAATCTACAAAATCTCAACAATCCAAAATTTATTAACCTGTGAATTCATTTCGTAACCTTATTGTGTTATTGACCTTATGATTTGGCAGAAAAAAAATACATAAATACGCCTAATCAATTGTCTTGTTTTATCAGTTGAAAATGCTCTTAATGATCGAAACCTGTCTTGACCTTGGAACAATTTGGAAATACAGCGAACTGTTTTTTAATGTATTAAATATAAAATATCGCCATTACCGTGGAATGCATTATGTTGGAATGTTCGTTAAACCGACGTTATAAATATTATATAATATATATATTCAACTATGTTTGACCGATCTGGAGCATAGATTCATGGTTCATCTCAACAGAAATGATTTTTTACAAGAACTGGTTGTTATTCAGGCGCCTAACCTCTTTTTTTGGTGATGGTAAGAATAGAAAGATCAAGTTAGGTAAGGATTAGTATCGCACTCAATACGTTCCGTTTTTAGTATCAAATATATAGGAAGGAATTGAAACATCACCTATAACCAAAAATACAAAATCACCTATAACCATAAATACATTAATCAGTTTATGAAATTTTCCGTTTGTTAATTCGATCCCCGTGGACACAGCAACTGAATTGGAAAATCGCCCAAGAGCGTTAGCCACTCGACTACGAGACCGGCAACGTTTTGTATTATATATTTGTAATAATTGCATCGATGTACATATTATTGATAGTTACACCATGAAGTTGCGTGACTGATATTACATGTACAATATGTCCGTTTTTAAAGTTAGTGTGAGTTTTAAAATCTTCATTCTTGAGGATCCCAAAATAACAAAATAAAAATTTGGTGCCTTGGTTGATCATACTTTTTGATAATTCTAAATTTTTCAAACTAAAACTATACGATATCAAAATAATGTTGTTTTGTATTATGTATTATAATTTATAAAACAACATTCTCCTAGTATTTCTGATACAAAAAAGTTGTTTAATGGATATTACGTATTAATTTTAATAAATAAACACAAGTTATTTATGAATCTTAGATTATTTTAGTTTAGTACAAATTCCACACATTAACTCACTAAACGATAAAGCACTGGTTCGCTCAACAGGGTTGTTCAATTGAATACGTTTTATCGCAATCCTTCTTGATTGTAATAATGTTTATATTTATTTTACAATTAAACTTGTTTTTGGTTAGTATTTATTACCCAGTGTTCACAAGCATCACATACGATACCTCTCCCGATTTTCATAAATTACAAATGTTAAATTTGATACCTTTTTTTTGTATAATAATGAGGTTTTACTGTCACGGTTCTTTGATAACAACTAATAATTTGATTACTCAAACGCAAAGAAGTTTGTCACTGACATATTAAAAAGAAATCAAAGGATTATCTTTTATTATGGTCGATTTATGCTACACAATTAGAACTTGTGACTATAAACATCGTAAAGAATATTTAAGTGCCACATTAAAGATTTTTTACATACCCAGAAATATATCAAACATATTTTTTTATCCTTTACCGTTAGATGTGATATGTCCAGATAGTTTTGATTTTTCTCACAATGTTTATATCTTAAATACTGAATTATATCCTTCTAATTGTGACATAATTATATAAAAAAGGCTATGAATTAAATTGCTTAATAAAATCCGTTTTGTAGTGTTGACAGTGTTTTACACTCTCGTATAAAAGTCATGTCTGTGGAGTTACAAGCTTTTTGCATTGTAAACTGAAGGTATTGTAAAAT
Source organism: Himalopsyche phryganea (assembly GCA_022494535.1). Taxonomy (NCBI): domain Eukaryota; kingdom Metazoa; phylum Arthropoda; class Insecta; order Trichoptera; family Rhyacophilidae; genus Himalopsyche; species Himalopsyche phryganea. The sequence goes on along the minus strand of JAGVSL010000035.1, from coordinate 582,938 downwards.
ACCCATTAGACTGAGTTCCAATTTTATATCGAAAGTGAATTTCCACAAAGTTTCTATAATAATTGTGTTTCTAATACATATTAGGAAATATGTATTTCAATATCCAACTGATTATCAGACTTTCGGCAACAAACGTTTCGGCGTAGGTATATTTCTCTCTTCTATAAATACCACCGCACATTTTTTAAGACATTCATATGTATTCTTTGTTTAATTTTTGAAGTACAAAACGTATTTACTTTTTGGGTATATTATGTATTAAATATTATTGTTTACATTAATGCGATACAACTATCTTATTTGCGGCTAATGCACTTGTGTCGATTACTTAAAAAGGGATCAGTCCGAAGTTCAAAAGGAGATATGATTAAGAAAGTAATAAATCATTGTCAAAACACATATTGAGATTACATTCATGTAGGTACGTCAGTAATGTTATTGTTATTAAATATTGACTTCACATTGATCACGTCTTGCCAAATATTTGACTGTTAACCAAATTTTGTCAATCGATCAATCATCAACAATGTATAATCTACTTGGGACATGTTACTATGTTTCCATTGCTTTAGCAGCTCGATCAGTAGATTCGTAGCTTAACAGTAGTTTTCGTAATCCCATCGGTACTATATAATTAAGACGTTTAAATTTTTATTAAAATGTACGACACCGTGACCGAGGCCTTCAATGTCGTATCGTATTCACTTTTTTCGATCGCAGTATTTTCATTTCCTTGCTTCCTACCAAACTTACTTTGGTAACCAAAATCCTTGATTGATATTGATACCTTTTGTTTTACTATGCTCAATGGTTCCTGACGAGAAAAACCTGCATGTAGTGCCTGCATGCTGTTCATCAGTGTAATATTTTATTATCTCCAATCAATTATTTTTCAATTAATTTTGCCATACGAAATATCCCTGAACAAACAATTCAATCGTTAAATAATTATTGTCCGTTTTGAAGGTTTTTCAAGTACCCATTAAGAACGACAAACGTTTTGTTTAAATTTGAACGTGATTTGAATATAAACTTTGCAGAGCGATTATAATCATCTATTTGCATTTAGTACAAGGTATTTTCGTTATTATTTAAAAATGCGATTAATTTGAAACTGTTTCCATTGCTCCATACTTAATTTCTAATATGGTTTCTTGGTAATTCACATATTTTATAGGCAATTGTAATTCCTGTCCATTGTACGACCCTGGTATTTATAATATAATATACCTGAATATTCGTAAAATTACTTATGTCTGCGACAAAATAATGAACTTTTTTAAAATGTTTGGCTTGTTTCAGCTTTTAAGTTATTTTATTGTATCTTCAACATCAACAATTCTAATGAAAGTATTTAATACTGCTTTGAAGAGTGAGATGTCTACTCGTCATTTCGCGATCGACGGTTGATTATTCTTGAAATAAAGGTACTTATTAAAACGTTAAATTTGTCTGCATAATTATCATTATATACAAATAAAAACACTTACGTATCGCAATAAATTAAATAATTCAGCAGAAGTCTTGTTTTGATAGCAAAATCGTTTAATAATTAAAAAGACCAAATCCGTAAAAAAAACTTTTACATCCTTTTACAAAACAGTCTTAACAATAAAATAAGTGTTGTTTTTTACGGCTTTATCTTGCATTATTAAACATGTTCAATAACTAAGACATTTCTACATTTTCCGTCGCGTCGTATTTTGATATTTCAGCAGGATTTTAATCCCGATAATCCAGAGCTTTATGCTTTCAATCCCGAGTATTTCCATTCACCTCAGACTTTTTAATATCCGAAAATGTTTCCAGTATTAATATTATTAACTTGTTTACTATTCTCATCCATTCTTATAAAGTATACCAAATGATAAATGGTGCATATTTTCATATCTTCATTGATTGATATATCGCAATATGACGTCAAATTATAAATAATATTAAAAGCATTCAAATTATAAATAAATAAATGTCCATGTATACGATATTTATTGTTAATCAATGTTTTTGTTTTGTTTAGTCGCGGGTTATGGCATAACTAATTACTCAATAATCTTCAATCTACATCAGATCCTGATTCCACTCATTCTCAATATTTAAACGATTAAATACGTCATAACAATTTTAATAAAATAAACGATTTTTTTTCTATCTCTACATTTCTCTCATATTTTATTATGATTTTAAACCATGACATATTTGATGTATTGGTAATACTGATATTCCTATTTTTTTTACAAAAGTCATTTAAATATTTTCTATGAATTAGGCGGTAACTTTGTGGAAGTTCATTTTTAATATTAAATTAAAAATTTATAAATTAGTTATTCCACTTGGTTTATCACTAACGTGACGCGTTTCGCCTCTTTAAGAAGTATCTTCAGACTAACCGTTTCGTAAGGTTATTTATTTTTAAGGTAAACGATGATTCTAATTCTTAAAAGGGTGGTGGTTGGTTTTATTACATTCTACTGGGTGTGTAGAGGGGGGTAAGATATAAACACTGTTAAACTATTTACAAATCAATTACGGCACCTGGATGTGAAAAACCCAAGGGAAAAAAATTTAATAATGGTGAGCCGCATATTCTGTTTAAAATGTTATTTACTAATCCTCCACTACTGTTAATTATTGATTTCTAAAAACTCTAAGCTATTCATTTTAATACCTTTATTATTTATTTTAATTGATTTAAATATCCTAAATAATTAATGACATCGCACTTTTAAATAATATACAATTTTACGCTTAGAGATAGAATTATTTGTAGTTGCGTAGTTTATTGCGATAAAAAAAATCTCATGAAAATATTATAATTATCCAGACCTTGATGGTCAATATTTCCGCAAACGCAAGTAATTCAGAATTTGATGTATTTATTCCAACCCAAAAATAAACACGTCTTTATTAATGTTTTATTATTTTGTAGTTCGCTATTGTTTTATTTATTATTCATTCATTAATTAATCGAGCATTGAAATGCGTTTAACAATTGAGTGCGTAGAAACTCAACAGCAACATAAAATAATTTGAGCATTTCATTATCATCAACACTTCCACCCATTTCAGGGCATAACGCACCTTCGTCTGTCCCGCTCCTTCCGTTTGTGTACTGTTTAGTTCCTGATGTTTCTTGGTGTGTTTTAGTGGCTCTTTGCGTTCGGATTCGGGCGACATGACCGCTCAACCACGAAATAATACTCAATTCGTTAAGTCAAGCATAACACGCCCTATTGCCGTCTGAACCACTTGGACCTAGTGAAATGGACAACTAAGATGGTTTCACCATCTCGACACCTTGCGCAAGGACCGGCAAGAGGTTTCCATTTAGTAAGTCCGGATTAGATCTTCAAAATATTTTCGTCAGGTCCTTGAATTCTAACCGCGCATGACTGATTCTGTTTTCAATCTCAGCATTACTGTTTTAACAATTTTTTATTTATATGCTTTGTTTCAAATCATGGTTATCTGACATATTAAAAATAAAGGAGATCTTTAACATAAACAAAATTGTTTTATTTTATATTTTTTTCAAATAAACAATCTGGGATGGTTATCATTCACTTTTGTTGTCATAATAATACTCACGAAAATGACCCATCAGTGAGGATTGTAAATAACGTATGTAATTGCTTTCTGTTTTGAATCAGCTGATAATCATAATGGGTGTTTGGGAATCACAAGCTTCCTTATCGGTCATATCGTAGACGACTTCGATCCTTAGATTTCCACGCTCTGACAAAGTGTCAGCATAACAATTCCGATCTCGTCGGTTTGTCAGTCAGTCAACCGCTATCGACAGCGGGGTCTGCGTGCTGTCCGTCCGGTAACCTAGTGACCCTATCATTTCCTGAATTCTGATTCCATAATATATTCGACTAAATCGATGAATTTTCATGTTTGATATCAGAAGTGCCTTTGTGGCGAAGGTTCCGTGAATGTTATATATATATTTTTTTAACCAGGTCGTGAAGTCCTCGATATATTCTGATATAATTATTTAAACATCGAAAAAACCATAAATATTAATTTTCATTTTAATATCTTCACGTTTTCAATTGTCTTCTTTTCATATAATGGAAGGCTAATCGGGAACAATAGTTAATAGCATAAAAGAGTGACAGACGAATTATCTATTATCCATTATAACTCAGTAAAAGTTTTCTGTGACTTGATTATACTAGAAGTATTTTAGTTATCGATCAATCTAGCCGTCGCCAGAAGTATGGCGATACCGGAAAACACAAATACTCGTGTGAATGAAATCCATTTGTATACATAGATTTCTATTTGATAATGTGAAAATCATCGTTTAACCAAAATGTCTAAATACCTTAATTGTATCACTCTAGCTTTTTTCATAAAATATGCATTCTTTTAAAGATTTGTCAATTTTATTTTACCTAAGCTTAAATTATGTTTTATATATATTTTAGTCCGTATACTATTATTGCTTTTTAATAACTTACGTTTTCATTTTAATAACCATGTCTGTATTGCATGTAGCAGGTAAATTAAAAGTTTCTCTCTTTGAAATTTAATATCTGGTTCGATTCCCTCTAACCAACAGGGAAAGAGAAACTTTAATTTAGTTCTTATCCGTTATAAACAACGCACTTATGCGATTTTATGGTGTTTTAGGACAATTTCTATATATATATATGTATATAAGTGGTGTCCCCACATTATATTCATGTACCGCTAGACGAAAGTGAAAAACGGCCATTAACACTCGCATGAATAAAATTATTCATACTTATTCTTGATACTATATATTGTCATTATTTTGTGTGCATTACAATTTTTCATTTAGTCGAATAAAAAAAATGTAATGAAAAATATTATAAAATCGCTACCAATGTCATAAAAAAATATTACGATATTTGTGCATGAACATTATTTTTTTGAAGTTAAATTCAAACAAAATTTATTTTTTAAATTAAATCTCTCATCTTAACGAAATTTTCGCTAGTTTGTATATTTTTTTATCGATAAGTACTTTTTCTTCACTCATAACTGTAATAAAAAATATCCAGTAAAAAAAAATATTATTTTATTTGCAGAATTCCCGCATTACACTTGACTGAAGCCGAGGATCTGCAATAGTTGGCTTTGATTTTAAAAGTGAAACAATTATACTCATTCCACTGTGACGTTGTCATTTTTCAAATATAGAACCATTCATGCGAGTGATGTGTGCCTCATAACTTTATCGATATATATCATTAAATTTTTATCACTGGTATGTAATACAGGTCAATATTGAACAACCCCGCGTAAAATTGACAAAATGATTGAAAGAATATAAATTAGTGATTTATTGTAAGCGTTATATACCAATGTTTAGTGTAGGAAAGCCATCTGATGGGCATTTAATGAATTAAAAATATATGCTATACCATGGAGCGACATAGCTAATAACTGAGTGAACATCCAAGTTTAATTTAAAAATGATAATCTAGAACCAAGCGGCATTTATTTTACTGTTGCATTTTGAAATTGTTTTTAACTGTGAAATCAAATTTGTGATGTGAAATTGTTTCCCAAAACAGTGCGTAAAATGTGTTTTTTCTTCTTGAACGTAAATTTTGACAGTTACTGTATGGAAAAAATCAAGAATTTTGAATTTGTGCCCACCGAAATGACAATGACCGGTCTATTGGAACTCGTAATATTCGTCGGGCTCATTTACTGGTTCTTCAATGAAAGGTTTGCATTTTTCTGTACTAAAGATTTATAATGTGTGTCAAATATCAATAAATTACTTTGAAACTTCTAAATGAAATGGTTTTAACATAACATATAGGGGTGGCAATTCTGAGCCCGGTATTTCGGATATTTGAAAATCCAGTCCCGGGATTATAAAAAATCACTCAATAAAATTAAACAAATTGAATGAAAAAGTACGATTTTTTATCGACTTCTATTCAAATATGTTTGCAACTTATACTCACTTTATTTAAATTAATGAAACAAAGTAGGTGACTTCCACAAGATGTAAGATAAAATATAATTTCAATACACGGTACCCACCCATGCAAAACTGCATGTAATATTTTAAGTCTAACTTACAAAACAAACGATAAACTATAAAAGAATAACCAAACCATGTTAATGTTTTATAGGAGTCACTTTTATTTTAAAATTATTGGCAATCGAATTATTGTTTCGTATCGTAACTGACCGATGGATTACTCTGCATTAAGATTACTTAAATGAAATATACATGTGGTTGCGTAATTATTAAGCTCGAATAAATAATCTGATGAAATTACGAAGGAATTGGAATGTACTAATAAATCAGAATTGATTTTGGTTCACCATTCCGCATGTTTTCTCCATTTTTTGTGCGAGCTTTCGAATCTTTCTCAACTATAAAATCCCTGTCTCATATCTTTAAACACCTGTTTCTTAAATCGCTTCCTTATCACGGCGTCACAAAAAAGTTCTTAAATATTTCAGGGATTTTTCTGCCTAAAAAGATTTAAGCGATTTTTATTCCTGAGGGATTTAAAGTTTTCAATCCTGAGCACTTCGGTACAAGAGATACATGCGAATTCCGGGATAATAATCTTTAATCGCCTGCTAATATTAAAGTAAAAAATATGAAATACAGTCCAAAGTAATGATATGACCAAGAAAGAAAAATACATTTTTTAAAAATGGACTTTGTAATGATTTGAACAAAAGATGGCAGGTATCGTTAAAAGATGCGCTATCTATATCTTGAACGAAGTCATTCAGAAGAACAAAGAAACTGACATGATGCACTTGAAAGCAAACTCATTAAATATCGCGTCATATTATTTTAAGGCGATTGATGTTATATTTATAATTTCAACAATTACGACATCATTAAATATCTACGTCTGAAATGTTCCCATATGCATTTTATATTATTTATAGTATATTATGGGTCTGTATTACAATTTCCGATGGATTCAGCGGTAACTTTGTGAAAATTCATTAAAAAATTAAAAGTGATACTTTTGTTATTTCACTCGGTTGTACGTACAGCCCGTGGAATAACAAAGTTATCAATTTTTATTTTATGCTTTCATTGCATTATTTAACCGTTGAATAATGATGGCAAATATGTATTCTAAATATTTGCGGTTTCATTTTGGTATCACTTGCAACTAAAAGCCAAACCTTTAGAGCTTTAGAGTAAGTGTACTTAGATGGTAGTTAACATTCGATGAGCACACGTCGACAAGATAATCGCATCGGAACTCTTGCAACAAACAGCCTGCTGTCAAAATAGTACTTACACCAGTATCTCGAGATAATAGTATCAACGTTGCAAGCAGGTTGCATTTATTGATAAGATGTTAACATCATCTTTAAAAATGCATTTAAGAGTGAAAGGAACTCTCTTATCATTTTTGGCTACAAGGTTCGAAGTATCGACGAGATAAGTTTTCAATTAAATATTTATTAATAAATTTCGTTATCATTTGATAGCAAAAAATAGTTTCGGCACATTATGCCACTAAGCTTAGGTATATAATTATTAACAACGAATAGATTTAAGTACAGATAGAATTGTTCATATTATATTATATGTATAATAGTAGTGATATTCATAATTCAAAAACAATGTTGTGTATAAATAAATAATCGTATGTAAGTACATATTATTGTATTATTAGATTTGGTTTTGCTATTATTATTGTACAAGCCAAAATGTAATCTTATTTTAGTGGCAAATATTCACTTTGAGACATATATTACACTTAGCTGTTGAATTTAAAAAAATACTGAATGTCGCTGTATTTTGGTCAGTTTATTCCTCACAATTCACGTGGGAGATAATCGAAGCATTTCTCCCAAGGTTGTCCGTCGCGCATTCGCACAAAATGGCTTGCAACTTGCAACATAACTAGAAGCCGATGACCTTAGCTTTAACTTTCAAGGTGGCTCAAAATGCATCAAAATTGCTTTTCATTTTTGCTTGTTTGTTAATAATTGCACCTGTTTTGTTTTTATTATCGATAAACACAATGTATTCTGCAAATGACACTGAAAATTATTGTTTTTTTTTTTTTAATTTTATTTAACATAGCTTTGGCGACGGCTATTGTGAGCGCTGAACATTATTTTTTTGATAATTCGTCTGTAACTCGGTTTAAATTCATTGTAAATATGCGTGACTCATAGTCGCGTCGTCGGCCAAAGAAAGTTGAAATATATCGCTGAAAAATATCCAGTTATAATCCAGCATAATGACTGAAATAGATACAATAATATTCAAATGAACTTTCTTTAATTGTTGCTTACTTAAATTTGCAACCGCTTATTTAAGTAGGTACTACCCAGGCCACCCGGGTCGCAACAGGTGCAATCAGCTATTCCAATATGATTCCATTAAATATCCTTCAAACGTAGTGAAACATTGTCTTACGTTTTGTTTCCCATAAATATTCACTAACGAAACTTTGCGTACATTGATGTTTCGATTCATTTAAAGATTTGTGTTCTAATGCATGGATGTTTATGTCATTCCTTCATATCCGTTTCTGAAAAACAATGTGTAATAAGATCCATAAGCTAATTACTATTCGAAAAAAAAGGTTTAGTGACTGAATAACAACTTTTATTGAGATGCTCCATTAAAAGTCCATATATTATGTATATGGGAGCGAACATAAATAGTTTTGAAAAAAATACATCGTAATCTTACGTAGTACAAGTTGAACAGTGTTCCATGTGCAGAATTTTAAAGTACTCAACCACGAATAAAGGGATATTCAAACACATATTGGATTCCCACCTTGCTTTTGTTAGGAATGTGAAAAGTCTCTCCTGCCAACGCATATTGCATGTTGCAATGCAATATCTGGGTGCGACCCGCCCTAGTGTCTCCACATGTCTATTGTTATCACATTGAACCGTAACTGAACAACGACTTAGTACATTGCAACAAAAATATAATTATTGCGTTATACTGTCGTAGATGAATGAAACTGCTGCATTTCATTGTGTCGTCTCTTGCCCCTTTGTGTAAATTACATGACCCGTGACATTTTGTTTTTTCACGTTCCAACCGTCGATTCTGTTTTGCTTCACTATTGCAATGCTATGTTGCATCGGGATACATCACGCGCCGTCAGTCGTTGTGTTACTAATTTCGCCAGAGACAATTTGCCTTTTATATAAATTTAAAAAACATGGATTTTTGTGGCATATTGGATTTTTCTAGAGCATAGGCGATGCCAGAGAAAATATCTACAGATTTAGTTCGATTTCGATTTTTTTTATAAAACCATGTACCTCATTCTAACATTCCGAGGATACTGTAATGTGACAGTTAAAGTAGCTGTGCGTTATACGCCATCTTTTACCGTAGTCACTTTTGGGCTTATTAGGTGCGACATCTTTGTGAGATTCTCGCGATTATTAGTTCACATTACAATGCCAAGAACCCCAAATCATTGTCACTGGGTGCGACATAAAAGGTGTTCAGTTGTCGGTTCGCGAACATGTGCCGTCTTGTTCATCTCTCCAATTTCGCCTTATTAGTTGACAATGGCGGCATGAACTCAGGCATTGAAGAACCACAATGGCATATTAGTTGGTCTCAAATTGGAGTGATTATTAGTCTCGACTCGCGAGAGGTTGATCCTTTCTAACAGCCACAACGCCCGTAACCCCAATTTATTTTCGCCCGCAATTCAATATTACATTTTTTCTAACAAACATTTTACATTAGATATCTAAGAAAGCCCCACAGCAAAATTTTAAATAAAACTGGCTTTCACTGTATAAAAAATGTTTGTTCAAACAAAATACATTTATATTAGATATTGTGAAATTTTATCTAACCCTTAAGCAGGCCGCCTTAAACTGAAAATAGTGAGGTTAATCCAAATCATGATTTGTATTTATAAAACTTTTCGAAATAAAAATTGCCTTTCGGTTTTGTCAAAATGACATTTAGCGAGAATTTTAAAAAACCTGATAAAGTCAAACAAAATTCACTTGGGAAAAATGTATCCCCAAGCCTAAGGGCTAGATATGACGGGAAGGAGTCGCAATTTGCTTCTCTAATTACAAAGAATCACGAGTAAAAAAAAAACTGGTTGAGAATTCATGGTTCACTTCATTTCAAATTTTAAACAGTGCAATTGGTTGGTAAGTTATAATTGAAAATAACAGTTCTTTGTAAAAATACCGAAACACTTATTTTTAATTATTATCAAATACAGTTGTCATTTTTATCAAGACTGCATAAGTACACAACAATAAATTTGTGTAAGATGTGAATAGTTTTACATTGTATGTATTTATTTGTGTATAGTTATATATAATACTCACAGTGATCCTTTGTGTGCGGAATGGAGGTGTGTCATTGAACTGTCCAAATGTTTGAAGTTAAATTTTTATTCGCTTTATCTAGCTTGTTTTTATTCTTCAGTTGGAATAAATCGTTCGTTTATTACACATTGGTCAGTGTTGTGTCGCACGCCTTGACTGATAAAAATTTATTCCACTATTTGTATACAAAAAATATTATTCGTAATAACTATACGTCACATTTTCCAGATATGATATTGTTTTGAAGTACATACGTAGCTTTGTTTATGTATCCTAGCACCAATATGATATATCATAAAGCTTGTTTTACTTACCCATACAAAGTTCACTGTGATAATGAATTGATAGCCGTATTATTATAGTAGGCGCTTAATCGGCCGCGTAAAATCAGTTTTCGTAAAATCGATAGATATATTTGTCCTTTTTATAAAATATTCCATCGGCAATAGTAAGATATGATCGTCTTTATTCAAGCATTCGGTAATGCGTTCCGTTATTATAAACATGGAAGATAGTTTTAGTGAAATCGATAGATTAAATAAACTTTACAAAACCCCGATTTGAACTAGGCAATGCTTTTTTTTAAAACCATGTTCCCTTCAACTGTGTAGTTTATAGTAGATTCTAAATATTATAGTTGGATTAAAGTGATTGAAAATAACTGGGATTCAGAAAGAACGCATATATACCTCATTTTTCTTCTCTATACCGATATAATCAATCGAATACTTAGTGTGTGTGGAAAAAAACACAGAAATCCATACTTATGGATACATAACATCAAATGTATTTAAAAAATCACTGAGTGACTGAATAGGACGAAATACCGACAATATTTCGTATTTGTATCTAATGTAGTGAAACACAATTTGTTTTGTACCACTTCAACATGTTTACCAGGATATATTTATTTACATATATTTCTTTGATTACCTGTAAATGTTGTAGTTCTTGAATCAATTGTTTACATTCAATTTTATATAAATAGCTTTGTTATAATTTATATTTTATCAGTTGATAACGCTCACGGTAAGCGAAACGTGCCCTTATCATTGTAAACATAGTACAAAACAAATTTTGTTTTATTTTAAAAATATAACGCCTTTCCACCAAGAATTGACACCTTAATAGTGATTAATGTAATGAAACCAATTTTTTATAATCAAATACAAAGATCTATACATTGTCGTGAAGTACAATGGTAGCAGGACACGGTATGATGATTATGCACGAAAATGATTTGTCTCTTCAGCACAATGCGTCGGATGGGAAACTCAGATTGTGTATTTTGTGATTTATAATAAATATAATGCAAATCCGTGTTTATACGAGGTTCGAAGATTAATTGTGTCCTTTGATGTCTTGCCTACTTGTACGTGTAAATTAATCTTTATATGTTTCATGATATGGGCCATGCACTTTTCTAATTCCAAACTTATTTCTAACATACGATCATTTTCTATAAAATAATCGAATTTATCAGAAAATTCCAAGCCTTCATTTATTGTTTGTGAAATGTGTAGTTGTTCGCTGCAATCGCTTTGAATATGAAGAATAGAATATGTTTTCTGATGGCCTGATCCAGAGGGATGTTCAAATAATACATGTAATACTTTAATGTAATGTTTTTTCTAAAACCGTATTATACAAAAATATGTCGCAATTCATCAACCGGGTTATATCGACACCGTGTTATATATCGCCCGAGTGTACATAATAATGTCTTATAGAGTTTACTCTATTAAAGTTGCATTCGGTTGCTATTAGCTACCGCTATCACAATTCATATACATACGTGATGATAACATTTTTATGATTCAATAATATAGTTTATGTGATCATAAATGTCTGCTGGTATATCATATTGCTTATTTCTGTCACGATAAATTTCGCATTGTATTTCATAAGGCACTGTCAATACCGTTTATCATCTCTACATCTCAATTTTTAAGAATAACAAAAATCAATCAATACTGTATGTTGTTACTTGTGCGAGGTTATCTTCCCTGTCATCAAATGATTAGATATTTCAATTTAATTACGTACTCGCTTCTTCAAATGTTTAAACGTAAAATTTTGTTTTACTGATAGGCGTTAATGTTCGTATCATTTCTAATACTTTTCACCGCTCAATTGTGTATTTGCATCCTGTGTGTCACAATTCACAATGATCCCTTTCGTAACGTTTACCGGTGTGCGACTAATAGTGTGCAGTGCTGCTTGATTATGTCGTATCAAAATAGTAATCCATGTCCATAATACGCTACCGATTCGGGCAACCGATCGTCACACTTTCACTTGTATTCCAAATGTTTCGTTATCCACTAAACATAAGATGCTTTAATACTTTTTTATTGATTTTAGTTATATTTTAGACTACAATACAATATTATGTTGCCAATTATTTAATCGTGAACAGTGGACATCCCAGTTAAAATCTGCCTCCAAATAATGGCGCATTTACACTTCCAATGAATTGTCGACGTTGGTCCCTTAGTGGTAGACGTCTGCACGGGCCGAAATTTTATAAAACTACCCGGTCCGATCCCGATATCTTCAGGCCCGGGTCCGAGTCTCAGTATCGCACTTGTTGCCCGAAGTCCAGATTTATTTTTCTCAGCTCTATGTTTTTCAAAATAGAAATACATTTATACTTTTCAAACAATATTATGTTTTCATATTTCCAGCGATATTTAAAACACATGTGAAATAAATTATTTATGGTTGACTCATTACCCGAACATAGATCGAAATAATTTTCTGAAAGTTAAATTCCTTACTCGGGCCGGGCCGGGTAAAGGCCCGCGGATTAAACCCGGGCCCGTGCAGATCTCTACTCAGTGGTCAGCTTTTATTGTTTATGCCGTCTATGTTCTCGACATTATCGAATTCAGATGTTTTCAATTTAAATTTGTTTTCTTGGCCATGGGAATATTTGATGTCATTTCTCCTTGAGTTGATCTCGAATGACTTATAATATCTCATCGAGTTTATCTCGTATGATTTTCCAATTTCAAAATATTTGGTGCATCGCCGAATATAATCGCCTGTAATGCCAAATATATATAAAATTAATGGCGGTAACAGTTATATAAAATATCTATCCGAGCTCATTTTCAATAGCGAGCGACTGGTGACATTCTCATATTTCTAGATCAAATGTATGTTTCATTATTTCAGAATGTAAATAATATCATCCATTATTTTTGCAGAGCAGTTTCAATTAGAAGAATATTATAAATAATTTCTTACAGAAAAATACCATTTTCCAAGATCCACAGTATCAATTTTTCATGATATCTCTGTTAAAATATATGAACCTATATATTACAAAAAATAACTATTTTTAACCTGACCAAGATTTTATTTGTTAGGTTGATACACAAGAAGCGTTTTATAATTATATTGCTTTACGAATTATTTAATTTACATCTTCTATATCATAAGACAACAGTATGACTATCATGTTCTCTTTTTTATGTATTTATTCTTGATTAAAAATAATAACAATGCCAGAACATGAGGAACTGCAGTGTATTTTCATTTAAAATAACATTTTTTTCGTGATCGAAAATCGTGAGATGCTAAATATTATGTTAGTTACTTCCGTAAAACTTTTTTATTTTTACTTTCCATTGTAACTTCAAAACACAATTATGTTATTCCCCCTTTTCGCTCCGGTGCACTTGCACTCGATGCCCTACGGCAACCTTGAAAAAGAATGAGCGAGTGATTGAACGAATTCTTCATCACAGATGAATGAGAGCACTACTACTCTAGTTAAGTAGATAACTTTAAAACTACACATTAGATACTCCTTCACCGGCGATAGTTTTCACTTGTGTAAACAGTGTGACTAATCAAGCATGCCAAAGATGCAATCCCGCGAGCGATTTACAGATGGTACCTATTTTGAACGTCTGCTAAATATTGATTGTTCGTTGCTTTCGAGCTTTGGCGTAGGTAGGAAAGTTGTTTTCCATCCGGGACAGCGTGTACGCAGTCCCGACTATCAAAAATTACGCACCGAGTTTATCCGCATTAGGGATAATCGCAAGGGTCAGCCCAACCGCAGTGCAATGGAAGAGCCTCGGCCTGGGGGAACCGCCTTCTTTATCACGGTATCCCCTACGCCAGGTAAGTATACTCAGGCAGCGGCTCACCTGTAGATTTGTAAAATTCCGCATTTTTCATGTGCGTTTGCTAGCTATCATTGCAGTGGCATCTGGCGATTGTAAAATTAAACTTCAAAAATCATTATTCGACCGATGTATCATGTCACTTTTCAGAAAAAATTATTGTAGACAAAAGAGCCAGTTACAAACAATGGCGTAAATACATTTTCCTCGTAAGCTTTCATTGTGCATCCGCTAGTTGCCGACTATTTTCGAACTTCTATTCTTGTTACATTAGTTATTCTTTAATATTGATTGGATGCCTAACCTGATTATTTTTTTCTTAAAAATGCCATTACGTTATTTTCATCTGACCTTGGATTATTGAGTGGGTGACGATTCATCAGTAATATTAATAATAGCGATTTCATTTAATCGGTCGACCTCTCCCGTTCTCTCATACTTCAGTCTTCGTAATGATTAGTTGCACAACTGCAAACTGGTTGGGCCACACAAGTGCTGCACATTTTATCTGCTGATTATAGGGTGACCATCTACTAATTAAATCGTTATTTTGACGGGACACCTTATGGTACGTTTTCCCATTACCTATCTCCATCGTGATCAGTTAGTATATTATTATATTAAGTACTTTTACACTATATTTTTATACACTTTTCTTCTCCGCTCAAGTTTTAAATAATATGCGATCGTTATCCAATCTATTATTATTCGGAAGCCACGCTGATAAACTATTGTTTATTTTATTTACTTCTTCGTTTCTGAATAAGAATCTTAACTTCGAGTCTTAACTTTGTAGTGTAAACTAATACGGGTGCAACTATCATTCTCGTGTTGTGTATGTTCTTAATTGGGTCGAAGACGTGGCCACCCTAAGATACTTGTATAAAAATCACACGCATTCTTACCCGCATAAGTTTTTCTCGAACAAGTTTACCTATTGCATCTCTTGCAGGTCAACAACTCCGTCATCTGTACTGGTTTTAGTAATAGTTACATATCGAAGAACTTGTTAAATTACTCACTTGCAGAAATGCTCCAGTTGCAAAGTAATATGCCCTCTTTATGTGTAAAATTATATTCCGTTGAGTGTTGATAAATGATTAATCGATATACTTATGCTGAAAATAGATTTTAAATAAGACTTCTCAAGTCTGTTTAAAGTCGTGTGCACTCCTATATAAGGTATATGAACTCTTCGTGCAACATAATATATTATTAACAATAACAGACTTGTCAGTTAATTAGCTATCTGTCCATTTACAGCATTTTGCTGGGCTATGAAAAGTGAAAACTTCAAATCGGCTGAAACGTATACTAATGTCGAATCGGAAATGCTTGATCGCGGAATAATGATAACACAATATAATTGATATAACTTACAACATTACAACTACGATCGGCATAGATTAGGAAAATTTGGCAGCATTTTCAAATGAATGCATATACCAAAACAGCTGCCGTGCACCCCCTTTGTATATATATGTGCCACATTTATGCTAATGTTATGAAGAAAAATATAATATAGAAGTATTGCACTACTTCTTGTTAAAAAAAATACCACTTTCATCTAACGAATAAGCATTGTTTTGGAATATTTACTGTGCAAACAAATTTATCTTATGAATTCATATCGATCACCCGTTATCTTGCCTTAATAAACAGATGCGACTAAATAATAAGATACAATAAAAATCGTTACATTATAATAGATTAGCTTTAATTTTTTGCGATTATGTGAAAGTCGATATATCGGTTCCAGGTCTAGAATATAATGAGAGTTAAATTTTATATCGTTAACAATCCTATCGGCATGAACGCATATTATCTGGCTCGCCAGGTAATTCTTTGAATTTGTAACAAACCACTGACATTCTTTCATTTTTTATTCACTATAAAAGCATCTCAAATCATATCCATCCAATGTTTGGTTTCTGTTGTTTTTCATTTTGTATGATACCATTGATTGAATGTGTAATGTTAGCCGCCATCACAGATCAGCGGTTTATACAGTCGAATAGATTTCCCTGCACCATCGATCTTCACAACTCGCCGAGCGCCTTTTTTTCATCAACAAGTCATCGTTGGTTGATTTCGTTTGATTCAAAAAGCAATACAATTTGTATAGATCTGCCATTTTCGGAAAACAGACTTTTTGGTAGAAACTATAGGTATGGACGTCAACAATGCGTTTTGCATATTTTTTATGACAATAAATGGTTTAATAATATATCGTCAAGAGTTTGTAGAAATAATAATGCACCAGTAATATAATATGTCAAAATTGTTTTTTGTTCATTAGTCTGTATACATTATATCCATTACGTATTATCGTATAAGGATAAGTTTTCATTATGAATAAACCCACAAAAAAACAGGCAGTATGTCATTTGGTTCGAAAAAAATACAACCATGCGTAATTACGATATTTTTCAGTTATAATTTATGATTTGAGTTATTTAATACAATTTCATAGAGAATAAAACATCACTGAATCCCGACATCAAAATACCTAGTTAGTAATTAGCGGACTTTACACGGGCGCGATTGGGTGGTGTGTATACTTTTTAAAACAAGAAAGAATGTGTGTAAACCCGCTTTAGACGTGTGAAAATAAAGCAATGCTTTATAAATAAATAATATTATACAACGATTTGGGTCATTTAGGGTAACAACGTAACAATTTCAACAATCTACATGATGATGTTTGTGACTGAATGGTCAAACAAAAATAATAATTATCAGTTGGTGCACTATACTAAATAATGTTACCGCGAATTCTAACCATAATACGAAACACAATATTCGTCAAGCTTTTTTCATTTGTCAATGGTTTGCTAATTCCAATACCTTGCTCCTGACCGCATCTGGTCGAGGCATATCATGTATTGATTTTCTATTCTAGTTAATAATTGTGACTCCATGTCAGTTATGTAACCATAATGACGGAGATTAATTTGAAGAATATGGAAATATCACGAGGTAGATTTATTAATTATCCGTAGCACAGTTCAATGAATGGTATAATGCCGTTTTCTCTTGCAAAT
This sequence comes from Himalopsyche phryganea, assembly GCA_022494535.1. Taxonomy (NCBI): domain Eukaryota; kingdom Metazoa; phylum Arthropoda; class Insecta; order Trichoptera; family Rhyacophilidae; genus Himalopsyche; species Himalopsyche phryganea. Next base: position 565,441 of record JAGVSL010000035.1, on the reverse strand, counting down.
TCCCTAAAGCCTACTCATAATTCAATCGATTACAGGATTTTGACTATGGATATAAATCCTGAGATCCTGTCAGTTTTATATGTTCCGAATAACAAGGGATCGAAAAAATGAAATCTAAAGATTTTTTTGTCCAAAAGCAGTAGAAAAATTTGTAAAATCGTTTCTTATTACTACGTCTTGATTATAAATCGACTGAAAATACTTGCTATCGCTTTTAAAGATTTTTAACGATCGTTTAAAATCGGTAATGAGAATGTTAGTTTTTTAATGTACATAAAATAATCTTTCAAATTTCAATCACCAATATAAAGAATGATGAACCAAGAACACTAACAAGTTAAGTAAGTTTTCCTCTGTCATTTCACTATGCATTAAACTATGCATTCAAATTTCTCGATTCGATTAATTGCCAAATCTATTTAAAAATTAAATTAACTAATTGTAGGTATTTTTTCTAGTTTCGTTTCTTTGCTGGTTTTGAAATGTTGTATTTTATCCACTGTTTTAATATTTTTCATTATATTATAGAAATAGTCATCATTTACAATTTCGGAATTCATTTCGTAAAATCTAGAAATCTCGATATCAAATAATGGAACCTTCCTGAATAGTATTGTATCGGGTGTTATTCTTTCACAATATAAATACATATTTATTTTCACATATATTCTTCTTCCTCTGATATGAGTGCTAATACTGCTGATTAAATCCCTATGTTTGTGCTGTGTTGTTGGACAATAAGATAACAATATATTTTTTCTGTACAGAGCGAAGACTATGGTGGACGTGATATCGGCCCGTATGCAAGAAACATACGTGGGTCTGTGCCGAAGGTCAGTCAATTCCGAGGACGGGACCGTGGTCTTGCAAGATGGTCCACGCAACAATTCTCCGGCGCGGACGACAGGACCTATTTCCAGACGAAATCCCACCCTGAACCACAAAAAGAAGTATCTTTTAGACCGCGATGACGAGAAAAGGGTGAGTTTTGATTAATACTAATTAATTATTTGTCAGGCGCATGACGTCCCTACCCAAAATTTTAACATTAAAAATGCCACCGACGTGTTTATAATTTGAATTCATTAGAATAAATTGATTTCTTTCAAATCGTATGTGTCAAGCAAAATGATATTTAAAATTTAAATGCATTCATTCAAATTCATCGAGATTCAATAACCTAATTAGGCTGAATTTTCTTTACGTTGATTTAATGAACATACATGTCATAGAAACGATAGAAAATTGACTTTTATTTCACATATGTCGGCAATGCCCAATCAATACTGCCGCCTTTTGCAATATATTATAATTAAGTATGCATATTGTGGTTCGAATAATCTGTGGATTTATTTGAATCGACTTGACTATTATTGTTTTTATTAACCGTTTCAACAAATGTTTCAGCCGCTCTTAGTATATTTACAGGCTTTTCTAGATACAGGATAGAATTATTAAGATACCGAAGATTTAAAAATCTTGAAACGAGTTTGTCAAGATGAAACTGTTTTACCATTAAAAAAAACGTTTTATATTCTGTCACGAATGTATGTTCCACCTTCGGACATTATCTAACATGGCTACCCCCACGAGACGTCTATGCTAATTATTTTCCCGAATAAAGAGAAGATTTTTCAGCATGGGAATAATTATAAGTACAACTTATTTTTGTTAAATAACTTACCGAATTAGATATGTATCGCTCGACAAAAGTATTTGGTTTACGACTATATGTTTGGTCGAACGATATCCTTTCTCAATCTTCGATATACAATGTTCGATAGGAAGGAGGGTTAGCTATATTTTATATCACTTCTTTTCAGTGAAGCCATGAAAAAGATAAGCCAAGTATTTAAGATTTATTGAACATACAACGTAATAAATCCTGAAATGAATACACAGTAGTATTTGAATACGTAATTTGTATACAAATATCTATAGATAAGCCATTTTTTTCTATTTTAGTAAGTACGTACATACATTACATACATATATTAGGGTGCTTGTTCCTCAAGTCAGCCGTCCCCAGTAGTCGGCCTTTTGAGCTTAAAACTTAAATAATAGTGGATATATTAAAAAAAAAAACGATTTTTTTTAATTCGTGTAGGTAGTATTGCCACTTACCAATGTATATCTGCACTATACTGACCTATATGATGCAATACGCAATTAAAAAAGCACATTTTTACTTCGCAAGTATGGGGATCGCTAACAAAATATACTTTATATTGTCATGCTTTTCATCATTATGTTTTTTATTGTTCTGTCTACTATCAGTAGATTATTTCGTGATATTCATGAAGTTTCATAGTGATGGCCGAACACTGGGAAACGAAAGGCCGATCATTGGATTTTGGGGGCCGACCACTGGGATAATTAGCATTTTTTTTGTAAACTTCTACTATTTTATGCTTGTTACAATATTAACTATTATATTTTAAGTTGGTTACATTGCTTAATCCCTGTTTAATGGAATAACATCGAAAAAATATGTATTTATCATTCATTGACTCAAAATCCCTTTTGAAAGTACACCTGTCGCTTAACTGGCTGAGCACTGGCGAAACGACCCTATGTATTTAGTTCCCCCTAGATTTGTAACGTTGATATTTGTGAATTCGCTGATTTCAAATCATATTTATCCCAAGGGATTAGACCGCTGAATGATTGATTACATTTTTTATTTTTATTTCAGTTGCGCGAAAATAATCTTTACCACATAAAAGAGACTGCCCCCAAAATCTCCGTCCTGCCCTTGACGAGACCATTTGTTGGTCTCGCATGTGTTAGGTGTACTCCTAAGAGTAAGGTAAGAAGTTTATATTATTTTTAAAATTATTATCTTTTAAATGGAAAAAAAATACTTTCTCATCTTAATTTGAGTTTAACCGTCTCTTATTGATAAATACCCGTACTAATGTGACTTTCGGTCTCATGGGTACCATATTAAAAAGTACCTGCATATTATAAAACATCAATCAAATTTGCATTTCGTCAATAACAGCCAACGCAACTTGTGCTATGATGAGACAAAATATGTCAATGAATCTCCGAGTTTCTGAGAAATTTAAATAACTAGAATTCATTGTTTTTTAACTTAGTATTTTATAAATCTGTAACTGCACACATTATTACCGTTATTAAACTAACCGAAACTAAAAGATTAATTAGAGGAAAAATATGCATCACAGATACTCCAATTTTTCTGGTAATAGACAATGGTTATAATTGTATGCCAGCAGCGCCATCTGCTTGCAATATCAAATAAAGTAGACGAGTTATTTTCGTCTTGCTCTTGTATTCATACCTATACCGCATACCTACGTATCTAAAAATGCTTCCACCTACTTATGCACACAGATGTTTAAAGAAGCCAAAAATCTTAGTATCTTAATAGTTTATTATTTGAAAATCTCTCATTTAAATTTATTCTGAATAATACTTGTCATATTTAATTACAAATCAAAATGTATCAGCAGCGACGATAAAATTCTAATTACCCTTTAAGTAAAAAAAATAAAAAGTCGAATAAGAATCTGATTCGATTCAGTCTAACGAAATAAAACTTTTTTTCGTAATTACCTACTTACTAAGCGTTTAAGCGTAACATTTAGTTAGTTCGCGTAATTGAAGAGAATCGGAAGCCACTTCAACGAATAATAATATTCAGTAAACTTTCAAAATTTTGGTACGATCTCTCAAATTTGATTAACCTGCGGTTTGTTTTTATATGGTAAATAATTGATAGTTTTTTTTTCACAAAATATATGTGGCTATAAACATTTAATATTTAGATTCATAGAATCCTAAAAAATAATCTTCCAAATTAATAATGACGTATTTTCAGCGTGCCTTGCAACCAATTTAACTTCGTGTCCCCTTTAACATCCCATGTGACTTTTCGCAGCTAATCTGACAAGCAAATTGAGATCTTACGTTCGTAGCAATTAGCATACATTTTCCCGAAACGTGTTGCGAATTTTCTCACTTCAGTCGCATAAGCTGATAAAGTATGTAGTTGGAAACTGCTGTAGACATTTTTTTACCTGTTCTTAATGTTGAAATAATCAATCAAACGTTGATTTGAAAAGTTTAGTGAGATGTATCAATGGCGCGGTTTTTACGACCTCCGCCATTACGTAGGTTTGAAATATTTGAATTTGGAATAATAATTATTGTTAATCTACCATAGACAGTACTGCTTGCACTCCACAGATGTCAGATTGAATAACATTGTCTTGTACCACTCATTGTGTCATTCTTGTATAATTATTGGTTATTACTTTTTGAGATATTTATTACAACCTTATGTTTAAAGTTATCGTTGGTTGACTTTTTTACTTCGGCTCACTACGTCTAAGTTTAGTAGGTCGGTTCATATGAATGCAAGTTTCGTCTATATAATTATAATAATTTTAAAATGGTAATGTAAAAATATTTGCAGTGCATAATACACATTTACAAAAGTTCAGTTTTCGAATAATTCTTGAAAACTTTATTTTTCATTTATTTTCACCTGTACTACTCTTCAGCCAAGCATAAAGTTAAATCGTGTTTTTTAGTAGTTAAGTTGACATAAATGCTCAATTTTAAAATTGGTTTGGTTTGGCTGCATATTTCTCTAAACAAATAATAATTAACTGTTATCATTTTGCGAAAATTAAATATCCAGAAATAAATACACCATGTAAAAGGATCTTAAAGAAAGTGAAGAAAAGAAATTGAATGCTGTGAAGTGAACCTTATGAATCAATTATCTACACCCAAACATAGCAAACTAACATTTCATATCATAATTTTTTTGTCATGAATCTTTTTATGACGTATTTCATTTAGTGCATTAAAAATTGTTTCTTTTTCTGTTTACAGGACACAATTGTAGACAAAGCAAGGAATTTAAATGTGATAAATATCTTAGATCTTGGACGCACGCATGCCTTGCACGGAGGATTCTTTTCCCAAAGGTTCTGCGATTTGGCTCAGGCCTATCGAGTACAAAAATTTGATTATCTTCAAGTCTCAGAAACGGTAATTAATTGAAAACTAAATAGTAATTGAAAATTTTCATATATTCCTTTCCGCTTTCATACACAAATCATAAGCATTTTAAAAGATGTAGAAATTTGACCACATGAATCTTATATTATTACAATATAGTTTTGTCTTGATTTATCTGTCAGTCTGTAATGCAGCACTCTCTCTCTCTCTCTCTCTCTCTCTCTCTCTTTTTGCTGAGCAAGTGTTGAGCGACTATCAACATGTGACACTGAGGACTAAATGTAATATATTGTCAACATCCTTTTTATAATTGGAATATATCTCTATTTCTACCATACATGTAAAGATGAAATTAGTTTCAATAGATATATTCTAAAACATTGTGTTATAATTAAATGCTTGTTTACAAACTTTCTTTTGTGTTAAAACATGAAAACTCCCTTGTTCTTCAATGAATAATTGATTTCGGTGTACATAACACAATATATTCATATTTTGTCTGTAGCTTACAATTGTTTTAACGTATTTGAAATCACACAAAATACAATAAAGAATTTGAGGTGAACGAAGAGGCTAAAAAATTTAATAAACAGTAATTTTACTGATGATAACTTTTTAACCATCTCCTCTCCCAACGTGGAACATATGGCCTAATAATGGAGGTATTTCAACAGAAGTTGTCTATAAGAACTGCTTGTTACTCAGTTGCTCAATCTCTCTTTTATTTTTTTACTACCTTAATTACCTAGTTAAATATTCAATCAAGTTGAAGCAAGGCTTCCGTTCTTTGTTTGTTTTATAACTCAATTATAAAACATGTAATTGTTAATATCTTTATATATTTTAGGTAATGAATGATGAACGTCTCAAGCAAGTATTGGAGGAAATCTCATTGAAGTCCGTTGAAAAGGGTGAAACCAAAATTGCAAAAGACACACCTGTTACAAGTTTATCAATCTACAAAAAGACAGAGCGTAGTGCTAGAAATGTGCTCAAGAATATGCGTTCCACTATTTCAGATCTATTGCTTAGGTCAGTAATCAGAGATGGCTCATTAATTTTTTACATAAATATTTATTTCTAAATTCACCATACTATTGCGCATGTTTTACATTTACATCAACTCAAAATTTAATTCAATGATCACATTCCATATTTCTATTCTCGTTTTCACTAAAATAAGCTATACTTCTCCTGTGCACTATTTATCTTTCTAAAACATATAAAAATTTGAAGACTGCTATCGATTTATTTCAGATTCACATCTTGGACGCTTTACAAATTGTTGCCATACTTTGTAAAGTCAATAGCCGCTTCACCTTCGCAGCTGGAGATGCTGCAGAGGGCTGGAAATACAAAGAAACCTTTAATTTTTGTTCCATTACATCGCAGTCATCTTGATTACATTTTGGTTTCATTTATATTGCTCAATTATAATATTAGGAGCCCTCTGGTGGCTGCCGGAGATAATTTAAAGATTCCATTCTTTGGGTAAGAATTGTTTCATTGTTTTATTATTTATATTCCATGTCTTTCATAATCTTTAAAGAATATATATGTGACACTTTTGTTGTTTAAACACTTAGTGAGCGATAAAAGTAGCCGCTACATCGTTTTGCTGCACCGTCATATTTATTAGGGCACTGTGAAATGTGTGGATATGAGGAACAACCACAACTTCTTTTGGCTGAAATAAAACAGTCACCTACAAATCTCTCTTTTACTATCTAATCTAATTGACTGGTTCAGTGACTGTAATCAATTTTAAATAGCAATAAATATCATGTAAATAATGTGATCTTTTTTCAGATGGTTGCTTCGTGGTTTAGGAGCGTTCTACATAAAACGCCGCTTAGAAAACAACGGCAGTGACAAAGATATTCTGTACAGGGGCGCTCTTCATACATACATGATGCATTGCCTTCGAGCTGGACATAATATTGAGTTCTTTATCGAGGGCGGGCGAAGTCGAACTGGAAAGCCCCAACTCCCCAAAGGTAAGAATTCGGATCCAAGATTACGTTCAGTAGATTCACCTTTACATCATCTAAATGTAAATCTACTTTAGGTTAAAACATACATTCAGAATCAATTAGTTGCCAAGAGTATTTGTTGTTGAATAATAAAACTCAAGAAATTAATTGAACTTATTTTTACTTTGTAGCACAGAAATTTAATATTTTGGTTCTGAAAATGCATTATAGATACATCATGTGCACATAGCATATTCTTATAACTAGGGTTATCTCGCCTGATTCAATTTCAGCTTTGCGAGACAGCTAAGCATTGTGTCCCACCCCACCCCCACAGAACTTTTCTTCATCTTGATGAGTTTCTTATTGCATTAGTATCCTTAATATGGTCCTAGTTAAATTAACAGTGAAAGTGTTGACTAATTCGGATAATTTAAATCTTCCTCTAGGTGGAATATTATCTGTGATATTAGATGCATTCCTGGATGGAACAATCGAGGATGCGCTTTTAGTACCTGTATCCATGAACTACGAGAAGTTGGTCGATGGAAATTTTGTCAGAGAGCAGCTCGGCATGCCAAAGCAGATGGAATCATTCAGTGCTGCTATCAAAGCCATTTGGAAAGTTCTTAATTCCCACTATGGCAATATAAGGATTGATTTTAACCAACCTTTCTCAATGCAGGTAGGACTATACAAATCATGCTTCTTTATTGTAATAGCTGGAGCATCCTTCAATTCAACGCAGAAAATCATGGGACTCACGGTTGTACTCGGTAAGAACCGAGTGCCACTTATTCAGTACATGCATACTGACAGTGCTGCTTTAGCAGCGGTAAACCTTACGAAAACACTGCTTTAAAAACAGATGCTTGCGACGAATACTATGGGTACAATAGTTTGACTTTGTCAGGAACTCGGAGGTAAGAGAGCGAACTAACCAGACCCTTATTAAGTCCAAAAGAAAAAAGCAACCTGGTTTGGACATACGCTGCAGATACCCCAGGGTAGGTTGAATCCCGCCTGTCTCTTCTAGCTAGCTAATAGATTCCATCGCCGTAGAAGGTCGCTGATGGCCATCCATAAGATGTACTCGCCGGAGCTACAGGAGGCTAGGATAACTTGGGAGGAAACAAAGAGGGGGAAAAGTAGGGAGCGGATATGGTTAAAAAAAATCAACTTTTCCTAATATGTTAGTTATTTATTTTCATATATTTCTTTATTACATTTCAGGAGTTAGTCAGATCTTTCCAACAGTATCCTGCAAAACTCCTGCAAAATCCTGGCTTGGGAAGTCCATCCGATGATGATTTGAATGCTGCGTCTCGAAATTCCAGAGACAATGCGGGACCAATCACCATTCATATGCTTAGTAAAGAAAGAACCCTTGCAAATAATCAAAGCTGTTCCAGTCTTTATGGAACAGATATTGTGATAGCCGAAGAAAAGGGATTGGTTGAAGCCATCGCTAGACATGTGGTTTATGGTAAATACAGTTACAAATTTATTCTTTGTTATATTATACTGACGGAACTGGCCATGTTTCTATACTAATTCTATTTGCAAATATTACAGATTGCACCCAAGCGACAGCAGTGATGTCCACAAACGTTATAGCATTTTTGATGCTAACCCAGTTCAGAGAAGGGTGTCCTCCGGAACAATTGGCGGAAGCAGTCGCCTGCCTTACTGCCGATTTGCTCTCGAGGGACAGAGATGTCGGTTACACCGGTGACCCTATTGACGTTGTAAATCATGCTGTGAGTCAACAACGCTTTCCTTATTATACGCAACCTCACTTTGTGATTGAAACATATTTGAATTATATGCTTTTATTCAATCCTCATTTTAAAGATACCAATAAATGCTTGGCAATAGTAACTGTTGCAAACAATATTACATGAATACGTAGATAACACTAAAAATAAATGATTTGCAACATATAAAGGAGCCTAGCTATGGGATCTTCTCGTATTTCAATTGAACTATTTCCACACACCAACCAATTATTTCGACATAGTTAATTACAAATTTTTTATCAACGAAAAGATGGAATCCCAATAAAGTTTCTTGTTTTGTACAAAGAGCACTACAGGTAAAAATGCAATCTGTTATTACAGCCTTGACCATTGCACTTGTTTACAAGTGTTTTTACTATTTTTAATATTTTTTTATTCAATGTATCGTACCAAGCGAGGGATCTTCTGTGTACAAAACTGACTCTTTGCGACATTATTTTTATACCTCTAAATATTCTTCAATAGGTACAGTTGCACCTTAATAAATAATGAATTTTAATTTTATTGACTGCTTAATATCAATGTTATAATATTTTAAAACATAAAACATAAATCATTTGTGCTACTTCCACATGATATCAACTGATAATGCTCGTGATGAGCGAAACCGGTCCTGATCATTATAAACATGTAGAGGTAGTACAAATGAATTGTGTTTTATTTTTTAAAATATGCCTTTCCATCAAGAATTGACAGTTAACACCTTGTTAAATGTTATTATAAGTGTTATTTTGTTTAATCCACTATGTAAATGGTGTCATAGATTAATAATAATGATCTGTTTTTTTTTCAGGTAAATATTTTGGGTCCAGGACTTATTGTAAAAGAGCGCGATGCTGGAAAGATCATTGTGAAACCTGTGTCTATTTTACCAAATATAATTGAATTGGCATATTATGGAAATTGTCTGCTTCCTCATTATGCAATGCAGAGTATAGTTGGTATGAAGCTACAACTATTTTTAATAATTTAAGTGATGATTATCACCGATATTTTTTTTAAATTATGATGATCACCATTTGCTAACAATCTGTACAGCCACTGCAGTTAGGAGGACCTACTGTGGTCTAGAATTGAAACCCCAACTTATGACATTGAATTAAATCAATTGATTTTTCAATGAGAATATGTTTTAATTTGTTGCTGCTAGATTAATTAATGCAATTTTAATTGTAGCCTGGATTGAACTTTGCTTTGCAGGAAACATCTATTCCATTACTTCAAAAAGATGAGAAAACGCTTTGAATTTTTTAAGAAAAAATCTATATTCAATATGTGCTAACCTATGCCCAAAAACATGTTGCCTTTAAATTATCAATGTAGTCACATGTGTTTATATTTGCAGTCACTGCTCTTGAATTTATATCCACATCATCATCAAATTTGCCAACATCGCAAGGAGTGTATTTGACAGACTTGGTAGACGTTTCCCTGCAGATGTGTGAGCTGATGTCCCAGGAGTTCATTCTTTGCAAGCCGTGTCAAAACTTAGAGGATCTGATCATTGACACCATTGATAAATTATCGCACAAGGGATTAATTTCACAATATATTGTGAGTGTTAAGATTTATGGTTTTTTTTAGTGTTAACTCGAGTCATGTTTAGCTTTATGTTGGCTTTCATACGCTTTCAAACCCTAGATCTAAATTTCTCTATCTATTGTCGTAAATTGTCATGTTGTATGTTATATGTTATATTTTCGAACATTCTTGACAAATAACAATGTATAACAAAATAGGAGCTTGATCTTATTATCCTCATTTTTTTCAACATGCATTTGAAGTGCTATTATGTATGACATGACATCATATTAAATTGTTTGTATTTACTGTCCCAATCAAGCAATGTAAATTACTGTTACTGGTTTGATTTACGTTCCTTGAGACTCAATTTAGCCCAACTATGCGAAATTGTATGTATTTTCAAAAAGCCTTATTTCATTGAAAATAATTCACCAATCAAAGGATTAAATTTCTATAATATCTTCACAGCCTGATGTTCATCCGGAAGATAAAGTTTCATCTAGAATCATCCCGATGATTTATGACGACGAGCAAACTTATCAAGCAAATTTGACAATGTACCTTCTCAATCAAGAGCAAACAGCGATCACCCAAAGGTATAAAGTTTAATTACCTTTTATTTGTATTCTTCAACGAAAAAGGTTGAAAACTCTGTAGAGAAGACTTCAATCAATCTTTTTGTTAATTTCAGACGTTGTCTTCAAAATGTTCTCAAGCCGCTCATGGAAGTTTACAGCGTTACCACAATGTGCTTGCCTAGACTTCTCATTTCTGAAAATGAAATGTTTACATCAATTAGTGAGACAGATTTCGTTCAAGACGTTTTAGTAGAAATGAAACATTTGCTGGATACTGGTGATTGTGAATTTGGTAAGCAATAAATTACTCTTATTTATTACCATCAAATAATATTTGGTATACTATTATGGTGATTTGATTTAGTAAAATTTAGTACATTTTAAATAGGAATAATTACTCATCATTGCTGTGAATAAGTATTCTTGGTGTGATGTCATTCTGTGTTCCTGGCATTTTGTGTTTTTTCTCAGTACAAATTATTCTATATACAACAAATTATTTCAAAAATTGTCTAATTGAGTGTTAATATCATTCAAAAAGATTAACTTTACAAATATGGCTATCTTTTTCTTATAAATAATAATTATTTCAATTGATTTTTCATCACATGCGATTTCAATTTTTACTGAAATGGGGAGATTATCAAGTCTTAATGTAGCATATTTATAGACATTGTGTAACGAGTTGTTAGTCTCTCTCAAACTCATTTTCAGAATCTGATAAGGAGTAGGTAGTAAGGTATGAAAACATCTCGGACATCAATGCCTTTGGATACAAAGCTGTAAATTGATTGAAAAATCAATGTATGAAAGATTCCATTCCGGAATTCGAACCAGCAATTGAGTCAATGAAAGCCTGACAGCATTAGACAACTCGGTTGCAATCTGCATGTTGGGATTGCTCATTAATTTTTTGTAAGAATAATGTAAAGCTGTGATTGGTACAACATTGGGTGGGTACTCTAGAGAATATTGAATAAATATGTTTACTCTATCCTTTGCGTTAGTAGCAGACATCAATTTTTATCATGACATCAAATTTTGATGTTTATTTTCATTTCAGGTGAAGCTCTCTCAACGGATGCAATCAAAAACTGTTTAAAGCTGTTGAGGTTGTGGGGTGTGGTGGATCTACACCTGGACGGCCGCAACAGAAGTTTAACTATCGCTAAACAATACGATAGCCCTTCCAAACTCAAAAACATTCACGATCTCGTTGTCAGATTTCTAAAGAGGTCTTCAATAGACCAACAATTAGCACAGGCCCAACAATATGAACGATGAAGTTTTTGAGACAAAACCTTTCCGTTTTCTAAGGACATTGATATAGTTTGATTATGAAGAATTTAAGTGCTACACATGTGTTTAATGTTAAATTGAAACGATGGGAGTATGTGTATCAGGGTCTTATTTTATCAATTCACATTGATCTCCTTGTTTCTTGAACGTCTCCAGTCAAAATTATTCACAATTCATTGGACGATGCAAACTTGTATTACTTTTTAAAAAAAACTTTCATGTGAAATCGTTGCTATTTAAAATAAGAGCATCCTATTATTTGATATAATAGTGTTTTTTTATTTATTGATTGAAATGATTGCGCATTTATTTGCCTGATTTGAAAAACTGATGCTCTTAGGTTAAGTAAGTAGGCTCTGTAAGTTACGTGCAACATTTTACAATGAATAATAATACTCTTTGACAATTGGATTAGATGCCAGACAAAGTGTTATCATGACTATGCGAAAATTTGAGTGTTTTTACCATTAAATGAAATACCAAATATGAGAAAGTAAAATTGCAACTTTTTAACTCACCGAGCCCCAAATTCTTTAATCTATTTGTTTTATATTTAGGTATTAATTAATTAATGTATTTTTGATGATTTTTACGTAAAATTACAAACATTTTTTTTTTCAAAATCAGTTCTCAATTTTTTGCTCAATGGGTTAAATGTGTAAAGATTTTTTTCTAAAATATATCTGAATAAGTTTACTAAATGATGGGTCGTTAAAACGATTTTGCCCACAACAATTGTTGTATTGAATCTATTTAACTGCCTTAGGAAAATAATATTTATATTATGTTTCAAAAACAAGTTGTTATATATTTTTATAAAGATAAATATTATTAAAATAACTGAAGCCTCACATTGTATTATTATTATACCTCTCATAATTACTGCTACCCTGGATTTTTTACACAAATGCCAAATATTAATGAGAGCATTTTTAAGACTTTATACTGAATTATTTATTATTTTGATCTGCCTCGCATGAGCATATTTTGGGAAGAAGGGTCAATAATTTATTTTGAAAGTATGTGAAATATATTTCTATGTTTATTGTAAACGTCCATTTTGAATAAATAACTAGTCTAAATGTATACAAATATCTTTTTTTTGGACCCAATTAATATCGAGTCCTATTGGAGTATCTCAACAGAATTACTTCTGGGGGTGCTGCTGGATATGAGCATAAAAGGAAAAAAAGAACAAAAATACGAAAATATATTGTATTTATAAATTTATTAAAATATTTAGACCTTGTCAGTAGTATTTTTTTTTTTTATTCAATATATGAAAAAAAAATACAAAAGATAATACGTTCAGATGTTAGATTATTAATTAATACAAGTTACAGAGATTTTACTAGTCATAATAACCGTGGTCTTCCGTTGGTTGAAAGACATGATGTATGTTTAAACTGCGGCTTACAAGTATAATAAAATTATTGCAATTGTTAAATTATTGTATAGTGACATACTTATCAGTATGATAATTGACTATTCTAACACTAGATACATTAATGGACATTTATATTTTGATTGATATGAATAAGAGCACCGTCAATCTTTATACCAATCCTTAATAAATAACCATACTTCTAAATTGCGTTAGATATTATGCAAATTCAACCAGTATGACCTGTTCAAAATTACAGTATTGCATAGATGTTACTTTTCAAAAATTTTATAAAAAATCTTAACATTAAAAATACATCACATTTTGTCACACATAACAAACATAACTATATTTTTTTTCATAATTAATGACACCATTAGAGTAAAATATAATATTTTTAACAAAAATACATTAATTTCATTGATAAAAAAAATTCACGTAATGTTGAATTCCTTATCCATCCACAATTACATTTAATAGAGGTATAAAATCTTTGTCATGATAATCTGTATTGTTACATGGTCTATTTGAGATTACAGCCATAAAAAAAAGAAATTTACATTCCTACATTAAGATAATTAAATAAACCAAAAATAATTCTGTACACACATTGTTACGTCAGATATTTGGTACTTTTTATTAAGGCAATGAAAAATTTGTTTAATTTACATAAAGGTTATGGAAGTTTAAAAAAAACACTACATTAGGGCACATAAAAAGTAAAATGCATTTTTTGTGACCTAAAACTTGTTACACATAAGAAGTTTGGTATCAACATCCACAATGAATACAGCAGTAATTCACTTTTGATCATTTTGCAGGATAGCAAAATGGATGATTGAAAATGATTATCTTAAAATTCTTAGAAATTGACAAAAGCCTTAATATAAATCAATTATTAGTAAATAACATTTCATTTTGCTCTACTGCAAAATGACCAAAAATATGTTACTACTTTATTCCCTGTTGGTGTCAATACGTGTAAACATTCATGACAAAAAAGTCTTGATATATCACAGGAAATCGCTATTTTATATGAATACCATTAAGAATTATTTTTGATGGATTCGGCTCGGCGGTGACTATGGAAAATCGATTTAAAATTATTATTATTCCGCTTGTCTTACTAAGTGTGACAAATCTTTTTTTGTTTATTTTAAAAGCATCTTAAAAATTATTGGTGGGGGATCTGGTGAGATGACTTCCAGATGATTTTTTTTAAGATGAGCGATCAACCCATTTAAACATTATTTATAAAGAAATAACTGCTATTAAGACTTCTTATTGATATCTGAAAAACCAGTCACACTGCATTATACAATTGGAATTACAAAGTTATGATAATACATATTTCACGCAAATGTAGTCAAATATTAAAAAGGAAAAATAGTTCTTTAATTTAAAAAAATTACAACATTAATTAATAACATAATTATATTTGAAATGATTTTAGAAAAGATATATATATATTTATATATAATGACAAAACTAAAAAAAGTGTTAATACTTAATAAAATATAAAAATTTATGTCATAAAATATAACATTAATTATTGCTAATGGAAATTAGTATAAATCACAATGGTGCTGATATTAGACTACCATAAGGCCAACACTAATAGTGTCTTGAAACATTTTGCTTATTATTTCAGCTTTATCATTAAATCATCTAATAAACCTAAATTATATTCTGGTTAAAAATTAAAAAATATTTATTACAACTTCAGTTGGATATAATATGTTTATATATCTATACCTCAGAGGCTAATAGTCATATGTCCAAATATACCGAAAGTGAGTTATAAACGTCACATTTGGAATTTTAAGATCTATAGATGAGTAAATAAAACTTTCACATATGTGAGGTGGTTACCGAAAAACCCTATTCAGAATCAGTCCGAAGTCACAATGCATTCATGTGGGTAAACAATCCTATGTTCAATAAATCCTTAAAAAAATCATGATTGTAATGATCATTTAAATGAAACTCTCCACGCCCCTTATCTACCAAGAACGAAAACAATAAGAGAACAACTATGCTAACTAATATAAATTAAAATCCGTTTTAGAAACACGTTTTTGCTCCTGTAAAGTTGATACAATGGACATAGGACTATTAGCCTCTCAGGTACAGAGATATATTATTCAGTAAGGATCCAACTTATCATCAAAAAAAAATTAAAGCAATAAAACATGTTCTAAAAACATAAATAATTATTGAAAAGTGATACATTGTTAAAATATATATTAATTATTCTTATAATGAAAACATGCATTCCAGTTGATTAGATTTCTTAAACGGTATTCGCTCTATATTTTTTTCCCATTTCTCACCATCGACGACGATATAATCTGAATTTTTAAGTCAAAGAATAAATAAACTTTATGTTTTGTGTTTGACCGTGTTTTGTTTCACCAATTAAAAGGTAAATTAAGAGTTGAACATTTTCTCCAATTTGAAGAAATACAGGCGTGTAGCCCAAGGTTAAATCATTTTCGCGGTACGACCGTCTTACATTTTTACATTACTTCACGTAAATGTATTGACAAGTAGCCCCGATGGTACCAAAAGCCAAGCCAAAGATATAGCAATTCACGATTCATACACATTCCAGCAACGCAAGTCGGTTATAACCGAGGGTACACCTGTATGTGGAATAATTCAATCTAATAACAATAAAATGTAAATATATTTCCACGCTTTTCGAAATTTGTCACATTGGAAAGCATGTAATTGGGGATTATACTGTATTTATAAAAGAAGGTTTACATGTACATACAAATAATTTAATATTTGGTCAAATACGATTCATCATCATTTACTTTCTTTCTAAAAACATTAAATTTATATAATAAACAATTAAATTCATAAGGCAAACGATTTCTAAATGTTATATCTCTCAAATTATCCACCTGAAAAGTGATTCAGGTGGATAACAATAAAGTGAAATCATATGATGAATAACATAACTAATTCATTCTCCAAAATTTATTTGAATATTTCAACTAATTAAAACAATGAATACAATTGAAATAAGTTCGAAACTAGTCAAAAGTATTGTTCAACGACGAGTTATAAAACTAGTATCAATCTGATAAATTTTGCACAGTCTAAAAACAAAGCCTTAAATTTTGATACCAAATGAAATTTGCTAGTAACGTATTTTTTACAACAGTGTAGAGGTGACTGCTTTGAGACCGTGTACCATCACAGTTGGCGGAAGATCGTCAGTCAATCCTTTCAATAGTAAAAGATACTGTTTCCTCTCTGGACACTCTTCCAGAAGAATTCTTTCTTTTTCTTGGGAATCCATGACATGTTCACTTCTGATTTTCTGACTGGCAAAATCTACTCTCATTTTTTGACCAGACATATCAGAAACCAGATCTGACGACGCTTGAGCTAGACTGAACGGATCTTTGAGAACCGACTGAGAGGGAGATAGGGAGCTTGAATTCGAATTTGTATTATCAGACTCCCGCGGGGGTGGCGGGAGGAAAATAAACACAACGGCTGTTTCTGAGGATGAATAGCTCTTGATCATGTCGTTTACTCTGAAAGAAAAGAAAACATTGAACTGTTAAAAATACTTTCTAATCTTTGAGAGTTATTGTGACCTTTTCAAAATCCTTTATATATCTTACAAAAGGGCATATATATATATATATATTATGTTGTTATGTAAAGTAAATTTACGCACAAAATTATATATTGTCAGCCTAGAGTGCAAGTTCGTAATTGTTATAATGTAATTACTGTAAAATGAGATTTTATAAAAACATCAAACCAACAATCTATATTCATAATATTTATAGTATTCGTAATATTCAAATATTCTGTAGAAATTTATTGCATGGCTTTAACCACTTTAGCCCCATTTATCAAAAGTTTACGACGATAGATCAGTGCTAAGGGTTAAAACATATCAATATCTTTTGTTTTTTTGAGTTTAGTTTATCGCAGGTTCTAGTATGAAAACATATTTATTGAAAATTAATGTTATTACACAACATGCAACAAAAAATAAGCTTAAAATAAGATGCCGAAAGGAGAAATCCGGGTCGTTAGTGAAGTACATAGAAATGTATAAAATTTGAACAATTCTAATTTGAAATTTGGATTATTGAGATTTTGTACATATAGGATATAATAACGGAGAATCAGGAAGGTTCAGCTGCTCATTCAGAATTGGCAAGGAATTCTACCTCGTAAATAATATTTGTCGTATTTGTATCTTCTATATAAACGTTAGACAATGTTTACTGTCTCAGTTCGAGTCCATTCGTGTGCTCGAATGCCTGAAGATGCCGAAAGGCGAAACCCGGGTCGTTCGTGACAAAATATATGGAAGTGTACAAAATCTCAATAATCCAAATTTGATATTGAAATTCCATCAAGCACCCTCAGTCAATGTCTTAAATTAATTCTAATTTGATATTGAAATTTCATTAAGCACCCTCATCAATATGTTGAATTAATTTAAATCTCATTTTCATCATTTAGGAATTACGAGTTTATAAAACTGACAATATTTCAATTCCCAAAATAAAATGCATTTTCAAATCTTGAAATATACCCATTGATATAAGCCTGCGGTAAATCATATCGCCTTGCTCCGGAATATTGGTATCCTTCCGGATGAATTCCATCTTCTCGTAATCTTTCAACTTTGTCAGTCCATTCAACCACCTATGACAAAATCAATTTATTTTAAAAAAATCAACAGATTGTTACATGATATTTGTAGAGGTTCATATTAGATATTTTTTTCTTAGATAAGTGAATAAAAGAAAAACAAAGACAAACCTTGTGTACAGTGGCTTGTATTCTAAGCAATTTTAGTAACTCAGACAGTCTTATGTGCGCGGGTCGTACTGATGAAGCGAGACGAGCGACGGCTGCCTCTGTCTCGCTAGTACAACCGCTCATATTTCCACTTCCATTTGTTTCCTCTAATAGACTATCACGGTGTACTAAATTTACGGCATTCATAGAACCCCCTGGAAGAAGCAAGTCAAAGTCATTATGCCATGTACACGGTATGACTCGACAATAACAAGCAATGAAAATACTGTCCTGCAATCAGGTCAGTGTGGGACAGAAGCAAGTCAAGAATTTAAAGAAAAAAGATCATAGCAACTGTTAAAGAGTGTTGATTTTACTTTTAGTTACATGATAAATGCAATATGGACCTTGGTTAAATAGAAAGTTAGATGATCCAGTCGGAGCAATATCAGCCGTATCAGTGAGCATGACCCTAAGCTTGAGCCTTCGCCAACTGGCCTGCGTGTTCAGGATGCAAGCTAACTGCAGAACAAACAATCCCGACACTGAAAACGGATCACCACTCGAAGGGCTGGCAAAATCTGACAACCAAATGTCGATATACTTCAGATTTGATGTCCTAGAAAAGATGACACTTGATTACAGTCCTGCATTTTTAACCCATGATATTAAGCACTGTCATTTAATGAAGAATTATTCAAAAAGAAAAATTCAAATGAAGATAAATTTTAAAACCATGATCTTTCTGCATTATATAAATTTGTATCAATAAAAGTATGTACGGGAGATATTTAGTTCTATGGTTGGAAAGTGTTAAATCACTTGCCTGGTAATTTCCATTATTGATATTGCATACTATTAATTATTTTTCTGTGGTATATATACAATTGCATAATCTGATGTTGCACTGATAAAAGCATCTATTGATTTATCGAGTTTATTATTCATTCCGTGCGAAATAATGAATAATCAAGAAATGTCAAATGAGATTTATGACTTTGTTTAAATTATGGAGATCAATATTATTACCAACATCTCATCATCTCATCAATTAATAATTACTAAGATTACATTTGGTTGTGTCAACCATCATCAAAAATCAATGTATTTTTTGAAGCAGATTTATATACATAATTGAATGCAACCTATGCATGCGCAAATGATCAGTAAATGACAATACTACATCTTAACTTCTTTTTTCGAAAAATGGGATAGCAAAAATACTATTTTTATGTTATTTTTATTCATTTTATCCTCACCAATCTAAAGTCCATGATTCAAGAAAAGTCTGAGAATTTTACAATAATTGCTCTAGAATTATTCTACAACTTTCAATTGAGAAAATTCTAAATTCCCTCGAATTACATAATTGACTGCACATAATCAAAGAAAGCAACAGTTGTTTGCAGTTTGAATTTGGTTTACTTACTTTATGACTTGATTCATGTCAAGGTTGTGAAAGTGTCTGCACAAACAAAGATTCTTCTCCATAGCAATGATATCAGCGAGCAGAGCGACAAACTCGGCCGGGCCGGAAAGATGTCTTTCAAGCGGAGGAAAAGAAGCTTCCAAAGATGCACTATGAAACGGAGAATCTTCCCTAGGAATAAAAACAAATAAAACATTTCTTTAAGACATCAATTCGATTGGTGAAATTTTATTCTTAGATTCAATTTAAAAAATGTATACCTGGATAGAAAATCTGTAAGAGGGGTGTCCCCATGAAATCCCAACATAAGTGTATTTGGTTTCATAGCTCCCAGTCCACTCAAATGAGCCAATTGGCGTGCACCAGATCTCACTGAATCTGCCAAGCACAGCTCAACAAACGCTTTTATCTGAAAATAATTATTGTAGTAAAAAACAATACTCATAATCAGTGTTGTGAGGCTGAACAGGGGTATAGCCGTTTGCCCTCTGCTATAGCCATAGATATAGTGTATACCCCTTGGTTAAATCAAAATATTGTACAATCAGACAAAATATAATATGTGTGTACTTTTACAAACACATACAGTTGTTGATCGTTGTTTGCCAACCTAGGGCCTAAAATGCCAACAAACCACCAACTTACACTAGGTTGAGATTATGAAAACATAGTAATAAAATTATCTTGCATTATTAATGATTTTATTTTAAACAATCGTTGTTTCATCAATTCCATAAACTTTGTCAAATAATTTAAATATTTATCCTTTATTTTTCACCTTCTAATACACTTTATGGTAAAGAACAATATGGGGATGTTATTGTTGTAAGGTATAAATAAAATTATATGATATCGCACAAATATATCATACACCCATACTGTATAGCTTTACTGTATAAGCCTCTGTGATTTTTACAATTGCAGCATTATTTATAATACATAGGATGTAGTAAATACAATAATTAGATAAAATGATGACGCACCCGGAGATGATCCACTAGTTGCAGCCAAGGTTTATGAGGCAGTGGCACAGGTGGATCTGCAGAGCTGACATGGCCGAGCACTAAAAGTCCTCCTTTCTTGAGATGATTTGCGAAACTGGCCAACGGGGGAGCCCCTCGTGCAGAGCCGACTAAAAGTAAAACCTGCGGCCGCCAATATTTCACATGCTCCTTCCGAGTGTCTAACAGCAGTAAATATTTTCGGACCTTTAAAGAAAAATTTTCACATCGATTCAGTTGTGAACGAAAAATTTATAAACTATCAAGAGACGTTATGTTACACCGTGCAATAGATGGAATAATACCTGGTGGAAAATAAGGGCTTGTGATATTGATCCCCAGGGTTGTGCTGCAGCTGCGGGCGACGCGAGATGCAGTGCAATAACCAAGATAAGGCACAATATAAGTGCCGCCCCTGCCAAAGCTGACGCGGCCACAAACATCATGGCCAATGCACCGCACAATCCGCACAAGGCTGATTGCCAGGAGAACCACTTGAAAGAGGGCCTGAAGAAAATAACAATACAATATGATTCTTTTATGCTGGTAATAACATTTTAAATCAAAATGAAAACATGTTAAATGAAAAATAATAATTTTGTTACAATTATAAAATGAATACAATTCAAATTCCCAATTGTGGAGCATAATATATAAATTTCTAATGAAGCTTATCTCAACAGAAGTTGTTCTTGGAGTACTGCTTGTTATTCGGTCAACCTCTCTTTTTTGGACAGTATGGATACACAAATTGGACTAAAACAGAATTAGTAGTGAGCTATCGCTCTCGTTATTCCCCATTTTTCAGGATTGGATGAGCAGGGATGAATTTAGACATCACATACATATACAAACAATGCCTATGGACACGAAAACACTATAAATCGATTGTCCTGTGATTCAAACCCGTGAAAACCCCAACCGAAGAGGTCAACGCTGACCACTCGGCAGCAGGCACAATGCATATAAAAAAGTTTTTTTATTTCACTTCAATAATATTATTTTCATAACTTTGCATGAGTTTTACAGGTTTACTAAAAAAAATTTAACTGTTCACACTATTCAATAGAGCAAGCACAAAGTGCCTGTGATTTCTTTCACAGGCACAACGCGGATGAGAGAAAATTCAAATAAAACTGAACAAGAAACAACTAAAAATGTTTTATTTTCATTTGAGATGGAATTCAATAGGAGCTATTGTATTATTTTATAGTTATGCGTGTAAAACTTAATCGCATACCAACTTTCTCCCTTGCTGCATAAACAAAGAATTATTTCCAAAAATGGATAAAGCCAGAATAAGTACATCTTGATATTTAAAATAAAGATAGAATTTCAATAACTACCTGAAATTTGGTGCTCCGGCCAACTCCAGAGCGAGGCAGGCAAGATTGACAGCAAGGTAGCTGAGCAAGAACAGTGCACAGTTTGCTCGTGCGATCGCAGTCAGGGAGCCTCCCAATAGAGCAGTCTGCACTCCAAACCATGAAACCAGCACACAGATCGCTGGACGAGTGCACCAACGTAGTAATGCTCCTGCATATAAACATAGTTATTTTATTCATTTCAACAAGTGAATACAGAAAACACATAGCATAAAAAATAATTAATATTTGATTATGAAATATCATAGTAATTTTGTAATCAAAAGGTAAGAACAGGTTAGTGCGTCTATTTGCATTTATTTCTTATAATTTGTGTGAAGTCATCTTTTGAAAGATTAATCTATACTGTCAATTCTCAGTTGAATGTAATAATAAGAAAACAGTTGATTTAACATTAAAACTAGATTAATTATGAACTAAAAAGAACTGAAATAAAAAAAGGGAAGAAATTATAGTGGCCATGTTTTTTTTTGTGTGGAATATACACAGATAAAAAATATAGATTGGTAAGATGAAAAATTAAGCATTCTGAATACTATGAATTTTTATTGTGATACCTTTCTCATATTGAAATGATAACTCACCAAATAGATTATCTTTAACAAGTGCCTCCAAAACTCTTGAAGCCCCGATCATGTTTGAAAGACCGGCAGAAAATGTTGCAGTCAATACACCTAAAATATAAAGAAAAATATTCATATTCTACGAGTCAAAGATATTTACATACATACTCACCAATCAAAATATCTAATATTATAGTAACAAACATTTGCCAACAAATCTGACGATAATAAAATGGATAAAATGGTTATACATGAGATACTGACCTACTGCAACAAACGGTGGCCAAAAATTGATGGGAAGCATGTAGATATAGTTGTTCTGCAGCAAGAAACGAGAGCACGACGCTGCCGTGAAGAGTGTTAAGCCTAAATAAGTGAGGCCGGTGAATACCAAGGCTGCAATAGTTCCTCGAGGAATACTGCGTCCGGGACTGCGAAGTTCTCCTATAACATATCATTATAAAAATTATCTGAAATGCAATATCCGAAAAATTCTTCAGGTATCCGAATTTTTTAAATCTCACCGCTCATATTAGCTCCTGCCATAACACCAGTGACTCCTGAAAACAGGACACCAAACACAGTAGCAAAGTCCACAAATTGGCCATCGCTGCTGTAATCTCGGCCGTAGTCTGGCCAAAGGTTCGATATCAATGTTTCCGAAGTGAGTCCAGTGTAGTTGGCAAATGTTATATTAACCAAAGTGTTCGATTCAGGTATTAAAATCTGAAAGCAATGTGATTATTATTCAAAATATTTTTTCCGCAACTGAATTGATATAATAATTTTATAATAACTTCTACTGCATGCTTTTAACGAACAGCATTTGTGATTAGTGTTGAGATGCATTTGTATTGAATTATGACTAATATGTATGTTCTTACTGACACCAAATAATATTCACCAATAAAAACCACCAGCAACAATTTCTAATCAAAAACGAATATTTGTACTGTTACCTGTTTTTCTCCAGGAAGCAAGAAGCTTATCATTACACTGGCGAGACTGACTGACACAGCGAACCAAATCGCTAAACTGGCTCGGGCAAAGTATCGAGCTCCAGCTAAACTTATCCCCAAAGCTAAGACCGCGAGTCCGGATCCATAAAGGGCACGCCACCAGCGACCGCCGGCCAAGCGCCATGCTCCTTCACTGATCAAGTAACCTAGTAACACATACATTTCAATTTTTGACAATTTATTTTATCTATTACTTAACCAAAGAATCATAATGCCATATCTATAGATATCTTTGTTAAATTACAACGATCTTATATGAATAAATAATCTCTAGAAGTAAAAGATTCCTCTGAGAAATTAATTATCTATTATAGATGAGAGATGATGTAGATACCCATAACTGATAAATAAGAGAATAACATATTACCTGATGGACCAAAGTTTTCTATCAGTCCCTCCGTGCAAGCAGAAAAACAGAGGGCACTGGATACAATGTTGGCAAAGAAGAAAAGAGTTCCGATTGCCCCACCAAATTCAGGTCCTAAAGATCTGCTTATCATGACTGACCAAATCAATAATCAAGGAAAATATTACAGTTCAGCAATTTTAATAAAACATCAACGGAGATCAGGTGGATTAAAAACTAAGTTTATACCAACAAAATCAGTAGCAGCTATAGGAAATTTCTGAATAGTCCTGTCTACTCAATATACATTTTTGAGTGATTGTAAAGATACTTATTGTTTTCAGTCGTTTAAAAGTAGTCCATCAAAATTGCCTCTTTCTAATGCACGTTTTTGATTTGACTATTTAATTTGTGATAAAGCTTTAAGTTAGCAAAAATATGCAGCTAATTACTGCTTTAAAATTAAGCATTACATTTCTAGTGATTCAGTATTCTTAAAGCACAAGCATATTACATAACATCAAATAAATGTCACGTAGCTACGAAGTTTTATGAAATATTTGGCTAAAAGCAAATACAGTAGATGTATAATAAAGTATTGCGTAGAAAGGATACAGTAAACACCTCCTCCTTCAATTGCGCCATTAGTGGAAATGGCACATACGGAACAAACAGTAAAAATAAGTATAACATATGAAATTCCAAACTGCATCAAAGTCACTAGAAGTCCTGCGTTTCCAATGATGAATCCTGTAGTAACAAGTGATTAATTTCAGTTCTATTAGTAATTTCAACAGAGTTTCTTGCATTACTTGTAATTTTATTTTTGCCTACCTACATACATTATGTCGCATTTAAAAAATAATTGCAATATAGACAAATTTATCATATTTTTCTGCATGCTGACAGCACAGAATTAACAATTTTTTTATCTAAAAAATAACTATGACAGAATTAATATTCCATAATTAAGGAACAATATCTGTGTGCGTAAGGAAAAGAGCCTCATGTCTAAAATCAGTACTTTTCAAGAAAGCCAAAAAGAGGTTTACATTAATATAAAATTAAAAATGAACTTCCACAAAGTTACCGCCGAATCCATAGAAAATATTAAAGAGATTGACATTATTAAAAACGTGGAGAGAATTCAAAATTTAAATTTTTCAGGTTCAACTGGTCTCTTTTCTCTTTCAAGCATAATATATGCATTATAAATTAAACTAATTTTTCAATTACCTTGACACGCTTTTCCTTTCGCACACAGCTATATTTATTGATCTATGAAATATTGAATGTGGTGGTTCAAATTACGTTTTGTGGATCTGCATAAAATGAGTTATTAATAAATATATTCATTTTTTACATTACTTAATGTCTGAATAAGAATGCATATATTATTTTTTTAAATATTTAAGCACAATTTGAGTTATTGTTTTATATTCAACACATTTAAAAATGCCAGTCAGCTTATATTTAAGTAAGTAATGTAAAAAATAAAAGATTTCTCACCCATTCTGATAAAAACGAGAGCACTGAACATGGAAAGGACAACTGGACAGAATACTCCAGCGAAGGTTCCCACTTTGTTCTGCTGCGATGCCATCTCGCAGGTAATATCACCAAACTCGACATATCCTGCAAAAATATTGACATGTTTATGTATTCAACTAAATATTGAACAGAAAATGATTGTAGAACATTCATACTACATCAATCATTACATAACGTAATCTTATTTTTTGAAAGCAATTTTCAAAACTGTCCAATAAACATGTTGTTTTTATACTCATATATGGAAGTAAAACATCAACAATAGATACAAATAAAGTTGACAAACTTCAAAGCACACAGCAGGTCATGAAGGAGTGCATATTTTTTGACATAACATATGTGTAGAAAAATGTCTACATATAATGTAGAAACCAATGGGTAAGGAAACTCATACAATTAAGGGTTGGAATCACCCAACAGAATTTTTAATTGTTGGATATCTGTGTTGGTTTTATACTTTCCTGCCCTACCCAATATTGAAAACAGTGCACGGAGAGTGAGCGACCGTTTTCTTTTAACCATATACACTCCCAACATGAAGCATTTGGACAACTAATCTCGACAGAAGTTGTTATATAAGAATTGGATGTTATTCAGTCCTTCTTTTTTGGAAAGAGTAAAATAGAAGAATGGGGTAAGGACAGGACTAATGGTTAGCTGATCGCTATCACTATGCACCGTGTTAGAGGTCAGATGGATGAGAGGGAATGTAAAGACATCCATAAATAGATCAATTTATGAAAGTGTCAGTACTGGGATTTGAGTCCGTAAACATCGCAACCGAAGATAATGTTGACCACTTGGCTAAGGGTATTAGAGGAGGAAACAAACAACTACAAAAATATGAAATACTGAAGTTCACCACCTTGGACTGTGGATTTCGAAGAGCATTTATTCAACCACAATTGATCTAGAATTGCCATATTTTGATGAAGCCAATTATAATGAAGTGTATACAGAAAATATGGAGTAATAGAACCTTATCATAGAAACACAGACAATAAAATTAATAACTCTTGATAACCTAAAATTTAAGTGACCCCATTTTAAAATTTATTACACAGAGGATAATAACATTTTAAGGCATAAATTAATGCTACCCAATTCTCAATTAAAAAAAGAAATAAATATTTGGCATCTGAACAATGAAGTTAAAATATTGTTAAAAAAATTCACAGGTGAGTGAATATTGTAATGAATTGAACAGGTAAGATATTTAAAATAGTGTATGTACTGGGGAATCTCGATCTATTCTTTTATTCTACAATAATTATTTTAAATCATGCAGAATTCATTATACTAATTTATACTCAAATGGTTGTTATTATGCAAATGAAAATGTAGAAATATTTTACTTTCGTAATGTTACATACATTGATTTCCCACATTTAAATAATTTATTTCCAAAAGTCTTTCTACTACAATTTACCGAACATCTACCATACCTAACAAATACTTTAGTTGACACTTTTATTATTTTTTTGAATGTTTAAGATACGTTTTAAATAAAAAAAAAAAATAGCTGTTGGTTCAAAATTAAACATCTATTAATATGGTCATCTATTCTAAAAAGAGAGATTGAGCAAATGAGTATCAAGTTGTAGAAAAACTTTTGTTGAGATCGGCTATATTAGGAGTCCATATGCTCAAAATATGGAGCAAGAAAAATCTATGCTATTACTATTTTAATTGGAATTGAGTAAGAATCTGGCGGTTGTATACTTCTGTTAAACTGTCCACCTCCTGAATAGCTTGCAATCTTTAGCAAGTTATCATTCATGACCCATATGAGGATTGTTTCAATAGTTAAAGCGGGAAAAGTATTTTCATAACAATGTGTGTTTGGTATGTTAATCAAGTCGTGCATTTATATTGTATATCTTATTTCAACATAAAGTGATCTTTGGATTCTCCATTGTTTTTTGTAACAACATTGACTTTCATAATTTTTATGTGACAAGTCCGTCTGAAAGTTTGGTAGTAAACGGGAGTAACTGCTGACTTTATGCGTGACATTTTGTGCACTTTGTCAAGTTCAAATCTTAAAATAATGTATAAAACGACAACATTAAGTTTATAGATACTTTTTTGCCATCTCCACTCCCTAATCAAAGCATATGGTTACATTCAAGATTCTCTGTCTGAATGTTACGACAGGGGCTGTTTTAAAAATGGATACTAGAAGGTGAAAATAAAATTAATACGTGTTTTCAAGATTCCCTTTTGGCTTCTAATACCACAGTAACATAGAGTAATTGAAATGAATATTATAGGAGATCTTCGTTACCCGAGGATTATAGGTATCGAAAATACATCTCGCATTTGGGACCAAAATATTTAGTAAATAGAGGAAAAAATAATGGGCGAATGGAGAAGGAAATAGATGAGCAAGATGAGAATATAAAACACTATGAATGTGGGCAATTTAATGTGACAATGATGTGTGTTTTCATATATCTTTTGCATCTTCATGACTGAGGGAACTTAGATAGCGAATACTCGGATAGCGAAGACTCTCTACACATTTAAAAAATACAATACATATTACTGGCCTGTTACAAAGGAACCTGAGGCTCTTTTAAACATAGTTGGTAAAAATAGGTATTGATATTGAATTCATCGCTTTATCATTTTGCCAAATTTAACATACTATAATTATTAAGGGATTGACATAATCAATTTGTGTACCAGTCATAAAATCCAAGCCCTCACAATCACTAAGCAAATGCTTTTTATATAAATAATTTAGCAACAAAGTAAAAAAATGTCTAAAAAAACAAATCGAAAACTAAAGACAAAGGGAGACACATAACAGAACGTAATGAGATTAGTGACACTATTTTGAATGGTCTTTTTACTAATAAGTTATCTTTTGAGCAAACCCTCCTTCAAGGAATAGTCAGAACACTTATCAATATGCATTAGTGAAAATTAACACAACACAACATTTTTTACAAAAAATAAAATGTAAACAATAACAATGGATTTTTTTTATTCTTCATAAGTTACAATATATTTACATTTGAACTTATTTTGAAGAATTAATGTTCAATAATGTATTTAGTAAAGATTATGTAAAGATTATATATCTATATATATAAAAATGAATGTCTGTTTGTTGGTTTGTCCGGATCTTATAGGCTCCTAAACTACTCAACCGATTGCGACGAAACTTTCAGGAAGGACTTATTGTGAGCATGCCGGGAAATCTATATATATAAAAATGAATGTCTATTTGTTGGATTGTCCGGATCTTATAGGCTCCTAAACTACTCAACCGATCGCGACAAAACTTTCAGGAAGGACTTATTGTGATCATGCCGGGAAATATTATATAAAATAAATGTTTGTTTGTCCTTTATGCGTTCCTTTACCATTCATACGATTTCGATGAAACTTCGGTGAGTTGTTGCGCACACACCCGTGAAGGGTTCTGAAGAAAAAAAATTGAAAATCTAAAATTGAAAAAAAGAATCAAATACGTACATACAGCGACATCTAGGAAAAACCTTCTGATTTATTCGTGTACGCACCAGACGAAAAACAAAAATTTCGTGTTATAACAAGTGTGATATTGAAACTCGGGTTCGGGTCGGGCCAGACCTGAAGATGATGGGCTCGAACCGGGTAAGTCTATGAAATTTCGGCCTGTGCAGACCTCTAATCCAAAAGCAGTTCAATAAACAGAATTAAAACACAAACCCTTTCTTTCTTCGAGTGGCATTGCAACGCATGCCGGGTACTCACTAGTTGTATAATATAATAGGATGTTGTTTTTTTAACATTCAATCAACAATTCTATGTATTTTACCAAATATACATAATAATTATTATTGGCAGTTAAAGTTATCACAGAAGAATCTATATAAGTTAAGGTTTGTAGATAAACTGTGTTTCTAGAATTCGATGTGGATGCTAAGTATAAATATTCAACAGTATCTGTTGGTAACATAAAATCACAAATGACAATTCAATAACATTATATGCTTAGGTATGATATAAAATCACAATGTACATTCCCATCGGTATTTAATACATACCGCATTTTTATAAATATTATTTCCTTGTTCTAGATATATTCATACTTTATACTGATATGAAAAGGAAATAATAACACATGTTTAATTTATGGACTGCACTGTGATTAAAATGTTATTTAATTATTCATTACAATTTAATTATAAATATTGTTTAGCGTATTAAGAAACTACCTTATATGATTTC
This sequence comes from Himalopsyche phryganea, assembly GCA_022494535.1. Classification (NCBI taxonomy): domain Eukaryota; kingdom Metazoa; phylum Arthropoda; class Insecta; order Trichoptera; family Rhyacophilidae; genus Himalopsyche; species Himalopsyche phryganea. The sequence goes on along the minus strand of JAGVSL010000035.1, from coordinate 535,583 downwards.
ACATCATTAGGCCCGCGGGAAGGGTTCTCACAATATATGATGATTTATGACAAATGATGAAAAAAGGCTGAGGTGGTGTTAAGTTAAGCCGAAGGTGCTTTTAAAGAAAGGCGAATTAACCAAAATGTTATTTTACATTAGGAGCATTTTATACTTTTCACAATATATCATTAATTGTCTGATAATTACAAATGTACTATGTTTAGATAACAAAAAGACGAAAAATGAGCACATAATGATTTCAATCTATAGATAAATAATAAAATATAACAATAATTAAACAAAATTGATTATTTTTGTCCTGTTGATTGGTAATGCTTGCAGCAGTGGAAATTTTCATAATGCTTATAATATATTTAAACTGTGAAATAGGTATAACTAGAGACGACATGTTACAATTATATTTTGTGAGCCTGAGGTTACAAATAAATGTTTATATTTTTTTTTCTCCCCATAAATAGTAGTAGTTAGTATATGACAGTATTATGTTATTTATTTAGTTCCTTAGCCGCACAGGGACAGACTCGATGTATCATATTTCTAGTCCCAGAGAAGAATCTTTTTTTACATAAATCTCGTAAATAATGAGCGAGGAATAGTATAAATATTTATGTGTACCCAATGCCGTTTGAGACACTTCATTGTTTACATCACTAGAAACAAAACGCCCATAAATTTTAAATATTATTGAATCATCATCATTCAAAATGCTATGTTGAAATTTTATTCTTAAATCAATGAAAAAGATCTTTAATAAATATTGATGTAAAATATAACAATAACCAAAACTTAGTGGTGTGTGAAAGATCTATACGTTCCAAGATTCCATTAGAAGCCAAACATTTCACGGTGCTTTAGCAATAATATACCTACTAATAGTGTAAAGAGGCCAAAAAGAATTATTGAAGTAGAGCCTCCAAAATAAACATTTAAGGTTTGTTGTCATATTTAGTTCATGCATTTATGGCAAAATGTGATAATAATGTTTTAAAATATATGAAATTTATCTACAAAAATGAAGTAAGATTCAAAATACGTGCAGCATTAACAGAGCCACTGAAACGTTTGCAAAATTTATATAAATCACAAATTTGTTTTTATTGAAAAAGTGTTTACCTCCATCAACATTCCTAGGTGCAGATATTCGCCTTCCACTGCATTTAAATAGATCTCCTATACTTCTAAAAAAACTTTCTTTTGGAGCACGATCTTCATTATTTATACTCCCTGATGTGAGGGGATCCAAGCCGGACATTGTGAAAAACTTAAAGTGGCGAGGTTTACATTAACACTATAATTGTTTTTTCAATAATTTCACTCATATCACTTTCTGGAATATTATATTTAACATTATCCTGTTAAAAAAATAATCTTGTCCACTAAACAAAATTGGGGGCAATGATAAAATCGTTAGTTATCGAGGTATATTCGATAGATAATACTTTGTCAGCACACATTTCAAAATAAACATTACATTCAATTACTTGACTGTGTTGTAAAATGGATATGAAAAAAGTTGCATATTTAGATGCAAAAAAGTTAAGTAGCTAGTCACTAAAATAATTTTAAAACATGTGACAATGGTTAAATCACAACAAACCATGTAATGTTCAACGTAAGAACGCGAAGGCGCATTCCCCTTTTGAAACTATCAACATTAAATATTTATGACATGAATATATAATTAAGGAAATTATTATTTTTTAAAACGGAGAAGAATATACAAATTCACATCACGTGAAAATGAATCGCCTTTAGAACAAGCGGCTCAGCATTAGACATGGCTACACAAAGAATGACAGTTAATTCAATTAATTATATGATGACAAATAAACGTCACATTTCTTAGAATTCGTCAAGACTAAACAACACAAAACATTCACACGACGTAGCTATCTCTCGAATAAATGCAAAAGCCAATATTCATTGGAATTTTTTATGCTGTATAGATAATAATTTCTATAAAAATATTACGTTACACAGATAACTTATTTTATTGGATTATTTGACGTAACGACAACAAACTATCAGCTGACAAGGGGCATCACAATGAAATAACGCCCCCGGAAGCTAAGCGTTATAACATTGTATAACTAATTCATATTCTTGGCAAATATTGGGACGTCTGTCTACAGTTTACAAGGAAATATTAGTACTATTTCACATAAATTTGACTTTCTTAACCTCTCAAACTGACGTTGCATTAAACACAATATGAATTGAACAATAATAAAATATCGTAGTAGTAATCTGTTTGTCTATGGTCTATGACTTGTCCATCTCTCTCTTTCATGTTTGACAGGACTAGAAGAGATCTTGGCTAGGGTAAAAAGGAAAACAAGTACTACCTGGTTTTATAAAATAATTTATATTATAAATCGCAATATAAATTTTTCATGCATATCATTCTTTAACCTGATTGCATTAATATTACATATATTTTATTATAAATATTATCCAAGAAAAAAGGAATTTTGTAGGTAGATATCTCATATGTATTTGAAAATATTTTAATGCGAAAATTTCTAATTAGGAAAAATAATCAATTTGTTATTTAATAATTCAAGAACCTCGCAAGTTTATTTCAATTTTATAAGCTTATACTTGCCTTGGCATAAACATGTTCTTGTAACATTGAAATACTTCCAAACATTCAGCATTATTATTTAAATAATTCCAAATCATGGTAATAATTTATGAAAGTAATTATGCCATATTATCACAAACACGGTCTATGTTTTATTATAAATGAATGTGTTATATATAATTTTCCGAATTTGTTTCAAAAAAAGAAGCCTTACTTAGTAATTAATTTTTCATCAGGTTTTTGTTAACAGTGTATATTTTAATTATGTTATATGCAATATTTACAATACAATGAACTAGACATAATCTTTTAAGTGAAAGAATCACGAATTGGAATAACTGCATAAACAAACGTCGTCATACTAAACATGCGTCCTTCGCAAACGAACGAATCCAAACAAAGTAATCTTTGTAGTGGTTGAAAATCACACATTCGGGATATTTCGTTCGAACAAACGTTGTCAGATTAACAACTCATGGGCCTCGATTCGCGAATTATCGTTCAAATAAAAAGTAATAAAACATTGCGTTTTGCAGCATATTTTCGAGCCAGTAGCAATAAAGTCTGTATGTTTCTTGGCTTCTCCGACTCCAGGGGCCGTCGCTGCGCATTCCTTTTTGTTTTGCTTACGGAAATACAAATAAAAAAAAACGTATTCCGTACTATGTTCGGGTCATGAGTCAGCCATAAGGCAATAGTTTTCATAAATTAAATAATTTATTTCACATGTGCTATGTAAAAATATATTTTTATGTAGGTAATAATACTCTTTATTTTTGTTTTCAACAAGAAACTAGGTCCTAATCCATATAAATACAACCATAATGTACATTTGATCGTATTTGGCACGCTTCTCTTCAAAGTGACCGTATACACATATTCTTTTTGGAGAGTAAGGAAAAAGTAGGATAGGACTAGAAATTATCTAATCAATCTAATCTTGCTCCATTTCTACGATCGGATCGGCTGGAGGGAATGGAGACATCACATATATCCATTATTTAACAACAAATCTATAAATCGGTTGAAAAATCAATTTACAAAAGTGTCTCAAACTCATGGACACTGCAACAGCTCGACTACAGACCTGCCAAATTAATTATGTAAAAAGTCATTTCACTGTTTTATGAAAAATTAATATCAAATAATGAAAAATTATTAAGTTAATGAAAAAAAACATATTTCTTTCAATGTTTGAAAGGAATATGTTTTTATTGATTGAATTGGCATTTACTTGGTAGAATTTCATTATAATAGGATAAGATAACAAAGTATTTAGTTCTACAAATTTTTATCACGTAGTTGATAGCTATTTCGGCTTTACGCCATCGAGTTGTAGTTCTGACGATGGCGTAAAGCCGAAATAGCTATCAACTACCTGATAAAAAATTTGTAGAACTAAATACTTTGTTATTTTATCCTAGAATATGTTTTTATTTTGAAAACAAAAAAGCTAAGGAAACAAAGCAGTTCAAGTGCAACAAGACACTGAAGAATCATAAAAACCTACTAAAGCAACTTAAGTCAATCATGAATTATTATTATAAATAATTGTTATAACCTACCATCCGATACCATTCAAACAGTAAAATTGAATCAGTTTCTTTGATGTTTCACATAGTCAATATTCTTGTGACCAAAAAATTATCGTAATATAGCTTGCTTTTGTTTCTTAAAAATCTTCTAACTTTATAAAGCACAACTTTTAAAATTCTTATACAATGAATTATTCAACTAAGAGTTGATGGTGCTAGATTTTTTTAAAAAGGAATGTTAAAAAAGTTCAGTAAAAATGAAGAAAATGTCAAATATGAATATTACAAGAAACACAGCTTATTGCAAATGAGTTTGCACGCGTAGCTTCAATATTTTCTACAAAACAATAATTGGCATTTTAATGTTTTTCAACTGTAATGTAAACAAAGTACAGTTTTATGATAAGCATAATATTTGAACATTCCATTATAAAAATATCCAATCTATCGAAGCATTTCAGTTTTCCTTGACCCATGCTAGAGATGAACGAAATTTTTATTGCATTTCATACTAATTTTTAAAATATGTAACTTATAGAATAAAAAAAAATTAAAAAATATCTCCATGACAGCTCTCAATTGGATTTCTATCATCATCTAGCAGTTATCTTTTCACTGCATTTTTTGTTTATTTGCACCAGTATCTTCAAAATCAGTAGACCGTGATATATTATAAAGCCGCTAAATATTATACTTGTGATTAAGTCTTTAAAAAAACTATATTATGGTCATTTACTCCACTCAAAAGAGCGGATTATTAAATCAATAAAATAATGCAATATTACTGTGCAACGCATAAAGTAAGTAAATTTAGGGATGTAATGAATTCATAACTATAAATTTCATTTGTAGTATAAAATTAGCTGTTCACTCACCTTTATTATAAGTATTTTCCTTGGTTTTGCAGCAATAATATCCATTATTGGAACTCATTATTGAATATTAAACATAAATTTGTCCTAGTTAGGTGTTATCTCTTTGTATTATTATTTAAAACTATTGATGTTTATATATTATTACAGTAAATTAATTTTTCGATGTTAGAAATGAATAAATTTACTGTATATTGACATCTATGATTATTAAAATATAATTCATAATAAATTATTTATATGATGTTGACATTAGTGCATCTTTACCAAAAATGTCTTCATATAAAATATATTGCTTCATTTTTTATTAATTTAATATATTTTAATGCGATACCTATGAACGGAAAAAAACACTAGGGTAAATGAATTTACCAAAAACTTTAGTTCATAAAATTCATTATAGATGTCAGTAAAGATTCTTAAAAAGTGGTATTTTCATATTATTATATATATTATGTACATTTGTTCGTAATTCATTCATCATTTCAATCAATATAAATATTTCCACTCGTTCGATGATGAAATATCCACGAAGCTAGTTGTTCAAATTAAATTATTTTACCTTTCAATATTTCAAACATAAACTAATAAAGACCTACCAACTAGTATGGCTCGCTTTTTTCGATTGGGCCACGTATAAAGTAGTGGTAATTGCGATTAGGGCCGCCGCGAGGGACGAAGTCGCCCCCGTGTTGGAAATAATAAATTCCGCCCTAAGCTAGAGATAGTCCACCAAAGTTATTTAATTATCAATTACACATGGTTAAATGAAAAGCACCTTACGCACATGATATTGTTCCTCTCATCAACTTATAGTTTTTTTAAGCATTGCTTGTTAAACTCACAAACGCACAAAATTAAATAAAGATTTTTCTAGAAATTTATTCTTTTATATTCAGATTAAAAACTAAATTGATGTTCTATTGAAATCATTGAAAACACTGTTTATCTTTCATGCAACTTTTTTTAAATTAATGCCTGAAATCGGATCGTAGAGAGAGAGATCGATTGACAAACAACTAGACCTCTCCTAACCCTATACTTCTATCCTTACGCCTTGACAAAAAGAGGTTGGCGATAGACCTATTGTTAAATAATTTTCGTGAAAGGAATCGGGACTAGGAGGCCATATGCTCCAATTTTGAAGCGGACATGGTTTGATAAAACAGTATATTTTAATTTACGTATTGCATTTCAATAACGATGATTTGTTCTGAAGTACAATAAGACCGCCCTAGTCTCATTATAATATTGTTGACAACGAACAATCCTATTTCAGTATTATTTTAAAGTCAGGTAGGTTACAGTACAAATTGAAAAAAATGTAATTTCCTATATCAATAAAACTATATTGGCGCGTCACTTTCGCCAGAATTTCACTAACGCTACTCCGTAAATCAAATGAAGTACGTAGAGAAATGGACTCAATTCCACTTTGGGACTGATTAATGGCGTCTACAAAGTATCCTCTGACGTAAATAATTGACCGGGAATGTTATTTATCTTTTGCGTGGGGTTTCGCGAATCCAGAGACATGAGAAAACGAATAAATGAAAAATTATAATGTGATATTAAAGAAATACAATAATAATCAGCACTATGTGACACATAGGTGCGGTGGGTATGAATAAAGTTGCCAACTTTTCTTTTACATTTTTTTTCTTTCCAAATGCAGGAAAACAACGGAGTTTAATAAAAAATAATTAATTAGAATTGTTTTTAACAATTTGCCTATGCATTTTTTATATTGCATGATTTCATACTAACATTTTTTTGTAATAAATCTTCTCGTAATTAAATTAGATAGGTAATCATCGCAAAAGACGCGCACCATTTTTATTCTAATATTTCGGTGCTGTTAAAAAATGTTGATCTAATCACCCTATATAGAGAAGATTAGGTGCAAGCTAGAAGTGTGTTAAAGAATAAAACTATGAAAAATTCTATAAAGTTTTTCAAAATTATTCGACGATTTCATAATACCTCATTATTTGTTTATCTTGCCAACAAGACAATATTTAAGTTTATCAATGAATTGACCTATTGCGTTCTGAGCGACTTCTCTCGTAAGCTGAGCTGAGTGATATTTTTCCATCAATGATAATTTTGATTCCGTGAAAAAAAAAAATGAAAAAATTCCATCTTATATGTAAACATCATTGATCAGTATCAATATTCACAATGAAGCGGTAACTACCACGAACTCTACAGTCTACAGTGTCAACACCCTACATAATAATTCCGAGGGTTGACAAGGGGGATGACTGCTGATGCGTAGGTACATGATATCTTCAAATTTATTTACAGGGTTCAATAGTACAATGATCTGTTAAGACGTCGTATATCGAATGATGGAAATGTGTATTAGAGTACATTTTACAGTTATATCGAATTCAATAATTAAAATATTTGCTTACGATATAAAGATAGTTTCCAAATGAAAATACGGAAATATATTATATGACATGAAAGATAAGCAATTCCATGTCTTATCATAATGTTAAACTACTTTATCGGGTTTGAAACGATACTTATAACAGGAAACCAGCTCTAAAATGCCAACAAAAGAACTGAAGACCGAGAGAAATAATTGTGTCTCGTTACAGAACAAATGAGTCGCTGAGCCGCTAAGCCCGCTCCCGAAGGTTTTTAGAATTTTGAGTAAATCACGAAAAACTGTTATGTGCAGTATGACAGTTTTAAGTATAATTTAAGTTATTTTGTGTCTTCCAGTGTATAACAAAAAATATTCTTATACACTGTCGCTTTTCCGAACGCGTCAACCGCGAAAACGAGGATCGAGATCGTGTAAAAAAACGACAATTTTTAAATTTGGATTATTGAAATTTTGTACACTTCCATGTATTTTGTCACTAACGACCCGGGTTTCGACTTTCGGCATCTTCAGGCATTTGAGCACACGAATGGACTCGAACTGAGTTCGAGTCCATTCGTGTGCTCATTTAAATAATATTTGTCGTGTTTGTATATTCTATATAAACGTTACACACTGTTTACTGTCTGTCAATTCGCGTCCGTTCGTGCGCTCGAATGCCTGAAGATGCCGAAAGACGAAACCCGAGTCATTAGTGACAAAATACATGGAAGTGTACAAAATCTCAATAATCCAAATTTGATATTGAAATTCCATCAAGCACTCTCAGTCGATGTCTTAAATTAGACAATTTTTAAGTTTGAATTTTTTTAATTTCGTATAGGGGACGAAATAGGAAGAAATTTTAGACTTACAACTGGAAAAATTGGTAGATCTGTCGATAAAGCACATACGTACATTAAAAACTTATTTTGTGACAAATAGCCAGGAGCGTGTTTAGCGACTCAGCGACTCAAATATTCTATTATTTCAAGAGCATTTTTGCCATCTTCAATATATACGATTTTATAATGAGGACTTGGGTCTTCTTTTAGTTAGCAACTCAGGTATTTCACTTGCTCAAAATAACTATAATATATTTATATACAAATATTTATCAAGTTACATATTTATTTACTGATGAAACTATAAAAGTGAATTCAATATTTTTAATTAGACAGTTGTTGTGTTAAGTATAAGAGTACCTAGTATCTAAGTTTTAATTACCAATAATAATAATTAAACATATAAAAAATAAAAAATAATACTCAATAAAGATTGGTAAATACCACAAGGAAAAATATATATAGATAGCAAGCTTTAATGATTGGTATTATGATTTATGTCAAACAGATAAAGTGGTACTTAACGCGTGGGCTGCTAGAACGTTCTGATAATCTATGGAGATTTTAAATTTCAATTGTTTAACTTAAATTTTTTTCAAGAATATAGTTTATTAAGATATGTATTTGATATTAAATGGCTCATTTTATATTTCCGTAAACATCTCATACTTTTAAGAAGATTACTGTACAAAACCATATCAAAGTAAGATCATTCAAGATTTTTTAAACCATTAAGGACCCTTATAACTTATACCCAAGTTAATTTATACATAAACATATTGCGTTTCAAATATATTTTTAATCTTTGTAATAATGAATGTGGTATTATAAATACAAATATGTATAAAAAAATATCGTTTACAAATATATATTACAATATTAAAAATATTTATAGTGGGTCACATTACAAATTTTTTCACAAACAGAGGGTTCCGACTTGACACTTATTAACGACTTCATTTGGTTTTTCCTTATCTATATTTCTTCTAGCATTTCAAAACTGCAGCTTAACTAGTCTACGATGTTCAACAATGCTGCTAAATATTTTAATTTGTGATAAGACTAGCGGTTGCATAGGGAGTCAAAAAAAATTAAGCTACTGTTTCCGTTTGTTCAAAATTGTATAAAAAAATATTTAGAATGTTTACACATAGTATGAAGTTTTGTAATTAGTCATTTTCTATATAACGTGAATGCATAAACCATTTTTTTTTTGATTTCATAAAAATATTTGATCATACTAATGTTTGTACATTTTTAAAATATTAGTTTAGGCTTACATTTAATTATTTTGAATAATAAGTAAAAAGCATGTAGTAGTTCTTAAATTAAATGACAAAATAGTGAATATCTTATAAGGTTCTTTATATTATTACTACATATATTATATAAATATATATATTGACTTTAGAAAGGTAAAAGGACGTAAAACGTTAAGTTGTATAGATTGTGATTATCGGAAAAAAATATTTAAAAAAACTGAAGGTTACGTCCTTTTGCCTTTCTGAAGTTGAAACATATGCCATTGTTCTATATACAATAGAAATCAGGTTGATAGAAACATCAAACGTATTTCTTCAGTTTGTAAAATTGTGGGAAGGGTGATTTTTTCATTTCTGTGGCCAATTGAATTTTCAGTGTCAAAATACAATCAATTTATATACTGCGACACTGAAAACAATTCAAGACAATTACACTTAATTGAAATCGATTGTGAAATAAATAAATTACAACGCAATGTCAATGGTAAGAACTATTGCCATAAATGTAATAAATCGTCATCAACCGTAAACAATCATTTTAAGCTCAGCGAAAACTGCTGACAACACCTCAAACGTCCATAGAATTTTAGGACATTTAATTTTCAATATGATTTATTCATTTTCTAATCTGATCAATTTATCTGTGGTTTTCTTTTCAAACGAAAATTTCTCGGTAGATTGAAATTATAGTCACGACAAATTCAATTCAAAGTTTCCTCAGATAATCTGAGAAGCTTTTGAACTTTAATAATATTTCACATTGTAATGTTTACAACAGGCTTCTCTCATTCTACCCAAAAATTAACTAAGTGCCGCAAAAACAATGCAATTACATGGGAAGCTCTAAACTTAATTTGTAATTTAAAAGAAATGGATGAAAAAAGGTGGTTATAGAAGAAAATTACACATAAATTAATTCACATGTTTAAAATTGCTGAAGGTTGTCAAATTGAAATAAGCAATGCTCCATTCTGTTTTTTTGAGTGGCTCAATTCAATATATTATATAGAATAGCAATGATTTGGTGTCCATGGCTGTGCAGGGCCCGAAGTCTCTCTTTCAGTGGGACAATCCGCTGCTGGTTGGAAGTTATGGTCAGTTCTATAAGTGCAGTGTGTTTCTTTAGTGTCTGCTCAACTTGTTTACTTCGCCGCAAACTGGGGAAGTAAAGGTACACCAAACAATAATCCCCCAAAAATCAATTTCCATTATTAATATGAATAAGAAAAATGTAATATAATACAAAATAATGTTGTTTTCTCAAAAGTTGGTAAAGAAGGTAATAATTTTCTTGATGAGAAAGACTCGATTGACTTTAATACAGAATTATATAAAAAAACGACTCTCAATTAGAGTAACTAAACAGATAACTCTTCTTCTACCATATTATGTAATTGTTCTGGTTGTTTTTTTAACTTTATGCCGATAAGCGATAAAAACCTTATATCACAAAGTAGGAGGAACCAAACGTCTAGAAATTTAATGGTTGTAATAGTTAATGAAGGATATTGACTACAAAGCGAAATCCAAAATACTGAAAACTCTAGAAAACAAAGCCTTGTGCACATAATTATTTTTCAAATACATTATATAATATAATACACATAACGGACAAAATTTCAGCCTTCTTCATTTGCAGCATACCTGCAACCTCTCCGTCAGACAGTTTGGCAAACACTGCTCTAAGTTCTTGTAAGATCGACGAGAAATGCTATTTTTGTCAATTTAACTATTATTGACATCTTGGGAATGGATAGTGAGTCTTTACTGTCCAAGTTGAACTCTAGTGACTAGTTTATATGCATTGAATTAAAATTATCACTAGCATTTACAATTTTTTAATAATTTGACAAAAATGTTTTTGAAAACTGTGTTATATTTCAAATAATCGATATTATAATTACTTATATGGGATGAAATCTTATTTCAGCATTTAATACCAAGAAATACGACATAAATGTCGACGGAGAGAGAAAGTTTCCACAAATTGATTAATATAATATGCGTCTATTTTTAAATCAATTTGAAGCGCGTTGGCATGCAAACGTATTTGTTTTCTCGATTTCTTTGATTTTTTCAGGGCATTAATTTTATTGTGTACGCAACTTTGCCACGGGTGGCGATTTTCAGGCGCTAGTAAATAGTCGCATATTATTTGCTGATGTAAGTTCCACATTGTCGTTAATCATTCTGTTTTCATTCGAACATATTAAAACGAAACAAAACATCTGCCTGCAAAAAAAGAATCCCCCTCTCATTTAAAACAGGCAAACGAATCGAGATAAAGTGAGATAGTGTTAAAAATTTGGGATAATTTAGAGCAGTCGCCAAACTTTTGTATTATTAAAAACGTTATATTGTTTTCGCAATCAATATAATGAGAGAGAACTTTAAAATTATGATCGCTACGGAGCGAATGGTAGCCTGTAGCCAAACAGAGACAGACTGGAGAGAGACGTCAAAAGCGTGCAGGCTCCCAAATAGTCTGCTTGTAAGATATCTATGAAGGTACATATTATAATTGATTTTGTTAAATTTAATGCAGAGGCATGAATGCATTTAATATAATTTTTCAATCCGTTCTCATTTTAATAACAATCAAGTTAACTGTTGTCACGACAATATCAAAAATGTAGCCCTACTTGCATAATGAGTCACAATGGAAAGAGAATAGCTGAATATCAATCAGTGTGACCATAGTTACGTCATGACGAGCAATTTGGAAACAATATTGGAAAATTTGATTGATTGATTTATATAGCAGCCCTAGAAACGTTTCTTAAAACTTGGATTCATTTACATAATTTAAGACATCGACTGAGGGTGCTTGATGGAATTTCAATATCAAATTTGGATTATTGAGATTTTGTACACTTCAATGTATTTTGTCACTAACGACCCGGGTTTCGCCTTTCGGCATCTTCAGGCATTCGAGCACACGAATGAGTACATTCGAGCACATTCGTGTGCTCGAATGCCTGAAGATGCCGAAAGGCGAAGCCCGGGTCGTTAGTGACAAAATACATGGAAGTGTACAAAATCTCAATAATCCAAATTTGGATTCATTTATTTTCATTTAAAAACTAATAAAAGGCAACGCATCTTTTTTGTTCGGGTCTGTAATACAGTATTTTCATAAAAAGCTTTAGAATTGAAAACATTAATAAAAAATAATAAATACGTATCTCCAGCTTCGAGCTTCTCACCACAGTGAGGCAATGTAGTGTTACTGAGGCGGAAACTGTAAAATATCTACGATACTTTATACACCACCTAGGTATAAAAAGAATATTATATTACATAGCTACAAATCTGTATTGATAGATATGTAGGAAGGAATAAAAGGTTGGTTAACACGGTCCAATCATTATAATTACAAACTGAACAAAAGTATGCATGTTTATGCATGGTGAGATCTTTTCATTGTGTGCAATGGTTTGAGAAACTAATAGTCATATACTTTCAAAAAAGAAATTAAAACATTAGTTTCTTTATTTAGACTTCGATAATTTAATATTTTATCTTTTTAATACTATTTTAAATTATGCCATTTAAGACCTTGAACATGTATGCTTTTGAATATTGTTTATTCGTAATAATAAGTATGGAGTTGTTTAATACAAATCATCGTTCGATGATTTTATATTTACTTTTGTAAGTTTCCTCCTGCCATCTAATAAGAATCAATATTTCAAACAAATTCATACCTATGCAATATGATTAAATTGAGTGCTAACGAGAACGCTCTTTTGTTGGACACAGACAAATTTCAACATTTGATACCTAGTAAACACTAATATAAAAATTCATTTGAGTTTTTCATTTATATTTATTTCTCGATTAACATATAAATTACCGATACAAATAGAATGATAAAAATACGCTTAAAACATTTTTCCTCTATACATTATTTTGGTGGTTGACGAGACTCTCCTATAAGATCATTATATTAACCATTAGAGTGCTGAGGAGCGCTCTTTTATAAATAAAAGAAATTATCAGCACTCATAATAAAATATTTATAATACTTTCCGCAGTACGTGCCTCCAGAAACATAATACAATTAACAATCCTTATGGCTTCAGTATTTTGTTGCCGCTGTTGACGTTTAAATTGCACCATTTCTTTCAAAATATTTTTTTACTGCTGAAGTACCCTCGCAAAGTAACGGATAATGACACAGGGGTATAGCTCTTTTAGAACCATTTCATTTCCACATTCGGCTTGCCATGATATTGATTAAATATTAAATTCAAGTTAGTTAAATGGAAGAATTAATATCAAATTCTATTAAATTCTATGGATTCCTATCGTTCATTATAGGAAAATTCGTAGTTTGTTCACAAAACTTTATCAAAGTTTCAATTGAAATAAAAAGATAACTGGTGATTAATTACGCGCAATTTTATTGCTTTTAGAGAAGTTTAATGCTTAATTTTAAAATACAGTTAATTGTTTTAGAATTTTATTTAATTACGATCTTCATCTGTAAGATTTAAAAATAATTTTGAATGTGTCAAAAACGATAGTGTGTTGTAATAAACGAAAGAAATGTATTGTTTTTGTGGAAACATTCGTAAGTCGTAATTTCAATTTTTAGTTCGAAAAAACGCCGATCAAATAATCAGTAGCGCTGCTGTATCTTTAATTTCAGCTATAAAAAAACAATCCCATGTGCTCGATTCAGCTAGTCGAGTGAATTGAAAAGACGATATGTATATTTTCCACGATTTTTCAAATGGTATTAGTGGCGATATAAAACATTTGTCGACCGCTACCTGTTGCCGGCGCTAAATAAAGTTGGTGTAGGTGTGCACGTCAGCGAGAAACAACTACAAGCATCCACGTTGTGTGTGTGAGGCTATTTGTGAGCAAGGCAAGTTGTTAGAGGTCGACATTCCCCCATCACTCGAGAGTCGAGCCCCCAGAGCACAGTAATCAAAATGCGAAACAGTCAACCACATAGGCGTACTAATAAAGAAAATACTGATTTTCTTTTTGTCATAAATCTAAAAAGTACATACCGAAATCTCCAACGGGATAAGATTTCATGATCAAGCAGGAATGTGCAGAATCAAGTTAAGTAATGAACCTTTTGATCCAGGTGCATTCGGGAGAATTTGGTTCGATAGGTGGTTCAAACATCTTGACACCATCTCAGTAGCCGAAAGAATGAATAATGAATGAAGTTCGGCAAACGTGTTCATTGAAAAAATATTAAAACTCGAAAATAATTGCTTGCGGTGCACATTTTGTATGACACTATTTTATACACCTTACTCTACACAATAAACAACATGATAGCGCCCATTCTCATATTTTTATAAACGAATCAGGTACACAGATATTTTTAAGTAATTATAGGAGTGACTCGTGGGTGCTTATTCGCATTCGTTATCGTTCGGTCTATTGCAACTACCACAGTGGTATTGTGTCACTTCTTCGTATCGCCATACTATTTCAACATTGAAGCGGTCTTTGATGTAGTGGATGACTATAGATCGACACTCCCTACGTATAATACCGTATCTGTAAACATGAGATTTTACAGAAGAGCATTTCATAGATTCACAACGCAATTGCAAAGTAACGACTACACGTATATTATTCGAAAATGGGTGACTGCTACTATTTTTAATCTAATTTTCCTCGTTGTTTGATGCCTACCCACAGAACTAAGTGCGTAAACAACGAAAATGCAAAATAAATACATATTAACCGCATATTTTGCACGTACTTGAGTGTCGAGACAACGACTCTATATAATCAACGAAATATAATGCAGATATAAAAAAAGACGGGTCGAATATTCGCTGGATAGTTGTACAGTACAGTACAGTTCTTCAACGGTATACTTGGAGAACAGGCACTTTGAATATAAACAAGTGAAGTTAATCGTTGTTGGAAGATATAATCTATCCTGGAGAGAGATAACAAATCTTCAAAAAAACAATAAATCATGTCGAAATAGCTAATTTATTTCAAAGTCTATTTTCATGTCTGCTTCTCAATCAAAAAATACTTGGAAAACAGTTAAATAAAAATTTGGATTTTTCTTCATTTCCAATCTTTCGGTGAAAATTTGTGTTCTACCACTGAAGTAATTCACATAGTTATTACATTCCTCTTCCAAGTTACAGCCACACTGCGCCACCATATCGCGCAGTACACACCTCTCTACACACCTTTTCCTTATAAAAAATATTGTTTTCACATTTTGTTAAAAGCTGATTGTTTTCGAATAGAGAGAGGCGAAGTAATTTAAACGTTTAAAATAATATTTTTTCTTTATTTGCTTATATTTCCAATTAGAAAGTTTATAGTGTTTTGTAAAAATAGTTTCCCGAAAATTTTTACTATTTTGTGAAAAGTTTTTGCTGTGAATCCTTCATCTACATATTAATTCCGGTAAGTTATTTTTTTATAAAAACTAAATGATTAAGAATGTATATTCTTCTAAAAATACTATAATTGTTGCATATTTATAAATTATTTTTATTAGCTTTCTAGCATACTGTGGAAAACAATATTACTGTCATTAAGTAACTAAGTATATTATTTTATTTCTAATTCTGGTCTAATCTATTTGAAAATATTTATCTTAGCAATACTGTGAATATTGAAGAAATAAACATTATTTCTTCGAAAAACATATCTCTGTCAAATAGTGGCTTTTAATTAATTTAGTACATATAGTATTTAAATTTGGTGGTTTAATTCTTTGAAATATTTATATGTATAGATTTTATATATAAATAATCAATGATTTTTTAAAAATTGGTTTTTTAAACGTGTTCAACAACCGAAGTTATGTTAAATGCTCCGTAAACCACATTATAGTTTTTGAATCAAAGCTTTAATTTTAGCAGCACATAATTTAGAACCATGAACTAATTATCCTTCATGAAAAATTTAATACAGTCAATTAATACAAAGAAATTATTACAAAGTGTAACATTTTTTTTAATTTCAACGCTATTTTCTGTGACACTGTGAATTCAACAATAATTATTCAATTTAAAAAATATTGTTTTTCTACAATAGATTCTCATGTCACCGCTCGCATTAAGTTAATTGTTGATAATTATCGCACCACTGTTTGACAAGTATTTATAAATTGAAATGTGGATATTGAAATAATTAATCTCGACCTTCAACCACTTGAGCGGGTTTTTTTTTAGATAAACTAAATAAATTAACAGATCAAAATCGAAAGTACCATATTATTAAGCCGCCAAATATCGGTTTGGAATATTATTTATTATTCGTTTAACATTTTTTTTCATTGTGTATATTTCTATGTAATGACTTTGTTTTTCCATTTGTTTCACAATACGTGAATATTCAATTTTTTAATTTAATTTTACATTGCAAACATTTTTTCACAAAATAATCGTAAGTGTGCGGTTTGCTTATTTTTATGAATACGATTATCAAATAAAAGCGCTTTAATAACTTGATAATTATATAGCTGATGAACCCTAGATGAATCCTAAAATATGCATACTTAATTTACATTACATAAAATATAATATCACCTTAGGTAAGATAGAAGAAAATATTTATTTATATTTTTTGAGAACAAAAAAAGCCTAACAAAAATGTATGCTTTAATGAAATGCAAGGAATTACAATTTTAAATTAAGCTCTCTGTCGAGGATACGTTATTATTTATCGTGTTTTTTTTAATTACACAATAAAACTATTCTGAACAAACCTGCTATCATATTATTAGTTTATAAAAAATACATATTGAAGTTATTTTTAGTAAATAAAATGGAAAACATGATAAAATTTAAAAAATCTACCTACAGGAACTTTATTTTAATTCTAGTTCCAAGGTGATATAATATTATTGTTTCTCTTGTTTATTATTATTTGTTTATTTTTTGATTGTTGTTGGTTACTCTAAACATTTTTTTATGTACGGTTTTTAATAAAAATCTCAAGACATACATACATCTTACTGATAAATGCGAATATTATATTATTAAATAATTATTGCATATTTATTTCATATATGTGATTTTACAACATGTAGAATGATCTGACGTACTAATTACTTGTTATTAAATGCAATTATTAACATAAGTTATAGAGATTATTTTCATTGCATCACCTACGTATTCACAACAATAATTATTTTCAAAATGAAGTACCTACTCATGTTCATAAAACAACTTTTGTTATTTTGACAGTGTCGTATTGAAGTAATCTGCATATTTAGTAAATATTTAAATTCCTACTTTATTTAAAATAAAATCACAGCATTTCTGTTGATTCTGCTCTAAAAAATAACTAGGTATCAACAAATTGTGTAAGTGGCTGAGTGGCACACGTCAATAATCAAACAAATACAATCCAAAAATAATAGATATTTAAAACTTCTTTATGAATTCTGATTTTTCGCAGTGCTTAATACATCTAAACAATAATTAGCACTGTTATTCACTGTCATATTCACAAAAATAGGTGTCATTATATTTCAACAATGTAACTTAAGCAGTTTAATAAAGCGTTCGCTATAAATTTGTTAAGTTAAAATCGGTCACAATCTAGTTTGTAATAATTGTGGCGGCCCTTGCTGAACTATCGTGCAAGCAATGAATAAATATATAGTTTTAAATGAGCTGAAGATATCTTGATTGACTTCTGACACCTAGGCAAAATGCTTTTTAATTGAGATGATAGCCACATAAGATAAAATAGAAAAACAACATCATGACACAATGCAAGTACGACATAACATATCTTGACTTCGAAGGTTTTAACTGTCAATTCTTGGTGGAAAAGCATTATTTTTAAAAAAATAAAACACAATGTGTTTTGTATTACTTGCACAAGCATGGAATATTCATTAGATTGATAACCACAGGATATTATATATTTACGCCACGGTAGGCAGACATTAGCAGTTTAATTTTATAGTATTTTCTATATTATGGATATCCCATCTATTAAAGATAAGAAAATATCTTCATAACGCGTTAGTTCTTTAATTAAGGCTATTTTTTGAAACATTCATAAAGTTAGATAAATAATCAATTATAATATTTAAAAACCCTCAATTTTGGTAAAAATAATAAGTACACCAATGACATCGTCATTTAAAAAAAAACCGTATCTGGCACTACGTAATAAAGTATAAATTGTATTAATTATTTGGAGAATTTCAATAATGAATATCTATGATAAATTTTACATTTTATGCTGGTTAAATGATAAAGCATCTATTATGCAACAGAACGTACATTTTTTTAATCAAATAGTTTCGATACAATTTGTAAAAAGTTTTAAATTTTACTGTGTAGTACTGCTGCAACTATTTATAAATGTTATATTGTTTGAAAGTTGTCTGAAAGTACATTTAATAGATGAAAACGCATATTCGCTAATCGAAAACAGTCCTCATCCGTACATATAGTTGAAAAATAATAAAACCTGTTTTCTCATTGTATAATCATTATTACTTAAAGTAAATTGGATTAAGTACTGTGCATTTAATTGTCAATATTGTATTCGTCCTGTTTAATAATATTAACAAATTTCTTACAATTATTTTTAAATAGTTTCAGATACGTAATTTAGCATTCTATAATTCATTCATGATTTTTTACAGCGGAGTTTACTTTATTGCAACAGTTTGTTATGCCGTGCTACGATTTATCTTAAAAGGGTATTTTTCATGGATAACATGTTATTGCCACACAAGGAGTCTATAATCATCGTTGAATATCAATCAATGAAGTCTCTTACACCTGCATAAAACTTGCAAATCGAGTTGTACTATACCAGAGGTGTTCCACAAAAGCGAGAGGTGTGTCGAGAGGCTCGTCCAATGTCCATCCCAGTTACTGACGTCGCGGCCGCAATAAACATATTTTATTATAAAAATGCTTGTCACAAATGCAATAATGCTTTATACTTCTCATACAGTGTGCAAACGTATGCAGGATTATAAATTATATATTTATTTATTGTTGCCGAACGAAATTTTATTTTGCAGAAAACTCGTTTCTTCTCATTGTTAAGGTCATTTATAAAGTCGGACGTTTTCGATGTTTCAATATTTGCCACATTCAGGGGCCGATTATTTATATCATGTTAATGAAAAATAAATAGTGATATTTTTGTTGTTTTTGTGAAGTCACATAATCTACAACAATGGAGAGTTCTTTGCAAAAATTCACATAACATTTCACATCAGTGTATACATACATTCAGTGTAATTAATGTTTTGTATGACAATGATAGTCTAGCTACTAATATTGATCGAAGTTTGTGTGTCACTGTTGATGAAATATTCGGTTAAATTCATAAAAAGTATAAAACAAATTTATCTAAATTTTACATGAATACAAGTTTATTCATTTTGTGTTAATTAAATTAATTGGATACATCCATGTTAATGCTACCGTAGAAACCTAATAGCCGTTGTAATTCTCATCCGAAAATACATTAACTTGAATAGAGAATCAAATCACGCGCTGGATTTTTGTTCGATCGAATAACTAATGAAACGAAATCAGAAATAAAACTGGTATCGCTTATCGGTCATTTTCTCTGTATAATTATAATTTAAAAGTCAAGCGTTACATAACAAACTTGTATGTGAGCCAAAAGTATTCCGCATGTATAATGAATTGGCGTTTTTATGCTATCATATTTATTTTTCAATCGTTGAATACTTATTTTTTTTAGAATAAACTTACACGCTTCACACATCGTGTATGTTTGTTATAAAGGGAGACAGCAATCATTTTCTTGTAAGCATTCAGTCGATCTGTCAAATTAATTCTGTTGTTTGGCCGCAGTGAGCTATTATAATACCGGAATTTTCTGGTATGGCTATTTGTACGCTTTATAAGTAAATTTAAATGAATAACCTGCATTTTCAACAGAACTATTAACATATATTACAGAAAACTATCATATTTTCATTAAGAGGATAATATCACTTAATAAAGATATTGAAAATATTCATACGAGTTAATAAATGGCGTCACTAGCTGGCGTTATATTCTTAGCTAAATGTGGAAGTTTAATATTATATTTTCATTCGTAATTAAACTGCAGGTGAATGGGATTATATGTATTTATCTCTTCATTGAAAATTATCGACCGCAATCAAGGAACGATCAAAATAATACAGTGGAAAAATTACAGAAGCACTTCTAAATTAAAGTTACGTTTCTGAGGTTGATATCTATAAATATTTTATTTTAAACTCTTTTTGACAGTTGTTTCCAGAAATTGTCTTCGAAATTATGTTCGATGTGTTGCAGAATATTTAAATGTATTGATATGTTATGTTTACTTATACTCTATTATATAGCGTCAAGTTTTAAACTAAAAACATGAAACAATAACACTCAAATACTAAGACATTTCTACAGACGTCTTTTAAACAAACTTTGTAGCGTGATGTTTTTTGAACCTGAAAAAACTTTGTTAATAATAAGTATCAATAACCGACACTGAAAAGATTATTCTGAAATGTATTAAGACGTAAAAGACTTATTAGTTTCATAAAATTCTAAGTTAAGTGATATTTTTATTTGAACATGCTGTGTATGTAAATGATTATCTATTTGCGCAGTTGTCAGTGACGGCTGTTACTGTAGAACGAATCGAATTAGCTTATTTTACTGCATAGGTATATATAATATAAAGTTTTCAAAACATTTCCTCCATTTATAGCAATTACAATAATAATTATTTTGTCAACAAAGATCATCAAGGTCAAATCTTAACATAACACTAATGGATGTCTTAGCTGTATTTTATATGATTCAACAAGTTTATTTTAAATTTAAAACAACGTGTTTTTGTAAAATAAGATGCAAAATATGCATTCAACTAGTTTTCACAAAACAAAACGATGGATCCAAAGATTTACTGCACTTGATGCTTTTTCCTCATGGAAATAGTGTCGGTAATAGTTAAAATAATTTAGCGCAGAATTTTACACGAAATAGATATTAATTTATTGCATAATGAAGTCATTTATAAATAAAAAAAAACTTTAAAATGTTAAGCCACTTCGTTTTATATATTAAATATTTTTATAAGCTGTCGCTTATCTCTATAGCATTCTATTTAAAGTTGATAACAAATCATGATGAAATTTATAAAAATCTTCAATGGTACTCTTCCTTCTTTCCTATCTTCTACATCAGTGCTCCGTAACGTTTCCTGACCCACGGCACACTTAAGCACTCATAAATATTTCATGGCACACCATAAGCCAAAATATGTGAATTTTATAAACAAAACTTATAATTTATTAATTTGTTTTTATTTGATGAATTTGAAATGGTAGCTTATATATTTTTTATAGCTTTTTATTTGATAATGTGTATCATTTTAATATATTCGTTTATTGTTTGCAATACTAGTGGGAAATTTTTCGCTATCAATACTTTCCAATATATGTAGTAATGTGTAATTTCTACTGAAGGTTTTTTTTGTTTTGCACATGGGACAAGCACCATTTTATTTCACATTATTGCTCTTGCACTATCTGTGTTAACACTTATTCATTTTTACATTAAATATTAAAATAGTACAATATTTCCTACAACGAGAATGTTTAAAACGGAAATCTTCGCAAAAAAATGACTTAAATTTTTTTCCAATGTAAAAATACTCGATTTTTACTAATTTTGGACATACTGCCCCGCGGCACACCTGTGATCCTCTCGCGGCGCACTGTTCTAAATGTCGAATAAGAAAATATATGAACAATAAATATACAAAAAAAATATGTAAGTACTAAAAGATAGTATGGTACAAAACTCGTCATAAATATTTAGCACTATAATAGTGTTTCCTATAAATTACTATGAAGAGAAATCGCTTTAAGAAGCTAGCGAAGCGTAACAGCAGAGCTTACGTGGCGTAGCCAAGTCTATTCATTCCCTTCAATCAATCATTATCTTTTGAAATTTTACACCACTAAAAAGTTACTTCGATAAAGATTCGTGTACTCCTTTAAAATATTAAGTAGAAGAATGTACAGGCTTTCATTCATCCATAATTCATAATTTCTAATAAACTGTTTAAAAGTCTCCATTATAACATGACCGAAATGGTATAAAAATGGTTATCGCCGTGGAGACAACTTGAATATTCTTTGAGAAACAGCGTTAATAAAATCTTTGCAATATGTGACGTCAGCTGTGCTAACTGGCAACATACTGGACTCGATTGCGAGCGGGGGCGCGCCATACCGCACGGTACCCACTGTGTGCTAAGAACTGGACGTACTTACGCAAAACATACACACCCACATTTGATTTCGTTTTTATTTAAGGATATCCATAATTAAGAAGTATATTTATAATAAGGAATGAACGTACAAAGCCAATAGAAATATCGATTTTTTGGAATATACCGATCAATCAAAAACTAACGATGAGAATATATTTGTTTGAAGAAGCTAGTGATATCAATTTCGCTCAATCCCTCTGGAGGAGTGACGACCCATTTCTATATTAAGTATCAATATTTTAAATATACCATGTTTTTATATACGACGAAGAGTTATTTAGACTCAGATATAATGAAAAAAATACTTTTTAAATATATACCTATTCTGAATATATTGTACGATACGTAGTTTTTCAACAAAATCTTCTCGGTCTTTCGCCTTTTCAGACAGTCTTAAAAGTTTTAAAGAGCAATAAGAAACATTATAACAAGTACAGCGGGTGTGGTTTTTGATACTTATTCTTTTCCTCCACAAATGCGTTCAGTAATTATTATTTTTTGTATGTTTTAGGATATTCTACAGTTAATTTTCATTTAAATCTGACTGTGTTACATAAAATCATTGTGATAGCATTCAGTTATTGTGTCAATTATGATTTAATGAATTTCATGAGTGAGAAAAGATTATCTGTATTAGAGCGCAAAATCAATGAAAATCCACAAAGCATAGTTCAAAAATAATCCTTATAAACTCATTGTCTATTCTTTGTATTATTTTCATATTGAGAGAATAGTGTAAGTGTGTTATTGGAAAATAAATAAAATACAAATCGCTATTTTCTTAACACCAGAATGCATGGATGTACATTTTACTATTATTCTAATGCATTAGTTAAGCAGTTAACTGATTAATACGGAAATTTATGAAAAATTATTTAGCCGAAATATTAAAGTCATTTTTTGTTCATTTAATGCTTATATTATATTTATAATAAAAGATTTTGTGATTCCGGGTCTATTAAAAAACTAATTATAACTTTATACGACTACATTTATCAATATTCTATAAAGTTTATAAGTTTATCTGTAGAAATTTAACAGAATTACTATAGTAACGTTTATCTCATTGAATGCTAAACCTGCAACCGAAATTCGCATAGATATATTTACATTGCCGTATTTATCAGTGGATTAATTACTCACTGATAACATAGAGATAACATTGTTATAAATTAATAATATGTTACACAGCTATGTAACTGAATGACTTTCATTAATTTATAGTATATTAGGTATCAACTTTACTTAAAATATTACCCCTCCATACCTTTTAAAACAGCATTTAATTGAGAAGAACTGAACATATTCATTCTATTAGAAAAGTTATAACCATTTTAAACCTTATGCTCATAAAAATTTACACTTATTTTGGCAATCTGAAATATTTGAACTAAAAAGTATTGTCTCATTATGCCAGTGGTTCTTAACCGGTGCACCGCGAGCTTGTTGCACGTGCTCCGCGGAAATATAGTAAAATACCAAAAAAATCGCGAAATGTTGAAAACCGGAAAAATGCTTCGCAAAATTATGACAGCCGACAAATTGATTTTATCTAATCGATTTCTGTCCAAGACGAATACAAAGCTCTCTGCATGAGGGCACTAAAAATCTTGTTACAGTTCATCATATTTATCAAAATCATATTTATATGAGTTCGGTTTCTCAACAATAACTAATCTGAAAACTAAAAAACGAGAAACACTTACAAATTTAAACGAAGAATTGAGGATAGCCATATCAAATATTCGACCTAATATCTGCAAAAGCAGACAAGCTCAGGTTTCACATTAATTGATTTTCACATCATATAATCTCCATTTTGTTAGGGTTAATTTTAGTTTTTCCATATATACACTTTGCATATGTATATCTATTCTTTAATTATTTTTGTTGTATTACTGTTGTATAATGTGTCAAATTTATAATAAAGTTTTTTACTCGTTTAATTTGAGTGCACCGCCATTTTTTCTTAAAACAAAAAGTGCACCGTGACTTTAAAAAGGTTAAGAACCATTGCATTACGCTATACAAATTATTCAACTCTAAAACTAGCAAAAAAAATATTTAGCACGATCATGTAATAACTACAATCAATAACAAAATTCGGAAGGCAAATAATTGTACACGACATACTTAGATCTGATAAGTAAAATAACTTTTCCATTTGTTAACCGGTTGACCTTACATCGATTGCTTGCTTTATTTGTACGAATCGTCGGTAGTCTTAAAATGCATCAGTAAAGAAACAGATAACTTCAGTTCAGTCTCCGGAAGTTGTTGAAATACTAATGAGGAAGTGATTCCTCATAATCTCATTCAAAACTACATTAAAAAATCCGTTGGTTCAAAACCAACGCTTTCTTCAAAATGACCGGATTCAACCAAAAATGTATATTATTAAAATTCGTATTATACTCATATCGTACTTATTACATATAATATTTAAGTTGATTATAGGAAATGCAAAATGTAATAAAAAAGCGCCACAGGCAAATTTTATTAAATGCATTCAAAATACAGGTATATTTGGTCAAATAATTATAAAATATATTGTTACGGTATTTAAAAACGCATATTTTTGTGTGAATCTCTTTCTTATTAAGTACTAACGAGTACCCGGCATGCGTTGCAATGACACACACAAAGAAAGAAAATGTTTGTGTTTTAATTCTGTTTACTGAAGTGCTTTTGGATACACAATATTTTTTTGTTCCGTCTGGTGCGTACATGTATAAATCAGAAGGTTGTCCGACTCGTGATCAGGCCACATACGGCTGTGCATGCGAGAAGCATGGAATTTCTAAATTCAGTCCGCACAATTTTAGCGATTGTACCTGTGCTCTGTTGATGGTCATTGCAAATGCGAGTCGCACCGGAAACTGCAGACGTTTGAATTCAACTGGCATATCTGTCGGAAAAATCGGGATGCGTGGCAACAGTGGATCTCCTCCTTTAAATTCTGCATTTAACACTGGCAATTCGAATTTAACAATTAACACCACTTGCTACGTCACACACAAACTGAAATGTCGCTATTTGTACATATTTGCTTTTTTTTTATTTTAGATTTTTTTCAGAAACCTTCTCGGGTGTGTGCACAACAATTCACCAAAGTTTCATATCGATCGGATGAATATACGAGTGCATACCGGACAAACAAAAAAATAAACAATCAAACATACGAACAAACGTTCATTTATATATATATATATATAACATGTCATATTTGGTAATTGGTAGTAACTGGCGCCATATCGTTCATAGTTTAGTATGCTCTAGTTATAAAAATGAGCATATATTTGGACGATTTAAATAATTTAAGTAGCTGAGAATCAATTTTGTTCACAAGCCAACTGCATAGTGATCATGAATATGCCTATATGAAATAGCTTGCGTACGCTTCGAGCCAGAAATAAAAGCTTTCTCGTGACCAAGCGAGGCCCAAAAATAGCAACCAATCGGAGATGAACGTTTAGCCGTGCCCGTCTGGGGACCTATTCTCTGCTGGAAAAAAAATATTTTTTTTCACGTTGTACCTACTTGCGTTGAGTATCTTTGAAACTGCAATGAAATGGAAAGTGTCAGAACTATGCGCTAGGGTCATCAGCCGTAAATTTAATTCGGGAATCACCCTGACATACGATCTGGTATATATATATATGATTTCACTATTTTACAATTTCCTATTAAATGCTCTATCTAACTTGCCTGCCAACAAAATATGATGGTTCAACTATTAAGGAAGATCGATATCTTGTTCATATTCAGTTTCTATGTCAATCATTCATGAAAACTTTTATTAGGAAACCTACCCATAAATGAAGATTCATAAATATTTACCACCATTATCAACGTGGAAGATACGATACATTGATTTCTACCGTTAATTATTTCCTATATGGATTGCTACTTATATTTATCATCAAATATTAAATTTAAATATAGGTCCATTGACTCGCTCAGATAAAATGTAATTGTATTGTTTGATTGTTATTGCATTTAATATGGCTTTTTATAATAAATTTAATTACAGAACGCTTATAATAAACCACGTTTGTATCTAATATTCAGTTAATTGAGTCGCTGAAACGCTAAACACGCTCCTGGAAATTTTTCAATGAAATAAGTTTTTAATGTACGTATGTGCTCTATCGATAGATCTATCAATTTTTCCAGTTGTAAGTCTAAAGTTTTTTTCCTATTTCGTCCACTGTTCGAAATTCAAAATTTTTCCAAATTTAAAAACGCGTTTTTTTACACGATCTCAATCCTCGTTTTACACGGTCGACGTGCTCCGAGAAAACGACAGTGTAAAAGAATATTTTACCTTTCCTTATACACCGGAAGACACAAAATAACTTAAATTATACTTAAAACTATCATACTGACCATAACAGTTTTTCGTGATTTACTCAAAACTCTGAAAACCTTCGGGAGCGTGCTTAGCTAATCAGCGACTGAATACACACATAAAATATCATATTACATAATATCGATTCTTATATCTACGCAGTAGACATTTTGAAAATAAGTTTCCATAAGATGGCGCCCAAATTTTTGACAGCTCGAGAATAATGTTTCATTATCAAATTCGAACAATATTTTCCTTTCGCAGGCTATTTCGAACGCATACTTTGGCAACTGATAATGTTGCGTGTGTAGAAATATGTCCGCGTATCTGTTTTATTTTTCGTTTTTTTTCGTTACCTAATTTGCGTCATCAGACATTTCCCGACCTCAAAATAAGATTCATGCCTTCCTGCGGAAAAATCTTAACCTAACTGTCTTCTAATAAAACACAAAGAAAGTTAAAGCGGCTCTCATAGTATATTTGTCAATTAGATGCGAAAAATTAAGCCGGTCGGTGATAGGTGGATTTTATTAATGCGTAAATACAATCAATATTGCCATATTGTTTTACACCCTTAATATGTTTATTATTTTAATTGAGGTAAGCCATTTATTAGCTTCTGATATGATGACTTATAATTATTATATGTTATGGTTGCCTCAGCGATATTTTTCTCCGTTTGATATAGTTTTCTTGTAGTTATTGTTATATTAATTTTCTGCATTAATAGTTGACCGCTGGCACAATGACCTCCGATAACTTTAACATTAACAATTTTATTATAAAATTACTCGATATTATTATTGTTTTCAGATGCTATTATTTATCTTGCGTGAGTTATTTGTGTATAGTTAACTGGCAATCGTTTGACGTCTATTGTCAATGGACTGTGACATACTTTTAAAATGACTCTTCATAGTTCAACTATAGGCCAGTGTTAACGCAGATCTGTATTTTATTAAAATAATATGTTTTTTAATCAGGACGTAAAATATTT
The DNA here is from genome assembly GCA_022494535.1 of Himalopsyche phryganea. Classification (NCBI taxonomy): domain Eukaryota; kingdom Metazoa; phylum Arthropoda; class Insecta; order Trichoptera; family Rhyacophilidae; genus Himalopsyche; species Himalopsyche phryganea. The sequence goes on along the minus strand of JAGVSL010000035.1, from coordinate 507,488 downwards.
ATTTGATAGACTTATGAAAGAATTCATATTTATGAATAACGTGAATGACTAGTAACTCTGCTGTATGCTCTCCGCGGTAAATGCCTATATAATTTAAAAAAATACAAGGTATATTTATGTACTCGAAAATTGTACGTAGCATTTCTTGTTATATCTTTAAATGAGATAGTTTTCTCAGTGACGTTCATCTAATATAAAATTGATAACTTAGTTATTCCACTGGCTGTGTTACTAAATGTAATGCGTTTCGCTTCTTTGGGAAGAATCTTCACACTAACTATACAGCAACGTTATTTATTTCTAATTTTCTCTTAAAATCAGGCTTTTTTCGGGCTGAAAGAAATAAATCTAGGCTTCGGGTCGGGTTCGGAAAGTGTGATATTGAGAGTCGAGCTCGGGCTGGGCCGGGCCTAATCCAAAAGCACTTCAATAAAAGAATTAAAACACAAACCCTTTCTTTCTTTGAGTGGCATTGAAACGCATGCCGGGTACTCACTAGTATGATATATATTTAGAAAATTTTGATATATTAAAACAATAGAAGATACAATCCATGATTCAAATATAAATGTTCCATTCGATTGGAACTCGGGCAGCTTGTATATCATACACTAACTGAATAATACTAATTTTGAGTAATTGGACTTTTTTTTGGTAATTGTTTGTTTGTACAAAGAGGTTTTTAAGTAAAAATATAATTTATAAAAATAAGTTTGTTCTTTCATACGGTAGAGTTTGAAATAAGGAACATTTTGATACAACTGACTCAATATGTATTTTTTTTTTTGATTTAGTGTTTTCTTCCAGAACAGCGACGATATTAAGATAAATAATCTGGTAGCATTATGTATTAATAATATAAATTCGAAAGCGCTATCGAAAACAAATCGACCGCATCTCTAATTATTGTTTCTAAATTTTTGCATTACCTAAACACATAATCGACATAAAAATAATTGTTTCTTCTTTTATTAAAATAAAGTAGTGGCATGAGTGGCTACTGGTTCAATAGATTCAATAGAGGTGTCAAATCGTATCGCATCAATACCGTCACGGTTGCAATATTATGTCTTGTCCACATAACATTTAAATTAGTTTGATTGAGTTTACTGCAGCCATGGGCCTGGAGGTCCGTCGGGAGTGGAATTAATCTCAACAAATATCACTTCCGTGTCCTGACAGTCACAAAATATTATGTCGTTATGTACTAAACTAAATGTACTAAATAGATGTCACTAAACGTGGAATGATTGTATATATTTACCCTTTCGTCGAATTGCATCCCGTCGAAACCCACAATACTATTATAATTGTAAAATCACTGGTAATTCCATTGGAAAGCGACAATTCGCCACTCTGTAAATGTGGTGTTTACAAAATAAGGATTAAAGCAATTCTCGAAATTTTAACTCTTATTTGTCAGGTATCAGTGTGGCTCTCAGACGTATAATATCTTTACCTCGTAAATAATATCTGGTTTGTATCTTCTTTTAGACACTGTTTACTATGTCATTTGTAAAATACATGGAAGTGTACAAAATCTCAATAATCCAAATTTATTATTATATTTTATGATCAATTTCATAATTAATAATTTTATTTATTGCTCGTGGTAATAAAATAATTTCATTGCTCTATACCACTCCCATATTGCTACTATCCAATAATAACATACGAACAATTATAATATTAATTATTATTTAAAAAAAACTCTTTAATTTAAATAGAATTGTAACGTTAAAATAACATCCATTTAACTTTTATCAGCTGTTTTATGTCTTCTGGGCAATAACCTTGTATTTTTTAAAACCTACTGTTTTTCTCATTGTGATAGCTGCACTTGCAGAACTTCTCTTTCAAATTAATTGAACAAAAACATTTCTCAATTTCATTTACCCCATAGAATTTAATTTCCTTTCTTATTCGTTAATGTTATTTGGTCCAGCACAAAACGCCTAAAGTTCAGTAGACACCACATTGATTATTATTGACTCAACAGGTTTATAATTAAAACAATCTATTATTATAATGTGACGATTAAATAAATGATATTTATATCAGAGATTGCAGTTCCGGGATGGCGATTTTTACATTGGCCGAAAAAATCTAGATGGAAAACGTAATACTATTTTTTTTTATACTATTTAAAATATTATTTTTTTTAAAAAAATATCTGGCATTACAGCTGACAACCAATGCGCCAAATATTTTGAAAATTATAAAATCATACGGGATAAACACGATGAGAATTTTTAGAAGTCATTCATGTCCAAGATCACAAATTTAAATTTAAAAAATCAAAAATTTGATATTGACCTTGCCGGGAATTGAATCAGGACCCACCTGATCGATAAGACAACACTTATTACTAGAGGCCGAGATAGAGAATGTCCCAAGTATTCCGGGATTTTACTCGTTTGAAATATCTTCAAAATCAAGTTTGCTGTGAAAAATTAAGCATATTTATATCATTATTTATATTACACCATAAGATTCAGTTGGCAATAGCTGAAAAAACACTTTTTCAAAACGGTAATTTTAATCGTATGAGATGTTGCAGAAAAACTTCTTGGAATCCGATACTCACTTTCCTTGGTAAAGAATGTTTAAAAATGAGCTAAAATTTCTTCCGTCCCACTTCAATCAGAAGTCATCGACGTCAATATGAATTATAAATCTTTTCATAGGTGAATACTTGCCTTTGGTATCAAAATAATTTTACAATAAAATGTTTATTTCAATTCTTCAAGTGCCACCACAAGTATATGTTATTTTGTTTCGAAGCCTAATAATCCAGGGACCGCCGAATCTTTGTGGAATCCCTATAAAGAAACAAACAGAACGGGATAACAATTCTCTGTTTACAAAAACCATATACCATATTTTTTTACTGTCAGATCAATAAATATATTTATATATTATTGCACATGATTTCGAATGTGTATAAGGTAACATTATTACTGATGTGTTTATTGATATTCACTTCAACAATAATTCATTTCACGCAGATTTTAGTTTTTTAATGACATGTTTCTACCAAAACTTTATCTATACTCAGTGTAGACTCCTTGAAATTCATTAGATAATATTACGACATATTATGGCTAGACGTGCTAAAATTTAAGTCTTCAATACGTTATGATCCTAATAATTCTATTAAATAAAATTCTGTCTCGACATACTGACAGGTTATATAAATTTTACTAAAATTTCCTTATTTTTTCTTTTGATTTCAGTGAAAGATGGCCGACTGCCAGGACCAAATTGTTGAGGCGCAGTTCCTTGCTCCACCCCTCATCATCCAAAATAAAGAACGAGCATCCTTGGTAACTTATTTAATAGTTTTTATCCAATCCAAAACTTATAAAAAAATACTAAAGTTTATACTTAAAAAATAGCAGTTAAAATCGGAAAGTGATGATTTTGAGGAAAAATAAAAATTTTCCAACACAATTTTCAACGTCGAATCGTAAATCTGCCGACATTTTCCGTTGAATTTTAAATAGCACTTCACGATATATTTTTAAAAGCATTATATATAATTATGATAAACTATAAAATTATGAGACATGTAAATGCGTTTATATATAGCTGGAATTATTTTATTCTATATTAATGTGCCCTCTTTCATTCTGTATCTAATAAATAATCCCTACATAGCACTCAATGAAATTCAAATGCTTTAAGATGAATACTAAGTATATTATAATGTTACTATCCTTGAAAACATTTTAGTTATTTAGATACAAAATATTATGTTTACCAGACTTTTATTAGGTAAATTTTGATTAAATAATGTTTGGTGAAATCGGGAATAGATAAGAAAAGGTTCAATAACTTATAAAGACCTTTGTATTATATTGGCAATAGTTAGAACCTTCATTTGTTTTACGACCTTCGTCAATTTATTATTATGAGATAAATCACTGTTCTTTATCAATATTCAGTTTCATCCAGTTGTAATATTTCTTATTTTGCGTGAAACCGAAGCACACCCACGTGCGGATTTCGAAAATCAAAACGCTATATTTGATTTGTGTGAATCCTTACATGGATCAAGATGGCAGAATTTTTTAACAAATAGTCAATGTTTGCAAAACTATTGGCTCAGTATGCGTCACGTTTTTCTTCTGATAGTAATGGAAAATGAAACCATATTTAGTTAGCTCTGTAACAGTAATACCTCGTCAAAAAATAACACGGCTTATCATTTTTATTTTATGTATCCGCGTATTTTCGCGAACACACACGCGGTTTTCAATTTTTGTAAATTAATCGACTAAATTTTCATAGTAAATTACATGTTATTTCGTTTTTTATTTTCATTTATTCAATTGTATTTATGACCAATATATATTGTAATATGAAAAAGATTGTCGAGAGAATAATTATGGCAAATCAACCTGGCTGAAAACTTTATTTCTGAATGAAATAATTAAGCTCAAACCGGATCTTAAAACTTTATCGTATATAAAAATAAATCAATCAGCTATTGCTGAGGTTTTAATTACATCATTTTTACTGCCAACTTTTCAGTAAAATGCGAAGGATTATTTGAAGAAATAGAGTTAGTGCACTAATAAATCTCATTATTTTAGAACAAGTGATTTTACATTATTGTATTTAAAATATATGGATCAAGCTTGGATGCATATTCAGCTTTCTGGAGCATTTTATGGAAATAAAATTTTAATGATCCTGTATTATGTCCGCAACCAAAATAATGTTTTTATTCCTGAAATCAGATATTAGAGACGTTTATCAATTCTGAATCGCTAAAAATGATTCTGACGCATTGATTCGTGTAAATATATATATATATAATATTAACCCTGCTGCAAATAATGTTTTAAGATAGGGCATTTTTCAATTTATATTTTCATACGACAAGTCAAATAGAAATAATAATTTAAATTTTACTTTGGATGACAATGACTTCTGACTGCAATTGAGACGTAAGTTATTGTGTTATTTTAGCAGTATTGATTTTTTAGTAAAAGCAGGGACAAATTGTGTAGAATAATTACAATGGACACTCAAATATAAAGATATTGTATCTCCGATTACATAAACAGCGTTAACTATCTAATATGAATACAATGTTATCAATAAATAAAATAGTTCTTATCTTAACTATGTTTAATTACACAAAAACATCTAGAGCCATTATTATAAACGGATTAAAGCTTTATCTAGAAATTATATGGCTGAAGATTAATGCGATTATACCGAGAAGATTTATTTAAAATAGAAATGAAACACATTAAATATCTAAATATTTCCATTTCACACTAACGATAAGAAAGACTAAGCCGTGATGATTTTTATGCTAAGAGCTTATTTATTGACGAAGTAAGATACTTTTGAACAAACATATCACTAAAGAAACATATAAACAACTAAAAATATATAAATTACATGGCTCACTTAGAAAATTGTTATTAAAAATAAAGCGAAATGATTCAGTTACTAATGTCAGTTCTTAGCTAAAAATTTGCTTAATATTGATCTTTTAAGTAAATAATATAAGCATTTTTTTAAACTTTATGTGTGTCAATTAAGCTTACGATCGGCTATTGGCTATAAATAATTCCTTCTAATTCTCTATGCTTACTATGCAAATTGAAAAATGTACCAATATTGAGGAAAAACATACCTATATCACACTAGTCTTTGTTCTCCAAATTGGAATCGAAAAGTTAAGAAAAAAATAATTTATTTAATCAAACACGTTTTATTTATCATTACGTTATAAAAAATACATCAGCACGATAATAAATAAAACACACGACTTTAAAAAATGGCAGATAATATTTACATTTTGAATATATTCGTGAAGTCATTATCTTTCACGTGATTCTTTAATTTTATAAAAATTAAACTACAAGCGTCCGATTCGATAATTTTCCAGTTCTTCTCCAATTATATGACCTATAAAGAGTAAAAGTTATCACAAAATGTGGAAAAATTATTATCATCTTTCCATTTTGTTGTAATCGTTTCCAGACAGTCGTTTAAAGCAAGATAAAAAGCAGACAATTTAAATGAAATAATTATAAACATTTAAAAATATATATTGTTATCGCTAATGGTAGTTGAAATGTCTATCAAAATATTAACCAGAAGTAATTTCTTTTCTTAAATTGTATATTTCAGACAGGTCATCCAACTTCCAAATAACATATTCCATTCAAGTAATTTCCTCAGGAGTTACAATTTTTTTTAATACTCAATAAATAAGACAAATATTCATACTGCTGCTTTTAATTATTTAGTTAGTCCTATTCTCAGATTAATTCGTGTCCTAACACTAACTTTACCCAGTCAGTAGTGTTCAACACCTCTACGCTTAATGTAATAGTTTTTTTACATTTGTTTAATACATGTTTATTAGGTTGGTACTAAATATAGCCAATATCGTTATACTGGAAGGAGGTCAGTGATCATATAACTTTTCATAACAATGCATGAATGATTGTGAGAATAGGACTGTTGGTACATTGAAATGTCCTTTCAAAGCAGTTGTTGAAGAAACACATCTTACTCGCAAGGCGTATTTAAGTAGATAATAACCATTTTAGATTGCTGTTGCAAATTAAATCCAAAAATAGACACGCTTCTTGACTTTCAAGCAATGTGTGATTTAAAAATAAAATTTTCAATTGACCTTTTCCTGTAATCAAATTGTAAATATTCATATAGAATATAAATTCAATGAAGACTAAATTTGACACTCTATATTTATTATGTACATAAAAATACAATGATAACCTAACTATCTTCCAAATATTCTAAACTCTCTCGTGTACATATTGGAAATTTGTTTGATTTGAGCATTTCAAGTGAGGAAAATGGAGCTGTATCGACAATTCCAATAAGGCAATACTTTTATTAATATGTAGCATTCAAATATTTGTATTATTTTTTTAATTAAAAAAAACTGTTTGGTATAACAGCACCAAATATTTTGAAATTGAAAAATTACTCGAGATCAACTCGAGGAAAAATGACATCGCATAACCCATGTCTAAGATTCAAAATTTGAGTAATATAAATTTGATTTAACGGAACCTCCTAATCGCTAGGGAAAAGCTTTTACCACGTGACCACAGAGTCTGATAATTATGATGGATGCATATATATGTGCTTAGAAAAAAATTAATTGATTTCAACAATTATCAATTTTGTCCAAACAGATATTTGAAAAATCAATTCTACGGCGTTGGTATTTCGAAAGTATTCTAATATTTTTCTTGTAAAAATGTATTGCTCTTAATAAGTATCATATGCGTCACGCATTATTCTATCAGAGGGTTTAAAATTGAGACCAATTAAATTTTTATTAACTTAAAATGACAGCTAATTATCTAAACGTATCAATTATATCTAATCTGATAATAAAAAAATTGCTCCGATGTCTAGGCCCATCTGTCAGCTACCAAAATGTTAAATCATGATTTATTGTAATAGTAATGACGCATTTTTTTGTTACTTTCCAATATTTGATGTCACAGAAGATGGAATATATTAACTATCTACGTGCTAAGAAAATAAATGAAAATTGAAAATGGCCGTGATCAGACTTGTCAACGCTTGGAAATGCATATAAAGTTGTAAATTATTATAATAATGATAAATTGAAAAATTATTAATATAGAAAATAATTTCATACTCCGGGTAAAACAGGGCGCATCGTCTTTTGAATATCTTGGTCTTGCAAATTTCATAATCATATATCATTATCATCACTATTATAATTGGTATCATAATTCCGAGGTTATAAAAAATAAAAAATATTATTAATGAAAAGTAAAATATTGATTCTCGAAGCTTTCCTCGTTTGGACTAATATCTTTTCTCCCACTATTCGTCGGCTTGGATCTCTTTTCTTTCAGGGTCTTAACTTTCTTGATTTAAATAGCTTTAGTTTTCCCTTTTAAATACCCATGTTATCCGTAGTCGCTGACCCAAAAGTATTATGTTAGAAGACAATGACCCGTCAATTGTCATATTCTTTTACGGATCTGACATGTAATAATGTATGATGAATATAAGAAAAAATGTTAATTCAAAAGAATTCGGTAAATAATAAATATTCCCAACAATTGAACAAATGATGGCTTTATAGAAATATCAGCTTACGCCAGTGTAATTCTTCGAAATAACGAAGAACTAGAGTGCTGCCGATAATTAGAACCCTCTTTTATTTTTGTGCAAATAGCCCATTGCTCCCCAAATTGCTCTACATGAAATCATCGTACGTAAATAATGATCGATTCTACTTTAATATTTATATTAACTAATGATACTTCCTTTAGTGAAAAATTTGTGACATTCTTGTGTGCTTAAAATTGTGTATCACAATGAGCGGTCATTACATTTGGAAACTGTAAATCTTATTTGAATCATTTCATATGTCTAATTATTGACATAAATTATCGAATAGAACTTTATCATCTTTTAAGGAATATTCCCCGTCGTTAGTTTCGTACTTATATGCAATAAGAATTAATAATTACTAAATTATGTGGTATCAATTAACAGAAGATAAGAGTTCTACATATAATTTTCTCTTACTCTTGTTAATTACATATTTAGCTAATCTCTTACATAATATCTCCACGAGACTAATATATGTTTATGTTATACGTCTGACCACGGAATCCAAATAATTATCTTCCAAATTTCTTAATATAAACATGTTACATTACATTTAAATTAATAATTTTTATATTATAATAATCAACAGTTGTAAGCAGTCTTCTTTTCATTCGCCTCATTATTTATATAATTTTTTTGTAAGTATTACCACATGTTCACTTTATATACCGCTATAATCATATAAAAGATGACATGAATTTAAGGAAATGTTTTTTTATGCGCACTTACTTGGCATTTATAACTATAATTATTCGTAATAACGATGTTTAAAATATTATTATAGAATTGACATAATAATTAGTGATGCTACAAGATTTATGAAAAGCCGCCGTTAGGACTTTTAATCATAACCAAAATTGTTTGACGCTGACAGCTGTTTCAATATTTTTTAAATTAAGAAAACTTTATTTTTGAATTCATAAAAAACCAGTTTTATTAATCTAGAAAGACCAAATACAAATTACTTTTTGAAAATGATATTGCCGTCATAGTCTTGTATTTATTTACTTTTAAATAAGAATTGGACGGGGAAGATTTAAAATTTTATTAAACTAGTAATATATTAGTTAAAATGACTGTAGGATTTTTTGCGTTCATAACATTTTTAATACTACTTGGAGACAATTTTCAAATATTACTCATAAATTCCAGCCATTGCTAGGTGGACATTGGATCCCCTAAGCCCCTCCTAATTACGAAAACGGACTTATACAACAATTAAACTACACGTAGATTGGCTGGAAAATAAGTGGAAGAAGAAAAATAGAATGAACCCGTTTTTAAGAATATGTTAACAGCCTCTTTTTATATTAAATTTAATGGATCAACATATTTACGTGTTTCATTAACACTCAAAGGTTAGCAATGTAAGATTAACTGATATAACATATAAATTCTGGAAACAATGTCATCGCATTGCAGTGACCTTAAGTAAGAGCCAGAATATTTTTGATATTATTTTAAAATACCTGAACTATAGTAGCGGCTAGGATTGCAATACTGGTATTATCCGAACCGATATTCCGGTATTTTTTCTGTCTTTTGATTACCGTCATCCCGGTTTTTGAATTGCAAAATACCGATAGTTCAGTCTAACAACAAAAAGGTTTCATTTTTTAATGACTCTTCGTCCAACAAGCATTGAATCTGATAATGGTTTTTTCTGCAGCCGTACTTGTTTGCACGGAAGCTCGATCAAGATTTACAGATTCCACCGGTGATGAACTAGCTTTTTAATGTCATATATTAAAAGAAACCAACAAAAAATATATGTATTTGTGAAAAGCTTTTAATGGTTATAATATAAATACATTTTTTGAGACTACATGAGGTGAAACAGTCACCTTCAAGAGCGTATATTGCTTTAAATATTAATTAAATTCACATAAAATAATATAGATTAAGAACCAAACACTATATTACTGGAATCCAAACAGTAAGAGCTGATACCATAAATACTTAATAAGAAGATAATACATTTTTTACTTTGACTAAAAAATATGAAAGTTTTTTTTTTAATGTAATCTTCAAATAGTTTATGCAGAAATAGAGTTTTTTGAATGGTCAACGTGCGTACCAATACTATCAGCACGACCAATATTTCATCTTGAATGATGCGCATTATTTAAATGTTTGCCAAAAATAATTCAAACGAAAAAAAAATCGCGACTCGGTAGTTTGTTATTGGCGTCACGAGTTTTCTATTTACGTAACAGGTAACCGAATTTTTAAAAAATCCATATAAATTTGGTGAAGATTTTATTATTTTAATGAATTGTTATGGATTTATGTATATATTGCAGTGACTATCAACTGTTGTAATGACAGTCGTATGATATGGTCTAAAATAAATAAATTAGATGGAGTCTTACTATTTTTACATATAATTACAAACGTATTTTTACCATGAAATATGCCGTTTATTTAAATAATGGAATATAATTTTCAATACTTTAAGAGATTAGCTTAATTTGAATTCAAAAAAATAGTATTATTTTTAGTATTATATAAATTTACACGGTATAACTAATTATATCTAAATCGGTAATACAATTTATAAATATTCGGAATGTCAAAAGAAATTATTTGTCATGTATGTTTTACTCGTCTTATTATAGTGAAAATTCTTTCAACAGAAAGAAATAAATATTTATAATATTAATTTAAAAAATATTACGAAATATTGACTATTGTATCACAACGTCTACTAAATTCTAGTTTAATTAAACAGGTATGTGAAACAACCGAGCCCCCAGCGTCATTTTGTTTTGCACATTTTCAATCAGAGTGAAAGGTCAAAATTCAATCACACTATATTAGAATAATTATATGCAGTATATTATTGTAATTTTTACTGTCTATGAGCATGATATTATATTTGACGTATTTCTGACGGCGAGTTCTAAATATATTAGAACAATTGATAAAATATTATTGATTTATTGTTATTGAATAGACGGGTAAAGTTCGACTCGCAAAATCTGATTGGCAATCCATTGTCATGTAGATGAATTACACGAAAGGCAATTGTGAATTTGACATTAAATATGCTCCCATTTAAAGAAGTATATAGTTTCTTTATTATTATTGGTAAAGTAATTTTACCGTAAAATTATTCAGATAATCTGGTTGAAAAAACGTATAAGTTGTCGCTCACCAGATCCGATTTTTTTTTTGAATAATCTTTGTTAGAATGTCTTTCAAAGCTGTTTCAGGAAGAGTGTCTATTTTTATTACCTAATTTCACGTTACTTCGTTTACCAATTTTCCGATCTCATCAATCACTTTTCCAATATCCCCCTCTTTGTGATTCATAATAAATGTTTGTTTTCGATTAGCGAAAAGTTTTGTCTTCTAAATTCTAAATGATCATCTTACGTACTTACATAGATAAATTAGATATAATTTTGATCTGAATTTTAAGCGTTTTTCTTGGGTTTAAATTATTTACCTGCATAATTGATACACAATTTTCAAAAAACGTTTAATAATCCTTCATCCTTTGAGTTTTTATTACATTATTCTGAATATTCATTAGTCACAAAATAAATAAGTTATGTTTGTATGATCATAGCTGTGTACATTTTGACAAATTCATTATACGGATAATAATAAAATCAGTGTAAATCCATATCCATAAATCAAAAATATAAATGTTATTAACCTTGCGACAGTTTATTAACTATATTTCATTTAATATGACAAATGCAATGACATATTCGTTATTTTCCTTCAGGTGGAAGCCGCCACTCGTGGCTTAAGACTCACCGGAGCTTCTCTGAGAAGAGTTCAGAAGGTATTCACTGATGAGATGCTGAGAGGTCTTCTTCAGAAGCCATCATCATTACAAATGGAGAACACATATCTTCCAGAACTCCCTGACGGCACAGGTAAATAATTCCCTAGAACAATATCTATCTTACACGTGTAAGGCTTATTAAACACATTTGTTAAACTATGTCCGATCCCAATGTGGAGCATATGGCCTCTTAATGGAAGTATCTCAACAGAAGTTTTTAGGAGAACTGCTTGGCAATCAGTTGCTCAATTTCTCTTTTTCGAAGAGAGTAGTGATAAAAGGATAGGGCTAGGACAAGACCAGTAGTTAGACAATCGCTTTCGTTACGCCCTGTTTTCAAGATTGGATGAGTGGGAGGGAATTTTATACATCACAAACATCCATGCCTTCAAACAGAAATTCATAAACCGAATGAGAAATTAATATCTGAAACTGCACCATGAACCCAGCGTATACATATATAATAATATAAATAATAAGCAGTAAGTAAGCATTTTGTATGTAGAAAATTGAGATGCCCTACGGTTTTCTGCAAATTGGTTTAATTTATCGAAGTGATTTTAATTTTCTAGTTTTCGATGTGCTATGTTTAACTTTTCCTTTCACGCTATACATACTATGAATAAATTTTAACCCGTAGCATACCATCCTAAAAATAGCGTTTCGTACTGTGCTGCAATCACAAAAAGCAGTTGTGAATTGTCATTATTTAAACCTATTTTAGGAGCTTAAAAAAATCTAAATGTGCATATGTTTGGAAACATAATTATCCTTTGTATCATTTTCACCTTGGATTTATTCGTAAATGCTTAATTAACTGCAGAAAATGATAATATCTAGAATACATTTTGATTATTATAATGCTGGATTTGCAAATCCCAGCTATTTAGCTATTTTGAAAATTTACGACGATTTGTAAGATTAATGTATCCGAGTGAGAACGATTATCGCCGAGAAGTTTGAAATATTATTCATAATGAATGCTCGTAAGTGACAAATTTTCTGTCAATAGTATCAACCCAAAATTAAAGCGGATTCCCATCCACGATAGCTTTACCTAATGTTGATAAAATAGCATAACTTTAAAGTCACAAGTCAAAAAAAGCTAAATGCTTTCAGTTTAAATATCTAATGATAGTATCGAATATTAATAATCAGTAGGTGTATAAAGGGTAATTTTTAGACCTGTAACATAGTGGTCATTGGTTTGAATCCCTGAATGGAAACTTTCATATATTTATTTCATATATTAAGGAATTGTTTCCAAAGGCATGACTCTGTGATGAAGATTCATTCTTAACTACTCACCGTCTATTCAAACCTGAAAATGGGGCGAAGGGGGTGATTAGAATATTACTAGTCCATTCTTAACACCATCCTTTTTTATTTACACTCTCCCTCTTTCTAGTTATCATTAAATAATTTCTTTGTCGATGCTCCATCAGTGGTGCATAAGATACTATTTTCCACATTTTTTTAGGAATTGTCATGGCTTTAAAAATATGTATTTATATGGAAATCAATGTCTATTGACCAAAGTGTATGTTTTTTACCTGTAGAGAGTGTATTACCACAGTTAGTAGTCAATTATATTATTTTGTATTATTAAATTACAGAGGCAGGTCACTTTCTGGCTTTGGATCTCGGCGGAACCAACTTCAGAGTTCTGTTGTTGGAGCTGAGCCAAGGAGAAATCATCAGGGAGGCTGTCAAACATTATCACATCAGGTCAGTGGTTAAATTCTCCGAGATGTAATTGAAAAAACTTTGATTACTTACAGATGTTTATTTTAGACATTTGAGAAGCTTTTTAACTCTTGAAACTGCATTGAGATGTGCTGTTATTTCATTGGAAAATCTTAAATTAGCACTATAACCATCTACAGTATTTAATAAATTCGCTTCAAGCATTACATTAGACATAAGGTTTTTATTATTGTATTATCAATAGAAGAAAATAAACTATGTGTTTCAAAACATGTAGTTATTTATACTTAAATTATATGAGGTTGAAAAATTATTTCATAGATGTCACGTTGCCAACTCTAAATTCGACATAATAAATAATTATGTAAACAAAGATAAAATATTTTGTTAAAAATTATTGTTATATGATTTTATTACTTAGGGTCAGTCATGTTTTGATTTAACATAACCTTGCAAACACACAATCATGCAACATCAACACCAACAGCATATTTCTCAATACTAATCAAACCTCCAATATGTGACATATCAGTAATCTAGTAAAGGATGATACAGCCATTCTTTTGTCAATGGGTCTTGCACAATACCAATCCTTTATTGAGATTGTTTTCAACTTTGACAGGGATGGTTATACAAAAGGTGATGCAATTATTCAAACAAACCCATAATGTGAATAATTTCTTCTTAAAGTCATCTTGACACTTATTGAAGATAATAATAATAAATTATTGCTTGTTAACACATTTATCTCGTGTAGCTCGTATGACTGTTTATCTGGTTATGGGTGGTATGTTTTCTAAATCGTTGGCCTTTTTTAACATGGCTTATTAAGCAATTTATTATTTAAAGTTCAACCAAACATTGATAATTTATCTTACTGCAAATTTATATCATTTTATTTAAACATACAATTACATTGTTTAATTAATCTGCATCATTATATTTATACTAATTTCTTCAGTAGCAAAGTAAACTGATAAAAGAATATAACATGATGATACTGTGAAAAGAGTTAAGATTAGTATATTTTATTATACAACAAGTAAATGTAGATTTTGCGGCTTTGTAGATTTCTAATATCATTGTCCTTTTTTAGATTACCATAGTGAATAATAAGCCTGTGAAATATTAGTACACTATGCATGTAATTGAAAAATAAAATTATGCAGATAAATTGTGCCTATTAATAATTAATTTTTATTATTCATCATTTTTTCTTTAAATAGATAAGTTTATATTAAAACAATATGATAAAAAAAAATGAGGAAAAGCTGTAGCCACCCAGTGATAATTAAGATTCAAAAATTTTGTAGATGATATTGCTTTACAAAGCTTAGTTTCACAGATTGGTATTCTCTCAAAAACTTATTAAACACTTTAAACTGAGGTTTCAGTGTTTCTTTTCACCTTAAATGTTCCCTAAATCATAACAAATGACAATTTTTTAATAATATTATTACCATTAATCAGGAAATGACAAATATTTTGTTTTATATAAATAATAATACAACATGTGTCACATGGCAAAAACCTGCAAAATTATCAATCAACCATAAACGTTATAACATAATATCAAGAGAAGATGTGACATTTGAACCTTTTTATCACAATTTTGGCACTCGCTTTCGTGTGCCGATTCAGGTCAGAAAAAAGTTAAGATGTAATAAAAATCTGATTTATTGCTTTTTGATATCTCATATCAAATGTGTATTAAAATAATTCTGAGAATTCGTACTGTATCCAGTGATTAATGAAACTATCTTTTTGCTCCATTTTAAATTAGGTTACTACGCAGTTCATGAATAACCTTACAATTTTAATTGAAGTTATTTTGGAAAATTTAATTTTATAATTGTTATCATATTTATTACAGTGATGAGCAACGTTTGGGGTGTGGAGTTGAACTATTTGACTACTTGGCATCGTGTGTTGGTGACTTTGTTCGCTCACAAGGAATGCAAGATGATCCGTTGTCTATGGGTAATTATTTTTCAATGCTCATTTCAATAAATATTCATAGAGCAATCAAATCCAGCATGTAAGCAACAAAAATGATGAAAAAATGAGTGATTTTAATAATTTCAATTTCGATATAATTTAAGACATCGACTGAGGGTGCTTGATGGAATTTCAATATCAAATTTGGATTATTGAGATTTTATAAACTTCCATGTATTTTCTCACTAACGACCCGGGTTTCGCCTTTCGGCATCTTCAGGCATTCGAGCACACGGATGGACTCGAACTGAACTGTACAGACTCGAACTGTACAAAATCTCAATAATCCAAATTTGATATTGAAATTCCATCAAGCACCCTCAGTCGATGTCTTAAATTAAACATTTATCATTTTCATTATTCGCTCTCTCCGAAAATGAGAGTTTGAGCTACCGACAAACACACAATTTTCGTATTCTGTCAAGATAAGCTTCATTGGTAGTCCATATGCTCCATATTGGGAGCGGACAAAATTATCAATTTTAATTTAATATCTTTGTTGCCTCTAATTAATGTCTTAAACCCTTTGAAATTCATGCCATTTACATTATGATGTATTGTAAAATCGGTATTTTGTACTAACTTTGAAGTATTTCGAGCACACGAATGGACTCGAACTCAGTTCGAGTCCATTCGTGTGCTCGAATGCCTGAAGATGCCGAAAGGCGAAACCCGGGTCGTTAGTGAGAAAATACATGGAAGTTTACAAAATCTCAATAATCCAAATTTCAATTTCATCAATGTTTATCACACTATAAATTTGACTTAATGTTTCCTAGGTTTCACCTTCTCCTTTCCAATGGTGCAGCATTCATTGAGCTCCGGAAGTTTGATCACCTGGACAAAGTCTTTCAAGTGCAGCGGCATGGGCAGGGAAAAGGATATTGTCCAAATGCTTAGGGATTCATTGGATAAGTGTGGTAAGTAATGTTGGACGTGTTATTTTATATAAAAAGATTAATACCAATTTACTTAATTTTAATAAAAACTTTCCTTTGAAGACAGATTGTTTTAACATCTTATCACCAATTTAAATTGGAATAATTATCTCTTAGAAATGGATTATTTTAACACATAAATAGTCAAAAACTTGCTGACACCGTGAATTTATTGTAATATAGAATGAGGTAAAGAAAGGTCAGTCACATTTGTTTTAGTGAAAATTTTAATGAAAGTAAATTTGATCTCAACAAATGTACAAATAATTACCAATCATTCATCAATTCACAATTTTCTCTAGTCAATGAAATAATAGTCCAGTTGATATTCAAAAAAGAAAAGTAGGAATCAATATTTAAATAAAATTCATGATAATGAAAATTATTTAACAATTTTCAGGTGTGCACAACGTGAATGTGGTGGCACTTCTTAATGACACAACTGGAACATTAGTGTCAGGAGCTCGCATGGACCATCGAACTGGGGTAAATTACATTAGATTTACTATTGTGGATGCTTTTAAAATTAATAATGTTTTAATATTATTGGTTCATTCATGATCTTTTTTGAAAAATATGTGAAGAAATGTTTAATTATTACTTTCTAAAAGATAAATGAAAATGAAAAATTAAGTAACCATTATTTATTACATGGTAATGTTTGGCAATTCATGCACCTGATTTAAATAATGATGTTTACAATAGAGCCAGAAAATTCCGAAACTCTAAATTTAAATCTAGCAAAAGTATTATAAAAAGGCCTCTACTAAGCTTAGTTGTTATGTTACTTTTAGATTGGTATGATTCTGGGAACCGGAAGCAACGCTTGCTTCCTGGAGCGAGCGGGTCGTGTCTCTCACTGGGAAGGGGGTCAGTCCGCGGCAAGTTTGGGGTCTGACCATGTCGTCATTGACATTGAATGGGGAGCTTTTGGGGATAATGGAGTATTGGACTTCGTTAAGACACCATATGACACACAGGTTGACAGTCTTTCGCTGCTGCAGTCCAGTTTCACGTGAGTAGTTTATATCAGCAAAATTTTAACTGTTAACTGAAATTTATTTCATTTTAAAGTAAATAATATGAAGTTGTTTTAATTTAGTTGGCATCATAAATATATAAATATCTTTATTAATATAAGAAAATAGCCTTCTTCTATTATGAAAAGAAATCTGTTCAATAATGATGAATTTGTAAAATATAATTAATGCATATTTCAGATTTGAGAAGTACATCAGTGGAAAATATCTCGGAGAAGTAGCTCGCTGTGTTCTCGAAGGACTCATCCGTAATGGACTATTGATTGATTCGAGCAGTGCGGGGGCTCTTCTAAGGCCAGGGGCTTTCGCCACTGCAAGTGTTTCAGAAGTTGAACTGTAAGCTTTACTAATCTTCTCTAAATGAATTTAAATAAATGAATCAGACAGATGCCAAATTGATTAAACATTCTTTTTAAGTTGATTACTCACACTTTATTTACATTTGCAGTGACAGTCTGGAAGGCGAAACTTGGCGTACGGAGCAACTGCTGGCTAGGCTCGGTGCAACAAATGCTTCTCAGGAAGACCTCCTAATTATTCAACACATCTGTACCTTAGTTTCCCACAGAGCTGCACAACTCCTTGCTGCATGTAAGTTTATAAGAGATGAATTTGTTTCTGAGTACAGTAAACCACTCAATAGGACAGTATATAGGTACTGTATACCTTGAAAACACCTCACTATTCATTAACAGTCAAGGGAAAACTAGGTGCATGTCTAGTGTTCTGATTTGCCTGAAGGAAAATACGTTCTGGAAGCCAATCTCTTTAAAGTTTTGCTGAACGTGTTATTGTAATACGTGTTATTAGGGGACTTAAAATATTAAATTATAAAATTTTAAAACAACGGACCAACAAGAAATCTCTGTATCTATATGTGATAATGTAATAGAATTAAAAATTTATTATTTTAACATACTATGGGTAGACATTTACTAATGATATTAATGTCTCCTTAATAGCTGTTATAAAAAGATTCTGACTTCACTATTTTTTGTGATATGAGTCACATAATATTCTATTTTAATGGTCTTTTTTAGGTATGGCAGCTCTCTTAGAAAGAATGTGCTGGGAACATGTAACAATTGCCGTCGATGGTTCTCTTTACAAACACCACCCCAGGCTAAGGCATCTGTTCTCAAAATTCACCACACTTCTTGCTCCCGATCATCAGGTATGAATCAAAACCTATATTACTAATTTTGCTTGTAGCAACAATGCGGGACGATCAACTAATTCTGTCGAATTTTTTTGTGATTCCAGTTTAGCCTTTTGTTAGCTGAAGACGGCAGTGGAAGGGGTGCAGGTCTCACAGCAGCGGTAGCCAACAGACTCGGGGCGAGGAGATGAGCCAACACGGTTTAAAAGCTCTAAGAACATTAGAGCCATACAACACACACTTCCAAACATAATGACTTAGAGACTGTTGATATTTTTTTGTTACATCTGAATATAGCTAAAAACCTTAATTATGTTGATATTGTTATTATGTATATATATTGTAGTTTTATACAAATTCAATGGACAATAATAAAATCTCAAAATTATTTTAAAACTGTATGGCACATTTTTAAATAACTCAAATTATATTTTGTATATATTGTTGTTAATTAGATTATAATAGCTATGTAGAATAATGAGAATTAATATATATAATAATATATCATAATTTTTATACTTAGGTAATTTTAACATGCATATTTTATCATATATTGTTAGTTCTCAAACCCAAGAAAGGCAGCTAAATCATCTTTACAACATAGATAAATTCAGATCGATTTGTGATCAATCAACATAATTCACTATTAATTAAATTTAGTATTTGAGTTGAGTCCATATTGTCTTATGGTATATGTCACTTGTTTATTTCAATTTATAGACTTCATCATGAGACGTATAAGTTTAATATTAAAATTTATTAAATAATAGATAAGCCATTTTATGATACTGTGCTAATAGATTCAGCTCTGAGAATTTGCTCATATTTTTTATATTGCATATTTTAGTAAGTAATATATTCTAAGATATGCATATCGATAGTCAAAGATTTTATATATCTCTTGAATATTATTTACCTAGTTTTTTTCATTAGTAAATGCTGCATGAAAATGTGATGAGTTAATTAACTTCTTTTATAATATGTTTTAATATTTTAAATGACGAAGTTTCCATTTGTGACATATATTTATATACATTTATGATTAAATTAAAAGGTGCTGTTTAACATATTAATAAGAAAAGTTGCTGGTTCAACTTATGAGAAAGAAGTGTTGATTAGATTTATTTCATTAGGTAAAACACTATATTCAAAATGTATATTTTTAGGATATTACTAATATACAAATTAAATATTAACGTAAATATTTTTAATCTATTACAAATATGTAAGTTAAGTTATACCATGTTATACTACCCGAAAATGTGAAGAAGGAAGTTTGCTACAAGCTTTATATCCTAATTCCTATTCTGCTAATTAAGCTCTGTGTCACACTTAATGTAACAAATATATCATAAAGTGTGTTGTGTTCTGTTAGTTTTTTTACAAAAGCGGCATGAGCCTCACATCAAGCATAGCAATTATAAAAATACTTTGAGAAAAGAACTAAATACTATTTATTTTATCCTATTATAATGGAGTTATACCAAGTAAATACCAATTCAATCAATAAAATTATAAAAATGTTTTATCCAGGACAGTATGAAACTGGCATATTCATAATAAATATAATTTATGAATTATATACTACTAGCATTCAAATCTATAGTTATTAGGACTCCATGATACAACTAATATTTTAAATATCATGTATCGTTAAATTCCTTAAAAATTCATACATAATATGCAATGGGTCCATATTATTACGAAAAATGTAAAATTTTTACAAATTTTATTAAATATCTAATACCTGAATACTTTGAAAATACTCGCATGCAATTTTTCATAATGATATTTTTAAATTACTGTTAACTATGTTAAATCTAATGATGTAAATATCTTATTTTTTAAGCCTGTAAATATTTTTTATAATAAAAAATGTAATTTTTAAATAATCTTATACTATATATTTCCTTGATCCTAACCAAAAAATCTTCATTCAAGGATTGCAAATCAGACAAATTCAGTTTTATTTTGCATACGTTGGCAAAAATAAAACTCAACTACACAGTGAAATAAGAAATTTGATCTTCTGCAGAAACTCAGCATAAAATTACGCATATTATATGACACGTCTTCCACTTTTTATTCTAGTCATTTCTAATAAATAGATGTAACATCAATTATGAATTATATTTTCCTCAAAGAAACACGTAAAGTGCAAATCATAATTACTTTTTATTGAATAATGGATTCTGTGAAGTTAGCATACTATTTATTTCTAATGTGTCAAATTGAAATATCTCAAGAATTCGGTGTTTTACCACTTTTCCTCAGATTAAAACATTCAGCTATACAATGGAATGAATATAAGGTAATTAACTAAATATTGGCAGCTAATATTTATTTTTCAATATTACTACAATAAGATATTATTGACATTCAGTGGTATCCTTAATATTCATCTATGGCTCCAGTAAATGCTACTTTAAACAAAGACTCATTTGCTTTGTAAGCATAAAAGACAAGAAGTATCATATTGTTTTTACAAAAGGTACAATTATCATTTTTATTCAAAAAAGAAGGGATTATATTTATTTAACAGCGCATAGTTAGGAAATTGTTAATTAATTGTCCTGTTAGCTTATTTCTTGAAACAATAAAGTAAAAGCAGGGTGTTCAATTTAAACTATTGATTTTATAATTTGGGCCAGTTACACACACATGTTTATAATCAACACTTGAACAACAAAAGATGTCCATTGTATGCTATAAACATTTGCATATGTTTCTGCGAGTTATGTTCAAGCAGAATTGTGCTGCTCATCTAATTGAAGTAATAATGTCCTTATAAAAAGTCTGTCTTCAATTCATACTGGCATGTTTTGGTAAGCTTACTTTTTATCAACTGATATCGCATTGTGGTGACCATTGCTAGACTAATTTTATTTAATATTTTGTATGTTCCATTTATATTGATTCAAGGTATTTTCAGTTTTTGGATTTTTAATGGGAACACGATTATACATATTATTATCCATGTTATTCATTAAGAATATAAATGAAAATAATTCAGATATACTCTGGCACATTTAGGCAAGTGGCTGTCTAGGAACTAGACTAGCGTTACGAGAAATTATCTTCCGGACAGCAGAAGTCTAGTAACAGTGAACAAAGCTCAATGCTGTAGGCATAGGATTGGCATAACTTGTTATCGATATAACCTAACTTTCATCTTCACTTTTATCTTTTTAAGATTATTAACTTTTGGTGTTGTACTCCTAAAAGCTGTACTAGTTACATCTCATGACTAACCAGGACAATTTCAAAAAAACCAGTACCGTACTGCTAAAATCAGTTACATAACTGACATATTAAAGATCCGAAATATAAATCCAAATATCATTTATAATTGCGAGAATTTGGACTGCACCTAACTATGAAATAACAGCAAGAGCAGATTCTTGTTTTTAGTTATTTCGGACTGCGACAATTATAGAATTCTTCTATAATTAAAATATGATGTCTATTCCTCCTTAAATATTTAGGTTTACTGTGGGAAAACACTAAATCCAATGTTAATATTAGTCGCAACTTTTTTTTTCAGAGTAAATATAAAAAGTCGTATGCCAGTGATTTGCATGAGTCGTCTGCAAGAAAGGCATGGGTTGACAACCTACTGCATATCTCTCAACACAACAGTGCTGGAAGATCTTTCAACCTAACGGACAATCACTTTAGTGATCTGGTACAGGCCTAGTAAAAATATTATTATCATCCACATTTTAGATTTTGATAGTAAATTTCATACATGTATTATATACAATATTAATCAATGATAAACAAAAAATATTATAATTACAACAATTAAAGAATTCTTAAATTAAGCAAAATGGCTGTTTATAAGATTTTTATCTCTTAACCAGTCCATTCAAAAATCTAATAGTATGTCACACCTAAGATTTCAAGAATTAAAAAACTAGTATTGGTCTGATTATTCTTATGTATTTATATTTTTTCCAGTTACTTTTAAGAAATGAAAGACTATTCGTTCTGCTATGGCAATATTTCATTGCAATTTCATTGGATAATTTACAAAGTTGACCGTAATGCAAAAAAATATTGGACTTCAATTTATTAATACAGCAAATTGTTCTCAAATGATGCATATTTATGTATTATTATACAAGATGGGCATGAGTGGTCCGGCTTCTGACCCAGTATAAATCTTTTGAATTACAACTCACATTCACTAAGTGCATTAAATATTATGGCTATCCAAATAAATTGTTTTACTGGTTCATAATTAAATGTTAAAAATCTATTGAACTAAAACATTCATTTTTTGAATTTTTGAAATGTGTTTTACTCAGTATTCTGCTTAATCCACTTAGTGGATTTTAGTTGTAAGGCGACAATAATATACAAGATGCACAGAGAAAAGATTATTTTTATGAAATTTTATTTTATAGTGACATCTCCGAATTTTAATCTAAAGCGTACTGCTTAAGTCTTGAATCTAATAAGGTATTCGACAGAATACATAGAGGGTATTATGGATAAACAATATTTTTATGAAGCTATAAGACCTTTAGGTAGAACAGATTTGTTAAATGAAGAGGTAACAAAAACTAATTGTTGGTTAACATATAAAATCATTGATTGCTGCATACAAATGACATACAGTACCCTTGTCATGATTTCTCTGTTGTTTTTTTTAGCATGTATTTGCATTCGTTTTTTTTTAATAATCAGGGTATAATAATATGAACAGTGGTCCAGTTACTTTTAAGGTGTTAACTGTCAATTCTTGGTAGAATGGCATTACATTTATAAAAAATAAAACACATTTTTGTAGCAAGTAGTTCTATAATTCAAAAGTACACAAAATTCTAGTCTTATAAATCTAGATGGAACACAACAAAAGAATACCTTTTGCAGCGATTTTGAGTAACCCATCAAAATATTTCTGTAATGATGTCATAAATCATCTAAGTTATATGCTATAAAATTTTGTAATACCATCCCACAAAAAATCTTTAATTTGTTTATTTTTCAATATAGACATTACGACAATATCTTCGACGCGTGGTCAAGTTAGTGAAAGATGATCATCCACACAACGAATCTCTCTCATCTCTAATACACCAAAAAGATGTACACATTCCCGATGAGGTATGTTTACAGTTACTAATTTAATATAACTAGTATTTAAAACTAAAGTAAAATTATAATCTAAGCGAGAGTATATAGTATATACCGCTTTATCTTGATTTTAAGACGCACCGCACCTTTACTTTTAAATACCAATGATAAAAACAGCAATGAAACTTAGTAATTTAAAGTCATACAATATACAATAGTAGTGAAAAATATTAAAATGTTTGTATAATTCATACATACTTAATTTTGCAGTACCACAATCAGTGTCTTAAAATTTTTGGGACTCGGTGTCATATTATTCTGAATCATATCTTTTCAGCGTCGTTTTTTTTTCGGCGTCTAACCTATAAAACATTGTCTTCTCTGCCATCAATGGCATAAGTGAGAAAGTATTTCTTAACTACTATTTTCTACGGGATTTTCTTCCCGCACTGCCAGTTTCTTTGACCAGAGATCGCCACGGCTGTATTTTTCGACAGCGATTGTAAGACATCATCAATTATTACACCAAAATTTAAAAAAAAACCATTTGACTTAACATCGGGGAAATCCGGTATTTCAAAACATTGCTTTTTAAGTATTTCAATAGATGTCAATGATATTATCATTACAATTAAGTATTTACATAAGCCATTTTTATGCAGATGGATTGGAGAGAAAAAGGTTTTATTCCAACTGTACCAAGTCAAGGCAGATGTGGAGCGTGCTATGCTTTTACAGTTGCACATGCTGTACAAGCTCAACTTTTAAAGTCTAAACATATTTTCCAACCATTGAGGTATGTAGCAACATTAAATTATTTGGTTTTGATAGCATAAAGAGATGACATAATGTATGATGCTGTAAAAAAAACACAGGCCTGTAGCAGAGTGGTCAGCATCATCATCAGTTGCAGTGCCCACAGGTTCAAATCCCACAATGAACAAATCAAAATACAATGCTTGATCGATTTGTATTTGAAGGCATGGATGGATATGATTTCTAAAACCTCTCTCCCATCAACCGGATTCTAAAAAATGGAGCGTAGCAAGAGCGATTAGGTTATTACTAGTAATAACTAATAGTCCCATCCTTCTCTCTTTACTCTTTCCAAAATACGGAGTGTGAGGGACAGAATAAAAAGCATTTCTCGTACAATAAATTTTGTTGGGATAAGCTGCTTTAGGAATCCAAATGCTCCACATTGGAAGCGGACATGATTTAAACAAATATATATACATTAAATTAAAATGTAAATCTAGATCACTATTCTTTGTACTGCAAAATGTTGATAGCAAGGCAACTTACATTCCAAAAGCATGTTTTGTTAAATATTCTTGTAATGTCATAATTTTTTTACAATAATTACTAAAAATGAAGTAATATTCGAATTAAACTGAGAATTTTAAGCACTAAACATTTTGTAGCGAGCAGCAAATGGTAGATTGCAGTGGTTCTTGGGGAAATTATGGTTGTGGAGGAGGCTCTTTGACAGCTGCGCTCAAATATCTTCACAAGCACGGAGCGATGGCATATAAAGATTATCCATATCAAGAAAAGGTTTGAAGTTGCTGTTGAAGATGTTTATTTCCTTCTAACCAAAAATTATTCTGTGCTCAAAAGGAAAATCAGTTGAATATGCCAAAATAAGTATAATGCATAATTTTTAGAATGTTCACAATAATGCAAATCTTGTTTGGCTATCCTGAAATGTTCTGATATTCGACATTTCCATTGAAAAATAGAATTTGAATAATTTGTACTAAGGCATAGTACTATATTGTATTACATCTTTTTGTATGAAGTTTAATAATTTAGTTTATAAGAAATGCAATTTACATTCAGTTTTAAGAACAAAATACTACAAGATCACATTTCAGGTTAAGAGATTTTATAGATATTAGTAAAGTGACATTTAAATCATATTCCATTTTATCTAAAACATTATTAAATGATTTATATTAAAGTTCTCCGTAAAGTTGATCACGAGGCAGGTTTGCTAGTGATTTCCTCATATTCTAACAAATTCAGTTTTGTCACTGTTTTTGTGGAAAATGTTAAGAAAAATCGAATGCACAATAAGAATGAAAATAATTTATCAAGTGGATTGCACAATCACACTATTTCTTGTGAGCAAATATTCTTCAAATATATTCATTAGCTTAATTTTTAACAGTTTATAAAGTATAAATTTTATTTTCTTATGTGTATTAGAATTAACAGCCCTGCAACATGAAAAAAAAAACATATTTATAAAATCATATAACAGAAAAATAGCACACAGAAGACCTGAATTATAAAAAGATAACAGAAAAAATGATCTCAAACATCAGGTTTAAAAAATCTAAATTATGACATTGACTTTGCCGGAACTTGAGCCCAGACCCATATGATCGCTAGAATACAGTTCTTACTATGATATTACACTACAACAGAGCAGCTTAATATGTGCCTCATTCAATTTTTAACAATATAATGATACGCGTTTTATGGTAATTTTAATAATGTACTTGGGAATATTGTAAATTGCATGAAAAAAATAAACGGCTCCAATGTTTTGTACATTCATATGTTTGATTCTAGCAATCGAAATGTCAGTGGAATAAGTCAAAAGTTATTGCTACTGTAGCTAAATGGGAAATGGTGGATCGAGGAGATGAAATGGCTTTACAGAGAGCGGTGGCCCTTATTGGGCCTGTACCAGTTTCAATTAATGCCGCTCCACGCACTTTTCAACTCTATCAGTAAGAAAAAACTTTCTGTTTTAGTGAAATTATAAATGAATGGCATTTATAATAAAATCGTAAGTTTACATTAATGATATAATATTTCAGTTCAGGAATATATGATGACCAGGCATGTACAAATAATAGCGTCAATCACGCAGTATTGGTTGTTGGATATACTCCAAACTACTGGCTTATTCTCAATTGGTGGGGAACTCACTGGGGTCAAAAAGGTTATATGAAGTAAGTAATACAAAACAATTTTTTTACTGTGTTTAAACTGAATAATATACATAATAATAATGGACTCTCATAGAAATAAAATGAATTTGCAAAACTTTTGTCCATAATAAAGTGAATCCGCTCCCAATTTGGGGCATATGGCCTCCTAATGGATATCTCAACAGAAGTTTTTCTACTAGAACTGCTTTTGTTACTCAGTTGCTCAAATTCTCTTTTTTGTAAAGAGTAGTGACAGAAGGATAGAGCTAAGACAGGACTTGTAGTTAACCAATCGTTCTCGCTACAACCCGTTTTTAGGATCAGGTGTGAGGAAACTTTTGACATCACAAACATCCATGCCTTCGAACAGAAATCCATTGAAAACTCATTCTATAAAACTGTTCGTCCTGGGATTTGAATCCGAGCTATCCGTATCTGAAGCTGATGATTTTAACCACTGTACCATGGACGCTAAAAATCTTATTTAATTTATAACTTGTTGATTGTATATTTTATTTTTTATTATCTATATCCATCATTACAATTCTTTTTTTAATTTTTAGGTTAAGAAAAAGGTCAAAATAGATGTGGAATAACAAACTTTGCAGCATACCTTACTATTGAGTGAATTTGAATCAAGAAAATGAGTCCTACATAAGGCGAATATTCAATACTATCATATAAATAATTATTTTAATATGTATAACTTACTTATAGTTTTGTATTGACTTTAGTTATTACTTTATGTCATTAACGTGCATTGAATTAAACGACAATTATTCATGGTTTTCTATACACACCAAATATTATACTCGAAAACCTCAAGGGAAGAACTGTTAACTACATTGTTCACAAACAATAAAATAAACCTAGTATTCTATTTTGACTAAATTTGTCGATAAAGTAATTAAGTGTGATGAATAACTATAATTTCATTACCATGCAAAACCAAACCCAATGTACGCTAAAACATGATGAAAACAGCGGTTCTTGTACAGGCTTTTGCGTTGCGGAGTATGGCGTCAAATATATCAAGCGTTATGTGCGCCACTAGTGCAAGTGTCCTGAATGGCCAGAAGGGGCGTGCTTGTTTGGCACGCTGAAAGCGACGCTACCCCGTACGCTTATTAAACATTATACATATTATCCTTAACAGTAAAGACTATTTTTGTTTAATATTCACGATATATTCAAATAAATAAATAAAGCTCTATTTGATTTATCGGTCTCTTGTTAAAAATCTATCATCATGGCCCACAGCATAAAGAACACAAGGCACCTAATTACCTTGTTAATGACAGAGACATTTCGTCATAGTCAAATTTGTTTGAACCAAGTCGCCAATTACATAGTTTTGAGAAAAACTCATTTCAATGTTTGAAAATATGTAATACTTACAGTTTATGTCTGATACATTTATATTTCAATTAAAGTAGTTTCGTGTGATATGTTTAGTGTTTTTATAATGTTGTGTGACTTGGTTTAAACGCACTCTCTATATTTCGGAAATTGACATAATTCAAAACAACTCTCAGAATTTTTATTTTTGCATTTATATGTTCGATAAAAAATATTGTTAATTTGCAAATTAATAACAACAGATTGTATTGTTTAGTGACAGATGTTTTATTTTTGATCTAATATGGTATACAGGCTAGATAAAAAAAACAACTTACTTGAATCATTCAAATTTTGTACATTTCCACTTTACGTTTTGTCACTGACGACCCGGGTTTCGCCTTTCGGCATCTTCAGGCATTCGAGTACACGGATGAACTCGAACTGACCTGTCAGTGAAGAAAATAAATTTCTTTGACCTTAATATTGATATTAAAAACTCTAGTCATGAATTTAAAATATTTCGCAAACCGACATATTCAGATCCGTCATACATAAAAATTCTATGCATCCTCTCTCATATAAATTGGCTGCTTTCCATTCTCATGTTCACAGATTAGTCGCTATACCTCTAAGTAAATTTAATTTTAAAACCAAACTAAGCATTATTAAATAAATTGCCATTAATAATGGTTATGAGGCGTCTCTTATAGATAGTCTTGTACAAAAAAAACAAAGCAAAGTAGCAGAAAAGATGCTATATTTCGGGAACTTGCCTAAAGACATAGACCAACCTAGGAACTGGCGTAGAATCAGTTATTTAGGTTGTACAAGCTTTAAAATTAAAAAACAGCGGCTGTGTTAAACCGGCCTTCTATTGCAAAAATTCGTTAGGCAAACTACTTATTAACAATAAAGATATAATCCACTTTAAGAACAAATCTGGCATTTATAAATTACAATGCAGTGATTGCCAACATTTCTATGTGGGTAAAACCACATGTACATTTTATATAAGAGTATCAGAACATTTAGCTGCTTTAGATTCAAAAAAGATACTTCGACATTCGCAAATCACTTGTTATTGGAGAACCATACGTACAATGCGGATGATGGGATTAAAATGTTACATCAAAACATGGGGGATCATAAATTATTTTATCAAGAAATTTTGGAAATCAATAGAGCTCAGTTAAATTCCTTACCAATTCTGAACGAACAGGTGAATCTTCCAAACTCCCCGTTACCGTATCCTTTACGTGGATGATTTCGTAAAAAACCTAAATTAACAATCGAAAAAAATATATATTCATATTCCCATATTAACAAATTCATCTCATGGTCACTAAATTTGGAATGATTGTTTATATTTATCCTTTCATCGAATTGCATCACTGGCACAATCACTGGTAAAATCACTGATAATTCTAACACTAGTTGGACAGCGGCAATTCGCCACTTTGTTAATGAGTTTGTATTCCCAACAAGGATTAAGGCCATTCTTGGAATTTTTAACTCAGGTATCAGTGTGGTTCCTAGACTTTTATATATATTTTATCGTGTAAATAATATGTTGTCGTGTTTGTATCTTGTATATAAACGTTAGAGACCGTTTACTGTCTGTCAATTCGAGTCGTGTGCTCGAATGCCTGACGATGCCGAAAGGCGAAACCCGGGTCGTTAGTGACAAAGTACATGGAAGTGTACAAAATCTCAATAATTCAAATTTGATATCGAAATTCCATCGAGCACTCTCAGTCGATGTTTTAAATTAATCAGGATATTAATTAAAATGTAACACACCTTTCATCTGGGCCTATTTTCACTAGTGAACGTTGAGATTCATCACTATTATCCATTTTAGCAACAAAAGAAAACTCTCAACTGTTGATGGTATTCGTAGTCTGTGACATTGCCATTACAGTTTGAAAGTATTGGTTTGTACCAAGTTCGTTTAATACTGAGTTCTGGTTGGTCGGTGACTTGTTTCAAACCAATGCTTTTAAAAATAGAATTTATACACTTGATTCAAACATTGACTGCTTATGTTTCAATAAATAATACTAAATATGTAATTACAGAAATAAGTGACGTGCTTCATTCCTATGCCAGACTATAAGGGTGATTTGGTTGAAACCAATTCTATTATGACCATTTGTTACCTTGGCGAACTTATGTATTACGATTTTTTTTAGATAATGGAAAAGTTATTTTTATTTATTTTTCCAGTTATTGATAATTTCTTATCATCCTGCCTATTGGAAATACCTAAGGAGAAAAACAGAAAATCTGTTCAACAATTTCAGCATTCCTCAAAGCTTTATGTATTATTGTTTTTCAATACAAAACAATCAATGCAAATTATTCATCAATTTTAGACATCACATACGTCCATGCGTAAAAACAGAAATCCATAAATTGATTGGAAAAATTAATTTATAAATCTGTGCTGGAATCCGAACCCGTGAAATCTATAACTGAAGAGAACGGCGTTGACCACTGCACCACGGATTCGAACTCTTTCAATTTTGTGATTACTTGAAAAGGAATACCATGCTATTAAGAATGTACGAAAAATAATTACAACATTATCACGTTGTGACAAATAATAACAGCTCAGCAAACAGAAAATAAAAAAAAACTAACAATGAATCACACAATAAAATAAAAAATAACTATCTTATATTTTAACGACATTAATTATGCATCAATAAAATATGATTGCAGTGCAAAAGAACAACAAGCGAAACCTTTGCAGTTTAATACACTTAAATCTTTTTAAATATGACACTTAAAGAGGTCAAAATATCAGTAATATTATTTTTTAATGGCTCTGAGTGGACCACATCATCATCACGAGGATATTTTTAATGCTATTTATAATATTTTTTTGAGACTCTATTTAACCCTTAAACGGCGCCAGTGAGAAATATATATTTGTTATCCCAAATACATCAAGAAGAAAACTAAACTTGTCCCAGTCTCACTAAAATAAATCGAAGAAAATGAAGCAGCTGAAAAATATTTAATCCATGACTTTGCAAGCAAAATGGCTGCGGCTTGTCTTCATATACACCGCCAACACGCACACCAAGCGCGAAGCCGCACAAGTATGTGTTTGGCCAGAGTTAACGAGCGACGGCGGGGCGGGTGCAGCATTTAAAACTGAAATGCATAGCATTCTTTTGCAATGTCCGAGCACTAAGTGTAAAATACAGGGTTAACGATTAATGCTGCGTATCGGCAGGTTTAAAGCTGAAATTCGAAAGACTGAATATCGAGAGCTCATTTTCAAAAATATGTTTATTTGTGTTATATTTGACATTTTCAAGATCTGTTACCTAATTTCTTTATCTAAAGGTTTGAACTATTTTTTAAAGCATATACGCGCAAGTGTTTCCTTCTAATTTGGCCAGAAATACGATATAAAGTCTTGGACATGTAAATATGTCCAGCGCGTCCATCGGGTCAAATATCACAAAACTGGAAATAGGCATAAGTTGCGACTATGGACCTGGTTTTGGAAGTATGTACGTGCTACTCATATGTACCTGAAAATATCATCTTCATCTTATCCTAATTCAGGCAAAGGGATTCCGACATCCCACTGATTACATAACACGACGCTTTCAACGGTGCAATGGGATACCTTCGTTGAAAAAAAAGTCGAGTGATAAAAACAAAATGTCTGTATTTTCATGTATAAGGTACTTACATCAAATACATTTTACGATTTTAATGATGTTATAAGAATAATTCAATAAAGATACAATGCAAATTTTACATGCCAACGACAATCTATAGAGGATCCGTAAATGGGCCGAAGTTGATAATTATACGTACTCTAAAATTCTGCTTCATTCCAGATTTCACATTCTTGGTATTTCATTATTAGTTAGTTATCTAATCGAGACCATTTTTTCTTCAACTTTATCACGAAATATTCAACACGATGGCCTTAGACTATTTTTATCAATCATATTAAGTGATTAATGGTAATGTTATGGGACTGTGTTGAGATTGGGCAAGGAACTAAATGTATCGAATATCCTCGTGTCATACATCATTGGTTCAGTTATCACTATGGGCTAATTATTATTAATTTTGTTCAATTGTTTAAAATAAATATTATGAAAGCCTATCTTGACACTTCCATACACAAGTCATTCACTCTTATGGTGGCAGAATAATAAATTAAAAACGTAACTAAAATTCAGTGAAAATACACTAATATTATTGGCATATTACTCAATATCAAAACTAAGTCAGTTTTGTTGGGTTTTTAGATAATAGGTCCTATTTTTCTTATCCCTTCCTCGTTTTACCTATCTTCGTAGAATATGGAATGAAGTCAATCATAGAGAAAGTACGCCTGGAGGATATTCATTTGAGTCATAATTCAACGTGATAAATGAGATGAATTATTATAAATATAGTTATATTGAAACCGATTAGTTAGCTTCCGTTTTGTTTCATATTTACCTACATATCAGACGCGTGCTGTGAATTTTTTCCCTTCTCGCTCATTCACATGTAAAATGAAGGGTGCAAGCGAGATATAAAACGATTGTATGAGAGAGATAGGATACATCCACCCCACGCCGATGCTACATACATATTATAGTCAGTACTGTAGTAGTGAGGGTATATTTATAACTTCGTAGAAATAACATATACCCTCCAGTTAGATCAAAATATTATTCTACCATCAGACAAGAAATAAAATGCTTTTTCCGTAAATAGTATTGTAAATTTTCCCGTTCGTTCATTTTTTTTTTAATCCACGGTACGGTATAAGTATAATACGGGAATATGTTAAAATATACCATATAAGGGTATATTGGTATAAATATTAGTAGTACTGTTACCGTATACCCTTTGCGAAGATAACTATAGCAACGCATAATAAAAACTATGATGCCCATGACTATAATATAGTCATGGACATCCTAAACCCTAATATATACCTTAAAAGTGATGTGTAAACAGAAGTCCGAAAATGACTTCATTTTTGGGGTACCAAAACAGCAATCACGATATGGAGGTATCATACCACCAGAAAGAAAATACTATACTCATTCGTATTGGTATTGGTTCATTTAAATATTATCTTTGTATAAACTATGTCACACGGGTATTTTACTGTCATCATTATGTTATGGTATTTACACGCTTTTCAGTTGGAAAAGTTTTAACCGGATCTATGCCACAAGCGCGTTAACGTGCTCCATAATCCCGTGCATGTGAGGACGGGCATAGAAAAATAACGTACTTTTACACTTAATATTCAGCCATGATTGATTGTTTAATTTCGAATATTTTGTTTAACGCACAGTGACATCTCTTGGAATCATGGTAAAATGCTTACACGCAGGGTGTAGTGGGGCCAGGGCGGGTCACCGCCTAGGTACTTTATTTCAAGCCAAGGGTCCCCCTGCTACTTTTATGACCTGAAATTCACTTTTCCATGATGAAATATCGTGGGTAGAATTTTTTACAGATATTAAGTGAACGTAAAAAAATATACGCGGTGAAAAAAATGAAAAAAGAGAAGGGGTGGAAATAAATGATTTTTTATTGAACACTACAACACTGCTTACACGTGATATATTGTAAAGTGTGATTGACATTATATTTATTTTAATAAGAGCTTCGTTGGCAAGACATTTTTCAAAGAAATTCCCGGCCCACCGGATGCCGTCATATACCTCTACGGCCCGCCGGACAATTCCCGGCAGTTTAAAAGCTAAGGGTTCTCAACTATCCGAAAATGAGACTGGACGTTATGAAGCAGTGTCTTGAACTGTAGTAAATTACACGGACGCAATGTTGTGGAGACTCGAGAAGAGATAAGGCCAACAATATAATATTTATTGCTATTCTCTTCATCGGTTAATTTGTCAGTACAGAGCAATTCAAATGTAGGTTTTAGTTGTATGTAAATTCATCGGTCAAATATAGGTAAGCAGGAAATATTTACAAATGGAATGGGCCCATTAATAATCAGGGAGCTGTAAAATTTTAGTAACGCCACTGTCTCAAATATGTAGGTATATTTAAGCTTTCGTGGTACAACAATAGCTAAATCATTGTATTCATTATTGCTTCTTCCATTAGTAATGTCATAAAAAAATTTGCTCAGCTAAATGGACTTTTAATGTAGCTATAATTGTGATTTCAGATTAGAATTTATTGATTTGCAAGAGGTCCATAACATTTTGATTGTAGACTCTTTTATTTGATTTATGTATAATTTGTTTGCTAATCAATATTTTCTTGTCTTAGTTCATGAACCATCAGTTTTATATATCTTCATTTTTACACTCAATTTTATATAAATAAGCCTGTTATGTTTGTATTTTTATCAGTTGATAATGCTCGTGATGAGAGAACCGGTCCTGATCATTATAAATATGTGGAAGTAGTACAAATGAATTGCGTTTTTTTTTTTTAATAAATCATTGTAGATACTATTGTATGGAGAAGGGTAAAAAAGGTTATAGTTTTATGAGTACTTTTAGAGAGGACATTTTTTTAAATTAAATCAAAGTCAACTGACTACTCTACGGTACTGTATACTGTCTACTAATATATATATACATACATCAATCAAATTAAACATAAGCTATTCTGTCGGCAACCACTGATAAAAAACTGTTAAATAAAATAATTAAGCAATAATTATTAGCCGAATATTACATCATTAACATAATTCTTTATCATTCTTAGTACAGATCATTAGTTTGAAGTCTTCTTGTTTAATCTATTTCAAACAAAATAACTTTTTGCGCGTGATTATATTCCGAAACAGGATACATATTTTATATAATATTTGTATCATGATATTGATAATTTTTACACTTGAGAAATGAATGTGATTTTTATTAAATTTGAGTTGGTATTTATTTCACTGATATCAAAATAAAAATAAAACTGAAAGTAAAACAACATCCATACATTTGCATACAGATCGAACCTGTGATTCCTTGAGCGTTAAACGCGTTTTTAGGACACATACTTCATCCTGTTGGTCTTCTAAGGCAGGAGTTCTCAACTAATTTTTGGTCAGGACCACATTTATAACAAACAATAAAGAGGCGGGAGCACTTTTCTCCCAATGAAAAAAAACATATTTTAGACAGAATACTTATTAGAGTACATGTATATTCAATAAGGAAAAATAATTACTTTATTCAAACCATGCATTAATGAAGTTTCAAATATTATTTAAAAACATTATTAAATATGATAAAACTGATGATACGAATTTTATTATGGAAAATGTGTAAATCGCATGCAAAAAACAATAACAAAAAATAAATACAATTTCATAAGTGTGATCTTTGGCAGCACATTTCTTCTATCAAATCTTCAAAGTTGAGAATGTATGATGACCAGTGGTGTACAGGGGCGAGGGCGCATGGGGTCGGCGTTCTCAGACTTTTTCAAGACGATTTGTAAATTTTTAGCAATATAAATTGTACATTTCTTAAAATTTTTTTAGGCTCTAAAAATTTGTTCTCTTGCAAATATTGTTTGTTGAAAACATAATCATAATATACTGACTACTTAATTTGTATGATGGCGTTCAAGCTGATATTTTCAATTTGGATGTAATTTTCGAATTAACGTTTGCATTAGAACAGGAATTACCAACCCTGAGACTGAGAATTTTTGAAACTAGTGTATCGAAAGAAAACTTTCCATAAAAATGGGTACCTATATAATAATCTACGATAAAATCGTGTTTTGTCTCAACGTACTTATGTGAATTACTATTTTCAACAGCAAATCGTGACTCAGTGATGCGAATATAAATAATTATCATTTAAGAATAAGAATATCATCATCAGTGATGTAGGGCTAAATAAAAAAGCTTAGGAGTGCTGATTAATAATTACAATATTTTAATACCCCCTACCCGCAGCGATAAAATTACTGCATCAACAAGTTTCCAAAAAAAAAACGCTATTCAAATACATAGTAACAAAAATTATTTTATTATAATAAGAACTGATTTATTGCTTTCATATGTTATTCTGCAAACTTGAACAAAGAGACGACCAGTATCTATGAGACCGATAGCTATCCTCCATGTGGTCATTAATTGCTTGAGGGTCGATCATTGTTTTCATTAGTATTGAGCCCCAGAAAGAGGTAATAAATTATCCCATCATGTCTTTTATTTAACTTGTGAAAACCATGTGGAAATAGATACCACGACATCACTGATGTATTCGTATAACGTTTTTATACACATTTTAAATAAGCAATATTTACAACAGAACACATTTTTGGGTCCTAAAAAATAAATTTTCGTACAATTTATATTACGCAAAATTTCCAAATCGTTTCGAAAAAATTGTGAAGCGCGCCATCCGCCAATTCCACCACTGAAGTTATTTGATAGAGAAAAACACGCGTTCTGGCTGTAAAATCGTATTTAGATCAACAAGTCATTGTGGGAGCGCAATCAATCAGTGATAACTTCAGAATTCTCACCAAATTATGAGAAAACAAACATTTGTTAATTACAAAAATGTGTTATTAAACATAAAGTAAACACACTTGGAATATAGGATTCCTTGGATTTTACTGTAGTTAATGAAAGTACTTTCTACTTTACAGAATATTTGCAAACAGGATCATAAGAAAATAAGTATGAATCCGTACGACAAGCAATGATTTCGAATCCCTTGTTAAGAATGAGTGTATTTTTCTAAGTTTGGCCAATAAATAATGAATAGGGAAAGTAGGCCGTGAAAAAGCTCAAAAAATATTCAAAAATGATTAATCTAGTTAAACAGAAACAAAAGTCATTATACATTCTTTAGATTTAGATGTTGATGATATTTTAACATTACACAATTGATAAAGATAAAATATATTGAATATGGCTATTTAATTAGCATATCTGTATATTAAAAAAGCCTTATATCTAAGAAGTACTATCTATAATAAACAAACTTTACTAGCTTCTTCCGTAATTAAGATTCAGATTTTATCATCACTGATTCATAGCTTTGGAAAGAAAGAACGCAAGCACAAAAAACTGCGTGAATTACATGACGAAAGGGTTCACGTTTCGTATATTTAGTGTGACAGACAGATATGTTTACTTTCTATTTTATAGTTAAAATACTATGAACTGTACCATAGCAATATTATGATTTAAAAAACAATGACACAATTTTTCGATCAAAACCATATCTGTTTAACAATCTAAGCACACTTGTAATCATATGAGGGATGTAACATAGGATCATAAAAACATCAACCAAAGAAACATAATTTTACTTCATTTTCATGAATAATCAAATCTGAATTTACGAGAAGCTATAGACATAATATAAAATTGTTATGTGCACATGGAATAATCTAAAAGGATTTTACAAAATTTGGGAATAATTTTTTGCAACACTGGACTTAAAAGGAACGAAAAAAAATGGTTTATTGAGTTTCCCCGTAATATATTTCATACTATCTGTATCGAAAATATTACGGGGAAACACAATAAAAAGAAAAAAATGTTCTATCAGTATAATTACATAACATTTAAAGGCGCATTTTCAAAAGCAATATATTAATTTGACGGATTGCCAGTGAATTTTGAATTAATTATTAGTTAATATCATGGTAAATTAATGTTTCCTTCGTGTACATTTGTGAATAGTATTTGCATTCTGACTGGGCTAAAATATCAACTGTTTCATTTTTCAATCAGCTTCTTGGTTCAACAGTTTCTTATTATTGACAGTTATAAATTTTTCCTTGATCAATGACAATTCGAGGAGCAATGTTCTCATGTGTATCTAGATTTGGCAACCATACTCAAGATTTAAGTCAACGGTGGCCTATTTTTAAGACAATCCACGGACCATTAATAATTTGAATGATGAAATAGACGATAGTAGAAAGTAAGAAAAAATATTTTTAGATTTTGACACTTCCCGGCCTTGATACGTTGAAACTAAATATAAGATAAACAATGGATGATGTAATTTAGTATTTTTTTACAGAAGATTACAATTTTCAGATAAAGAAAATGTTCAAACAGTTCAGGGCTTAATCCGCATCATTTTTAAATTTAGCTCCACCGAAATATATACCATAATTATATAAGACATCATGTAATTAATGGTGAGTATTGCTTAATGAACAATAAATTATGTATTGGTAATCAATAATATATATTGCGAAAATTATCTAATTAATAAAAAAAACACGAGTTGGATAAATATTTTCTTTATATTACTTTGAATTAAAAAAAACTGGCGGTTTATTAATTATAATTATATTATATATTATAAATAACATTAACTTTAATTAATTTCCCGATAAAATGATGGCAAATGATGGTAAAATATATTTAATTACTTTAAAAAATGGCAAAAAAACATTCTACTTAACAATTTTCTCAAAATTAAGTAGATAACCTAAGATCAAAAATGACCGAAGAAAATTATTAACTGATTTTTAAATTTTATATAACTCTTTAAAAATGCATATTTGAAAATACAAACTTTAATATGTAATATATCAAGTTTAAAACATTTTTACAATAACAGGCACATAGGATCTATCTGTGGTGTGATGGCAAAGGTTCATATGTCAATTTTACATTAATTTACAGGAGAAGAAATAGAATCTTTGAATATGATATTATGTTCACAGCGTTACAAACTTTTTACAGAAAGTGTAAGTTGCCAGATGCTGCCACCCTATAGTATTAAAAATGTTGCTGTATTCGTGTGATGTATGTATCTAAGTAAATCGCTTTTGATAATTAATAAGGACGGCATTTTGATCTCTAGTAAGAGAGAGACTTTGCCTAGGGTCGACACTGATTGAAACCACCAGTTTAAATATGTCACACGATACGTATATCAGAAATTTATTTAATTTGGTATCATTAAAACAAGCGTTTAATTGAATCACCCAGTGTTATAAAAATTCATAGGTGATGACTTAAAATATTTACAACCTCTGCGATGAAATTTGCTTACCTAAGTAGGTTACACGATGGACCCATTCGTCTGAAGCATGTCTCTGCCAAACGATATTGAAAGTCGTTAAATTAATTTGCTAAATGACATTACTTTTGGTTGTTTTGTTAAAGCTCCACAACTGAACCCGGAGAATCACACAAATATAATAATCGTGTATCGTGTCGAATACTGCCGTGCTACAGTACACGTATTCGCAATTTATTCGTCGCAGCATAAGTGGGGCGAAAACAGTCAAGGATTTCCTACGCTAATAATTAGTATCACATATTGAGATACTTCTAACATGCCATTATAGTATGGCACTGTTTTGGATGGATGCAACTACTTTGACATAATTAAGAGATGCCGCCAGGATCAAATTAACGATCTATGTATAAACTGAGAGCGCTGTAAGTTGTAACAAAGCTGGGGCAGTGATTCACAAAGCGAGTGCCGTAGATGGGGTAGATGCTTCTAAATAAACCCACATTTATCAAAAGAACATCAAAAATGTACGTGTTATATCAGCGACAGTAAATATAAAAGTAGAATTATATATATGACCATTTAAAATTGTTAAGCTTCAATGTTCAACACCCTTCGGTATTAATCCCTGGTATGCGATGATTTTGCAATCGATTTGTGTCCAAAGGAATGGATCTCTGTGGATTTTACTTTTCCTTCCACCCATCTTCTATCCAAATAAAAATGCGGCGTAGAGAGAACGGTTTCCTAATTCCATGTTATTGCCGATTTTCATTCCTCTATTCTTATCCTCTCCAAAAAACCAAGCTTAAGACACTGAATTACAATCAATTAGAAGTGAAAATTTGGATTATTGAGATTTTGTACACTTCCATGTATTTTGTTACTAACGACCCGGGTCTCGCCTTTCGGCATCTTCAGGCATTCGAGCACACGAATGGACTCGAACTGACAGACAGTAAACAGTGTCTAACGTTTATCTAGAAGATACAAATACGACAAATATTATTTACGAGGTAAGATATTATACGTCTGAGAGCCACACTGAAACCTGAGTTAACATTTCGAGAATTGCCTTAATCCTTATTTTGTAAACAACCCATTAGCAGAGTGGCAAATTGCCGCTTTCCAACTTCTTTTAGAAATACCAGTGATTTTACAATTATAATAGCATTGTGGGTTTCGACCGGATGCAATTCGACGAAAGGGTAAATATATACAATCATTCCACGTTTAGTGACATCTGTTAGGTGTTTCAACGTATAGGATAAAATAACGGAGAATTAGGAAGGTTCAGCTGCTCATTCAGAATTGGCAAGGAATTTAACTGGGCTCTATTGATTTCCAAAATTTTTGATAAAATAATTTATGATCCCCCATGTTTTTATGCAACAGTTTAACCCCATCATCCGCATTAAACGTATGGTTCTCCATTAGCAAGTGATTTGCGAATGTCGAAGTTTCTTTTTTTAATCTAAAGGCAGCTAAATGTTCTGATACCCTTATATCTAATATACGTGTGGTTTTACCCACATAGAAGTTGGA
Organism: Himalopsyche phryganea; assembly: GCA_022494535.1. Lineage (NCBI taxonomy): Eukaryota > Metazoa > Arthropoda > Insecta > Trichoptera > Rhyacophilidae > Himalopsyche > Himalopsyche phryganea. The sequence continues at coordinate 466,804 of JAGVSL010000035.1, read as the reverse complement.
AAGCGGCAATTCGCCACTCTGTTAATGGGTTGTTTACAAAATAAGGATTAAGGCAATTCTCGAAATGTTAACTCAGGTATCATTGTGGCTCTCAGACGTATAATATCTTACCTCGTAAATAATATTTGTCGTATTTCTATCTTCTATATAAACGTTAGACACTGTTTACTGTCTGTCAGTTCGAGTCCATTCGTGTGCTCGAATGCCTGAAGATGTCGAAAGGCGAAACCCGGGTCGTTAGTGACAAAATACATGGAAGTGTACAAAATCTCAATAATCCAAATTTGATATTGAAATTCCATCAAGCACCCTCAGTCGATGTCTTAAATTATAATTAGAAGTGAATTTATATATTTACATTGAGATTACTTGATTTAAAATATTGTTTTTGAGGTCCATACTTTTATTTGTAGTTACAATTCAACAGTCAACAGCGATGTAGTTGTATAACGTAGAACATTATTTATACACTTTGCATTGTATTGTAAGAATTAATTGGCAAATTATTTTAAGAATCAAATCTATTTATAATACAAAACTGGCACTTGCAGTCGAAATCCTAGGTGTTAATGATATATTCTCTTTTATATCCATATCATATTTCAATGAAATATCGACTTCAAAACATTAATATTGAGGCACATATAAATTGAGGTAATTTATCTAATTCCAATTAACGTATCAACTGTTTGAAACGGGCTCAAGCATCTTATCAACGATGCTTTTTTTAATTTCCATGTCGTTTTCATGACAATAATTCAGCATCGCTAAATCGAGGTATTTTGATATTTCCGAAACTTAACGGAATAAAATATACTAACCATGTTTCTATCGGAACACCTTTTAAATGTTTCGGGATTTATTCAAACTATGGTGGTTGAAATCTTAAATGTTTAAGCTCCATAGACCGTCTCAATTTTTTATACCGCTGTGAACCTTAATATATTATGTTAAGGAAGTAATTTTCATTATGCATATTAAATGCTGGTTTTCATTCAAACACTACGTAAAATTATTTCTTAATATTCACACAAGACAAATTACTATTTTTGCAACAAAAAAATAAGTTTTTAGAGTCGGCACCATATTGAAATCTAAAATCCGTATATACATCCGTATATAAATACATACCTACATGGTTTTGGTTCTAAACGGTCAATTTATTGAGTTCTTGTTTTTGTTTACACTATTATAACACGAGCTTCAAATTGTATTCATTAATGATAATAATTATAATATTACATTATTTTTTAATGTTTTATTTATTTATTTCCATATGACTCGAAGAAATTAGCTTTAGTAGATTTGCACACCTATCATCTATTATAAATGGATCGGCTTTAGTGAGTAATAAATTACCATATGCACCATTACTATTGTAAAGTAACAGTAATTGTGTCACTTAAAAAATGTATTTTTGAAAGCATTTTTCTATATACATTTTCAATTACCTACCTAGGAATCTGGAACATGCCTACAGTGTAAATCAAGATACAGCCGTAATAATTATTTAATCTAACAATAATTAATTATCGTCTGCACTGTTGAATTCCGACCAGTTAGCAACTCATTTATTTTGCTTTAGTAAACCTAATTCTAAAATATAAAAAAAAACCGACTCGCAAAGGAATTCCCAGAATTTGTTGGCAGCCGGCTGGTGTTAAGTATTTTAATGGGGGTTAGAAGTAAAATTAATGAGAGTTTGTGGAAAATGAAATATGGGAAATAAACAAATAATTAAGAAGGATATGTTCATGACATGCGAAGATGGGAACATGTGTCTGACAAGTTAATGCGGTAACCACGAGGCGCTGTGTAAAAACACAATATATTATCAAAACTTTAAATGCTTTTTTAATATATATGAACATCTAACAGAATGTGTCGAATTATCAATTACAACATGGGCAGAATTAACATACGGTATATAATAAGACTCTTTTTTTAGTCAGTAACTCAATATTCTTTATCCTCAACAGCAAATCCTATTCTAAGATTTATTTGAGATACTAATAGAGCAAAGACACCATATTTCTTTATCGATTTTAAATACGTATGAAGTATTGCTACGGTGCTGTATAAGTCTTTGCGACTGGGCCCTTAATATTTTTATTTGAATAAAATATCTCTTTGATTGTACTAATAATATCAGGAAAGTGTATTAATAATGGATGACCCATCATGAGCATTATCTAGTTGTTTTTGTTATGAAAGTCATTCACAAGGAAAAATGAATGCAAATAAGCAACAAAAAAAATTAAGTTGTCGACTGGGGGTGTTTGATGGAATTTCAATATCAAATTTGTAGTGAACATTTTTTTTGCATCTCCATACTTTCGTCTCTAACGACCCTGTTAACGAACTGAATGTTCCGAGTTCATCCCTGTACTCAAATGCCTAAAGATGCCAAAGATGAAACCCAGGTCGTGAGTGATAAAACGTATGAAAATGTTCAATATTTGAAAACTTTCAACTATAGCATAATGATTGATGGAATATAAATATCACATATAAATCATTCAAAAACGACGGTTGTCAGTTGGCTACGATAAAATATCTAACGATGTAATTTCATCATAGTTCTCTTGGTTGGATAATGGTTATGTTAAAGGATGAAATCATTTCTCCGCTTAATTTCATGGTTTTAAAATTCTTCAACGGGTATCGGCAGGTGTCGCCAAAATCCTGGTCCAAATCAGGAATAAATGTATTACATAAACATAGTGATTCTGATTTCTCGATGATTTTCATTTCTCGAAAAATGAGAATTCTCAAAATCACTTCTGAAATTTATCGAGAATTCTCGAGAAATTTTGATTAGTGAAAAGTGTATCCGAAATAGTAAAATATTGTATGTAAATATTATTATCTTAGCATTTAATTGAAATAAAATAACTAGAGAAATAGTAAACATTTAAAATTTATTATTAACGCTTCTCGGGCGAATTTTTTCGCAACAATCTGTTAAAAAAAAAATGTATTTATTTTATGTCATTAATTTATAGCATATCATCAAATAATCACAAAAAAAATATTTTTTTAACCCCTCGAAATTTTTTTTATCAGATATAGTTTATTACTATATAAATATAATTATTATGTAAGTATTGAAAACATGTTTTTTCTGGTTCAAATATTATTCACCCGTATTTGCGTGATTGCCCGGAATTTTAAATCGTCTTTAAAATCTTCGCTTGTGTGGAGAATTACGCCTATTTGCGTGATCGTGCGAAAAAATAAAACACAAAATTGGATACTGTTTTTAAAAATAACCTTTTGAAAAACACATTGCGTCTAAAGTAGAATCAGACATTCTTGTCCTCTTTTTTGTTACAAAAATTTTCGGCCGTAGAAAAATTTCTTTCGTTTTGTGTTGATGTCTTAATCGACAACAAGGCGTAAAATAAGCACTGTAAATTATTAGTTCCTTTGCCGGTCGATTCATATATTTTTAATTCTTTTTCCAGTAATCCGTAAGATGATAGTTTTTTTACATTTCTCTCTACAAGAGTGAATGAAGCTTTTTTCTCCAATCGTTGAGTCAATGATGAGTTATCGATTTCTTCGATCGATTCTGTAGATTATAATGATTCAACAGATTGAAAATAGTCGTTACAATTTATTGGTCCATTAAGTAATCTTTCACAAATTTGTTTCCCTAGTTTAGATATATCTGATTTTGAAGAATAACTGCAGAAATCATTCATTTTTGAATTAGAGATTGATTCGGCTGTCTATGTATCGAAAATATTCGTATAAATTTTGCGTTATGCAATAAATATTGATTTATAAAAATTCTAGTGAAATAAGAAAATTTCTCGAAAAATGAGAATTCTCGATTCGGCATTTTTCTCGAGATATTATAGAAGAAACACTACATAAACAAGTACGTTTGATTTTAGTAATAGATAGGAAGATGCACGATTCAACATCCCCGTCCAATATTTCATATTGCGATATTTTCTATATGTGATTCAATATCAGAATATTTATTCACACGCACATAAAAAATGATAAAGTCATGCTAGCTGTATTTTAAGATTTAATATTATAGAAGTACTCAGTTTTCACAACCAGCTCGCGGGCCGCTGTTTCGCGGTCGCACGACAAACGCGGTTAAAAGCTAAAATAAACAAAGTTAACTTTGGGGTTCTCCACTGTAATGTAGTTTTATCAAAGAAATGACAACTAAATCGTCATCTTTATTTGCATGTGAACGACAATGTTTATCATTATTGACTTGTAATATTTTATATGGCGCACTGCCCTACTTTACGAGTTTAGCGACAGCGTCTTCTCAATATATTGTATGATGTATTATTGCATACGGTTCCGTCACCTTTTACTCGGTAATAACACATAAGATATAAGGTATACAACGATTTTTATGATTGTCGTTTTTCTCAATATAAGGTATATTTTTTTTCACTAATTACCGATGATAATGAATGATATCAACCGTATAAATCTGCAAACCTAACCTGAGGTGGGATAACTATTATGATTCCCCTGTCGTGTTCCTGAGATGTGTCGAAATTTTGCAGCTGATTAAATGCTGAATACTATTTAATTGAAAACTCCAAATATGCTTATTTTTATTTTATTTCTTAAAAATGATAACGTAACTGAAAAAATATCTTAAACTGAATTAAAATTTCACGAGCATTGTTTTGATGTTTTGTATTTAATTCTACACTTTTTTCCCCACCACAAAACTGTTTTGAAGCCCCACTCATCCCAGTAATATCCAGAATATTGAAAAAACAAATTTTCTAATCTAGTTTTACGACAAATAAGAAGAAAATTAAGACAGGATTTCAGTTGTTAGTTGTTTAAACCTAAAAACAATTTATTTCTGAGATTATTGTTGATGGATTTATTCCAGAATAAATATTTTTTAAATGGATAAAAACCTACTATGTACTTACATAATATTAAAATAGGTACAGTTACATTTACATAAATTCACCATCACTCTTACTGTTTGTACGCAGACAGTGCAATCTACAACAATACGTTATCTATCGCCCTTCATGAAAGCATAACATTGAGTCTGCTAGCATCAATTAAGTAACATATTTATGCTTTCCTGAAAGATTATCATATATTGCAGATTGCAGGTTGCTCATGCTGTGTGAGATCTAACGTACGATATAGCTGAATTCGCATACTTCTAGAACAAAAAACGATATAGCAGGGTTTCCTAATTATATTTTGACAGAAAACCCTTTTATATAGTGTACAACAAGACGGCTGGGCCCTTTAAATGTACATGTATATATTTTTTCAATTTTCAATTTCTTCGCGGAACATGTAGCTGTTACGTCATAGAACATAAAACTCTAAAGCTCTGCGGAACCCCATTTGGGCAACGCTGCGGAATTTGCATGTCTAAAAATAAGTTCAATGCGTTTTCTGCGAAAAAAATGCCTATTGATTTCACATGATCAACATTCGCAAGGGGATTTCCTTAATTTTTTTCGCAACTTCGAAGTATTCAACTGACGGAATCTTAGAATGAGACAGTACTAAGTGAGACGGCGTTCAAGCGACACATAAGATAAAATGTGTACAAAAAACGATTCGTTGATTGCTTTTGGACGATACAAGCACTTCGCTTGTGGATTGTCTTTGATGCGTTCCCAGATTATGTTATGTCTCTGATGGGCACCCTTAAATTAATATTTCATGGAGACGGGAATAATAAAATTATGTTCCAGTATAAGTTAGTGAGAAAGGAGGACTTTGGCCAGCACGCCTCGCCCGGCTGACTCTTACATTCGCAACGTGTTCCCCGCGTGTGCGTTCAACTCATCTCCATCGATCAATAACCATTTGCGGGAGAGCTGCGCATATTTTTTAATACAGAAATAAAAAATGCTTATTCCAATAAAAATTAATCGAGAAGTCAAAGCGGTCTCCTGAAATAACGTTGAGCTCTAAGTATTTTTGGTTACAGATGTACCAATTTAACTTGGCCGCTAGTGAGGGCGCAACCGTTGTATTAGGAATGTTGCCATACTCAACCGGAACTGAAATTTCAATAAATTCCAAAACTGATATTTTAGCGACGGTTATTAAAAGTAGACTTGGATTTTCGAAAGATATTTAATAGCAATCGGGGAAATTTATTGTAGACTGGCAATTCTAGTTCCAAATTCAACGGCGGCCAAGTTATGTCGGTAATACTATACTTAGATTATAATTTATAATTACTCGTGCGTTTTACTAACCATTAATATACGTCAAAGATTACAGCAATGTGTTTTCATGGAAAATGCAATTTTTCAAATCAACCAAATATGACACACGACGATGTATTGATTGTCAATACCACTCGATTTTGGTAGTAAGTGTTTTTGTGAATAATGTATTTGTGCTGTTAAAAATGAGACATTAAGCCATTAAACAGTTGTATATTATATAATTTAAGACATCGACTGAGGGTGCTTGATGGAATTTCAATATCAAATTTGGATTATTGAGATTTTGTACACTTCCATGTATTTTCAGTTCGAGTCCATTCGTGCGCTCGAATGCCTGAAGATGCCGAAAGGCGAAACCGGGGTCTTTAGTGACAAAATATATGGAAGTGTACAAAATCTCAATAATCCAATGTTGTATATTATTATATTGTAACCTTTTATACCATCCATTAATAAATTAACACGATTTTACTACATTACGTTTGTTTCAAATTTATAATACAATTTGACAACGGAAATCAATTTTATTATTCACCTGACACTTCTCCATACGCTAACAGATAATAATTGGAACTCGGTCACGCTCACCTTATTTGTATATATTGTCAACGCTTATTTCATAAAAAACTTCCTCAAGCTATCATAAATAGTTGATGTATCATATTATTACAAATGCATAATAACGAAATATCAGTAGCTAGATGCGATATTTGTTTTTCGTTGTGATAACCAATATAATTCCACTTTAAAATTATGTTTTAAAAAATAAAACACAATTCATTTGTACTACTTCCACATATTTATAATGATCAGGACCGGTTTCGCTCATCACGAGCATTATCAACTGATCAGGTTTTAAAATATAATGTCTTTCCACCAAGAATTGACAGTTAACACCTTAAAAGTGATTAAAATTAAGTCATCAAATGCGCAATTTTAGCAAGATTTTGAGGTATATTTAATATATGAGCACTTCACGTATTTTTTATGTACAGTTTTTATTTACAAGTACATTTTTTTATTTACAAACATATGTACAGTTAGGTAGCTAAAATATTTTAAGCATCACATTCAATTTAAGTATGTAATTCAGGTTTTAGCCGATATTACATCGTGTTATTTACAGTAGCCTTTACTCAAATAACAGCTCACCCAGTGTGTGTATTGTATGATGTAACTAGCGTTACGAAAAAACCGGAAATTTTCAAATGGCGGGGAAAGCCAGAAAAAATGAGAAAAAAGCTGGGAACTTTGGGAATAAACTGTTATACTGTTTTTGCAACACATTGAGACCAGGTGCGCATATACATATGTGCTTAACATCGAGTTTGACTTCATACATAAAAACACGAGCGCTTCCGTAAATATTTTGTGTAGGCTTCAAGTATATATAGATGTCATACATGATCCAATATTGAATTAAGTTTCTTACGTCCATCTATATCACCAAACTAATAACCCATCATAACCTAAAATTTGCAGATACAGTGTGTGCATACGTCAAAAATGTCACGCTTTTAAAATAAGTGTTACCGAATGCTAAAATGATATACAGTTATCATTAATATTAAAATCGTTTTTTCCCAATTTTCTCATGCGAGTTTAATCCCGGGTTTAAAACCAGGTTTACCCAGGTAAACATTCAGTTTCTCACTAGATGTAACGCATGCACTATTAAATTAGTCGATACATTGAATAATTTCAAATTTATGGAGAACTGAAAATTATTCTAAGGTTTAAAATATTTAAATGTTAAAAAAACAGTTTTTTATGACGGTTGGTAAAATTAACAAAAAAATTTTTTTTAAATTTGAATTTTACCGTTAAGAGTACAAAAAAATGTATTGTTAAACTGCTACAGACTAAAATCTAAAACTAAGATATATTTTTGAAGATATTATATAAAAATTATTTCCGCAGCTTATGAAATAAAGATTATGTAAAAAATGTTGATGTGTTTATTTTGGAATGTTTATGTTATACAGTTCACACTTTACCTCCTTCTAATCACTAGTTATGTTTTAAGCCAAGGTCATATTTTTCTTGTACATGAATATTATTCCTGTGGCGTTAGGGCAAAAACTGATATGTCCGTTTTTGTCATTTTGGGTTTATTCTCACAATAAAATATTCATGAGAACGTGGAGGCAAAATTCGGTATACTAGTAATCCACGAAGAAAAATTGGTGGGTAATTAGGAATTATCAATTTATTTTGATTTTTTGATAACCTACCAAAGTTCATATTTCTTCTCCTTTAAACTATGGTAAAATTGACTTAGCATGTGCCATAACGGCACAGATTTATATAGGTGTACATAATATTATTGTTGTGATTCGTGTAAAAAACAATCAATGGAATTTGTAACAGTTGTTTTGTTGCGAATAAAAAATGCCGAATAATTATAAATAAATTTTAAAAATAGGTATAAACATAATTTTTGTCAAATCATTCTACGATACATGAAAAGTGTGAGGGTGCCATTAATAAATGCAAGTCATTATGAGAACCAAATATTTTTTTAGCTTACGTGCAAAATTTGAGATCATTATAAAGTAATGTTTCATAAGAAAAGCATTGATAACCTTTTATAGAAAATTTGCAGAAATTAACATTTCGATATTTCCAGAAACATGCACCATTTAACCGCGTTTCAAGAAATTGTCATTTTTATTTATAAATAAATTCCCAATAAATAGACTTCTTTGTCCGATAACGTTATATGAATTATGTGGAAAGAATTATCAAATATCTGTTTCTTGTATAATACACCAGAGCTGTCTTTATAAAATATGCCACGCCGCCCTAAGAGGGGGTATAATATAATGTTACTATTAGTGACAAAGTGGCTTAAAAATGTGACGTCACTAAATCATAATTACATTTTTAAAAGGAATAAAAAATTTTGCCAGTGTAATCCGGTAATTCGGTAATATTTTAGAATAAAAAAGGAGGTGTTTTAAAAATAAATACATAAATCAGGCACGGGATAATATTTGACATTGCGACATGCGGATGTCAAGAAGTACTCAAAATTATGACGACATTATAACTATCTATTTGTTTCGTGTGTAAAATATCTTTTATTTAATCCAAAAATAATATAGTTTTAAATTTGAATTATTGAGATTTTGTACATTTCATTCAAGTTAGGGTGACCATGAATTTCCCATATTAATACATCGGTCCATTGTCACTCTAACTTGAAATTGGGTAGTTCTTGGAATTCGTCTGTTGAGTCGTAAAGTGGTCACTAGTCCAGATGTTAATTTCTTAGGCACAGCGATAAGATTTGTCCTATTTTATTTTGTATATAATCGTTATAAACTGTCTGTTTGAGTTAGTTTCAGTTCACTCGTATGCTCGAATACCTGAAGATTCCGGAAGGCGAAGCCCGGGTCGTTAGTGACAAAATACATGAAAATGTACAAAATCTTAATAATTCAAAATTCTATATTGAAATTCCATCAAGCACCCCCAGTCGATGTCTTAAATTATAAAATGATTTTGGTTGTGCATTGCAACTTATAAATAAAAATTATGAAGAATATTTACAACTAGAGGAGTGACTTGCGATGGGTATTGAATAATGAAGATAAAATGCTAAAGAAACTCCATCATTCATGAAACTCGTAATAGACATATGATGAAGCAATGGCATAATAATATTACCTATGTATGAAAACTTTAACACAATTTTGTATTCAGATATGATTTTACTATATCTCATACTTTCAATATCATTCTTTCGGTATCAATGAAAAGAATATGATTATCACTATAATAATGTAATGATATTCCACCAAAAAAGGTAATGTGGTTTGACTTCCAATGAAAGAGAGAAAAATTATAGTCTGTAGGATATATAAAAAACAAATATTATTTATTTTGATAGTTGTTTAACTTATTGTCCATGCTCTCAAGCCGTCGCCTCCCAACCTCTGGTGGCGCTAAGTTAAATTTCATATATCTTATATAAAGACCCGACATGCGTCTCCCAGAACAGATTTTGATTATACTCTACATAACTACACTCGTCTCCATGTGAAAAAAAAGATTTTTAATCGCAATAATAATAAACAATCGTTACAAGGGAATCCTTGGAAATTAAATAGTCAATGAAATTATTAATTAATAATGATTGATGTGATAAAAATCCTTGTGTTTAATTAGTAATTAACACTACTTCTGTTAAACTTCGATTTAAAAAAAAAAGTGAAATAAAAACAAATATAAGGTCGCTGATGAAAACTGTAGAAAGCAAATTTCTTGTTACAAGTGCAGTAATTTTGTTTGATCTAAAAACCTTTTGTATCGATACGAAAGAGCTGTTAGAGTTAAAGAGTGTTATTGATCATACAGACCAAAAAACTTGGAGTGATTGTTTCGATGTTAAAATAAATTTAAAGCTTGTAATGTGTCACCTCGAGTGATCACATTGAAGAAAGTTGAAGAAAGCGATGGGGGCAGAACAAGAGTTTGACTCCGGGGGATCAGACGAAGAAGCTGAGCTCTAAAGCTACAATATAATATAAAGATTTTAATCCCTTTTCGAATGCATTGTGATTTTTGTCAAAAAATCACCTGTGAAAACTAACATAGCTCCAAATCGTTCAGAAATTCCCAAGTTTTAAATATTGTTTTGACACTGCAAGTAGACATTTTTACTGTTGAAACCAGACAGAATTCGAACATGACAGATGACGACTGCCTGTATTCAGTTTCAGAAGATTTATTCATTGTGATGAGTGTTTATTTCGTTATAAACAGCGTAGCAACCTTTTGCAAAAGTCAAATGATAACATCCATAAGTGGAGATTATTTAAAAAAAATAATTAGCGCATTCGCTTCGTAAAAGAAATATACAGTTCAAAAATCAACAATAAATCAATTATTTTATTGTGTACCTACATAATTATGAAATTCCAAGACAACTTGGACTTTGTCTCGAGTGAGTGATAATGTCTACACTTTTGAGAGGGAATAACTAATTAATTACACGATTTATAATCTGAAGAGCTCACTTAAAAAGAAACACAAGGCGAATTGTGAATACGTTTTATAATTACTCGCGAAAGCCAATAAATATTATTTCATGAAGAAATTTTAACTTATTATTTATATCGAACGTATGGAAATATTCACTTCCGCAATCTTATAAACAGTTAAATCAACAATATCAAAGTTCCAATGATAATTTTTGAAAAATTGATAACACAGATTTACTGAGTTTATAATAAATTTTATTGGACGCATACAGCACATTAGTAATCTTTTGTATATATAATACATAAGTGGGACACAAATACCCAGAATTAAAAATATGTACACGAACAGTGCAATTTTGTCACGAAAACAATATAAGTGACAGTGAAAGCCTTCAACGAAACACTAAATTGACCTGGATTTAAGTATAAGTGCAAATCTAATCGGGCTTAAAAGTTAAATAAAAACTTTGTTCGGAAACAAAACTGTTAATTAAAAGTATAACAGCGTACATAATTAATAACCAATGTAAATTAACCAAATACCATTTGTTTTGTGATATATATGAAAACTGCTTAATAATTGTGAGCCTCGTGAATTAAAAAATACTTTCGGTAAAAATAAGGTGGACATATATTATTCTAACGTGTATTCAAGTGATATTCGATTTAAGAAGCGACTAACTACTTAATTAAAACTTTTAGAAAAATATAATATTTATTATTTTGTATTAAAATGAATCCGACAATGCATAGCTTGGTAGGATTAGCTTTATTCGTGGCAGTATTGGCAGGAGTTCTAGCAACGCCCGCAACCGATGATAATTCGCTGACAGACGCATGGTCGAACTTCTTGCATCAGTCGGAGCGGGCTTTGGACAGCGTACTTCACCATCACAACGAAGCCGTCGAAAAGCACCACAAGCCGTGCGTGGGCTGCGGAGAAGGCATCGACGAACTCCGAGCGCAGTTCGTGAAGAATCAGATACTGAGGAAGCTCAGAATGAAGGACAGACCGGCTATCGCAAAGGACGCCGCGAAACCGCTCCCGCCCCCGGTAGCCGCCGGTGCCACTATGCTGCTTCCGTCGTTTCCGGGCGACCCCGATTCTCAGCTGCCTGATGATTTCTATGCGAAGACTGATCAAAAGATCATACTCGCTGATGCTGGTGAGTTATCATGTATTAATTTATTAATCTCAACTAAATCATATATATTGAACTTAATCTGGTTTTTTATAAAACATTTTTATAATATAAATATATTTGACCGTAATTCAAGCAGTTTTTTGGCCGATCCAGAAAACCCTCAATTTTGAAAATGAATTTGGTTTTTATTCATACTTTAACTTTGACTATAATTATTATTGAAGAAAAGTGTATCAATTGACCTAAACAAAAAGTCATCAACCGAAAGCAAACGATACATTGACAATAATTAAATGCAATGTGTTCACCATCTGTTTAATTCAAACTCAAGATAAAAATGTTTCATGTAAATTCCAATATAGTCTCAATAAACAAACAATATATGAGTGCTGAGTACTGGAAAAACAAAATGAACAACGATGTTACACTCTGATTTTCACAATACTTTGCCTACTACAAAGTTTCTTAATTAAGTTAATGCGTGAAGTGGCTACCATTTTTTCAGTAGACGAAAAGTTTGTTTCATCATTAATTATTCTAATTTGCGTATTGCAGGTCTTTATTTGGTCTCAGAAATTGTTTAGAAATAGATTTTGTTTTGAGTATGAGATACAAGTGAACGACGTGAACGTTCCAGTCTTGATATGGGAAAACTCTTTTAGACAAATGCTGATTCATTCACCTACATTGTTAATTTGTTATTGTTAATTGTCGATCCAAATAGTGTTATCTATTTCAAGAATAATAATAAAATAATGAACTCGGGAATATTTTTCGTTGACCCATGATTGGCAGGCCAGAGATTGTTCGGTAGAAGTTGAATCAAAAGTGGATATATTTCATACGGACTTTATTCGGAGATTAGCCAGTTCTTTTGGTGCTATTTATTGCACGATCCATGCTAAATTATTGAGTAGGTCCATATACTTGCAAACAAAATACTAATTAATATTAGGACTTTTAGTAAGCGTCTAATCCGGCTCCACATCATTTTTAAAAATCTATCACGAAATGTCAATAACTCGATCACGCTGTTAAATAGCTATTAATTTTTTTAATATCATAAATTTTATCATATCAATTATCCTTTTGAGAGATATTTTTGAACATAATTTAATTTTTTCAAATATTGATATTTGCACCAAAATATTGTCTCATTCGATTAACTAATCGATGCGCAGTTTGTTTTTGAAACACATTTTTCGTAGATTTTTTAATTTAATTATGTTTTATATATGTACTTACATATAAATAAAACTACGCAGATCTCGATTTGCAGTGAAATTTTATATGCAATAAAATTATTAGTATTGGAGGAAACTGAAATATATAATACGCGGAGATGTGTTTTGCGTGTATTAATAAAATATTAGAACTGCAATCACGAATCCCAGGATCCCAGCTGTTTCTCTCACAGTCATTTCATAATTCACTATTTCGTGTTCAAATATGTATGTGTACGAAAATCAAATATTTGTGAATTAAGATGAAAAAACCGTTTGACAAAATTTATAACACGAATATTGAAAAAATGTAGATGTAAGTAAAAACAAAGATGCATATATTATAACGTATGGGAACTGTTGAAGGAACCAAAATCGCAACATTCCCGTCTCCTTTATTTTTCATAGATGCCTATTTATTTGATACATTAAAAATAGAGTACATAGGTACTTAATACCTACGTTACTTACCAATAATATTAATATTGTATTTTGTTCTAGAAAGAATATGTTGGTAGTTTTATTGTATTACATCAACTAACGTTATCTTTAAAGATCATTGATCATTATTCTATAATCTCGGGCAGTTGCGGCTGGTGAAAATAGAACAGGTGGGGCCAGGAGCCAATTTTTTAAAAAATGTTAACTAAACTAAACATAATATGTATTTTACATATATTGAAATGATCGAAACATAATAAGTTTTCAATAAAGACATACATTGAAAAATAAATACACAATTAAACATACTGAAAACAATAAACCAGATCGATAACGAAGAAAAAATAAGAAGATAATCGAGCGTTATGTACAGGTGAAACTGACGCAGGAGAATGCCGCCGCCTTAATATTTAATTTAAAGTTCTTTGGCCTAAATAATTTCGAATACTTCATTGGTGGGGCCGGTTCTTGCGACTCCCAAAGACGAGCCACCACTGATCTCAGGGTAGAATTTGTGAAATCTCGAAATGAAAAAAAATGCTGAAATAAGAATATTATATATACTGAAGATAAGAAACGTTGTTAAATTGTTGATTGCATTAAATATGAAAAACAATCAAGGCACTTTAAAAACCACCTCTTCACTAATTAATTAGAATCTAGTTATCTAATTATCCAGTCAAATCTGTTCATCAAAAATAAAAACATTACGCAATATTAAGATATAGATACTTAAAGTATTATAAGTCAGCCAACTTTCATCCTAATTATTAAACCTACCATTTTTTAAATAATCGGAAAGTTATCAGCTGTATATAATAATTAACAGTAAAAAATGTGGCCGTGAAAAATGAAGAATCCTGGCAAGATTCATATTTAAATATTTAACAGTGACATCTTTGAAATTGAATTATAATAATTATTGTTCTGGATCAAATCTTTTCTCAGATCATGTTCTAGAATGGTGATCATTATTGTCATACAATTGCGTCGTCCTAATGTTTTATCAATTAAAATTCAAAATTGATAAAAATATGATAATTTGACACAAATAATAATTTAAATAGGATTAGAGGTTATGATCCCGGATCTGATATTGTACCTACCCCGCCCATTTTTGGCATTATTTTTGTTTGAAAAACTTACATTAATACCTAATAAAGAAAAATATGATTTTTTCCATGTCCGCTCCCAACGTGGAGCCTCCTAATTGAGGTATATCAACAGAAGTGTTTCTACGAGAACAGTTTGTTACTCAGTTGCTCAACCTCTCTTTTTCGAAGAGAGTAGGAATAGAAAGATAAGGCTAGGACAAGCCAACTGCGCTACGGAGCCGACGATTTGTGGTTTTACTAACTATAAAACTAATTCAAATACATAATAATTGAATGATACATATATAGAATAACCCATACATACAAAGGTATATTATATTACAATTCCACCAAGAAATGAAAGCTAACACCTAGTGACGTAGCTAGGGATTGTGCCGCCCCCCACAATTTCCACCGACTTTTTATCATCACGACGCACATACGAATAAGGATCACGCCGCAGGCAAATTTTTTTTATGTGTAAATATTATTTTTTGAAAAATATATACCTAAACAAATTTATTTTTCTGCCAGTTAGTGTTCTATTGAAGGAATTGCAAAATTTTTTATTTGCTAACTGCTAGCAAAACTATTGAATTCTTCTCGATCATCTTCAGCATGATCTTAATTTAACCGACACTCATAAATCTCACTCAAAAGATTTTATGAAGTAAGAAAACTGTTGAAATCTCAGACTTAATTTATGAATCTCTATCCACTGAAGAAAACATTTCTCCCACCAATTCAGTTTCGAATGATAGTTCAGCATTTTTTGATTGTTCACCAGACAGCAAATTCTTCTTTCTCTCTCAACATTAAGACTTCATGATTATCCTTAGATCTTTCAGAAAGGAAATATTATATTTTGTCAATGAATCACAAAGCATAACAATTTTTATTTGTTTATTACCTACGGAATTCTCCACATATTTTCGAAAATTCTGCCTCTTACAAATAAGACGAAAGAAAACACGGTGAATGGAATAAAGCTTGCATTGATTATGTGAACATACAAAAAATATTTATTTTTACCCCCGAAATTTTCGTTTTATTTTCGAAAATGCCGACCCCTCCCCTTACAGTCCCCTCGCCAAAGTTATTATATTGTAGATATACCAATTATGTAATTTTATTGAGTTTATATTGAAATAGTTTTAAAAAACTTGAATCTAATTATATTGTCCACATTAGGCTAAAAAAACAAGAAATATAAAATAATATCGCTTATATATTATATTCATTGACATTCGGAGCTCAAAATGAAAAAAAACTTGATAAACCGAAACATGTTTTTAAATAAAAATGATAGAATATAGTTTTAAGCATTTTTGGAAAATTTACAATCCAGAACATATGGATTTCACAAAGTGAAGCGCTGTTCTGTATGATCCCTGTTAATATTCAAAAATAATATAACTACAAAGACATCAATTTATTTTTCATCCACAGATGAACGTTTGGGAAAATGCGAGGGGAACCTTCTAGAGAAAACCCTTTATCATCCGACATCCTGTTTCACCTTCAGTATGCCGAGAGACTTACACCCCCAAGATCTAAGTTCTGCTGAGATGTGGATTTATAAGGTATCCATCATTATTTCATGAAAGAGAATTTTCCTATTGATAGAGCTAAAGTATATTACAATTTTGTATTTTTCTGGTATATTATACAATACAATCACCAACTCATTGCTCATGACTCATTATATAATTGAAATATATGATGCATCTTTGATCTTTCGAAAACATTTAGTACAAAAACAAAATAATTAATTTACATGAGAAGAAAAGTAAGTTTTTTTACAAAATAACGACATGAATTATTACTGTTCTAGAAATAATAGTAAATATATCTTGAATTAGACTATTACTTATTTATTTTAGGAGCGGGATCCTTTAGATAATTTCAAACAGACATTTGTGATAATGGAAGCAGCTCACTGGGATCCAAAACATCTTCACCGGAAAACAATACCAGTAGCCATACACGAGACTGACATTTCTGGTAAATTAAGAAATCCATACACTATTCAAGTTTCGTTTAAGAGTTTATTCATCAATCATTTAAAATCTCTGTATTTTCATTTATATAAACTACCACTTAATCGAGAAACTTCTAACAATTATTAACTTCTGACTGACAATGATACTCTAAAAAGAAAAAATATTCCAATCATAATATATGGGCAAAATATAAAAACCCTCATCTTAACTTTGGTATAATCCCTATACTATCTCTGATTGATTTGATATTTTTTAAGATGATTTAACTAACCATGATTTCCCTTTTGCAACCCATGCTCAGGGGAAATACACAGTTTCAATAGAATAGTAATAATATTTGTAGAACATCACGATACACAATTTTATACTTAGCTTTGTCCGTTTGAAGGGTCTCTAAATAAGTATAATTTATTTTCAGAGGGTTGGATGAAGATCGATGTACGGTTAGCAAGCCGAGCATGGTTAGAGCGTCAAGGAAGCACAGGTCTTGCAGTCAGCTGCCTCTCTTGTGGTGCACCACTTGACGCACAACCGTTGGCTTTAAGGCCAGATAGGAGACCTTTCCTTGTCATTAACACTCGATACAGCGCAAAGGTATGAGACCATTAAAAATTCAACTAGTGACGTCTTTGATATTTAAATATTTCGATTGCCTAGTTCCATAGTGATACAACTAGAAATTGGTAGTTTGGAGATATTGCCGATCAATGTTTTGACTCGTCTAAACTGACTGGTAAAAAGTGATGACTTATTATTTGTATTACTTTTTTATTCAAATAGGTGGTTAATAGTTTATATTTTTAAGATCAAAGGTTATTTCTTTATGGAACGCCACGATTCGCAAAAATATATTTCCACAATACTATATTTCGATATGTATGTATATGGAATTGAGAAATTATTTAATTTTGCTGATTTCTATAGGCAAATATCTGCCTTTAGTGCCTTTTGAGAGAAAACCTGTACATTTTACAAGCTGTACTTTTGTGAATCTGTAGAAGAACGGTGTTCGAATAGATATAATGGTTAACTTAGCTCATAACATCAAATTTTTGACTTCTCGTCATATGGAACTGGGCCATCGATTTCATTCCCACTTTGATCACAGTAAATGTAAACAGCGGGAGATTCTTAAATCCAATCAGTGATTGCACTTGAAAATTGGGAGTCAACTTTCAGAATTCTGTTATAAGTAATATTACTCGAGAACTATCATCTATCAAGTCTGTTTTAATATTATATAGATAATATTTCAACCTCTGTCAATTATCCCTATCATGTAACTTAGTGCAAAAAAATAGCATCCGGACCCTCTATTCCAAGAATTGTATAACAATAATAGGCATCGTTGCCGTTTGAAAGGCAAAACTTTTTTATTTTCACAATCAGTTTCTCTTCCATTGTTTTTGAACATGGTCACTTAAAATATTACAATCTAGGGAAAAAATTCCATATTTCGAAAACCTTTAAAGCTAAACGATTATTTAACTTGTGAATAATCAGACTTCTAAATTATGCGGAAGAATTATTATGTTACTGTAAATTCGGATGAATTAAAATTTTGTAGAAGTACGATGCTGTCTTTGCCTGCCCAAGCTATTTATATTCAGTCCATATACTTTTGTGAAATTCATCATAAATATTGAATAGTAAACGTTATCAAAAGTCTATTTGCTGAGTGACATAATTAAAGGATATTTCAATATTTATGCCCCAAGTTATTACATGTAGGGATAACTCTTCTAAGATGGTCATTTAGGCCAGATCAAAATTATTTTTTCCTTCATAGCACATTTTTTTATTACATACCTTGCAAACCTTGTTTTTTTTAAATATTTTATTGCCATTGCTTACAGAAACGCCCCCCTCGACAGCTGGAATGTGCGGTTGGCGTGAATGAGTGTTGTCGAGAAAGCCTTTACGTGTCTTTCGAAGAACTCGGCTGGGACGATTGGATTTTGCAGCCAAAGGGTTATCAGGCATATTTTTGTCGAGGGAGTTGTGTATCAGTCGCAGCTGTCACACTGAGCGGAAGTCATCACCAGTCTGTACTAAAGGTAAGCCCCACATTATCAATTAACCAGATGTATACTTTACTTTTTAATGAGATCCAATATTGCATAATTAATGGTTCAGAAACAGTGTTAGAAGTAAATTTAACTGGTTTGAAATGAATAGGAATATGTAGAGCAGGCTTGTTCAATCTGCGGTCCAAGATATTTAATACAGCCCAAAAAATGGTACATTTTAACATTATTTTGAGTTTTTTTTTTGTAACTCAATCAAGCACATTGAGTAAACATAATCCAGCAAACAGCAAAAAATATGTAGCCTAGATTATCAATTTAATACAGGAATTTTATAATAGGTGTAAATATTTACAGAAAAATCACCTAATATTCAATTTAGTTTTCCGTTGATATAACTACGATACCTCCAAATTTATAAATGGAATGCATAGAGTTACAATCAGACATTGAACATAAAGAAAAAATAATCATGTCGCTTTTCAGGAATTTTATAAGACATATCTTCCCAAAGAGAAATATGCTACTTTTCAAAATCATGTTTTATTTATGTCATTGCATTTTGGCAACACATAAACAGCTTCAAATGTCCCATTAATTGTGTCACCCTCTTGTTTTAATTCTTAAAAACGTTAGAAAAGTCTTTAATTCTTTACAATTATTTTATATATCAAATGTCTTATGTGGTCCAGAACAATTACTCTTCAATCGATGTGGCCCAAGTAACCAAAAGGTTGGACTCCTATGATGCAGAGGTATAGGAGATATTAAAGATGTAATTTATTGTTAATAACTTCACTTATGAATAACTCGTTTATTGAAGTTTGCTGATGAACCAAGTTTCTGTAGATGGTAGATTTTGACTCTGAACTTCTTTGTCATACTATGACGTTATTTAGAAATTTCATTTTGTACATTAATTCTTTAACTGTACGCATTAACACAGAGAATTTTCCAACCGCTGACCGCCACCAGTTTAAATATCAAATAATTAATTTTGTTGTTATTATTTTTTAATTCTTAGAAACTGTTTCACAGCGGTGGACCGCGAAGATTAGAACTTAAGCCGTGCTGTACTCCGACCACTTTCTCATCACTGCAACTCTTCTACATGGACTCAAATGTAACTGTCACGCAAAAGACGTTACCTAACATGGTTGTAGAATCATGCGGCTGTATGTGAGGCATGGAAATCGAACAATGGATTGAAACTGAGTCCACAAGGCAAAAATTATTCCTATGATTCTTGTATAGATGTTAATATAGAAGAATTGTGGCCATTCTCTCGAAGGGTGGATTGTGTATTTGAAGATATGTACTGTGACCAACATTTTTAATGACTTTTCAGTCTTAAAAGTTGAATGTGATGTTCTAATACAGGGCTGTCCAAAACAAGGCCCTCTGTATAATTTTGAGTGGCCCTCCGATAAATTTTGATTTCTTACGCACAAACAAATTTGAATTGAATATTAGGTGTACCCAAAATTAAAGAACATTTTTCATGGCATAGATAAACATTGTCTTTTACGTTTTTTTGTAGAATACAACAACCATTTTTCGTCAGAAATGATCACCAAGGTTCTCTTCACTAAGCTCATGCAGTATCTATCTACCCTGTCTTTAGTGGGTCTTCCACATCTAGAGTTATTTTTTAAATCGAAGTCTCCCATCGAAATTTACAAAACCATCCCATACACTTACGAACGTCCAGAACATCACAAATGTTTTTAGCGGCCACTATTGCCGTCTCTTCCTTCAAAAAATGATAAAACATCAAATTTCGTATCAATTCTTCACTCGGTTCAAATTGATTTACTTTAAATTGGGTTATGAAATTGGAATCTTATGAACTAAAATCCACTCCTAGTAAGTTTGGGTATAATGTCAACACAATACACGACTGACAGGTAGCGCATAGTCTGAGACCAACTGACCGTTGAAAATGGATGATTCAATAAACAACATTAATTTCGGGTACCCCTTTTATATAGATACTTTGATTTTGATGATCTCAATTAATTCCATAGCCAAAGTATAATTTCACCATGGTATGATTCAATTGCAAAATCTCAAAACTTTTCATTTTCTCTTGATGAAAGCACTTCAAATAGACATGAATTTTAAATTTTTGGTCGAACTATTCAGGAGGACAGCAATGCTCAGTCTTATGGTGATCTTTATATGGGCTACTAAAACTATTGATATTTTCGAAGCACTTCCAAATCCTTTATGAACTATGGACGATTCGATAAATATTCCTAACTTGTAACAGATGGGGCCGATGCTGTAAAATAAAATTTAAGCTCTAGGACTCTTGACTAAGCAATTCAATTTATGTAATGTATTTATTATTCTGGATGTGGCCCTCGGACTACCTAAGGTTGGACAGCCCTGTTATAATATACGATATCGTTGTTTCCATTGCAAAATTGTATATCTCCAAAATCACAATTTTCAGGGGAACATAAAAACAGTCTAAAAATGGCTTTATTTAATTAAAACAAAAATAAAAAAAACATGTAAATAGGTAATAATAATGTTACATATTTTACCTGAATTTTTGTCAGTTGTGTTATTTTGCATGCACTTAAAGGCGATTTTTGCAGTATTAATAATACAAAAAGTCGCTAACACATATGCAAATATACAATTTTACGATGGAAAAACGATATGTACTACTATAACTAAACAGTTTAAATTATAAAATGATAATATAATGTACAGGTGTAAATATAAAAAAAACCTTAAATTTAAGTTACATATTTATATATATTTTTAAGTTACTTTATAATGTGTGTACTTAGGCACGGAAATTTTCATTTAAAGGTCAAGATTTAGTCTTTGTAACTTCAATTACCAAAAACCTTCTGACTTTTGATACAAGATGTGAGGTTAAGTAATTGTTAGAAATTCAAAAAGCTTTATTTGGCTATGAAGGCATTACGTAAGCTTAGTATTGGTTTATCAATTGTACTCAAATAACAAATTCAGTGCTGAAAGTTCACCTAGCACGCTATCTACTACAGGAGAGCATGATACACTACCTCACTTGTTGCAATTGCTGCTTTACGCAACAGTTGAGCATAGTATCCCTTTAGCTTTCGGTATAGAACAATTCTTCATCTTGATCGGTTTCTTAGTGCACTTTAGCGCAACATCAGTATATTATTAGCTCAATAAGCAGTGAATGTGCTAACTTTACTGAAATGACATTTTAAGATAAAAAATGGACAAAAATATTTTTCTAAAACTCCCACTTTGTCAATTAATAATATAACCAAGTCTCTTACTTGACAATTGGACACTAAACGCTAAACATTGAAGTTCTTCAAGAAGCTTTACCTCTTACATTTTATATCATGATTTCTTTAAAAAGTCTCAGCACATCGACTGTGGAAAGGGAAAAGAACGTAACCCACACACAAAAAATACTGTGTATTGCCCGAACAAAACGTGTATTAAATTGTGATGATCGAAAAAAAATATTTTGATAAGACGGAGGGATGAGTCTTTTTGCTTTTCTAAAGTCGATATATTATATATTTATAGATACATATAGTGTATTAACACATCTTGTGTACACAATATTTTTTGGTGTGGGTTACGTCCTTTTTCCTTTCCACAGTTGATATTATTTCATCAACTCCAATAAATTGTAAATGTAATGATTTTATGGAAAAATAAGAGCGATCAATAATTGAAAACTCCTGCCAAATAGAATAAGATTTTTTATTTATTTTTTTATTATAAATAAGAAATGTATACAAATTTAACTAGCTGCATTTAATAAACCCATATTCCATGAGAATTTAAATTTTATTTATACAAACCATCAGTAGTAAATCATCGCAGATATAAAAACGGGCCAGGCCACCTCTCTCTGGAGCTTCTGGGCTTCGAATTGTTATATTTTATTGGCAAATTAAATTATCTTACAAACATAAATTATCCCAGACCGCTCTGTAGACGTTTTATTATTATCACATGTAGGAATGAAATTTTCTCATGGCTTAAGCGTTGGCGGTGTATATATAAAATGCAGTCACAGTTACGATGTACCAGCTACTTTAGCCATTCAGTATTTCAATTCCGTCATCTATGACGGGTACGGTTATAACAGTAAACTAATAAAAGCCTCAAAGAAGCGTCGTCTACCAACTTACCTGCAGTATGTTCAATTCAATCTATAATTTAGTCTATAACTCTATATTGTATTTTTTTTCATTTGAAACCTACAATCAAAATAAAGTGACTCCCAAAAATCACTGATACATATGTATAGTTTCCACCATATGTGAAGAAATAATGATAATTAACGATAATATACGATAATTGTAAATAATTAGAGACAACAAAACAATTAGATGTATCTGTAGACCTGTGACCTGCGCATATTCTTCAAATGGTTAATGACCAAAGCGATGCATTTCCGATGTAGTCCTTAAGGCCTAAGGTTTAAGCAATAAATGAGGACAAAAAAGGAATGGTTCACATTGAATAAAATAACAAAAACTTCACAATATAATTGATTTATTGATACATAATGCATAAGAATGGATTTTTACAATAATTGCAATATAAAATATGTTTTACAGTAAGAAATTTATAAAGAATACAGTAAAGCCTTAACATTGTACATCTGCAACACAACACTAATGACTTTTTCAGTATTACAAGTGTGTTCTAACATTACTTTTATTCATAGATATCACATCCTCAAGCCTTTATATACACTTGGCAATTATTTTTTTATCCCACAGATGGCAGTATGTGCGCGTTTTTTCATTTTGTCAGGTTTTGAGGTGTCAAACGTTTCTTGGAATCGCTCATTTTCTTTTGCATATTTTGTTACAAAATTCCACTTTTCAATGAAATAAATTTTATTTCGAAAGATAAATCCTCGATAAGTAGGAAGTATTTTTTGTGTGATAAATAAGTAAATGTATATAAATACAGACGAAATTCAATTTTGAAGAGGACTTTTGGAGAGTGGTCAACCACAATAAACTATAGATTAGGAAATGTTAAATATGATCACTACTGATAACCCGTTAGTGATCCAATTAACATTATGCCAGAGCCAAGACAATACCAAAAAATATGACATGTCATCTGGAGGAGAGATAATTTGAAACTTAGTGATGAAAAAATGGAGTTTATGAGGTAACTCAAGTCTCCCAGAAAGCACAACTCAGATGGATACGCTCTATCAATGTTTCATACACTTCTTTGATAATGGTATTATAGAAAATATTGTTCGTGAAACCAACCTTTACATTAAATAAAAAAAAACCCAATGAAATCCTGATGATATTACAGCTTTTGAATTACCAGTTTATTGGAATTAATCTAAACATGTCAATTGTACACATGCCAAATGTATGTTCTTATTGATTGAATGCAATAGGATTTTCGCCAATTATAGAAATAATGAAACAGTAAGTTCAAAAAAATAAGACAAATACTGCATTTAAACAATAATGACAATATGCTTCCTGAAGATGACCCGTCTGCTGACAGAATTCACAAAATTCGGTCTTTGATCGATGCTCTAAATCAGTGATACACAAAACCGCGGCCTGTGGTCCACATGCGGGCCAAAATAACAAGTAATAAGTAGTAAAATAATGCAACTATTTAAATATTAAATAAAATGCATATCTCGTCTAGCATAAAAAAAGTATACAAATATACTGTGTATTCCTTATCAGAGGAAAGACGTGAATATTGGGACACCCACTCAAGATAGAAGAGG
This sequence comes from Himalopsyche phryganea, assembly GCA_022494535.1. Lineage (NCBI taxonomy): Eukaryota > Metazoa > Arthropoda > Insecta > Trichoptera > Rhyacophilidae > Himalopsyche > Himalopsyche phryganea. Next base: position 441,922 of record JAGVSL010000035.1, on the reverse strand, counting down.
TGCACACAAGAACGATAAGAGAATCAATAGGAAGTCAAAAATGTTTGAATTTGTTGCAGCTGCAGCAGCATATAAAAGCATTACAATTTTTTTGCGGAGCACCTATTTCTGTTCTGCGAAACATAGTTTGGGAAGCCCTGTTGTAGATCGATGACGAAACAAAATTATTAAGAAGCTGGTTTGAGTATTAATTAAAAAAATTATGATTCATATGAGCAACATTGCAGAGTTCAAGGATATATACCAATAGCTGAAAACGAAAATATGATATCATCTGGCCTCAGGAAAAAGTATTTAAAACATGATACAGAAAAAGATGACACGAGAACTGAAATAAATCGCGATAGGGAGTCAAAACGCCCTGTATTGTTTTGATTTACACGTAATTAATTGTTAATTGTAAGAGCTGATGTCAGCTCTTTTTTCTATCAAAGTACAATTCACGTCTATAATTTTACTGCACATTTTTTAAAGACTTTTTAGTTAAGAGGTTTATTGTGCTGTATGGAATGAAGAGATTTGCTCCATCTTGCTAATATTTAATTATTGTTTGATGACGGAAAGTTAACGTATGCACCGTTTTTCTATAAGAGAAAACGCATCCACGTCGAGGGTAACCGTTTTAATTAAATTTTACCGTAGGAAAAGCAGACCATCAATCGTAGCCCGAACAGTCTGGTTCTTTCGCTTCTTTTCTTTCAGACCTACGACCCTATCTCTCATAACTACGAGGGACCCGCCAAGCCGAAACATTTCTCTCCTAACGATGACCGAAATAGAGGCAACTCTAGCCGGCATGTCAAGGGATGAGAGGTGGATGGATGACGCGGACCTTGAGAGCCATCCTTCCTCTCCCATGGCCAAGCTACGCGCCATCATTAAACCTGATGCACTGGGGGCGACAAAATTTGTCATCCTTTTCCATCATCGCGATGTTAAAGATCGTTATGTCGGTGTTCCTCTCGGACCAGAACTCCCCACAGAGAGCCAGCCGCAGCGAGCCGAGACTGCGGCGTAAGAGACAAATCCTGCCTGCATCCGGAACGACCATCGACGCGCTAGCACCGACCCAATATGAATCGGCCTCTGACTCTGACGACAACTGTAACCCCCCAAAGACTCTGTACACAATATATGTTACGGAAATAACAATCTCACAAGAGGTTAACTCTGATCACAGACAGTTACTACTCTACCTCTGTGATCCATTCGATCCACTTGCGACCGCCGCAAACACCGCCCGAACGCAATTGAAATGGGAAGACAATGAAATACACATCGTACATAACCTAATGCTCCCGAATAAACTCACGATCAAGCGCAACATTGATTCCGCTGTAGAAATTATAATGGATTATATTCGAGCGGGCGATAGCCTCAGCCTCGTCATTAGTCCCCGCGGACGGACACAGGCCCGATAAGCATACAAACGCTAATCACGGACAGAGACAATGCCAGGAGAGAATGGCAACGACAAGCGAACCCGCGCGCAAGACTGGAAAAAATAGACTTGCCGGGAGCATCACGACTACATAATCACGACAAAAACGAGAGGTTTAGAAGGGAAACCATTCTGGACCCTCAGTAAATTACTAAGATCCGACAAACTGGCAAACCGCCCGCTTCTTGGCCAGAACGGGCTGATATATACGGCAGAGGACAAAGCCGAACTCTTTCGAATCGCAAATTTAAAGCTCACATTGACAAACTTTCAATACGTGCTATTTGTCTGTGAGACCGCGGACGCGTTGACGCAGTCACCCGCTTCGATCGAGCCGGCCACAACGGACGAAATCGAAAATGGCATCAAAAGTCTCGCAAACCGGAAAGCGCCCGGAAATGACGAGATAAGTCACAATGCTCTCAAACACCTACCCGCGAACGGTGTGGAGGCATTAACTAAGATTGTAAATGCGTGCCTAGTGCTCCAATACTTTCCCGCGCGATGGAAAGTGGCGGATACTATCCTTCTACCCAAACCGGGTAAGGATCACTTGAAACCGAAAAACAACCGGCCCATCAGCCTGCTCCCGTCAATGGTCAAGCTGCTGGAAAGAGTAATAAAAATGCAATTAGAAATGCTTCTAATTGCCCGCGAACGAACTTAAAATGATACCGGATGAGCAACACGGATTCCGCGCAGCTCACTCCACCAACCATCAGCTACTCAGAGTAGTCGAATATATCATGGACGGTTTTAACCGACGTCATTTCACTACAGGCCTGTGTCTCGATATCGCGAAAAGCCTTCGATAAGGTTTGGACGGAAGGGTTAATAGTGAAACCGGATGAAACCGGATAAGACCGGCCTCGATACGCCCATGCTAAAACTATTGAACTCATTCCTAACCGATAGACGTTTCCGCATTGAATTCAACAGGATTAAATCATCGATCCGCACCCCCACGGCCGGCGTACCACAGGGATCAGCATTGTCGCCGCTGTTGACATCCCGCTACCGGAAAGCGATGCGCACACAATCGTCACGCAATACGCAGATACAGTGATCCTAGCCAGATCAGCTAATAAAAACAGACCCTCGGCACTCGTACAAGGTATGAGCGACAAGATTTCTCTTTGGTGCGATAACTGGCGGATTATACTCCACCCAGAGAAAAGTGCGGCGATTACTTTCAGTCGCAGAAATAATCGCCACATTCGTAATCTCAAAGAGTCCCGTGGACCAAGATGGTTAAATACCTCGATATCACAATAGACACACGGCTTACCTTCCACAAGCACATAGCTGCAGACTATACCCGATAATAGGCAGGAGGAGCAAACTTGCAAATTACCAAGCAAATTGCTCCTATACACCGCGATCACTAGGCCGATCATGATGTATGAAGCCCCCATATGAGACCACACAACCGCCAGTCGGATTAAAATCTTGCAAGTCATACAAAACAAAACGTTGCGCATAATCACGAATGCGTCGTGGTTTGTGCGCCTTGGGATGTAACACCGCGACATAAAAATAGAGCCCCTTGTGGACCATATAGTGAAGCTGTCAGAGAAATTCTACAGCGACATAAAAGGCCACAATAACCCAACCATCAAATCTCTTCTAGATTATGATATTAACACAGCGACCGATTTTGTTAGGCGGTCCTGCTACTCAAACCTCCCTGAGTCCCATTTCCCTTCCTACAGCGCATCTGAAGGAAGTGCGGCTTGGACCGGAACCAGCAGAAGAAAGTAGAAGAAAAAAGAAGATGACTTTACGACTCCGAAGAGAGAACTTCCAGACCGTCAGAGAACTTCAGACGACAGACATTGATCATTCAACCTCCTCTTGTGGATAAATAATAATAAACTAAAGAGGCAAAAGGAATGTCAGTGTTGCACAAATTTGTGAAACACAAATCCAAAAAAAAAAAAATATAATGACAACATATAATAGGGGTACTGAAAAGAAATCCATTTTTTTATATTCCTTGTTTGAGATCAGTCTGTACCTGGACACGGTGGAGTCAACATCTTTTGTAGGTGTGTCATTCTATAGTACTGTTCCTTGGCTTTCTTTTTTCTGTCATTTTTTTTATTTTATTGTTTAGGGTAAAATGAAAAAGCCAGAATTAACCAAACAGCACATACGGCTATGGTATGCTACTTTTTTACGATCAAGGCTGGAATGCGACTAAGACGACTAAAACCATTTTTGAAATTTATGGAGCAGTAATATCAGCAAATAGATGCCAGTTTTGGTTTTGAAGATTTAAATCGGGTGATAGGAGCTTAACAGATGCCCCGAAATCAGGACGACCATCAAAATTTGACGATGATATGCTGAAGGCTATGGTGGAAGCTGATCCTCGTCTAAGTATTGAGGATTTATCCCAAAAACTAGCTGCTCCATGGTCTACGGTGCAAGATCACTTAAAAAAATCGGGAAAAGTAATCGAAAGGGAATTCGGGTTCCTCACGCGCTCTCCGAAATGAACAGAGGTGCGAGTGAGCACGTGCGAATCTTTGTTGTCGAGGCACAAAATACACCCGTATTTGAATGAAATTGTGACCAGCGACGAAAAATGGATAGTGTATGACAATGTGCACCGAAAAAAACAATGGCTTTCAACAAACCAGCTACCAGTTCCAACCCCTAAGCCTGGTCTTACCCTCCGAAAGGTCCTTTTGTGTGTCTGGTGGGATATTCGAGGAATTATTCATTATGAATTGTTGAAACCAGGAAATACATTTAATGCAGAGCTGTATTGTCAACAACTCGAAAGATTAAACGAGAAATTAAAAACCAAACGTCTGAGTTTGGTCAATCGAAAAGAAGTAATTCTGCTGCATGACAACGCGCGACCTCACAGTGCAAAGATGACCAGTGAAAAAATTACGGATTTAAATTATGAAGTCTTAAAGCATCCTCCATACTCGCCAGACCTTGCTCCATCTGATTATTATCTCTTTAGGTCGATGGAACAATCACTTAGAGCACTCCACTTGCAAGTGTTGCGCCGTCGACGAGTTGCGATCCGTCGCCAGCAGTTTTATCGGTCGAAGATACTCTCGACGCGTTGTTGCCAGTGTCGGCGTCTCAATCGCACATTGGGTTAATATCACAGTCTATTGCAAGAAGGAAGGGCGGCAGCTTGATTACCTGGACGTCGCCGGGCGAAACTGGATACCAGGTGGTCAAGCTGGACGTTTACGACTTCAGGAAGATCTGCGGAGTCGACAAAAAGAACTGGTGGAAACTGTCGGAGATGAGATCGACGTTCTTAACATCCAGCATTGCCGACCCCAAGCATCAAGCTCTCCAGAAGTTAGTGGCTCTTGCGGCCAAGGACCTGACGACTCTCCCCGGAGTAAAGAAGGAGGAAAGGGAGACAGGATCGTCGAGTTTCTTCGGCGGTTTCCAACCGCGCCAGTAGGGCACGTGTTTGGCCTGTCGATATGGATGCAGTCTCGCTACAAGTTTTTCAATCGACAATCGCCGTTGTTGCAGAATATTTGTAAAATTGTAGGCAGTACGTATAACGAATTGTCTATTGCTGAATTGGCAGAATTTTTCGCCTCTAGAGATCCGCAGAATTTGATTTTTAATGCACCCTTGGGCAATGTTCAAAATTACTATCTGTCAACCGACAAAAGCTTCCGTGTAATGGAACGCCTTGTGTATTTTCTTTTTTTACTTGTGTGGAATCGCTGGGTGGTCTAAGGATCTTGCGAAGTGGTTTCGCAGACACGCCTTCGACTGTACGCCATTTTGTAGCCGAAAGTGAATCGCGAAATAAAGTGTAGACCCCGCCGAGTTGGAGTGCTATTCTCGACCGTAAATTTATTGTGCGACCTCAGTACGTGTAACAGCCAGTGGCGTAACCATTCGCTGGGGTATTCGACGCCCGGTAATGAAGTCGGTCTATAAAACAAGATTTCCGTGTATACGTGTGCGATCCGACTATAGGCCAGAGTTTTTTTTCAAGGAGCGGTTGTCTCGCCCTTCGGGGATTCAGTCCACCGAAAACCGGTCTTTGTGAATGAAGACCCTTGCTTCCATTTCCCCTCCCTATAGCACTATCTCCTTCTGAGGTAGAGGCCGTCTCTCTCTCGTGTAGAGGACACTTGCGAGGCTTTCTCAATTGTCGCCCAACTTAGTGGCCAACGAGGTTTGTGACACCTCAGGGCTCACCCCCTGAGAGCTCATGCTCACAAGGTCGCGTTCGTGTCTGGGCCAGAATAGGCTCAGTGGCGCCCAAGGACAAACACTTAGTGTTAGTGAAAAAAGTGTATTGAACAATATGTGCACCAACGGCCATGGGGAAGATCACGAGCTCTTCCAGGACACGGAAGAGCTGGCGATCCCAGCATCAGGTGTCGCAGCAGCAGCGCCCGCAGCTCTGGGAGCGCAGAAGACCGGCTCTACCGGGAGCCCCGATGGCCGAGAGAGCCCGTGTAATTCGGACTCCTATTCGACGGCAGCCACCGGAGTAATGTAAAAAAAAACTACACTTATGGCATTTCATGACATGGGCAAAGCCAGTCGAAGCCAAGTGTAGTTTACCCCCCCCCCCACCTCAGACCAGGCATCCCACCTCAGGCCAGGCCATACAAGCTGACGGGGGCGGAGGGATATGTGTTTTTTAAATCTTTACCGTATAGAGTTCGATATCCCCTCTCTTTTTGAGAGTATATATAGCGTTCGAAAGGCAGAAGAGTATCAAACGTTAAAGTACAATAATGAAGACTACATCAGCGACACCGAAGCCCAGTCGTCGGACTGTAGCTACGGGACGGAAGTGTATTGCAATCGCAGAAGCACAATCATCGGACGACGAAGAACTTCAGGAAGAGTCACAGCATTCCATTCAAGAGGATGCGAGCGAGTCGGAGGCCAGCGTCACAGAGATGGAACCCGAAACACAGGCGATATTCGAGGAATTGGGCATTCCGGCGCCTTCGACATCGGCAGAGAGCGCAGTCCACAAGGCGAGCGAGCTGCAAGCGGAGGTTGGAGCCCCCGCTCTGATGTCACCGTTGGAAATCTTGGAATTAGTATGGCCTCAAGCAGCACCGATTGCACGGATACTAACTTGTCTGAGTACACTGGAACGCCAGTGTTTAAAGGCGCGGAACCTGACTTGGAAGAGGATTTGCTGCTCGACCACTCAAGGCATTATACACACCGCAAAGCGCCTGAAACGGGAGAAAGTCGAGTTCGAGAAATGTTCGTTCGCGGCTTTCAGAGGATCGCTCCGAAAAGGAGAATTCTTCACGACATTTACGCGAAGAAATGTGCCAAGCGCCTTGACGGATCTATTTATCAAGGTCTTTGCAGGCGACACAGAGGAGCAGTGTTTCTTGTCACTGACCATGCCGACCACCTCCACATCGTCCACGACTGCCAGTATTACAACTCCACTTGTAAATGTTGTGCCGTCGACGAGTTGCGCAATGTTGCCTGGCAGCATGTCGGTAGAAGATACTCTAGACGAGTTGTTGCCAGTGTCGACGTCAGCATCGACCACTGGTACAATCTCGCAGTCTATAGCGAAAAGGAAGGGAGGAGTATTGATTACTTGGACATCGCCGGGCGAAGTTGGATACCAGGTGGTCAAACTGGATGTATACGACTTCAAGAAGATTTGCGGCATGGACAAAAAAAATTGGTGGAAAATGTGGCTTTGGCGGCGAAGGACCTCACGAGTCTGGCGGGAGTGAAAAAAGAGGAAAGGGAGACAGGCTCATCGAGTTTCTTCGGCAGTTTCCCACAGCGCCCGTAGGACATGTGTTCAGGTTGTCTGTGTGAATGCAGTCAAAGTACAAGTTCTTCAACCGCCAATCGCCGCTTCTGCAGAACGTCTGCAAAATTGTAGGAAGCACTTATAACGAACTGTCTGTCGCCGAATTGGCAGAGTTTTTTTCTACAAGGGATCCGCAAAATTTGATATTCAACGCACCAATGGGCAACATCAACAACTACTATTTGTCTACAGAAGAAAGCTTCCGTGTGATGGAGAGATTAGTGTATTTTCAATTTAACGACAACGCGACAGATGTGGCTTACTTTTATAAATGTTTATTTTCGGTTTTGGATAGGAGAGTGCCCAAGAAGAATACGTTATTTGTGTTAAGTCCGCCGAATGCCGGGAAAAATTATTTCTTCGATGCGTTCATCCACTATTGCATCAACTTCGGACAAATGGGTAACTTCAATAGGTATTGTACGTGTCCGTTGATGGAATGCGTCGACAGAAGGGTTATACTGTGGAACGAGCCAGTTATGGAGGCGTCGGCGAGCGAGACATTAAAATGTATTTTCGGCGGAGATACGTGCAATGTGAAGGTTAAATACCAAGGCGACGCTGTCATTGGCCGAACGCCTGTGATTGTCCTTTCAAACAGTGATGTATTCCCGAAAGACGAAGCATTTCGGTCACGCATGTTCTCCTTCAACTGGCGACCTGCGCCATTTTTAAAGGAATATAATAAGAAACCGTATCCTATGTAACCGTATTCTTTCACTAATTATCAATGTTTTATAAATATAACACTTGTGTTTGGTGTTTGAGCATAATATTCCCTGCTCGTAATCAGTGGCGGCTCGTGAATAATATGTCACATACGCTGTAAATAAAAATTATGAGCATATTTTATTGATTGATATTTTTTTGAGAGGTAGGTTTTTGCCTTTTCTGGTTGATGTAATTTCGAATGTGCAAGTGTCCTGTGTTTTATATGAAATCGCTCCGATTTTTTTTATAGATATTGTATGTTCCTTGTTCCTATTGGATGAGCCACCACTGCTTCAACACAAAATCATAAATTACCATAAAAATGTCTAAGCATATTCTTAAGCACTCTGACTTATAATCAATACGCGATCATAAATAGCCATAAAAATGTCATACGTATTTTGAAATAATATAATTCTACAATTATATTACATATTTCAAAGGATCTGTTAGTCTATACATCTATGTACATAACCCTTAGCAAAATATTTCGAATATAGTCAGTCTCTTCGTAGCACGCTTTGAAATCGGATCGTGAAAGTTTCTCCAGAATTTTGTATTTTCTGAGACGTATAAACAAAAATATTATAAACCCTCGAAAATGCCAAGACTTAGTGATAATGAATTGGTGATTTGTTCATTCAAAGTGATGATGAAGACGTGGTGGATGATCTCGATGACTTAGTTTTCCATTTGAATATTTCCTCCGATGAGGAAATTGATTCCGAAGACGAAGCTCAACCTCCACCAATTCAACGTCCTCGAAGAGAAGAAAGAAAATGGGAGATTTCTCCCCTCAAATGATTATATTCAACAATCCATCATCCGGTATTCAGCCAGGGTATGTAATGGAAACCAAAGTTGATTTTTTTACGCTCTTCTTCAACACACACATAATACAGACTATAGTAAGAGAAACCAACAGATATGCAAATCAAATTAGTACTAACGTAAGTGCAAAATCAAAACTTATGAAATGGGTTGATACAGATGTTTCGGAGATGTACATTTTTTTGGCTACCATCATGTTGACCAGTTTGGTCGGCAAAAACTCTATGAAAGACTATCGGTCTACCAACCCAATCATTGCCACTCCATTTTTTAGAGTACTTTTTTCTCAGGATCGCTTCTTTTTACTACTAAGAGTAATATATTTTGTCGATAATACAATTCAGAGCACCGACAGATTAAAAAAAATAAGACCATTATTGGACCCGATAAAAAAAATATATAAAGCCGTGTTTCATCCATTTCGAAACCTATGTATTGACAAGAGTCTTTTGCTGTGGAAAGGGCGTTTATCTTTTAGAATTTATATTCCATCCAAAAGACATCGTTTTGGCATAAAAATTTTTGTTTGCTGTGACGTAGTAACAGGATATGTAATGGATATAATTGTTTATACCGGTAGTCAGATTGATATCGAGAATGATCCAAATATTGGGATATCAGGATCAATCGTAAAAACAATGTTACGAGACTACCTCGGAAAAGGTCATCGATTATTTGTCGATAATTGGTACTCTAGTCCAGCACTATTCGACTGCCTCTATGATAACCTTACTCATGTGTGTGGTACGGTCCGAACCAATCGGAAAAGTTTGCCCAAATTTTCAAAGGAAAAGAATCCGCATGGGCATGTGGAGTTCTTGCATTCTGATAATCTATTGGTCATAAAATGGGTAGATAAAAGGGATTTTTACATGCTCACAAATATACATGAAGCCAAAATGATAGAATCATCGGCAATAAATTATAAAACAGGCGAAAACATCATGAAACCAGAGGCAGTGACGGACTACAATGTAAATATGGGAATTGTAGACAAAACTGACATGATCAGTTCTATGGATTGTTCCAGAAAATTATTGAAATGGTACAAAAAAATATTATTTCGCCTAATTGATGTTTCGACATTGAACGCCTACAATTTATATAAGGTAAAGACGGGAGAAAACTTGAAATTTAGCGATTTTTGGTTGAAAATTATAGCACAACTGATAGAATTACACCACAAACCAAGACCATCATCTTCTGGAGGCAGGAGAGCCAAGGATAATCCCATAAGACTCACAGCAAGACATTTCCCACACCCGGTTCAGGAAACAATGGCTCAAGGATCTAGAACACAAAGGAAATGCTACTTGTGCAGCCATTCCGAAATTCGTTTTAAAAAAAGAAAGGACACCAAATATATGTGTATTGCATGCGATGTACCACTGTGTATACATCCCTGCTTCGAAGAATATCACACAAAAAGAAAATTTTAAAATAAAATTGTAGGTAAATAAGCTTTTTTATATATTTTTTAATTTTTCTTGCTTTTTTCGAATTATACTCAATGATATGAACATTTCAGTTGCTCCTGTCCCTCCCCATCTGTGTGATTTCAAGAAGATAGACGCTGAAGAAATACCTAATATAAAAGTCCTCTTTCCAAAAGAATGCTATTGAACCAAATATTACTTATTTTATTTCAATGTATAATAAGAGGTTTATATAATAAGAATTAATTTTATTTTCATTATATTTTACTATTACATTTATGTACATGTACGTACATAGTATACAATTAGCAATAAATTAAATTAAAAATTATTATTTTTATATAATAAAATTTTGAACCCACTTATTTTTTTTTGCTATAATTTACTTCATGCCACACAAAATAATAATAAAAAAGGAGAGTGAATTTAAAATAATAATAATACTAAAATATAGAATAACATGTTGAGAACCAATGATGATTTTTGGATTTTTTAAACTTATATTTTATTTTATTATTATATGTGAACAAAATAATAATAATAAATGAAGTAGAGAGAATTAAAATAATAATAAAAAAACAACATATAATTATATGTTGAGAACCACTAGTGGTTTTTGTATTTTTTATACTAATATTTTGTTTGTATTTTTATATGTAAACAACATAATTACAATAAATGAATATTAGTTAAAAAAATATATATCTAAAGTTTGGGAGCCACTGATTTTTTCTGCTATAAAAAACAATACTATACTTACCATAAATTATTTTTTAAAACTAAAAAAAATATTTAAAAAAAAAAAAATGCTAAAATAACCCACTCCCAGGCAGTGTATGCTAAAAAATTAACTCACTAATCAAAGGGTTAAAGGACAATCTGCGAATGTATGCCGTTCTAGAATAAAGGCAGAGAACAAAAGAACGGAGGAATTTTCTCCACAACGAGTGTCTGAGCCGATGATAGCCGAGCCTCACAAATTAGTTTACTGTGGATGTGGCATTCTCAGATACGTTAAACTCCGTGTGAATCTGTACGTACAAACCGAACGTGACTTTATGTGAAGAAGACCTTGCTTCCCTTAACCCTCCCTATAGCTCTATCTCCCTCAGATGTAGAGGCCGTCTCTCTCTAGTGGCCAACGAGGTTTGCAACACTTCAGGAATCACCCCCTAAGAGCACATGCTCACAAGGTTGCGCTCGGTTCAGAATCAGAATAGGCCCTGTGGCGCCCAACGACAAAGTGTTAACAGTGTAGTAAACATTAGTGATATTAACTCATTACTGCCGGGAGACTGGCGTTGTATTGGTGGTCAATGGTTGGTGGATCCCATGTGAGCACATTGATGTCAGTGGATGTGCACATAGTAAATGATGGGAAATGTTCAACCCAGCAAGTCCATCTGCTGGCCTCCCTGCGGCGACCATCGGGCAATGCAGCTTTGGCTGTAGCTAATAGCAGTGGGCAAAAGGCGAACCTTCCGGCGCCTTAAAACCGGTCTTTTCTGACTAAGGGAAGGAAATCCCTGACAGAAAAACCGGGTTGAGCCAACCTATAGAGCCCTTGTGACTCAGGCCTCGGAAGCGCAGGGCTAATCACGCGGTCTTCTTAAATGAATAGATTACGACACCATCAACGCAAAAGCCTCGGACGCTTAGGCCTGCTAATGGACGACCCAGCAACGAAAAGGACATGATACTCTCCAACAACTACTCTATGAACATAGGCGCATACAATGTGCGTACTATGCATACCCTAGGAAAGGACCTACACGCCACTCGCATCATGCAAACCTATAAGCTTGATGTTTTAGGGCTGAGCGAGGTGCGTTGGAAAGGCGCCGGGAAAAAGTTGTTGGAGGGCGGATTCACAATTTTATATTCAGGTCAGGAGCAATACCATCGCCAAGGGGTGGCAGTATTGATGTCGGGGAGGGCAGTCCGCTGCCTTGTCAAATGGGAACCCATCTCAGAACGACTAATATGAGCCACCTTCAGGACGACTGATAGCTCGGTAACTGTCCTTCAGTGCTATGCGCCTACCGAGGAAGCCGACACACAGGCAAAGGATACTTTCTAGGACTCTCTCCACGCGGCCATCTCCACAATCCCCCGTAGAGACTGCGTGATCGTAATGGGGGACCTCAATGCGAGAGTGGGAACGGATCCTTTGCTTGGCCCCAGTGATGGGAAGGCATGGCCTCGGTGAAGCCAACGACGACGGTGAGAGACCCCCACAGAGACATCCACAAATACACGTGGACTTCTCCTGATGGTTGCACAAAAGCATATAGCTATAGGGGTGCCGATATATACAGCGATCATGAGCTGCTTGCCGGCACAATCCGTCTCAGACTTAGACGTACAGTACGGCCACCAACTCGAAAGAGGATCGACGTCGAGAGACTGCAAATTCCTCGCATTCGGTTGAATTTCGACGTCGCTGTGAGAAAGAACGTCACCAACTGTGTGCATGACGGGGAAATCCCCCGACGCGACACCATCGAATCGGAATGGTCCAGCATCAAAGATACAGTTGCGTTAGCCGCTCATGAGGTGCTAGGAGTCAGGAGGAGTGGGCAGCCAAAGTGGATGTCCGACGACACGTGGGGGAAAATTGAAGAAAGAGCGAGGTTTAAAGCACTGAGGGACAGTGAGACAGACCCAGACCGGATCTAGGACCGCCGGACAGACTATCGGTACCAAGATAAGATAGTAAAAAAATCTGTGCGACTCGATAAACGCCGATTCATGGACAACCAGATTGAAGAAGCAGAGGCGGCAGCGTGCAGAAATGATACAAGAAAACTATTTAGAATCACGCGCGAAATTTGCGGTAGACGACCACCGACCCCCGGGCCCACCGTAAGCCCAGCGGGGCAATAGAGTCAAGCGCGGAGCGTGCTAAAAAGATTTAGAGAGATCATTTCTGCGGGTTGCTAAACCGTTCTCCTCCCTCGAACCCCTTTGACATACCCAGCGAAGCCACACTTGTAGATATCCCCCGAGCACCAAACATTCCCGACCATGCACCGACGCACGCTGAGATCACCTCAGCTGTGCAGCGGTTAAAGAATGGGAAGGTGCCGGGCGTGGACGGTATACACCCAGAGTTTCTCAAGTACAGCCTGGAGGCACTCTTGCAGCCCTTGCACCTACTTCTCAGTAAAGTGTGGGAGCAGTAGCGCTGTCCGAGGGACTGGGTAAACGGTGAGGTCATCACCATTCACAAAAAAGGTGACCCACTCTGCTGCGACAATTACCGGAGCATAACGCTGCTCAGCGTGCCTGGCAAGGTTTTGGCGCAGATAGTCTTGGCGAAAATAAGGATTCCAGTAATGTGTATCCTCAGGGAAAACCAGGCCGATTTCTTACCTGGCCGATCCTGTGCGGACCAGATTCATAATCTCGGATGCCTTCTCCAGCAAAGCAACGAATTCAACAGCTCGCTGGCGTGTTGCTTCGTTGATTACGAGAAGGCCTTTGATAGTCCGCACCGGCCTTCCCTATGGGACATATTAAAACTGTAAATCAAATGCATGCACGAGGGCAGTGAATGCTGTGTCAGAATCGGCGACGTAACGATAGAATGGTTTGGGGTCTCAACCGGGGTCAGACAGGGCTGTGTTCTAGCTCCGTTCCTCTTCATAATAATCTTCGACTTCATCCTGAGGAAGTCAATTCCACCCGACCGAGGTTTAGCCGTTGCCCCCAATCTGAGGCTATGCGACCTCGAGTATGCTGACGACGCTGTCATATTTGACAAATCTGTCGAGGGTATTCAGGAAACAATGGACAGACTGCAGAGCAACTCGTATCGCATTGGTCTCAAAGTCAATGCGAGTAAAACCAATGTGCTCTGCAACAGTTTCTGTCCAGACCCAGACTACCCTCTGACGAGCGCGGGGCAAGACATCGAGAGAGTCGACGGCTTTAGGTACACATCACGGGAGATGGCGATCCGCATAAAGAGCTCGCAATCCGATTAGAGATAGCTGGAGCAACTTTTAACTCAATGCGGAAAGTCTGGGACTCACGGTTGTACTCGGTCAGAACCAAGTGCCACTTATTCAACGCATGCATCCTGGCAGTGTTGCTTTACGGTTGCGAGTCATGGCACCTCACCAAGGCACAGGGTAACCGTATACTGTGCTGTGGGCGAATACTAGGGGTACGGTGGTTTGATTTTGTCAGGAACTCGGAGGTAAGAGAGCGGACGGACCAGCCTCTTATTACGTCCAAAATAAAAAAGCGGCGATGGACCTGGCTTGGACACGTGCTGCGGATGCCCCAGGGGAGCCGGAATCCTGCCTGTGTCCTCTACCAACCAGGTGGATTCTGTCGCCCTGGAAGGCCGCCGATGACCATCCATAGGATGTATTCGGCGGAGCTACGGGACGCTTGGATGACCTGGGAGGAGGCTGGCGGGGGACAGAGAAGCTTGGAGGAACCGCGTGATGGCCATATGCTACGAATAGGGAGCGGATACGGTTAAAAAAAAAATATATCTTTATCTAAAACATTATTTGGCCTTGGTGTAAGTTGGCGTTTTTCCCTCGAACTGTTTGCGGCTTGCTTTATGTTTTGTTTTGAAAACCATAAATTTCATATAGAAATAGATGGAACAGTTTTGTATAAAAAAGAGGGTCGCCAAGTTGCATATACAATGGACCCCTCATAAACTTGGCGGAGTGTGACAAATGGCCGGTCCCATTCATTTGTTTTCCCTGGAATTTCTTCTATTCCGCTATATGGGAATGCTTTCTTGAATGCGTTTTTTTCATACACTTGAATTATTTTTATTTTTTTTTTCTCAGAAGTTGAATGGGTAGTGTATCTAGTAACCAATCAAAAAGCGAGTGAAAATCATGGTGTAGGGTGTCGACTAATAAGAATCAATAGAAACTCTTATTTCAAAGCATTTGAGTTATGCGACTGGCTACTTGTTTATGATGACACCACTAGCCTAATTGTGTAGAGGCAAGGTCGGCCTCGAAAAAAATTTAACCATGATATTCTCTTTAGAAATCGGGACTAAAATGCACTCTAGAAATTTCATAATAAAAAAAACAATCTCTTTTGTGATACATGGGTTCGAATTTCTCCCTATATTTTTTCAATGGAAAATCTTAGCTGTTATATTTTATGATAAAATAAAGTTAGTTCATTGGAAACCGTCCTCGGTGACAACACGCGACACGATTCACCTCGGTTGTAATTTTCGGACTTTTTGATATTTAAAAAAAAAGTGCCCTTGTGATATGGAGGAAGATACATTTTTGGAGGATATTTTTGAAGACGGTACGGATTATGAAGATGATTCGGATAGTGATGGAGATTTTACATGGCCACGGAATCAAACCAATCGATATCATGAACAAAATTCAAATAAATATAAAGTGCCGAAACATGGAGTGATATGGGTGAATGTTACCCTTGTAGAATTTAAAAAATGGTTCGCTCTGGTAATAATCATGGGCTTGGTGAGAAAAAACACATTACATAGTTATTGGTCCAAAAATCCAATAATTGAAACACCGATTTTTACGAAAACCATGGGAAGAGATCGATTTAAACAAATTCTGATGTTTCTACATTTCTCGGATAGTAATATCAATACAGCCAAATTATATAAAGTTAGAGAAATTGTTGAATATTTCTTGAAAAAATTTCAAAACGTGTACGAGCCCTGTAGAAATTTATCATTGGATGAAGCGATGATCTCTCGGAGGGGTAGATAGAAAATGCGAGTATACAACCCGATGAAGATCATCAAGTACGGAATTTTAAATAGAGTAGTTTGCGAGTCTGGCACTGGATACATCTGCAATTTTAAACTATACACAGGAGCAGGTGATCCAATAAAAATCACAGTTATGGAAGTTCTCAAACCGTATTTAAATAAATGGCATCATCTATACACAGATAATCATTATAATAGTCTAGAATTGGCCATTAATTTATTAGTAGACAAAATAAGAGTTTGTGGTACTATGAGAATGGATAGAGGGATTCCAGAATTTAAATATAATAAGGCTGTCTCCATTGGAATCAATATTCAGAAGGAAAGAAGAATTACTCATCCAAATATGGAAAACTAATAAAAAAAAACGTGATGTGAGAATGATATCTACTATCCACAATTCAGAGATGGTAGACAGTGGAAAAATAGATTTTAAAACTGCACTTCCGATTATCAAACCAAAATGCATTTTGGAATATAACAATAACATGAATGGAGTAGATATTTCGGATCAGTACCTATCGTACTATCCTATTTACCGCAAAACGAAGAAGTGGACTAAAAAGTTAGTTTTCTATTTATTTCAATGCGGATTCTTTAATGCTTTTCGTGTTTATCAAAAGCTTAATCCTACTTCAAAATTAAAATTTCATGGATATTTGCTAAGCATTGCCGAAGCATGGTTGACAAGTAAATGTGCTGCATCAATCATCCATCAACCAAATCAACCATCTACATCAATACGCACCACCCCTCGTCAATATCCTCAAGATAGGCTTTCTGGTACCATTAAACATCTGCTAGAAAAAAAATTTAAACGAAGAATACAAAACTTGTAAGACGAAAGTGCCGTGTTTGCTCTTCTCATAAAATTCGAAAGGATACAATGTACATGTGTAAACAATGTAAAGTTCCGCTACACATTGGGAAATGTTTTGAAGCATACCACACAAAGAAAAAAATATTAGTAAAATAATCAAGTGCTTGAGAGTGGAATATTTTTTAGTTATATTTAGTGTTACGAATTAAAAATTATTGAAGTGACTTTTTTTATTGTGGGGTGGACTTTTCTTGTCTGACTGGTGATGATATACGAATATTTTTAGGCGAGTGTACTATTTTTATAAATAGCTAAAATGTTTAGTATCGCTATTCTACACACGGCAAGTGTCTATATGTCTCATATTTCTTCACAGGCAAAAGGCGATGTCACAGCGTTGTGTTTGAATCACTTGGTAGAGCAAAAAAAATACGATGTTTCCGATAACTCCGTGGTCCAGCGCTACAAGCAATTGCCTTACAATAAGTGCTATGTTTTGTGTAAAAAATAGCCATAAAATGGTTCAATTTGATGTTGTCACATTATATATCTAGTTTATCGATTATTAGTTTGTTTTCTTCCTTTTTTTTGTTTAAAATATAAAAAAAGTACGATACTTATGAAAAACATATTTTTTATTCAATATTCTAAAATACCCAGATTGAGAATCGCTGAAAAAAATATTTCTAATTTCAGTATGTAGTATTATAAATTCCTGGTTCAAAATTTAGCTGTAAGGGTTGATTGGTTTTAAACAAATCTTTGATCAAGCTAATATAATTGTAAATAAGGAAACACCTATAAATTTTTTGATAGAGTTGTAAATTTGTCTAAAGTCAATTTAAAAAAAGATGAGCAGAGCCTTTTATCGAAAGGTCTTTAATATTGTCCGCCATTGCCAGATAGAAAATCGGATTATGAAAACCTTGCTGTAGATTTAGAAATTGCATTACATAAAGATTTAACCAGCAAACACATTTACTCTTGCATCCTTAAGAAGGATTATTTAACCAGCAATAAAAATAAGAATAAATTTAATGAGGAGTTGGCTAGTCTTAAAAATATTAAAATTAAAGATAACATCATTGTCAGAAAGGCAGACGAAGGAAATACCACGGTCCTGTTAACGCGAAAGGATTATGTTGATAAGATTAATAACTTTCTCGATAATAACGATATAGTTGAATTAAAAAAAGATCCTACGTTAAAATTTAATAAAAATATTAAGAGAATCGTAAGTAACATTACAACCAGCCATAAGGATTGGTCCTTTTTATCTAGACGGAATACCCTAGCCTCTAACTTCTACGTACTACCGAAAATCCATAAGGCTCTAGTGCCAATTCGCCCAGTAGTGTCATATCTGAATGCTCAGGCATACAAACTTTCCAAAAAAGCTAACTCCCTGATCCGCAATCATTATAAAGTATTAAAAATTCATTAGTTAGTAGATAAAATTAAAAATCATAACATTCTTTGACAATAGATTCTATAAACAAACCGAAGGTCATGCTATGGGGAGTTACCATTATTAGTGGAGTTTTATATGAACCATTTAGAAAACCTAATTTTAAGCAATAAAACAGAAGTTAGGAACTATATACAACTATATAATAGTTTATTGGTTCCGTTATGTACATGATATTCTTTGTTTATTTAATGGGACTGAAAGACAAATTTCTAACCTTCATAATTTTATTAACACATTAGATGATAAAATTCAATTCACTTTAGTAGTAGGGGGGCAAGAATATAAACTTTCTTGACCTAAACATTGATATTAAAAACTCTATTCATGAATTAAAAATATTTCGCAAACTAACGTTTTCGGACGTCGTTATAAATAATAAGTCTATGCACCCTATCTCTTATGGTTTGGCTGCGTTCCATTCTGACATTCACAGATTGGTCACTATACCTCTAAGTAAAGTTAATTTTAAAACCGAACTAAGCATCATTAAACAAATTGCCATGAAAACATGAAACATTTGCAATCGTTCTTATAAACATGCTCATAGCACAATTCTTAAGTATCACCAACTCTACACTATATGCGATATAAGCTTGGTTTTATCATAGCCCCTGACAGTTAACTATCGCCATGGTCTCTGTGTGTAACATGTTCCGAAATTCTTTCAAATAACGCTAAGAAACCGTTGAAACTGGCTCGTTATTTACATTCAATGCATAGAGATTGCTCTGATAAGCCATTGGACCTTTTATAAATATTAAGTGACCAGATGAGGTTTCACCAAAGTCAAATAAAAACAATGTCAATCAGTGAAAAGTCGCTTCTTCGAGCGTATTATTTAGTTGTTCTTCGAATAATTAAAGCGAAGAAACCGTTGACTATTGCATATAAGATGTCGTGTAAGAAATTTCAACAAGCCTCTACAAAAACGAGTGGCTAAACCTATTTCAGACACCACTATTCAGAGAAGAATTTTTGACATAGAAAATCATGTTGTAGAAGGGATAAAAAAATCGATCTAACTTGATGAACCAACTGACGTGAGTAACCATGCTATCCTACTTTACTTTGGGGGGTATAGGTGATGAAGAGTGTAAGATTTTATTGTGTACACAGGATCCACAACAGAATACATACACCAAGGTCGATAATTTGGGAGTGTCTGGCAGTGTAATGATAACTATGATGGAAAGGTATTTTTACAAAGGAAATAAATACACTATATATCGATAATTGGTATAGCAGTCCTACACTTTTTCAAAACCTATACATGCAAAAAAAAAAGTTTGCGGAACCGTCCAAAATAATAGAATAGCGATGTCAAAAATTATTCCACCAATAAAAAAGGGAGTCGCGGGCATTTCACACCGAAAATATGTTGGCTCAATTTTGGAGGGACAAGCGTGCAGTTTCGATGCCCACAACATCACACATCTGCATTTCCAGAAACTGAGAAAGTTAATCCTAAAACTAAAGCGCCATACGAAAAATAATTTCTGCAATAGACTACTCGAAAAATAAGGGTGCCGTCGACAGAAGTGACCTGATGCTTTCATTTGTAGTGCACACTGATACCACCCTGATTTTTTGAGGTGCCTGGAGCTTCATGTTTTCCTTCGAGTATGGCAACAAGCGAGAGGAATGATGAAAATGCGAGAGGTAGGAAGCTTGGAGAGAGCTTCAAATTTAGCATCAAATATTCATTTCAATTCCTATAATAACTTCCCTAGTAACAATGTACAGGAGACTTATCAAATAAGTCTCCGAGGGTATAAATTAACAATTTGAAATCATTAGCACATCGATATTATCAATAGCTTCCAAGTTATTCCTTATACTGTACGAAGAATGGAGCTCTTTTCGAAAAGACTATCTCAATATTATGAGACATTGCTTTAATTAAATCGCCCCGCTAAACCAAAGTTTTTCGGGATTGTCCCAGAATGTTGCCATCCTATCTCAAAACGGCATATGTTTTTCCTGAGCTATTTTTTGATTGGTCGGCGAAGAATGACTAGAGACAAGTCGACCAAACAGAAGTATCCGGAAATCGGGAAGGGGTAAAAATCCTGGACGTATAAATACAATGGTGGTGGAATAAATCGGGCACATTCCGTGACGAGCCCTCACCAAGTAAAGACGTTTCGCGTAATTACAGATATATCACCTGCTAGCTCGCTTTTTCGCTTAGCGAAAGAGCTCAGATATTTCTGTGCTCAGCGATCAGTTTATTTGCGTATTTAGTGCTATAAGTAAATTTAATATTCATCGTTTTTGCATTGCAGTGCTGGCGTGCCGGTAGCCATCTTGGACTTCCGGCTAGCTGTCTACGTGCCGATCGCCTCGTGTTACCGGGGTTTTTACGCAAAGCCGCGTGCACTTATCGTTAACGGCCTAATCGTTTGTGTGTATCTTCCCGCCTGCAAACGGCTTTACTCGTGCTTAGTGGGTTTAGACATTTAGGCGTTTCTGGCCTATTCGATTGGTGCACCATACGGTACGCAAAGATTCTCTGCAATAATATCTGGTGAGATTTTTATAGAGTTGCTGCCCACACATCTGACCCCCACCGTTTCAATCGCCTGCCAATAGAGATGGACACCACCCCAGTGCCATCGCCCGACGCCTGGCTTAGGCCTAAGGTGTCGGCCCCCAAGCGCCCCCTAGTGTGGTCTTCCCCCACGAAGACAACAAATAAATTTCATGCCCTCAACCCCAAGGTCAAGCTCCCTGCGGTGCCCTCAGCACCTACCATCATCGGCCCCGGAAAGCAGAAGAAGACCCGCGTCCTCCCCCCATGATTCTGTCTGTCGACAGACAGACAGTCCCTCACCGCTGGACTGCTTAACAGTCAAGCGGTGTTTCACACGTTCACACTACAGGAGGCCTGCCCGTCCTCTCTGGAGAGGAAATCGCGTTCGCTATCAGCGAACAAGGTTTCAACCCCGCCTCGGTTTCCCTCCTCAAGGGTAGAACCCCAACCCCAGCCCCTCGTGAGGGATGATCTCCAGCCTCACGCGACCCGATTTACCTGGTCGCCATGCCCTCCGGCACAGACATGGCATTTATGTCGAATAAAATTAAGGTACTTTACCACTGCAAAGTTGCCTTTGAAAAATTCAGAGGGTGGTCAAGCATCGGTGGCACTCAGTGCTACCGGTGCCAGCTTTTCGGGCATTCAGCCCGAAACTGCAATAGGGACGCAAGATGTGTCAAATGCTTGGGGCAGCACGAGTCCCAGGCATGCACTCGCCCCAGGGGAGACTCATCCCCTGGAGTGAAGTGCTGCAACTGCGGTGGTAACCACCCCGCTAACTACAGGCAATGCCCGAAGCGCATTGCCTATGCCAAGTCCATTGTGGCCCGCCACGAAGCCACCTCCGCCCCCAAGGCAACCCCACACCGATCAGCTGCCCGTGCAACCGCTCCAAACATGCTCTCGTATAGGAGCGCCCTCGCAGGTCCCAAGGTACCTGCCCAAGTCCCCCACCCCAACCCCTACGAAGCCTCAAGCTCCTTCCACTCCGTCGAAAGTGACAACTCCGTCGACGGTGACAGTGACAACTACGGTGACAGTGACAACTACGGTGACAGTGACAACTCTGTCGACGGTGACATCGACAACTCCGTCGACGGTGACAGTGACTCTTCTAATAGAGCTTGGTATCGACATCCTTGTTCAGGAGACTTTCCTTAAGCCGAAAAACCGTTCCTCTGTTCCCGGGTACGACTGCTATCGTGAAGACCGCCCCCCTCCCACGAAGGGTGGAGGCGTCATGATTCTAGTCCACCGTGATCTCAAACACCGACCTCTCCTCTAAACGGGTTTGAGTCCACTGCCATAGAGGTAGAAATTAATGGCAGACCGCACGCTATTATCTCAGTGTACGGTAAGGTAAAGGAAAAGTTCCTTGCCTTGGAGTTTGACCAGCTGCTCAAGCTCAGACACTCGGTCGTCCTAGCAGGCGAGCTAAACGTTAAACACAGCGTATGGAATTTGCTCCACAGGCAATTCGCTCCTCAAGCACGCCGAAAAATAGGATGTCACGATTCTTCACACGGACCCGACCCGCCACCAAGGCAAGTGTCGTCCATCTTTCATTGACCTAGTGATCACATCTGATCGGGTCAGTTTTATTTGTCAGTAATACACGAGATCCTTAGCATATTAGTCCACTGCAAAATTATTTTGTATACCCAAAAAATGACGAATAAACATAGGAAAGACAGTGATAATGTTGATAGTGGCGATGATGAATTTACTTACGACATTGTTCAGGAGGGTGTTGATAAAAATAATAAAAACAGTGATGATGAACTCAATTGCGACACTGATAGTAGTGGTAGTGACATAAGTCCTCCTAAGAGAAGGAGATTACTAGTAATCGAAAGCAATAGTGAAGAATATGTGGAAATAGTATCTAGTACAAGAGTGATCGAGGATGACGAAAGGATTCACATTACAGAAGAGAGTTATTGACAATGAGGAATTGATAGACGTCAAAGAAAATGATGATGAACCTTACAACATAAAATTCACAACTTCTCCTAAGATCACAGGACTGCAGATTCCTTCAGCTACGAAAGAACCTGTAGATTTTTTCAAATTATTTTTTACTGAAGAATTAGAGAATTATATTGTCAAAGAAACAAATGCTTATGCTAATAAGAAAATTGGGGAGATGCGACTGACTAGAAGATCCATTTGGTTGATGTGAAAACTAACGAGTTTTTAGCCTTTATTGGTGTAATACTAAACATGGGAACAATGCCTCTCGCTAACATACAGGAGTATTGGTCAACCAGATACAACAGCGAAAATCCTTTTTATTCAGAAATATTTACAAGAGACCGATTTATACAAATATTTTGGATATTACACTTGAATACCAATTTATCCGATAACAGTTTGAGAACACGAATCCAAAAGGTGAGCTATTTTCTTGAGTATTTGGACTCAAAATTTTCGGATTATTTTATACTTAATAAAAATATATCTATTGATGAATCTATTGTAACGTTCAAGGGTAAAATTGTTTTTATTACCTATAATCCAAACAAACCTACGAAATGGGTTATACGGATTTATGTTTTGGCAAATGCCAAGATCGGTTATATTTGCTCCATTTTGCCATAATACAGCAGTATTACATCAGATGATTTACCTTCACCGGAACTACCTGTTACCTGTAGAATAAACCCTTTCATTTATACAAAAAAATATTATACATAAACCCAGGCGCGGAAGGATACAACATTTTCACAGATAGATATTACACCAGTATTCTTCTTGCTGGAGAATTGATGAAGTTGAAATGTCATTTAACTGGAACCATAATGACAAATAGAAAAAGATTGCCGCCAGGGATAAAAAAAAGGCCAAATTTCTCAGGAACAGAAATACAGTGATGTATAAAAATCGCAATATTTTGCTCCTCGCTTGGAAGGATAAAAGGGTAGTTACATTTTTAAGCACATGTGATACAGCAAAATTAAAAACAGTCCAGAGAAAAGTGCGTGGTGGTTCAACAGTCAATATCGAAAAACCGCAAGTTGCAATAAATTATACAAAAAGTATGGGTGAAGTGGATCGGGCCAATCATTATGCATCAACGTATTGTTTTTTACATAAATCCCTTAAGTGGTGGAGAAAGCTATTTTTTTGGGGAATGGAGGTATGTGTGATAAACTCTTACATACTATATAAAGTGTCGAAGGAAGAGAAAAGTGAAAAACCAATGACATATTTGAAGTTTGTGAAACTATTAGTTGATCAATTAGTAGGAGATTTTCGGCAAGGTGGAATATTCAAATCCAAAAGCAAATCAAGCGACCATCATGACATCAATACTGAAAATTTTACACGTTAGGTGACTTTTACAGTTATTGCCAAATTTATGACAAAAATTGTTGCAATTGTGTCTTGTTTGTTTTGTGTATATTATTCACTGACTTCAGTTATGGATACATTATATTGTGTATTGTCATTATTTTACGAATACAAAAGTTTATTTGCGAAAAAATTCAACATTATTTCACACCCCCATAAAGACATGGACGTCAATTATGATTCTTCCGATTGTGAAACAGACTCTGATTGAGATGTTTCCGAATATAATTCATCGGCTAGTAGCTCATCGGATAATAATGTTATTATATTGCCACAGACGAACCATTGCTCTGAAATACCAAAAACAGGTCAGTTTTCGATTTTCTTTTATCGGCGAACTTGCTCTCTTCAATTCTTATGTACTATATAAAAACTCGGAGGCCACCCCCTAAACTTTTTATACCAAATGGAGCTGACTGAAAAAATTTGTAAAAATATTCGCCCCGTTGATTGATTCATCTGACTTGTGAATTTTCGCACCAAGAAGAATTGTTTACCTTGTCAACGGATCGCACTCCAAAAATTAAACTTTCTGAAATAACTACGGAAGAATTTCAAGATTAATATCCAACTCTCTACACAAGGGCACTGAAAATCTTATTGCAGTTTTCAACATCATATTTGTGTGAGTTAGGTTTCACAACAATAACTAACATAAAAATTAAAAAACGAGAAAGACTTACGAATTTAGACGAAGAATTGATATATCAAATATTCGACATTATATTTCTGATATCTGTAAAATCTGACTAGCTCAGATATCACATGAGACGCCACTCTTATTACACTCTAGATAGCACTCTGGATAGCACTCTGGATAGCACTTTGGATAGCAACAGTTGTCGGCAAAAGAGTGGGGGCTGATGGAAACTTTTTTGGACTTTGATAGTTTCACATCAATTTTTTCTTTTTTGATAAGGGTAATTTCAGCTACACAGTTTTTCCATAAAATGAAGAGTGGAGTTCAACGACAACCCAAATTGAGTATGTTGGAAAATGGGTCCAATTAATCAAACATTAAGAGAAACATAACAATTCAACTAATCTGGTTAAAATTATCCAACATATTTTATGTCTGCCAGGAACGTCCGCACCCTTTGGAGTGTGTTTTCTCGATAGTGAAACACATTTTGTCAGAAAAACGAAGCCGCATCCGCATGCTAGAGTCTACCGTACGAGCGTTATTGTACTGTAAATTAAACTTTGGTATAACATGTAACGACTTTTATGAAAAACTTTTTAAAAAAAATGATAAATTATTGAAAAAGTTCACTCCGGTGAGAAGTACGACTACGGTACAATAAATAAAAAAATTTAAACTTCTGCTCTGAGATTTATGGTTACTTTTAATAAACTTTTGAGAGTTTATGTTCCTTTTTAACCCTGGCTCCTGTCATGGTTAAAAGCTTCATGATTATGGTAAGCCTAATTATAAAGTTCTTACAAGTGTTCAATGAAACTATGAATATAACCAAAGAAAAAAAAAGTACATTCCCTGCCATTTTCTGTAAAATCAATACTAAATAAAATGAGACGTTGCAGAATCAAAAAATATAATTGAAATGTTTCACAGTGAAGTGGCTGACTTCTATGACACAACGATTATATATGTGGATAGAGCCAATAAATATTTTTGTCATCCATATGAGCTTAGCAAATAAGTCATTGTTTGAATGGAATGAGATAGAAGAGGTTATAATGTATCTCAATATTTTCAACCAGATGAACACGGTAAAAGTCAACTAGTTTATGCGAAAAATTACATAGAACGGTGGGAATTTGCGTTTTCAAAAATGGAAACTGTATGGTACGAAGAGTACATTGAACTTTTTACGTTATGTGAATATCTTTTTTCAATTCCTGGACATGATAATAATAATTCGAATCGTCAAGTGCTAGTTAGTAAGTATTTTACAAGTGACAATGTTACCGTGTCTATGACAGCCGAAAAATATAAGCACTGCTTCAGTGGTGTTAAAAAATTCTTTGCCGCTCACTTTTTTCCCCAGTTCAGCTTTCATTGAATTGACAAAATTAGACTTTTTAATCGTAATCTTAGTGGAGTTTTTGGTCAATGTCTGAATCGCGTTTGTTTAATGACTGCACACCTCTGGGAGATTCCTTTGATTACAATGAGACACACCCCCGTTTTGCTATATTCTCCAAATCAATGTCGCGACGTCTTTCGCCATCGCAACTGAGATATCAGAATTAAGGTGACTCGCTGGAGCGTGTCGGACAATTTTCCCTAAGAAGTTTCTAACTATTCTTCATATGCACAGCACTGGGCAAACGCATGCAAAGGCGGGGCTACGCGCACTACCCCAAAGCGACCCTTCGACCAAGAATGCCAAGGTCAATCGACATCGATGCCAACTTCCTAAACGTATTGTGTTAGACGGTTTTGATTTTGAAAATTTATTTCAGTGAGAAAGTGGCTTTGGGAGACAATCCACGGCGCTCCAAATAACGAGAAAAAAATTATTAGCGGCGTCTGATACCATGAATCGAGCCGCGAGATGCTTCAGTTCGTTGGTGTAGTTAATATCTACCGTATGTAAATTCAGTTTATTGTAATAAATTCGTGTGTATTCAATTAGGTTATGGTCGTTCTTTCGTGAATCGTTTCTTCCGTGTATTAAATAGAAATGTATTGGTTCACTTACTAGAGCCCAGGGCATTAAATCTCCGTGGTATAGATATAAAATATATGTTAAAAATTGTCACTACTGTTTATGTAAATATGAACTTGTATGTAAATGTAGCTCATAGAGATATTGAAATGCCTCTGCATGATTTTTTATGGATATTGCCAACTGATTCCAAATTGAGTAGATGGTCTCAACTAGAAAACTTACTAGATCGTTACAAACTGACCATAGAATCCTTAGAATACATTAATTCAGCAAATTTGTATCTTATTGAATCTTTCCAATATATCAGTGAAGCTGATTTTACTTTCATTACATTTAGTACACAACTGAGCATTTTTTTTATAAAATCGATCAACATTTCTGACGAAGAAAGCATCTTGGCATAACAATTTCTTAATATTTCGTAATCATTGAAACATTTTTTTATCCAGTTGTATACAAGAAGCATCATGAGACGACAAACCAGATTGCAGCAATCTAGTTCAATGATAAAAACAGGACCAAATCAGTGGATAGGATTGAAGAAAACCTCTATCAAGAAGTAGACGATGATGAGAAAACTTATCCTCAATTACCATTCATTACAATGTGAGTTCGGCATCCATGGCTAATTAGTAATTACATAAATTCCTGAACCGAGCAAAATTTATCTGAATTCTTTATTATGAGTCAGTCACCTTGGGAACTTCTATTGATAACCTATTGAAATCAATGAATGCATTTGTTATTATGTGTATGTGAAAAAATATTATAATAAAATAACCGAATTCATATTAAAAAAACCAGTGAAAGAAAAAAAAACATTTATCTGGAGGTTGACATGGATGACAATATCAAAAAGTTTGTATTGATGAAAGCTTGTTATTATTCAAAGGTCGATTAATTTTCAAACAATTCATTGTGTCTAAAGCAAGTCGATTTGGGATAAAATTGTTTGTTCTCTGCGATTGTATTACAGGATATGTTGTGGATTTCATAATTTACACTGGAGCAACGAAGTGTGAAGCTGTGACGTATGTAGGGGTGGGAGAAGTAATGACACTTCTGCTGAAATATTTAAATGCTGGCCACACTATAGACCTTGATAATTAGTATCCAAGTCCCAAACTATTTCAAGTCCAACATGATGCTGTTGATACAGTGCATCCAAATCGCATTGGAATGCCAGGATTTCCGGAAAAAAATGAGGCGAGGTGAATCTATAGCACCGCACACGGATTCGATGGTGGTTCAAACATGGAGGGACAAAAGAGATATCACAATGCTGTCCACTATTCATACTGCCGAGTTTGTTGAGACAGAAAAAAACTGCAAAACTGGTGATCCTACAAATACACCAAGTGCTGCGCAAACGATTATTGCAAAACAATATGGATAAAGTGGATACGATGACATAATTTGTGGAATCAAGAAGTAAAGCCAAGAAATGGTGTATAAAATTTTTCTACACCTAATAGATTTGTCCACGTTTAACGCCCATGCAATGTATATGAACACAATCGGAAAACGCATGTCACTCGGGAACCTTTCGACCAACATTGTAAGCCCCAATTTCACAAATGAAAATCTTTTGTGTTAGATCCACCTATAGCAGCCAATAATCATTTCATTTGTTTTTTCTCACTTTAATGTCTCAGCCTTCCACGTCCACTTATACTGTCAGAAATATTATCAGAAAACATTGTGGTGTGTGCACAGTCTGCAAAATTCTACTGAGTAATAACTTTCTATTGGCATTTCAAAGCAGATCGTGACAAACTTCACAACTTTCGGCAGTATATAATTTATTGAAATGGCATGATTTAGAATTGTGTCATCATTCCAAGCATCCTGTCATTTCAGTCACTTTTAAGGATACTTCTAAGATAAAAACAACCAATCCACTTAGAACTCCACATAAACTAAAACGTATGTAAACAATTTAAACATATTTTTAAAAATTGGATAAAAATAACAAAGTATTCTAAAAAATTTTATCGGTTAGCTTCACAATTTAGCTTAGTCATATAGACGGTGTTAAGCAATAATCAATGAAACTATATCTTTCAATTTTTGACGATTTTTGTGTAAATGCAAGCTGAACAAGGCATCTTCGAGTTCCAATATGCAGTTCGATGTAATTTGTCGAGTAATGCCACTTTAAAGCTCATTAGAGATCAATTTTTTGATCTTTACCATGACTGGAGTAAAAGGTAAATATAGATTTACAATTTTCACACAACATAACTTCTAATTCAGACCCGGTATGCCAATATTTGCGAGTAGATAGCAAACAAATAATACTTTATCTGTGTTCTTTTTGTTTTAGGTTTTAAAAATAGTGTGGAATACGAGTATGGGTGTCACGCGCGTTCATTACTCACCCCCAAGGCAAGGATACTCCACAAGACAGGAACAAAACTTTGGAGGAAAATGTCGAGAGCTTTGCAAAAATCTAAAAGTTTTCGTAAGAGGCTTGAAGGCTTGAGGCTTGAAGTATTTTCTCAAGGCAGAGCATTTGAAAGGCTTACGGAATATATGACAGCCTCAGCAAAAATTTACACTTCCTTCAAATGCAACAGTCAGGCGAGAAAGCCAGAGGAAGAAGATTTTCAGTTGATTAAAAAGTACTTTCGCTGTCTACATATAAGCAGAGCCCGAAAGCTTATAGACTTTGGTCGAAAATCTTTGTGTTGCCCGCTGCCCATGGAGAACATTGTTGAATGTTCTCCATGGGGAATGTTCTTCACTGATGACTGGCATCAACGAACAGATATTTTCCCACCTTAAAAAGACGGTGAATAAAATGCCACCAATTGAAAGATATTATACATTGCTCTTTGATGAAATGAGTCAGAGTTCCCGCTTACATTATGATCAAAGGAAGGACAGAATTGAAGGTTTTAAAACTTAAGACAGTAAGCGAAGGAGCATTAATATTGCTGATCATGTCCTCGTTTTCATGATGAGATGAATATGCAGTAAATTTAGCAACCTGTTGCATACGTATTCTGTACAGGACCATGTAAAACATCAGAAGTCATGTTCACTTGAGAAGAGTAATAAAAGCCGTCAACTCAACTGGCTTGAAAGTGACTTCTACTGTTTGTGATTAGGGTACTGTCAAGCATCTCATTCAGCAGACAAAGCGAGCGTATTTCATGAAAAATAAGGAATGGAGGGAAGAAGAGTATTTCTTTGGGGTTGATGGGAAGAAAATAATTCCATTATTTGACCCTCCTCATTTACTCAAAGGAATAACATGATCAGCAAAAAATTAGCTGGGGGAAACGGGGGGAAAACGTTTCGTGAGAAAATGGGGGAACATCTTTTGCAGGCGCGCCAGTATGACGATGCTGACCGTCCGGTCAGGATCTTACCCAAAATAACTGATTGTCATGTTTTACAGGTTAAAATTCCGAAAATGAGGGTAAAACATGCCAGTCAAGTCCTAAGTCATAGTGTCCGGAATTATGCTGCACTTAGCCGGTATGTATATCTATTAAATGAAAATTTATAACTATCTATATTCAATTCATGCGTGTCTTAGAGATAAGTAAAGGTAAATTTTAAACTTATGGGTAATTGTTTCTCCTAAGAGGCAGACATTTGATTTTATTTACTGTGCTATTACTTCAACACTATTAACTCCTGAGTGTTGGAATAAGCTAAAAGTCTCACAAAACTGGTGTTTCCACTGCCATTGATACATAAATATTTGGGTTAATGAATCGATGACGAGATTTCTTGTACTTGGCGCATCTCTGGTGCTAAATTATTTAATACACAAAGTAAAAATAAAACAGCTATTTAATTTTACATACTGCAATGAGTAAATAACAATATATTAAAAAAAAAGTGTCCATGAGGAAATCATATGATTTATTATTCCTACGGCATTCACCGGAAAACGATTTTTTTCAAAAATCAACCATATTTCGCGAGACGCTAGTTAGACAGCTTTGATAATCTTGTTCTTCGACCAGCTGTTTGAATCTGTCAATAGCAATAAATCTGTTATCGATAGCAGTAAGAAGTTACGGGGAGCACTGACTAAAAACTCTGCGCATTTGAAATTTTGGTGTAATTCTATTTCCACACTGAATTCTATGGAATTCATTGATGGTAATGGTAATGGCAAGGACAGCATACCACCACCAAAACGATCCAAGGGTTCAGAGACCTTTGGAAGTACCTAAAGGACCGAGGCACCAATTCCTTGCAACTTCAGCATTTCAATCAAGATCCATTGGAGAACTTCTTTGGCTCAATAAGAAGCTAAGGAGCACAGAATGTAATGCTGATATACATAGGATTTGAAACTGCTTACAAAACTCTGCTCATAAACAAATTGGTCTCATCTCATTCCCTGGGATCAAATTGCGAGGATCACGATTCAGGGCAATGTCCCCAACCTCTAAAAACATTAATCTGTGAGAGAAGGCATTATTCCTTATATACATGAATTATGCACGTAGACGTCGTGGAGGCGGGCCATGGGGACTACATGATTTTAAGTCTTGTCTTTTCCCGCTATACAGGTTTGAAACTGGTTATAAGCGGTTATCGCTTGACTTAAGATCATATATAAAGAAATACGTTCTACTAACTATTCTAATTAACATTATGTCTGAGGCATCATATACTGATACATGGCTATTTGACCAATTTGAAGAATTTAGAAATTGTAATGAGCGATCCAGACGATGACATTTACGGAAATTTACAGAAACGCAATATATATTGGACAATTTTCTGCCAGTGGAGAACGAGATTTCATTGATACTATGAAGAGATGAAAGTCCCTCTTCTTGCGGGTCATCTACAGGAAATAATCCGTATATTGATCGGACTATGCAACCTACAATTCATGACTAAGATTTCTATAATTCATCATGCTTTATGACAAGTAATGAAATAACAAGTTATATCAAACAACGATATAAACAATTTATCCTGGGAACTTTTCGAGAAATCCTAAAGGACAAAGGATTAAATCGGACATTATCCCCAGCGATTTTGTCAAAGGAGGAAAAGATGGAATTTGTAGATTACGTGCTATAGGATGTAAAAGAGCGATTTTCATCGTTTTTTTTTTCATGAACGAAGCAGATATGGAGCCCATTACTACATCATCCATGACTGCATGTATTACGACAGCTATTGCTCCTGTGCAAGAATGTCAATATTCACTCGGCGACGAAAATCCGCTAGAAAAGTTATTTGGACCAGCACTGAATCAGGGGGAATGGTTGTACAATACAATCGAATATTTCTGTACATTCCCAAGACAACTTACTCTCTGTGAAATCAATGAGAGACTGGACACATGGTCATAAAACTGGAAATATACCCATTCAAAGAGGTTAGCAACCTGGAGAAGAAATTATGGTGGAAAGATGCCTCAAAAAGAACGACTTTTCAACTGCGTCACCTGTGGTTCCTCTGATGATGCAAGTGGAGAAGGTAGCTGACATTGTGACTACTCAGATATCCAAACTTCCGAATTTAACAATGGAAAAAAGACCAACGAATTCCTCGAATTCTTATCGCAACATCCAATAAGCCCCATTTTGGCAGTTTTAGGAAACAGTGCATCCTACAATTCAAAATATAAAAGTTTCAATAAAAAGAAACCACATTTTACAAATACATTACAAGAATATGAATTTAATTTAAGACATCGACTGAGGGTGCTTGATGGAATTTCAATATTAAATTTGGATTATTGAGATTTTGTACACTTCCATGTATTTAAAATACATGGAAGTGTACAAAATCTCAATAATCCAAATTTAATATGAATTTAAATTTTTGACTATGTCTATTACAGATTTATATAACTTTACATTATATGCATATCCACTATATACTTGTGTACGTGTAGATGTAAGCGAATATTACAATATTTTTGAAAAAAAAACTACCAAAACAAAATACTTTTATAGTATATGGTGAAGCTAGCAGTGGGAAGTCATATTTTATCGATATGGTTGTCAACTGTGCATTTAGTTTTGATCAAATACAAAATTTTAATAAATTTGTCAGTTTTCCATTACAAGATTGTGGAGAGAGAAAACTACTGATATGGATTGAAATACTTAATTTACTAATCGGAGGCGATATAATCAGTTCTCGAATAAAATACGAGCCTAATGCAATAATAAATTGTACGGCTATATTTTGTACAAGTATTTCGTATCCATTCTCAGTCGACAAACCATTTAATGATCATATAAGTTATAAATGGAAATCCTGTATTAAATTAAAGGATTATTAAATTGAAGAATTATAAGAAACCTTACCCATTAAGTTTGTATCATTTATTGAAAAATACAACATTATTTAATAAACATTTTATTTTTTGTTATTTATATACCATGCACAAATTCTGGAAACAAAAATCTATTTCCTGGAGGTGTAATATCTGATATTATGACTTCTACCCAAACTGGCACCTCAAATTATGTTGCTGGCTACATAGAGAAGTTACAAAAAGGTATTAATAAACATTGTGTCGAATGCAATGCGTTTTCTTTTGGCAAATCTGATGGGGCAGGCATGGATATCACAGCCCGCGAGTATGCCAATAAAACTTAACCGATCCACCCGCGAACAATTCACTTACTTTCAACTGTATAAATCAGATTATTTACCAGCATTCAACCTGCTGACTGCAAGCGTCCCAACTGTTGAGACGGCAGATTTCAGTGTGTTGGTAGAAGATACTTAAAAATATAAGAGTGTTAACAGTGCTAAAACTTTTGTGTACAAGCTAATTATTGGATTAAGATGTAGCTTGATTCGTCCTGATAATCTCCATAAGTTTAGTTAACACCGTCACTACTAAATTAATTTTTGAAATAGTTGGTGTAGGAACGTATGTAGAATACTGAGTGGCAAAATTAGCTGAGTCATTTGTGATGACCTGGATAAATTAGCTGCAAGAAATCGCTACATCAAGTATTACAAGTACAAAAATAGAAAATAATTTTATATATAATTCGCCAATGTGATAAATTGAAGACTTTTAGTCACTAAACGTTTAGTGTTGAGACAACAGCTGTCAATGATGAATACCTCGATGAAATGATTGAAATTCAGCAGAGCAAGGTTCAAGAGCAACTCTTCAGAACAACAACGCTCTCAAAATTTTGGTGTCAACAAATGTTAACATACCCTGTTATTGCTAAGAAAGCTCTGGAGATTTTCATCCCGTTTGTTACAACATATCTTTACGAGCAATCCTTTTCGAGGATGCTGGACATAAAAACGAAGAAAAGGAACAGACTTTGTTGCGAAAATTACATAAGAGTGGCACTTGCCAATGTGAAGCCGCGCATTTCTGAACTGGTCTCTGAAAGGCAACAGCAGAAGTCACACCGATTGCAGTAAATATTCATTATCATGTTTTTGTGTGAAATATTTTGTTCTTTCAACATAGTGATGTTGATGCACGGTTCATTTTGTGAACCAGTAAAATATATACCTATTTATTGAATTTGAAAAAAAATCATATTTTATTTTTCATCAAGCAATTGCTAGATGAATATAATAAGTTTAATTTGATTTATAGAAAGCGTATCCTAAGCTTTCCGTTTCGCTAGCTTACTATAAGCGTAATATGTATGTATACAACTTAGATTGCCATTATTTTCACAATGATAAGGTTAAAATGTACGTATGGGATGAGACTACAGCATCAAGAGGTTCACAGGAAGTCGCTTAATGTATTTTAAAGCATTGTGAAAATATAGCAATTCAAAAACACGTAATATTTTAAAGCGTTACACCCTCTCATATTTTGAACTTTGACGAAACCATATATCACCCGAAACCAATATTTATCAAATATTCTTTAATTTGTCAAAAAAACTTTTATGACCAGAATTATCTCAAACATAAAGTCATTCCTAAATATATCAATTTAAATTCAAAATGGAAAAGTCTAGCAGCGATCAGTGCAGTGGAGTTCGCGAAAGTGAAATGGTTGAAAAGTGAAATGAAATCATTGTTTGTAGTGAGAGATAACATTAAACTTAATTTAAAATTCTTACATTCCGAGTTAGTGCATATTTTACACCCTATTGAATGGGATACATTCGATGACAATGTGAGAACACTTGCAAACGAATTGTCCCATTCAAAGAGATTGACATTAAATAAAAAATTAGATTTATTAATTCAGTTCATTAAGTACAATCTCCTGAGGAACCGCAAAATTCAGTTCGCATAAATTCTTTGATCGTGTGAAAAACCGGTCAACTTATAAATTCAATGACTCGGAAATGAGCCTCCTGTCAACAGGCCTTAAATTTAACGTTACCAATAGCAAAGTAGAAAAGTGTATCGAAAATCTAGCTGTGGATTTAGATGTTGCGTTATATAAACAACCGCTCACCTTTAAACATATATATGCTCAACACATAAAAGAATTAGATTTAAACTCCATTAAACCTTCGAATACATATATGATACGGATGGCGAAAAATATTAAAAATACTTTATGTCGCGAAAACCTTACTCTGACGAAAGAAGATAAAGGCAATTCCGTAGTTGTTTTAAATATGCTAGAGTATAACCTAAAAGTGGAAGACTTTTTATCAAAAAGTGACCACTTTCAATTGGTAAACAGGGATCATACATCCAAATTTCAAGAGGAGGTAAAAACGTGTGTAAAAAAACTGTCCAATAATTTTTCATACAACTAAATTTAAAGTTATAAATTTAAACCCACAACCACCTAGATTATTTGGCTTACCCAAATTGCATAAACCTCTAGTACCTATACGTCCAGTAGTATCATTTTGTAGTGCTCCATCATATAATATAGCTCGTGAATTAAATGCCGTTTTTATTTCGTATAAGGTTTTTAAACCAACATATACTGTTAAGAATAGTATTGATTTCGCTAATAAAATTTAAGACTTACGTCTTGCAAGTAATTGTAAATTAGTATCGTTTGACGTAACAAATTTATTTACCAATGTACTCACGAATGAGTGTAAAAGTATTATCAATGAAATGTTAACTTTTTCAAATATTGACAGCAACGTCGTTAAAGAAATGCTTAGACTTTTTAATATTTGTATACATCAACATTATTTTCAGTTTAACGGAAAAATTTATAAACAGTCTATAGGTTTACCCATAGGGGGTCCAATTTCACCATTGCTTGCAGACATTTTCACGGATTATTTCGAAAATAATATGTTTAAATCAAAATATCCCTTAATCAAAAACATTTTAAAATGGTATCGTTATGTCGACGATATCTTTTGCATTTGGACAGGCACGGACAGACAGACAACTTAACACCTTCCTGCAGCATATCAACTCGATACACAAAGACATTAAATTCACTTTGCAAGTCGAACATCAAAAAATGCTAAATTTTCTGGACATTACTTTAAAAATTAATAATTTAAATAAATTAGAATTTGCTATTTATAGAAAACCTACGTATACTGATGTGGTTATTCCTGCAGAGTCATTGCATCCAACACAAGCTGCACTAAATAAATGTACTTTTCCATCACTGTTACAACTAATGGTTAGTGTTGAGTTTACAAAAGAAAAAAAAATTACAAGTGACGAAAAAGCGTCCTGGAGTTTAATGTCACTATGAAAAAAATACCCACATGCTTGAACAAAAATGAGTGTCGATGATTGCAAATTTCTCTTTGATCAATTTTGTAATATGGGCAATTTTTATATATAAAACTCCTCTATCCACCGGCCTAGCAAGAGGGAGGCGGAGAAAAGAAAAAGATCATGTTTTATTCTAATTTGTGTTTTCCCGAAATATATTATTTCGCAAATATGGATAAGTTTAACGCCCAGAGCCCGGTTGTACGTATTTCCGAGAAATTACACATCTACAGGCTTTTACAACTGCACTGACCGGCCAGATTTCAGTTATGGCAAGAACGTGACACAAACAAAAAGGATGTAATCCTAACAAGAAAGTAATCATAATTGATATTTTGAAAATATACTATCATTCAGTGAAACATTGAATTGTGCCTTAATTATGAAAAATTAAGCTTAATTTCAGTTTCAAACAGTTTGATGGTTAGGAGGCATTCGCCAAAGTGCATCGTAGGGAAAGAAGCATCAGCTTATTGATCTTTTGATCCTGCTTTGACTAGAAGTTAAACCTATCATGGTTAAACTTTCTTTACTTTACCAAATAAGTGGATTAATACGAACAATGATCTTTCGCCTGCCTCACGATAAGTGGATGCCATTCTAGCGTGCAATCTACCTTTACATATGCGGTCTACAGTCACTTGTTTTAAGCCCATAGCAACAGACTGGTTTTTTCAAATTATTATAATCATTTATTTTTTGTGCCTCGATAATATATTGTTAAAACATTTCCATCAAAATATCATCAGTGCAGAAAAAATTTAAGTTGAATTTTCAAATTAAAACAATCTTCTTGATGCTGCAGACAAGGCAATGCCTTGTCATCGATAAACGAGTTGTATGGCAGAAAAAGGAAAACATGACAAAGGTGGGGATCCAGACCTGTACTTTGATGTGTCATCATAAAGGATGTAAGTTAGGTAAACCGCATATGTAACAGTAGACTGCGCACTAAAGTGGCACCAATAAGTGAATACATCAAATTTGTAATTTGTTGGGTGAATCGAATCACATTACAAACGTAAAAAAAAGCAATATGATTAAAAAAAACCTTGAGATGTCCTTTGATTAACAGTAATTTACTTTATCTTCAACTGCATCACTGTTTGTTGATTGTACACTGCCACATTTTGAAATCTTGAAATGATGAATTTTCACATCTGAAAGTCAACAATGAACAAACTTTATACATGCTTTAGAGCCTGGTGGCCAAACTGTATAGCCCTTGCCCCCAATATGGAGCTCTATGTAATATATTCATTCATATTGAGAGGGTGATGAACTATTTCTAAACATGAGATGCTTGAAAAAGATCAGTGCTCCGCTACTGGTGTGCCGCGAGACGATCCCAAGAGTGTGGAGACACAGTGCGTCCAAAATGAGAAAAAATCCAGTATTTTTATATGCATCAGAAAAAATATATTTAAATTATGATGATTATCGGGAAGAATTCAAAATTATGTTGCTGTTTAACATAATGAAACGGATATGTGGAGGGATGGCAAGGATTGAACTTCTGCAATTTATTCAAAAATATAATTTTATCCTCCCAACTGTGTTGTTTGCTCTGAAAGGAGCTTTTTGAAGTTGAAATTAATAAAAAAAACTATTTAATATCGACAATAAACAATTTGCTATTGAAATTTTTTGCAATTCTTTCAATGAAACACCAACTGAAAGATAAAATAGATTCCGATAATGCTGCTGATGGTTTCGCTCTTATAAAAAATTTATTTAAATATTTTTTTCTAATTTTTTTGCAAATTGTCAGTACAATCTGTTGAATATCTTGTTCTCAATTAATTTACAATTATCGATTCAAGTTACAAGCAATGCTATAAGAAAATTAAATAACTATGCAAAATACGAGTAGTCCTAAGAGTCCCAGTCTCTACGAACAAATTGTATTGCGGTTGTTCGAAGATCGTCTCTCAACTCCGTTTTTCATCGAATATAACATAGAACCCATCCAAATTATCTTTATTCCTATTAACATTAAAGATACAACATTTAAGTACCCACTATTTTACATTACTAAAATATGCTAGAATTCCTGATAATTAGTCCAAAATATCGATTTCATGACTCCGCAGTAAATGTAGCGGACCACTCGTTTGCAAAAATACCAACTGACGGACCGTACAGCATGGATGGTAATTATAGGGGGCTTTGGCAATACATATCAATTGATGTATTTGTACATAAATAATTTTGTGTTTCTATATTAATATTAAATTTAAAATTTGCCAGGATTGTAAAAATATAGTACATGTTTTTCAAGAAATTATATTTATACTTAAAAATTTTGTGCTTGCGGCGCAACCTTTTTCCATAGTAGTAACTAAAAAAATTTTGGAGGAAAAGTGGGGGGGAGGGCGCAAACCCAACGACTGCCCCAGGTGGTACAACCTCTAGCTACGCCACTGTACGAAACTATTATTGAAAAGAGAAAGATTATTTTGGATTTGGTGAAACAAAAAAATCGGCAATACTTTAATTCACTCAAGTTAGGTTAAATAATTTTTAGTAGTGAAGTTAAGTTCATTTTTTTAGTTGCACTTTTACAAATGATTTTTTTTTCCAATTTGTAAGTGTCCCATCACTTTGATAGGGTTAAATAGTTTAATTGGCGTTTATTAAAAAATATGAGCCACTATTTCAAATTCATCACATAAAAATAAATTAATAAATTGTATGTTTGGTTTATGAAATTTACTTTTGGCTTTTAGTGTGCCGCGAAATATTTTTGAGTACTTAGGTGTGCCATGGGTGAGAAAAGGTTGCAGAGCACTGAATAAGATCATGTGTTAAAATAACAGAATTCAGTACAAAGAAGCGAAGACTGAAAAAGTATCCGTTTGCATTTAGCAGTAGCTTCTAGTATTTCCATGTGTTTTGAATGTTAATTTTTATCTTCGGTCTTTCTATTTTGCACCCAAATGCACTCAATCTTCTTTCAGCCATTGTCAAAGTCACATCGGTAATTATGTGTGTATGTGGCTCAGCTTAGTGTCAACAGAATAAACAAAATACAGAAAATGGAGTGTAAACTTACCCAAATATCTGTAGCATAAATCCAAATTTCTCCTTCAACTGCGTGAAACTTGTCCTTAATTGCTTTTGCTATTCAGTCAAATTATACATAATCTTTTCAGTTCATAATCCTTTCACTGCGATGGAAATTAAATTTTACTGCGTAGAGAGTTAATCAATCACCAGATGTCGTTCAGTAAATCATCCTCAAAGATTGACTGACCAAGCACCAAATTTTCAGGTTTATCAAATTCTTAAACCAGTCATTGTAGAAAATTAATGACATAAAAGTGTATAACACATGGCTAAATTAGTTTGAAATCAAATACAGCAGCATATTATATGCTTACATGAAGACAACTAGATTCTGACCTTCTGTCGTATGCTGCCTAATGTCCATCAGTGCTGAATATTGCAAGAATATTAACTATGTGAGATATACATAATACTCTCTCCATCCCTTCTCCTTCCCATTCTCCAAGATAGGGCCAATTTATCTTTTCTCTCGAAAAGTGCATTTCAGTATATCCAGATTTGTACACAAATAAAAAATGAGAATCACACATCACGGCCGGGCGCCTATGGCTCGTGCGAGTGGTCGGGTATCACAAGGGCCGAACGCCCTCAGTTCCGATTTACATTTAAAAAAGGTCTGTGCAATTTATCTTTAATTATAAAATTTCTTAGAACTTGGTATTCATAGCAAAACTGAAACAACCTGAAAAAATCGTAAAAAAATGGTGGTTAAATATAAGTACCAATACACAAAAATCGTAAGTCACCGTTGTTAATTGAATTACATTATAATTACAAAAGTATTTCCATCCACTACAAATATTCAACCGTTCGAGATAACTTTAGGTAAAGGTTCGTTTTCGTGGACATTGTCTAGAAATGATTTTTTTTTTACGATGATAATTAGGTTAGAATAGTCTTTTATTAATCTAAATATGCCCAGTAACGACGAAAGGAAGCATTATAAGACTGGTTTATCGCGTAATAGTTGCGTATGTCAAACTTTATTTTCCCAGCCATGTCGGTTATAAAATCAGAATTGCCAACCTAAAAACCAAACATATTCATGTGTACATGAAACCAATAAGATACTAAATTAATATTCCTACATATTCAACTATCTTTATTTTTTTACGTATCTGGTTTTAGGCTGCCGGCGATATTCAACATAACGCGCGCGCGCCGTGAGAATCCGCCAAATTAATGTTTGAGAGTATAAAAGTT
Organism: Himalopsyche phryganea; assembly: GCA_022494535.1. NCBI lineage: Eukaryota > Metazoa > Arthropoda > Insecta > Trichoptera > Rhyacophilidae > Himalopsyche > Himalopsyche phryganea. Next base: position 401,211 of record JAGVSL010000035.1, on the reverse strand, counting down.
TATAACAATTATATATTCTAACACATTTAAATACATAATTTAATCGTAAGCATCGAATTTTATGTTGAATATCGCCGGCAGCCTAAAACCAGAAACGTAAAATAAAGATAGTTGAATATTAATTTAGTCTCTTATTGGTTTCATATACACATGCATATGTTTGGTTTTTAGGTTGGCAATTCTGATTTTTTTTCCAACATGGCTGAAAAATAAAGTTTGACATGTGAAACTATTACGCGATGAACCAGTTTTATAATGCTTCATTTCGTGGTTACTGAGCATATTTAGCTTGATAAAAGACTACTCTAACCTGTATATTATCATTTCGCGCAGTGTTAGGTGAAAAAAAAGCATTTTTAGACAATGTCCACAAAAACGAACCTTTACCTAACTTTAAACTTCGGCTTGCGAAAAGATAGCAGTTGGAAATTTGAAATTTCACCCCTTCAATCCTTCATAATTTCCAAGTGCGTGCAAGTGCTTAGCCATAATATAATAGATATGTATACAACAAAACTGTAAAAGTTTCTTACAGGTGCCATGAGATCCCTTGTTGCATGATCCAATCCAGAATGGAGAACGACCATTTTTCGGCTGGCTGCTACGCACCTCAAACTCGTTCCGGTACCAAATGAACACAAACAAAGAACGCCGGACAAGCCATTGATAATATATTTCAGGAAATACGGAAACACACTATAGACCATAAACTATGGACACAATATAAATTTTATACAACGCATAAGTACAGTTGTTAACTGAGGTTATTTCGCCTAATAAAAGTTCTTTTGTTTATATAGCCACATCTTATTTTAACACTTGGGTAGACAAAATATTTGTTTTTGAACATCATCTCTCTCTCAATAATCAGTTGATCACACTAAACCTTTTAAACATCTAGAGTTATATCTAAAGTTATTTTACAACGTTACTTTTGTAAATGGTGTGTCTTTATGCAGTTCCCTGAACTGTCGAAAAATCATTTATCTCCCAGAAATATAAAATGTATGATAAAGATATTTTTTACTCTCCATTCCATTATATGTTGACAATTATAATTCATAAAAATATTTAAATAAATCGAGTTTTAAAGACTTTAAATACGCCAGGTGGAGTTGTACTGAAGATTCAAAGAGTTGTTGTGGGGTTATTCCTCCGTGGAGTACATAGTGTAATCAAAACATTTCTAGACAATGAATGCTATTTTTTTAATATCAAGAAAAAATATAAACTTTCCGTAATATTCTAATATTCGTTTTAGCTAGAAAATATAGATTATTATTAGCACAATCAAAAAATGTTTTAAATTTATACTACAAATGTAGTGTAAATATTAAATCAGATCCTACAATGGAATGTAAAATTTTGTTTCACTTGTGTTGTATGGTGATATAATTATTAGATACATTTTTGAAAATTCTAAGTTGCCTAAATACTTTTTTTATGATTCTCGACAAAATATCAAAAAATAAAGTAAAAAAAAAAAACAATAATTGTCTTGGTTTGTTCCATATTCATCATTTCTTCCATATACACAAAAACGGAAAACATTTTACTTTTGGTGGATATGCAACAACACAAAAACGTAAAAAGTAGCTTAAAAAACCATGTAAATTCATTATTCATAAGATATATAGCAGAAAATTATAACATCCCAACAGAAAATATGTTGTTAAACCAAACGCAGTGGCATTAGTAAGCATCTCTACATGTAATGTTCATTTCCCGCGACTTATTGAAATTATTTGCGTTGGTCTGTGTCACAAACCAATAGTGGGCAGGCGATAAGTTTATAAATTTCAACATTTCTTGAGAAAACAAATACCTGAAACAAACTTTGCATACATCATTATAAATACAAAGTTAAATGATTTTACTTGTTAGAGCGTTGACTTCAAATAAGTTTTTATTCTAACGAAATTTGAGATGGAGTTCCGAAATTGCTTCAAGTTTTGCGAACAGCGGAAATAATCTAAATCCACATTGATGTTCCTAGTGTTGTAATTAAAATATTTTATAAAGAAAAATCTTTTTTTTATTTTGTCAATCCATCGTGGTCACTGCAGCTCCTACTGTATAAATAATATCTTTTATTCCTGCGTTGGTGGTAATGTAAATTTTAATTTCTTCTATTTTTAGTGATCCATAGGTGTAAAATTTTTGAGAAATACTGTACTAGTCTATGGACTACAGTCAAATTCTGCGCACAGGCTGCGCAATGGAAAACTTAGGCTACGTACGCGGTGGAAGGATATGTAGCTTTCACCTTCCACATGGGCTGCGCATAGTTGGCGTCATAGAGAACTACACTTTTATTTGGCATTGTGCATTATTTTTATATTCCTCTATGGTTATGTTTTTGACAACTCTGAGTTGTTTTTGTTACTTGCTTTTATTGAATTCTAATCGTTTCTTAAAGAATAATTAATTGAAATCACGTCTTCAATGCTGTATTGTATTATATCAGTGTCGAAATATTTCTTGTTTTTATCATCAAATTTAATATAATCTCAGAGTCAAACTAAGGTTAAGAGGTTTATATATCAACAAGATGTCATCACAGATACCTGATTTACTGAAGCCTGTCAGTTGGTTAGAAGGATCCTGGATAACAGAGAGCGGCCAAGGAGCGTATCCTACTATAAAATCGTTCATATACTGCGAGAGATTGCAATTCAAATTTCAAGGTATGATATTTTAACTAAGGCAACAGAAATATTGGCGTATAATTCATACCACATTCCAAAGAGTCCACATTCCAAATTCATACCACAATGATTAAGTTTGGTAAAATACTTTCACATACTCTTTGTGTAAGGCGTATCCAGCGCTTTAACAAACAATAAATGTATCTACAACTATTTTATGTCTGGGATTACTTCAGGAACAAATGCCCAAAACATATTGCCTTCCGCTTGAGTATACTGTCCAATGTTTGCTCTAAACTGCGCGCGCGCGCGCAGCAATTTGCAATCCTCCGGGAACTCTTCCAAGGCCTGCGTGCACTCCAGTACAACTATTCAAATAATCATAAAATTGGAATAACCCGATTCAGTTACAAAATCATCTCTCGCTTTGTTAAAACATGGGTAACCGTATTAAGGTGGGTGGCCGAAATATCTCTATTGTTTGAAGCAACACAAATATTTCTACCTTCAATCGTCATTTTTTTGCCTCTTGCCGGTACATACTAAGTGAGTACTTCAATTGCAATATGTACAATAAAAAAGATCCCGACGACCGTCGAATGAAACTTACTCAAGTATAATAATATAGAGTAGAAAGAAAAAGTTATTTTTTCAAATCTTTGCAAGCATGCTCTAGGTAATTTTTTCCAAATTTTCGGAATTGTGATAGAATCATCCTTATCAACAAAATATGTATCTTAAAAGGTATGTCTGATATAATATCAACAATAGAAATTATAGAAAAACGTTTTTTTTAATCTATTTTATGAAATTCCGTCAAAAACCCGTGTAAAACAAGAGATAAGTGCGTACATTTGTACACACTGGCGTAGCAAGGGGAGTGGCACGTTTTAGGGGGTGGCGTTTTCGAAAATTAATAGAAAATTTTGACGGTGAAAAATTAATATTTATTTTATGTGTTATGTACCATGCAAGCTATATTTTATTCACCATATTTTCTTCTGTCTAATTTGTGACTGATAAAATATACTTTCCTTTTCTAAATTTATTTAGATGACTAAAAGATTTTTTGACATATTTGAAAAACAAACCTGCGGGACAAATTTCATAATAAATGTAACGTTCGTAAATGATGAGATTGTAAAAATATAGTACATATTTTTCAAGAAATTATATTTATAAAAAAATTTTTGCCTGTGGCGCAATCTTATGCATCATGATGATTTTTGATTAAGAAAATACCAATAGGTTTATTTTAAAATAAAAAAGGCCCAAGTCAACATTATTGTAAATATAGAATCATCATTTTTTGAGTAAAAATAGGAAGGGGGGGGCGGGCGTAGATTCAAGAACCACCCCGGGCGGCACAAACCATAGCTGTGACACTGTGTGTACATATAAATAATTAATGGTTTTTGTAGCTATAAAATACTCACATTTATAAAATATCTTTAAAACATTGAATGGTTCCTTTAACCTACAGATGTCGAAACGTTCAGTAAGTAAATCAAGCATATCGTCTTGTTCCTACAAAAGTAAAGAATTCAAACTGGAATGGCTTCACCAATCAGTTAAAACTGAAATGGTATCCAATTAGAAATTGAACATACTGAGGATTATTAAATCTTACCTAGTATCAAAACAAGAAATTGATTTAGATGAAGTTTGGGATTAGTTGTGTGAAAAACTATGAAATTTTAAGCAAAGTTATAGAATATGTTAATTAATATTAGCGACTGATTGTTTCATTCTTCTTATTTTTTCTTAATTTGTGATTGATTTTATGTAAATAAATAAAAAGAATTCTGTTATTTTTTATGTTTTATTTTAATATAAATTATTAAATGATAATAATTTTAAATATAATTTACAATGCAAAAAAATGCATCTTTTACATCAAATATTCAAATATGACATTGATGTTTGCAAAAAAATTTAAATTATGCCGCGCACTTGTTGGAGTAGCCTGCGCAGCCTTTAAATTTTCCGCGCAGCCAACGTCTCGTCTTAGAGGGAACATTGATACTGTCTATTACTTCTTAACCCCCAATAATTTGATGGTAGAACTCTAATCATCAAATTATAACGTTGTAAACCTTTCAAAATGCCCTGGATTCATACCAATTGATATGATCGTCTAAGTGACATGTCACTGGTCAATATTGAGCAGGTCCTGCGGTTAAATAAGTAATGAGCCTGTAAATGCACCGTAATGTATATATTTGGTATTACAGTAATTTACTAACAAGTTGGATACTTTGAACTTGAAGTAACCCCCAAAATAAACATTGTTTAACTCTTTGATTTCCAAAATCCGATGTATCAACTTTTGCCACTCTAGAGAGTCTGAGGCCATCATTAAAAAATGTGTCTAATACATTTTCAACATGGGCATATGACATTTTTTCCAAACATGTGTTTTTGTGATAAGTAATACATAGTAATACATACAAGCTGTTAACAGCTTAATAGCTGCGAACTTGTATTTGAGTCCTTGAATAACTTTGGTTGTCCGTGGACTCGTATGAGTCCCACGTCATACATTCCATTCAATTGAAAAAGTTCTCGAGTTTGATTTCAAATGTCAACGAGAGATGCTGGTGTACACATCAACCCATTATTTAACAAAAATCAAACTATTATTTTTACTACATAGTTTTGTAAAACTACCCCTAGATGGTACACATTTACTTTTTTTTCACTCTCGTATTGGTTATTATTATTTACACATTGCGTAGTGATTTATTGAATGGGAATGAATATGGCATTTTTTATGGTGCTGAGTCATTATGATAATGTGTCCTGTCCCGGGGTACCTGTAATATCTGCAAGATTTTACATATTTAAAAAAAAGACCTTTTAGTATATTTAAGTTTTTTTCACTACACCACATAAGTATTCAACCCACATATATAGAACCACTGCTCGAAATTGATTTGTTTTATGCGGCGAAGTATCTGGAATCCACCAATTCAAATTTGGTTAAGATATCTCAATTGGTTTACAAATTATAGTGAATTTAGTGAAATGACAGTTTTTTTGCGAATTTTTTGCAAAATCGCCCGGCCGCCAGGTGAAATTCAATAAAAAAAACATGCGACCATTAAGCTGTTAAGAATCGAAGGATCATTTTTTATAACTTAAAATTATTTCAGGTAAGAATGTTTTTTCTCATTTTTTTTTACCCTGGAAGCCCTGACATTCTCTGATGTTTGAGGAATTGTGTCACAGTAAAAATTCTTAGTTGCATCAGAAATACACTTAACCTACTGTGTTCTGAATTAATATAAAAAAAATGTTTTTGGTCTCTTTCACTATGTAAAAATTGAATTTGTGATTGTGATAAACATGCATTTGTTTGCTTGGTATATTCAGGTACTCAATTGACCTTATTTATACTGCGATTAAAGAGTATGAACAACATTTCACCCAACCATTAATTTGACGCTGTTAAGGCTCAACAGGTCAATATAGGATGAAATGGTCAAAATAACTAATAATATTCATGTGATTACATTTCAGGTCAACCGATGCTTGTCTACACTTCAGACTCTTGGCATCCTGAAAAACTTACCCCTATGCACATAGAAAAGGGTTTTTTGCGAGTCAAGCCAGGCACCAATCAACTGGCTTTGATGGCCTCTCACAACTTTGGTCTGACGACATTGGAAGAAGGAGAGTGCATTAATAATTCTGAGATTAAACTCAAGTCTTGTAACATTAGCAGAATGACATTCTCGAAAGAACCTGGAGTAAAATCTATTGAGAGAACATTCACACTCATGGATGACGGAAAATTGCAATTTGTCATGTGTATAGAAACTGATAACACACCAATGACTGAGCATTTGAGAGCCGTCTATACAAAAGAAAATGTAGATATCTTACTTTAAATCGGTTTCGACAAACACCTGCCTTAACCTGAATATAAAATATTAGTTTTTTTTTTCAAATATACATTACATTCAGAATACTCTTGATGAATACGAGAAGTCACTTTAACCATTGCGTGTCGTAGTCATTAAATTCATTCATGGTTTTGTTTTATTTAATAGAAATTTCATTAGCTGTTTGATACCATTGAACAACTCACAAATAGACTTTTGTTGACTTTGGAAGTAAAAAATAATTTTTGGAACTCATTAGGAATAGTGCCATAAATATGTTTCATTGAAATTGTGTTTATATCTATGTGTCTGCGGTTTTCTGCCATATTATATGTTGACTTTCACCTCGATATAATTATTAAATTAGTATGAATAGTAAATCTACCCAAATACAAATCCCACATACTTAGCTACAAAAAGAAAAAATTAAAGCATCGCTGCTAAAACCTCTTTGTTAATTTTTACTGCAATTCAATTGTTCCCATAATAACCATGCTTTTATTTTAATTATTAATGGTAATTGGTTACCACAAAGAACCACCAAGTTTCACAACTTTAATTATTATCCCTTGTTAAGTAATCGTTGGCGTCTTGAATGTCAATAAAATATAATTTTATTCTAAAACAGACGCACTTTATATTCAGGTGAAACAGTAGTAGCTGCTCCTAAGATTGTATATTGACACGGTCACAGAAAAAGATCCATACTTGTACATTTTATAATATTATAGTTAGATCTTTTGTTAAAAATTGTCTTATTGAGAAGTGTAAACAGTGCATAAGAATAATTATTCTTATGCACTGTTGATCTGCAGAATCTCTAAATCCAGAACCGTCTTATCAGATAGTCTCCTAAATTTTCAATTTCCAGTGTGTTCATCATCAGACAACTTTTTCATGAACTGAAAGAATTTAGTACAAATGTGAAAATATATCCATACTAGAGGTCTGCACGGGCAGAAATTTCATAATATTACCCAGTCCGAGCCCGTCATCTTCAAGCCCGGCCCGGCCCGGGCCCGAGTCTCAATATCACACTTCTTACCCGAACCCGACCCCTAGCCCAGATTTATTTTTCTCAGACCGAAAAAAGCCCGATTTTTTTTTTCCATGTCTGCTCCCAATGTGGAGCATATGGTCTCCTAATGGAGGTATCTTAACAATTTTTTTTTCTACGCGAACTCAGTTGCTCAACTCTTTTTTTTTCGAGGAGAGTAGGGACAGGACTAGTGGTTGGCTAATCCCTCTCGCTACTTCCCGTGAGGATGGTATGGGTGGGAGAGAAGACTCAGACTACGAACATAAATCCATAAATCGATTGAAAGGTCAATCTATGAAAACCGTCCGCACCGGGAATTGAACCCAATACATCTGTAACCGTAGCCAGCGACGCGACCAACTGTGCCACGGACGCCGACAATATAGTAATTCATTTATATTTTTCAAACAATATATGTTATTGTTTCCATATTAACAACGAAATTCTTAGCACATCTGAAATAAATTATTTTATTTATGAATACTATTGCCCTATGGCTGATTCATGACCCGAACATAGTACAAAATATTTTTCTTAAATTTGGATTCCTTACCCGGGCCCGGCCTGAACCCGAATCTGAATTGTGTTTGCCTGGCCCATGGGCCGAGCTGGGTAAAGGCCCGCGGGCCAAGCCCTGGCCCATGCAGACCTCTAATTCATACATATCGTTGCTATTTGTAACAATTTGTCTGTCTTTCCTGGTAGACAAAGGTGGCTTTTTTATTAATAGTACACATTGATAATGATTAAAGAAACCAGTTACCTTCTTCATATTATTAAATATAATTTAAACATTGTACATTATTAACAATATTGAATTCTAATTGGCACATCTCTGGCGGGAACGTGAATCTCAGTCTGCCAATCGCCGTTTGAGGGAGACTGTAATTACAATTACCAAATAAATTACCGTTGTAGCGAGAGACTGCGATCACAGTCCTGCTTATTATATTGCGATATTTATGATTTACACTAACATATGTTGAATTTTTGTTGAAAATTTATCATACGAGTGTAAATCGGGACTGTCCCCACTCATACATATGTTCAGGTCAAGATCGAAACCACATGTCAATACATATGAGCCCGATTTATTCCATTTTTTTTATGTACCTATAAGTTCTTCAAACGCTTTTAGTTTACCTAATTCAAATAAATTAGTTGTGCTTTGGAAGCTTTCGTGTGTGGACTTAATTCAATCTCGTTTTTTATTTTGCTGATTTTTCGAAACCCATACGATAATGGGTTTGAATAATGATAATTCGGATCGTTACGTCGACGAAATACTTGCAAATAGTGATTCAGATTATTCGGATGAAAACAATATTGAATTTAGTGAATTTTCAGACCACGAATATTTTAGTGATAGTGATATTCCAACAGGAAGACCTTATTCTGGACCTAGAGTATATCGCGTAGTATCTAGTAGTAGTGAAAGTGATTCTGATCTCTTTTAGCGGAGAGATTTAAAATATGTTTTAATGGTTTGCGAATAATTACGCAAGCGGATACGCCCGCGTTGCTAATTAACTTACACTCAATCGGCGCCGCCAGAGATGTTTTAGCTGTATACATTGTAATAAAGCCAATTTAACATCTGTCGCAAACCTTGTTTTGGTTTAGGTGTGAAACTGACAGCCGTAATTTTATGACATTTGATTTTTCAACAAATTACTTTATTCTTGACACTTCTATCATCACAATGTGTATTGTTTATGCCTATAGGTAGCGCTAAAAATATTTTTATATTGCGTGTGTTTTATTCCTTACCATTCCTTAGTATATAAGTAACTGTTCCCATAACTCAGTGCCTATAAGAAACATACAATAGTTTAAGAAGATTTATTATTATGTGTTGTTCAATAATATTTTCTAAATAGGTATAAGCCCCAGAAACTTTTTCATTTCTTTCAAAGTAATATTTTTCCACTTTGCCGATTTTTTACATAATTTATAATTATGGGAGTTTTGGTGGTAGTATCTATTAGATTCGTTTACAAAAAATTCAAACAAATCATCACCGATATATAAATTTACCGCATCACTTACAGTTTGAGGACAATCGAAATTTGAATTCAAACCGCGACGGCCTAAAAATGATTCCAAAACTGGAGGATTATCTAACGATGACCACTCATCCACATACTCGTCTGAGCTCGTCTCCGAATCAGAATCACTTGGAATAGTACGACGGTGAAACGTTCTAGGTCTTGGTATTTGCTCATCATCACTCGATTCGTTGTCTGACAACTCTTCAATATTCCATGAGCAATCAGATAAATTGTCGGCATACACTTCATCGTCACTATCATTGGCTTGTGGAGACATTTTTGTAGGGATAAAGTCTAATACAATGGTAATATTATATTCGAATAATAAAATACGAAACAGTATGTAAACAAAACAGCGCGAGCGATATGAAAAATAGTCCGACACTTGAAACGACTCAAACTGAACTAGAGATTGAGATATCGAAACAAATCTATACGACTGTTGATTTTCACCTCTTATAATCTAGCAAAGAAGTAGAACTAATGATAATTAGTTGCGGCGTTTTATTTCATGCCGATATACAAACCCGTGAAATGCCGTCTCCCGCCAACAACCGATAGTCAACAAAAACGACTTTTGCCGTGTCCCGCCTTCGACCGATAATCTGCGAAAAACGGCATTTGCCGTTTCCCGCTGTCAATGTGTTAACCCGTTCCCTGCTGAGTTTCGTAAAGGATATCCCAACAACGAATATTTAAAAAATTAATGTATATTTTAGTATTACCTATCAATAGAACAAAGTGCAGTGAAATCTTCATCGTACGGTCACATTTAATTGTAAGTAAGATGCAGTAACAAATTGCAGCTTGCTCTCGCTCATTTCTGTCGCTCAATATGTGAGCAAGCGGAAGATTCACCACTCATGCCTGATATAATTATATAAATACTGTATTTCTTTCATTACGAGACACATGTTTTTAACTGTTTTGTAATCATTCAAAGTGTGTCTTTTAATCGATGGCATTTTACAATCACTGTCAAAAGTACAAAAGAAGATATTTTCTGGAAAGGTAGATAAAAATGATTCAAAAAAATCAGACACTGAATCCAATGAAGCTTGAAACTGGTGGTACGTATCTAACGTATCTACTTGGAATGTTTTATATAGTCATTTTATGACTTATTTGTTAAAAAAGTTTTTGTTATTGGTATTTAAAACAAAAGTGCATCTTATAGTTGAGGAAATATTGTAATATCAAGACTCAAACAAAAGATTACAAAATAATTCAGCAAGCGCTAAGGCAAACCCCACTGCGAATGCTTGGCTTCTTCGTATATTTTGTGGTGTTCATGAAAGTAATTGACTTTCAATTTAACTCGCCGGTTCTTTCATGTAAAAATATTGTAAATTGAATTTGTAAACATTTGTACATTCTATTGGCATTTTTTTTATAGTGAACTATTTATGAATAAACCAATTAGTGTATAATGGTTGTGATATGTTTTAGTAGCCTTTGAAAAAATTTAAATTATTTTTGCATATGTATTCCTTACATAACAGAATTTCAAAGAAAGTGTCGTTTTATGAAGGAAAACACGTTATAATTTAGATTAAATGTTTGAGTGGTCGTTAAAAAGTTTTCTCGTATGAAGTTTAATAATATTACTTAATTTTTATTTATGTCTATTTCACTTTCAGTCAAAATTTGATCATGACGCAACCAAAACAAATATCACCCTATAGAACCACCTATTCAGACTTATGACAAATTAAAGTTTCATTTGAATATTTTACGAACGATACAAGCAATAAAAAAGTTGAAAATTGAAGACAGCAAGATAGTACCGAAGAACGGTTATCTTAGAGCAGCTATCAACTTTGATTCGTAAAAGCTGAATTATATTTTTTAAAGCAGGCGCATAAAACAAAAAGTATAGATACCAACTATCTAGAAAAACTGGTAATATCCAATATATCATGACATGTCACATTTATCTATAGAATTTATAAACAGTGAAAAAAAATATTCAAAAATTAATATACATGGTAAATTAACATGACTATTAGTATAGTCGTAAGTATACCCTCTCCAGTTTTTACATGGTAAATTAAACACCCAGCTTTACAATTTTCCTCAATATAGGTATCTATTATTATATTGTTTGGTGCCACAGCTCATTTAGGTCATTGGCTAACTTCTCAATAGCTCTCCAGGCATCAATAACATAATATATTGTGTGTGAAAAACTGCATTGCATTAATATGTACCTGTTTTATTACTATACGGAAGGTCCTCTGCAAGACTGTTGAATTTCACAAAATATTTTATTTTGAAATATGTATACCGTTCGTATATTTATTAACTTTCCAAGATCACTCAGTCTCGAGAAAAATAACTTTCTAAAATCGAAACACTGCTATAACGCCCGATGTCAAGTGACTACATAGCAATACATATATATATATTTTTTTACAATTTTTTAAACCTCTAAATGCAGATATCTCGAAATCACTTTACTTGGCATTCACCGGTCTTGCAGCGGACCCTTCATATCTTATTAGATCTCAAAGATTATTCATAATATTTGAATTTGTTGTAAAAATAAAATATATCACATAAATAATGCAATCTATTGAAATATTTTTTCAAATAATTTAGATGTTTATTGTTAATGGTTCTATTTTGGTGTAGGAATAATATATATATTGAAGTTTTTATTCTTAAATACTGGTTTGTTGTTTTATTGTTTTAAAAAATAAATAAAAGTGTGCTTTTATAAACCGTATTTTTATTTTGACATATTACAAGTTCATATTTTGTAAGTACTGTGCCACATCAACAAGCTCTACAGATTGTATGACAGCTCATCAAATTGAGCATGTTGTCGTTGATACTGCAGAAGGTCGCATGTCGAAAATCTCAAGTGTTCAGGAGTGAGTAAAACGCAGTTATTTTGTCCGCCGAGTTATAACTGCAATTTGATAATTTTTCACCAGAGCATTTTGAAGTCTTGTATGATGTATCATTCCCGTAACCTCTAATATTGTACGTAGAACTTCGTTTTTTTCCGTGTCCGCTCCCAACGTGGAGCATATAGCCTCCTAATGGAGGTTGTTCAACCTCTCTTTTTCGAAGAGAATAGGGTTAGAAGGATAGGGCTAGGACAGAACTAGTGGTTAGCCAATCGCTATCGCTACGACCTGTGAGGATCAGATGGGTGGGTGTGAGGAAGGAATTTTGGACAACACAAACACACAAACAGAAAACCATAAATCGATTGAAATAACAATTTATGAAAACTGTCCGCACCGGGAATTGAACCCGAGACATCTGTAACCGTAGCCCACGATATATTTGAATGGCATATACGTATATAACAATTTAACACTGAACTCACCGAAAATGGAAAAATATGAAAATACCTACAGAATGATGTTAGAATAATCAAGTACTCGGTCGACAATTTATTGACTCCTAAAGATGATTTACTGTGTTTACAAGTTTACACGGCTTGCTGACATGTGATTATTTGATACGGTGTGAAGATATTGCATCCGCACCAACGTCACAAGTGCTAAAAAATTAAAACTGAGATTTATTTGTCAAATCATGATTAATAGGTTCCTGCATCTGGTGCGTTTATTTCATTAGTAGATATAGTTCTTAGAGCATTTTGTAAAATTTTAGAAAAACAGTGTCATTGTTTAATATTTTGGAAACGAATCCCTCGAAAAATTGTATATATGTCGGGAGATTTCATCAAGGAAAAAGTGGACCCGCGACTTTTTTATTGGTTATAAATGTTCCCTTGATGGACAAATAGTTGGAAGCTCCTGGTTTACACCATAGAAGTCGTAATTGGGCATATTATAAAAAATATATTTTAACAACTATTATTTAACTGCTAAGTATTTATCTAATAAAATAACTGTAAGAACAAAAATTTGTTCGATATTAATTTGGACGTTCAGTACTTCCGGAAATCCAAAAAGCTTCAGCACTACTGATCGGGTGGGTATTCGTCGTAAATAAGTGTCACCACGCAAAGAGCAGGTTATTCAAATCAAATCGCAGTTCAAAGCAAGTGCTTTCTCATCAAAATAATAGTCTATGACAGGGGCTCCCTTTTTGAAAATTAATAAACCAGCGAAGAAAATAACTACTAAATATACATACGACGTATTTTTGTTGCTCGTATTTGACCATATTCGAACAATGAAAAAACGTTTCTCAAACTTTTCGTAATTCTCCGACAAGTATCTATTTGATAAATGTATATATTTGATAAATACACCGGTAGTTTAACTTGTATTTGAATGGGTAGGTAAAGAAGACCACAAGGGTTCTATTTATGAGGAATCGATGTGGCATGGTGAGCCAGATCGAAACCCAAAAAATCATGTAAAACAAAGGAACACACAATGTATTAGGGACCAGCTAAAACTCGACACTATTACCTCTAAATTTCACCTCGAGTATCGTAACTAAGAGTTGCATGCTCCTGCAGCTTGGGGGAGATGGATTCTAGCACATCTGAGGGCTTCCAAGATTTATTTAGTCCTTTTCGTTTTTTGTCAATCAAGTTGAGAAACCTATGTTCGATTATCATATCAATTTTACGTTACCTACGTACTGATTACAATTTTTAGACCAATGAAAATGATGTGGGTATATTTTATGTGAGATTGCTCAACTAGACGATTTGCAGCGAGCAGGATTTGGAGATTTTAGTGAATCAAGTCATTTATTATTTTACATATCTTTCCGTACGGAATTGATAATTTTATTTTATTTTTTCAAATATTATATGCATAATACGAAATTTTCAAAATTTTAAATATAAGTTACATGAATTTGATCGAATCAATATACGGGAAACATCCCGCATACTCTTGATATGAAAGCATCAAGTTAGTCGGTGAGCGATCTCAACACTGAACTCCCCATCTGACTGACTGACAAATCCACTTGTGATTCTTTTAAGGGCCTTTCGACTGCATTCTCAACTTGACTTTACTCTTCCTGTACATTGACGTAGTAAAGAATGGGGACTGAAATGGCTAGACTTATTTAATTTGCGTAATATGTATTTGAATGATGAAATTTTGGCATACAGGTCTAGAAACATAAAAATGCCATTTCTCCATCTCAATGCCTACCTAAGATTGCCAAAGAAAAAAACCTTTACAAAATTGATTATGTTACCATATAATTATTATTTTATTAAATACAATTATTTTAGTATTATTTCTGCTGTTCTGTCTGTTCTAGTGTGTCTGTTCCAATGTGCCCACCAGATATTTTTTTTATCTTCCTTCTCACTTTTTTACAAAACTAGAAATCAAACATGTACATATTTTTAACATTTAATGATTTTCAATATATTTTTATTTATTTTGTAGTTTTTACAAAAAAATGAACATGTTAAAGGCCACCGATCAGCTGGGGGGACAGTAGAACAAAATAAAAACAGATCCTCCGTTTATACGGAGACCTACCGTATCCCTTGATAGACCTACACAATGTCTATCAAGGAATACGTTTATAAATTATTTTTATAAATATTTTTTATACAAATATGTTTTTTTTTCATATCAATATTGTAGATATTTTATGTGATTTATGATAATTTACGAACTGGAACAGCATTTTTGTCGTTTTACAAGACGGCGCACTACTCTCCACGGATTTAACGAACCAGTCCTTCGTTGCTCCAGTACGCTCCTGTCAAAGTAAAGCCCGGATTTTCTTTAATTCTACTTCATAATACGACAGGTATTCTTTTCATTAGTTTTTCTTGTATTACTTTACATTTGATTTACAGTAGTCTTAAAAAATAGTGAAATTACGACTGTATGATCTGTATGCATTTGGCAATGGAATTATACATAGAAAAAAATCTACCGACCTTGGTGTCAGTATGTTTTTGAATGGCATCACAAATCACAAACCTGATAAAAAATGTTGAATTAAAAAAAAAACGATTAACAGGAACATGTAAACTTGTATGGAGTCTAGAACTTTTTTGTTGTAGCATTTAATTCGAACACATACTATTTAAAATATATGCTCCAAAAAATAAACCCCACGCCTGTGGTAATGCAAATCTCTCATACAAGGTATTGTGCAAACTCAAAATAAAAGAGATACACAAGTCTTGGCATAGAATAAATAATACGAATATATTGTGAGGCGATGCGTTCCTTTTTGACTTTTTGCTATTCCTTTGATCTTATTTTGTCGCTCATTAGTGTGTGTGTATACTGTATACCTATGTATTTCGCAATATCGATCATTTTACTGATCTTGGACTGAATTACTTTTAACTTATCTTATTTTACTCATTACTTACTTTTGGTGCTTAATTTATAATCAAGATGAGAACTCGACGTAACTTTAGATGTTGTAATATCTTGTTTATTTATAAATGAAAATGAAACGAAACATGGTATTACGGATGACGTCAATGCGTCATGGATTTCGACAATATATTTAACAAATAATAATAAAAAACACTTAAGAATTTGAAAAATAGAATAGAGAACAAAAAATATTATTTATATAAAAATTCATATAAGAACACAATATTCAAAAAACAAAACAATACACACAGTCCGTTGCTGAAAATTTTCATTTCTCTAGGCAATTAATGCATTGATCAGCAGAACGGCCCTTGCAATTAGGGACTCATATGATTTAAGAAGAAAATTTAGAGTATGTAAGTGAATAGTCTTAAGAATTTCAGGATTATAAACTCGGCCTCAAAGAACATTTTATACCCTTATGCAAACATCGCTTCTCAAGTAATTTTAACTGAGTAATTTTTTACACCATGTCCGCTCCAAATGTGAAGCATGTGACTCAGACCTGGTTGTAATTTAGTCCCTGTTTTTTAGGATCGTATATCAGGTGGGTGGTAAAGAATGAAAACATTTCGTAAATCGATTGAAAAATCAATGTATGAAAGTATCAATCGCATATTCTAACCCTTGACTAATTAACTGATGAAGACTAAAGTTCATAGGCGCTTACCAATCGGCTACAGGATAAGTTATTATATTATGTGTTTCTTTTAATTATCGTTATTTTTCTCTACATCTCTTTGCGTTTTTTCTACGCAACCATTACCCAGTTTTTACATTAATGTTATTTTGTTTGTATCTATTTTATTTTTATTTTTCTATTACAAATTATTATTTTATAACACAGGTGTCATGTTATAATAATTTCCAGAATTTCGATTGTTGCTTTTGAAATACGGTAAGACTTGTTTGATTTCGGTGTTCATCAAAGCCAATATAATTGAATTGATCTCATAACATAAATTGGGACTTCCCCTCTTCGATTCAAACCTGAGGACTTCCACTTTGTAGACAGGGACAGTGGCAACGCCACTCGAGAAACAATTGCATAAAATCAAAATCAGCTGCTTCCTTTGATAAATTATGACGTCAACAGACAACACCCTTTTTAATTTATTATATATATACATAGTGCATACTAATATTTATGTCCGCTCCTAATGTGCAACATATGGACTCCTAATGGGACATCAATGGAAGTTATTTTTATAAGAACTGATTATTATTAAGTCTCGAGAGTAAGGATAAAATAATTGCGATAAAGAAGGACTAGAAACTAGCTTACGCTCCGCAAGGATTATGGCTGGAAACAAATGTAAACACAAATGACATTCATACATTTGGATTCAAATCCGTATGTTTGATAATTCAACGTGTGATAAGTGTCCGTTCCTGGACTCGAACGCAAGACACCGCAAACGAACCAATCAACGTCCAACAGACCCAGTTACAGGTTAGAAAACTGGCTATACATTGATTTTTATTGAAAAAATCTAAGCTAGTGGTTTATAACGTATAGTTTAAGACCCAAAGTGGGTCGATTGGCATATTAAGAGATCGCGAACTATTAACAAAAAAACAATACTCTTGACTCTTGAGATAATAACATACTCCAAAAGAGTCACTGAGTCGCTAATCACGCTCCTGGCGATTTTCCACAAAATAAGTTTTTAATGTACGTATGTGCTTTATCGACCGATCTATCAATATTTTCAGATGCAAGCATAAAACTTTGTCCCTGTTCGAAATTCAAAAACATTTCTTACTTAAAAATGTCATTTTTTTACACGATCTCGATCCTCTTTTTACACGGTTGATGCGCTCCGAAAAAACGACAGTGTAAAAGAATATTTTGCTTTTTGTTATACACACGAAGACAAAAAATTACTTAAATTATACTAAAAACTATCATACTGCTCATAACAGTTTTTCGTGATTTACTCAAATCTCTTGAGGAGCGTTTTTAGCGACTCATTGACTCATATATATTATATATAATTTAACAAGCCACACGTAAAGAGATCCCAAAGCTGGGTATCTATATAGGTAGTGTATGCTTGCAGTATAGATTAAATATACTAGATGCAGTCCGTACTAGATTGGATGATCTTTCAAAACTTATCCGAAGCCAAGGCTCACATCAATAAGATGCTTTGTATTATGAAAATAAATATTTTTTTTCGTTTGTACATAATATGTGTTATTGTATTTATGTAATCTCGGGTCGCGAAACTAAACTATTACCCTAATTTGGGTAACGGCTCAAAAAGGTTAGCTCAGCCGTTCAATATCTTATTGGGTCTTCAAGATGGGTTAAATATTCATTTTAACTATTTTTATGATTATAGCCCCACAGCAATATCAATCAAATCTTTCTATCACAATGTTATACTATAGAACGCTATAAAAGCTTTTTCCATCTTCACTTGCTACTGTCTCTAAATACAAAGGCAAAGAATAAACTTTACCATCATATTAGTGAAAGAGTTTTTTTTAATTACTTTTCGAAAGCTCTTTATTTTGAATTTTTAACTCAAAGTAAAATATGCAAAGTTGGATGAATATCAAAAGACATGGCGGGGAATATAAAATGTTGTGGTGTTCAGCCTTTACCGAATATACACTCGTTTTAGCATATTTTTCAATATTTTATTAATATAATAACATCAATGCATTATAACTGATCGATCAATTAAATAATTTCATATTTGGTTGTCATAAAATTTGTTTTCTTTATCATAAATCGATCAGTGGACATGCTGGTTTTTAAATGGCGAAAAAGTTACGATGTTTAATTTGATTGCGAGTCGATTTCCTCTCACTCCACCAGTCCCACCGAACCGATCTTAAAAACGCAGCGTATGTAGAGCGATTAGCTAACTACTAGTCCATTCCTAACTCCTTAAATCATTAACCTCTCCGGAAGAATGGGAGACTAAGTGACCAATTAAAATCCAATATTCTTAAAATATCTCGTATTCAGATGCTTCACCAGGAGTATATATTACTACCAAATCTCATACTTCTGAGGGCACTCAACGTTGTACCTGCTACAAAGCGCTACGAATTTACAGCCCTTAAGCGCTTTCAAATAATTGTTAGGACTGCCAGGAATGTCTTAGGAGCAGTTAAGCAAAATTTAATTGATATGTACTCAAGTATCCTGAAACAAATCCAGCTAATAATCGGAAAGCTTCTTTGATTTGGAGTGTTCTAGGAGTCTATATAGGAAGTGGGGACATTTATATTTATGTGCAAATTTACAAACAGGGAATCGAACTCTAGACAGCAGCATGGAGGCGTTATCGCTGTCTCATGATGGTCGGGATATATTTATGAAGTTTATAGTTCAATAATTAAAATTCATTACAAAAAAGAAGGTTTCTATGCTCATACATTTCTGTAACAGAAACATGAAAACACTGAAGGAAGGTTTCCGTTTCCGTAAATCTCTTAAGTGTAACAACTCGGTTACGAGATTTCTTTAGATTTATTGAGGGGAAAAATGTAAATATGTATATAATGTGTTGTAAGCTTAGTTTAAGGGGGAGGAGGGTTACATTGAGTACTATAATTGTAATCAGCTGAACTGGAATCAAATTCAATGACAATAGTGTACATGCTCCTCTTATTATACACCAACGCCTCTTATAATCGCGTTTGACTTCACTGGCGTATTTAATTTTTATGAATATAATACATATATTTTATGAATATACTGACCGCCTTTTGGAAACAGATATGTCTAAGTGCCAATCCGTCACCCATTTGTTAATTTCGAATAAACTCGTAATTAATTAGTGGGGCATCGATCGAATAGAACATATTTGAATTAAATAACCGATGTTCGTTTATTTTTAATGGTTGACAGTTTTCTAAACCTATTTCATTAGCTGAATTTTTCTCCTCCATAAACGAATTGAATTACTATTTGCTGTCGGTCAAAAAACGACGGCGATTGTTTTCTATTACAAGGATTGAAAACATTGCATAAGGAACATTACTGAGAAAACTCAAAAGGGGATGACATAAAATGTTGCTCACAACCATGCAACGCTAGATATACTGTGTTATAACGGACAACATAACGGATACTTTGTAAAAGAAATATTAAAATACATAATATTTGAAGGTCAGAATCGGTTTCTATTGAAGATTTTGACTAATTTTGACGTTTTCAACATTCAGACCGATTAACAAGATAATCACTCATTATCACAACATTATCTGTGAGTAAAACTTTGATTCCGGAGCTGATGATGATGAGGATGTCTCTCAGGTACACTCAAACAAGCTGGGGTTTCTTAGTCCACTTCACTTTATTCCAGTTAGTAGTTTACAATTTAAAATACAAACAAATACAAAAAAAAACATAGTTTAAAACATACAATTTGAATTTTAAAGTACTATGGGTTAATATTTCTAGTTGCCACGGAGCGACGGCTTTTATAGGTTACCGTACGCGCCAGGCGCGCGTACGTCCTTGTCCCTTCGCTGTCGGCGGTTCACTGACAAAAAAATTCTACCCGCGCTCTCCCAAGGGTTTGGAATGTGACCTACGAAGATTCTTGCCGCTTTCTAAAAATTCATCCGACGTTGCCAAAACTGATGCGCTTGACACATTCCATTACGTACAAGAGATGACCCAATGAAAGTTCTGGGCACGATTTACATTGAATAACAATAGGTTGTGTCATATCATAGTATTCTACTTTTCTATCATGTCCAGTCCCAACGCAGAGTAAATGTTTTCGTAATACAGGATCTCAACAAGAGTTGTTTTGACCAGAACTGGTTATTGGTCAATAGGAATGAGTGAGGAAAGAAGGATAGGATTAGGAATGGACTAGTAGTCTCTTCAAGCCGCGCTGACTGGGAAAGGATGAAAACATCATAGACAACCACCCCTATTGGGTAAAAATCTTTAAATAAACCTTTTTGAGGTCGGGAGTTACTTTTAATCTAAATTTTCACGGCGATAGACTTCTAACAAGAATCGTGTATGAAATTTTGTTGTTGCTTTCATTTTAGTTATATTAATATTTACTTAAAAGGTAAAATATCATTAATACTGCAAAATAATATAATTGAGATGGACCAAATTTTGCTTCGCGATCGACCGGTTGAATTGATTGAAAAATCAATTGACGAAAGCTTCCATTAAAATTTGTCGGCCTCCGTGGTTTATCGGATCAGGTGGGTCCTGGTTCAATTCCCAGCAAGGTCAATATCAAATTTAGATTTTTTCAATTTAAATTTGTGATCTTGAACATGAATGACTTCTAAAAATTCTCATCGAGTTTCTCCTGTATGATTTTCTAATTTTCAAAATATTAGGAGCATTGGCTGTCAGATATTTTTTTAAATATATTAAATAAAATTAAGCTACTGTTACTTAATTGCCTTTATAAAATACATGCTGTTAAAAGACGTCCATATGCCCTACATTTACAGCGGATATGGTTTTAAAAATGATATAAATTATTTATTCTAAAGTTTCAAATGACGTGCGTTACTGTAAAATTCACAGCTTAATAGCTCATCTCATCTCAACGTCCCCTTTGTCAGTAATGCTTATTCATGCATATTCTACGACTAAAAAGAAATCATTAAAAGCTCAGGTGGGAACAAGTTACACTATTTTAGCATCCCTAAATACAAAATATATGTTTTATGTCGTGTTATGTTAATTTCATCTTCGGTTACTTTGGGTCGGGCGAGAGTTCCTAAAGTCAGCCGTTGCGGATACATTGTGATACAACAAACGTGGATACATTTAAAAAAACATTTTTTTAAAATTCGTGTAGGTAGTCTTGCCACTTTCCAATGTATATCTGCACTATACTGTCATATATGATGCAATACGCAATTAAAAAAAGCACATTTTTACTTCACAAGTTTCGACAAATACATGTTGTATGGGGATCGCTAACAAAATATACTTTATATTATCTTGCTTTGCATCATTATGTTTTTTATTGTTCTGTCTACTATCAGTAAATTTATTCGAGATATTCATGAAGTTTCATAGTGATGGTCGAACACTGGGTAACGAAAGGACGACCACTGGGAGAATTGGCATTTTTTTGTAAACTTCTATGCTCGGTACAGTATTAACTATTTTATTTTTAGTTGTTGACATTACATAATCTCCGTTTAATGGAATAACAGCGAAAAAAATATGTATTTATCATTCATTGACTCAACATCCCTTTTGAAAGTACACCTGTCGCTTGACTGGCTGACCACTGGTGAAATGACCCTATCAAATGATTTGAAAAACTATATAAAGATGTCAACAATTATCGCATGAATATTGTTGACTATTAATGCTTGGTGGATGATATAATAAGATCATGACTCTGATTTTTTGACATTTCCAAAAAATATAGCCGATATTGGTAAACAAAATTTTTCGATATTCTCTTAAAATTATCGAGCGTTCCGGTTCTGTAGACATTATCCATTAAGAGCCTTGAATAAAATGTAACTAATAACTATGTAAAGTACATCAAAATTTCCATCATTTGATGAATAAAAGATAAACGTTGATGTAGTTGTAACGTCATCGTTTAAAGTTCTCATCATATTCAAACTTTCATATCTGTGTAATATAATGGATTCAAAACGTCGGGTGATTACCACCAATAATATTTCTACGTACTATGTTTGGTATATTTTTTTATTACAGAAAAGGACAATATCCTTTACTTCGTGTTAAGAGTTCTTCCTTTAATGTTTGTTAAAAGAAAACATAGGTTCAGTCATTCATAAGTATTATCTTTTTGTGATAATATTTCAACAAGGTAGCGACATTTTTCTACATATATAAAATAATGTTTCTTAGCGAACGCTCCGTCACATTATTTCCTATTCTCCTTCATCTGTCCTCATCACATCATCCCACTTACTCCTCTAACTGCCGTGTCAATAACAGACAAGGGGCCCGTATTACACGTTCGAACAGCAGAGATCATGTAGACTCTAAAACGATTCATTTACAAGCTAAATTACTCAAAATTGAAATTGTTCAGGAGAGAGGAAAAACTGTTTTTATCGAAAACATTATATGATGAGTTGCGTTATAAATTTTTGAAATGCATTCCTGAAAATTCTCATGTTTGCAGATACGGGATTATACGTAGGGATTGTCGATATAATAGTGGCTTACATCAAGTGGCCGGGTCAGAATTTTAAAATCTAAAACCGATGTAAAATGATGCTTCCCTTCCAAAAAGTGGTTAATTTATTTTTCGAATTTACATCATTTAGCCGAGACCTGCTCTTTCGTCTTTAAAATGAGATCCTTTCATTAACCCATTTTCGTATTTTTTGAAGGAAGAGACAATTCAAACAAAGTGAGACGATTTATGACGAACGATGGGTAGGATATGCGAAGTCATGCAAAACTAATATTATACAAGTAATGAGTTAAACTGACATAGCGCAGGAAAGTCGAAAATCGTAAAGGCAATATTCAATAATGTTGTGTTGGTTGAATCAATTTTAAGTTTGGATTATTGAGATTTTGTACACTTCCATGTATTTTGTCACTAACGACCCGGGTTTCGCCTTTCGGAATCTTCAGGCATTCGAGCACACGAATGGACTCGAACTGAGAGACAGTAAACAGTGTCGAACGTTTATATAGAAGATACAAATGCGACAAATATTATTTACGAGGTAAGATATTATACGTCTGAGAGCCACACTGATACCTGAGTTAAAATTTCAGAAATCGCTCTAATCCCTATTTTGTAAACACCATATTAACAGAGTGGCGAATTGCCACTTTTCAACTTCTTTTAGAAATACCAGTGATTTTACAATTATAATAGTATTGTGGGTTTTGACGGGATGTAATTCGACGAATGGGTAAATATATACAATCAATTTTAAGTGTTTTTTCGCGGGGGCTTAAAATTTTATGACTTTTAGACAGGAGGTACGGTTTTGTGGCGAAATATAATGGTGAGGGAGGGGTACGTCAAAATATACCCAAAATCATGTGACGTCGTTTGTGGACGTTCTCCTGCGTGTTGAGTGTCCTCAAAAATACTAAATGTGGTAATTGACACAGTTGCTCAAATACCCAATGACTGTTTCCTTTGTTTTAACAAATCGTTTTATTACAATTAGCATCGAATGTATCTATTCTACTGATAAAGCCAGAGTTTGTATAAAATTATAAATTAATCAATAATAACCAATATTATATTAACTTCTATCCAGTGCCAATTAACAATGTGGCGCGTAGTTCCTTCTCTTACAGCACTGGATTACATATCTAGACAAAATAAAAAGAACAAGATGAATAATTTTAGTTCCCCCCTCTCTGAAAAAAACGAAAGTGATGTTGCTGATACGGTGTATTTTGAAGTAATTATGGAAATAAATAATAAATGTATATTTTCAATTTTTATCATAATGTATTATTATACCCTATCCCCTACATTTTATTCAAATGGTCCTTATTCATTATCGTACCACTGTGGTAAATTTAACTTAAAAATTATAATTGACTATTTTTTAAATATAGTTGCATAATTGCTGTGTACTTTTTCAACAGTCGTAAGGGAGTTGAATCTCCTATCAACGACCCAGTACCCAATTTTTTCAAATTAAAAAAATTTGTATCTGTCTGATAAACACAACAATGTGGTGTTCATTGTTTTACAAGGTTCTTATTCGGCGCATTTAATATTTTAAAAACAGTATAAAAATTGATTGTAATACGGTCTTCAGCTAATACGGCTGTCAAATCCTTATTTCTTTATTGTCGGCATGACGTCTCCTCAGCGCACATCCCCTCCACAAATTTAATTCTCTTCCCACCTTACTTACTATCCAATTCTGATTGGACAGAGCTTACTAAAGGCGTGTCCTTAGTTTGAAGACGGAACTGATTTTTGATATGATCGGTTGACAATAATAATTATTCTCACCTTTTGATAATTGAACTAAGCAACGTAAATTTCAAAATATTATACCTCTGTTATCATATAACATAATAAAATCTTAAGGGATATATATGAAATGTCTCGCATGTTTTTAATGATTTCACTTCGAGGTTGTGATCAGGTTATTTTTTTTAAAATGAAAATGATAGATTATTTTTCACTCTAACTTTTGAGTCGAGAAACTTTAATTATGACTGCGAAAATATTGATGATATTTCAGTTTTGTGAAACTTATATTATTGTTTATTTCGGGTTGATATACCAATTACCATTTACAATACGACTTCAAAATAGTCTGCGTTGCTATGATGACATCACAGATGTCACATCAAACGACTTAGGGGCCTGTGCACTAGGGTGCGGCTACATGCAATACAAAATAAGTATTGATGTCCCGTGATCCAGGCGTTTAAAAATAAATGACTTTTATGTCATTACTTTATAATAAAATTTCAATACCTTTATGAAGATATGCTTTGTTATAAAAATAAATACTCAGTACCAATCACGTGTCGACAGAATTGGACAAGACAGCTTGAGGTCGTTTTTTATTTTTACCTCATCTTACTTTCATACCCGGTCTCCCCTACATAGTTTCCTAATTAAATTGGTGTATTTTAACTATGGATTAATTTTTTTACCATATCCACTCCCAAAGTGGAGCATATGGTTTCCTAATGGAGGTATCTCAACAGAAGTTTTCTATGATGACTGCTTGTTATTCAGTTGCTCAACGTTTCTTTTTTTAGAATAGAGTAGTGACAGAAGAAGGATATGACTAGGACAGGACTAGTGGTTAGATAATCGCTCTCGCTACGGTCTTTTTCAGGATCGTATCGGTGGGAGGGGAGTTTAAGACATCACACATTCATGACTACGAACAGAAATCCATAAATCGATTGAAAGATCAATTTATGAAAACTGTCCGCACTGAGACTGGAACCCGAAACATCCGTAACCGTATCCAGCGACGTTACCAAATGTACAACGGAGACCACGATTTAGAGAAAATTAATAGCATTAATAGAAAAAAATATTAAATTTATTGTGTTAAACCACACACTGAATAATTTAATATAAATGTAATGTATATGTAGTATATACCGACTATAGAATCGCATAAATAATGTGGCATGCAACAACTACGCCACTGTGCTTATTTTAATTTAACTGATTATACTCAAGTTAAGGTTTCGAATAAGTTGTTTGATTTTATTTCGAAACCAATTATCTAGTTAACTTTCAAATAAATCGTTTCCGAACCATCATTTGAAAGGGGTGGAGAAATCACTCCCTTGCCCTCAGTAATAACAATGGAACGTCCTCTACTGCCCCTCAATGACCAAAGACTGACGCAGCGAATTACCCTCTGGCGATGACGTTAACACCGGCAATAACTTAATTCTGTCCCGATGTACGCAGTCACGTCAAAATCTGCGGTCAATTCGAAACTGGGGCACTTTTAAGTGGGGTGAGAAATTTTAACACGATTCTTTGAATAATAGTTTTTATCAGGGGGACAATTTCAAACTAGAAATTTATGGATATGAAATTTGTCGTTAATAATAAGTAAAATATCAAAGTATCGTATTTTTCCGAAAATAAGCCCTAGCGTAATTTTCAGGATTTTTTGGAATATTATCCTTCCCCAAAAATAAGGCTTAGTTAAAATAATGTGAAAAATGTAATTTGTTAAAAAACGCTCTTGAGTTTAGTACTTCTAGCTGGCCTAATATTTTCGAAAATTGCACAGTTTAGAACAAAATTTCGAGAAATATCTTGTTCACGTTGCAAGCAATGCACTCGCAGGTGCTGAAATTAATTCCTGGAATCTAGAGTGTACAATTTAACTAGCTGTACCTAAATTAAAAGTAATACATGTTAAATTCCTGTATACAAATAAATATTAAACAAAAATTTATAAATTTACTTATTGTACTTGAAAAGTAAGGCCTCCCCCGAAAATAAGCCCTAGCACGTATTTTGCAGCAAAAATGTAAATAAGACAGTGTCATATTTTCGGAAAAAGATGGTATTTAATTCTACAAAATTTTTATTAGTGTAGTTGGTAGCTATTTCGGCTTAACACCATCGTAAGAGCTATAATACTAGCTATAGAATAGTAGTAATATAATGAAGTTCTATCAAGTAAATACCAATTCAATCAATAAATTTGTCATTGATTGTTGATCAAGACAAATGAAAATAAACTATTTCGCTGTAACAATAATTTAAACTTATTTTAGCCTAACTATAAAATATTGTAGAACTATATACTTAGATATTTTACCCTATAATAACGGAGTTCTATCAAGTAAATGCCAACTCAATCAATAAATTTGTCGTTGATTATTGACTAAGACAAATGAAAATAAACTATTTTGCTTTACGATAATTTGTGAAATTTTTGATTTTGGTAAGTAAATATTTGAATGATATATTTAGTGTTTAAAAACCAAAAATAAAAATTAGGTCCGGTTTAACAGTGCTCCGTAAAACACTCGGCTTATTTAGAAATACTGGTGATCAGAAATTGCTCTATTTCTCATATTCAATTAGCAAAAGGCGCTCCCTGTCAGCCTCCAAACGCATTGCTTCCTTTCATATCATACCAGCATCCTTTAGTATCGCTGAGTAAACCCTATGAGCAGTATCCGACGGTCGTCCAAGATGAAAAGCATAGCAGTCTTAGCCCAAAATCCCAGCTCAAGTAAGAAACCTTATTCAAAGATGGTTTTATATAGAATATTTTCTAATTCGTATTTAAATAATTGATATTTTTATCAATTTTTATAAATTAAAATGTCCAAATTAGGAACTCAAACATCATGCCGTGTCATAGGAACAAAAGGTGCTATGGTGTTTATTAATTGGTAAAATTCAAATACGTATTTGCAAAATAACCTTCACTTTTTCTCATTTTGTAGCAATGAAATTACGAATTTAATGAATCCTTGTTTTAAAAAATAATAAAAATGTATTTAAAGATCAAGCTTTTACATTGAAAATAAATATAAACATATACTGTGTCTAAAACAATCGATGAAAAAATTTTTTATAGGTAATGTCTACGCTACTACGCTACTACGCAAAATCTACGATTCCTACGAAATCGTAGACCTTATTCAATTCGATGCCCAACTCAAAATTGTTACAAACGTTGAACCAGTATAAATCTGAATTTCTCTCGTTGAACTTTCCAATAAAGAAAATCTAATAAATGGCTCCAGCTTTTTTAATCATTTGTCATTGTGAATCTTCGATATCAGCTGGATATCAGATGTAGGAATTTAAGGAATTTTTTAGTTACAACAACAAACCAATGAGACGCTGTGTCCGGTTTCAGTATCTAGGAAAAACATTCAGTTCTATTATTATATTCTATGCTATTCCTATTCAGCATAACTAACTAATGCTAGAATGATATTGGAGGATGTAAAGCAATTAACGTGTGTCAGGAAACCCTGGATGTTCCGAGAGATGGCTACATGCTCAACAAATGGAGCGGATACATATTTTAAACAGTAGTTGCATCAATATTTTTTTGTGGTTATTTTTATTGTACAAAACATCAATAAATTTATTTTAGTCAGCCTTTTTAGAACGTAAAAAATCGTATTTTACAAATTTATAATATATATAGTTGACATTACATTAAATAAATATCCATTGGGTGAATTGAGCAAACTTATCCGATATCAACTTAGTAGAAAGACATTAAAATTAAATATAAAAACAACGTAATAAAATATTTGTTTTTTTCTTAAATAGAACACAATTTCAAATTTGAATTATTTATATTTTGTACACTTCCATGTATTTTGTCACTAATTATAGAACACAATTTGTTTTTTAAGACATCGACTGAGGGTGCTTGATCGCAAGCATTATCATTAGTTGACAATGCTTGTGATGACTGGACATGTGAAACTTCATCATTATAAACATGTGAAATTAGAACAATGCAAAAAGTGTTTTATTTTTACAATATAGTGCCTTTCCACCAAGAATTGATAAAATATGGAAGTGTACAAAATCTCAATAATCCAAATTAGAACCACTTATATTAAAGATTTTGTCGCATTTGAAGCTATCGTTATAATAAATTGAATGCAACAAGACTAGATTTTATGAATAAAATCTTTTAAAAGTGTCATCTTTTGTATAACGTGTTGCTTATGTTGTGAAAGCGTAGGCGTCGACTGCGAACGTCTTTGAGAGGCAGAATATCGATCGAAAATGAAGCATAAAGTGGCCCCGCCTGTTCACGACCCACCGCTGAAACCCCATCCCATCCCTGCCGACGCACCGCACTGATCCGGGCATTTTCAAATAACCATCGCTGAAAGAGCACAATGCACAGACATCTGTCGAGTTCATATCAGATATAGGTAATTAAAAATATAAAAACGAATTGCCCTCTTCCGGAAATTTATCGAATACAGAATAATTTATGATTCTTTTTAATGAGTATCTATTTACGTATATCAAATATTTTGAAACTGCATTAACCCATTTAATGCTGAGACATAAAATTGAGTTTCCGCTTTTAATGTCTCTAGAATTAATTCATCAGTGTCAATTTTAAACAGACTTATAATTTGGCAGAAGCAGGAGAAATCAGGTGATATTTTCACACAACATATAATATTATGGATGTTGTTAGGTGGTATTTTTCCGAAAGTGTGAAATTCTGAAATATCATAAAATTACATTAACTTATAGATAAAAATGTTATTTAAATTTTACTATCATTGAAAGTGTCGTTTAATTAGTTATTTACATGAAAAAAGCTCTGAAACTTTATCGCCTTGTAAATTTTAGCCTAACTAGAATCAAATAATAATTTCAAAGTTTAAGTTTATATTTTGTTTAATCAACCTGTCGATATTGAAATTTGGTATTTTAGAACATTCAACATTAAAATTTAAAAAATATATATCTGGCATTAATTACAGCTCACAGCCAATGTGCCAAATACTTTTAAAATTGAAAAATCATACAAGATAAACTTGATGAGAATTTTTATAAATCGCTCATGTCCAAGATCACAAATGTTAATTTAAAATTATCTAAATTTTGATATTGACCTTGTTGGGACTTAAACCATGACCCACCTGATCGCTAGGGCGAAGTTTTTATCACTAGACCACGAAAGATCGATAGTTTTATATGTGCTTCGGGTCTGTAGTGAAGTGGTTAACGCCATTGGCTTCGGTTGCTGTGTTCACAGGATACCATTATGAAGAATCACGGATTTGTGATCGAAGACATGGTTGTGAGTAATGTCTAAATTCCATTCCACCGGTTCAATCCTTAAAATCGGGGTGCAGCGAGAGCGATTACCAACCCCTAATTTAGTCTTAGTTTTATCTTCTATCATTACTCTCTTAAAATGAGAGGTTGAGCGTCTAAGTAAAAAGCAGCTCTTGTAGAACAACTTTTGCTAAGATCCAATAGGAGTTCGTATGCTAGGCGTAGGGGGAGCATATGGTGACAAAAAAATGTATGCAAAGTTTAGTTTATTTTTGATGAGAAATAACGATTCATAATAATATACAATATACGTACAACTTGACTGCATTCATTTAGTGGTATCCGAGGGTCAGTAAGCGGCCTCAGGGACGTCCCAAAAGCAATTGAATTGACGAACTTGTCAGGTTCGGCGGAAGTACGTGGCAGCGTAAAGCTAGGAGACGAGAAGAGTGGAGGGAGCTGGGGAGGTCTTCATCCAACAGTAAATCGACCCCGGCTGAAAATAATAGGTAGAACTTTAACAATATACATTGAATTAGTAAAGCTGTAATTTTTGATTGATTTAAGGTTTTCAGATGCCTTTTCAATCTATTCCAAATGAGTTGGTACTAATTGTCAGCCAGTTTCTCAAACTCTCTCCAAATAAATATTTAGTATTACACTTGCAGTCAATTTTACGAATAGAATTTAAGCAGATGTGTATTGAAAAATATACAGGTATGACAAATAGGGCCATAGAAGGCGTTGTTTCTAAAATGAATTGAATTTATTTTGCCATCTTCATCTAAATTCATTGAGAAAAAAATTTTTTAAAAATATATACAAATATTTTTATTCCTTAACCTCCTCTCGCATATAAGGCAACAATGCTTTACTTAAAATAAAGCTCATATTAAATAATTTGAAACATTTCAGATTCTTTAAACAAAAATATAATTTCTCGATAATGGGGTCCGTAATTTTTAAAATCTAAAACAAGTTCCAGAACAATAGATGAAAGCAAAAATGTCCAATTAACTTTCTTCGCTGAAGTTTTCAACATAAAAGAACTATTTGCTACTTCAACTCCCAGGCCAGAATTAAGAATATTTTACGATTAGAGATTTATAAAAATCTTGGAAAATGGCGAATATAATTACGTATAACAATATATTCACTTTCATAAAAATAATTTCCACTATAACAAATAGATTCCACAAAAAACAAATCCCACATAATAAAATATTTTACACTTACGAAAAAATATTTTGACATAGATAAAATAGTTTCACTCAATATAATTACTCAAACTTTGAAATCGATAGTTGCACGAAGCTGTAATGAAATGTCACTAATTCTTCTACCCTATATTAGGCCGTCTATATTGTCTTTGTTCTATGCATTAGAATACATTACACAAAGCAAACCAGACCAACCCTAACATAACCTACCACAACTTAACTCAATTTTTTAACAGAATCCGTGACTAAGTGGAAACCATTAAAATCAAAGTTTTAGTGTATTAAGTTACAAAAGTTCAAAATATCTAAATAAAAGTTCATTTTTACCAAGTGAATACTATATAACACATTGCAATTATTTATTAAACTAACCCCTTTTAAGATTCGTTAATTATTTCCGAATTCGATTTAATTATTATTAATTATAGTTTTTTGCCACTAATAAATTACTGTGAACGAAATTGACGATTCATTTCTTCAAATTACTTAAAAATTCACGGAATATGGTTGTGTTTGTTTTTCTGATGATAGACAAGCATCCTAAGATCAATCGTTCTAAATACATTCATAACTCAAAACTTATCGAAAATAAAATTTCGACTTATCGTCTTCTGCTGCTGCAGACGATATAATATTATACCTTAACCTGAATAATATAGGTTATGCAAATATATTTTTCCACCGCTATTTGTAATGTTTGTAAGTGAAAATTACGGTAAATAATCACAGTAAAGAATATATAATATTATAACCACTTTTAATGTGTGTATATTTTAAAAATAAATCACACTTTGTTTCGTACTAATTCCACATTGTTATACTGATTATTATTTCTTTCTCCTTAAAATTCCTCGTTTACGATAACATCAATAATAAAAAGTTTTTGTTATTGATTAAGTTCCTAGATACATTATTAAAAATAAATCATAATACCAACTACCATATTTATGAATCAAGGCATGGTAGAAGATCGTCGCTGAAAGGTAAGAATGTAATAATTATCAAAAACAAACAATTATCTGTACATTTCTGTGAATTTTTTTGAAGATAATGAGTTTTTAATTTGAATGTTAGCTTGATTTTTATTGTGTACTGTTGTGTATTGATGTTCATACACTTTATTTTAAGTACTCAATAGATAGTGATTTACGCGAGCGTGTTTCTGATATTCCGGTCAAAAATTGAATCTTTTGATCGGAATTAATTGCCCGGACGCGGCCCCAGTTCAATAAATACAAAAAAGCATCCAGATCAAACAAATAAGCATCGTCTTTTGCGCAATAACATCTGCGCACAGCAAACATATGCCCAACTCGATGAAAAAAAACCAACACTGCTCGTGCAAATGGTGGCGTACGGGCTGCAAATGGACGGCGCAGACAAAAACAAAATGGCCCCCGCGGCGCGCGCACCACAATGGCGGACTCCAAACGTCACTTCGCTGATGGTAGATGCTCAATTTGATTCACGACAGAGTAGGACAAATCTCATACTTTTGTCGCGCTCACTAAGAGGGATGATTTTGAATAATTGCTTCTTGATTTATTACCAAATAAAATAATACCACTAACAATTTAGTAAAGACCAGTATCCAGTATTCCCTAAACCTGTTAGCTACCATATATTTTTTTCCGATTAACTTTTTTTTATATCCATTTTAAAACTATAAACCTGATATCAATTAATAGGGTTGTACAAATAACCAACTCGAAAAAACTGAATGTCACTTTATATGATTGTCACATTAATTATAATAAATAAATATAACTATTTTTCGTAAAAAAAAAACATGTATCAGAATTTTTCATATTGAGTGAAAAGTAAACTGGTTATGAAAATAAAAATGGAAGATACATAATTTATACCAAAAGTGCATATTAAATTTCTTATATTGTTTTATAAGTAGCAATTTTTGTTGCCTATCTTAGTAAGCTACAAAGTAAGAATACATTTAGCTTCAATGTTGACTGATGAAAGAGCACACATTGCATTGAAACGAGATGAAACTTCGTACAGTTTACTAACAGAGCTTAATAGGGGCACGTATTTCTATAGAATATCTCGGGCGAATTCACCCCTCAGCAAAGATACCCCGCTGAATTTCCACTTGCCCCACCTGGCCCAGGGTCCGGAGCTCACTAGCAGTCTGAGGAATGAAAAATTCATAAAGCCGACATTAGTGGGGCGACGATGCTCGCTTGAACGTTGCCAAAGTTTGCCGTCTCTCTCTGTTCAGCTGTCATGTTTGCCAGATACTTTTGCTCAGCTTTTTGACGTTTCGATGACACTTTGACGAGTGATAAATAAATATACTTTTTGGACCATCAATTTTTAATAAAAAAAACATACAAATAAACGAATAAAAAGACGAAGAATTTATTTGTTTATAACAATTTTGCAAAAAAAGAATAGTGAAAAGTGTTGTTTTGTGATAATGAAGACGTGTGAATTTTCCAGCATCACCCACTAGTCTAATTAGTAAGTTTTTTGTAACACAGTTTGTATGAAAAGCAAATATTTGATTTTAATAACTACAGTGATTTATTATTTTTGAATAATTAATACTAATAGGCCTACGAATATAACTGTTGTTTTTAATTGAATTTATATTTACTTGGTAGAACTCCATTATAATAGATTAAAATATCAAAGCATTTCGTAAATTTTGTAAAACCAAATACTTTGATATTGCATCCTATTATAATGGAATTCTACCAAGTAAATACGTTAGAATTAACTATACTTGTATTAAAATCCGATATTTATATTATGAAAGTTTTTTTCTTTTTGTTATAGGTATGATTTAATGTAACGTTTAGAATAAGTTTTTTCGACATTAAAATTTAGAAAACCTAAATATATTGTAATATATTTAAGCGCTCTAGTCTGTAAAGAAATTATCATTAGATTCTACCATATATTATTGATTATTTTCACAGATTTAAAGAGCATATTCTGCAAAGTTTTAAATTAAAACATCTAGTTTATTAATAAGGCATACAAAGATATGCGCTATGGGTAGTTTAGTTACTTATAGCAATATCTAATATATACCTATTGCATATTTTTCCCTACCAAAACGTGTAGTTTCGACCTGTGTGATAAGAAGTACGTAATTTTTAATTTGTCGAGTCCGTGGTGCGATGGTGAACGTCATTGGTTTCGGTTACAGTTCTGATGGGTTCGAATCCGAGTATGGATGAAATTGATTTTTCAATAGATTTATGGATTTCAGTTCTAAGGCATGGATGTTTGTGATGTCTAAAATTCCCTCTCACCCATCCAATCCTAAAAACAGGACGTAGTGAGAGCGTTCAGATAACCACTAGTTCTGCCCTAGCCATATCCTTCTATCTCTACTTTCTTCGAAGATCGAGTAACGAAGAGTTTCGGTACATGCATAAACATTGTCGTGTGGTTATTCACAAAGGAAAATGTTGGCAATTATACCATACGAAAATTAAATATTAAAATGTTTCAAATAACTCCTAAAAAGTTTCATTTGATTTCATTCTCTATTTCAATAGTTATAACACTTTTAGTATACGCTTAAGAAAAATGCTATTTCTTCAAAAATGGGCCGGGAACAGGGGTTGGTTGTTTTACCTGATTTAGGCCGGAGCTAATAGTTAATAATGAATGTTAACTTATACTATATTGACCGATTGGATTTCTTCTGCAGTTTTTTATTAAATTGAATTTGCTAAATATACGTTCTACACTAGTAAGTGTAACTATCAAAGTAAAAATAATAAAAATATCGTATACACTTCAGAGAATTTGCTTTTCATACAATTGTATTTTGAAATTAATAAGTTTGAAAACTGTTATAGACAAAGTTGCATTAAGATCGTTTTTTATAACGTTATTACTTAAATTATTTGAAAATCTAATTGACTTTCGGATATTAATTTGTTTCCAAGTATTGTACACTGATTTGAAATAAGTGCATCTAACATTTAAATAATTTTATTAGGTTACTGAAATAATTTTTGTCTGGCATTTTAATAAAACGTTTACTTATTGACACTGAAATCTTAACAATAATGCTATAAAATTCTTCAATTTTAAACAATTTTTCTTCGTTTGGTTATTTCATGTCTGTTTTTATTGAAAATGTGTATTGATAATTTGAAGATCCTCACGAGACCTCCCGACCCCGCATGCACCGCTTACCACTTTGTATTAGTAGTAACGCGACTGAGCGCCAATGAGTTGAGATTTACTCGATCTCCATTTGACGCCGCGGTATTATTGATTGTAATTTTGTAATGATGATTTTAATAATGATTTGCCTTAAATGCAACCAATTCCAACGGGATTAAAAGACCTGAGCGATGGTCGTATCGTCTTGGGTAATTATTTCCGCTTGCTGTTTATATCAGAGGATATGAACATCACCTGTATAATTTTGATTTATATGTCACATGTCACGTTAGTCGCCTATCTCATATAAAGACATTTTATTGTAAATTTAACAAAAAATTCGCGATTCGTTTTGTAACAAAATTAGTAGCAAGATTTAGGCCACAGTACACATTTTTTACGAAATTCCAGCCTGTGCAGACTGCAGACTTATAAACAGTACTTCATTAAAATATTAAAATTATTAAACAGTAAAATAGTATTTTTAGTTCTGTCAGAATAATTTACGGTTATTTTACCTTCCACCCTTGCCAGAACTATGTATTTAAAAGAGAACTTTCTTCTCTTATTTATAACTAGAAGACATAAAAAATATACTTAATTTCTTAATCGGAAAAATATATTTTAAACGATGTAAGTACCAAATAACTCCAGTGTACGTTGCCCGATATTAAAAACAGATAAAAATAAAATTAGATGCTTATCGTTCAATTCATTTACACCAACTGTCATTTTGTTTAGAACAGTAAAACAACGTATTTAAATGAAACTAATTGTCAGGCACATATTTTTAGTTTTTAGATACAAGCTTACACACATAATATGTTTCATCACAGTTCTGACAATGGCGCGATGAAGAAATACCTATCAACAGTATTAGACCATTCCTATACAAATAAATAATTGTTATAATTTAAGATATCGTTAATTCGAATCGTATTATATTTATCTTATATATAAATTATCTACTTAGTAAGTATCAGTTCGAGTTCATTCGTGTACCCGAATGCTTGAAGATGCCGAAAAGGCGAAACCCGAGACGTTAGTGACAAAATACATGGAAATGTACAAAATTTGAGCAATCCGAATTTCATATGATTGTTATATAAATTTTTAAATGTAAAATATGGTGAAAAATAAAAATAATATAATGAATATAATATCCTCAATTTTTAACACCATCAGCTGCGGCCGGATGAAAAAATGTGTTAAATTGTATGCAGTTATTTCTTTTTATAGTTTTTTTTTCATTCAGTGAGTGTATGCAATATCTATAACTTGTTTGTTTCATAACATTTAGTATTATGAACGAATTTTCCGCATCGTTGCTATTCCTTACTCTGTTACAGAATGGGAGTGTCTACATGACATAACCAACTCCGATATAAACCCCGAGGGGAGTATCGCGAGCTTATACGGGGCGGGGTATAACACAATACGAACTGACAGCATATCTTTTTCTCGCTCTACTAGACTTTTCCACACAAGAAAAGTGTCTCTCTCGCTGAGCACCGATAAAAATATCAACGACTGATACTTTTTTAAATCTAAACATTGAATTATATATTATTTATACTTTCAAAAAAAATATTTATAACCTACTCATTTATAAACACAGAAAATCTTACAAAACAATTTTATTTCTTAAACATTTTGGATTGTAAATAAGGTATTTAGGATATGAAGTAAGCATTGAGTATGTAATAAAAATGCCATAAAAATATCTCCTGAAATTTAAAAAAAGATTAAATGTGTTGTCTGGTACCATAAGTTTTCAAATTCATGTTTAGCATTTTCTCAATTGAGTATGCAGTGTGAAACCTGTTATACCTCTACAGAAATAATTTAACAAACTTGAACAAATCCAATATTATTCAATGAAACATGCGAGTCAAACATTTTTTTCATTTAAAATCTAGTCAAATCCGAATCAGTCAACCACATTCACCAACAGTGTTACATGACCTAAACTTAGTTCATAGTTATCATCAGTAAACGTCTGACGACTTTCAGTGTTCAAGTTAAAACTTTGTCAAATCCTTCAGGCATTCGAGCACACGAATGGACTCGAAACGAAGGCGAAACCCGGGTCGTTAGTGACAAAATAAATGGAAATATACAAAATCTCAATAATTCAAATTTGATATTGAAATTCCATCAAGCACTCTTAGTCGATGTATTAAATTACAGGAAAACTTTGTGTAAAAAGGTTCATGAACAAATATTCATGATTTTATTTCAAAAGTGTTCAAATCCTCACTTTTCTAACAAATATGCGTTTCTCTACTTTTGAAAATTAATATTCATTGTATAATTATTAGGAATTATCTAAATAATATGCTCTATTATCATGGTATACCTAGCTTAAATAAACTAGCGACACCACTAAATAATAAAAGTAAATATAAATTTGTAATTTATTATATTTTTGTTTATTTCAACTCATGTTCCAATTTCAATTATTTTGTCTATATCTGTCATCATTAATTATGTATACCTATTGGGTGGGAGAACAAGAAAATTTGTTATTGCATTCTAGGAATGTTCTGAATTTAAAAAATACTATTTTTCTTGAATATTTCGTTTTGGTGACAAATTTTACGCTGGGTAGGAAAGGTCTTGTTTAAATAAAATATTTTCTCACAGGTGAAACATGAAATTACCGTTTATATTTTGTTTAATTTCGGTTTTCGATTCAAGTAATAGGTGCAGTTGGAATTGGTTCTGCCCACTCAATCATACAGACACGTGACTCGTTTAAGCCGCGAGGTAATAAATTGGTATTCGCTATAACAACTTGGCGTGTAAAATATTTAGATACCCATATAGGAATACCTATCAATATTCAGCGAAATGGGTATTCCGACGAGCCCCAGACATCCGGGGCCCTCAAACCGTCGCTTAATTAATATTTTTAGCGCTACGATCACGGAAAATAAAAAACATTCAGTTTCTTTGTCACACGTTATGCTACATTCATTTAACTCTACAAATGTAGCTATAACTTATTTTAGTTATTTAATGAAATGTTTTTACGGGATTCATTATTAGAGTCGTTTTTGGAATAATATTCGTTTGGAATTATTATTTTTGCTTAGAAGTCAAATTGATGAAATAATGTTCTCCTTTGTGTCTGCTAAAATAATGCCATATGAGTGCCTTCAGAGTGGAAAGAGTTAATAAAATTTATTTGATGCAAATTTGTGTCATTATGCATTGTTCTCATTGTAGGGTTACGTGCATGGTCAATGGGTTGAATCTTACACTGTATTGATTTTTTTTATACCGTTCGTGTTGTATAGTTTTCCTTTATTTTTACATTATTAGCACATATTAAATTCCTTATGGTACCGGTATCGAACGTTGTATTCAACACCACTCACTACGACTTCTCGTAGTAACGTTAATATTGTTTCAGTTTTTTTCAAGAATATCTGAGGAAAATTCCTCTACACTATGCTTAAAGATGTGTGTATAAAGGAAAAGAAGATGTCGCATAATTAATGGAAAAGCTTCAATCTTTATCTCTTTACGATGTTGTGATACTTTTAACTTTGTGTTTGCTATTCATTCTCAGTTCTCAGAGGATGTAATAAACATCATGTACCATATTATCGCATTTAAAATTCGGAATATCTACTGAGAGCTTGGTATTGAGACGATCGTGGTCAGTAAAGAATGTTAAATTCAATTAAAATTGTGATTCAAGGTTTAATGTTTTTTTTTCTCAAAATTGAATATCTTCTTATTTTCTGGCGCTATAGTCCGGGATTAACCACTACTATAACTACTCGCTAATCCACCTTCTGGTGCTGACCTCCAGCCCTCGTCCTCTGACACCCCATCCATCTAGCGAAGTCGCGGTCTTCTAGCCCTCTCCGTCTTCCGAATATTTACCGCTACCAATTCATCTCCCAAGAAAATACCTCATATACCTATCTTGTAGATATGTTTAAATCAAGGGCTATAATATTAAACATTTTATATCACATCCACCAGCGTAGCAAGGGGGGGTGACATTTTCGAAGATGAATAGAAAATTTCGACGGTAAAAAATAAATGTTTTGTATTTACATAATCAATGCAAGTTATATTCCATTCATCCTGTTTTCTTCCGTCTAATTCGTGACTCGCTCACAAAATATCCTTTTCTAGGGGTGGCATTTTTGAAAATGAGTAGAAAATTATAAAGGTAATAAACTAATAAGAATAATAATGTCTTGTGATTCGCTGAGAAAACATAATTCTTTTATGAAAGATCTAAAAGTAATCATGAAGCGTCAATGTCCGAAATATTGAAATGCTTTTAATCTATTTCTTCGCAATTGTGGTACTAGCTGTGAAAGAAGTTTTTCGAAAATGAAATAAATAAATAATATTTATATGAACATTGAGCAATTTACGATTAAAAAAATTGTAATACTGTCAAGTTTTTTTTAATGTTGTTTTAGTAAAACAACTGAATGTCTTGTTCTAAATCGATTCATAATATTTAATTCGTTTTTGTGTTTTTCCATATTAATAATAAATTTGAAATTTATTTAAATGAATTATAGATTTATTTAGATATTTGAAAAATAAATCTACCGAACTCAAACAACAAATTTAATATTAAATACAACATTTGTAAATGACAGGATTGTAAAAATATAGTACATATTTTTCAAGAAATTATATTTATTCATAAAAAATCTTTTGCGTCATAGTGTTAATAAAAAAAGCATAGGTAATTTAAAAAATAGCTTTAACTCAAAACTATTGTCAATATAAAATCAACATTTTTGGAGAAAAATTAGTAATATTAAACATAAAATTTATCAGGATTGTAAAAATGTAGTATGTTTTTCAAGAAATTTATATTTATTCTTCATAAAAATTTCTTGCTTGCGCAATGTTTGGGTACTAATGGTTACAAAAAATATTGGAGAAAGGGTGGGGGGGGGCGGCACAAACCCTAGCTACGCCACTGATCACATCCCATTTATGAGTTTTACTAATGAAAAAATAGCCATCGTCATATTTTGAGTCACACCACATAGTAATTTGATGCAGTTATGGCGAAAAACTACACAAGAATGAATATCGGTTTTGTGATTCGAATATTTTGGCTGCACCATCAATTATTAGTTTATTTAATATGAACACATGGCTGATAGATTGACAATAAATTTTATTTTACTAATAGTAATAAATAATGTAGGTCATAAAGCTGTGTTATTCCATATATACTCATATTAAAAAGATATTTAATGAAGGCATTATGTACATTTTTACTAAATGCTAAACAATGAATAGGGTCTTACCTGCGTCCCTATGATTTGTAATAGTTCTCATCATAATAAATTGGTAATATCTACAGATTATTATGCCGTGAGTATTTTCTATGTTCACTGCAGTGCAGACACCCACGTTATATTCCGGGGTCGTGTGTTACCAATAACCCTGCCTAATCGCGTTTACCAGACGAATATTCCGGAGAATGTTCACTCCCCTCCTGCTTTTACACTTCACTGCATTCTGTGAACTGAGAGTTTAACTCGATATTTCCTATGTCGTCATCATCATCAGGAATTCATTATTTTCAACTAATAATCATTCAAGTCGCATAGTTGACTCGAGACTCTCATAACTGATTACAGCAAGCTATTCTTTCACAGAAAACGTCGACAATGAATTCCATCTGTTTGCCACCAACCGTCTGAAAACGATTTGGAACATCAGAAGTCAGATTACCAGTGAACCAGTTTGAAGTTAAAATGAAGAGCCATTTTAAATGCGTATTAAATATTTTAGTTCAAATGTTTCAGAAAACATAGAAAAAATGTTCACAAACCATCAGTAGTTCTCAGAAGAACATTACTAACATAATTATAGTATGATGTGACGATAATATCTGTCGAGCAGAGCCAACCCTGCTCTGTTCTGGTTGTCATCACTGAATATTTAGACGTTTTTAGTTTTAATTAAAATAATATGGACTAAACAATAGATTTGTTTTTGTTTCAACTCATTACTTTCACTTCCTGCAATAACTATTGCAGACACGTGGAATGTAAAAGTGGACACGTGACTCAGTAGCAAATTTCCAATAACAACACGCACTTCCCACATTCTAATAACTAATAACTTACTATTCCAGTTCATCATCCACTCAATTAAGCTCCGCTCCCCTGCAAATAAAACCAACTCCTTCCCACTTGATACTCTTCAAATACAAATTTATATCGGCATTACTTATTTATTGTAACTACCATGAAGATATTATTCACCCTATTACATCTGTCTACTTGTATTTACTATTTAAACATATATATAAAGTATTAATTAGTACCCAATCAGTGCTGAAGGGCAACAGTTAATTTAAATTATAATATTTAAAATTCCTCATTTCTCAGTCACAAAAAATCTCGTAGAACGAAATACCTTAGCATTTTTACCTTAATAATCTAGAGATGTAATAAGTAAATACTAATTCAAATAATATTAAATTTGGATTATTGAGATTTTGTACACTTCCATGTATTTTGTCACAAACGACCCGGGTTTCGCCTTTCGGCATCTTCAGGCATTCGAGCACACGAATGGACTTGAACTGACAGACAGTAAACAGTGTCTAACGTTTATATCAAATTATTTTTCAAACAACTGATATTAAACTTTAACACTAATTTACTGTAGAGTTCAGTCAATCTTGCTGTACTAGCAATATTGATATAATTTAAGACATCGACTGAGGGTGCTTGATGGAATTTCAATATCAAATTTGGATTATTGAGATTTTGTACACTTCCATGTATTTTGTCACTAACGACCCGGGTTTCGCCTTAAATTATATCAATATTGCTAGTACAGCAGGATTGACTGAACTCTACAGTAAATTAGTGTTAAAGTTTAATATCAGTTGTTTTAAAAATAATTTGATATAAACGTTAGACACTGTTTACTATCTGTCAGATCGAGTCCATTCGTGTGCTCGAATGCCTGAAGGCGAAACCTGGGTCGTTAGTGACAAAATACATGGAAGTGTACAAAATCTCAAATTATATCAAATAATATTGTTATGGTTTTATTTCATGAAACATCTTTGTTATTTATATTTGTACACAACTAATAATAGTTTCCATAGTAGAAATACAAATTAATTAATTAAATTGTATTATTTGAAACAACGTGTAATTAAAACTTCTATTTATTACTTGGTTAAAAAATATTCACTGTCCTCAGACATGATAACCAAGATTCAAATTTGATATTGAAATTCTATCAAGCACCCTTAGTCGATATCTTAAATTATAAGAAAGAATTTATACGTTTAGTGTCTTTCACGGTGTATTTAAATAATATAAATGTTTATTTTTACACCGTTCAAGTGATAATATAATTCAATAAAAAAAGTATGTTTAGAAGTAGTAATATTTTCATTTTGATTACAAACTAAACGTCCAAAAACTACGCAATTTCGAAATTCTTAAACTTCCCCTTCGAAAGTATTTTAATAATAATAGGTAAGAGCAGAATAATGTATTTCTACCTATTGATAGGTGCAGTAAGCACGGCGCGTTCATATGGAAGCTTAAAGCTCTGAAATTCAATTGAATAAAGCTCGCTGCAGCATATGCTAGGACTTTATTATTTTATAATGGGGGACTTTAGCTTTAAAAATTGACGATGATTGAATCAAACATCTGAGAGTTTATAGGGAATATTATATCAGATTATCAAATTGATAAATATACTCTTTGGCGATTAAAAATTGCTATAAGTTTTTAATTAGTTTGATTAATATAAAGATTAATAATCATTATATCTACACAACGAATTAACAATCTACTACACAACATCATAACAGTGAACAGATTATAATAAAAAAGGTTTTTTATTGTATTATTAGAGTTTAAAAATCAACTCATTTCCCAAGCAAAAGATTCATAATACACGGAAACGAGGAAAATTTTCTGTTATTTTAAAGTAGGATCGTATTATTTATTAACATTTTCATCATAGGGTGAGGCGTTCAAGGGCTTGAATCCCAGTATGGACACTTTCATAAATTGATTTTCGTCGTATTGGTCAAAGCCATGAATGTATGTGATGTCCAAATTTCCTTCCTGCCGATCTGATCCTAAAACAGGACGCTACGGGAGCGATTACTTACTCTTTCAGGAAGAGTCCATTTACTCTACATTTTGAGCAGACATGGTAACTTGGAAACAATTAACTAAAATTCAATCATGTTTATATATTAAATATAAATTTTAAAATTTATTACACTTCTATTTTCTATGGATTCGGCGGTAACTTTGTGGAAGTTCATTTTTAATATAAAACAAAAATTCACAACTTAGTTATTTCACTTGGAATAAACCAAGTAGAAAAACTAAGTAAAATAGTCTGTTTTATTAAACGCGTTCGTTAGATTGTATGCCGGCAATTCTTTTACACTAGTAATTGATGCCGGTAAAGAAAACTTGGAAATTGTAGTTGACAATATATAAAAAATTATGACATCTCTGCTACATACTTAAATAAATGTGAACTTATTTATTAAGGTAAACTCTTGTATCTGTTAAGTATTAAATTTACTAATGGTCGTTGGATATTACTATCAAGTACTTTTCTATAATCACGCGTTTGGGATTTCTTATATTATCCGGAATTACACATCGCCAAATACTTTCAATAGCAACATAGCCACTCACCTACACTACAGTGGCATGATTATTAACAAAACACTTTTATCCTTTTCACACTTTGTCAAAGGAATATTTTTTTGATACTTTTGTCAAGAATCCACCCACGATTCTCATTTACTTTTAATATGGACAGCGGGAATTATTTGGACTAAATTAGTTGTGAGTGAATTATTATAATACAGTGTACACATTGACATTATTTTATTTTCAGTATACTGTATATTATTTTTTTATTCATGAAAAGACAACACAATTTTTTGTACTACATCCATATTTTTACGTAATTATCATTACTGATGAATGAAATCAGTCCTGTTTATTTTTGTATATATAATGCCT
Organism: Himalopsyche phryganea; assembly: GCA_022494535.1. NCBI lineage: Eukaryota > Metazoa > Arthropoda > Insecta > Trichoptera > Rhyacophilidae > Himalopsyche > Himalopsyche phryganea. Next base: position 356,667 of record JAGVSL010000035.1, on the reverse strand, counting down.
TTCCAAAACTAATAATTGTCATTTAGCACTTTAAAAGTGATATACAGTAACTTATCGTAATGTTTATATGGATATGTTATATTTTCAAAATAAAACACAATTAGATATGAAAACCGGTTTCACTCACCGCGAACATTATCAACTGATATAGTTGATATGAGCTAAACAATTATAAAAAATGTGGAACAAGATAGTTAACATCTTAAAAGCGCATAGAGTTATTTTGATAACGAATTTTATCTTTTGGTGAAATTCAAAATATTCGAACCTTATTTATCCTGATTTGAATATCGATTAAATATTTGTGTCCCAATTAACCGGATAATAAAATTACATTATGTTCCTACATCGTCCGCCAATTTGGTCCTGCAATTATTTTTTCTGTTTAGTGACATTACTTTCGTAATCTTTGGTGTACAGTGTGCACCTTTAGCATGCGTTAACATTTATCAACCCTTAGTTTTTTCAGTCTTCCGTTTCCCATGCTCCTCATACTAATTATTTTATCGAAGCTATTGTTACCTATTCTGTTAGTATAGTGCAGTGCATACCAAACTTTTTCATTCCACGGCCCACAAAATTTGCAAAAAATAAACCAATTTGAAAAATTAAACTATTATTAAATAATCCCAAAATTAAATTAATTTTGCTATCAAAAGTTTTATTTCTCATTATATATGTTATTCATACACTTACATTATATTAAAATCGCCTCAAAAACAACATTTTAATATAATTTGTTCTTATATAAAGATTATAATATAAACATATTTCAAAAGAAAAAAATGCATAATTAAATTCTTGCAACTCCACAGGAACCTTTTGCGGCCCCCAATAGAAGCTCTACGTCCCCCCTCCCCCAAGGTGTCCCCGGCTGATAGTTTGGGAAGGACTGGTATAGTGACCACTCAAAAGTTTGACTGTGTTTTGGAAAGTTAATTAGCAAACTTAATAGGAAACAGGTATCACAGAAAACTCGTCTCTTAAACTATATTTATTTTATAAACCGTTTTTTTGCACTTAACGGGCAGTTTTTCAATTTAATCAACTCTTTAGTCTACATTGCTGCTACTGCATTTTTCCTGATCAACGATACGACATGTCGTTGCCACTCCTATTCCCACTCTGAAACCCGCAGATCAACCTTCCCGTTGTGATTAAGTGATTGAAGTAGGTTTAATCATTGGATTTGAATCTGAGATTTGACATCTTCTCGGCTCCTGTAGAAATGCCAGGGTAGATGGGATGTTGGCATTGTATATTTACCGTACGCTGTCTACGTTAAAAATATAGGAAGACATAATGCATCCCTCCCAAACATCTTTACCAAACTATTACAAAATCATTGGCCTATGAGCAGCTCAACAATTTAAATTTCATATTGAAATTCCATCAAGCACCCTCAGTCGATGTCTTAAATTATAGTAAGTAGACAGTTTACGTATAATGAAAGTCGTAATAAATATCAATAAATTTATTTAAATTTGGATTATTGAGATTTTGTACACTTCCATATAGTTTGTCAGTAACGACCCGGGTTTCGCCTTTCGGCATCTTCAGGCGTTCGAGTGCACGAATGGACTCGAACTGGCAGACAGTAAACAGTGTATAACTTTTATATAGAAGATACAAATAAAACACGAGATAAAATATTATACGTCTAGGATCCACACTGATACCTGAGTTAAAATTTCGAGAATCGCTTTATTCCTTATTTTGTATACAACGCATTAACAGAGTGGCGATTGCCGCTTTCCAGCTACTAGTGATTTTACAATTATAATGGCATTGTGGGTTTCGACGGGATGCAATTCGACGAAAGAATAAATATATACAATCATTTCACAATCATTCCACAGAAAGGCGAAACCCGGGTCGTTACTGACAAAATACATGGAAGTGTACAAAATCTCGATAATACTTTTAAATTTGATATTGAAATTCCATCAAGCACCCTCAGTCTAGAATAATATACATCTGCTTTTGTCAAATATGTTCGAAAATATGTACGACAAATTACCCGTTAGCCGTTTCAATAGTTTCGCTCAACTATTCAATTAAAAGTGAAAGGCATTTTAATGTTATATCGACACTCCCTACGTATAATCCCGCATCTGCAAAAATGAGATTTTATAGGAGAGCATTTCAAAAATTCGTAAAGCAATTGCAAAGAAACGACTACATGTATCCTCTTCAAAATTGCGTCAGTGCTACTATTTTAAATTTAATTTTCCCTTTTGTTTGAAGCCTACCCATAGAACTGAGTCCGTAGACAACAAAAATGCAAAATTCATATAATTACATATTTTGCACTGACGTGTTTATACGTATTGAGTGTCGATATATTAGAGAGAATCGTCGGCCTGGTTTCGCTGTTATGTTGAACAATGTAATCTTTTGAGAGATGATTCAACCAACTCTTACGCTCACACCCGCTCTCTCTGGCCATGCGCTATCAGAGATGTACAGATATACAGATAAATCAATACAAATATACATAATCGTAGCAAGACAGAAAAAACTGATCACTTGAAAATTCTCTTTAGCTGCGTGAAATCAGTCTCGTCGCTTAGACACAAATCATGAAATACGTACTACAAATACAAATATATCATTATATCTTATGATTTCGACAGTATTTGTTTTAATATTTATATTTTATATTGAACATGGATTTGGAAAAATTAATTGCCAAGCTACGAAAAATGTTCAATTCCACCCGGAACAAAGTAGGTATGCAACAATGCAACCTATCTAGAAGATATATACCCTTTAAGTTTGTTTGTAGTGTCGGGGCAGTGCGCAAGGTTACATTTGTGACCATAACATTTGGTATAGTTTATCGTAAGCTTCTCATTCAATGGCCTAATAGGCTTATCATGACTATAGTACCTACAAACCTACAGCATGAATAGCTGCCGGTACGCCCGGTACACAGTGCGGTCATGTACCGAATGATTCCACAATTGCTTATATGATATATCCCTTACAAATATTCGGTTGGTGTTTTATAACCATGCCTGCTCCCAATGTGGAGCATATGGACTCATAATGAAGCGTATCTCAACAGAAATTGTTTTACGTGACCTGCTCGTTAGTCTGTCACTCAACCTCTCGTTTTCGGAGAGAGTAAGAATAGAAGATAAAAGGCAAAGGAATAGAGTAGGACAGAGCTAGTGGTTGGCTATTCGCTCTCATTGCGCCACGTTATTATGATCGCATAAACGGAAAGTAAATTCAGGGCACAAATACATAAATCGATGGAAAAATCAATTTATGAATCTTTCAGTGCTGGGATTTTAACCCGTGAACACTGCAACCGAAGCCAACGACGTTGACCACTCGACTCAATCAACAATTTTTAATTATTTACTAATTTATGGTATTTTTTCAAACCATGGTCACATTTCATCACAAAAATTATCCCATGGCTAAATTAAATATGTCACATTTTTGACCCTTCATCTTCATATTATGACGTTACCGTCCTTTTTTAGATTGTTTTAAACCATCGCCCCCTTTAGAAAGTGACAAAAAATATATTGGCATGTGATCGCTTATCTATACATTTTAATTTTTGATTTATTTATAATTTCAAAGATACAACCTGTTTCAGTTTAATTTCAGTCAGGGAAACATTTAACATTGAGTTAGAGTATCTTCATTATTATTTGCAAGTATGATTAGTACAGAATGAATGGCATTAAAAATTAAATAATATCCTAAAAGAGATAATCTTTTCACTGAAAATTAAATATACCTACATCTTACCAACCATAGATTAAAAAACACACTTTAATCCATAACACTGTTGCAATAAACATTACGTTTAATCTTAAAAGAGTATTTTTACTATAGATAAAACGGATGTTCACTTTGGTAATTCCAACCGGAAGCATTCCAAATTTCAAAACGTTTAACATATTCAGCATCTTGTTGTCCACTTGTATTTACTGACAAATACTTTACCGCCAAATGTAGTCTCTGCATTTTTACAATTAGCCCGTTATACCCCTTTTGAAAACCATAAAGATACCCTCGATGAGGTGAATTTCGTTTGAGAGGATTAGTAAATATATTATAACACCTCCGTCGGAAGTAGACACAATACAATAATATTGTTATGTAATTTGGGAACCGGTAGCCGTTCCAGCATTGTGAGCCAGAAATATTTTGACTGACAATTGGTACAAACTTTCAAAGCTTTACCGAATTTTATTTTATAAAACTTCTCGGTGCAAACCCTTTGTCAATAATGTTTACATCATTATTTTTCTGTATATAAAAATACTTCAAAAAAAAATGTAAATTTTTAGCGTTAATTTATTTAGAAACACATTTTATTTGTTTTAGCTTGTGTCTGATTGATTTCTTCACCAGTAAATTAAATAAGTTGCCAGTTATAATATATCAAAACGGTCAGTATTATAAATTTACAGTTGTGGACTAGTCAGTAATCAGTATGTATGCAGTCAACTAACCTAACTTAACTAATAAAAATAGTTACTTAACATTTTTATTAGGTTACTTAAAAATAAAAAAAAATATTAGAAGATATTGGTTTTTATAGTGAAAATGAAATTAGTTTGAGCTTTAAAACATAGCTATCTATTAGTTGGTTAATTATTGTAAAATTATATACGTCATTGCGATATTGCTGAATGTGGAAAATTTTGTTTTATTGAAAACGACTTAATTTGTTACAAATGAACGTAGATTTTTGTTATGCCCTTTATATTTCGGTAGAAGATCAGGATCGCGAAATATCCAATAAAAACAGTAACGAATATACACGTGATTTATCCACCCATTTTTTAATTCGATAACCCGCCCCAATGAAAATGCTTTTTTCTTCCCATGGATTCTAGAGTCCTTCATATAATGAACTGTCAATTTGTAATTTGGCTTAGTCTGGTAATGCTTAAAATTATTTAAATTAGTTTATCTTTTCCTTTTTTGAAAAAAGTAATCTAAATCGATTATCGCGCGTTAAGTATATAAAATATTCCAATTCAAATTTGTAGTTTCAAATCTATTAAATTCACGTCATATATCAGACTCATTTTTTTCCCATAGTTGAAAATTAAATTGTCAACGCTTTCAAAGGGTAAAAGAGCTTCAAGGCAAAAACAAACTTTTCGTTTCTTCAACACCACGTCATAGACATTTAAAATTAGCCAACGAGCCGCGCTGTTCACAATAACGGCTTAAACTTTAAGCTTGTTATTCAATTTTGTTTCATTATTCTACAAGCCGTCAAAGATATTATAATAAAACAAAATTGTCGTAGGCGTCATGAATAGAAACCCATTTTTTTCACATCAAAATTATCTGCACACCTGATATTGTTATGTAACTGGTAATACGTTAGTATATTCTTTTTCTTTCGTACCGAGACTAGTCACACATTTTTCTTCCCAAAGTAATGGTAATTTATGGCATTTTTCAGTAAAAAATAATTTCGCTATCCGAAATTTAAAGCACACAGCAAATAATTACTTGCAATGATTTTTCTCAAATTCTGCTAGCTTATAAAAAGTTATCAGCTGTTCAAAGATTACGTTTCGATAAATCTATTTGCCTTGGTTAAGTCCTAACTCATTAAAACAATACAAACAATTTGAATTGAACTACTTTCACATATTTTATAATGATCAAGAGCGGTTTCGCATCAGTACTTTATAAGGCGCTAAAAGTTATCACACGGAAAAAATATTTGAGGAATTTTTAGTCATTGTAATTAACTTCAATATACAGTTTTATGAATTAAAATAACCAAGAAAATAAGTAGCACAGATGAAGATACTTTAAAATAATGCCTATATAATACATATTATGTACGTGATTATTATCTATTTGTTTGTGTAAAATTCTACCAACGACTATTTTAACCTACGACTAAAGTGGTGGATCGGATCCCCATCGTAAGTCGAGAAGTGTCTGTATTAAATCTTTGGAAATATAATTGTATATTTGTTATGATTTGAAATTTACGATGCAAGAAGTAAATAACAACAAAACAGTGTAGTTTTTTATCGTATTTTTACACGAGAATCGGTTTAATCCATTTGTCTAATACCGTTTCATTCCTTAGCTGTGAAAGCGATTACATACCAAACAGTCTGCTGCCCATCACGTGTCATGCGGCTTCCGATTCCTACATACATATTTATCATTGAAATAAAATAAACGATTTCCCACCTTCACCTACACGGTATTATTCTGTTACACTTCTACTTTTTCACCCACTCTCCCCTTGTCTAACCGTATGATTAGTGTGGTAACTCCACTTAGTAAAATCTCCCCAGCTTACATGGTAAGCTATCAACAGTTTATTGCAGGGGTGAGAAAAATATTGCACACTACATAACGTGTATTCTTAATTAATGTAATATTTTTTAAACAATATTTTAATTCATATATTTGTGCTATGTCTTGCCATTACTTAGTTAGTTTCGTCGTTAGAGTCGTTTCAAAGAAAGTCGTCAATCATTTGATGAAGGTATATATTTTTCAACGGTAATTGAGTCAAGATCAATACAATTTGTACTAGCTTGAATGGTGTAAACTGATGTTTCTTGGAGGGAAGACGTTACAAAAAAGTAAAGCTTAGTATTACTAAATGTAACATTTTTATACTATGGTCAGGATAGGTTTCAATCGAGATATGAACACTTACAACTATTCTTTTTTACTTTTATAAAATATCAGTTGAATATGGTTCCTTTCTGGCAGAAACTTGTGGTGTAAGTAGTTAACGTTCATTGTGTTTTATTATTATAAAGACGACAAATTTATACTCTCATAGCCCACGTACATATTTATTTTTTTTGACTTCTGGAGAAAAAATCATGGCAAGCTTAGTATCGACATTCAAATGTGTGGTCACATTCAAACTTTTTGGGAAAACGTACCATAATATTGGTAATACAAAAAAGACTCTTTAGATTTTTTTAAACGAGTTATTAATACAAAATTTTAAAATAAATATGCATGTAAATTTTTGTAACCCTGACTTCTGCAATCATCGTTCATTTGATGTTATAGTAGAGACGACGGCAAATTTAATTCTGCGATAAACTCATGGATCCGTCAGCGATCAACTTTGCTCTATGCACTCTGGGCTGAAGTACTACACATATGGTTAATTCATATCATTGACTCAACAAAAAAGTTGTAGCTATTTTTAATTAATGTTGGACATATACCACATTACAATGAGATAATTTGCTAAGCAAATTGTTCTACAAAATATGTTTAATAATCAATAGAGAGAAAGTTATAAAAACTCTATATGTGGCATGTCGCTTTACTTTTTTATGAGACAAAAGGAATAATATGTCAGCCTCTGTGGTCTAGTGGTAAGAGCTTTGCCCTAACGATCAGGTGGGTTCTAGTTCAAATCCCAAAAAAGTCAAAATCAAATTTAGATTTTTTAATTTAAATTTGTAACCTTGGACATGAGTGACTTATAAAAATTCTCATCGAGTTTATCTCGTATGATTTTCAAATTTTCAAAATATTTGGTGCATTGACAGTCAGCTGTAATGCTAGATCTTATCTAGAAAAATATATAATATCATTATAATTAGATATCGATGATGTGAATTATTTTTCTCAATTTGACAAGCTAAGAAAATTTACGATTTTAGTATGAAATTTTATTACTTGTGACATTTATATTACAATATTTTTGGTTGCTAAGTGACTTCAACATAGTTTGAGTGGTTATGACGACATCACAGATATCATATAAAATAGTTTTAGAGTATGTGCAACTGGAATACTGCTACAGGTAATGGAAATGATACTTTTCGTGGTTTCCCTTATATGAATCGTTTTCTAGTCATCTGACAGTTTTCGTTAGGTAAAAGTTCCCAGTTTGACTGTAATTCTCAAAAAAATATGAAATCGAGTTGATGTTCCGTGGTCCTGTAGATCAATACAATGCCGATAATTATTCTTTACAACTTGACCTGGAGTCTTACATTAAAGTGTAATAATAAAGAATTACCAGTTAAAATAAATTTTAAATGGAAAATTTGACAAACGCGATGGTTGATTATTTAAAAATATATCAACATGTTTTATCAAAGTTTTGAACCCATATTTTTTACGGAAATAATTAATGGATAATGTATATAATTTTTGAATCGGAATGGAATTTTTTAAGAGACGATGCTTTACTCTTCACGGATTCCACTAACCAGCGCTCCGTTCCGGTTCGATTCGAGCCCAAAATTATATATATATTTGTTGAGGTATAGATAGTACAAAAATAAAATAGTATTTATGAATAGATAACAAACTATCTTTGTGAAAACGGTGCAATTAAAAAGCAAAATCCATCAATCACAACCAAATAAGACCCGATCAAGGTTCTATTAATTTCCCACATAACATTTATCATAATCCTGCTTCACTTGTGTCGTGTTTGTTGATCATAATGATGAAGAACAAATAAATAAATAAAAGTCTGGAGGATAGTGATAGAGGGGAAGAGGAAGGGAGCATACTTCGGTTTTGTTTGCCGCCAATAATTGTTATGGGATTATTTGGTAACCATTTACAACCCTTAACGCTCGCCGCCTTTGCAATATGTACATACTGACTTTCCAAAAGGCAGGGACTTAAAACTGTTCGTAAACATGTTTCCACTTTGAAAGTTTTTATAATAATGAAAACAAAAAATAAAATAAAGATTTTTTCTATCGTCTAAAGATTCTACAATAACCAATTGTTTATGAGGAATGGTTTCTATACACTCGTTCGATATCTCTTGAATCGAAGTACTTTTTGTATGCGGATGTGATGTAAGTCATCGACGCTTGTCATTTTGCGAGTGTTATAAATAGATATACTACGTATTTGGACCACTCCCCCTTTTTAGAAAAAAAAAACTCAACGGCAACTTTGGAAATCTGTCTTTTTAAGCAAAAAATAGAAAGATGATGTGGCAAATTTGTGTTACTGTGTGTACACGTCTAAATGTATACCTAAAAACATACACAGTTAAAGAAGATGGTGTATAAATCAAACGATACTTATATTAAACAAAATACACGATTTGTTATTTACGTACGTATTATTACGTTACATACGTTAGACTAAATATGATGAAGGAAATGCAAAAAAAAAACTTTTGTACTGTAGCCCATAATCCAGGATAAAGTATATGTATCTGCCTTTGTAGTCAGAAACTTTGATAGCCGTTTTTGAATTTTTTGGATAATATGGAGTACTCAATAACGAATTAACTGTAATTTACAAAACATGTTCGAATATTTTTTCGAAATTACAATATTTTCTATACTGTGATTGATTTATGTGTAACCCGTTTTCAGTTATGGTAATGCTTTCGTTCGTGAATTGTGAATCCCTGCATTCAGGGTTTATGTCGTGTCGACCAGAACGATTATTATTTAAAGCATTTGGGGGTTGAATTATTGAACCATCAAAATAATACACGGCCACACATTTCAATGACGGATTTTTCAAAGGACAACTGAATAAACCTACACATCATTTTTTACGTCGGTTACTATTAAACAACTATTCTTCATACTAACTTATTTGATAAATTATTAGTAATGGTTAACAAGTATTTTATGTACCTTTCTGTATTCAAACCCTCGAAAGTTGAGTTAATCAAGTTGAAGTAATAAAATTGACTTCATACATTGTAATCAATTATGATCATTATCATTCGCAGGAAGTTTTAAGCATTATTTAGTGTTGATGTCGGTAACCCGGCTAAACAGGAAAAAACAGAACAATTTGAATATAATATTTTTTTCGTATCTATAAGTTATTTGATTTTCCGATTTTCAAAACTTCCAAACAAATTAAAAAAAGTGCCTTGTAAATAAAAATAAACAGTATGGTCATTTGCAAATATTTGTGTTCTAATGGTATATTAGAGTTTATTATACTTTTTTGTATTCTTATTATACTTTATTATACTTGTTTATATTATATTAATAAATATATTATTTCCTGTTCTATTTAGTCATGGAGCCGTTGATATCACAGTAAAGTTGACTTTCCCCAATCGAATCATTTTTAAAATTAAATTACTTATGTTTTAAATTTGAGTTATTGAGGTTTTGTACGCTTCCATGTATTTTGTCACTAACGACCCGGGATTCGCCTTTCGGCATCTTCAGGCATTCAAGCGCACGAATGAACTCGAAATGACAGACAGTAAACAGTGTCTAACGTTTATATAGAAGATACAAATACGACAAATATTATTTACGAGACAAAATATTAAATTAGATAACAATAATAATAGATATAATTTAAGACATCGACTGAGTTTACTGTCTGTCAGTTCGAGTTCATTCGCGCGCTCGAATACCTGAAGATGCCGAAAGGCGAAACTCGGATCGTTAGGGACAAAATACATGGAAATGTACAAAATCTCAATAACTCAAATTTGATATTGAAATTCCATCAAGTACCCTCCGTCGATGTCTTAACGTATGTTTTAAACCGATGTATATCAATTTTAAAATTTTGAAATAAATCAATAACTAACTATGATTATTTTAAGAGTTAAGAGATAGGTAAATTATGTTCTTAATATGCTTTGCTACTTGGTGACTTATAAGTATTTTATTGGCCGCACGACTTCTGAAGGAGGTATGGTGTTCAGATATCCTAGCAGACGTTAGTATATTTTACTATAATATCGACTGTGTTTTGCCCAATTGATGTAACCTTCAAAAAATATGAAAACGAGTTAATGATGAAGAAAAAAATGACCATATTTTGGAAGGGAAACATCATTTTACATTGGTTTTCGATAAAGACAGTTTTTACTCTCTCCTGAAAAATTTTAATTTTGAGGATTACATCAATCGTCCAAAACACCGTCAATATATTCTGTATATGACCGCTCAAAGATAAATTTCTAAGATTCTTCAGCAACTCTATTGAAAATCATCGTTTGTTTCGGTGACGGTTCGACGGATCGAAACCGGCTATAATTCCGGTGATGTATCTACAAATTGCAGTATAGGTATGATAATATGAAGTGTTTACTTAAATATCAATCATTTTTGTGTACATAAACATAACGCTTTATCCCTATACGAGATTGATTCTCTACTAGTTATCAAATTTCTTTGAATAATAATGAACAATTTCTATGATACATTTTCTTTCAAACTTTACGAAAGTAAATATATTGTGAAATTTCAATTAAACTAAAGTCTGTCAAAGTAGTAAATCAAATATCGTGATTAACGTGACAAATATTTGATAGTATGTACGAATGATTTTGATTAATAATTAAAGTTATTTTAATTAGTTCAAGAAAATAGTTGGCGGATACGAATTTAACACAAATAATAAAATACTTCTTATTCAATCCAAATCCGAGCTTGAAACAATTCATAACCAATTGGGCTGATCAAGTGCTGTGTAACCAATCAGAGAGCGCACAAATAACATCTGTCAATAGAAGATTTGCTGCTCAATTTTATTTATATTCACAATTGTCTTGATATTATAATTGATGGAGTTTATAGAAAATATCTACTTTTAATCCACATTTTCTTTGACCAAATCATGTTTTTGTCTGCACTGTTTCATATAAATTTATTATTTTACCTTTAAAGATATTTATTACGTTTTCTAAAGCTCCCATTAATAAATAATGTTATACAATAAAATTCCATAGATTCCATCACCGACATGAAAAAAGAGAATGTTTATTCTCCTTTAATTACTTATTATTACATTTTGAACTTAAAACGTTATTTATACATAATATTCAATCCGTTGCATTATACTTGCTAACTACTAAGCCACTTTCCTCAGTATGATTGTATAATGTTTTCTCTGCTATATAGGTTTGACGTTTGAGGTTCGATCCTTCACGTTTGTCATGTTAGTGGATGATGTGATCTAGTACAATCGATGGCCGATTAAAAGCCCTTTCTTCTCTTTTTATTGCGTATTGTTTAACATCTCGAAGGTCAATTCTGGAACTAAAAAAAATCTTTTTCATTTTTGTAATATCCCACACAAATACATTCTTTGATTCGTAACGACTTAATAATAATAAAAAATATTCTGTAATCATTTATTACAGTTGTGTTTCTCAAACAGTAGATATAATGTTTTCACAGTTCAATATTAGCTGAAACAACTAGTCAATGATTAGGGTGCGCAAAAAAGGGGCGTCCCTCTTATGGCATGAATTGAAAGTGGTGGCGTTTCAAACATCTGTTAGCAACCCTTGTTTGCTTTTAATAATGACTTCAATCACAGCTACAGATTGATCGTGTGTGTACACACTTTGGTAGGTATGTGTATGAAATGCCTACCCATTACTTTGATAATCGTAGATCACGACATGTGCAATATTAAATGGGGAAAACAAATCTCAGTCCGTCCGTGGATATGTTGAGAATTATTAAGAGGACATCAACACGATTATAAACATATAAAGTCGGTTACCATAGCAGAGTGGGAATTTTCAATACTATTGGCAATACCATTGGGAATGCCCACTTTCAATCGTTCGATTTATTGAATTTAACATAACTATGGATGTTTTGTGGTAGTTTGATGCGTTCCCAGAGTTGAAACACACGATCCTAAAAACAAAATATGATGGTAATAGGCTAACCAAACCTAACCCTTTTATAGCCTCATCCTTCGATCTAACCCCTCCTTCAGAAAAAAGACTGAATTTCTTGTTAAAGAACTTCTGTTGAAACGTTATCTAAGGAGTCCATTTTATTCACATTAATAGAAAAGAGGGAGAAAATAGAAAATGATTCTTAATTATAAAGAATATTTGCAATTTCAAATAATCGCCTAGTACTGTTAAGCTTCGTACATATAAATAGCTCAACAAATTAGAAAAAAATCAACGTGCTTACCATTGCATGGTTTTGTATAAACTGTCTAATAATTATTATTTAATTACATTTTTATTTAAATTATAGGTTCAGGATTATTTTAAGAGTTTTTGGAAAAAAATACCTATTATGTTTTAGAAAAGAATCAATCTTAATATTTAAAAATGACAACAAATTAAATGGTCAGAATTTAAATCAATTTTTGGTCAGCATTCAAATCAAATTTTGGTAAAACAAAAAGTATGAACGGGCTGAATTAAACTATTAAACGGTCAGAATAAAAGGTTAGATTTGGTTAGGTAAGAAATGCTTACCAAAATTACTTTTTTGGCCCTCTGTAATTATGACCAGTTAATATAAATTCTGACCAACGTATTAAAAATTATGACAAACTGAATTGAAATTCTAACCAGAAAAATGCGAGTCTTTAAAAATACACTAAAGCGACATTTTATAAATCTACCCGTTAAGCATAAAGCATATTTTTTAAATAAACAAGATTCTGCTACATCTGTTATATTAGCAGCTTACCACGATTGATATAAACGTCGAACCGATAAAGGTATTAATTAGTTAGTTATTAATAGCGTTTCATAAAAAAAGTATTTGAATTGAGTGCTAGGAAGAAGCTCATCACTGTTACACAAATATTCAAATAACAGTCACATCAAAAATAGTGAGTATTTTTAATTGCCGGTTCATAAAGCTCAAGTGATATATGTGAAGGATTCCAAAAAGACACTCCATCACGTTATGGCCTTTGGCGGACTTTTACACTCGCAGAAAGGGCCATTACAATCAGCATCTCTATTTGAGTGTCTAGTCCAATTTCTTTAAGGATTTATAATGGGAATATTTGCTTTGAACTCGCTGAGTAGAAGATAATCGTCTGACTGTTATTAGTATGTTGTGTTTGTACATCAACCGACATCAAATCTTAAATTGTAATTGTATTATTAATATGATGAGAAAATACATATTAGGTTTAATGAAAAAATCTTCGAATCATTTCTTGACAATCCATCATATATGCAGAGCAAGGTTAGATATTTTAAGATGAAGGTAATGATCGTGACACGATGGTTTGATTGGGTATGTGATGAAGTAGAATATAAAGCTTATTTTAATCCTCCCATGTTAAAAATACGGTAGTTCAAAATATCAGTAACTAATATGAACGCCTGTAGCCAAATGGTCAACGTCGTTGTCTTTGGCTGCGGTGTTCGAATCCCAGTACGGACAGTTTCATAAATTAAATTGTTAATCGATTTATGGATCTGTGTTTAAATTCATGTTCCTATTGTAAAAACGGGGCATATCGAGAACGATTACGTAACCACTAGATAAGATTTGTAATCAGCCCATCTTTATATTCTTACTCTCACAAAAAAAAGAGATTGAACGACTGAGTAACAGGCAATTTTCGTAGAACAACTTCTCTTGAGATAAGCTCCATTATGAGTCAATATGCTCTATGCGGTGAGCATACATGACTACAAAAAATGAACGCGATTTTGCGTATTCTTTTATTTTTGCGCTGTTAAATCATTGCATTGGATTATTTTTATTCACTCGCAGGATACTATTGATAAACTTCAAACAGTTTTTAGCCCCAATATTTGATGTAGAATGGTATTATAGTTGTAAGGCTATTGTGACCGGATTAGTTATGTTATTTGCGGCATAATTCATGTTTTCTGTGGTGTTTTCACACAAAATTTTGTAATCCTCTATTCACCGGGTGAGATTGCCGACATGTGTTTAAGTTTTGTCGCAAATATGAAAGGAAAACCGCAGGGTTTTCGGATGCCAAATCTTTTACTGAAATACTTACTTATACCTATTTTTTCTTCATCACTTTTGGTGCGGTAAGTTGTGATATTTTGGTTTCAAATAGAAACGATAGCGAATGCTATGATACTTTGAAAGTAAATTAATTTAGTTCCCAAAACATTCTTAGTCTTTTGACGTTACATGTATTCTGTAGAGTTTAGAGCAACGACTAGATACATTTTCTGTTGCGATACCTCCATTAGGAGTCCATATGCTCCACATTGTGAGCGAACACGGTAAAAATATATTATAATTATATAATTTACTATAACTTCACGATTTTTATTTAATAATTATTACTTTAAAAAAATTACAATCACACGATGTTTCAAGCCCGTAAAGCCAGTTTCCTTCATTAGGTTTCTATTTTCTCATTATTTGATTAAGCCCATTGTAATGGATAATAGAAACGTTTGATGGTTATCAACAATTAGAATACGGCGTCATCCCAAATAATATTTATATAAAAATAAAGAACGATTCCAAAATTGTTGCAAATGATAAGTACCAGTTTTACGCGAGCATTTTCTACCAAGCTTGTTACAAAAAAATCCAAGAATTTTAAAACAGCTTAATGGCTGTGGACTCGTATTTGAGTCCTTGAAAAACTTTGGTTGTTGTCCTACGTCATACATTCTATTCTAATGAAAAAGCACTGGGTTATAATCGATTTTGATGTCAAATGTCAACGAGAGATGGCGATATACACATCAACGCATTATTTAACAAAAATTAAACTATTATTTTGACTAAATAGTTTTGTAAAACTACCCCTAGATGGTACACGTTTATTTTTTCTCACTCTTGTAGTATTGGTTATTATTATTCACACATTGCGTAGTGATTTATTGAATGGGCCATGTGGCATAACCGTGTCCTTTCCCGGTGTGATCTGTAACATCTGCAATATTTTACATATTTAAAAAAAGACCTTTTAGTAGATTCAAGTTTTTTCCACTACACTACATAAGTATGCAACCAACAGATATAGAACCACTGCTCAAATGGCATTGATTTATGCGGCAAAGTATCTGGAAGTCATAAAATTAAATTTGGTTAAGATATTTCAGTTATTTTACAAATTATAGTGAAATGACAGTTTTTTGCGAATGTTTTGCAAAATCGCCCGGCCGCTAGGTGAAATTCAATAAAAAAAACATGGGGCCATTAAGCTGTTAAACCATAAAAGTGATGTTTATACTTACAGTATATTCCTCGTGATTCGATTTCATTGCATTGCATCTATAACTATAAAAAGATATCTACCTGTATTTTTTTTTTAATTTTAAATCATTTGAAAAACATCTGTGGTAATAATGGTAATCTTAAATTTCATATTTTGTGCAACCTTCCAGACAAATAAATGTCATAAATAAAATGCTTGATTCTGATCGAGTGCACGACAAAGTAATTTTATAAATTCGGAATTCGCATATTTTCGTATTATGTCATTTACAAAAAACTGCAAGGATAAACACCTCGAGTGGGATCAGAGCCAGGAAACGTCAGACAATAGGCATTCACCTTTGCCACTGGACCGCGGAGGGCAGTGTAATAAAATACAATGTGAATTCAGCATTCATTCAATAAATAATAATCGAGAAACTCGCCTGTATTTTATTTTATTTTCGTATTTGAGAATTATTACCAAATACCAAATGATAAAAAAACTTTTCAAATAATCCTTTTTGATATAAGGTAACCGTACCAGTCATTGACTGTTTCAGAAAAAATCAACAAAAAGAACGATTAACGTTTAGGATTCGACCAAATGATGACAAAGCAAGTGTATTCATAATGGATCAAATGTCTTAATTAATATGATAAGAGAAAAATTAGAAAACGGTCATGTTACAAAAAAATTGTGTTCAATTTTTAACAACCATTTTTTTGTGTCAGTAGTTAACCATCTAAAAATTGAAATTCCCAGTAGTTTGCCACTTTTTTTCAGTAGTTGATCATGCCTAATTAGAGGGTTTTATGATAACCTTTCATCAGAGCTTCCTGTAAGACCACTCTTGGTTGAATCTAGTAGCATATTTTTACATTCACTGATATCCTTAACAATCCTCTTAATAAATACAAAATAAAAGACTTACTGCATAAGGTGTCGTTTTCAAATGGCCGCCATGACACCCCAATGACATTTATGGTGGTGTGACAAAAGATGGTTTCACTTGTCTGAACTCTAAAATTTAGAGCAATCCCGCGAATACGTTTCTTATTTTGGGCACTTTTATTGAAAAAGGTCAACACCTACCAGTAGGTACATGGTCAACTACCTGTACATTTACCTTATTGTCTTGCAAACGGCATTCTAGTTAATTATGTGTTGTGGCAAATATTCCACAATTATTATTTAAGCAATATAATTGGTCTCGTTTAGAGAGCATTTTTAACCGATGAAAGCGAAAGTGGAAACTGTTCAGATACATCATTGTGTTCATTAACTCTTAATCAAAATATTTTTGTATTTTATAAGACTCTTTGTTGTAATAGTTAATCAACCGGTGTTCTAAAATGAACAATAATAATTAATAGCTTTCTGTTATGAATAAAACATTTTTTTAAATCTCACATTACAATACATGCCCTACCTAACTGTATTTTGTTTAAAAAAAACTCCTTTCATCGAAACCATGCAGTTGATTTCTTGAACAGCCATTTGTTTAAATGAATTGAAAATACATTACAGTTGAAGGTCAAGTTTATCGTTCTATTATTATTGAATATAACATACGTAGATATTTTCTAATGCTACAAAAATAATATTTGTACACAATTAAGAATGTACCATCATAATGTTATTAAAATCATAACTGGCTTATTACATAAAAATAGCGGTAACATTTGTTAATGCACGGAAATGTTAGTAGGTAATTTGTTCAATCTCTGTAAACGCAATGCAGTACGTCGGGCACGCGCCAACGGCTCAAATTCCAAATTTGAATCCAGGAACAACAAAAAATAGCATTGAATAACCTCAAACAATACAGCATACGTAATAATAAGTTTGTAAAGTCGACGGCTGCGCTTTCTTTTTGAAAAGGTTGTAATTACTACTTCCGATTTCATAAAATGGTGGAGACATTCCGTTACTTTGACAGAGGCAGAATCAGGACTTTTTGGCATTAAATCGGACAAAGAAAATTTATTTATGCAGTCATTTAATGCAGTAAAAAATTTTTTTATTACAATAAACATTCTGATGACAGATAAAATAGTCACAGCCATATATTTGTAAAAAATAATTAACTGTTAACTTTTTCATATTGTCTTTATTTCCTTCAATAATTTGAAAATAATTTCTTCAGATCAGTAAATAATCGATACTTTTTAGTATGCCAGACCTGTAATAAAGTGTTGACCAATCGTGGGCTTTAACCATATTTGGTTGCGTAATCCAGAGAATCTTAGAAACAAAAAATTAATACACGCATCCAAAGTTCAAAAGCATGGATTTCCTTCCCTAAAAGGATGGACATTCCTTCCCACCCACATACGATCCTAAAAATGGGTCGCAGGGAGAATGATAAACTAATCCTTTTTTGTTTCTTTCTTACATAATTACCCTCTCCGAAAAAGAGTGTTTAAGCGACTGAATTTCAATAAGTTCATATAAAACAGTTTCTGTTACGGTGATCCATTAGGTGAGAAAATGGTTAAATATCGTTGATCTCAAAATCACGCACTATTACGGACCTGCAATATTTGACATGGCACTGTTTATACCCTTATATTTCTCTTTATTATTCACCGTTTATGAAAATAAAAATGTCACCCAATTTGTTCACTGAACGTTGAACTCAAATCTCAAACGCAGCGTTAAAATTTTGTTGTTCTTTTGTACCGTCCCAAAAATATTTCAGAGCTACCATTTCCGGACTCTTTTGTCGTAATTAAACCCAGTGGCGCAATCCATTTCTGTTCATTGCACATACGGACTTTAAGCCGACATAACAAAATACAATAAGATTTTTTCAGTGATCTCTGCCCACAATGTAGAATATATGAACTTATTATGGAGCATATTGGCAAAAGTTGTCATATGAGAACTACTGAACTGAGTCACTCCATCTCTCTTTTTCGGTGTGTTTAAATGTCATGAAGAAAGGTAGCGTTAGAAAAGAATTAGATTTTAGCTAATCCTTCTCTCTGCGCCTCGTTTTTAGAATCTGATGAGGAGAGTGGAAATGAAAAAAAAAACGGATTTTTATTGAGTCTTTTAACTTCCTTTTTTCAAAGAGAAGGTAAAAAGGCGGGACCAAGCTAAGCGCTCTTCCTACCGATCTATATTGTAGTACCGAAAATTTTCATTTTCAAAACCGGTATTTCGGTATCTCAAGAACCGCCTAAATACCGGGATCCCAGTTTCGATAATACCGGTATTGCAATTCGTAATACAGACACCTACACTCGGCAAATTTAATCAACAACACTTTGGAAATTGATATTATTTACGAGACGTCAATGCTTGATAAGAGCGGGCGCACTGTTCAAAAACCGGAAGTCTTGGAATCAAATCCCGCCTTCTCGCATTTGATTTTATTATTAAAATCGCCCTCCGTTACCACTTCAACAGCTGCTTATCATAAACATCATCAGCTGCCTTTTTGCGCTGAATCTACTCTTTAACTATACATTGGAGTGACCTTTGCTGTTTACTTTTAAACAACTGATTGATTATACAAAAGTCAACACTTTTTATTTATCGACATTGGTTCGATTACAAATCAATTAGTAGCTCAGCCTGTGTAGATATGAGATGTCCAGGATTGGAATGAATTATATATTATAATTACTAAATATCTTTCATTCCAGTGTAGTCAACGTTGTACTTACCATCACACTACGGATTTACAGCCATAACTAGGCGTCACTCGTAACACAGCAGCGTTAAGCACTTTAAAAAGATTTTTAGGAGTGTCTTAGGAGCAGTTACTTAATAATTTGTTGCCATGATGATGCTAAATGAATTATGCCAAGCAAGAGATGAAGGGGGGTAGACTTTAAAACGATAAAAACTAAAATTTACATGTTATTTAAAAGTTATTTAAAAGAAAAGTAATATTAAAAACAGAAGCATAAAAAAACAATCAATAATACAAGGAGCGCGGTTATTGGGATCTTTGTATGGGTCTTCCATAGTAGCGGTGCATTTAAAATCAATATTTTAAGTGGTCATCTACGCTATCTATTTCAAAATATCAGCAGTTACATGGCATTATCTCATCGACTGGGAAGAGATCTCGTTCAATCAATGTCACGTACATCTCAAACCATAATCATACCGAAAATAAAATTGCAGGAAGCAACATGTTGAAGGACAAGTAAATTCATAAATTCTTTCCAAATACAACTCAAGTTTTCTTTGTATTTGTAATTTTTTTTTCTTAGAATTAAAATAATATCACTTTAAAAAGGTTAGTTCATGAAAGCTGGAATGTATCAAGCTTGTTTGGATCTTTGTGGAAATAACTGCAGGGTAGGCTGTCTTAGATTCAACACTTTTTGGAAGAATAATCATAAAATAATTGTATCGTTAATATATTGTAATACCAAAATACATACTGGTATTTTAGATTTTCAATACCGATATTTCCATATCGAAAAAACTGATGAAATACTGAGTTTCTGGTTTTGGTAATACCTAACGATATTGTAACCCGTACATAAAACGAAAGCGAAGACTTGCTCAAGACGATACTATTATCAGTTGGATCTGTCAAAACCCGCCATACATACTGACTTGGTTACATCTAGGGCAAATTGCAACACATTAACGGTGACGTCTTACCACAATAAATTCAACATAGAAGGTCACTTGAGACATCTAGCGAAAAATTGCTTGAAGCAACAAAATTTCCCATGCTGTATATATCCAAAACATTGACAATTTGTCGATAGGGAAATTATGAAACACTCTTACCATTTTTTAATTTAATTGTCTATGCTTGAATTTACCTATCTGTCAAATTGACAGATAAGTAACGTCGAAACATTTTTTGCATCGTTTAGTAAATTTTCGAATTCTGTTGAACATGCAAATCAAACTCAAGTAACCAGTTTTGATCTTTCATAATATAATGCGAAGTATATGCAAATAAATATAAGATGAAATAATGATGTCGTATGTGGGTGTAAGAAAATGTTTAGGTAAATATCAGATAGTCGAAACAAGGCCTCAAAATGATATTTTTCACCGAAAACCACACGGAACTGTTTTATGCAAACTTGAGATGGCTAGGAAACTAAGTATGGAAGGTCTCAATCGTCGAAATGATAATTTGAAGTCCAGTTAAATACACAAGACAATATAGTATTGGACTGGTCATTGATCTGCACGGAAAGATTCACAAAACCTATTAAAATTCCATTTTGCATAAACAGGACCAAAGTAATAAGCGAAAAATGAAATCTATCACTTTGTTGTAATCCTAATAAAAAATATTCGATTATTTTTCCTGTAATCATACATATACATTATATATGACTATATTTATTTTATTTAAAAGTAGAAAATCATGCATTGAGGGGATGTATAAGTTGCAAAAAGAAATATGGTAAGAAGCTAAGTATCAGTAGGTAAAACCATTAAAACAGCATTAAGTGGTCTGCCAGTTTTCAAACATTCATCTATGATCTCGGTATAACGTTTAACTCTTCTTTCACATTTTATTTGTATATTAATTCTACTGTTATGCATGCTAAGAAACTTTTTGGGTTAATAGTAAGGCTAAGTAAATCATTTGAAAACCAAATATTCTAAAGCATTTTGAGAATATCATCCTAATAGAGACCTACTAGATATAATAAAGCTGAAGATACCCACTCTGAGATAGTGATCTTTCCTAATCATAGTTTAATAGTTTCTTCTTCAAATATTTTATTATTTTCTTTTATGTAAACCGTCTGTGACTCGAGATGAACAAGTGAGCAAATAATTAAGTCATTAAGACTAACATCTAGTAAAGATTGGTACTAACAGATTATTCCAGTAGACATTTGTTTATCTAAAGTTTCGCCTTCATCAGTGGAGTTAGAAATCAGTCATTTATTAAGAATTCATTCTCGCCTTGATTGGTGAAATAATTCAGTTTTCTTAAATTAGGAAATAATGTCAAGTGGAAATTTTTGTTTCATTACAATGTAGTTCTACCAGGTAAATGCTAATTCAATCAACGAATAGAAATCTGTTTACCTCAATTGAAAAATCAATTTATGAAACTGTACCTACTGGAATTCGAACCCGTGAGCACCACAACGGAACCACTAGACCACAGATCCAGCAATATGTCAAAAATAGACAAAAATAAACCAATGGACTCGGGTGAACTAGAATGGTGGATATAGTGAATTATACCAAGAGACTTAGATAATCACAGGCTTTTCATGTCTCACGAGTTCACGCATTTCATACCTCGTTGAATAAGACTATCAGCAAGCTGATTTGGTTTTGTTTGTTCTACTCGAAAACATTAAATTTCATTTCGCGTACTTTCTGAAGCGATCCCAATCTGTCATATTTATGTCATTGTAGAGGTAAATGTCTATTAGCAGGGACAAAATTTGGTTTGTTCTACTCTAAAACATAAAATTTCATTTCGCGTACTTTCTGAAGCGGTCCCAATCTGTCATACGTCATTGTATACTCGTGTGGGTGTGTATGTACATATATATATATATATATATATATATACACACGCCAGTAACGGTGTCTATATCGAGTAAAAAATCTATTGCGTCGGGAATTGAAAATATAATTTTGCAATCGTCATTTTCAAACCGTGCAGAGACATATATGCAAAGACATAATTATCTTCGCCTT
This sequence comes from Himalopsyche phryganea, assembly GCA_022494535.1. Lineage (NCBI taxonomy): Eukaryota > Metazoa > Arthropoda > Insecta > Trichoptera > Rhyacophilidae > Himalopsyche > Himalopsyche phryganea. The sequence continues at coordinate 334,131 of JAGVSL010000035.1, read as the reverse complement.
TTTTGAAAAAATCAGACTAATGATCTATTTAAAAATACATTCATATTTTTCTAATTAATTTTAGATTTATATTAACGAACCTGGATACTTTAAATAGTTTAATTCGACGACTTTTGGGCTTCTCTTACCCTTAAGAAAACTTTACGGCATTCTATGGAGAACGAGTAAATTTCGACTAATAGAAGCCATTATTTATGGCACATCCTTTTTTTCTCTCTGCACATTTTACGGCATGCAATCGAGCATTGGTTTTTTTTTTAAAATTGGAAACACGATTAATGACCTAGTCAAATTCTATTATTATTGTTATCTAATTTAATCTTGAAATGTTTACTGTAAGAGGATCAATCACTCTTGGCGGTTTGGCAGGGAAAAGGTTAAGATGTGGAATTTATCCTGTTAGAAGGTGATGTCGTTTACAATACTGAAGGAATACGTTCTTTCTGATCGCGAAAGTAGAATTATAGTTTTATGGGAACATCATTATGTTAGTATTTTTTTAATCAAAAGGAATCAGTGAACTTCCATGCGTTTAAAATAAAATTAATCTTGTAATTCATGCGACAGGGTCATAATAATTTTACTTCCTCGAGCGCTCGCTAGGTGTCAGATTAAGCCCGACATGATTGACAAAGTGGTATTAAAAATACAATAATTGACTCTGCCATAATTGTCGCAGGGGAGGTGGTAGGATTTTGGCTGACAAGAAGGGCGCTGCGTGCGTGTGACAGGATTTGATGCCAACGGAAGGGATGGAAAGTGTTGTCAGTGATAACACACTAACGAACGGGATACTTGATTTCAATAATTACCTGTTAATTGATAACGATAAATATAAAATCAATATTCTATTGTAAGATCTTACAGTAAAACTAAGCTCTATTTATACATCTAATTAACGACAAAAGAAACACCAACAATTATTTTTCTTTAATGATTCTTAACACTTGCTTCAAATTGGATATCATTTTCACATTATTCTGACATCTTCAAATAACTAGTATTTGATTAAAGTTCAAGTTTAATCATTTTTCATATGGACTCCTAATGGAGCATTTCAACCCAAGTTTTTAAGCCGTTTTTTTAAATAGGTTAAAAATAGAAGGATGCCGTTTGGAATAAACCAGTAATTATTATATATAATCGTTTTGTAACGTCTCATTTTAAGGACTGTATGAAATGGCGGTTGGAAAGGAACGAAAGCATAGTATATATCCATATTTTTTATATAAATCTATAAACCGTTTAAAAATTCGATGCATGAGAATATCTATTCGAGAATTTGAAACCTTTACCACGTAATTAATTCTTAATAACAACATTATTTAAGTACACACAAAGTGTGTTACATCAATAGTTGTCAACAATAACAAAAAACAATGATTTTAATTTAATTTTATATTAAAAATGAACTTCCACAAAGTTACCACCGAATCCACAGAAAAAAAACAATGATTTTATTTATTGATTTTTTATTTGAAACTAAGAGAATGTTTTTTTAAACAAATTAATTTTCATGGAGAATCACTGGAATATATACAAATATTTTTTTCTAAAAATATGTAAAAATTGATTTTTTTTATGAAAAAAATATGATCTTATTTTTATTTTTCTCCAGTATGAATAACCATTATTTGTTTCACTAACATGGACAAATATAATGTTGAAGTTTAAAATGTTTTACGTCACTATTTTTTTGCGAATGCGTATAGAGACGGGACTTACGATTCCACCAAGTGACAGGACAATAGTTAAGTCGTGCTGTATTCAAAACAGTGGAAATGAACCAAGCGACACATAAAAAACAAATTCACTACGACTTAACATAGATTTAAATGACATTTAATTCAAAGAATGGTGAAAAACTTTACAATAGTATATCGTCGATGTTCTGGAAGAAAACACTAAATCGAAAAAATTACATATTGAGCTTAGTTATACCAAAATGTTCCTTATTTCGAACTCTACAGTATGGAAGAACACATTTATGTTTATAAATTATACTTTTACTTAAAAACAGTTTTGAACAAATAAACTAAATGAAAAGTATACGGCATTTTAAGCATTTGAAAAACTTCAAAGTTCAATTAATCAATCAATCTTCCAGAACGACGACAATATATGTTGTATAAAATGTATATGAAGAGAAATTTAGGACAACTCTACATTAAAAACTTAGGGCCGGCTCTAGGATCTAAGATCAGGGCATCCATACATGGCTCCAGGATCACGGGATCCATAATACTAATACACTGGCACGCTCTGTGTATTACACACGAAATGTATCAGTCTAGTAAAAAGTTCTAAGTTAAAATGCGTATTGCCTACAATGCTTCATTTTTGTTTCAGCTCATATGAGGCCAACATGAGAAATTTGTGAATCGTGAAAATGAATTGTTTCTCCTCTTTATTAGTAACACAAGGCACTTAATGGTGATTTTTAACGATATATGGTTGAGCCAGGACGAGATCTTCCGTTGGATTCAGTGCCTCAGTGGTTGAATGATTTTTCATATTCTATGTAGATTTTCAATTAAATTTCCTAATAGCCGATGGTCGTCTAAAATATTTTCTTTTCTCGCAAACTAGTTCCTGTCGTCTTTATGGTCGTTTTAAATACTGAGCCAGACAAGGAACTACATCTATGTTATATTAATTAATGACCTATGAATATACTATGTCTGCCTATTCTTACAATTATGAGGTCTATTATTATGTATATTAAGAGGCAATGTTTCATTAAGACTCTTGCAAAAATTTATTTATTTATGTTTCTGTGCGTTAGTTATTCTTTTTTTACTTCGTGCAATAACGTTTTACCGTCGGCAATTCGCGGTGTTAAGTGCTCTCGTTGTTATGGGTTTAATATTTTCCCCATACTGTAAATATTAATGGTAGCTATTATTTTATACTTTCAGTGGAGTTCTATTGTTTTTAAAAATGTTTTGTTTTAACCTTAACGGGACAGTGCTGCTCAAAGTTTCAAAACTTTAAAAATAAATAAATCAAATCAAATTAAATATTAGACTACAAATAATCGAAACGAGGTCGTTTGGATTATCTTTGTAGTGAAGAAGAGTTACGCGTTCACCTATAAAGCTACACTTGCTTTCTCATTCTAACTTTGCTTTCTCGATAGCAGGCTGAGTGAGAAAAGAATTGAATCGCGGAGAATCCTAAAAGAATTTCACCGTTAGTCATTTGTTGTACCAATAGCGAATCGGAGAAGGAAATCAAGTCAAAGTGTTCGATTTGTGCTTTAGTGAGTTTCACGTGTCAACATACAAATTTCCCAGCATATTATATACAATTATAATTATAATTTAATTTTTTTAATTTAAGACATCGACTGAGGGTGCTTGATGGAATTTTGTCATTTCGCCTTTCGGCATCTTCAGGCATTCGAGCACACGAATGGACTCGAACTGAGAAACAGTGTCTAACGCTATATAGAAGATACAAATGCGACAAATATCATTTACGATACATTATACGTCTGAGAGCCACACCGATACCTGAGTTAAAACAAATCGTCCAATTTATTTTGTAAACTCCATATTACCAGAGTGGCGATTGCCGAAGGCGAATTGCCGCTTTTCAACCATAGAAATACCAGTGATTTTACAATTATAATAGTATTTGACGGGATGTAATTCGAATGGGTAAATATATACAATCATTCCACATTTAGTGAAATCTGTTAGGTGTTTCAACGTATCGGATATAATAGCGGAGAATTAGGTTCAGCTGCTCATTCAAGATTGGTAAAGAGTATAACTACAATTTCTAAAATTTCCTGATAAAATAATTTATGATCCCCCATATGCAACAGTTTAACCCCATCATCCGCATTAATGTATGGTTCTCCATTAGCCCTTTGCGATGTCCATTTCTTTTAATCTAAAGGCAGCTAAATGTTCTGACTTTATATATCTAATGTACGTGTTAAATACATGGAAATGCGGATGATGGGGTTAAACTGTTGCATAAAAACATGGGGGATCATAAATCATTTTATCAATTTTGTACCAATCTTGAATGAGCAGCTGAACCTTCCTAATTCTCCGCTATTATATCCGAACGTTGAATCAGATTTCAAAATGTGTTTGTATTATTTTAATTACATCCCGTCAAAACCCACAATACTATTATAATTGTAAAATCACTGGTATTTCTAAAAGAGTTGAAAAGCAATAATTACTCTGGTAATGAAAAATAATTAAATTTCCAAAATTTTAACTCAGGTATCGGTGTGGCTCTCAGACGTATAATGTATTGCCTCGTAAATGATATTTGTCGCATTTGTATCTTCTCACTTTTAAGAGTCCATTCGTGTGCTCGAATGCCTGAAGATGCCGAAAGGCGAAACCCGTGTCGTTAGTGACAAAATACATGGAAGTGTACAAAATCTCAATAATCCAAATTTACAATTATAATTCCTATGTATGAGTAATTGAGTAATAATTATAGGTGTCCTATTGGTCAATCTATATAAGTTTACAAACCATTGTTATCTCTTTAATACTAAATGATGATCTGACGTTTCTTTGCCAGAAGTTATTACACATGTATGTTTTTTTAGATGATATTTTATATAAATAAAGATGTTTTACTAATATAATCCAGATGTTCGTTTACACCCTCATGTCCATGTTGCTGATCTGAACTAGCTATTTTTTTATTGGTTATCAAATACTAATAAAACCTTTTGGAAAAATAGTAAGAACATGAGACTATAAGGATAGAAGGAATCAGTTAAAATTGTTCTATTATTTTAATTGAGCTTATTTTTCATAATTATAATGAATAATAAAAACTGTAATATAATTAAAGTTGAAATCGTTTGGTTTTAACGTGCCAACAAACTCTTGGCACATATGTCTCATTGTCTCAAAGCCTCTCCACAGTTATTCCTCTCTCGATCGCCTAACAATGAACCGCTTGAGCGGCGAAGGGGGGAAACTATACAAAATGAGACCAAACGCTTCGAGCCAAAGAGGACAACCCTCTTGCTTTCTGAAAATAAAACAAACAAGAAGTTTTGAAAGGGGAACCACCGACGTCTGTCTGAGTAAAGCTATAATACCACTTTTGCTTATTGGAGATCGTGTCTAGAGTACAGAGAAGTCCTCGTTAACTCCATAGCTTCCTGTTCTTAATACTTGGTATATCAAAGATGTTTGACATAGTTAAGTAGTGTATGAAGATCTAACAGTAAACAAACATTATTTTTATACTAATAACAAAATAGATTGCCCAATCATTAATTTAATATGTTTTTTTTAAAGCACCATTGTGATCATTATGATTCTACAAAAATGGATATATAAATATGTAGTTTTTATATGCACTATTTAAATAATGTAAGTAGTAAGTTAACTTCTCAACTACAACTCGAAAGTGAACAAGAATGAATGATCTTAGAAGATTGTCCATGGTTAATTGCAATTAAAATCACCGAATAAATACTATGGATTGTAGCTGGCGATATTCCAGCACACCGGAATTCCGATTTTTGAAACAGGAAACAGACAGGAGTTATGCTTTCCTCACACACTCGCAGAACATGCGCCAATGTATATCCATGAATACTGACGTACAAAGAGCTGCTTGGTCAGTTATTTAATATCTGAAATCATTTAACAATTTAACTACCTTACTATCATTATCCAACTTATGCATCTGATCTCGATGTTGATAATACGATTTTAATCAGAATGCAAACAATCGTACAATGACATGAGAAGACCCGGATCGAAGAGAGGCAAACGGCTGGTTATCCAAAGTCCTGGAAGGGCTGTGATCTCAGACAAACACCATTTCGAATCCGGTTCAAAACTTATTTATTTTCCATCGAAGATGCAGTGGTTTACATTACACAAACTATAATTCCTAACAAATAAAATTGATTCTACATTTACATTTACTTAGCAACTGAATTTACTTTAAATTATAATACAAATGACACGACAAAAGATTTTTAATTAAGTTCAACGCAAATCAAACACAAACAATTCACATCGTCACCTCCGCGCGACGAGGCCGCAACTCGCCCGGCTTGACAGATCGTAATCGGCTGTGTACACATACAATTCAAAAAACTGCCTGCATCGTCAGAGCTACCCCTTTCCGTCAAAAATGGACTCGTCCAGCGGGCGTACCCGGCGGCTATTGAACGGCTTGGTAACAAGAGTGGGCCAATTCTGCAACTTATTGCCGTTGCCGCTGGGTGATTTCAGTTCTGGACACTAATGAAACTTATACTTAACAAAAACCAGGGTGTGTCAGACATTTGGATTTTAATCAAGGAAAGCGGCATATTTCGCTACCCTCATTAAGAAAAACATAGACCCAGAACGGTAGAACGATTATACAATTTCTCACTATATGGATAGCAATGTCTTGGATATCTTAAGCTTTCAATTTTCTCAATGTTATTTCCTACGTTCAAAACAAAGTCTGAAATGGTTAATAAGATGACTTTAAGAACCGAGAGAATTCAAATTCAACTATGGATTGTATTGGGTTAGGTTAAGGTCATAATTCACAAAAATATATCAAAATCGTTCATTATATGTTGGTAAAAGTTAAAAACAATCAGCTACAGAATTCGAAAAGTAAGTGGTTTCCTGAAATCTCAAAATTTTTATATGCTACTTATGATTTCACGAATAGTGCCTCCGGATTGTCGTTGGTTGTGGTTGGTCAACAACAAACCCTACATTATAGTCTCTTTGGATAATAAGGTATTGTATGGGTAACGTTGAATCAGTATTAATAAGTTGGATGTTCTGATTTATTTCACAATTTTCTTATTCCAAGTAATAGTATTTTAGATAAAATTAAAAACTTTAATATTTAAAAGAACTATCATCAGTTCTTGCAAGCTTTTTAGATTATAATGAAAAAAATAATCAGAAAACTCTTAGAAAACAATTCTGTTAACAAACGATTGTATAACGCACCAGTTTTTAAATTGAATTAATCCAATAAACAAGTAAAACAATAAAACTAAATTTAAAAAAACTTCTCCGCAATTCGGTCGTGAACACTCTTGGACTTAAGTCTAACTCGATCTCACAGTCAGTTGTACAAAACCCCATTTAAATATTTATACATTGATTTTTCAATCGATTTACGGACTTTTTTATTCAAAGGCTTTGATTTTTCTATCTTCCTACTCACCATATCCGACCCTGAAACCGTGGCGTAGAGAGAGCGATTCATAATCTCATCGTTATCATATCTGAAAAGAGTGATTGAGCGATAACCTTGCCAAAAGTATGCACAAATACCTTCAGTTGTCAATAAAAGCAGAGATAGTAAAATTCAAGTTAATATATTTAAACTTTGGAATCCTGGTACCTGAATGGTATTAGAATTAAGGATACGCGGGTATTAAAAAAAGTAATTTGGCATGTATTCGCTGTACTAAAAGTGTTCAACTAATCTTTTCATTTATGTTTGCTTTGTTCGCCAGTTATTCAAAAATGTTTGTACGCCAGTAATAAACGGGACCAAATTAATACATAGGCAGTGGCGAACAAAATATATTGCTATTAAAATAATAATATAATTAATCATTTTCATAAATTAACCAAAAAAAAAATTAATCATTTTATATTATGTGTGATTTATCTCATCTACATCAGTGTTCCCCAACTGGTGGTCAGCGGCCTCACACAGTATGCCAAATTTCAAGAAATTCGCCATGCAAAAATATTAGTGAACGGAAAAAACCGTACAGGAAAAAAGCGAGAGTGGAAGATGAATATCCATCTTTAAGCTGTAAAACTATAAATTTATTAATGTCATTTTCAACAACCTGTTCATGGGAAAAAGCATTTTCGTCCATGTCCTCAATAAAATCGAAACAGATGAATAGACTGGACGTGAATGCAGCACTTCGTCTGCAGGTGTAAAAAGTTTGGGGAACACTTATCTACATCACTTTTTAATAACTCTTTTTGGCTATTAATTCCTTTCGCAAGTTATGGTGAATTATTTTAATTTTGCCATGTGAAGTGAAGTTATGATATTTGGTAGTTTCTTCCAGTACTAGTTAATATAATTTCCTGGAAAATTGTTAGGTCCTAGCCAAGTGAACAACACTGTTGGGTGGTCGTCTATTCGGATGTAGAGTCAAGAGTTCGAGCCTCTGATACTTTCATAGTATATAATACACATGTTTTTCTAGTACGAAGAACATGGTCATGGCTTTAGATGGTACATAGTACGGCTTTCATTTAAAATATTTTATGATTTAATAGGATTACGTATTTTATTCAATATATGTTGAAATCGATATGGGCGAAGTTATCAGTAGTTGCAGTGGTGTAGATTTTTAACCAAATAAAAGAAAAATTGTATTTCTTTATCCAGATATGAAAATACGGAATAAAAATGTCTTAATAATGTATTTAATAAATATTAGTTGGGTTTCATGTACAGTCAATACAAAGAAGGCTTGCTTATGACAAGTGTTTCAATTTTGATTTTAATTAATCTATTACATTGTAGGTAATCATTTAAGCTTTTGAGCACTTAAAAATGATATTAATATTGGCTCTGCCTAGTCATTAATTAAATGCATCTTAGAAAGGCTTCGAGCTCCGTGTCGCCGACCTCTAATTTGAATACTACCGTTTGTAGTCTTTGTAATACAAATTTTCCTTTATATGTATACAAACGTTTGTGTTGTCTTACACGGTTTTAAATTAAAAGGCGTTTGTGACGGACTAATCTACCACGTCAGTAGAGGGCTATTAAGAGGTATATTGCGCTTTCATATGTTATATTTAAAATCAAAATAATCTTTTTGTGATTTATATGAATTATTTGTCCGCCTATGGCTCAAAATGCACACGCAGTATTGTCATCATCACAATAGAATCTGTGAAAGTGTACGTAAATATTTATTAATAAATTCACTTTTATATTTGCGAGTAGAAGCGGTGACAATGGAGCGCTGAACTTTTAGAGGACCACTCGTGTACCTACTTCTAACCGACATAAAAATAAACAAAAATTAATACATCAATAAATAAATATGTATATCCACACAATTAGGGATTGCAATAACGGACGAATATATCATTACCGATATTTCACATTAAATATTGGGATTATAAGAGACGATAAAAATGTACAAAAAACGGCAATATTAAAAAATATAGGTTTATTTTCATACAAACTTCAAATTATTTTTTCCTTTGTATTAAATACGACTTCAAAAAGGCTTATTCATCTTGAACTTGATCGGATCCTTGTGCCAATCAATCAGATAGCAGAAAAAGCCCTTTCAGATTCAATGCTGGTTGGACGCACAATCATTAAGTAAGTTTATTGTAATATATTATTTTACTGGAATACTGGTATTTTGCATTGATTAGACCGGTGTTACAATATTGAAAAAACAGCTGAAATACTGAGACTTGGTTTCAGTTATTGCGGGATTGAAATCCCTATATACCTCTACAGTTATATACATATGAAAATTTTAAGTATGAATTACGAGAGCTTAATTGTTTTTAAATGCTAATTTAAATGTATATTAAACTATTTCTCTATTTTACCATCCATGTCGGCTGCCAGTGTAGAGGATATTGACTCATAACGCAGTATCCCAACAAAAGTGGTTTTTTAGAAAACTGTTTGTTGTTTTGTCCGTGAACCTCGCTTTATCTCAGAGAGTGAGGATAGAAGGGTGCGACTACGAAATGAGTTAGCTTATAGCTCTCGTTACTCCCCGTTTTTTGTAAGATTGGATGCGCGGGAGGGAATGTAAGCATCACAGTTCATGAAATTGTCCGTACCGGAATTCAAGCCAATAGATACCTCCACTGAAAAGAATGATCGCCTGAAAGCTGAATGTTCTAAAGTTTCGGAACCGGCATTTCTATATGGACAATATTATAATGTACATACACTCATTGCACTCTTCACATTGATTTTGTAAAGAAAATGGACCAGAGATTGTTTCACTTAATAAGTAAGCACAATCCGCTCATAAGTGTTATTAACTGCACTCTTAAAACTAAAAGCCTCTAATCTCTCCGTAATGAAATTGCAATGTTTGAAATGTGACATCTTTGACCAAATGTAAACAGTAAACAAAACAATATTTATTGCGGCATTGCGGGTATTGATTACTAGGGAAAACGTTATAACATTTACTGATAACTTAAATCTTTATTTAATTTACAATATTTATGTTTCAGATAAATAACTTGAACGTTATTTGGTACGATGCAGCCGTTTCAATCGTCCTTAAACTCGGTGAGCCGCTCACCTCCCCGACAATGCAAAGTGTCCGAGCTGAAGTTTTCAATAGCCCGGCTTATGGCTCCAGAGCCCTCGGCATTCAGGCAATACGGGGCGCCGACGACTCTTCATCACCAGCCAATAGTTTCTTCGGTTCCGTTGCAATCAACCCCTGTGATAACGTCTCAACCGGCCCAGCAGCAGACGCTGAATCCGAGTGGACATAATAACAATAACAATTCTTCTTCGCAGCCCAGACACAAGACTTTTGCTTGCGGAGACTGTGGCAAAGTATTCAATGCACATTATAATTTGACAAGACACATGCCAGTCCATACTGGAGCGAGACCGTTCGTTTGTAAGGTGAGGCTTATTCAATCAATCAATCATCATATCATATCATATTATACGAGATACCCTGTTTCAGATCGAATATAATATAACAGTCAGCCTCTGCAGTCTAGTAGTAAGAGCTTTTCCCTAGCAATCAGGTGTGTCCTCGTTCAAATCCCAGTAAGGTTAATATCAAATTTTGATTTTTAAAATTTTAATTTGTGATCTTGGACATAGGTGACTTACAAAAATTCTCATCGAGTTTATCTCGCATGATTTTCAATTTTCAAAATATTTGGCGCATCAGCCGGATATTTTTTTAATTAAATCTATTTAAAGTATATATATATTTGAATTACATTATAGATAATTATTTAATTTGAATCGATCAAATTTTATACACTTAGATAAGTTTAGTCACTCACGACTCGAGTTTCGTTTTTCGGCATCTTTAGGCATTCAAATGCACGGATGAACTCAATCTAACAATAAGTGAACAGTTTATTTCGTTTATATATTATATATGAAGAATTAAAAAAAAAAAAAATATGGACTATATTGATAATAATCTAAATTAATTATTAATTCATACAACCATTATCAATTGAAAGTTCAACATTTGGTTGAAATCCTGACTTAGATAAAATTGACATTGAATGTGTGTAATTGTAATTTTAAATTTACCTGCATTTACGTTCTAGGTGTGCGGAAAAGGTTTCCGCCAAGCATCCACCCTCTGTCGTCACAAAATCATCCACACAGCTGAAAAACCCCATCGTTGCGGCGTGTGCGGGAAGGCCTTCAATCGTTCGTCAACTTTAAACACGCACGCTCGGATCCACGCGGGAGTCAAGCCGTTCGTCTGCGAACACTGCGGCAAAGGATTCCACCAGAAAGGAAACTACAAGAACCACAAACTGACCCACAGCGGGGAGAAAGCCTACAAATGCTCGGTGTGCAGTAAAGCATTTCACCAAGTCTACAACCTGACTTTTCATATGCACACCCACAACGATAGAAAACCATTCACTTGCCATATATGCGCAAAAGGTTTCTGTCGAAATTTCGATCTGAAGAAACACACTAGAAAGCTGCACATCGGAGCGGGGCATGTCCACAATGGAGGCATATCGACGGCTCCGGGAGCCTCTCCGTATTTACTAGGCCCGAGACTGTTGCAGCCGTCGGCTCCAACTCCGGCGGCTTTGTTCTTTTCAAAGATTTTGTGACCAGATGCGCCCTTGTTCTTCAATTGAAACTGAAGACAAGGGTATATGTAGTGAATCACGACTGTTCGAAACTAAAAAGATTTTAATCTGGATATGTTAATTTGCTGCCAACTGATTATTATTCTATCTATTTTGCAAAAATGCACATACATATAATTAATTCAAACATTTTAAAGCTTTTCAACGAGTTATATTCATTCAACTAGACCAAATGTTGTCAAGTAAGTAATCTAAAACGGCCAAATAAAAATAGTATCGACAATGTTTTTTTTGATAGTCATACATTAGAGGTCTGCACGGGTCCGGGCTGGGTTCGAGTGGCTAAAGGCGATTCAATTTCGGGCTCGGGCCGGGCCCGTTTAAAGAGTTTAATTTACTCCAGAACTCTATTTCAGTAAATTGATAACCCGTTACAATAATTATTCACTCGTGTATAAAACTGAAGTTAATATTTAAAGAGATTTATTTAAATTTATTCTCATTGTGACGTAAACTTCACTGCTTTCCAGTATTCCGTAAAACTAAAAGATTTTTTTGTTTTTGTATGTAGTAGATTTTAATATCAGGAACGACTCAAAGTTTTCGTCGGTACCTAATTTGGCTTTTCTATACGATTCGAGCTTAAAAATGATTTTCTTATATGTATGTTAATATGATACAGAAACTATGCTTGTTTTATTTTCACAAGCGTAGAACCTTATCGGCACTCGAGATCCCGTGTGTCGACTCCTGAACTGGATTATTCGCTAATCAATTACGTGCATGTCATTGGTACTCGAGGCTTTCTTTATTCGACTTAATATATTAAACCATTAATATCTAGATATTGATTAGTAACGAGAAAATAAGAAAGTAAAAATGAGCACAGTTTTTCACCCACCTATCATAACAAGAGTCAATCATGGTGACTCGTGAGGTCATGGGTTTCGTCAGCTTTCATCAAAATAAATAAACTGCATAGTATGATTCTTTTGATAACAGCTAATAATAAAACTAGTGATACGTTGTATATAAATTAAATATAGTGCTTTATCAAAATCCATGGACTTCTTCGCATACCATTTAAATGATAAAAAGTGTTTATTAAAGAAATACCTGCTAACTCACCACTTACGATAATCAATTGTGATGTCAGTTTTTTCGCAGGAATGATGAAGGACATTATAAAAAGAATATAGGCTTAGTGCAATAATAATAATTGTAACCGTTTATAAAATTTTAAAAAGAAAACGATAAATAAACTCTCGTTTTCCTCATAAGAGAATTATCACTTATTTTATTTTATTATTATGTGATACACAAATTTCTTTGTGATATTCATTGTTTTTTTCTTATTTCCAACATTTGAACGTACGATTTTATCATATAATAACTTAATAAATATTTAATATTTTAGACAATCATTATAAAATGTAAATTGTTGAAACTTTTGAGTATTTTTTTATTAAATCAAGGAATTTTTATCACTGAATACTTAGATAAAACATATTTTCATCTTGAGTGCAAAGCTTGTTTAATAAGACGTCATAATCAAAATACATACTATTATTTTCGAATTTGTGTTAAATATTTAGTAATTTGACAACGTTATTTTACATCATAATTTTTTTATCAAATATAATATTTATTTTTGTTGTTTTGAGAGTTAAAAGTATTGCACTCTAGAATGACGTTGCTTGGTAACAAATTTGTTGATAAGTCTTGGTTGACATGTTTTAAAAATAATGACAAATCTTCTCTTTATATTTATGATAAATTATTTAATATCGTGAGCTATAAATGGTTAGCTTTATTTTCAACGATGATTCATTATTGTTTTTTGGTAATTTAAAATATCGAAAAGTGTTAATATATTAATAATCATTACCGTATTACCTAACAGCTGTATAATGATGTAACTGTAAATAATTTTGATTTGTGATGTAAATAACTAATATAATCCCTGTAAATAAATTGCACATACAACATTACCATGTACGATCAATTATTTTTATCCCCGATGAATCCCCTTAATGCATTTCTTACAATACGTTAATATTGTCATCAAAAAAATGAATACAGATTAAAATAATAAAATTATTCATGATATATGTAGTGCATATTAGAAGTGTCCATATTTTTGTGATCTATTTCAAAATGGATAACTTACTGCGATACTATTTATTATAGAAGAGAATGATCAAAGTTATAAAAAAATAAAATAAGTACCAAAAAATTGCTCATCAATTTATTTTACAACGAAAAAAAAACCGGTAGATACATATTGAACGATTATCAAAAAATAACGTTTTTCATGTTTTTAACCTTAAACGTATTTTTCACAAACCACTTTAAGTCCTTACTTAGATACCTACACAAAAACTATATCACTTATTAATTTTTAGTATGAGCTGAGCAAAAATACAGGATAATTTGTTTTAAGAATTTATAATCGTCGGAAACAGCGTAATTATCAGATGTCAGTCCGATGTCTGCTTTAAAGAATCAACCAAATGAGCTGAGAGCCAACTTTAAACTGCTTGATTTTATCTACCATTAGTTCATTGTTCCGTGAGCTATTATTTTGAAGTTAATATTGCCACAAAAAACGGAGAAAACTGAATATATTTTTAAAAAATGTGGAGGCAACTTTCATAGAATGTCGATATCGACAAACGGAATTTTCAGGAAAAGAATTAGTAAAATCCAACATCAGTTTTGCGTGAGTTTCGGTACATTACATTTTATTCTAAATTACAGACCTATTTTGATCGAATAGACTTGAATATAATTGAATCTTCTTCTTCAGTCAGTCGTATACAATCACTGACACCTAGAAGGTAGAGACATTAAAGAACCTTTTATTACCAAGAAAATCTCTTTGTACACACGCTTCGCATGCCCTATATTTTGTCTTGAAATATGTATTGGCGTATCTCGTATTTCTCATTGATGGTATTTGATAGAATTATTCAGCTCTGCTGCGTTTGGTGGACTGCTTAGGTTCACTTTTCCCATAGATTAATTTCTCGCATTAAAAGATCCGCAATGGTGACGCAATCAGCCCAAAAAATCTACACTGGTCACCGATATAACCCAGTAATGGATTATATAATATATTTTTTACGTTATCCGCGCGAAGAAAATATTTACTTTATTATTCGAATGCATATGTATGTAGTATGTAGATTATTTGTATCTTGTTGCGATGCCTGGCGTCAAATGTCACTCTTGTAAATTTTATCATACTGCAGAAAACGAAAAAATACGTTTTTTTAATATGGTGACATTTATTGAATTTATAATCATAGCCCAACGGATAATGTCATGGTCACATGGATTCCACCATCTCACTCAATATGTTATATAAATGTATAAAATTCCATGAGAACTAATACAAAAAATCCCTCGGATAAAATTACGTCGATCTTTCTGTATTTAAACCTAAGGTATCGTAGCTATTCAATCAATGAATATTATAATACAAAGAAAAGTGTTTCTAAGTAACTGCGTGTGACAAGCTGACTTTTGGTTATTAATAAGACAATTTTAGCTTCGAATCTATCTAGATGTGCGTTATTTTAAAAGACATTTGGAGTCACAATTATTTTTTCACAGACACTTGAGTGACTAAACTTGCTCAGTTAACGAACGAATCCAAACGACCTAACCTTTGTAGTCATCATCCACCTGTTACAATGCCAAAACACCAAATGACTCGTGGAGAATTTTAAGTGAACCCTAACGCATTTGCTTTTCTACTCTCACATAACTTTGTCAATATTAGGCAGACTGAGAAAAAACAACTCACGAAAGATCAAGTTAGAATTGAACAACGAGTAGTTTGCTCACTACTCCAATGACCGAATCTTATCATTTAAAATCAGTAAAATTATTTTCAATATTTTAATATTCATCATACAGCATGCAATTTTTCCCCAATAGAACAACAATCGAGATGCAGTTTCGATTGCAGCCTTCTTGAGATGTAAACTTATTGCCAATTTCAGCAATATATTATACATAAACCTTTCATATGTGAAACTTAGAAAGTGACATTAGCCACCCCTCTAATGCAAATTAAATATACTATACATACAAAAAATATATTCGAACAGTACAGTAAGAGACTTTTTCTTTGTTAATCTCAGGAAAGAATCACCCTTGTCTTTTATTCAAATTGTTTGAAGAGGTCAATTGAAAAGTGCTAATGGCAGCAGATAAGACACATTAGCAGATTGGTCAGGTTTATCAGTTATAGTAAACATTTTTTATACATCTCTGTTGTTCTGGAAAAAAAGTTATTTGCCATGGAATGATTTAATGATACATACGACAATGTATTATTTAAATATTCTAAGAATAATTACTGTTGACCAAGTTTTTTTTTAAATTTGTATCGTACTTTAAGTGTCTATTTTTGCATAACCCTCTCACCATTTTTCAATCGAAGAGTAATTAGCTTACTAAAAGTCCTTAATAATTATTAACTTAATTCTTTATCCTTACATCTTTGAAAATTTGAACGACTGACTTTCAAAGCAGTTATAGTTAAACTCCCTCTCTTGAAAATCTCGAATACAAGTCTATAGTATGCTCCATTTTTGGAGCGGATGTATAAATAATAAAATCTATACAAAAATCTCGCTACTCTTACATCAAAGACTCCACGACGTCAATTCACTGTTTCTTTGTGTGCCTCTTGCTTGCTTACTCTCATATAACTTTACCCTATCTCATTCGGCAAATTTTCCGAGACCTAGCTAAAACTTATCGATTCGAGTGCTTAAAGAAAAAAGTGAGTGCCGCCAGCCACTGGTTGTGTACGCATGTATTGAAAGCACCCTAGCTCATCTCTTTGCCGGATTAGCTAGATTACGAAACGTGTTAAGTGCAGAAGGAAGCATTATATTCACTTTATCACTTTCCATTCAGTCATCGCATATCATTTCAATCTATCATTATAGAATGTCTACTAAAGTATATAGGCAAACTTAACAGCTTCGTGTTTTTACAATTTAACTCGTTCAAATAGAGTTACAATATAAAATAAAAATGGAATCAGTATTTTCGTAATCTCAATCTTGATATTATTAAGCCAAAGTAATATTTTCAAATATATATAAGTTACATATTTTTTCGCTGCCTTTTTGATGGCAGATATTTTATTTTAATATTTAATCACTAAATAAAAAGTCGCATCTTTGCTTTTTGTTTGTATTATAAATGATTTCTTGTATTACATTACATTACATACATATTATATGATCAGTTTGTACTATAATTTAGTATGATTGTAATCGTGGTGACGGGGTTTTAACATAAATCGCGAATCCTGCGATAGAATTGTGAATATAAATACAGTAAAACCTCGATTCTACGTTTTTCAAAAGACCCTGAAAATAAGAGATAAATTTGGGAAACGATGAATGCGGGAAAGCTTTATATAAAAAAACGAGTAAAATTTTTTTAAACAAGATCATGCCGATCTTTTGAATTTATTAATCCATTCGTTCGATGCAGAGAAAATTGTGATCCCTTTTTTTTGGCTAGGGTAGAACGTGCTTATGAGCGAAATGAGAAATAATCAACAAAAACGGTCAATCGAGATCATATTTGTGACGGAACCATAATATTTAGGTGATAGATCGAGGAAATCAATGAATCGGGAACGGTTAATGCGGGATTATTTAACATTGTTCTTATCGGTGACGGGATTATAAAAAATGAACGATCCATGCTGGAAAACGATTTATGCGAGAACGGTAGATCGGGGTTCCACTGTAGTATCATATTAAACATTTGCATTTGAATGCCGCCATTACGGCAGCATTGAATTGTATCGTATTACTCAGATGTCAATCAAAATTTATTTGAAAGACAAATAAATATAATTTATAATGTTTTGAGAAAATCGGATCGAAGAGAGGCAAATGGCTGGCTATCGAACGTTCTGGAAGGGCTGGGATCTCAAACAAACACCATTTCAAATCCGATTCAGCACTTATTTATTTTTAATCGAAGATGCAGTGGTTTACAATACACAAAAATACTATTCCTAACACATAAAATTGACTCTACATTTACATTTACTTAACAACTGAATTTACTTTAAGTTATAATGCAAATGACACGACAAACGATTTTAAATTACGTCCAATTCAAAACAAACACAAACAATTCCCATCGTCACCTGCGACGCCACGATGCCGGCAACTCGCCCGGCTCGACAGATCGTAATCGACTGTGCACACATACAATTAAAAAAACTCCCTGCATCCACCCCTTTCCGTCAAAAATGAACTCGTCCAGCGGACGTGCCCACCGGCTATTGAACGAGCGCGCTTGGCAACAAGCGTCGGGCCGATTCTCCGAATTATTGTCGTTACCGCTGGGCGATTTCAGTTATGGACCCTAATGAAACTTAAACTTAACAAAAAAAACCAGTGTGTGTCAGTTTAATGTTCTAAAAGAATTTTCAATATTTTACCCTTTCCGTTCGAAAGCCAAAGTCGGATCTCCACCGCGAGCTTAGCTAAATTATCCCTTACACCTCCCGCACCTCTTTTGCCAAAATCTCGTGAAAATGTAGCGTTGTTTTGTCATCCAAAGGTAATGGTCACTGAGCAATTTATTGTGATGGTTCGTCAATTTCTATTTTAATGGAATACGGGATTAAAAGGCTAACGTGATACGGGAAAGTAAGACGCCATATTAATCTTACATATAATAGCCCAGACCGGTCTGTAGGCGTAGATGTAAATGTTTTATTGTTATCACACACACATGTATGTATACAATTTTCTCATGACCTAAGGGTCCGCGGTGTAAATAGACAATACACACAGTTTCGACGTGACGCAAAGCTGAGGCAAACAAACAACAATCAGTCCATCAGTATGGAAACTAAAGAATAGCTCGTTTAAACATTCAGTATCGTCATCTATGACGGGCGTTCCCTCTAGTTAAAGATAATTATGTTCTAAATTTAATATGTCTTCTCAACCAATATCTGCTTTTTTTATTCTTTTTAGAGTTATAAATCACTATTAACTTTCTTTATGTATTGGGTGAAATCACCATCTGAACATTCATAATTCAGTAAATCCGTTTTCGTTACTTTAGTATTCCAGCCTATAGACAACTAGCACGCCGCATAACATTCTTAGCTGTGGTGACCCGCTGAATTCGTTTCTGGTAAAGCAGCATATTATTGGCTTAGCACTAAGCTTACTTCTCTTAGCTCATGCCTTTTCGCTCGCGGTGGAAATCCGGCTTAAGACTCATTATTTCAGTCCTTAAAAATTCAATAAAAACATAAATACAATAAATTGTACTATTTTGTGCAGTTATCCATATGAAAATGTGCAATATATTTTTTTATATAACACGTGTAAAGTTGTAAAAAGTTAATTTTAAACGAAATTTAATTTGAAGCATTATATTCGAAAATATCACGGGCTGCACCATAGGTCACTAAGCCACTCGCCCTTGACCGCCCCGAAGATAATATTTATCATCACTACATCCATAACTTAATTAATGTATCTGGTGAAACATAACACCTTATCTTTTATTTTAATAAGACTAAATGAAATTAGGCAACAGATAAGTCACATTTTTCATTAAAGTTATTATAGATAGCAATTGTAAAAAAAAAATAGACAAGCAAAAATAATTAATTCATTGATTTAGCAAAAACTAAGGAATAAAAGTGACATTTTGAAACTTTTTAAAGTTATCGGCCACGCCAACGTGGTGGATAATAGGACAAATTACCAAGTGATGATATTTGCGGCATCATACGAAGAGCGAGTATACCTCAAGTCATAAAAGATTTCCGTTTATCTAGAGGGCTTGATTTTCTGTACACTTAAGTGGACGCCACCAAGTCTTTGGCAGTTGCTGCTAAGATGCTCCCGGTTAAAGAAAAAAGCTGTAGTTATGCTCCACGTTTGCTACGCCACTGGATACTGCCGTATAAAATCAAAGTAGGCCGTGATGGATGGTGAAGGGCAGGTAAGCTGTACCAACGTAGGGCGATAAATATATCCATTTAACTCAAATGTACTCGCATGAGGGAAACCACTTTTCGGTTGGGCGGTCTATATTTATGGTTTCACGTGTGTTGAAATCGATGGTTAAGTTCTAATATGAAAAAGTTTGTCGTTCTTGATTTAAAAAATCAAGTACATAAATTTATACAAAAAATTGATGTGTAAACAAATTAGGGAAACATTTCATAGAAGGTTTCGATCCTGTTATTGAAATACATCGATGGCCTAGGTCCATAGTGATACAACTAAAAAGTGATGGCTTATTATCTGTATTACTTTTTTATTCAAATAGGTGGTCAATAGTTTATAGTTTAAGGATTAAAGGTTGTTTGTTTATGGAACGCCACGATTAACAAAAATATATTTTCACAATACGATATGTATTTATATGGAAGTGAGAAATTATTTAATTTAGCTGATATTCATATGTAAATATCTGCCTTTTGAGAGAAAACCTGTACATTTTACATGCTGTAGTTTTGTGAAACTGTAGAAGGGCAGTGTTCAAATATAATGGCTAAATTAACTCACATAATTTTTTTGACTTATCGTTCTATGGTACTGGGCCATCGATATATTTTGCAATGCGTACTACTTATCTCAAATATTTAATGATTGATTACATAACAGATATGTTTTGCCTAAAAAATCTTCGAAAACTCTATACACCAGATTTTCTCTTTTAAATGATTTTTACGTATATACAAATAATGCTGTCTAAGAAAACGGAATAATTTTATTTTGAAAACCGATTGATTTGCTTTAATAGTGTTTAACAATCATAACTTTATTTTGTTAAAAAGCTGAACGTTAAATCTATCCTTTGTAATTAATTTAAATGAAATTATGAAAGCTAAATAAATTTAAAATGTATGAATAAATAAAAACAAAGATTATTTCTATTTATACTTTACGGAGATCCTTGAAACGTATCCCCGTGTAAAATGAGAATCTGTAGTCTAGTAGTAAGAGCTTTGCCCTAGTGATCAGGTTGGTCCTGGTTCAAGTCCTAGGAAGGTCAATATCAAATTTAAATTTGTGATCTTCGAGTGACTTAAAAATTGTCATCGATTTTTTCTCGTATGATTTTCTAATTTTAAAAATATTTGGCGCATTGCATGTCACCTGTAATTCCTGATATTTTTTATTAAAATAGAGCTAAATAAAGCTACTGTTTTCATTTTTTTTTCTCAATTAGAGCAAGTAGATCTGAACTCATATAAACTTTCCACTACACATTGTCATGTTTTTCCACCACATTTCACTCAATAACAATCAAGTCTTTAGAACTCTAGTTCATCGCGTAAAGGCTGTATTTGCGTAACAGGTGTTGGCTGATACATGTTTGAGACTCCTGTTATGATAGAACTTAGCGTGTAATTATAGTTGTTTTTGGATTTTCAATACGTATGTGGTGATAGTATTATTGAGAACAGTGATTTCGTCGAAATATCGTCATTTTTTTTATTTTTTTTATTACAATATCCAGAACATGTGAATTGAATTTTTTTTTCTTAGAACGTGTTTATAAGATGTGCGTATCTTAATTACTGTGCAGCAAGTGCACGCAGATAATATAGCATAATTATACGTTAAAACGGTAGCTCAAATATTTGAGTGAACCTTTAGTGATGGATGTTTTATTTTCCCCCTGATTTACATGTACTTAATTCAGAAATAGATAGATTGAAATATAAGGTTAAAAATATTGTGTTTTATTTTTCTCTGTTCTGAATTGTCATAGTACTGACGGTTTTTGGCTGTTCTGCCAATTTTTCAACCTACCAAGCAAATACGGTATAATTTCAAAAATAATAACTATATTATTGAAGCTGATTATCACATAGTTTCGTACATTTATAAAGTTATTCGAATAGAAACGGTAGTTTTCATGAGATAACGCTCGTTAAAAAGTTTTCCTTAAATAATCAAAGTCATTATCAACAAAAGTATTGTTACGGCGACATTATTTAAAATCTTTTGTCAGGTTCGGCGTGCGCTCTTTAAATTAAAAAAAAGTTATCTCAACGTACTCGCTCAGGCATTAAACAAAAAATATAACAAATAATCGTCATTTCTCAGAATAGCCTATAGTGATAACCCAGACACGCGTGTAGAATGAGATTAATAAATATATGCGGCAAAATTCTCCAATATTCCGATTATTCTATCTCAAAAAATATCAACTCTTCAGTCAAAGCTGCGCGATGAAGCCGGCTGCCACGATGAGGGGCCCTGCGTGGACAAATATGGCTAACTTATTAATTCTATTTAGTTTAACTTTATTGCTTTTGGATGTTCGCGCAAATGGTGAGACAATATTATTTTCTAGGCTCATACATAATAATCGAGACGTTCGTATTGTTCTTTTCTTGTATGAATTGCTTCTATTTTCGATAGGAAATTAATTCATTTGCCACTTTAGATATTCACTATCAAGGATTTCAAAATATCGTAAATGAACTAAAACCTTTGTATTAATGTTGAAAAATAATAAAATATGTTACTATATATTTATTCTGAGGAAGGATCCTAAATTAACAAATCACACAAATTTACTATTTTATAGAAATAAAACAATATTTAGATCATTTACAATCCACATTTTTTTTCCATGGTAAATTAGTTCTTCACAACTAAAAGCTATGTTTTATTATATTTAAAATAATGGTTTGGTTGTATTAATCTATTTTTTGACGTAAATTATTCATGTATTTTTCAAATAGGTCGTTTTAGTTGAGATGAGTAACTGTGGAACATCGATCTATCCCTCTCGCGTCCATCGTTCCCCGTATTTATAGTTACTCTGTATGGTTTCATGAAAGAATAGAACACGAATAAACTGAACAGAGACATAGCAGAACAGCCAAAAACAGAATTATGACAATTCAGAACAGGGGGAAAATAAAACAATAATCACTGCAGGCTGGCCATTTGGCGTAAAAACCTAAATTTACATAGTTAGGACATTGCTAATAATTGCTGGCAAGGTTTAGGTTAACGGGACCTTACTCAGTGTGTCGCGGAAATAGGATAGCAGATAAAAGATAGGCCATTCTTTAAAAACAATCAGTAATAATTTTTAGGGATTTAATTTAAGCTTTTGTATCTAAATGAAAATATGCTGCGATAATAACTCGAACGGTCACTTTAATCTTGCATTAATTTTAATGCAATTATCTAGAGCATTAAATGAGTACGAAAAAAACTAATTGGACTGAGGTTTGCCACAATTGAATGCAATTTAAGTACAAAAATAATATCATAAATATATGTCTTCCATAATTAATTTGAATATGGTTTGTTTTTGAAAACCCCAAAAACAATTTTTTCACATTTATCTTCATGTTCTTATAAATCATTTTTTTTTAAATTTTGCTATTGCATCATCTAATATATATCTTCTTGATAATAAATTTAAACATCTGGAAAACTATGACCTTTTTAACGCGTTTCAATTACGGAATGTATCTATCTATTAATTAAATTTATTATCTCTACAACCAGCAGTGATTATAAAATATTATATTTCTTCATTTTTTTTTTGTTAAATTCTGTTTTATCTTGCTCTGTTTTGTCCAGTTACACTTTTTATAGTCCGGGCCAAACACCATTAATCACAGCAACAAACATTCTTCGTTTGTTAAATGGGCCCTTAATCAATCAGTTTCCACTGTACACGAATGCTTGTAAAAATCGTTTAAATGTTTTCCTCGCGAATAGATTTACCTATATTAAGAATGGAGCCTTTCCCCTCAGCCATAATAAAACGATGGGATGGCCGAGTCATTGTCAAGAATCTGAATGTCGCGTTTAAAACGGGATTCACGGTCAGCCGTGGAATAAGTGATATATTTATTTTATTGAAACATTTTATGGATGCCAACAAACATCAACAAGTTTGTAAAAATATGAAATAGCCTACGCATGCTCAATAATGATTGTTATTTTTGATGTTAGGAAATGATTGAAACTGTTAGGAACTCAAAAAATATTATAAGAAGGCGGACCGAGAATACACATTGCTAAATAATTTTGGAAAAGGCCTGTAACATTTGAATCCATACATTATTTTATCATTTATTTAATTAATTAAATGATAAAAAAGCATAACATTTATTATACAAAGCATTTTTTTAATATAATAAATTATTATCTTGTTGTATAATAAACTTGTCACCGAATATTTTTTTTGTTTACAGAATGTTCCATGACATGTAATCCAGGTTAGTAAATGATAATAACATTAGAGCTGATCACATTATTTATAGATTTTTATAGTATTGTAGAATAATGATTACATTAACTAAAAATTTTTTAAAATGTACAAATATTGTGTCTATATATTATACCTCTCTGAGTCACTATTGGAAGCTCTTCGAAGAGAATAATATCTCATGCATGGTACCCGTTACATACTTGGTAGAAAATATGAAGAATAAAATTCTCTTATAGGTATTCTTGTTAATTTGAAATAAAAAAGACGATTGCACCTGCAATAAATTGGTCAACCCTGATCTATTGAAATTTATTTATTGTAAAAAGAAAATTACAGTACGTGGCATTACAGCTGACACCAATGCGTCTAGCATTCTAAAAAGTACTTGAAACAAAACAAATTCAAATTGACAGAATTGATAAAAATGATAAGATTGAAAAAAAACACAAAGTTCGTTGCCAAATATATCCACCTCTCTATAGCCTATGCAACGCATTCATCAGTCTAACAGTCTTGCTACTGAGATCTCTGGGGGAAAAATATTAAGAATTAAATCGACTTTTTCAGATGGGCTAACAATACACGGCTACAAAGACAAACTCTCCTATGGCTACAGTTATGAGGGTACGACCAACATTAAAGTGGACGGAGCTGATAATCAAGAAACTGGAGCCAAGATTTCTGCCAATATAATCATTCACAACCTTGACGATTGCAGTAATGCTTTGGAAATCAAAAGTATTCAGATTGCGGATCTTGATGGCACGGTTAGTTCTTGAAGCATCTTTTTTCTCAATTACAATCTCAAAAAAAAAATAAAATTATTCCTGAAATTTTTAAGAATATAATTTACCATAAATTTTTGATTGCTAATGGTAATTCTTCATCTCAATTAAATATTGATACGAGTTTTCAAGCAGCCATAAAGTATTTTCAACAGATTTGCATAATCGAGGTGTATTTTTTTCTTGCCCGGCCTATATAGCCAAGTAGTCAATGTTGTGCTCTTTGGTTGCGGTGTCTGCGTCTTAAAATCACTGTATGGATACTTTCATAAAATGATTTGTCAGTCGATTTATGACATAGACGTTTGTGATATTCAAAAATTTGCCCCACGCATTCGATCCTAACGAACGGAGAGCATTTAACTAACTACAAGCGCCATACTTCTATCCATAACATCTTAGAAAAAGAGAGGTTTGGCGACTGAATAACAGGCAGTTCTCGTAGAAAAAGTTCTATTGAGTTGACTTCATAGGTTGTCCATATGTTCCACATTGATATAATAAATGTACTTCGATATCAATGTACAGTATTAATTTCAGAAATATCAAGAGCCTGCAGGAATCAAAAAGCCAGTTAAGTTCACATTCCAAGGCGTTATTGAATCCACAATATGCGCTGAAGAAGATGATACGCCGAGATCTCTCAACATCAAGAGATCAATACTTTCCACACTTCAAATGAACAATATAGAAAAAGCTACAGAAGTAAGTAACACTATTACAGATAAATATATTTTAGGTATTTTATAATCAATTACTGTGTTTAGTTGATAGAAAGTTAAATAACTCAAATACTAGCATTGGTAATCTTGCACTAACAAGCTTTAAGCTAATGTAGTATCTTGACATCTACAATTCCAATATACTTTTTTTATGATATACAAATAGAAAATGTAGACATCTACAATCCTAATACACATTTTTTTTCAGGTGGACGTTAATGGTGTCTGCCTTACTAAATTCACAGTTGACGGTAGCAAAGTGATGAAGACAAAGGACTTAAACAGTTGTCTGAAGAGAGAATATAATGACATGAATATAAAGTTTGCAATGTACAACAGCGATCCTGTAAGTATGGAATCAATCCTTATTGAGTGTGTGCCCTAAAATATAATAAACTTTTTACAGGCATACAGAATATTTGAAAAAATCAAATTTATGAAATGATTAACTCTTTACCAGCTATGAGTTATTTGTCTAATTATGTTTACAGTCAATTAAGAATGAAACGCTAATCGCTAATATGCTTAATTCAATTTATAAGTGACTTTTGCACTACATTTACTTTAATTATTTATACACATTTTTTGTAATGGTTCTTGGAAAGTATACCCCATATAAAAGACGTATCTGGTGTATGCATGAATTGAAATTGATATATTTATATTTCATTACTTTTCAGGCATTTAAAACAGCAAATATCATACAAGCGGACCTCAAGGCTGAAGCTAAAGTAGTGTCAGGATTTGTAGTGAATAATGAAATCCATGAGGAATATCTCTACAAGCCCTTCACTTCTGGAAATTTTAGTGCTAAAGCTTTCGTCTATACCCGAATAGATTACAATGGTTTGGTAGAAGCTGGCATCAAAGGTATACATAATTGCTCTAGATGTATTGTTATTAATTTACCCATGTATTTATACATGCCTTTTCAAAGAAATTATGAACACCTACAAGCTTAATAAAAAGTAATGTAACACCCCCTTCCCCCCAGGTGGTAGTGTCACCTGCCAACATTCGATCAACACTCACATACAGAGAGACAGAAAAATAAATCAAGACAAATGTATCATCGGCCGAGTCCTTGATTGTTCTAACAGCAATTTCATAACTTATCACTAAAGCATTCTGTAGCCTTGGTATCATTCCCGTTAGGTACCTCTAATTATATGCGTAGTAACTTATTTATTTACAATATACTTGAACGGACGAACGCACAACTGCTGGACAAATGCAATCATTCAGTGTTACCCGAGGGGCACTAAGCGGCCTCAGGGGCGCCCCGTAGCCCGCAGGATTGACGAAATTTTCAGGCTCGGTGTAAGTACGTGGCAGTCCAAAGCTAGGAACCGAGAAGAGTGGTGGGAGCTGGGCGAGGCCTTCATCCAGCAGTGGATCGACCCCGACTGAAAATGATGATAACACTGAACTCACCAAGAATCAAAAAGCATGAAAATATCTACAGAATGCTGTTAGAATTTTCAAGCACTCGACCGACGATATATTATAATATACACACTACGGATTTAACGGTTTTTGTAATTTATTAATTAAAATAATACATGTACATTCGCTTTAATTTGATTTGACACAATTGACAATAAACTTTTAACAGCAAATATCCATAAAAATTTCTGGTTCTGTCGTCTTGTTTGTAAATACGTGTTTTTATTGGCTTATAATTTAACACTAAGAAATACGAAATCGTGAAAGTAAATTATTACAATATTTCAACAAAAAAAAAAAACACATTTCACTGCTTTATACTAAAATGTAAATGCATTAAAGACAGACAAATTAACACAAATATATACTGTAATTATCATTTTCAGACAATTGTGTTATACCGAAAACAATATTTTATGAAGAACCTAAAGAAAAAGCAAACAGTGACATGGCCAACATTGAGGCAGCACTAGCGACTGCTACAAAATATCTGGAAGGACACGTGCAGCTAAAATCGGCTTCATTCTTTACTGCCCTCATCAGAGTAAGTTTAATTATATTATTTAAATTCCTCGAATTATTTATTTAGTACTATTAATAAGATGCTAAATTATTCAAACTTGATATCCTGTTGACTGTTCAGTATTAACTACTTGAACTAAAAAGCTTCAGAACTAAAGTCATAAAAATAATCATCTTTGATGAACAGTACGAAAACTTTATATATCTAATTAGTAATTCAAGAATAGCATATTTTCTAGTAATGCGTTCAGATATTTCATGCTAATGTTTATTTATTTATAGGTTCTGAGAGTTTCTAGCAAAGATGATATCGAGAAAGCCTATACTCAAATCGATGTAACTGATAAATATACAAACAAGGTTTTGACAAAGTAAATATCTGATAAAATAATTTCTGTTCTCAAACTAAAATAACCGTGAGTTTTTAGACATTTGATGTTTGTGATTCCTCACCGGGAATTGAACCCGCGACATCCGTAGCCGTAGACAACGACGTTACCAATTGCGCCACGAAGCCGAAAAGTAATGCTGAGTGTTGTCTAAAATTCGTTCGAAGTCTGGGTGTGATGAAAAAAACTCCCTCCCACGCATGCGATCTTCCAAAACTGGGCGTTGCGACAGCGATTAGCTAACCACTTTTATCCCTACTCTCTTCGAAAAAAGAGAGGTTGAGCAACTGAGTAACAAGCAGTT
Organism: Himalopsyche phryganea; assembly: GCA_022494535.1. Lineage (NCBI taxonomy): Eukaryota > Metazoa > Arthropoda > Insecta > Trichoptera > Rhyacophilidae > Himalopsyche > Himalopsyche phryganea. The sequence goes on along the minus strand of JAGVSL010000035.1, from coordinate 305,883 downwards.
CTCATAGAAAAATTCTGTTGAGATACCTCCATTAGGAGGCCATATGCTCCACGTTGGGAGCTATATCAGTCTTACGATCAGTAATAACGAGACGTTTATTTTCTTCTCATTGATCTATATGCGACAATCCTAATTATTTAATAAAAGTTTAATTCGCGGTCTTATAAGTTAGTATAAATTGAAAAAAATGAGATACAGTTTTCATTTGAAGGATACATGGTGAGCAGAAATAGTGAAATTTTTGTATTCGATTTTAAGAATTGGGCCCCCGGTATCGATGAACTTACCATAGTATGCTATTTTTAACATTGTCACCATAATATATTATTAAATGAATGTTTTTTTGTTGATTCAAAGAAAAGTATTCCTTGATGCTCTCTTCCGCACCGGAAGTGGTGCTTCTATCGAGGTTTCATTGCAACTTCTCAAAAACAACAAAATCACTCCTCTGCAAAAGCGATTGGCCCTCTCTTCGTTAGCCAATGTCAGGCATGCCACTATAGAATCGGTGCAAGCTGTTGCTGTAAGTGCAAGAATTCATTTTTTAACATAATGTTTCTTATTATAATATTTTTATTATATCAAATTGATATTTTAGTGACACGTGCAGAGCTGAAGTTGTAAATTTGGCTGAGGGTATTAGGATCTTCTATACTCTATAGATTATTGATAAACATAATATATACTGATGATATATTACAGCTTTAAATATACCATATACTGTATACTACTGTACTTAATCATATCACTGTTAAGAAAAAGTAATTTGAACGATAAAATTTCATGTAAATCTCGATTTTATTAGTGTAACTAAGATTAAAGTTATCAGTAGAATATATTAATTGAATGAAGGGGTAAACATTGTGTATATGTAAACAGAACAGTTTTCACGGATATAATTTTTACTATAATAGCCTCCCTTGGTATTGGTAATGAAATGAGTTACCTATATTTTTTTCAGACATTCAAATTTCTTTTAATAATTCAATGAAAAAGGGTAAAGTTAGATTCTATCTATACAGCACACAACATTTACACAATGTATGTTATTGTAATATTATATTTTATCTTCCTCAGGGGTTAATAGACGACACAAGTTTACCCAATGAAATTTATCTTGGAATCGGTGCTTTGACTGCGGTGTACTGTAAGGAAAATGATTGCTCCAATAATAAGGATATTGATGAGCTCTCTTCCAGACTGATTGCTAAATTGGACAATTGCAAAGTCTCGAATAAAGAAAATGAAGACAGGGTACAAAAATTATATTATTTACCAACATTCAGCTTATTAAATCAATCATGGATCAAATCATCGCATTACTATATCAGTCTTCCATCGTTTTCTACAATAATAAAAATTACAAACAGTTTTATGTAGTGGACAATTTCTCGATCATCCTGGTAAAAATTATAAACTCCTTAATTATTGAAAATAATATTTACTGTCCATATTAATATTGTATTATAATTATAGTATCTAGATCGTTTGCTGTAAGTAATATATTTTTTTAATTAAACTTCTCATTTGAACACTCCTTGCCTTTTTAGATGGAAAATGTAATAGTAATTTAATGTTAATAATACATCTGTACTTTAATATTTCAGGCTATCTTCATCTTGAAATGCATAAGAAACATGAATCGTGTCCAAGAGAACACAGTAGACACTCTCACCAAGTGCGCATCAGATAAGACAATTCCGGCAAGAGTCAGAGTAGCTGCTATTGAAGCTTTCACTGCTGATCCTTGTGCTGATGAGGTACATAGCAACGGCTGTGATACTAATTTTAAAATAATTTATTCTGGTTACAATTGTATAGGAATGTACACACAACATTTACATACAGTGATAAAATTTAATTAAAAGAATCACACAGGAATCAACTAAACTATAAGATATTGAAGTAAATAGATTTAAACCAAGCAATTTCAAAATATATAACACCAAATGAACGCTCTGGACATGTTTACATGTCCAAGACTTTATCTCGTATTTCCGACCAAACTAGAAGGGAACACTTGGATATATGCATTAAAAATAGTTCAAGCCTTTAGGTAGAGAAATTAGGCAACAGATAAACTGCCGATATGCAACATTAATCGTCAGCCCTATGTATTACACATAATTATTTAAATGACAGGTCAATCCAATAAAGAACGTATGGTCACTATATGTATGGGACATTTTTTCTTATGGTGGTTTATGATATTTATTCCAGTTGACGAGTACAGCTTACACCGTTTTAGAAGACCAAAACGAAGACTCTGAGCTAAGAATCAAAGCATATTTGGCATTGTCCAATTGCCCCTCTAAGAAACTTGTGGACACTGCAAAAGACATCTTAACTTCTGATGAACCCATCTACCAAGTGTGTTCATTCATCACATCCTCTATCAAGAACATTAAGCAATCAAAAAATCTAGAAAATCAAGAGTTGAGGGAACTTTTCAAGAACTTCACATTTAAAAAACAATACTCACTAGATCCAAGGTAATTATAATATTCTCGATACATAAGTAGCTAAGTAGCTCATATGTATTAAACAATTAACCAACACCTGGTTTAATCTTCTGCGCTTAAATTTTAATTTTAGGAGATATTCTCAAGCATACGAATTCCGCCACAGAAAGGAAGATTTAGGAGTGACCTCTTTATTAGGATCTACCATTATCTTCTCTCAAAACTCTTTCTTGCCGCGATCAGTCAATCTAAATCTGACAGCGGAAGTTTTTGGAAGGAGCGTTAACTTAATTGAGGTGAGTAGACCCATTTGGCACGAAGATCTTTCGATCGGAATTGTAATTATTCAGAAATAACGGCTACAAGCAATTTTTTTTTTTGGTTGTAGTATCAAATATTGTAAAATAATAAGCGACTATCTGATGCTTTCAGGGTGCACAACTGCATCTTTGAAAGAGTTAACAACCTTTCCTACTCCCTTAACAGATAATTATGCCGGTCAAAAATTGATTTTGTTTCAGTCATTCACGACAGTAAGCCTACCTTGATAAAAACATTTACAAGTTTTTTTTCATGCATGGCTCGGAAAGCTAGTACATTACCAAACATTTACCAGCATTCTGAGACCTACATAAAGAGAATATTGATATTGACCTATCAATGGTTCACAGGTGGGATATAGAAGTAGTTACAACAATGAGCAATACAATAGTTTGTGTGAGAGTCCAAAATTATTCATAAAATTCATTTAACTAATCCTTCTTAGCGAACTGAATCGTGTATAGGGTGGACATTTGGAAAACCAGAAGGCAAATGAAGATGATTTTCCTGGTAAAGCTAAATGAATAGAAGTGTCAAATTTAATCTGAAGACATTTTCAGACTCAACCTGTAGGAAAACCAGTTAGAAGCAAATACTTGAGATGGCCAAGACACAAACTGAATCGTAGAACCGTTTAAAAATGAAAGTACATCTTCAAAACAATTATTTTGAAAATGTACAAGTTCAAACTTGAAGTTGAAGGAATTTATTCATATATTGTCGATATCCAAAAATAATTATCGCTGCAAATATTTTTAAAGTAATATTAAAAAAGTGTTTAATGTCCAACAGATCGGCGTACGTCAAGGCAATCTAGATCGAGTCATCGAAGAGTATTTTGGTCCGCAAGGAATATTCCGGACTAATACTCCTCAAAAGATCTACGATGATATGAAAAAGTCAACCAGCGGCTTGCACGAAAAGATTCAAAGCCGGCTTAAAAAGGACAGCCACAAGACCAAGAGAGATGTTCAACAAGAAATAGCAGCATTGGCTGAAAAGGCAAATTTTCTTTAAATAATGTAAATGCATGATTATTTACTACTTGCACAGTTAATAGAGATTTTTCCTTCTTTATAGCTGCTCTTATAAATCCTCTGGGAATGTTTAGTGATTGAAAAAGAAGAACTCTTCAATTCAATCTAACCCACAGTTTTAGACAGGTCACCCTTGCAGACTTGGTGGCTACGAAAGCAAGTTACATTGTATTCAATAACTTAACGACAATTGCCAAATCTCAACATAAAAGCTTTAAATTTTTATTTCTCACTTAAGTGCATAGCAACCAATTCTTGAATAACTGCTTCTGAGATACATCCTGTATTACTTTGAAATCGTTTAAAGTTGTTGGATTTCAGGAAGAGTCCACTATAAGAAGCTGTAAGCATAGCAAATACAACTTTTATTGCCATTGGAAGATTGAGATTCGTCGTTCGTCGCTGTTAATAAATAACAGATAAAATAATACATTTGCCATTTCCATTTTTTTTTAGCTGAAAACAGATATTAAAAGCTACAAAGGAAATCTAGATATTGATGTATTTGTCAAATTGTTTGGATCAGAAACCGTATTTTTATCGCTTGGAGATGAACAACATTTTTCAATGGAGTCGCTCATTGACAGAGTTTTTGATTTTGTGGAAGGCGGAATTGAAGGAGCAGAGAAATTTTCTGTAAGTAATTAGTAATTCAAATAAAGGCACATTTTATCATAGCTATACATCTAAGCGATTCCTTACCCACCGCCTACCCACATTGCCAATTGGACAAATCTGTCGACTCATTCATGACTGACAGAATCATTAATACTAAATATAAGCCCAACCCCGTGGTGCAGAAGTCAACATTGTTAGCTTGGGTTACGGTGCTCGCAGGTTCGAATCCCAGTACGGACAATCATCAATTGATTTATGGATTGCTGTTTGAAGGCATGGATGTTTGTAATGTCTAAAAATTCCTTCCCACCCATCCTATTGTAAAAACATGGCGTAGCGAGATCCATTAGCTAACTGCTAGTCATGTCGTAGCCTTATCTTTTTTTGTCGTAGAGATTGAGTAAATGAGTAACAAACAGTTTTTGTAAAACAACTTCTGTTGAGATAAGCTTTATTAGAAGTTCATATTCTCCACATTGGGAGTGGATCTTATTGCACAATTTGAAATATCAACAAACTTTAGTTATTCTCCTAAAAAAATTGCTTACTTTGATGATGACGACATTCGTGATTATTCAAAATATATAAATATTAATTATTAAAGATGCTTCAAATGTATAAAAAAAATACCTATTCGAAGACGATTTAGTACGACAATATGAAAATACTAATTAATTGGAATTATTCTCATTTTACAAAACGTTTTGTAGGATTTTTTAAGAATACTATATAGCGCATTGAAATTATATTTCAGCACGAAGTCCGCTCCCATTTGCTGTTGCTGGACACACAAATGGTTTACCCTACATCGGCAGGTATGGTTCTCAGGATTTCTGCTGAAGCAGCTTCAACTGCTAAGCTGAGCTTCGGAGGCAGTATTGACTTAAGACAAATCTTCAGTGATGTGCTGAATTCGAAGATTGACGTTGAACTTATACCGAGGTGAGTTCATTCAAAATTAATCGTGTTTCAGTTTAGTTCAATTTTTCTCTGTGATATCAAATAAAAGTAAGTTAAAATCAAAAATAAGTTAAATGCCAACTGATTGTATCTACTCTAACACCACTCTTTTAGAAATTAGAAACCGGTTAATGGTCCCACTTATGTGAATGTAACTGCTGATTTCACAGCTGTCGTCTTTAACTCAACAAAAGTCAAGTAAAACAAAATGTTCCCCTCACACTTTTAGTCCAATGTATACTTGCGACTGATACTTAAACATGCACTAGTGTGCTTCCTTATTGAAGTTTCGTTTATACGAACAAAAAGAAAATTATGAAATGCCCCAAAGCATATATTTTACAGAAATTGTGATGTCTGTGCTTACAAATACAATATGGTTTCTCAATCAACTTGTCCTAACCGAAAAGTTTACAGTTGAACTTGTCCAGTGCCCGGGTGTTAGACATTTTACCTAGAGCATCTAGAGATTTTTAATTTTCATATTGCAGTGCGAGTGTCGACATTACCACAAAATTAGAAGTTGACGCAGGTGCCTTTTCCACTGGACTGAAGGTTTTGAGCTCTCTGCAGACGTCGACTGGCATCCAAGTGACCGCTAAGGTAAATACCCTTTATTGAGTCAATAATAAACCAACATCGGCATTCATAATATCATTAGCTACTTTCGATAACATGAGATATACCTACTAAATTTTTATGTTTAAAATCAAAAATAAATTAAAAGTTGTTGATTTGAACAAATAATGTATCTTACCATATTAACAAATAAATGATATCTTACATGAAATATGCAAAAAAAAAAATTACAGCGGATTATTAATGGCTTACAATTAAATGCACTTTTGTTTAGATCATATTCGCTTTCATAAAAATAGTTTTCACTTTATAGCAAATACATTCAACAAAAAACAAATTCTTTCACTGAAAATAAAGTGATCCCACATAATAAAATATATTTTAACATTGAAGAAATACATTAGAATTACAAAAAAAATATTTTCACATAGATAAAATAGTTATCACTCAATATAAATACTCACACATTGAAATCGATAAGATGTCTTTCCTCCACGTATTACAATACATTACACAAACCAAACGAAACCAAACCAAATCAACCCTAAAATAACCTCACTTTGTTAAAAGAATCCGTAACTAAGTGGAAACTATTAAAATCAAAGTTTGAGTGTACTGAGTAAGTACTATCTAATCTAAAGTGCAAACTATCGAAATAAAAGTTCAAGTGTATCAAGTGACTATTTAACAAAAAGAGCAATTAATTAGATAGATTATCAACGTTTTTTATAAATGCCTTATTCAAAATATATAAAATGACTTGTGTAACTTATTGTTTTCAGCTCTTGAATAGTGGAAAAGGCTTCGACATCAACATCGGTCTCCCAATAGAGAGACAAGAAATCTTATCCATTTCTAATGACGTATCGTTCTTCACCAAACTGAGAGGAAGCAAAGATATCGATAAAGAACTGAAATTCAATACAAAAATGTAAGCAAATACAGCAATTTTTGTATCGCAGATGCAATCAGTTGGTTTTAAATTTCTTCTTAATAACATAATATCTTGTCTATTTTCAGGATAACAACAAAGCCAAATTGTAGAGATGAATACGTAGACTCACTTGGATTGGAAACGTGCACTGAAATGACACATCCAGAAAACTTCGAGATGGATCCCGAAAGTTTCGTAGAATCAAGGATCCTTCTTAATGGTCAATTTAAATATGAACTCTATTTGAAAAATGTTGACCTTAAAGGTTTTAGATTGTACGGAATGGTCGGCAGCGATGGTAATAAAGATTTTTGGGAATTGGTATTTGATGCCTCAGGTGAAGATAAAAATAAAGCACTATATAATAGTTTTAATCATTAATATTACATATTTTATAATTAGAATAATCATCAAACACTCAGCCAACAAAATCCCAACAAAGAATGAATCAGTGATATTAATTATTGTTACTGTCGTTATTAATAACGTTTTCCTCTTCAGGAGACACTCAAAACCGAAAATTAACTGCACGAGTCGAAATCCTAAAAGATATGGAATCTTATTCTGTAACGGCAACTCTGGTTTCTCCAAACACGACAGTGGAAGCATCGCTGAAAAGCGTCTTAACTGTAAATGAAAAGAGCTTAGCCTTGAAACTGGCCTGTGATGAAAAAATATACAATGGCAAAATTGGAGCACTCTTTCTTGACATAACCCACTCCAGGTTAGTTTTGAAACCAATCTTGGAGTTCTCCGGTCATCAAATGGACTCAATCACCGTCGATGGTAAGGATCATTGCTTAGTCAACATAAATAAGCAAATGTGTTCATAAGTTAATTCATCAGATATTTCATAAAACACCATCTTCGTGATGTTTTCATAATGTGTTTGTACTTTTTAATCAAAATAACAAAAGCGAATGTTCGCCTATTGGGTTCTAAAAGTGTGAATTATATTTTTATTGCAATATATTTTTATAAATCTAACAACCATACATATTTATAGATATGTTTGATACATCAATTTTTGATGACTTTTATAATAAAATAAGCCCAGTTTTACGGACATTTTAGGGTCCAATGGATAAATATAAGAGATTAATATAACCCAGGGCTTTTTTCCATTTCACGTGGTGGAACGGCGTTCCGGCACCTTTTTTCAAAATTTCAAAATCAATTAGACGAAACAATGTTTGCGCTTACGTAATTACAATCTTTATTTATATAATTCGTCAAAATGATAAAATATAGTATTGTATTGAACCGGATGAGATGTGGATGGATTCTAAATTGGCGCTCTCCTGTGGCAACGAGGAAGAAGGGGAGTTGTCCACGTTCCCATTGGCCACTCGTGGTCGAGGACTGATAACGGTCAGTAAGTCTGACGTTTGTGATTGAATGCACATGCCTAGCGATTGACAATGTGCGGAACATTTTATTTACTTAATTTTACATCAATTTGACGTCATTATTTTCATTTCCTTTATTTTTTAGTGAAAAAGTTTAACCTCAAGTTTAAAAATGAAAAAAATCCTGTTACTTCTCAACCGCCGATTCCGCTAATAAAATATTTAAAACAATAACAGAAACGACGACAGAAAATATGGAAAAATCTCGTATAAGTTGATGTTCCTGAATCATCTCAAGCTGATCTTGAGGAGCAAGGTCGAACTCAAAACGGTTGGCCGGATTGCTGGTCATTAGATAAAAAAAACGATTTTTGCTGAAAAAACGAATGGTTGAACATACACAAAATGAAACTTGGCTGCACAGTTTGCAGAAACGTTGGAACTCTTGGAACTGAAACGACTATAGGAAGGAAAATTTCCAAAGAATGGGCCAAGAATGAAATCACTTATTCTGAGAAAGAGAGGAAGCTAGAATTTGGGTCACTTCGAAAAAACATTTTCGATCACAGAGGATCTGTTGCACAAAGCAGCGTTAAAAATTATTTCTAAAGCCGAAAAAAAGCAGATTGAAAACATTTTTTTAAATCATTATAATATCGAAAAAGTTATAACAACAAACATTTTTCAAATTGTAACAACAAAACAAAACTTGTAAATACATACGTTATGTATGTATTTACAATTTTATTTTAAATTTAGTCTTAGTTGTATATTTCAAATATAATATTTGTATTTGATTGTTTCTTTAACTTAAGATATAACATGTCTAAAATAAAAATAAATTTAAAAAAGATTTTTTTTTTGTGCGTGGCATAGGAAAAGGTGCTTTAAATTTCATTTAAATGATATTTGAATATAGTTTAATTTAGTAAACAAGTTTGACATGAAGTGAGTCCCGGCAGCTTTTTTTTTTAAAAAAAGCCCTGATATAACCTAAGCACCGTCACAAAGAAGTTCATTGATTAACACTATATCAAAATTATATAATACGTGTACAATGTAATGAAATGTGAAAGACCTACGAGTATATAATCACCAGAATTACCACAATAAAATGAAATTGATATATTTATGCCATATGGCTGTCTGGCCTTTTGAGATTACTATGTCACGATTCCAATAAAAATAATTGAAATTTATTCCATAATCTTAATCATACTGTACTCCCAAAACTATACCCTACACACTACAGGCTATTGAAAATGTATCTGATAATTTCTCAATGATAATGTCAGATCTGACAATTCTCGTAAAAGTAGCAAAAGCCGATATATTGGATTTTGGCAGCCAGTGGGTTAAAAGATATTTTTTAGATACGAATTATTATGTGATGACAAGTGCTACACTACATAATTTTTATTTTCTATCAGGTAACATAAATATTGATACGATCGATAATACCAAGAAGTGCCTGTTCGATGGATTAACTCTTCAGAAGGGGAAACATGTATACACACTCAGTGGCTGGCAACAAGTGGCGGATGACCAACTTGATTGGGACATTAAGATGACGGACTCTAAGCATACTGTTACTTCTTCTGGAAGATTTTTCAAAGACGATAATGGAACCAACGAAGCTTCGGTAAAATTCAAAAATACCATGGCACCTAAGTGGAATTTTGCCTACACCCACAATCTTCTTATCGACGACAATGTGAGTTTTGTTTTTTGTTAATAGTAATATCACGGTATGGATCGATGTTTTTTTTCTCTTCACTGGATGTGTGTCATTTTAGTATTTGTATAATTCTATAAGTGTCATGAGGTTCCATAATATTAAAAAAATCTATGTTTGTGGTTGGCATCTTAAATACGAAGACCCAAGCTTATTGACCACTGCTCTAGTAAAGTTTTTGTGAGTTAAGGTCCACTCGCTCTTTGAAGGAAATGAATATAAAATTTCGCAATTTTGGCTAAAGAAAATTATGGAATAATAAAAACAAATCTACTAAACCGGTGTTCCCCAACTTTTTACACCTGCGGACCGGTGGAAAACATTTTTGCGGACCACTAATACTGAAATAAAAATGGTTTTTTATGTAATATTGTTTTAATTTCATATTGTGACAGATTAAAATAGCTATAACTGACAAATTTACATAGGAAATTCTTTGGAAAAATATTTAGGAAGGGTTTTGCATATTTTGCATTTCACTATCCAAGAGCAAATATTTCCATTCTCCCTGAATGAACCTGAGAAGATTTATGATTTTCAATTCTGAGAAAATCTGCCAGCCATCGTGTCGCATCATCTTACCAATTACTATTATTTAACAATAACTAAAAATACAAGTAAACGTGCGGCGGAAATATCATATATTTAGTATTTTTGCGTGGCAAATTTCTTGAAATTTGTCATACTGTTCGCGACCAGGCGGAAAGTCTCTGCGGCCCGGCACTGGTTGGGGAACACTGTTTACTAAACGCCTTAATGGTGGCCAGCGACATCTTGATGTTGATTGATGAATATTACATTTCGCTGTACGAAGAGTTCAAATAGATTAGTAGAGATAAGGAAGACTTGATGTTCACTGCAAAATAAAACTTGAAAAATAAAAATAAAAATATTAAAAATTGTTTGTGACAACCCTAATTGAGGATTGGTTAAAACATGCTAGAAGACATTTTTAGGTTATTTTACATGGAAATGTATTAATTCGAAACTGGGATCATTTTAATGTAAAAATCACCTTTTTTATTTGTAATTTTGCCAGAGTAATTGGACATAATTAAATATTTTACTTATATCTGGTAAAGAGATAACTATGAACAATAATTTTAATTTTTTTTGTAGTCTAATCCTCAAATATTTGAAGGAAAAATGAGCTTCACGAGTGATCCAGATACCAATTCTCTTGACAATATGTTAACTTTTTCTTCAAAATCTACTCTAAGTACTGATGAAGAAAATTTTACTACGAGAAACAAATGTAAGCAAATCATCAATAGATTATTTTCATTCACAAAAGTAGTCCGAAAGCTTAAATAAATAGAGCGCTCCATAAATATATTAGGGGTAAAAGTATATAAACACCCGTTCCTCGCTTAACACGGATGACCGGCTCTGTTAGAACACAATGTAAAGCGAAACCATGTGAAACGAGATTATTAGGATAGGTTCTTTTTTTAAAATGCAAGAAGTATATAAATACTAGGGATACCAATCATTCGTCATTTTCAACTATTCGAATATCGAACATTAAAACTGAAACTATTCGAATTTATTCGAATATAAAAATGATATTAAAACTTCGATTTGAATAATTAACAACATAACATTTAAATATACGCTCAAATACAATTTGCAGCTGCATCAGATTAATTCAACGGTTTTTTTTTCAATAACTGAAACTACGGCATATTCAAATGGTTTTTTTAGCCCCGAGATATTCGTCAAACTCAATTATTATGATGAAAGCGCCGGAGTTGGATGAAGTCAAAAAAACCACTCCTTGGGTATTCAATATTGTTCTTGAAATCTGAACAAATTGTCATGTAGTGTAACGAGAGATTTCTCGTTCATTTTGTAAAATATTTCATTAAAAACTATTACGAATAGTATTCGAACAGTTGCCCAAATATTCGAATATCGAATAGTTAAAAAAGCACCGAACATATTCGAATATTCGAGTTGAAATCCTTAATACATACTTATTATTTTTTTACAAAAATTGAATAATGTTATAAATCATAGATAAAAAAAAAATTATTCATCCTCGCTCTCACTAGAAAATATCACAACGGTTCCTTTTTCTGATAGGTTGAATGCTATCATCACTACTGCTTTCAATATCATTTTCGTAATGTTCAGCCGGTCGCATCAAGAAATCATAATCTGTGCTTATCTATCTTATTGAAGATTCTAGTAAACAACTTTGTACTTAATGCATTATTCAATTTCTCGTTGAAATTGCTAACCACGATCCATATCTGGATCATAACTTAGGAAAGGCATTTTCATATTTTTTGCCATTGGAATCCATCTTTGTCTTTGAACTAATAATTGTTCGTATCGCTTTCGATGTCACTTGAAACAATGGTAGTCATACCAACGAACATTCATAGCTTTTTTATTTCTAGCAATTCATAAATTTATTGATAGATTTTATTTGAATCGTTCAACTTTTGTACATTTCCATATGTTTTGTCATTAACGACCCGGGTTTCGCCTTTCGGCATATTCAAGTCCACGGATGAGCTCGAACTGACTGAATCGTATGGAAATGTACCAAATTTAAGCAACTAAAATTTACTTTTAAGGTGTTAACTGTCAATTCTTGGTGGAAAGACATTATATTTTAAAAAATAAAACACAATTTGTTTGTACTACTTCCACATATTTATAATGATCAGGACCGGTTTCGCTCATCACGAGCATTATCAACTGATCTTGTATATTTGAACTCTGATAAATTTGAAGCCTAAGATATTAGATCGAATAATGGATTATGATGTAAATGAATATAAATCTAAGGAGGTGGCCAATTTGTGTTGGTATTAGGGCTTCCAATCCTGGTATTCGGGATCCCGGTCAATTATTCAATCTCGTAATCCCGGGATTGAGGTTCAAACAATACTGGGATTTCGGGATTCAATTAAAATGCTGAAATATAATTCATATATCAAATTAAATCTTCTTGATTAACTACAACGTGTACCTCGGTTTGTTCATGTACATAGTTTTTTATAATACCTGTAAAATTAATATAAATTCTCATATTTCGTAACAGCCGTTCTTAACCAATTTGAAATGGAGGACAAATTAGGACCGCTTCTTAAATGAATGGAGGGTCAATATTTTACAGTCAAATTGAAGGTCCTCTTTTTGCATACCATTAGGTAAAACCTACCATAAAATGCAATAAATAAAATATAAAACTATTTTAAATATTGTTTTTTTTTTTAATACTTTTTTCTTTTTTTTTAAATGTCTGATTTTAAATCAATAAAAAAAACCATTCTATAGACCAGAAATAACGGACACAAATAAAATTTTAAATGTATAATTTAACGCATGGAATTACACTTAATAACTTGAGAAATTTTGAATCTCGAAGACCGGGATTGGACCGGGATGTCTTAGTTTGCACCCAGGCTGCCAAACTCCTAGGTGCGTCGCTGTAAGTACTATCCATAGGTTCATATTCAGTGGAAGGAAAAGTAGTGGTAGACAGAGAAAAAAATGTATTCAATTTTAGTTGAATCCTTGGTCTTTAATTTTGTTTTTAGATTTCTCACTAGCAAGGAAGGTTTCCTAGAATCGTTAGCTTAAACTTGAGAATCCTTCAACATCTCGGATCTTGTAACTTTGGTCAATTAACTTTTTTGCATCTTTGGTTAATTTGGAGGACAGCACATATTTTTTTTGAAGATTCTAGTACGTGGAGATTTAGTTTTGTCTGCAACGCCTTTTGTTTCAAAGTCTTTCAAGATATTTCAAATCATTTTTGATACTTCGGTGCTGTCTTTGTAATTAACTTTAAGATGACGTTTCCGACCAAGTTGTAAGGTTGTATTTGTAATTTCTTCGATATAATTTCTTTTTCTTAATATTAATTTATTAAGTTTTTTTTTCTTGTTAAGGTACGCTTATTGTCATTCCTTATATTCAATTTTAGTTCTATAAAAAACAATTGAATTCCAGAGATACATTATGACACACCCTGATTTTTTTGTTAAGTTTAAGTTTCATTAGGCTCCATAACTGAAATCGCACAGTGTTAACGACAATGATTCCTAGAAATCGGCCGAACTCTTGTTGCGAAGGGCGCTTGTTCAATAGCCGGTGGGCACGTCCGCTGGACAAGTCCATTTTCACGGAATGGAGTGGTTCCGACGATGGAGGAGTCTTTTTAATTTTATTTGTGGATAGTCGATTACGATCTGTCGAGCCGGGCGAGTTGCCAGCCTCGTGGCCGCACAGGTGAAGATGTGAATTGTTTGTGTTTGTTTTGAATTGGAGGTAATTTAAAATCGTTGTCGTGTCATTTGCATTATAAATTAAAGTAAATTCATGTATTAAGTAAATGTAAATGTAAAATCAATTTTATGTGTTAGGAATGTATTTTTGTGTATTGTAAACCACTGCATCTTCGATGAAAAATAAATAAGTGTTGAACCGGATTTGAAATGGTGTTTTTTTGAGATCCCAGCCCTTCCAGGACGTTCGGTAACCAGCCGTTCGCCTCTCTTGGATCCGGGTCTTCTCAAATAATTGATTTAGAATGATATATTTCGTGAGTCAAGTACTGCCTGTATCGATTCATTTGTGAATTGTTCTGCTCAGTCTCCTTCCCATATGTGTAAGACTTCTTCAATGAGAAAAAGTATATTACTTTTTTACTAATGGCTATATTTAATTTTCAGTATCTTATCCACCAATGAACCTTGATTACACAGCTGACGTTGATTACGTCGAAGACAAAAAACTGAAAATTTTCATTGATGCCAAACTTCAAAATCAAACAACGATTATTGACCTTGACTTTGATGATGAACAGACGAAAGAAAATGAGCAGTATGTAAAAGTGAAGGTACGTTTAACTTATAATTTATAAAAAAAATATAATATCAATGTTTAAAATATCAACTGAACTTTATACAATGTAATGCTTCGTTTGTTTCATTTAAGGTCCTTTCAAATGACAATGGCATCGAATTATTCTTGCTCGTCGATGAACAAAACATCACCTCACACAACGATGTGTATATGATCTTACATCCAGGAGGTAAATATGAAGTAAGCACGACAATCACGGATAAGGAGGAAGGAAATGACAGTGAATTCTATGTTATGGCGTCAGTCAAAGTACCCGAAGAAGATACACTGTGAGTATTCAATTGGAATAACAATTGTTTACATGAGATAATAAACCCCAGACAATACAAATCATTATTGAGATCGATTTGGTTTAATGCATTTTTTTTAAATCTAAAATACTTTTTTGTGAAAAGTGTCTCGTTATATTAATAAGGTAAAAATAAATTAAATATGGCATAGAAATGTATGTACAATATTTCTTCCCCTACGTGTTGTATTCTATGTGTAGCATGACCTGTCTGGCGCGTTTGTGTAAAGTGTCGTGTTTCGGTTTTATTTGTTTTCTGAATCCCCTCTCCCAATTATAGCAAAATTAGTATAATACCCAATAAAGAAAGACACTGAAACAACGACAATAATCTCATTTTAATCAAACTGAATCAATTCCTAATTGTTAAATGAAAAAATCAATCAAACAAATTAAATAGTATAATTCCTTCCATGCCATTCAATGAATCAAATATTAGTAGTGACATCTGTGAACAAACTTTAATAACAGAAAACATACATTAGTTGAATACAGTGCGAAAATAAAGGTGTTCTCTTAGAGCAGAGTGCCTGTTATCTATGTATGTTAGTAATCATCGCCCCTTAACCACATTATTACTATTATTCAAACCCCCCCCCCCAACCCCAAGTAAAAACCAAATTACAATTTTTTTCCTGATTGTCATACAGAAGAAGTAGAATACACCGACGTAAAAAAATGAATACTGATTACTGAGTTCGAATGCATTTTTTATTTCAGCATCACTTCCCAAATACTAAAAACATAAAAAGGCTCCTCAGATATTTCACAACCACATAACAAGGCGTCAAACGTTAAGAAATACCGCTTTAGAGTATATTTATATAAAAGAATTAAAGGAATGATGTAGCATTATTATTTCAGGTTCTTGAATGTATCTTGGACAGGCAGCCCTGATGTTATTGATATTGCCATAATAGTCTCCACATTACCTGAGACTTTCTTCGATACCAGAGTCGTCTTGCGAAATGAACCGACCACGGATGGCTTAGACGTCGAGTTGAACTTTTTCATCATCAATTACGTTTATATAAAAGGCAAAGCCAACATTACTATGGAATCAGCAATTTCGGAATTAAACATTGAGATGCACAAGGTAAAATACAAATGCTTAAAAAATCTACTTATTCAAAGAAGATAGAAAAGTGCCTTGGCCAAAAGCGCACATATATACTTCCATTTTCTAAACTGGGTCGAATACTCAGCTATGTTTGTAATTTATTATGTTTTTCCATCAAAGGGTATGAATACAATTATGCTTTATTACTTGTATTCTCTATACCCATAGCCTTTATCCAATCCTGAAGAGTGAGCTTAGAGAGAACCATTTGCTATCCAAGCTACATGGGCTCTCGGTATGACTAAGAAACATAAGCAACACAAACGAGTCAGTGTTTAACGTAATGCAAAAAGTACAGAAGGAAACATTAACAATCTAGTGTTTGTCTGTTGCGAAAAGGGTTCAGGCGGTGCGCACTCGGATCATGAATGATGATTTTAACTAATTTCATCTAGCTACACCCATTAATTTTGAGTTGTAAGATTACTACCCAGATTAATTTGGAATTATGATTCAGATTTTATCTTCCCGAGCCGAGGAGTAAAGATAGTAATTTATAAAGTGAAATCAAAAATAGCGTCTAGTTAATATTGTTTGAATAATTTTCAATTCCTCACAGGTGGACAAAGTTATGCAGTTGGAGTTCAATGGTACAAAAAATGAAAATAATTATACCGGAGTCCTTTTGTTGTATACGGATTTCAAGAGGGATAAGTCTCAATTTTACAAGATTGAATCAAGTAATTCATTTGATGAAGACTTTAATGAATACTTGGAATCCAGGTAAGAGCTATCACAACTCGATTCCTAAATCTCTTTTCACAATATCAAGAGCTCAGATTTGTTAAAAAATAGCCAAATGTATGCACCTCTTAGGAAGATAATAAACATGTTAATTTTAGTATCAATATTTTATCAAATTAACACTCTTTTAAAATGTTAAATGTACGAATTTGAATTTATGAGATTTTGTACATTTTCTTGTTTTTTGTCACTACGGGTTTCGCATATTCAGGTATTCAAGCACATGAATGAACTCGAACTGACAGACAGTAAACAGTTTACATCGCTTATATACAAGATAAAATACGACAAATCTTATCACTAAGTCTAGGAAATAGACCCAATCCAAGTTGGGAAAACAAACTCATTATGGGTGGAATGGAGGGTTTTAAAATGCAATTCAAAGAACTACCTACTTATTCCAAACTAATGGGCTCTGTCAGGGTGACCATGGAATGATGTATTGATATGGGAATTTCATCATTTTGATTGTTAATTTTTGTTTATTTCTACCAACTCATCTCACGTACAACAAAGGGGAGTTTGGAAGATTGACTTGTTCTTTCAAAATTGGTAAGGAATTTGACTGGGCTGTATTGATTTCCAAAATTTCTTGATAGAATAATTTATGATATCCCATGTTTTGATGCAAGATTTTAACCCCAGCATTCGCATTGAAGGTATGGTTCTCCAATAGCAAGTGATTTGCGAATGTTGATGTATCTTTTTTTATCTAAAAGCAACTAAATATTATGATACTCTTATTTCTAATGTACGTGTAGTTATGAAAATGTACAAAATCTCAACAATTCTAATTTGGTATTGAAATTCCATCAAAACAAATAATGTTAGCACTTCTTATGTTAGCTTTAATGAAGTGCAGTACACGTGCAGCAGGCTTATCTAGGTTATTCGCAGCGAACAATTATTATCGTTTGTTCGTAATCTGTTTACACATATAAAAAATACTTTTTTCATAAAATTAATCATATTTACTCTTCATAATGTGTAACGTAATAAGTTTTCTGAATTACCTTTTCATTTAAACTAAATCTTCACGATGACAAATTTAGTTTTTAAAATAGGTCTGTGCTATTGTTACAAGTTCTACGTACATATTAAAAATGTTTTTTTTTAATCTAACTAGGATCGGTTTCGCTCATCGCGAGCATTATCAACTGATAACAGTCCTGATTGTTGTGAAAATTTGGATGAAGTGCAAAACAAATTAAGTTTTATATTTTAAATGTGATGACATTCCACCAAGAATTGACAGTTGACCCTTTAAAGTGATTTAACTCGCGAATGATACTGAAGCAAAACATGGCTGAAATAAATTAACAAAAGAGTGGGTGTTTGTGACAAATTTTTGAATTCAAAAAAAAAAATATGTCAATTAATTCCAAGCAGAATATTATTTCAGGTGGTCAATGGTTGGTGGGTCCCATGTGAGCACATCGATGTCAGTGAATGTGCACATAGTAAATGATGGGAAATGTTTAACCCAGCAAGTCCATCTGCTGGCATCCCCGCGGCGACCATCAGGCAATGCAGCTTTGGCTGTAGCTAATAGCAGTGGGAAAAAGGCGAACCTTCCAGCGTTTTAAAACCAGTCTTCTGGCTAAGGGAAGGAAATCCCTGACAGAAAAACCGGGTTGAGCCAACCTATAGAGCCCTTGTGACTAGGCCCAGGCCTCGGAAGCGCAGGGCTAATCACCCGGTCTTCTTAAATTAACAGATTACGATACGCAACGCAAAAGCCTCGGACGTTTAGGCCTGCTAATCGACGACCCAGCAACGAAAAGGACATGATAGTCTCTAACAACTACTCTATGAACATAGGCGCATACAATGTGCGTACTATCCGTACCCTAGGAAAGAACCTAGACGCCACTCGCATCATGCAAACCTATAAGCTTGATGTTTTAGGGCTGAGCGAGGTGCGTTGGAAAGGCGCCGGGAAAAAGTTGTTGGAGGGCGAATTCACAATTTTATATTCAGGTCAGGAGCAATACCATCGCCAAGGTGTGGCACTATTGATGTCGGGGAGGGCAGCCCGCTGCCTTTTCAAATGGGAACCCATCTCAGAACGATTAATACGAGCCACCTTCAGGACGACTGATAGCTCGGTAACTGTCCTTCAGTGTTATGCGCCTACCGAGGAAGCCGACACACAAGCAAAGGATGCTTTCTATAACTCTTTCCACGCGGCCATCTCCACAATCCCTCGTAGAGACCGCGTGATCGTAATGGGGGACCTCAATGCGAGAGTGTGAACGGATCCTTTGCTTGGCCCCACAGTGATGGGAAGGCATGACCTCGGTGAAGCCAACGGCAACGGTGAGAGACTCATCGAGTTTGCAACTATGAATGAGCTCACCGTTGGCGGTAGAATCTTCTCCGACAGAGACATCCACAAATGCACGTGGACTTCTCCTGATGGTTGCAAAAAAGCACAAATTGACCACTTTCTCTACAGCGCGACTCACCAAAAGGAACTTCTCGATGTTCGAACCTATAGGGGTGCCGACATATACAGCGATCATGAGCTGCTCGTCGGCAAAATCTGTCTCAGTCTTAGACGTGTAGTACGGCCCCCGACTCGAAAGAGGATCGACGTTGAGAGACTGCAATTTCCTCGAATTCGGCTGAATTTCGACGTCGCTGTGAGAAAGAACGTCACCAACTGTGTGCATGACGGGGAAAACCCCCGACGCGACACCGTCATATCGGAATGGTCTAGCATCAAAGATGCAGTTGCGTTAGCCGCTCATGAGGTGCTAGGAGTCAGGAGGAGTGGGCAGCCAAAGTGGATGTCCGACGACACGTAGGGGAAAATTGAAGAAAGAGCGAAGCTTATAGCACTGAGAGACAGTGAGACAGACCCAGACCGGATTGAGGATAGCCGGACAGACTATCGGTACCAAGATAAAATAGTAAAAAAGTCTGTGCGACTCGATAAACGCCGATTCATTAACAACCAGATTGAAGCAGCAGAGGCGGCAGCGTGCAGAAATGATACAAGAAAATTATTTAGAATCACGCGTGAAATTTGCGGTAGACGACCACTGACCCCCGGGCCCACCGTAGTCCCAGCGGGGCAATAGAGTCAAGCGCGGAGCGTGCTAAAAACATTTGGAGTGATCATTTCTGTGGGTCGCTAAACCGTTCTCCTCCCTCGAACCTCTTTGAAATACCCAGTGAATACACATTTGTAGATATCCCCCGAGCGCCAAACATCCCCGACCATGCATCGACGCACGCTGAGATCACCTCAGCTGTGCAGCGGTTAAAGAAGGGAAGGCGCCGGGTGTGGACGGTATACACCCAGAGTTTCTCAAACACGGCCTGGATGCACTCTTGCAGCCCTTGCACCTACTTATCAGTAAGGTGTGGGAGCATAAGCGCTGTTCGAGGGACTGGGTAAACGGTGAGGTCATCACAATTCACAAAAAAGGTGCCCACTCTGCTGCGACAATTACCGGGGCATAACGCTGCTCAGCGTGCCTCTCAAGGTTTTGGCGCAGATAGTCTTGGCGAGAATAAGGATTCCTGTAATGTGTATCCTCAGGGAAAACCAGGCCGGTTTCTTACTTGGCCGATCTTGTACGGACCAAATTCATAATGTCAGATCATAATGTCCTTTGGGAATGTCCAGACATGAACAACGAACGGGAAAAATTGCTCAAGACGATACGACTATCAGTCGGATCTGTCGGCCCCGTCGGTCATGCCGACTTGGTTGCATCTCTGACAAATTACAAGGCATTTAAAGAGTTTACGGCGTCTTATGGAAAGCGATTGGAACGCAATTCCTTAACACATTAAACCCCTTGTTTTACCTTTTTTTTTTTTTTAACACTTATTTTAAACATAACCTACTGCACACTAGAGTGCATGCAACCAAGTCTTGAGGAATTTCTCCTCGGACATTCCTGGCAAACATTTGAAACACGCATAACGTTGTTACGCTGCGGAATACACTCTGTAGGAGTGTGAAGCCGTAGTGGGTGGTGGTGGGTACAACGTTGAGTACCCAAGGGCATTTAAAAAAAAAAAATGTCAGATGCTTTCTCCAGCAAAGCAACGAACTCAACAGCTCGCTGGCGTGTTGCTTCGTTGATTACGAGAAGGCCTTTGATAGTCCTCACCGGCCTTCCTTATGGAACATATTAAAACTGTACGGAATCCCAACCAAGATTATCGCCATCATTAAATGCATGCACGAGGGCAGTGAATGCTGTGTTAGAATCGACGACGTAACGACAGAATGGTTTGGGGTCTCAACCGGGGTCAGACAGGGCTGTGTTCTGGCTCCGTTCCTCTTCATAATAATCTTCGACTTCATCCTGAGGAAGTCAATTCCACCCGACCGAGGTGTAGCCGTTGCCCCCAATCAGAGGCTATGCGACCTCGAGTATGCTGACGACGCTGTCATATTTGACAAATCTGTCGAGGGAATTCGGAAAACAATAGACAGACTGCAAAGCAACTCGTATCGCATTGGCCTCAAAGTCAATGCGAGTAAAACCAATGTGCTCTGCAATAGTTTCTGTCCAGACCCAGACTACCCTCTGACGAGCGCGGGGCAAGACATCGAGAGAGTCGACGACTTCAGGTACTTGAGGGTACACATCACGGGAGATGGTAATCCGCGTAAAGAGCTCGCAATCTGACTAGGGATAGCTGGAGCAACTTTTAACTCAATGCGGAAAGTCTGGGACTCACGGTTGTACTCGGTCAGAACCAAGTGCCACTTATTCAACGCATGCATTTTGACGGTGTTGCTTTACGGTTGCGAGTCATGGTATCTCACCAAGGCACAGGGTAACCGTATACTGTGATTTGAAAACAGATGTTTGCGGCGAATACTAGGGGTACGATGGTTTGATTTTGTCAGGAACTCGGAGGTAAGAGAGCGAACGGACCAGCCTCTTATTACATCCAAAATAAAAAAGCGACGACGGACCTGTCTTGGACACGTGCTGCGGATGCCCCAAGGGAGCCTGAATCCTGCCTGTCTCTTCTACCAACCAGATGGATTCCGTCGCTCTGGAAGGCCGCTGATGACGATCCATAGGAAGTATTCGGCGGAGCTACGGGACGCTGGAATGACCTGGGAGGAAGCGAGGAGACTGGTGGGGGACAGAGAAGCTTGGAGGAACCGCGTGATGGCCATATGCTCTGAATAGGGAGCGGATATGGTTTAAAAAATATATACTATTTCACTAACGTTAACTTAATTTAGTTTTCATGTGAAATGTATCTGCCATATCGAAGATTTTTTTTCAAAACCTGCTTTCTCTACATTTTAATCAATTAGAGTGCACATATAGCATGCAAAATGACATCAGTTCGATCAACGCTGATTTTATTTTACCAGTACGGGGGTCGCCGACTTTCTGGACCTCATATACCACTAAGCTCACAATTTTGAATCTTGCGGTCCACTTCGATATTTTTAAATATCGTCAATTTTTTACAAACATTACGCCGGTTCCGTAGCTGAGTGGTCAACACCGTTGGCTTCAGTTGCTGTTCTCACGGGTTCAATTACAGTACGGGCAGTTTCATAAATTGATTTTCAGCATGGATATCTGTGACGTCTAAAATTCCCTCCCATTTATCCGATCCTAAAAAAATTTGACTAAGCGAGAGCGATTAGCTATCTACTAATTCTGTCCTAGACCTATTATTCTTCTAGTTCTACTCTTTTAGTAGAAGAGAGGTTGAGCAACTGAGTAACAAGCAGTTGTCGTAGAAAACTTATGTAGAGATAAACTCCATTAGGATCACATATGTTTTACAGTGGGAGCGGAAATGGTTTAAATAAAATTACACTTGTTTCAATATAAAATATTAATTAGTGTGAAATTTGTTGCTTTGTACTTGCAATAATTTTATGGGTCCAATAACGTTACTACAACACTCTACAGACCACCAAAGTTTTCTCGACCACCAGTGGTTCACGGATCACCGCTTGGTGACCGTTGCACTAGTATATTGCTGTGAAAACATTTATTGATAATTACTAAGAACTGACTTTTAATGGAGACAGAGACGTCTTAACTGCATCGACTGATAAACACTTGGAAGGCTACATGTCGGGATTTCGACAGTATTTATTTTGATTGTAACTCCCCCCTCCCCATGTAAATCTATTTAGCTTCAAGTCCTGATCGTCTTTAACTGATGCCAATTTATTTCTTACCTCTTTTCTGCATTTTACAGAACCACATTCTACTTTGACCAAAAGGAAGCCAAGATAACATTGCAAGGGAAAAAATCTGGATCTATATTTGATGAGAAGATTTACGTTGAGCTGGACTATTTGGATCCAAATAGAAATGCTTACAAAGCACTCTATAATCAACTTAAGATTGATGGCACTGTAAGTAAAATGAATCTTTGTCATTTTTTTCCGTTTCGAACCCCTATCATAAGACTTGTCAAGAAACTTTTACTTTCAATTCAGACCTTGGTCTTTATTGAGTTCATTTGCGGGCGTGTGGTTTTAATGACATTAATCCTAGGAAGCGAATCGAATGAGATTTTTATATTCAATATTATATAGCTACATTAGAGACGTGCACGTGCCGAAATTTAATAAAACTACCCAGCATTTATTACCCGGGTCCAAGTCTTAATATCACACTTGCCACCTGAACCCTTTCTGAAGTCAGAATTATTTTTCGCAGCCCGAAAAATACCCGATTATTTTTTAAATTTACAATAAAATATTTCTATCTAAACTGATGGTTTTAAAACTATTGTTTTACGAATCAATTTTATTTAATAATAATGAATATTCTGACAGAACAAACTGTCAACCATCTAAAACCAATTCAGAACAGATGCGGAATAGTATTCAGATTTACTTTTATGCACGAAAGAATATTGGGCATTCGTCATCCATTCATAAAAAGTTTTTGTCAGATATAGCTTCAATTAACCCCTTCAATTTTAAGGGCTTCTCAACTTCAAGTCACAGCGGAAAAATTTGTATGATGACTGCAATATGTGTTATTGTTACATTGATATTTATGATATTCATAACACATATCGTATAAATTATTTAAAGTATCAACTTTTTTTATCCGTATTGCCTAATGGCTGGCTCATGACACGAAGTTTTTCTGGAAAATAAATTCCTTACCCGGGCCCGAATCTCAACTGTCATTACCCACCCGAGCCTGGACCACCGGCTGGGTGGCCAGCTTGGGTCCCACGGGCCCGAGCTTGGCCCGTACAGGCCTCTAAGCTACATATTTATTTCCAAATATTTACCACTTTTCCAAAAATTTTAAATAAATAGTAAAAAATATGGCTACAATATATATACATAGCCGAAAATATAAGAATTGCAACCGAGAACAAAATACACAATACTCAATGGTTAAAAGGATGACAAAAATATATATTTAAGAATAAATCTTAACCTCATTCAGGGTTTTCCAACCTTTTTCTCACCAATGCCACCTTAGAAGAGCTAAGAATATGTCAACGTCTCCCTAATATCGTCGGCTTACAACTAAAATCCACTAAGTGTATAAAACAGGATACTTAAAAAAGATTTAAAAAATCGTAAATTGGGGTTTGGGATTGAGTTTTATTTCAATGTTAAATTAGATTTTTAACATTTATTAATCACTTTTAAGGTGTTCACTGTCAATTCTTGGTGGAAAGACATTATATTTTAAAAAATAAAACACAATTCGTTTGTACTACTTCCACATGTTTATAATGAAATAATGAGTTGACAATGCTCGTGATGAGCGAAACCGGTCCGGTCACTATAAACATGTGGAAGTAGTACAAACGAATTGTGCTTTATTTTTTTTAATATTTAATAATGTATAGTAAAACAATTTATTTTGGTATGCCCAAAACATGTAATTAAGAATAAAATCATAATAAAGCACTTCAAAGAAAATCCATTATTAAAATGCATTTAGTGGATTTCAGTTGTAAGCCGACAATATGATATTTATACATATTTAATTCTTGCTAATAGGAGGATAATAATAAGAGTAAATCTTAAGGTTAATAATAAGATTAAAAATTAAATTGCAGAAAATTTTATCTATTTGGTTTTAAAACGATAGTAATCATTGTGTGTGTGTTTTTGCTTTATATCATTTTGTCTACAATCGCTGAGAACTTCATGTAAAATTTATTCGAAAAATATAGTAATAATAATAATTCGTATGCCGAAAATTTACTTAAACCTTTTTTTATCATTTTCAATATGATAAGCATTTCTATAAATCAACATTATCTTGACAAAATTAGTTTTCAGAGTCAAACAACTTAATCTATATATATCATCAGCGTGCGGTGGACTTATCATTATCTCTATCGCACAACCTAATTTGGTATGAGCAAGAAGGATACAAGAGCATGCGCCACATGCCCTTGCATCTCGCTTGCACCTTCACTTTTCATGTGATTGAGATAAAGCCACCGCACGCGCGTGATATATATATATAAATAAGTGTTTGTTTGTTTGTCCCTTATGCGTTCCTATACCATTCATCCAATTTAGATGAAATTTTTGTGAGTTGCTGTGCGCACACCCGTAAACGTTTCTGAAAAAAATAATCAAATACGTACAAACAGCGACATCTCGGAAAAACCATCTGATTTATTCGTGTACGTATCTGACGGAAAGAAAAAAAATTGTGTATCCAAAATCATTTGCGATGACAATCAACAAAGCACAGGTAAAATCACCACAATTGTGTGGACTACATTTGGAAAAATCCATGTTTCTCGCATGGACAGCTGTATGTGGTCTGATCACGCGTCGAAAAACCTTCTGATTTATTCGTGTACGCACCAAACAAAAAATATTATGTATCCAAAAGCACTTAAATTAACAGAATTAAAAAACAATCCCTTTCTTTATTTGAGTGGCATTGCAACGCATGCCGAGTACCTACTAGTAATAAAATGATATTGTTCCATGTGTTTCAATTTTAGAAAATAAACAACACCTATGAATTGGTGCTGCAGAGAATTGATGGAGTGACACGAAAACCTCGAAAGCTGACGATTCAAGCGGATTTGAAAAATTACGAGGAAGTATCTAATGCAGGAAGTGCTTTATTAAAAATTATGTTTGTAAAGGAGAGCGGTGAAGATGCCACATACTTTCTACGAATGACTAAGATCAACGCAAATATACGAACCAGAGAGCAACTTGAATTGGATGTGTGTATTTTAGAAAAACACAAATTGTTTTTTTTTATGTTGCATTGATTTTTATATACAATAATATTTTTTAACTTTTAGCAATATGTGTGCTTTAAATATTTACACTCAACTACTGAATTACTATATTTTATTGCACTTTTTTGTGAGGCTCATGAGTGCATGCATTTTTACTTGAAAATAATTTAATAATACATTCTTACGTTAAATAAAATTATCTGGAAATATTATTCGCAGTCGCAAGTCACAATATAAACAAACCTTTTTTTTGTGTTCGTGTACGCGTATTTCACCCATACAAATATTTCAGGTCAAGGCATGTTGCTGTCCTGCTCGCTTCTACTTTTTAGGCTCGAGCGGTGCTACACTGCTTCGTCACCATCCCCACAGCTTATTTTTGATTGCATAACTGTGCACTTTTCTTATTAAATTATGGCTAATTAGAGATTCAACATTTTTTTTATCTTGTATCTTTTGACTTACCTTTTTCATGATTATAATGTATGCATATTGGCAAAAAGTTATTTAGTTGGCAGCCCAGATTAATATCGTTGAATTTATGCATCATTATTATTACTGAAATGAAGCCTAATAGTACCATACATATTTCAGCATGCTATACAAATATAATATTCTTGCCCTATTTCACACTTTTAGACTGCCTTGTCAGGGTCCCTGGTCAGCAGACAAAGTAAATGCTACTTTTGGACTGATTACAATTATTATGAAAATGAATTTTTCAACATCAACTATAAATCAAATGGAAATTACGGTCCCGATACTTCTTTTGATTTAAAAGGAAGTTACTCAATGGATATAGAAGAGGAACAGCTGTAAGTAAAATTTAAGTATCGCACATTCATTTAAAGCAATTACTTTTTAGACTAAAAATAGAAATATAGTAATTCCTGCTTTTACTCGTTTTTAAAGATTCGCAATCTGAAAAAAAAATTGTTTGTTACACTGTCGCTCAACATCTGTTTTTCGTAGAGATTAAGGATAAAGAATAGCAAGATTGTATGGGTGGGAAGGAATTTAGACATAACATAAATCCATGTCTTCACATACAAATCCATAAATTAATTTACAAAATTGTACATAATGGAATTCGAACCCGCCAACATCGCAACTGAAAACAATAGCTTTGACCACTTGACTACAGGCCTAGAAAATTAAAGTATTATAGCATTTCAATAAAAGTACCTACCTCTTTTTGTTGAGTTTGTCGAAGTGGAGGCTGCTTCGTCGGCCTCACTGGGAATATATTTTACAGGCACCTGGATTTCTACGACTTCAGTAGCGCTATGCTAGCTTTAGCTATATTAACAATATCATAAATCTGGCCCTGAATGCATGCGTTCATTTACTTTTCAGTTACTCTAACAGCATAGACATGACAATCAGTCTTCCAAATGAAAAGCAACGCAACATTACTCTATCATCACAGGCAACTTATAATACCTCCGGCATTAACGATGATGTAAGTAATATGTGATTATTATTATTTTTAATATCTACCGCGGTATTTATACTTTACTCGTACTCCTTAAAGAATTTGGATTGTCGACATCATTTAATAACTATGAAATCAAATACAAAGACATTGGGAAATTTGCGTCCCAATATTGCAGTGCATGTATCTCATAGTCATCAATCGACGTCGTCTCAGCCTTAAAACTTGCATCTCTTAGGCCAGCGCGTTGCTCAGTAGTTTACCTAATTGCTTCGGACCATCGGCGTTCGTGGCGCAGTTGGTAGCGTCGTGGGCTACGGCTACAGATGCCTCGGGTTCAATTCCCGGTGCGGACAGTTTTCATAGATTGATAATTCAATCGGTTTATGGATTTCTGTTCGTAGTCTGAGTTTTTGTGTTGTCTAAAACTCACTCTTCACCCACTATTTCTATCCTAGCCTTATCCTTCTATCCCTACTCTCTTTGAGTAACAAACAGTTCTCATAGAAAAATTCTGTTGAGATACCTCCGTTAGGAGACCATATGCTCCACGTTGGGAGCGGATATGGAAAAGTAATATGTAATATCAAATATTTCTTGCATCACTATCGAGTTGAGACCTATTGCCATACGAGTGCGAAGATTTAGCACTATGCTAATCAATTAACATTTCGCAATCATGTTCAATTTTTAGGTGGAAACCTATAGCTTTGGATCTCTTACCAAATTCGATGTGAACTCTAATAGCTATGTGTATGAATTGAATGGTGCGGGAAGCGAAGAAGGAATTTTCTCTGGGAAGTTTGCCACTGAGCTTCCTGGGCGTCAACCTTATTCCCTGGAAGTAAATGAGAAGTATATTCTCAACTCAACAAGTATGTTGAAATAAAATCTGTTAAGATCATATCACATTGTTATACGGCAATATGTCATATGTCAAAAATGATTCAAAATGATATTATACCATAATAATAGTTGTCAAATACATATCGACTGTGGAAAGTCAAAACGACGTGACACACACAAAAAACCCATACGAAACGTACATAAATTGTACACATTGTGATTATCGAAAAGATATATTTTGAAAAAAACGGAGGGATACGGCCTTTTGCCTTTCTACAGTTGATATATTATATGTACATATCGACAGTGTTTTCGTCAACTGATGTAACCCTTAAAATTGAAATTGTTCAGGAGAGAGTAAAAACTGTTTTTATCGAAAACATTAAATAGTGAGTTGCGTTATGAATATTTAAAATGCACTCTTGTGAATTATCATGCTTGCAGATACGGGATTAGACGTAGGGAGTGTCAATATAATAGTGGATTACATCAAGTGGACGGATCAAAATTTTTAAACCTAACACCAATGTAAAATGATGCTTCTCTTGTCAAAAAGTGGTCAATTTATTTTTCTAGTCT
The DNA here is from genome assembly GCA_022494535.1 of Himalopsyche phryganea. NCBI lineage: Eukaryota > Metazoa > Arthropoda > Insecta > Trichoptera > Rhyacophilidae > Himalopsyche > Himalopsyche phryganea. The sequence continues at coordinate 276,781 of JAGVSL010000035.1, read as the reverse complement.
ACACCATTTGGCCGAGACCTGCTGTGTCATCTTTAAAATGAGATCCAATCATTAACTCATTTTTGTATTTTTTGAGGGTTACATCAATTGGCCAAAGCACCGTCGATATTCAACTTCAAATTGTCGTATAAAATTGATTAATATACTTACTGACTAAATCTAGACAAATTGATGTAATTAAGTGTTTTGTTGCGTCATTTTTTTTTATTCCAGATGATAAGAAAGAGTTGACACTCGATATTATAATGAAATCATATGGGAAAATATTGACATACTCTATGATCGGCTACAGTGATAACAAAGAGCCAGCTCACGGCGAATACAAAAGTACTCTAACCTTACCGAACGACAAAGGAATGAGGACTGTCACAGCTATCTATGAATACACAGTAAGGAGAAACACATTCAATCAAGCTTATAAAACATTCTGAAGCTTTGCCTTTAATCCATGTGTGTCTCAAGTGCTTTAAATCAGTGCTCCGCAACCGGTGTGCCACAGCACACCGGTGTGCCGCAGCGCAGTGCGTCCAAAACGAGAAAAAATCAAGTACTTTTACATTAGAAAAAAATAAAACTAACTCGGTTGCTAAATTAAAATTGTCCGCTTAAGTTGTTCTCTTTGAAACAAATATTATATTATTTTGATGTTTAATGGAATAATTATATTAGCGCTTGCACGGTTAGTGCATCCACAATGATGGGGAATAAATTGGGGGTTGTCTCGTGTGTAAAACGGAAAAATCCTACCATACAAATTACACATCGATGCATAATATTGGGAAGCATTGTCGGCGAATAATTTCCTAGAGGAATCATTATAATCAATGAACGAATGTATCAAAATAATACACATTGTCAAACCATGAGCCTTAAATACGTATTTCACTTTTTGGAAAAATATCAATCTCGATTGTTTAGCACAGAATGTGAACACGAGACGATTATTGGAAACGGAAAGATTATTTTGGATTTGGCCAAACAAAACAATTGGCAAAACTTCTATCCACTGCTGTAGATAATCAGGGCAGGCGTAAGACGTTTTGTCACCGCAGACAATATTCTATATTTCCGCCTCAATTAACCCGGTGAACGCTCTGGACATGTTTACATGTCCAAGACTTTATCTCGTATTTCCGGCCAAATTAGAAAGAAACGCTTGTGGACATATGCATTAAAAATAGTTCGAACGTTTATGTAAAGAAATTAGGCAACAGATCATGAAAATGTGAAGTAGAACACAGGGAAATATATTTTTGATAAGAGCTCTCGATATTCAGCCTTTCGAATGTCAGCTTTGAACGCAACATTAATCGTCAGCCCTGTGTATTATACATACTTATGCGGCTACGAGCTTGCTTGTGTGCGTGCTGGCGGTATATATGAAGACTGGCAGCAGCCATTTTGCTTGCAAAGTCGTAGATTAAATATTTTTCAGCTTCTTCATTTTCTTCGATTTATTTTAGCAAGAATACGATGAGTTTAGTTTACTTCTTGATGTATTTGGAATAACTAATATATATGCACATAATTCTCCATTTTTTGCTGTTGAAATAGATCTATTTTAGCCATAGTGAGCGTATTAACAGATCAATTGACTAATTTTAATAAATTCGTTCGAAAACGGCTCGCGCTGCAAGGGTTAACATTGAGACCACAAGGCCTTCAGCTGGCCTTTTAAACTTGCCGATATAGACTGTTCCCTCTTGTCGTTCGTGTGCATAAGTAATACTTTCATCTAGTTTTTCATCTTAAACATCAATGTTGAATGTATTTTTATTCCATCCAAATTGACACTTTTATCGTTCTATTATGGAAAAGAGCAACAAAATTAGATTAGTTGGATCACTGCCTTTTTTTCAATCATCAACTTTTAATAATTGTTATTGGCTGTAAATGTTTTCTCATAATTTCAGATGGAATCTAAAAAGAAATTTATGAATTCAATCGACCTAGATATTGATGGCAAAAAATACTATTCATCGATCAATGTTGATCATAACACAGAAACAACATCAATGATGGACTTAAAAGCATTGTACCCCAAGTCTAAGCCTATGCGGTAAATCTATTTTAACTATTGTAGAGATTTTACCAAATATATACAAATTATCAATTCTGTGTGCAAAAGGAAAAGGGTATTAAGACTTAAAAATTGAAAAATGAATTGAATATGCCAAAATAACTTGCTTATTATGCGTAAAGAAGATCATTCATATTTTTAAAGCTTTAACCTGTTCCCATCTTCAAGCTCAGGGCAAAAAAACTGTAATGAAATACTCAGATCACAATATAAATAGATAAACAATCATGAGATATTTGTTTAATGTAATATTATGATTCAATATAAAATAATAATATTTGGTTAATGTTGACTTTACAAATCAAAGAAAAGCATCACAAATTTATGAATGCAAACCGTAAAAGCTTAATTTATAATTTTATTCAATTGTAACAGGTTCTATATTCGTACTTCAAAATTACCCGAACGAAAGTACCAAGGGCACACAACCTTTGAAAACTTTGGAGAATTCAACTTAGATCTCATACTCAGCACTGCGATGAAATCTGCCAACGACTTTAATGTCAAGGGATATATTGATTGCCCCAAGCTGCACTTGAAACGAGTCGATTTCACAGGAAGCTGTAACTCACCAAAAGCGAGTGATTTGAAGGAAATTCAGTTTGAAGCTAAAGAAAATGGAAAAGCTATAGTCAATGGATTGTAAGTGCTTTTCAAATATCTTTCTCGTTTGCGCTGAAACAAGAAAGGCCGTTATTCGTTTCAAAGTGATTCGCCTGAAAACATTCACAAAATCTATACAAATCAAATTTTTCCGCTTCAACAAAAGGTTTGATATTCACCAACTGGCACTAAAATGCTCATATTTACTATGTTTACACTCTTCTAATATATAAATATCCCATTACCAATAAAATATAGTCATAAGTCGAAAAAAAAAATTTACTGAGTTAATCATACCAGAATAACAGCAAAAATATCTCATTACATTTAACCCCTAGCATTATAATGCTATTATAATATAATTATTGTAACTCAAAAAATTTCTTCTGAAAAACGAATTTTTTTTTAATGTCAAATAACATTTTTCACTATGAATCAAAATACGCATAAAACATGAACATTGCTCTAACGCAGGGGTCAGGTAACCGAGATAAATTACTCCAAATTGGGGGTGACAATGACTCAATAAACGTAATATTGGATACTTTTCTGGTACTGTTTGTCAATTCTCAGTGGAAAGTCATTATATTATATTTATAAATTCCGCAATATACAATATTTATTACAAATGATCAGGACTCATATCATAAAAATTCTAGGATTAGTACAATAAAATGTGTTAATAAAATTAATTCAGAACCATTTTGTATTATGTAACATTATTTAAGATTTTTTTTTGTTTTCAACTTGAGGGATTCATAGCATTGCTTTCAAATATATTTTGAGGTAAACCAGAAAAAGTTCCCCGACTTGTGTTCTAACTTAATGAGAAAAAAATAAAAAAAACTGATATTACATAGCGTCAGCGTAGTTTTTTTGACTATTTTAAAATCTACATTTTTTAGTTTTGTCTCTATTACATCTTATATGTGATATATCAATACTTGCAGTAATTTTATCAGATTTATAATACTCTACATTAGAAACAGTGATAATTTTGAAATATTTATTTTCAGAATGAAGTTATTGTGTTCCAAAACAGACTTAGGATTTATTGTTAAAGGAGAAGGAAAAATCACAATTAGAGGAGTAGAGAAGCAGGCTCATCTTAAATATGTCAAAGAGGAAAATATCAATAAAGAAGGAAAGGACTCTTCAGTAAGGACATAAATACATATATAATGTAAAAGAAAACGGATTGTACTCTGATTTAAATACTTTAGTTTTAGAACTCCTTAGTAAGAAATAAATTTGTTTTAAATATACTATAGGAATGCCACAAATTAATAATTAAAATGCAAGTAGCCTCTGCAGTTGGTAGCAACAAATTTGTATGAAATAATGACATTATAATTTACTTAATTCGTATAGAAATAGTGACATCTATCGGAAAATGAAATAATAATAAAAAAAATGTTAAATTAGTTGTAATGAGACAGGTGATTGGCAATGATTCACCAAACGGATGCTTAATTTTCATAAATTAAAATAATTTCATATATTCTTTAAAATATTCTTGACGGAAGTGTGTATTCATCAAAAACCATATCAAATAATTTTGTTTCTAGGTACACATTTTTCACCTTCTTTCATCTTAGAAAATACCATAGTAATGTGTTTGTCTGCTATTATACGTACTGTTCAAATTTTAATTTTATTTAATATTCACCATTTCGCCACCATTTTGTGCAAACCACAACGTAAAACAAAATACTGAAAACACTAATCTTATCCTTCACCCAGGTATCGCTGCATTCCTCCATTGGAGATACTTCATTTACATTTAACCACACAAATACAAAGCAGGTATATTTGCTGTCGACAGCTTATTGCGAATCAGAAAATGATTGCGCCCATTTAAGATTGAACTCAGATGTCAAAAAGGGTATGTAGTTAACCATATAACGTATATACAATCTACAACACATTATAGTAAATTTAAGCAATTCAAATTTTGTAAACATCCATAAGCTTTGTCACTAACAACCTGGTTTTGCCTTTTTGCACTTGAATATAAAAAATTACCACTGTCGTGATTATTATGGATGAAGGCTTTAACGCTTCCATCAATTTTCAAATAAAAAATTAATTATTATAGCCCCTTCATCTATTGCCCCAATGACAGAATATTGAAATTTTATATCTGCCACGTCCATAATAGCAGATGCAAAAAACAGACTATTCCATACATTTTAACATAAGACCTTTATCCACTCATGCCTGCTATTGCTTATGGTATTGAATGTATTTGAATACCATCGGCCAAACTTAAGTTATTTATATTTTTGATTGTTACCAATCCAATAGTTTTAATTGCACATTTATTTACAGGGGATGAAATAAACACAAAAACTACAGAAGTTTATGAAATGGAATTGGATCTTAAAAAACTTGGTTACCCAACACAGATCGACCTAAAGTCTCGAAGCGTGATGGCGTCTGGAGAGTTACCTATCCTTGCCATTGACATGAAGGCAATTAGAAATGATGTCAAATATCAATTTGAAGTGGTCGCCACAAAACCAGATGACGGTGAGTAGCTCTTTTCTTGAATTTTATTCTATACTCAGAGGATGAATTATTTATGTGAAAGAAAGTATTTTCAAAAACATAATAGAATTGCTGCATGATTATACAAAATTAAATAAGCATTTATAACATGACAGTGAGATTATTGCAAAATTTTTTATTAATTAAAATGATAAGTTACTTTAAACTCTTTTATATTACGTGGGGCAGTGGTTTCAAAACTCTATATTACTCCTCCTCATATTTAGAAAAAAAACGTGGTCTCTATTTTTATAAAATAATACAAACATTATTCTTAAATGATTTTGATATGCTGCAAATTTAATATACAGGCCAATAAATAATTAAGAGGTTTTATTTTGGAAACCAGTGGTGTGGTGCATGGGTTCCCAAGAATTGAGTTGCGACTCTCAAAGGTGGTTGTTAACTACTAAATAGATGGCAAGTGGTCAATGGGCTCAATTCCCACTATGGACACTTTTAAAAATTTAATGTCTACAAAGCCCTCGGCTACAGACATGGATTATTCATATGAGCAGGTTAAAGCCATAGTAGTGTATGTCACGTTTTTGAAAAAGTTGACTTATGTCCAGAATCTACACATATCATAGTACTATCGACAGATAGCAGGGTAATTTTGAAAACAAACAAACAAATTAAATGGTGATTTTTTGACAGCACTAAGACAGAATAAAAAAAAATCTGTAGAAAGACACAATGGTGTACATTTTGTTCTAATACGACAGATGGTACTTCTTTAGGAAAAATACATATAGTTTCAGTTTCTTGAACTAAAAACAGGCCCCCAGATTATATTCAAAATCTTAAAACAGCAAATTTAATACTCTGGAATTTATTTCACCTTTTCTAATAAAATTCGTTGTTCCTTAAAATGTGACTATGAATTTAACGAGCTCATTTGGCAATGATGCACAATTTTGAAAGGAGTTTTGCTATTTGATTCAATATTTTCAATTGTTTAATTTGATTCCGTCTTTAATATTCTAAACAGATTACAAAACATATATATCTGTCACTATTCCGAGCCGTGTTGTCTACTTCGAGACAACGACCATGCTGAAAAATGGTTTACTAAGCGACGCCTATTCAGCAGAATTAATTTTGTACTTAAACAAAAATGATCCCAACTCTAAGATCCATTACAAAAGTTCAGCCAGTGTAACAATCGCTAAAGATAGCGATATTTCCGCCAAGTCACAAGCGTATTTCATCTACCCTGGAGCACCTAAGGTATGTGAAGAAGATGAATTATTCATTTTTAATAATTTCATATATATTGTGGTGTTTATTTTTAAAATCTCTGCTGTAGTCTCTAGTCATAAATATATAGGTATAGCACATTCTTAGTGCGATATTAAATACATTATTTTTACACCTATCCCGTATTGTAGTATACCGCACAGTGGATTAGAGCAGGGAATATAAAAATTGACACAGTTTGCAAGGCTATCTTCTGAAAAGACATTTTGTTTTTTGTCCGATGGTAGAATATTTTGATTTATCCTAAAGGTATACACTATTTTTATGAATACAGCAGAAGGTATAAGATGTATACCCCCATATTCCATCCACTACACTACTGTTTATATCTCTCTGGTTACTGTTACGAAATAATCCTGGATAACCGATCTTTCAAACATGTGTTAAAGGAAACATTAAAATGTGATAGATTAATATGAAATAACCAACTATTTAAATGTAAAAGTGTAATATACATAGGAAACACATTCTGTTTCCTAAATTTTTAGTTTCTTTTTTAGTCCTTGTGTGATTACCCACCACACATTTCTTAATGACAGTTTTATGTATTAACAGTTATTTTTTAATTTTTCTCCCAAGGAAATGAAATTCGACACACAGTATAAAGTTGACATTGACAATCTTCAGTCATATTTTGCTGCAAATATAGATATTTTTGACAAAAAAGAAAAACAAATTGTGGTTGAAGCCAACATTACACCAAAAAGCGAAGCGGGCAATTTCCATTACATCTATAGCATTAATGTTGATGGCAAGGTATTAACTACATGTTACTTATTTATTTAAGAGTATGGACATTTTGGTATATAAAACAAAAATAATATTTTTTCATATACTGGTACATAAGAAGATCCACCAATATTGACAAATGAGTTTGGTAACTTTCACTTTCAAAATAACTACTGTAACTAATAATTACTCATGTATGTATTATGTATGGTAAGACATTAAATTCATTAGCAACTAATTTCACATTTATAATTTATATTACAGGAGAATGATTTCATGTATAATGCATATGGAGAATTGAATATTGCCAATTACAATTCAATTAAACTGCAATGTCACTCAAAATATAAAGTGGAAAATGACGAAGTAGATCACATCTTCGTCTTTCTTATTGACACTACATTCCAGAAATTTTATGTAAGCATAAACATTTAACTTTATGACAATAATAATTATTTACTAAATAGAATATTCACATAACTATTTTACAACTTTTCATTTTTAAATATCAAAGCAGTTTTACTAATCAAATAGGCAGTGTCAACTGGTGATAAATAAAATAACCTAAGCATTACTCTTCACACATTGTCGTCGGTAAACGTAAAATTTCTTTTTCGCGAATTGTTGGTAGAATGCGGGACACGTAAAATTACATTTTTTTGTACTGTCCGTTGTTTGTGGCACGCGTAATATCACGGGTTTATTTTTTCTGCACAAAATATAACGCCGCAATTAATTTCATGAGTCCTTTACCCTGCTAGATTATAAAGGGTCGAAGTTTGGGGTAAGGAATAAAAAATCAAAAGTGTTACATTTGTACAATAATGCATCTAAGAAGACTGAAACCTTAAGTAATTATTTCATATAACGTAATTCAAAAAAACATTAATATTATTTTTAAATTAAAATTTTAAACTTGATTGAATGTTTTCAATTTTGTTCACTCATATCCTGGTGTATAATATTCATATTTTCAAGGGTTATATTAATAAATTCTTTCTTTATTTTTTCTTAAATATAGATAAAAACACCAGCTGGAAGTTTGTTGGATATGGAAAATACTATCTATCATGACAAAGAAACATCAAATATCAAATGCAATTCAACCTTGGTACTATGCAATAACGTGAAATACTCATCACAAACAACAATAATCACCAATGATGGTCTGAAGATCAAATATAATGGAGACCTTGGAAGTTAGTAATTAACGTGCAGAATACATTGCTTAACATTGTAGCTGGAAGTAAAGAAAAGAAAAACGTTTATCGTCATCCATTGTTGTCTTGTCATTTTGCAGGCAAGGCTTTCAGAAGGTTTTGTGTCCCAGTACATAGTATATTATTTATTCGGCGAAAAAATATCGGTAGATGAAAATACAGCAAACTTGATAACAAATATAATATAACATTTTTATGGTAATTTTGTATCAGCAGCTTTCAGGAACTCACCAAATGGCAGATCGAGTAACAGTAGATCAGATAATAGATTCCACTTTAATAGTAATTCAACTAGTTATTAATCAAATATTAATTCATTTCTTGCAACGTATTCAACAAATATTTTCCAGTCTCAAGATTCTTTTAAAAAGGTTCTCAAGAAACAAGACTATCGACATAATTAGAGAAATAATAATCAGAATAATTCGGAATTCCTTAAATGAGAATTGTCGAACTTGACCTCTCATTTCTGATGTATCTTTTAAAAATGATCTATTATAGATGTACCAATTTAACTTGGCCGCTGGTAAGGGTGCCACCGTCGCGTTAGGAATGTTGCCATACTCAACCAGAACTGAAATTTCAGTAAATTCCAAAACTGATATTTTAGCGACGGTTATTAAAAATAGACAAGATATTTATTTTGCATAAAATGGCAATTGGAGAAATTAATTCTACATCCAAATTTGTCGGCGGCCAAGTAATGATGGTAATACTATATTAAAAATCATTTGTGGCATGTTTTCGCTGTAAATATACATTTTCATCTTAAATTCAAAACTATAAAACTTAATTTTCCGATATTATAGCTATTTCTTTGCTGCAAATATTGAATTCTATAAATTTTCTTTCATTGCAGGTTTCCAAAAAAATGTGTACAAACTTTGAATATAGTGAATGTTTATTACCGTTTTAAAAACATTAAGGAATCTACAGAAATGAATGCTTTTTTGTCAATGCCTGTTTTCAAAACGCTCTGGTTCAAGCACAGTTAGCAATGTGATGTAATAGAATCGCAACCGTTAAGAATCTTTTCATTTTGTATTTGTGTACAATCTCATTGGATTCATTCATTTTATGTTGATTCATTTACTGTCGCCTGTAAATTTAATTCCTTAGACACCGTCCAGTCTGGTGAACGAAGAACCTATACTAATGAACATATTCGTTTAATGATTAAACTTCAATCCATTCGTTTGGCAGATTCTCATCAGGCTTATGAACATAAGACAAACTTGATCTCTTTAACAATAGATTAGTTTTGATTTAAGAGTATTCATCATTATTACAGAACCATCAGAAGCTTTGACTCTGGATATCGTATTTATCCCGAAAAAAGTAATGGAAATTTCGACAACTTTCATGGAATCCAAGCAAGCCTATCCCCTCTTCAAGATGAGCTTCACAATTCCCAAAGAAGGTAAACCCGTGTCTACAAGGGAAACAAATCACAAAAATGTGAAAATGCTTACGGTATGTGCTACATATATGCAAAAGAATGTATTTAAAATTTAAAATTTAAAAAAATTCAGTAAGTTTTAAGTAATTCAATTATGGATACATTTTTTGCAACACCCCAGTATACTTATAATAAAATTAAAAAAAACATTTTTTTTTTTGTATACTTGACCATATTATGTTAAAAACACTTTTTAACCATGTCTACTAATGTGTAGAATATGGACTCCCAATAAAGAATTTCTGTTTTTAAGTCAGATTCTCAATCTCTCTTTTGAAAGATAAATATTACAGAAATAAAAAATAGAGAGATAATAGAAAGGATAGAAGAATGGAGTTAGGAAAGAACTATTAAGTGAGATAATCACTCTCTCTACGCCTCGTTTTCAGAATCAGATAAGGCAGGGTTGGCGAACCTTTTCCTATCGGTAGGCTACATTCATTTATCGTAAGTCAAATAAGGCCGCATTTAAGAAACATTCATAAAAATGTATGTACTTTATTTTGTAAATGAAGGAAAACAATGAAATATATATACAAATTTTCAAATTTAGAAAATTTGTATTCAGTCTAAAGGGCGCATTTGAGACCGTTAGAAGCCCCAGGTTCGTCACCCCTGAGATAGGGGTTGGGTTGAAAGAGATGCAAACGTCACACGCACTCACACTTTTTGATATAAGTCCATGAATCTATTGAAAAATCTGAATATTAAAAAATATCATTTGGATATCCGAACCCTTGACCATGAGTCAGATTAGAGCATTTTTGAGCTTAAACTCAATGGCAAATATCTAATAAATATGTTTTAGGATTCACTAGAGGCAAACATAAAGGAAATAGAAAAGCAAGCAGATCAGTTTTATGCTAAGGATATGGATATTTACTACAAAGTTGACAACAGGTTGTCAACAACTCTGTTAAAATCTATTCCTAGAGTCAATCTGTTGCAATACTTGAAAAAAGAGCTAAGAGTCATCCATGAGGAAATCAAATCTGATGAATTCCTCGCATTATTGGAGATAGAACTGTAAGTCTATTCATATAAAAAAAAACACCACCTATGTCTATGTTTCATTTGTAATCATTTAGTTTCAGATGAAGGTTGTTTTCAAAATACATGTATATTCTTTTTGTTTAAATTAATACGAGATTTCATAATACTAGCCAACCCCGGACATTGAGTACTGGTGTACTTAAAAATAATTTCATATCTACCTCAATAACTTTAATTTGACAGGACTGTGTGAATATGATGGTCACATAACCAATAAGAAGGAAATTTCCTATCTGCAATAGTAACAACTATCTGGCATAATTAATATTATACTGAGGGATTCTAAAAGGCTCTGAAAATAATCATGGCATCAAATGATATGAAATAATCTGAAGATTTGGTATAATGGAATAATATGGAACAGAAAACTCTATTGTGAATATTCTCAACTCACATCACTTTGTAGTATGTTATAAGAATATTTGGATACTGCTAGAACTATATAAATTACTATTTTTTTACCTCATCACAATGAAGTCTACCAAGCAATCAAACCAGTAAAAACCTTTTTTCTTAAAAACCCTCTCTTTTCTTATTTTACAGTGATGTACTACTGACGGTTACATCCACTTTGATTGACAACATGTATGCAATCTTTGTAAAGACAAATCAAATGAAGAACACAATTTATTACAGTTTTGTTGAATTTTGTAATAACCTACATCCAGTACTCAATAAATCATTTGAGCGTGCAATGGATGTAACTTCGAGTGCTGTCGAACCTCTGGTAGATCTCTTCATAGAATTTATGACATTTGTTAGCAATTTCATGGAACAGCATACGGAAACTTTTATACAAATTAATAATGCATTCACCAAATTTATTGAAAGTAAGTTTTTCTTAAATAATATAGCTTTTTATAATATTGTGTCAACTGACACGAATTACTAGAGACACTGATCAGAAATGTTGGTTAAAATTTAGTGAATTCAATTGACTACTATTGAAACGATTTATGATTAACAAGCAGTTTTTGATTTTTCACTCTATATATTGTCTTTGAATGGCTTCCACGACACTTGTATTACTCTCACCTCTCACTTGATGAATGAATGAACGAATAATAAAATTTTTGTTAGATTTCGTTGGTATTAAAAAGCCATACGGAGCCGATCTGTAGATGAAAACATTGGCATACAATAATATTTAAAAAAAGGTTTTATTATTTATTATGATTAATGAATTAAATAACCCTATTTCCGTTTATTTTCAGGTATCGAAAAGGCCAAGAATGATGTTGGTGAAATATTTTCAAAACTCGTTGACGGGGTATCCAATGCATTTGTGCTTTTAATTCCATTTGATGAATCCGTAAGTATCAATGTTTTACGCTATTACATAATATAGGTCTGGTGCCAAGAGTATAGCCTCTATGCTACCATTGGGTGTGAGAATGGTGAAATGTACTTAAAGAGATCCATCGGTCACATGTAACGGTACTTTCCCAGTTTGCCACTTTCTTCAGTTTTCCACAGCTCATATTTCAACCACTTTTCAAATAGGCAAGCCTGCATAGGGTGTCTCTAATCTTCTATCAACCTTACCAATCTATCTGTGTCACTTTATAAATGGCATTGGATTATTGCAAATGGTTGTGTATGTTGCTTTGGCGGTATGAACCGATAATTTTGTTCATTTAAATAATGCTGACCTCACATCTTGACGGTTATTGGAATGGAATATTCAGTATTCCGAGACCCCCCCCCCCTCTGACAGCGTCATTTGCTAGAACACATTTTATTATTTTTCGAAAGCTCATTTCATTGTTGTTCATTCTAGCATTCGTTGACCACTTTATCAGGCTTTTTCCAATATGAAATAAAGTACTGAATTTGTCATTAATTCTTTTTCTAGATCCAACTACTCTCAAGTAAAAACTTACATACGATTCTTAACTATATTGGGGAACTTCTAGAAGACTGGGTTCCAGAAAAGGAATGGAAAGATCTAAATAATGCCATTATTCATTCTTACGAGCAGGTACAAAGCATTTTGAAAACAAGCCAATTTCATAAATGAATTGTAAATAATAAAATTGTAATAAAGAATATTAAATAAAATATTTTATTTAAACATCGGGACTGGACTTTGTGAGTAAACATTTTAGTCTTCATAATTTATAACAGTATTAAATGTATATTGGTTTTTCTTTCCCAGAAAAATGTTGACAACTCTCCTGAAATGAGGAAAGAGAGACTCAATAATGTTCTCACTAAAACTCAAGCACTAGTGATCGCAACCATTGAAAGCATCAAGACTGAACTTGGAGGAAATATATTTTCATGTGACTGGATAATAAGAAATATTCTCTCATATTCTGTGGATTCGCCGGTAACTTTTTGGAAATTCATTTTTAATAAACGTTTCCCTTCTTTAAGAGGCGTCTTCAGACAGTCTGAAAGCGAAATGCGCTACGTTAGTAACAAATGAAGTGGAATAACTAAGTTAAAAATTTAAATTTTGTATTAGAAATATATTCAATTCAAAATATTATTCCAAATACAACCAATCGCTTTGGACAAGCTTACAAAAGAAATTGAATATTTTAGCTAACCATGAATTTTGTATAGCACTAAAAGCCCCGACTCAAAACCGTGTTATCTGACTTAGCTCTATTAGCCCCGCAGCGCCGATATATCGGCTCACAGAAACTTTGTTAGATGTCTCAAAGCAGTGATACGGCCTCTGTGGTCTAGCGGTAAGGGCTACTCTAGCAATCAGATGGGTCTTGGTTCAAGTCCCTGCTAGACAAATATCAAAGTAACATTCGAAATCTTGGGCATGGGCTTTTATCGTGTATTTTCTCCTCGATCTCGAGTGACTTTAAAAACTGTCAAAATTAATAATTGAATCTGGCGTTACAGGTACTACGTTTTCTATGTTGGGACGTTTCTACCGACATCGGGACGTCTGACAATCCTTCACTCAGTTCACCCAGCAATATGACCATTAGTACTATTGAAGTTGCATTTGATAGCCTTCCTAGCTTTACTGAAATTTTCCGAGCAGTCAGACCAATCTTCTACCCTGATGAAATCATAACACCTTACAAATGTAAGGATATATATAATATATACACAGATATGAAATGTAACATTGGTAAAATAAACTACACACTTCCACCACAGAGCTGACTTTTTTAATATATCATGTGTGATTGTCAATTATTTTGTAAATAAGGAATACTTTTAAATATTCATTACAGCCACCTTGATTCACAGTGCTCTGAATTGTTTTTAAAATAGTATTTATAATATTTTAAAACAAAGAGTAATTATTTTTCAATTATCTGGGTGATTATCGTTGCATGAATTATTAAATATACTTTAAAAAGATCTGATGTTGCAATATGTGTGATGCAATCCAAAAGACGATAGAGATACTAATATTTTTTCAATTATCTACAAAGCAATGTAGGGGCTCAATGGAATATATTAACAATTACACATACTGCCAGTTATGTTTTCTTAAAATTCAGTATTTTCTTTTTCTAGTAAAAGGTTATATTACTGAAGGAAGGCATGTTTTCACATTCGATGGACACTACTTTACTGCTCCTGGAGATTGCAAGTTTGTTGTCGCGCATGATGCTGTCGATGGAAACTTCACAATCATCTTGAATGTTAAAGACAAAAAAGCGAAATCTGTCACATTAATAGATAAAGGCGGATACTCTGTGAAAGTTAATGATGAAGGAAAGGTAAACGAGACATGTCACATTTCAACGATAATAATAATCATATACAGTGGATCCCAGATCTATCGTTCTCGTATTCATAGTTTTCCCTCATGTATCATTCAATTTGTATAGTCCCAACCAAACACCCATAAGAACAATATCAAATAATGCCGAAGTCTTCTTTCCTGACGTGTCGTTTTCCTCGATATATTGGTTAAAAACTATGGTCAAATATCACCTCGATTGATCATGCTGTCGCACAATTTGCTATCCCTCTCAGAATTACATGCAACTTCATGTAGCCGATAATGCTGTCTCGTTACAAATTTTATCCCGATTTATTGTTTTTATAAACATGTGTAACCGCATTCAACCACTTTTGTAACAAAGAACGAGACTGAAAGTCTACAAACGTTGTCCTGTTGTTATGAAGCTGGCTCATAATTATTCTACTGATGACTCACCTACTGAGCACGTATTATTATATACACACTGTTCAGTCTCCTCCCCGTGTTGGTTAGTGTTCATTTTTGTCTCGTAATCGTGAATTATTCTGACTTACAAATAAAATGCTGCTAGACTGAAAAAGAATTCCCCCCATTCATTGTTTTCCCGCATTCATCGTTTTTTGTCAGGGTGCCTTGAAATACGAATAATCAGGGTTTCACTGTATTAAGTCACCAAATATAGCATTGCAATTTTTTTGATTGTTTTTTTGTGATGTTGTTATGTATTCAATGTTAAAATTTCACCTAATGTATTAGAATAGTGAATCTATAAGAGTAGACAATTAATATATTAATAATGGAAGATAATAAAATCATATACTTTTAAACATTGAATTATGCTTTTTTGGAAACATGGCTTAGCAAGAAAAGAGTTCTTTATAAATATCTGATTGCTGGAAACCTAATAAGCATCAAATTCACTAAGCCTTGTTGCTTTTGTCATGTATTTTTATTTGATTGTACAGTTCTTGTTGGCTTAACAAATATATATTTATTTTCTTATTGCAGGTGATGGTAAATGGAATCGATTATGGTTTCCCAGTGAAAACTTCTGACCTAAATGTTGCCGTCAAGCAAGGAAAAATGTTTTTGCTCAAGTCAAAGTATGGAGTAACTATTAAATGCAATGATAACCTTGACGTAAGTCACATTAATAGTTCAAGTAAATTTACCATAATATAAAAATTGGAAAGTTTTTAGAAGCAAGTGTATAAGAATATATTAATTTTGAGAAATATACAGATCAATAAAGCATTGCCCAGCAACACCAGGACAAGTAAACCATGATAGTATGATAAAAGGATAGATTCCACCTCATAAATACAATCTAATCTAGCTACCTTAAAATACTTTACAGTAAAAATATACCTTTTAAGGTGTTAACTGTCAATTCTTGGTGGAAATGCATTACATTTTAAAAAATAAAACACAATTCATTTGTACTATTTCCAAATATTTATAATGATCAGGACCGATTTCGCTCATCACAAACATTATCAACTGATGGAAAAAAAAAGTAAAAATATACCTTATAAAATTTAATAAATTAATCACACAAATATCTTTTATTCAGTTCTGCGAATTCAAAGTGTCTGGTTTTTACTATGGAAAACTTCGAGGATTCCTCGGAGACGGCAACGGTGAACCTTTTGATGACATGAGGCTACCAAACGGAACGGTAGGATTCAAATATTCATTTTAAATCAGTATGTTTTTTTTTATATTTCAAATAGTAATGTATTTTTTCAACAATTTAAACCTTTCAGTGACCACCGATATGAAGTAAATATAATTGTTGAATATTATATATATATGTATCCATCTTCTCTAGGTTGTCTCATCAGACTATGATTTCGGAACATCTTACGGCCTCAACCAGCGCTGCGCAAGTGACAACCCAAAAACCGAAAAGAAAAATAGTTATTTAGATGACGACATTTGCGATGAGTTATTTGAAAACGATTTTGAACTTTCATTTGGCAACTACGTGTTGGATAACAACATTTACATGTAAGGCATTTCACAATTACATATGCATGAATTATTAAATTATATATCTACTACAAACATTGTACAACAATTTTCCAACAACATCATAATATGATTCTTTAAACATGAAAACGTGACAGCAACATATTCCTTCAATTGACTTCCACTTTATTGTTCTACTCCAAAAATTCCAACCACAATGTCGTACAGATGATATATTAATGTTATAGTCCAGGTGTACCAACCTTTTTTGCTCCATTCTCTCTTTCAATCGAATTCAAAAGGTGAATTCCAAAGTTTCTTGAAAGATTAAGCAGAAAATTACCTATTAAATAAATTTAAAAACTAACTTAAAACTGTAAATAATAAATCACGAAATACCCATTAAAATTTTAAAATATATGATATGAGATGATGGTAGCAATTCCCTCGCTGGGGGTAATTCTCCAAGTTGTCATATCAATCCCTAGCCTAGTAACTTTGGAGTTATCACTGTAGACGTAATGCTTCTAATACATAATAATATTGCACCAGATAATTTCTAAGTCACTGAGTGTAGTAGTAAAAAAATAATATTAAATCTAAAAAGAAAAAAATCCATATTTTGTTGCTATTCTACTTGATAAACTTGTGTTCAATTATTTATTATATTATTAATTATACATTTTCTGTCTCTGCTTAATATAACTATTGTGTTATGGACTTTTTTGTTACCAAGTTTATACTTTACTAATTTGAAAAATTGTTGTTATTTCACTGCTATTTTTTCATACATCACAAATCATTGATTCATATAATATATATAGTATATCGTCGACTTAATTC
Source organism: Himalopsyche phryganea (assembly GCA_022494535.1). Classification (NCBI taxonomy): domain Eukaryota; kingdom Metazoa; phylum Arthropoda; class Insecta; order Trichoptera; family Rhyacophilidae; genus Himalopsyche; species Himalopsyche phryganea. Next base: position 259,325 of record JAGVSL010000035.1, on the reverse strand, counting down.
TAACATAGCGCAACTCAGTTTAACCTAAGTGTTCAGGACGCAGTTAAAACTAAATATTTGAACTTATGGAATCGTATGCGTTGTCATATTTTCCAACCAAAATCACCAAAACATGAAATCCATAGAAAAATGACTTACGCTATGTTAGAATTAAGCCAACGATATTATGTATTTTTGCCAGCGTTTAATAACATATAAAAACAGAAAAACATACAATTCAGATGATTTTTAACTACTCCTATTATGTCTATAATACCTCAAATACACAACTCTCTACAGCCATATTATTTTTATACAATTATAATGCAGGGAGGCATGTAAGCGAGCTATCCGTGAATCATCATCACAAGACAAGGCAACGCTAGCAGCGTGCTCCATCGCAAAAACCTACGCCATCGCATGCATGGCCAACTTTTTCCCAGTGAGCGTTCCAGATGTTTGCATTCAGTGCGATCTCGATGGAAATTCTTACAATACTACTGATGATGAAATCAGAATCGATACTTCAAAAAGCCAAGCAGATATTGTTCTCGTTATTGAAACGGCAAAGGTAAAATAAATAAAAATCTTTTGACCCTTCAGACACGTATACCTCAAATTACTGTCTGTCAGTTCGAGTCCATTCGTGTGCTCGAATGCCTGAAGATGCCGAAAGGCGAAACCCGGGTCGTTAGTGACAAAATACATGGAAGTGTACAAAATCTCAATAATCCAAATTTGATATTGAAATTCCATCAAGCACCCTCAGTCGATGTCTTAAATTATATAAAACACAATTTGTTTGTACTACTTCCAAATTCTTTTTAAATTCTTTAAACCATTTTAAATTCTTAAATTTTAATACTAATAAATTACTACATGTCCTACTAAGGAAGCTGTTATATGGTATACAAAATTTCAATTGACAAATTGGTTATTCCACTCTATTCTGTAACTAATTCTGGGAAAGAGAATAATGTATAAATACTCCATGCTGTAATAATAAAGATTTGAGAACGAATAGTTTAGATTATTCTTGTAATAAATGTGACTGATGATTGTATTATCAAATATTGTCTACAATAAATCAGATGGCTATATAAGAATTTTAAGAATCCCCCCCTCAACAACTTTTAAGTAATTATTAATCAATTCTGGGGCATTGTACAAAAATGCATATTTTTAGTTTAACCCTGTTTTGGTAATACTTTAATCACATTAAAGACAGAAAGTGCTATCTCATACATATAACCGTTTACAAGATATGGTTGGACATATGATCTACAAATGAAAATATAAAGTAAAACACATAAAGCCATCTGTTTTTTTTCCTTTTGAATAAATTAAATCAGGATATAAATAATTATGAAATACAAAATATTATATTACATTTACTTGATTTTTCGAATTCAACTACACCAAAATCTGTATTTGTGTTTGGCATGACAGTTAACTTTTTTTTTTAGTCTAATCAAAAAATCTTTAATGATTTGGTAACACCATTAATGTCTGAATTGCTGAGAGAATTGAAAGCGAAAGAAGTCGACGATGTGAAGATATACTTGGTCGGACTTGGCTCATCCCTATATCAACCGACATTATATGAAACCAAAATTAAAAATTGTGAGTATGTCAGGTATATGTTACACAGAATAATAGTAATGTAACTCCAAATTTATGAAAAAATCAGTTTATACCTAAGACACATTCGAAATTTTTTCAGTGTAATATTGGTTCATCCATATACATAAATTTAATGTAATTTAATATAATATTATTTTATTTCTACAGTTAATATGACATCGAAGATATCTTTTGATGATGAAGACCGATCAGAGCAATGGAAGCTTATGCTTCATACTAATGATCGAAACGTTGATGAATACCTAAAAACTGCATCACAAACAATTTTGTCACTCAGCAATGTGATTGGTATGTTTAATTCACTTAAACTTTTGGGTATTATTCTAATCAGAAATAAAATAAAAAGAAATTCAAAACTGTCAATTTTAGCTATTGCTAGGCATCTTATAATTTATGATAGAGATTAATGTGAAGCATTTTTAAAATCCAGGTGTACCAGACATGCAGTTGTATTCCCTTGGACTCGACATCATACAACTCAGAACCAAGGCCATGAAATCGATCATCTTGGTTCAATCCCAGAAGTGCTCCACAGGACCGTTAGCTAACGTAAGCAAAATAATCTAATATTGGTATAAAATAATTTCATGCAAATAATAATGGTTTTTGCTCATCAAACATGTTTTTTGTCAAATTCATAAAGCCAAGTAAACTCAGACAGTTTGGAAATTGCCATAATTGTATCGAAATGTTTTAAGACAGCAAATTTATATTCTGTTGACTCTGGAGAGCATTTTAATTTGTAAACCTTTCTCAGCACATCCCATATCATATGATATACAATGATACAGATGTCGGAATGCTCTTGTCAGTGTACAACTGAAATCGTTTGGTGAGCCAAATAAAATATTACTGATCTTTTGTGGGCCGCATATATAATAAAACAAACAAATTAACGAACATATTTTTTAAGTCAATAATCGATTTGGGATGAGGTTTTCTATATTATTCGATATTTTTTATTTGGACTAGTAATTTGGCCGACGCTCATCATTAATTTGTCATTGGGAAATAGTCCAGTATTCAATTTTAAAAGTATGATTTGCAGCTGTAATACACATTGCCAATTGTTTATATTTTTGAAATTTATCTTCGAGGATATATTTCTGGTAGCACTCACATGTATTCCTTTTCTAACATAGCTTTGCTTGTAAATTTGAATGCGACAATTCCACCTTCATGTTAAATGTAGTTAAGATTTCCCCATACTTTTGCGTGTATGAGAATGATTTAATTTATTTTGTGAATGAATTAAGGTCACTATAAAAGTCATTTAATAATTATTGGAAACGAATGGCATTATTTAATATTCCTAAAGCTTGAGTTTTTTAACAGAGGTTTTTATATTTTGGGCCGAAGAAAATCTTCAATTGGGCCACATGTTGGGCATTGCTGATCTAGTACATATATGCATCGTTTGAGAATGAATATACATACCTATAAATTTAAAAGGGTAATATTTTACTAAAATTATTGTCGAGGCACATCTTGTTTTATTTAAAAATAATATAATGTATCTATGCCGAGAATCAACATTTCCTAAACTTAACTCGAGTAAAAATATAATTTTAGTTGAAAAGAATATTTATGGAACAATCACTGAAAGAGCAAGGAATTTTGACTCATCTTATTACTTCATTGGAAGATTTTGATGTCCCAGAGATTAGAGAACGCAGAAACGCCATTGGTGAGTTAGATTATTCTTAGATACTGAAATACCTACGGACATCTATTACAATAATAGTTATAATTTGTTCATAAAAGTTAAACAGCCATTCACAGTATGGCCAGATAACTGATCAATCAATACAAAACCTGTGTAAAATTGTTATACTTGAGTTGTTATTTTTTACTAAATGAAAGGTTTCAATATAGGTGATCCATACAAATTCGAAAAAATGTTACTCAATGACAGTTGACATTTAGCGTTCATCAATGATGACATACTCATAATTATTGAGAGATCAATATGAACATTAACAATATTGTATCTTTACAGGATTCAACAATAAAGAGGTGTTCATTGATGGTGAGAAGAGTTGGACCCGAAATAAATCTAACCCCAATACTGATATCAAATATAGTGAGGATGAATGCATTGATTTGGCTTTGGGAGTAAGTCTACCTTTATATCAATAGATGAAAATGTTTTAGCCTACGCTGCAGACTGACAGATTCAGAAATCCAATACTTTCCTATGTATGATTGAGTACAAATTAATGTTGATATAACTAAAAGCTACTGTAGACTGTAGCTGAACATTATTTTTTATAATTATTAAATATTGTTTATTGTATTTTTTTCCCTATGTGTTAATATTATGTAACTATCCATCCTAGATTGAAAAATTGCCATTATTGTCAATGAAAATTTCACTATAGTACAAGATATGGAGATATGTATGTATAACCGGCGAGCGGTGAATGTATTTCTATCTCTATCTCTATCACACAACCTCTTTTGTATACGCAAGTAGGATACTATAGTATGCCCGCATGGCCTTGTATCTCATTCGCACCCTTCACTTTACATGTGATTGAGCGAGAAAGAGAGAAATCCATGGCACGCACCTGATGTATATATATTCAAGCAGTTCTCGAATTTCATAATTAATAGGTTTCTGAAAATGTCTACGAATGCCGAATGTACTAAAGTAACCATGGTCATAAAAAAGTTAACAAGGGGTTTTAGAACTAAAATGTTTCTTGTCAAGAGATAGTTGAATACCACCCTTCTTTTTCTTTTCTTAGTATAGAGTTTTGTAACATGATGTGTCTATATCGATTGCCCTTGGGGTATTCGCTCTCCATTGGGAACACATTCATTCATCACTGTTAAAAAAATTAAGGATGAGTCATGGCTTCATTCATATTTTTTATCATTCAAGACTTAACAATGACATCATCAGCTTCAATTTCATATTGTAACTCATTCAACTCTTGTTGTTCATTAAGTACAATTTACTCACTAACAATGCAAGCTCTTGCGCAAGCTGAGAGCCTTAGCTTGAATAATTGAAAGACTCAGAGGGACATCTTTTTGATGTTGATCTTCAATCCATGATGACAAAGATCTCTCTATTTCATCCTATGCCATGTCTTTTTGAAACAATCTTTGAAGAAATATGTTCATAATTTTGAACACATTCCTTAATAATTTTAAGCTTGATTCATTATTGAACATATCCTAGACTGGCTTATGAACGGCCAATGGAAGCAAAAGATTTGATGATTTTTTCAGAACACTCGATTATTTCCATCATTGTTTTGATTGTGTGAAGTTTATGAGACCTTGATTTTAATTTGATCATATCAACACTGCCATTTCCTCGTTTCTCACTCATGCTTATGCATTTATTTATATGTATGACAGGGTGCAGAGAAAGGGATAGTCGCTGCATCGGAGTACACATACCTTTTTGCACTTACAACAAAACTACATTTTAATAAATTTACAAAATGGGGAATTGCACTAAAGTAGAACATAGAAAAATCAAGGATCATCACAAAGATACAATAGATTTTAGTGCCAGGAAATCAATGGTGAACTAATGAATTTTTCTTTTACAGACCGAAGGCAGTGTTTTCTCATCGAATCAATTTGAAAAAATTGATCCTAAGAGACAACCCAATGTTTTGAAGCTTGCAGCACATACGATTGTCGATTCAATACTCGCAGCACCATCAGAAATGGAGTGTACATGCGATGGTGGAACTTCTGGTTGGCAATCAGGTTTAGCTTGCGAACTCAATTAGAGGAATCTTTTCATGACTAGTTGGGTTCTTCCATAAAAGATGACGTCATTATCAATCACTTTTCAATTCAAGCTCATATATTATAAATTTTTTGAACTATGGATTGTATGTATCTAGAATATATGAACTCACTTAAATTTTTAATATCCTTGCATGCAACTTCAATACTCAATTTCATCAAGGCAACTATTTAGGATAGGATATATACATAAGTTCAATATCGTTGATCCAAGATCTAAATACTTCTTTGTTGAACCAATAATTAGTTCAACAAAGAGGTATTTAGATTTATTTTATTAATTATTAACAATATAAAAAGTCTTCATTAAAATGATTTATTCTTTTTCATACTATATGTTTTAATCATTTCAAATAAATATATTAATAATAAAATTTATGTTATTCTGGAAATATAGAATTTATTCTTTATATTTTTATATAGGTATCCAAATAAGCACATTTTTATATGAATAATTAATACGAATTATTGTAATTATTTTTTTTGCAAATAAAACAGAAATATAACATTTTTTTTCTTGCTTATTTTTGTTTTATGGGCCACTTCATGAAAGGAGGCTGTTATTGTATTGAAAAGAATCTTAAAACAAAGCTTTGATTTTGCTTTTGTAAGAATTGAAGGAAATGAATTAATTCTTTCTTTGCGATTTTCAAGCTTATTTCAATATGTATTACAAAAACAAATCTTGCAGGGAACATCTTAAGGTCCACAGCCATTATGTACGACCGATAATTTAATAAAACAGCATTATGCTCATGATAAAACAATATCTCAAATACCACAAGACACAAATTTTACAGGAGACGAAAAAAACTCTAGTTACCTTATATTATTGCATCAAATTCCGTATTATTTTTTTTTGATTTCACATAAAACAAATCAATTGTCTATTATTAACCAAACATAATTTTCACATTTGCTTTGTTTATGTGAGTTACAAGATATTACATTTATTAGCGTACCATCAACTGGGATTATTTTGCGTACCAAGTATAATGCCGTCCAATAAAAAATGTTTTGTTTATATGGCCTTAATTTATTTTAACATTCAAGTAGTCAAAATATTTGTTTATAACTTTATTCATAATCATTAGTTGATCACACTGAACCTTTCAAACATCTATAATTTCTCTTAAGTTATTGTAAAACATTACCTTTGTATGTGCATATGCACATATTGAATAAGTGCTTTACTTCTATCAATAATATAGATTCTATATCATCGAACTAATAACGCACCGTTACCTCAAATTTGTGAATCGAATTTTGGTATACGTAACAAATGGCACGCTTTTAAAATAAGTGTTACCAAATACTAAAAATTATATACAATTATCATAAATATTATAATGGTGTTTTCTCATTTTTTCCCAATTTTCCCAGGTGAGCTTATTTCTACCAATTATCCGGGTTTTTTCCCGAGTTTACCGAATATCGCATCACATAGGTAGTATAGGTACCTATCTATTATAGATGTGACATTTTGGAGGTTAAAGTTGCCAGAGCTAAAGTTTATTCTTCCGATTCGATGCTCTTCATTTTTATTATGACAACATTTTCTATGAAATAGAGTAGAGATGTCCATAAGTATCACTACGCTTTTTAAATCCCACCGTCGGTATTTTATTTATTATGGATAAGAAATACAATCCGCCAATACATTGAAAATTTTAAATAAAGATTCTTTTATTGAAGTTTTCAGTGAATAGCCAACTACTTGTTGGTTACACCACTTCTACTCTGACCACCACAATTTATTTTATGACTAAGCAATCTAACTAAAGTACTTGTTTGGTGGACAGGTCGTGTCATTTCACAAAACTACAATAAAAATGTCTTCACTAACGGCAATACATCATAACCTGGTTTCCTATATATTTTTAATCATATCCAACACCAATGATGAGAATTTGGACTTCTAATAGAGAATCTCAACTGAAGTTGTTTCAGGTAATTCATTCGCTAAATCCCCTCTTATTTGGTGATACTAATTATAGAAAGATAGTGCTATTACAAGAATAATAGTAAGCATGAGGCTCTCGTTAGGATGGATATGTTGTAAGCCCCAGGTGTGGGGGGATTTCATACTTATAATGCAGTTTTATTCAGCTGGTCTTCAATCTTAATAAATTAAAACACTTATCTTTTTTATGTTTTCGAGATTTTGTTTCTCTTATTCAAAATCAAAATAACGGCTGTGAGCTGATATGCAATGCAAATCCGTTTAAGGTTTAAATTGTATAGAACAATATTTTTCTAGCATTTATTATATTAAGACTATGTATACACACATATTTAAATTTGTACATTGTTGTATCGATCAGGTTACAAAATGTATCGATCGCTTGGCCAGTCGTACACATCACTAGTCAATTTCATTCCGATTTCGCCGCAGTAAAGCCGCGTATTCCGCCGTTTACGGAACTCTTGTAACCAGTGACCAATATCTAAAATTACATGTTTCGCCTTGTGAAGTGTTTTGAAAATTGCTTGTGAGTGCATGATAGTGAACAACCCGATCCAAAATGGCTTTGGAAGGGGTGAAAAGTGGTGAAAACAAGGAAGAAACAAATGAAAACGCTACCGAAGCTAAGGCAAATGGAGCTGACAGAACTAAACAGGTAAAAATACCCGTTAAGTGTAATCCGAAGGGGGTGTGTTGAGCTTTTTTAAACAGAATGCCAGTGTTTTTTTGACAGGAATGATATTTTTAAAACAGCGATAATCACCTCAATTCATACCTACGCCAATTTTATGCACGATACGGGCTTAACAATATTAATATCGTGCGAATTCATTCATTATTTATTTCGCGCTCGTCTAATTTATAGTTTGCGCAAGGTCCGCTATGTATATCTACGAAAAATAGATATAATCTAATCGAAGATTTATATGTTACACTTCATCTAAGATCTCTGTTTTATGATCAAATTTTAATTGCGCGCTTCTGAAGATTTCAGGAATCTACGGCAACGTTCTATTTTACATAGTGTCGTTTCGGTTTGAACAGGGGAGTTCTGTGTTGACCTATTTTTGGCTCTCGCTGTAGACGCTTCTGTAATAAACACGGCGGTATTATAAACATGACCTAATCGCTGGTGTATTTTTGTGTTGTATCCATTCGTAACATAGGTATTTGATCAATTTAATATACAAAGCTGTCAAAAGTGCTGTCATAGAATGAAGCGCCATTGTGATCCAATACACTGCCTAACATAGTGGAAGCGCAGTTACATAATAATTGAAGCCGCTATCTTTTTGTATCAAAACATTTGGAGCAGATTCAATCGGCGACGATGGTCGGTCCTTTGTAGCCATGATTGATGATGTCACTCATCCCTATTAAGTTTGGACAATGTCGACGTTTACATCATTATTAAAACAATTAGATATCACCTACTATGTGTCATTCTTTCAAAAAGTCAAAACGTTATTTGGATGTGTATTTCTTCTTCTTTTTAACAGCTTCTGGCTATGTAGGTAAGATAAATATTATCTTTTCGTTGTTATAATATCTACCCAACCGAAAGCATTAGATATTGTTAATAGTCTGAATCAAAAATAACAAATTTATTGCTAGTGTTGACATATTTAGTGCTTATACGATTTATAAGCAAAAAATCTGTAGGTAAGTAGGTATATAGAAGTGATGTGTCATTTTATTTAATGTTGAGTGTGGAGTACGCACATTGATGGCCATTTTTTTGTATAATATAGACGGAGATAATATTATATGATTAGATTTATTTAGGCATGTGTGCACACACAAACTTTCCATATTCCATGCCGGCTAATAATATAATATATATTATAAGCAGAACTGATTCGTGCATAAACATCAATTAGCTTGCCAAATACATCATCCTGCCATAAAATCGTATAAAAAGTTGATTTTACTCTTGCTGATTTCCTATATTTATTTGACGGCTGCTATTGACAGATTCGATAGAGTTGATTGACAGCTTACATGTCATGTCATATCTGATTTACACGAAAATAGTTAACGCTTTCAACCTAGTAAAACTAATTTATTTATTTATCGTTTGTCAAACAATCTAATAAAGGTTTCATTAAATTTAATTCAAAAAGTTGATTCAACGGGTGGCCATGTTTTAACGAATGCTTGGTTTATAAAGGAGGTTATGCCAACTCATATCGACTCGGGTGCCAAGACTAACAAACAAACCTGTAAAGTTGGTAAAATGTCGGAGCAGGGTAGGGCAGTAGTCGCCCTAGGCTAGTCTTTGGGCACTCTTTTTTTACAAAACCTGAACTGAATTATAAAGATTAAATTACACGCAAGAATCGTCTTTTTTCTGGAAACGCAAATCATTATTTAAGTAACAATAACAGTTCGAAATTATATAGGTAGATAAATTTTAATTGATTTTTTTATCATGTCCACCCCCAATGTGGAGCATATGGACTCCTAATGGAGGTATCTCAACAAAAGTTTTTCTACTAGATATAAAAAAATATAAATTAATGCTGAACTACCCTTCTATTGCATATTGATATCGCCGATGTTCATTAACCAAAATGTCCAGTCAGTGATTTCTGTTCGCCAAATTAACCTGCAGAAAACAGATATCCCCACTTTAAAAATATCCCACCGTTGCATTGTTTCAGTTTTAGAGAGCTACCTCTCATTTCACCACCCTGTTTTGTGCCGTGTCTTTGGTCACTCCATTCCGCAGCACTCCTATATTTGGCCACTGTTACCACTAAGCCCACAAGGCCATTACTACGCAATGTTTCTACACCATATCGTTGGCTTTGAGACAATAGTTGACATTTCGTATGAAAAAAACAGATATTGAAGGTAATATTACAGGAAATGAACATTAATAATTTGCTCTCCTGTAAACTATTTTTTTTTCTTTTTTATATATTATCGGGCCCCAATGGCAGACACGCTGCCTTCGATTTCGTCATAATAAAATTACGTCATGGCTTAATTATACGAAGTCTGCAAAGCGGCGTAAAATGCAAATTTTGATGTACACGAGAGCGTTTCCTAATCTCTATATTCGCTCATTTACGTCATCTCGCCAGACTCGACCGAAACTGCGAGCAAGCGGTAAACGGAAAAATGAGCGTTGAAAAATCACTTTTATATTTTGATCGAATATTACAATTTACGTTATTTATGTTTAATAAGTTGAAGTAAGGTGCGGGTTCAAGGATGACAGAACTATCCGCTTTTTGATAGACTGATAAGATTAGTTTTTTGTTGTAAGACTTAATGTTAAATACAGTTTTTGTTCCTCCTGTAAAAAATGCTTTTTGAGTAGGTAGTTTACAATTATGTAAAATCTCCCAACTGCTAAGCTAATGGGGAGGGCTATGAATCCGTGGCGGGTGGTGGCGAGTTCAACTTTGGGTATTCCGTGAAGATTGAGGTTAGTAGTTACATATGCATGTATATCTACGCAATTCTATATATCGAAGGGAAAACTATTTTTTCTAACCGGATTGTATTTTTCTATGATCTACGTCCTGCGAAAGGGCCCATGCCGCTGATCACTTTCATCGAATGGGTGGTAATATTCCCAGGCTCGAGTGTTGATTATACACACATCATATCCTGCCTTCCTTCCTTTTTCGTCACAATATCGATCGGGGTGTCGAAATGTCAGGGGCGCGATGGGAGCCGCCCCTGGGTCAACTGCAAAGCACACACCGTCTCGGATATGTTTTTACGCTTTTCGCCGAATTTTCAAAGTTTCCGGCGGCTAAGTACACAACCCTTCGCATCCTCCTGCCAGATACCAATCAAGTTTATGCATGTAACAATATGAAACCCCAAAAGCCTAAACTCACGCACCATTGTTTCATTACAAAAATGAATTGAATAAGTAGTCAACAAAGTTTCCTATGAATCCCATTAAATATATTTATAATTGTCGAAAAAGGATTAACATATTCCCAAATTACACAATTTAAAATCAAATGACTTAGAATGATAAAACGATATCGCAAAGAAAGGAAAGCAAATAAAATGCTTTGTCTTGCCGTCAGTCTTCACATAATATCGTCAACCTAAAATTCTAAGATCTTTAACTCCATAACTACTTTGCAACAGAGCAGAGCGTAACACTTAATTAATATATCGATAATTTTCTATAAGAACTTCTAAATATCCAGACGACTTCATATTATTTTTAGGTTTTTCATTCAAGTATTGTGGCTACATGTTGGAACAGTTTCTGGATACATAATAAATAAATTTTATACACATGAACAGCGACTCGATAAAACGGTAAAATGTTCAATCAACGTAAGACATCGACTGAGGGTGCTTGATGGAATTTCAATATCAAATTTGGATTATTGAGATTTTGTACACTTCCATGTATTTTGTCACTAACGACTGGTATTTCTTTCTAAAAGAAGTTGAAAAGCGGCAATTCGCCACTCTGTTAATATGGTGTTTACAAAATAAGGATTAGGACCGATTCCCGAAATTTTAACTCAGGTATCAGTGTGGCTCTCAGACGTATAATATCTTACCTCGTAAATAATATTTGTCGCATTTGTATCTTCTATATAAACGTTAGACACTGTTTGCTGTCTCTCAGTTCGAGTCCATTCGTGTGCTCGAATGCCTGAAGATGCCGAAAGGCGAAACCCGGGACGTTAGTGACAAAATACATGGAAGTGTACAAAATCTCAATAACCCAAATTCAATCAATGTGTTTTTAGTTGTGTTTTTGATATTTATTTATTGTTTGTAAATAATGTGACCACAAGTTGACCAATAGATTTACTTCGGCCTTGTCTATTTTGTTGTGATAGAAATAAAAATAAAGTTCTATGTATGAATACTGTCGATATGTCTTCGATGACATGCCGGCACGATTCTCTTGAATGTCAATGCCACACGAAATTAAATAATATTTTTCCATTGCTTATAATCGTGGATATTTATATGATTCTCATTATTATACGCCCTCAAAATATCTGCGAGACCTTGTCTGATGTACACGTCTTAAAATTCATATTATGTTCATAAAATAATTGATGGTTAGGAACTGCCGGCATACCTACTATGTCTTCGGCTGGGCATGAATTACAATATAAAGAATCTTCATATTGGTGGGCCAATACGAGACCTCAGCGTGTGACGCAAGCAACGAGGAAATGAAATATTTTCGCAGAAGTAATGACGCCGTTTCTATTATGGATTGTGAATATTGTTTATACCTATTTGGCATTTGATTCGGCTTATTCCGTTTCTCGACGACTGAAATATAAATATATTTAGCAGTTACATACTTGGGGACTAATTCTAACTGTGTTTCAGTCGGTATTTCGGTGTTATTAGTAGTATCATTAATAAAATCTGCCTAATCAATCAACTCTTAATTTTATCAGAAATCTAAAAATAATACTGTTGGAACCGATTGATTATACCCGTTACCCGATTACCCCTACCGTACCTTTTTATTCATAAAAGAAGTACAACTTCTGTACACGTCGAAAGTGTTATAGGTATAATCAGTATTATTAATATCTATAAATAAATTAACTGGCGGGTTAAAACCAGTCTTTGAATTTGTATAATGTTCGCAAAATATCTTTTCAAGGTTTCACATTCAATAACTATTATTAATTATTATATTTGTTTGTTTTGAAATGTTTCATAGCATCGCTTTGTATCTTTGTCAAATATTTAAACTAGGTATTATTTGCATCTTTGCCTGCTGGCTGGTATTCGCAATGAATAAAATACGTGAATCCTATGACACTTACTAGGTACCTGTAGCATTCAAATTCAATTACTATGTATAATTGTGTGATGCTAAACGTTATGCCAATATCATGGACTGTTTTCATTTTGAAGAAGAACAAACACACCTTATGCCTTTTATATGTAACGTAGCACTTCATACGTCATAATATACCTAGAATGCTATTGATAATATTGTGATACATTCTTCATATTGATTGAAATTTGTTTCCATTTATTTAACTCTTGTTGCTGTTGTAGGTTTACCTTACATTTCAATTATGGTATATAATATAATCAAGAGTAACATAGCACATGCTTTCTGATCAACTAGGGTCGTTTCGCCAGTCCTCGGCCAGTTAAGCGACAGGTGTACTTTCAAAAGAGATTTTGAGTCAATGAATGATAAATACATATTATTTTCGCTGTTATTCCATTAAACAGGGATTAAGCAATGTAACCAACTTAAAATAAAATAATTAATATTGTACCAAGCTTACAAAGAAGTTTACAAAAAATGCCATTTCTCCCAGTGCTCGGCACTCTAAGTCTAGTGCTCAGCCCCCTATGTCGCCAGTGCTCGGCCCTCAAAAGGAATATCGCGGTAACGGATATCATACATTTTTCTTTTTCTCTCTCCTTCTGCTTTGATGGGAGCAAAAGAGAGAAAAAATAAGACATTATCAATTCTCCTCTACATACGTAAGGTTGTGTCACTTCGCATACTTTCAAACAGGGCCGAATCGAAAACCAATTAATCTACATATTTTTAAAAGTTTTTTTTAATTGACAAATTTTCGTAATATCGATACAATGTGCAAACACTTTATCAACACTTATTTTTTTTATCAGTCACCATTATTTAATATTTATTTAAAACCATGATAACCAACGGAAATAAACGAAAATTTCCTTAGAGAAACGTCAAAAATTCTGGATTGATTTGAACTCGGCTAGAAAGTTTTATGAATTTCGAAGTAATGTAATTTATACGTAAATTTTGCCGGATAGCTATTTCATGACATAACTTTTCTATATCTCCCTATCAGAAATACTTCATTTCAATACTGAAAATCAATCGAAACATTAAAATTATAATGAAACGCTTTTGACACATTATAAATTATCACTTAATCTTAAAAATAGCTAGTTAACATAGTTCTGCATTCAACTGACGATTTATCCCTGCTTATTCGAAGATAAAAATGGTCGAATACCTTTCTATTTCTTGATATAACGAAAATATGTCAGTTAAAAAGAATGTGTTAAAGATTCGTAAATAAATCACCAACCAACAAATAAAACCAATTCGATCCTGGTAGAACGGATGTCAAGAGCGAACATCTTATATATACTTAGACATACTGTCGATCAGATAATTTAATAATGCTCAGCCGAGGAACTGAATACAGGACACTTAGTGGATTTCATTATGCCAGTAGTCGGCCGTCTAATATCTAATTAAATATTCAGGTTATTCCATATTTTTATCAATACCCCTGTAAATTACTATATTCTGTATAACAAAAGCGCTTAACACGCAGAATTCAAGAAATGGTAGATCAAACATGCCTTTTCAAGTTTACCACAGCGGCTATTTTTTTGTTGGCGATCTCCATACATCATGAATTTGTCGAAACTTGCGAAGTAAAAATGTGTTTTTTTTTAATTGCGTATTGCGTATTGCATCATATAGGTCAGTATAGTGCTATATACTTTGCAAGTGGCAAGACTACCTACACTAATTTAAAAAAAAATGTTTTTTTAAATATATCCGCTATTATTAAGTTTTAAGCTCAAAGGGCCGACTTTATGAAGAAGCACCCTATTTATTATATGACGTCTTTCAATCCGGTTTGAAAATAATTTTTTATGTTTTAATAAGCTACAATATGTTTATTAAATATCATGGGTAGGATTCTGGTAACGAAAGTGAATAATTATTACTAATATCAGTCCGACCTACGGTCGTACCGGTCGACCGCCACTAATAATTTCTCGGCTTCATACAGAGAAAATGTAGAACGGGCTGCAAAGCGGTATACAATTGGGAACCATGTGAACATTGTAAACAATCGGTTATTCAGTGCCTCCATTTTTCGTTGATGAGTGGGCTACATGCCGAATTATAAATTTATATAATTCGTATTCCTTTACTAGTTATCAGATGATGTCAATATTTATTTCAGACAGAAGCGTTATTCGCGTCTCGAATTCGTATGTTATGACTAATTCTTTTGAATTATGTACTAGGTGTCATTGTGTTCAGTCACTGACTTGTCGAGTGGTGATTCAAACATCTGATTCATCTAGTTCAAGTTTACGGCTGATTCCCGGTTTATCCAGGAAGGAATCTTTTTCTGTTATGCAGCATTTTTGCACAAAGTATGCTATATTTCTCCATTCAATCGAAAACTAAATTAACTTAACTTGAAATATATCGTCGTTGTTCTGGAAGAAGAGACTAACTCAAAAATACTAGTTTTCAGTAATTGGACTTTGAAGTTTGTCAAATGTTTGAAATGCCGTACCTTTTTCACTTCGTTCTTTTGTACAAAACTGTTTTTAAGTTAAAGTATAATTTATAAAAATAAGTTTGTTATTCCATACGATAGAGTTCGAAATAAGGAACATTTTGGTATATCTAACTCAATATGTAATTTTTTCGATTTAGTGTTTTCTTCCAGAACAGCGACGAATGTACGTAGAAATAAATAATAACAGTGCACTAATTTGCCATTTCAAAAAAGAAGCAGATTATTTTTCTTACAGATATATAGTATGAATCTTAAATTCTTTCTCCTTCTAGATTTTTTAAATCAAAAAAAAAAATACCTATCACGGGATTATCGCGACATGAATAACGGGCGTATACTGCTATTGCCATTCCTTGTTGCAAGTCACATGACAATTTCAATCCGATAACGTTAATCCCTATAATAAATCACTAGCTTTGTTTTTTCTGGTATGATTTTTAGCTTGTTAGTGCATCTAAACATTTTAATCAAAATTAAACGCTGGGTCCAAGAAGTTAATTCTCATAAATCCTGTGATGGATGAGTTTTTTTGTTTTATTAAATTTTGTTTTTTTATGCATTTTGATTATTTTTACTATTACACACAAAAATATAAAAACATTTTTTTGTTGTGGTCGGTCAATCTGGTAGATCTTTATTGCGTTCATATGTGGGCGTGTGGCTCTCTATTGACGTTGAATCCAGGAAAGGAGTCAAACCGAAATGAATTTTTACGCTCAATATTATATGGCTATAGATTTGTTTCAAATATCAACCTCTTTACAGAATTATTTTGTTCATTTGAGGCGAATTATAAAAATGTGACTGCCGAAAATCACTGATTGACATATTTGTGTAACATCTAAATCTGAAGAAATCATAAATTCAATAAAAATTATGAGGATGACAATAGATAATGGATGACACAACACGTCGCCTTACTTGTAAGGTACTACTCCAAGGGTCAGTTGTTTGATATTACAAGTAGGGCAAGTCCATATGTGAAGGAACATCGTCATTGTCGTGTTGGCAACAGCCATTTTTTTTGTGTACAGTACCTACTAATCAATCATACAATATGTATTATTTTATATCCATTTTAACAGTGTTATTCTTCATTAGGTGTCCATATAGGGAACGGATATGCATGAGAAAAAACATTATAAAAAAATGTAATAAACTGAAAGCTATATTGAATTTTGACCAAAATACGGATTACGGCTCGTCATCGCTTGCGTTTATGTTTTATTAATGACTTATAAACTCTAATTTCACACTATGTATGTATTTACAGACAATTGTTTATTATGTAGTCAAATGGAATGTTTAAAATATATATATTAGTGAGTACTTGACAAGTGATAAAGAATATTAATGTCAAGATAAAAAAACAATCTCATCAATCTAAGATTGTATAACACGTGTAATAACGCTTGTTTTCATTCCAAAGATTGTAGGCTTTCTAATGTAATGAAATAAACAAAAAAATATTTGCGGATTTGTTTTTTATACTTATGTGCCAAAAATAGATAAGATCGGCTACTCGAGCATACTTACACATACTTTTATCGATTTGAAATTAATAAAGAATAATTCTCAAAAAATACTCATTGCTCATAAGGTTATCAAAGATGACAATACATAAATAATTTAGTGTTAATTCGATTATTATTTCGGATTTTTTTAAAAATGTTTACTTGGGTGTGATATTGTTAACGAGTTTAAATATTAAGTTTTTATCTCTCATTGTGAATATATTATTATATAATTTGCTTCTTCCTTCCTGTTACAACTTGAAAATGTTCATACATATATTATAATGTATCAAAGAAGGCTAAATTATTTGTCTTGTTCTCAAAGACATTGTAAAGCGTTGCATAATATCGACGTTGTTTTGGCCAATTGATGTAACCCTAAAGTAAGTATTCAGGAGCAAAAACTGTTTTTATCGAAAACATTATATCGTTGTTGTTCTGGAAGAAAACACTAACTGAAAAATACTAGTTTTGAGTAATTGGACTTTGAAGTTTGTCAAATGTTTGAAATGTCATATTTTTTTTTAATTTTTGTTTGTACAAAACCGTTTTGAAGTAAAAGTCTAATTTATAAAAATAAGTTAGTTATTCCATACGATAGAGTTTTAAATAAGGAACATTTTGGTATATCTAACTCAATATGTAATTTTTTCGATTTAGTGTTTTCTTCCAGAACAACGACGATATTGTGAATTGCGTTATGAACGTTATGAATGAATTCACTCCTGTAAATTATAATGTTTACAGATACAGGTTAAATAGTGTCGATATAATAGTGGCTTAAATCAAATGGGGGGGTCAAAACTTTTAAACCTAAAACCAATGAAAAATGATGTTTCCCTTCCTAAAGGTGGTCAATTTATTTTTATAATTTAAATCATTTGACCGAGACCTGCCGTTGATATTATGTTCTTAAATTTGTTTCTATATAGTTCGCGTCTGTGCGATCCAAAGTGAATGAAAGTTTTATTAATTTCTTCTAAATTATAATTAAACAAGTATGTCACTTATATTACGAAGGATTTTTTTATAAATATGCTTTATGCCACAGGCGGGATTTCCTGTATAGTTTATTGCAGGTCATTCAAAGAAAATGATGAATCATTCCAATTTTTCTGTAACAAAGGTTATTGTAATCGAATTTGAATGTAAATCATTTATGCCCACCCTCTTTTAACCCTTACAGTGCGAGCCATTTTCACACGAATTTATTCTCAGTCAATTGATCTGTTAAAACGCTCACTATGGCTACAAATAGATCTATTTCAACATTAAAAAATGGATAATTGTGTGGAATATATATTAGTTAACCCAAATACATCAAGAAGTAAACTAAACCTGTCGCATTATCGCTTAAATAAATCGAAGATGACGAAGAAGCTGAAAATTTTTAATCTACGATTTTGCAAGCAAAATGGCTGCGGCCAGTCTTCATATACACCACCAACACGCACACAAGCAAGCGCGTAGCCGCATAAGTATGTGTAATACATAGGGCTGACGATTAATGCTGCGTATCGTCGGTTCACAGCTGAAATTCAAAATACTGAATATCGAGAGCTCTTTTCATAAATATAGTTCATTGTGTTCTACTAGAAATTTTCATGTTCTGTTGCTTAAATTCTCTACCTAAAGGTTTGAACTATTTTTTAAAGCATATATGTACAAGTGTCCTTCTAGTTTGGCCGGAAATACGATATAAATCTGAGACATGTAAATATGTGGAGCGCGTTCATCGGGTTAAGGATTCTCACTGGTCAAAAAATCTTGTTCTGTAAATACCTATGAAATTGGTGGCAGCCGGTTTAGTAATAGTGTCATATTAAGGACATTGTAGCCTGTGTCAAGCCAGAGGAAGTGAATTTTGTATGGCAAAAATATACCAATTAAATGGATTACGACATCACTATTATATGTGGGCACCAATTATTTTTATGACGCATAAGACGAAAACTTGTTATTATACGGATATGGAATTCTAATGTAGCATATCAACATAGTTTCTTTTATCGAGTACTTGTTGTTGGTCGGTCGCTCAACGTCTATTATTATTTACTTATCGATATAAAACATTCATTATTGATTCGTTAGTTATAACGATTGACACCGCAGTACAACTGACTGCTTCAGCTATCAAACAGCGAATTGAAATATATCGTAAAAACGTAGAATTTCGGTCTTTTTTTACATGTGTATTTGTTTTTTTCATTCATCTCCAGCGTCGGCTTATCGCTTCGCTGGACAACGTAATTATTAGTACCTTCTCTGCAGTGGCGGCCGGTGACAGGAATATTAGGGAGTGCAAAAAAAGATTCACATATTTATGCAAGAAATCCATCCTCCACATATTGGATTTTGAAAGTACTATCAGACATATACGAAAATATAAGTCTGATATTGGCGATATCAACTGTTTCTCTTCACCAGGGTTTCCCAAACCTTTCCTGCGGATTAATTTCGACGGACCACCTTTTTTCTTTTTTTTTGGGTAGATAATATCAATATGAATTTGAGTACGTCTAAATTTGTTGCAGCCCTAGCAGCATATACAACCATTCCAGGTTGTCGCGGATGATAGTTTGGGAAACCTTGTCTGTCTTTAGTCGTGGTATTTCTCAAAATGAATTGATCCTTTTTAAATTTTAGAAGTAACACTCACTTTCGACGGAAGTCATCGATATTGTATAAATTATTTGTAATGGCTTAACGGTTTAGCTAAATACTACATGTATTTTTTTATTCGTGAAGAGTTGAAGTATAGACAGGGCTCCAACGACATCGTAAAAATCTTCTCTGCTGTATAAGACGGTTAGTTCAATTTAAGTTTAAATTCCTCGGTGAAATCATATGTTAAGGTTACCGTATTAATGTCTGCAATTGGAATAATTCTGTATTAAGCCGGAAATTTTTCGCATACGTATTTTTTGGGGAAAGTAATTTGTAGAATTCAATATAGAAGAATATAAAAAATATTAGAGGGAGGTGTATTACGAAACTGAACCAGATACACAGTTGAATATTATGGAATAGGTAAGGCCAGCCAGGTAGAAAACTCGAAACTATTCTATTTTAAATATTCAATAATATCTACACGGTATTATACACGATCATAGTTATAATTTTATAAATTGTATTCATCACTCCAAAAGTTATAATGGTAGGTAAATATTATTCTTATTGAAGAGCGTATAGTTAAAGAATCATATTGAAATTAAATGAGCTTACTACGCTTGTTCCACTGCTCTTTTTCATTCATACAAATGACTGTTACAGGCTTGTAAACGCAAACGTCAAATCGCTTCGTGTACGTTCGGGAATTTCCGCCAGGGGGATCAATGCTCAAAAACAGTCCATACAAAATCCCCCCTTCGCGTAGTTCATACTGTTGCAACGTCACAAATATGTCAAAATACATGGAACATTTCAGACGTCTAAGGAGTGCAAAAGAATTTATGCTCCTACCGCGTCATCGACCGACTTTCATGCGTATTCTGAATCGACGCAGAATACGTTTGCTAGTCGTGTTTATTGATCATTGTTTCCTCCAATATTTTCCTATGGGAAACACGAGGAAAATTTAAAATTAGTGAATTGGTATAATTATTATATTTGAATATCGTTTATTAATGGAATATTTTGATGGGACTTATTGGAGTGCAGTGCACCCTTTGCTCCTTTACAAGAGCCGTCCCTGCTTCTCTGTAACAATGGAGAAAACAACTTCTGAACTTGATGCTGACGATGATTATGAAGACGCATTTCTTGGAATGTTCCTTGCGTCGCCGAATGTACGTCTTGCTACAGAATCACTTTTCGTCTAAGTGTACCAATTACGAAAGATATTCTAAGTGGTTATCATAAAAGCTTTTATCAATGACGTCAAGTGATTGGACTTTGTTTTAATTGTTTCAAATTTAACGACGCTGAATTTGAATTTTTGGAGCTTTTATAACAAAAACTGTGAAAATATACTATAGATGTGTACCAATTTAACTTGTCCGCTACTGAGGGCGCCACCGTCGCTTTAGGAATGTTGCCATACTCAACCAGAACTACAATTTCAATGAATTCCAAAACTGATATTTTAGCAACGGTTATTAAAAGTAGACATGCATTTTCAAAAGAAATTTATTTTCCATAAAATGGCAATTGGGGAAATTTCTTCTAAGTTGACAATTCTAGTTACAAATTCGGCGGCGGCCAAGTAATGTTGGTAATACTATATACCCATTCAAGGTTGGTTTTGATTGTTGGTTTTGAATATGTATGTTTAAAAATATAAATTGTCGTTTTCTTTTTTCTAAGGCGGGCGACGCTGTTAATTTTCATATACCAGCAGTGTTACACCATCATGACCCACATTCCATCAAAAGCATATAGCAAATTATCTATGAGTCTTCAAAAGCCCATTCTATTTGTGTATTGAAATTTGAGGGCTAACAACAAGCCATCCTGCAATGACTACTGACACAATAATCCACAATATATATTAACCCGTCGGAAATGAGATTGATATGTCGTTTTAGATGCTTCTTTTTGTCACATACCTATTAATTTGTAAATAAATATATTACATTTTATAGCATAATATAGTTTAACTTTCTATAATAGACTATACTTTATTAGTATGTTCTACTCCTTGCTATTTAGAAACCGCGTATTCCAATATATATAAATCAAAATCATATTTGTTGTCAATCATTATATCTTTTGGTATTTTTTTGTGATTTGATCTTTTGCGTTGCTTTCTTGTTTCGGTGCCCTGGGCACGTGCTCATGGTATTTATTGGTTAATGCGGCACTGATTGTGACCAATTTTCGGCGCTTTATTTTTATAATGCATTAACTTTTGCCTTTGTTACGTGCCCTGCATCCAAAATTTTCCATCTGTTTATTTGTTATATTTGCAGGCAGGCTATATATAGTATTGGTCAAACAATTTTTGTAATAATTGTTCACCGAGGCTATTAATCGTGTTAAACATTGAGAGGACCCCCCGGATCGAAGAGAGGCGAGCGGCTGGTTATCCGGAGTCCTGGAAGGGCTGATCTCAGACAAACACCATTTCAGATCCGGTTAAAAAAAACTTATTTATTTTCCATTCAAGATGCAGTGGTTTAATATTACACAAATATATAAATCTTAACACATAAAATTGATTCTACATTTACATTTACTTAGCAACTGAATTTACTTTAAGTTATAATACAAATAACACAACGAATTTAAATTTAATCCAACGCAAATCAAAACACAAAAACAAACAGTTCACATGTCACCTCCGCTGCCACGAGACCGCAGCTCGTCTCGCTCGGCGGATCGTAATCGACTGTGTACAAAAATTCAAAAAAACTCCGTGCAAAGTTGGAGCTACCCTTTTCCGTAAAAATGGACTCGTCCAGCGGCCGAAGCCCGGGGGCTTCTTAAACGCCTGACAACAAGAAAGAGCGTATTCTGCGAATTATTGCTGTTTGCCGCAGGCCGATTTCAGTTCGGGACACTAATGACACTTATACTTAAGAAAAACCAGGGTGTGTCAAACCCCCATACTTCTAGTGTCCATGAACTGAGTTCGGACAGCGTAGCAATAATCACACAAAAACAAGATACAATATACAATAAAGAACACAAAAAAATCAAGTCTTAAAAACACACGCGTGGCAGCGCGTCGGTCGTCACACACGAGGCCACAACACAGGTCATGTCGCGATCGGCATCACAACGGGCGGTGGTGCAAATTTTCCTACGCCAACAGGCGTCCTGTTCCTATCCCAGGAAGGCATCCGCAGCGTCCTCGCTCGGTGGGGCAGGTGTGTCGGCAGCATCTCCTCTTCACAGGCAGACGGCCTCATCTTCTCCCGAGAAGGCATCCGCAGCGTCCTCGCTCGGCGGGGCAGGTGTGTCGGCAGCATCTCCTCTTCACAGGCAGACGGCCTCATCTTCTCCCGAGAAGGCATCCGCAGCGTCCTCGCTCGGCGGGGCAGGTGTGTCGGCAGCATCTCCTCTTCACAGGCAGACGGCCTCATCTTCTCCCGAGAAGGCATCCGCAGCATCCTCGCTCGGCAGGGCAGGTGTGTCGGCGGCATCTCCTCTTCACAGGCAGACGGCCTCATCTTCTCCCGAGAAGGCATCCGCAGCGTCCTCGCTCGGCGGGGCAGGTGTGTCGGCAGCATCTCCTCTTCACAGGCAGACGGCCTCATCTTCTCCCGAGAAGGCATCCGCAGCATCCTCGCTCGGCATGGCAGGTGTGTCGGCGGCATCTCCTCTTCACAGGCAGACGGCCTCATCTTCTCCCGAGAAGGCATCCGCAGCGTCCTCGCTCGGCGGGGCAGGTGTGTTAGCGTCTTCTCGTCTTTACAGGCAGCATGGCAGGCAAAACGGCCTCCCGGGTCGCAAATCTACCAGCCACAGTAGGCCTCACTCGTTGACAACAAAACAGACACAGCAGGCTTCACAGGTTGCAAATATAACAGGCACAGCGGGCCTCACGGATTGCAAACAAACAGCCACGGTAGGCCTCACTGGTTGAAAACACAACAGGCCCAGCAGGCCTCCTAGGTCAGCGCGAACGACGTCAAGAGCGGCCAGTCGAGAAGTAGGGCTTCGTGAAAAGTAACAGAGGCCAGGCACCTTTCACCGACGACTCCCGCCAGTTTCGCCTTTGAAGCTGGGGTTTCGTAGTAAGACGCCGGGAAGCTGACTGGTTGTCTGGTTCCGATCTTGAAGTCCACCTTCAGGGCAGGGTCCGGATTCTTAGTGTGCGTTCGGCGATTTGAAATTCTTGAAGTTACGTTAAAATTCGGTTGGGCGCCATGAACCACAGTTCAAAGCCACTGCATCTTCAGAGCATGAGTCCTCAGGGGGTGAATCCTGAGGTGTCACAAACCATCAATGGCCACTAAGTTGGGCGACAAAATGAGAGGACCCCCCGGATCGAAGAGAGGCGAGCGGCTGGTTATCCGGAGTCCTGGAAGGGCTGATCTCAGACAAACACCATTTCAGATCCGGTTAAAAAAAACTTATTTATTTTCCATTCAAGATGCAGTGGTTTAATATTACACAAATATATAAATCTTAACACATAAAATTGATTCTACATTTACATTTACTTAGCAACTGAATTTACTTTAAGTTATAATACAAATAACACAACGAATTTAAATTTAATCCAACGCAAATCAAAACACAAAAACAAACAGTTCACATGTCACCTCCGCTGCCACGAGACCGCAGCTCGTCTCGCTCGGCGGATCGTAATCGACTGTGTACAAAAATTCAAAAAAACTCCGTGCAAAGTTGGAGCTACCCTTTTCCGTAAAAATGGACTCGTCCAGCGGCCGAAGCCCGGGGGCTTCTTAAACGCCTGACAACAAGAAAGAGCGTATTCTGCGAAATTATTGCTGTTTGCCGCAGGCCGATTTCAGTTCGGGACACTAATGACACTTATACTTAAGAAAAACCAGGGTGTGTCAACATATATATTTAAAAATAGTTATAATGAGATGTTACTGGTAATCACTGAGTTCGCGAACAGAATTGAGACTACATATTTACTACTGAACCATAATGGTAGCGTTACCCAGTTCAGAACAAACGCGACGGAGTTTGAAGACGAACAGCGAGTATATTCACGACTGATATTCCGTCGCATTTTTCCGGCGCCGTGTACATCGCCGTGTACACATGATTCACTGAAAAGATTATACACTGTAGTTAAAAACATGATTTAAAATTACCCTTTGGTTAAAGTATTTACATAAACCCAAATTCTATAAGCAAATTTTTCCTGTGGATCAATTGATTTGATAGTTTAAAAATACATATGTGTAAAGGTCAGCCACTAAGTGGTGACTTTTTCTCAACTCTAAGTGATAATAAATAGATGGAGTATAATAAAATGAATAAATAGAATATTATTTTATGACATGAATAAAATAACCGAGTATGATTTGAATTTTTTTTATAATTTAATTTTTCATGCGTAAAGTTTGTTTCCGTTAGTGCATACATAGGAAATGTAGCCATACATAGGCAATATCTACTTATTTGTGTCTATAAAATCTAGGGAATGTTTCAATTCTAAACTTTTCTCATCGGTAAGTAGCCTGCATTAATACTGCAACTATCCATGCACGGCTTCCGGGCATAGAATTTGAAGAAAAAGTTTTGAACAATGAAGTCTTACGAAACTCATTTTTAAAGTTTCGAAATGTACAGCAGAGTAATTAGTGAGTACATACTTTAAAGTTACTGATGTAGTGTTATGCGTAGTTGTGTACTACAGCTATGGTACTAGATGACTTCAGCAAGAGAGCACTTGACAGAAAAAAACGTCTGTAAACTATCAGTTAGTAAAAAAACAGGCGCCTCTGTTGATTTTGCAATGAAGTGAATGTTAGCTGTGAAGCAACAGTAAAGATCATTTTTTCACGTTAGAATAGAACTGAAATTCCCATGACGTGAAATAAGTCCCATCTCTTAGTGATGGTTTAATTGAGCTCCTGATAGGATAAGGAATTGGAAGTTCACAATTACTGCGATGAGTATATGTTTTCTGACAATAAAGGACATTCGATAAAGGTTTCATAATTTACTTAATCGAGCATACAATATCTTTTGTATTAACTCCAGTAATTAATGAAAATTCAATATAGAAACTTCAAGACTCGCATCCACCCGTAGCACATGTTTTACACACGCAAATCAAAAGCACTGGCGCCGCGCCGCTAGCTTGTGCCTGTGTAATGACACTTTTATATTATTGTAGGCAGCGTGCTCGTGCTAATTATCTATTTATTTTTTCGATTCACAAAACTAAAGACAAAATGGCCAGTTTGAACAATAAAATAATCTAAAACACAGAGGTATTGAAGTAAAGGGCTGTTTGTTTACTGTAACGATCACGCATCAGACCAGCCACTTCTTAGTATCTGAATTAAATCATATTACAAAAACTTTTAGGAATACGTTTAATTACAGTTCTCAAACGGTTCTTTAAATAATGGTTATCCTTAAAATGAGTCACCGAAGGTTCGATATACCAAAATTAAATTAATATCGTTAGTCAGTTGTTAAAATGTTTAGACAGCGAATTTTTTAGAGGACATTAATTGAACTTTCGTTATTGTTTGTTTTATAGAAATGGCGTACATGGTTATTGGTGATTAACCTGGATTGTTATTATGGTTGGCAAATGCCAAGTTGGGTTTGGTCTGACATTAGCGGTTAATGTCGCTCGTTGCACTTATTTTTCTTTCTTCGCGATTTGAACATTAAAGCTCACCAATTTTATAATATTACACAAAAGAGGTAATAGAAATTGATCTCCATATTCTAGTTGTTGTTTATAAATATTTATTTAATTATGTTAATGTTTTTGACTGCTTCTCAGCCAATTATAATGTTTTGTTTTGTTTCTAAATACTATACTTTTTTTTCTAGTTGGTGCTATTATTATTACTCAAAATCAATCTTTCAACTCTCGTGGATTAATTTGAATGCAATTGTTATTTCGAATTAATATTTTGTCTGTGTGACTAATTTTTACCAAAAACGACGATGACCTGGATTCAGATGTGAATTACGCAAGGTCTTTAAAATACAACGTAACTGTTGTTTATTATTGCCATATATCTTTAATCCACTGCTGGATATAAGACCAGCTCTTTTATACCACTTTCTTCCGCCATTTTACTCTTTGACGCCTTGCGTTCCACAAGATATAATTTGTCTAAAATAACAGTAAATGTGTAATTTTAAATTCGCTAAGGAAGCAGCCTGCGTCAGTTTATGTCACAGAATAAGTGACGCATGAATGAAAATACTCAATCTTTGATAAAAATTCCATCATAATTTAAAATTTTTAATCGCCACGTTACTAAATTGAAAGCTTTACCGACATTAGCTATTAAACCGACCACAATGAATTCCTTAAATTGGTGATCAAAAAATTGATCGTGATTGTGGCATAGAAAAAAGTATCATGGTTCCTCGCTGACTGATGTGTGTAACATTCCTTAGGGCCAGGCCATAAGAAGACCGAAAGGCCATTCTAAAGGAATTTCAAGCTGTAGATTATCACGAAACCCAGTTTCTTATTGGGTTTCGTGAGTATAATTAACAGTTAATATACTTAAAGAAACTAAGTACTTAAAGATATTAAGTTTTTTTTACTTGAGTTATTACCCAAATTACTACAACGCGCTTGACTTTTTTCGAGGAGATGTTTTTAGTTCTATAAGTATTTTTTGCACTCATTTTCAAATAATTGAAAATTTGCCAAAAAATATAAAAAATATAGTCTCCACATACATTTACAATTGAAGATAAAAAACGGCCGAAAATCTTTGTCGTTTAAAAAAACACTGTAGAATTACATATTTTATCTAAATTTCTCAACACGGGGTCGTGATTTCTTTTCCGAAATTAAATAGTGTAGGTAAGAGAGTTTTTATCGAGAGCTGCGAGCTACTATTTGAACGACTCTATGGCATGAATTGGTTTTTCGAATACCCGTTAAAAGCACGAAAATGACCCATTTTATAGTGTTCTATTGTGAACACTACACAAAAATAGCTTTGCTCTCTCTACACAACGTAGCGGCAAGATAGATTCTATAATGTGGAGTCCACACTGTGCATTATGCCTCGTAGTGTCTATTTACCTGCTTCTGATTTAATTCAGCGTCGTTTGATGTATCAAGAGGTAAACTTTTGGGATTTTATTCCATATAAAATAACAACAATTTGATTTTATTTACCACTTGGAAAGTCATTGTTTACTTATTGTCGATGGTTTTCAATTTAACCCATTGAGTTATCTACGGAACACTTTTTTCATACCTCAATATATTTTTCTTGCAATCGTTTTTTGTTTGTTTTTGGATACATAAACTGTTAGTTATTTGTACATTTTTAAATAGTGTGAAATGCTTTTTTGTAATTAAGTTTTCAATGATAATAGTTTTTGGCAATATAAAATATATACCCATCATCTGCAAAGCTCGTAACTCCACAAATGTATCGGTAGAGCATCAAAACGAATTTACTGCATTTCTTATAATAAAATCAAACTTTGCGCCACTGTTCCTGTATTTGTGTTTCATAATAATGTAATTACTATACACCTACTTAATTCTCTTAATTCGTTGATTATTATTCTACGTCAATTTTATCGTATCTTTTTATTACATTCGTTTGAGCAATTTGTTAAAATTACTTTTATGTTTTTTTTTTTCACTTTGGTTGAATTTGGAACGTACTTAGGTTATGTGCAAAAAGAGAATACGATGTAAAATTAAAATTGATAACTTGGTTATTCCACTGGCTGTGTTACTAATTTAATGCGTTTCGCTTCTTCAAAGCATCTTCAGACTAACTATATCGCAAGGTGTTTTGTTTTCTTCTACTGGACGTGAGGAGGGGTAAGACACAGAATAGTTCTAATTATTTGTCAAAAAAAAAATTAAATATCACATATGTTTCGTTTAAGAGCCTTTTAGGTCTTTTAGAATGAAGAAATGATAAATATAATTTGTAACGAAACAAAAGCTTCCATGTAGCCTTTAACTTTCGGTGTTGTGGGAGTTTTGCACTATCCGTTGATGATATTTAGACACTCATGTTCAATATTTGTTCGATGTGAACGTGTATTAAGTGTACCATCAGCTCGAGCGGCATAATGAAAAAAGCCAAAGAAACTTTCTGTTAGTATGACGAGATGTCTGGCTGGCCGTATCTTGCTTCTTTGTGATGATGACGGTGGAAAATCGACACAAAAGTGTGAGCGGCCTGTATTATTTTTTATGCGCAAGAACATAATAGGTGAGGTTTTCTTTACCATACATCACACTTCCACGCAGTACAAAATGCCGCTTTGCTTTAAAGCTTAAACTATTTTTTTTCCAACCCTATGATAGCCTTTTAAACGGATGTTTTGTGACTGCGGACCGCGAGCCACATCTGGGCGTCATATTGCCTCCGTTACTTTATAATTAATTTGTATACATTATTCATGAGCTTATACCATTTAGTTCCCATAGTAATTATTATGTATTTTATTGTAGTAAACATCCTAGATACCATCTATGTTAATTCGGTACAATTAATATCAGCGTGTATATTATGCAATATTTATGTTGCCACCAAGAGCGTCAAGTACGGCATATTATATTGAGCAAACGAAATATGGTTTTGACCAAATGTTGCAAAAATTTTCTTACTGGTTGTTAGGTTCAACTACATACATCGAATCTATCGATAGAAAAAATCATTATTCAGAATACGCTATGCTGTATCTTTACTTCGACTGATAATTTGAGTTTCTAATGAATAGAAATTCATACTGTATACGTATTATAATTGATAAAAATGTCAAACCCGTATCTCTTTTACTAACCATGATAAAATGGATTTTAAGTATGCGCTCAAGAACAAAATAATGTCCCAATGAATAGCATTAATTTTTTTTTATAATAAATTGCTGTTATCATTAATGAATGTTGGTAAAACTGATACAACTCAAATAACTGTCTTCTTAAGTTCAGAAAAGAACAAGTACCTATTATGATCATTAGTCATTATGTACCATTGAAATATACAATTACCCAGGAATCGCGTCAACGAGTAAAAGATGTGTTGCCGTTTAGTCTGTTGATGAATTGAATTGGTTTTAGAGCTATGCAGGAAATATCAAAATACTGTTACAACTTAAACAATATAAACATATAGGTATAACGATAAAGCTGAAATACTCACGCCCGTTCGTGTTAATTTAAGATATCCCCTTTTGGATTTCTCCTCAGATGAAACTGAAGCAGTATAAAACGACTAAAATATGATGCTAGTGATTTACAATTTATCGCTTTGCTGAGTCTAAATGTGCATTTCAGAATATGTAACATTTGAAACTCTTTGGAGTAAATTGGTTGTATTTTTTTATTGTTATGATATATTGCCTTCATTTATCTGTCAGTCTGTAACGCAGCACACACACACACCTTCTCTCACTCTCGCGCATTGAGCTTATGTTAACGGGTGGGATTGCTGAATATATATTAATAATCTCCTATATTATGAAACTAAGTGCATGTCAATACATTATTGACAGCTATTAATTTAAAATAACAGTCGTGTTAATTTTGCCATGGGAATTTTGAGGTTGCCTTGATCGCACGTAAATACCTTTGTAACTACGCACACTATATTCATTCGGAAGTTAGAAGCAAACCTTGCAAGAATATAAATCTGATAAGATATACGTTAATGTCAATATAATATGTTATATATCGACGCAAATGTTCCACCAGGCTAACGGTCAGGTCAGGTCTGGTCTTTTTAATGCCCTTCGTTGACATAGTTCATATCCTCAAATTTATAAGCGGATATAATTTTTAAAAAATACGTTTCAAGATTGGACATGTCCGGTTTTTATCAGCCAGCTCTACAATTTAAAATATCTTTGTGATTTGAAAATTGGTATCATTACAAAATCGCTATTACTGCCAAGTTCACGACGACAATTTATTCACGGCTGAGGTGAAGTGTTTTTGTGTCGTTGGTATTATTGCAGCGGTGTGTCTAATATGCGGAAGAAATGCCGGATCAGAAACCGTCCTAACGAGCCGGGAACTGTTTGCGAGCTACCGTTTCAGAAGCACTGGAAATAATCGCAGATGTTTGGATCTTGTTTAATAAAATTATGAAAACAAATACGAAATTTAGTTTCATATGAAATGAGGAAACATCAAAGATATAAATTCAAATACCAGATTGAAAGAATAATAATTTACGTTTAATACTCGTGGCTTATGTTCACAAATCGAATGGTATTTTATACCACTAAGCCGCAGGGACTAAAATGGGATTAAATTATTCATGAAAGCGAGTAGTACAACAATTTAGCCATATATTATTGGGTTGATTAAGTCTGTATAAAAACTCCTGAATAAAACATAAAATATATAATAGAGGTCTGTACGGGCCCGGGTAAGGAATTCAAGTTTAATAAAAATAATTCGTACCATGTTCGGGCCATGAGTCAGCCATAAGAAAATAGTATTCATAACTTAAATAATTTATTTCACATGTGCTATGAAAAAATCGGGCTTTTTCTGTTGGAGAAAAATAAATCTGGGCTTTTCGGGTGGGATAACAAGTGTGTTGTCGAGACTCGGGCCGGGTAATTTTATGAAATTCCGGCCCGTGCAGACTTCTAATATATAATATTATATCGTGGCATTATTACAAAATATAAATTACTCCCAATAAACTTAAAGTGAACTTTATTTTGCATTTTCTTGTAATATTTTCCATTTATGTTGAAACTTGTAGGTTTTAATTTTAGGAACGGCTTTCATCAATTTGTTGACTTCTCACTCTGTATATGATTCATACTTAAATAATTGTTAAACATTTACATATTTTTGAAAAATGTGGTAGTTTTATTTCCTTTATATACTTTATTTATGTACGTTCTTTTCTACGATACCCTGGTTGGTGTGACATACCAATATGTCTAGCTAAAAAGCGTTCACCGTAATGAGTCTCGAAATGAATATTTTTTACACTGTACATACAATCAAAAGACAAACACAGTTATCTTGAGATTGCTTATTATCAATATACAATCTGATATTGTGAAAGCAACGACCTTTTGTCGGAAACGGAAATCGAATCCAACCCGAACCAGAAACTTAACCGAACCCATTTCACAAAAATGTTGCTGTTTTATCAAAAGTCAATCCATTATTTAAACCGTGTGTTAACGATTACGGCATCCAACCCCGGACCCTTTTTGTGATCCCGGGATTTCGGGATTGGTCATTGAGCGTTCATGTTTTAAATTGTAAATTCAAAATTAAATGTGTGTTCATTATTGCTTCAATTACAATGAATATATATGTTTTTTTATTTATTGATAGATAATAGTTTAAATTTTTTTTTTTATAAAATAATTATCTTGGGGAGTATTGATTATAAAAAGTATGTACACACACAAACTGAGGTACACGTTGTAGCTCGTCCTGTATTTAATTTGAAATATGAATTTGAGAAGACCCGAATCGAAGAGAGGCGACTGGTCGGTTATCGACGTCCAGGAATGGCTGGGATTTCAAACAAACACCATTTCAAATCTGGTTCAACTCTTATTTATTTTAATCGAAGATGCAGTGGTTTAAAATACACAAAGATATTCTTAACACATAAAATTGAGTCTACATTTACTTAACACATGAATCTACTTTTAAGTTATAATGCAAGTGACACGACAAACGATTTTAAAATAAGTCCAATTACAAAACAAAAAATCGGACTCACGCACCGTCGAAGGCACCCCTTTCCGTCAAAAAAAATGGACTCGTCCAGCGAACGTGTTCGCCGGCTATTGACCGAGCGCCCTTCGCGACAAGAGTCGAGGTGATTTCTAGGAATCATTGTCATTAACGCTGTGCCTTTTCAGTTATGGACCCTAATAAAACTTAAACTTAACAAAAAAACCAGAGTGTGTCAAATTATTTTTGACATTTACAGAGTGAATCCCGAAATCTACTTATTGACCGGGATCCCGAAATTGGAAGCCCTATTCACGATGATATTTATTTCTTATTTAAATCAGCAAATCTTCGATAACGGTACTGTGCCTATGACGACCAGTTAAAATCATTCGGTTTTAATCAAATACTGTACATTTAAATGATGCATTTAAATCACATGCGTTATTGATGGGCTGACAATGCTTACTGAACAATCGAAATCGACCCTGATCTTGATACTGTAACACATTTATAAGAATCATCGTGTTTTATTGTAGTGTGCTAATGCCATTCCACCGTAAAGACACACATGCAGTAAACACGTATTTTTCTTCACAAATTTCTGCACTGTTTATTTATTATTTACCTATATCTCGACGCACCAACTTACGGTCAACTCTATTGCAATAGCGTAGTTAATCGGTATACATATTCTATACTTCCGCTCGATTAGATAATGTGAAGTGGATATTGAACGTATTATAAAAATAATATTACCAAAATACTTTCGACTGTATTGATATTTTTAATGATTAATTGTTAACAATATACATAATTACATAATCTCAAGTCTCAATGAATAATTTATCTCTAAATCAGTGCCGATAATATGTACATATTTTTTCTATTGTAAGCTTTTGTTTTTATTACTTACTGCTATTTGTATAGTCCGACAAGTTTTGAGTGATTGATACCCACGCTATCTTTCAGGACAGTAAGAATTTATTTGTACTGAAGAAATGAAGTAAAATAATAGCCATATACTTACGCTATGATTTTAAAATGCGTATTTCTCGTTAATAATTTCAATGATTTAATTAATCACTAAAAAGTATGTCTGTTATTTGTCAAATTAACTTATTTACTAAAATTGACAATGAGTAATGTTTGAACCCACAGAACAATTTATTTTTGGTCTGCGGTTAAATCTCACGTTTGATTAAAGACGCACCATGCATCTGGCTGTGAAGGGAATGTCAATAAATAAGAAGTATAAGACGTCTTGCATGACGGTTTACCAAGTAAGAAGTCGCTCTTTCTGAATATAGGAACTCGCTTACTAATAGTATTCCTCTTTATGTATTGGCTTACAATTAAATGCACTTTTGTTTAGATGATATTCACTTTCGTAAAGATAGTTTTCACTTATAACAATACATTCCACAAAAAACAAATTATTTCACTAAAAATAAAGTGATGCCACATAATAAAATATATTTAAACATTGAAAAAATATGTTGCACTTACGAAAAAATATTATCACATAGACAAAATAGTTTTCACTCAATATAAATACTCACACTTTGAAATCGATAGTTTCACAACGCTGTAATGAAATGTCACTTATTCTTAACTACTTGCAACATAGGATTTTCCACCATAGACTTGTTTACTTGTCGCAACTCTATATTAGGCGGCCTGTCTTTGCTCCAAGTGTTAGAAGTTATTCACTAGTATATTATAGGAGTGGTATTTATGAAGAAACAGGGTTCTAAGTGGGCATGCAATATGTTAATATAATTTATTTCAATGTCCATAACATACAAAATTAAAATAATCCGTTTCAAAGTCAAGCTATCAAAATTAGTCTGTGGTACTTTGTTAAAAGAATCCGCTTCGAAGTGAAAACTATTAAAATCAAAGTTTGAGTGTAATAAGTTAATACTATCTTATACAAAGGGCAAACTATCGAAATAAAAGTTCAAGTGTACCAAGTGAATACTAGCTTACACAAAGTGCAAACTATCGAAACAAAAGTTCAAGTGTACCAAGTGAATACTACCAAACACAAAGTGCAATTATTTATAACCCTTATTTATTTATTCCATCTGGTTCATATAATCCGCAGCAAACTATTTGACTTTTTACTCGTCTATGAAGAAAGGTTGTAGGATCATAAATATTATTTAATTGTGATTATGATAAATGTATTTCCCAAATATTTTAACATCTGTTATTAAAACCTTATAGTATTTGAATATATTCGAATATTACAATATATTATATTGTAAGAATTCCATTATATATATTCATTTTTTACCTAGTGGTTTAATATACATTTATACTATGAACGAATAATATTCAAATAATTTGTCAAATATTCGAATCACGAATATCAAACTCGACCCAAATATATTCGAATATTCGATTGGAATCCCTTGTGATAATATTTAGTGATTTGAACAGAAAACAATTTTATAAATTATGCCAGATGCGTTGCAAGACCTTGCGTTGTATTCCGTCTATTCAAAAAAAATGAAAACTGACCCGAGTGTAAATATTGCACCGTGTGTGAATCGGGCCACATCAGGAGACCTATGAAATAGTCTGTAAATAATTAGGTTAATGGATTTGTCGAAAGGGGGAACGGAAGGAAGCATGTATGTCATGTTGACCGTGGTCTGCTCTGTCGACCGGGAAACTTTGCGCTCGATTTTCGTCCAAGGAAATAGCTATTCATTTTCTCGTTAGCATTTTTTTATTAGAGTTACATTTCGTGTCATTTACAGTTTTTATTCATATTTTATCGGTGTCAACTAACAAAGAATCCTTGGTCTACTTCAGGTCTGTATGTCGAACATTGTTATTTTGCTTCGCGTTGATTAAAAACGAATACGCTTTGTAAATTATGCTCAATTGGTTTATGTTAGAAAAGAATGACCTAATACTATCCTACAGTGGTATTATATTTATCAGGGATGGTCACATGTTAACATGATGAATAGAATACTTTGTGAACATAATAATTTTTGTAATGTATACAAGAGTATTTTGCTGTTACAATTTCTTGTGGAAAACTCTCCATTCTCGAATATTATCAACCTAATTATTTCGTGTAAACCTTCTTAGCCACTAAGAAAGAAGCACGGGATTAAAGCCGATTTCAATTCATTGATTGAGAAAATGCATTTTCGTTTTCTTTATATTTGTAGATTTTCTTTATTCAAATTTGAATCTAATTATCTAATTGTGAACAGAATATAAAATGTCCACTTTTTTAGATGACTCATTCCTGGATTATAATTTTTTCTTTGAATGCTTTTAAATGACCGACTGCTGATCGCGAGAATTTTCATTTTTAACTGTTCTTTGATACGTCAGGTGGTGATCGACTATAAATGCCTTTACGGGTGACCGGTAGAGCGCGGTCCATGTTTTTATGTATGATAATGTTTGAACAAAACGTAATAGAGATATGTAATGCCAGAATGATATGATTTCTTCGTCCAACGTTAGCTTGATATTTATTCTTCGAACAAATTAAAAATTATTTTAATATCATCCAACCATTAATGTAGTGAAAGAATGTTTAAATTAATTTACATAAAACTTGCGAGGTTCAGGTATCGGGTAGTTTCATCAACACTAGGGTAGGCTTCAAACGACCTCGGTTTTTGTTGTTGTGCCATGGCAGAGTGCAACGGAATGACTTTAATTTGGATGGTGTTCGTTTCAAATTTTGGCGCTACTTAATTAGGGCTAATGTAAGGCACTAGGCGACGCGTTATTTTAAGGGTGGGATATTAACGAGTCACGCCACACATATATTAACAAGGTGTGTCTTATGGACATTTTATTTTAACGAAGAAGCTTCTACTTGGATAACAGTGGTTTGATTTATCATAATTTCATTGTTTGGTTCTATTATTAAAACAAACATGGTCGCTTACATCAAATGATATTTTTTACCGTTAGATAGTAAGTATTTAACAGCACTCGCATCTCATGTTTCAATTCCTTATTTTTATTTCTCGCAACACTATCTAAACTCGTAAATACTGTGTTACAGAGTAGCTAAAAGACCGAAAGAATATTAAATCTGATTTACAATTGGCGTGCATGAAAGCGAGGTATTTGCAGGAGCTTTGCGTTGTGTATACATAAATACAGATTTCATGCATACAGATTCCGGTTAATATTTTAAAGGTGTGATTTATGAATCGTACTGTACAGGTTTTGCATGATCATACATAAACGTTAATTAAAAATACATAATTAATTGTTATGTTGAATTTTTGATGCGTGCATTCTACGTATTGGTGTTGCATGTAGTGGTGGGTTAATTAATTGCATGCACCATGATATTTTAATATTGTTTACCAGGCGAACCATACCTTTACGTTTTGTACAAAGTAGGTTAGGAGTTTAGATCAAATAAAGGCATGACAAAATTATGTCGTCCATCTGGTTTAGTTTATAAACATTTTTATTTGCTGTAATATGTATATAAAATAAAAACAAAAAATACATTCTAAGTTTATTTGATATACAGATAGTCCTCGACATACGATGGTTCGCACTTACGACCAAAAATTGAAAAAAAAACATATGTCAAGCAGTTCTTACAGACATAACCTTATTTAATCCACTTTCATTATAAAGCAAATTTTAATTTTCATCGCAATCTTTCAGCCAAACCTTATTCCAACCATTTGTTTTACAAGGCAAATAATGAAATTGTGCTCACAACGTTTTAACATTGTGATTGTCGTTTGACAGCTACAATATAATATTTGAAAAGCTCGCTCTCATGTGTTTAAATGTATCCATACCACTTTCATGTTGCGGCTGATTTATTTCCACAAATGAAAGTGACGCTGCTAAAACTGAACTTAACTGAACAATATTTAATTTTAATGTTTTGTATAGAATTCGACTTACGACCAAAGTTCAGGAACGTATCTCGGTCATAAGTCGAAGACAACCTGTGTATATATATATATAGTAATCCAGGGGCAATAAAATGTTATACCTTCAATACGAACAATACTTTGGTTATCTCGTTATAAACCAGGTGCAATAAAACGTCATACCGTCAATACGAATAAAACTTATCTCGTTTTTTTTATTTATTTAGCCTACCCCTGATGCTATATCTGTAATTCAACTTATCCAGGATTTATTTCAAAATTAGATCTCTAAATTCGCGATATAGCCGTGTTTGCTTTCATCCCAAATCCCCGACGTCGCAAATCACGAGAGCTGCGTGCCCATCCGAAAAATAATGTTCATTGTTTGACTTTTATTTGCGAAAACTTGACGCGTCACGAGTACCTACTCCAGAGACGAACGTGACGCCCAAATCAATTATTTTAGTTGTCATGATATTGATTATGCTCCCATTTTTATAAACCAGTGGCATTGAATTTGTATAGTATATATTTTTTCGAAATTTTACTGTTATTAATCATTGATATTCTTCATGTATTAGAACAATTCAATATCTGAAATAAATAAAGCGGTGCCAAAAAAGTGAAACCGCGGCTTTTAAATTAATAATTGATTCCCTTTTTGCACGGGGAGGACCCTTTCAGCAAAAGAAATAGTAAAAAAACAATTACTCATTTTTGCTAGAACATGTTCTTTTAGAATCCGTTTATTATCCGTCCAAAAAAGAAGAAAGGAAATGAAGTATATATACATAAAATGCACACAATCGCGGAACACCACATCGCCTTCGGTCACAAAACCCATTGTATCAAACAATGGGTTTTGTAAGATGTTGCATTATAGTGCCTTTTATATTATAACACTGATACATTGAAATAATTATTGATCTCGTCCATTTTCATTTTAATCATTTTAGCCACAGAAATTGTTGTGTCACATTGTGTCTTTATTAGAGCATTAGCGATGGCACATACATCATTTATATATTTTAATTAGCTAGATTTTGAAATTTTTGGCACATATCTTAAAATACTTATCAACGACAAGTATTTTTTTTACAAAGGCTGTATCTGCATTAATCACAATATCCGCTTTTTAGTGAGATAAGGATTTAAGAGTGAGGAAATATTTTAGATGGGAGAGATGGTAGGTTGCAAATCAAAACTTTGTTCGGATTTCGTGTCACCCATTCATTTACATATTAAGTGTACATCCGTATATAAAAATAGTGAAACTTTCATTGTTAACTACCAATTTAACTTTATGTTAGTAAGCTGTTTTACCATGTTGGAAAATATACAATAAATAAAAAAAAATCTTTTCTGAAAAGACTCCATGGATGTGCATCGTAATAGTTTTATGAAATGAATTCGTTATCAGGTCTACAGACATCAATATCGAAAAGATGAGTAGTACAATGAAAAATTATATTTAATAACAATGAAGCTATCTGTCAGTAAGGCTCACGCAGATGATGAACGATGCACCTTGCAGCTGTCGGACAGATTTATAGTCCATTTCGATTATCAAGGTGACGCTGCAGCTTATTTCAATTGATGACTCTCCCGACATATAATATCTACTTTTGATTAACATGTCAGTCAATCCTGCGTCCGGCCCTGTATTTTTATTGGATGGAAAGTTTTATGTTTTTTCGACATTAACGTTCTTAATCCCATTAAAATAAAATTAATGCATGCCGGTTTTTTGGTTGTTCGTCAAATTTGGGATGGACAAAACATTTTATTTTTATAGTTAGAACTAAAAAAATAATGACTTTTGGGCGTGAAAGATAATATCTGTGAACTTTGCTAACACGACGTATCTACCTCTTGACCCATTAGTATGTAGGAAGAACAATAAATTATTAAAAAAAAAAACAATTTACGTAGCTTAAAATACACGATGATTACAGTAAATGTGTTTTCGGTAATATTTTAAAGTTATTAAAACACAAACCACTATGATTATCTAAATTATTTTCTCAACAACTAACCGTTGTAGTTCAGAAAAAAAAACAATTTGTTGAAAATATTATCATTATTTAGTAAATCGATGTAAATGTATTGTTCAAATATTCTATAATAATGTCGCTTAAAATGTTTTATTTCTGTATTTTTACATGTTTTTTGACGTAGCTGTTTTCCTTTCATGGTGAATTCCTGTGGTTTGTCATAAAATAGTAGTACTTGAAAAAGAATTATCATATTAAAAAATAACTCGAAATACGTCCCTTTCGACGTCAAGTAACAATTAAAATTTAAAAAATGACATTGTATGTTAGCTGGGGACGTTTATTTATTTTTCCATTAATTTTCATGGCGGAGTAAATGCTTTACTTAAATCTTGATACCGTATCATTCATGCAGACTCGTGGAAGAGTGATTTGCTTATAGCCAATCTTCCTATCAAATGGTCGGCTTAACGATCGTCTTACCCATGTCCACATCACAGTACGGACAGTTTATAAATTTCTGTTCGAATGTATGGATGTATTTGATATCTTAAATCCACTAGTCTTGTTCTAGCTCTATCCTTCTATCCCTACTCTCTTCGAAAAAGGGAGGTTGAGTAACCTTGTAACAAGTAGTTTTCATAGAAAACTTCTGTTGATATACCTCCATTAGGAGTCTAAATATTCCACATTGGGAGCGGATTCGGTTTAAAAAGTAAATAGGCGAGTAAAAAATAATGAATTTTTCTCCCCATTAATATAATTGCTTTATTTAAAAAATAAACTCAATTCATTTGTACTACTTGCACATATTTATAATGCTCGTGATGAACGAAACCGTTCCTGATCACTATAAATATGTGGAAGTAGTACAAATGAATTGTGTTTATTTTTTAAAAATATAATATCCACCAAGGAATTGACAGTTAACACCTCAAAAGTGATAATTGCTTTAGACTTGAAAGTTTCCTAATATTTATTTTGTCTCTTTGTTTCAGGTACTGTACCAGACATGGTCATTCATTGGTGTGACGGAGTTTTGTTCTCTTCCCGAAATTGTATCGATGAATCGAGGTGGTAGGTTTTACATGAAATACTGATTAATTTTTTCACCGATCTCAATTATCCAATATAGAATTGGTAAAAGCATTTTACACGATTGAAATAATTAGGCCGTTTGATCAAGATTGG
The DNA here is from genome assembly GCA_022494535.1 of Himalopsyche phryganea. NCBI lineage: Eukaryota > Metazoa > Arthropoda > Insecta > Trichoptera > Rhyacophilidae > Himalopsyche > Himalopsyche phryganea. The sequence continues at coordinate 218,797 of JAGVSL010000035.1, read as the reverse complement.
TGATCGCAACATCAATCCCGGTATTTCATAATAATAATGACGGGAAATCGGGATCGCACTACTGTATAGAATGAACAATTAAATTGTTCAACAATAGATAAGCGTAAAAAACTAAATTTAATAAATAAAAATTATTAAACATGTATTTTACAACTATAATCGCGAATTCGGTCTTAGGTTCAACTTTTGCAAGGACTAACGCGTGACTAAACGCAAGACATGAAACAAGTAGCGCTCTTTAAAAGATCGTTTGGTAAAATAAAAGCAATTATATTGCGATTTCAATTTTGCTTAATATTCAAATCCGTAATACCGGTATTTCGGCATTGAAAAAACTATAGGTGTCCAGTATTGCAATCCCTAATCAAGACGACCTGTATATATTTCTTATCCTTGATTTACTCTTAGATAATTTTTCGCTGATGCATTTGTTTCATTGATAAAATTTCCTTGTAAGACTACAATGAAACCCGTTTTCTCGAATTTTAAATTAGTTAATGCAGACAATTTTGGGAGAGGCTTATGTAGTCTAGTGATAAGATTACCGTTTAGTGATCAGACTTTTAACAGGTTAAAATTCCTGGCTAGATAAAATTTGAAATGATTTGATATATTTTAAATACTAAGTATTGTTCCCATTGGCATTTCCTGTAACACCAAATATTTTTTTCTTCATTAATCTCTATCTCTACTATAGACCACAAAATACATGTAGAAATCTGTATGTTTGACTCCCAAACGGCGCACATTAGCGACATGAAATTTTCATTTTGGCTGCAATATTAGTTCAACTGTGCTTTTTTCAAAATTTAACCTAAAACTGAAAACGATTTATTTTTGACAAAAGCCGAGGAAAATCGCCTAGCCAACGGCTCCATACCGAATATTCTGTGGTTTTCAACGTCTTAGCATCATGTCGCCTAGCAACTATAAATGTGTTATAAATATCACAAATAATAAGTGTTTGTGCTTGAATCGTAAAATTTGTAAGAAATTGTTTTTATTTATCAAGAATGAACCAGAAATTACGTGTCAATGAATATATTCATTTGAAAGGTGCGATTATAAATGATACCGATACAGCTCATCATAGAAAATTGGTAATTTTACGTTCAACTGGTAAAATGAAAATGAAATCTGATAGTGTCGATATTGATAACCGGTGTATCATTCCTTGCAATCCTTTGCTTCCGAAGATGTTTTATGCCCACATGAATGTTTAATGCCGTGTCTACACTGTGCATTTCAGAAACTTTAATTGTTTTACCTACGAATGTTTTTGCACAAAGTCAAAGGTCCAACACGTTTCAAAGATCTCGGAACCGTCGATGGGATTGAATGTAAAACGTATCATGGTAAATTCTTACATCTTGATGTGCTCTGCAATCGGTCTGGTTAATCCTTATAGTAATCTTTTCATTTATATCTTGCGTAGAGAGAATCCTCACGTTGCCTTGAATATACTAGACCGATGGCATCTACAACGAGGCACCCATCAAGAGTGAAGGTGGGAAAATTTTTATCTTTTATTATTAAGATACAAAAGTTACAGTCCGCGGTGATATTTTCAACTATCAAAAAAATTTCAACATTAACTAACATTAACGTCTTAATGACCTTATAAGCGTCCTCTATTTGAGCGAAGCCGGGTAAAAAATACTAGTTATTTATAAAATCAGGTAGGTTACTATTAAAGTGAAATCGGTCCTGGATTTTTATCGAAAAATGGGCATGACATATTAAGATAAAATAACTTTGCCTTGTATTTCTGTGTTGCTATGAAACAAATAATGAAAATACGTCACTACCGGCTTAGTGTGCTTTTTTGTTTTCGGTAATGCCGGATTACTTATAAGTTATAATGCTTGTTGTTAATTTATGTAATCTGACCATGGGATAGCGCGTCAAGGTTGAATATTTTTTTATTATTAATACTATGAGCTATTGTTAGATAAATTCTACTCAGTTCAACAATCATTTTTGTTTTCTGTCCCATATATATTTTTTTTTCACAAATTTGGTATGAAAAAATACCTGATAGGAAGCGCTGATGTACTTTTAATTGCTTCGGAAAAAAGATACGGTGCCCTCATGAAAACTTGTTTTTAACGAAATCGAGATGTGGGTGCGCGCGCACCTATGATTATGCCATTTTCAATCATGCACGTTTCACCGAAAATGGAAAACCGTATACATAATTTATGCTGTTTTAAATATGTTTTTGAAATAAATCAACTCGAACTAAATAAAGTTCACTAGTGGTGATAAAGAAAGAAGTTAATCAAATTAAACATTCTTTTTTCGACATATACCATGGTACCAACATGCTCGATTTGATGCCTCAATGATTGGCCTCATATTGGATTTTTTTAAAACCGCTATTAGCATGGATATTTGATGAAAATTAAGTGAAAATTTTTCACGTCTTTGCAGTTTCATTACTACTTAAAATGATATTGTTCTTGAGATATAGAGTTCGGAATCTAATTTTACAATTTTATTAGGACCCGTCTGAAACTTTTAATTTTCACCCTGTAAGAATCCGACGAGGCCTTCAATGCCAAGTTAATTAGCAGAGCTGAAAACAATAATAATACAATGTTTCAAAAACCCGCGCAAAAATCTATCGTGTAGTAATTTGTACGGTCTTATTTTTCACCAATGTCACGCGTGATTGGTGGCGATCCTAGACCGATATGCTCAAGAGTGAATTTGCTCAATCATTCATTGGTGTAATAAAATTACTTTTGGTGATGATGATGATGCATTTTTTGAGATGACGGTTACTGCTTACGTATCAAAATACCACAAAACTCCACAAAGAACCAATATTGTACGTCACCACCAGTCTATCCGAACCGGTAGACCATGGAGTAATTAAGTTTAGTTGTGTATTATTTAGTCTGACTTTTACTTTTCGACTCGTCCTATGTTATCTTGATCATAAATAAGTAGACTTGTGCAAAAACGGAAGCCATAATTACTATTTTGGATATAGTGAGCTATGAAGGTTTGTGTTTTGAGATACACACATACGTTTCACAGTTTCTTGACTTCACACATATACAAAATATGGAAGCATGGCAAATGCACACATCAACTAACATTAATGATGAGAAGATTTAAAAATAAAATCTTCACTAAGTTCGAATCTTACGTCAAAAAAGTTGGACATATCGGTATTTGCTTATACCATGCCATTAAGAGTTTAAACATTTTTTTGTATGATTTTGTCGAGTTATCCATCATGAAATATTGTGTGAATTGACTTACCTATACTTACATATATTATTATGTAACTATTTTTTTATTGGATTTTGACAAAATGTGAACTTATGGGTTTTTATTTTAGACTCTTCTTATTCTCTTAGATTATTATGTCTTTCATCTGTAGTTCCATGCATATAATAAAGATTTTATGAAATTTCTTGATTGAAAACTATTCGAAGTTGTGATAAACATATAATTTCGAACTTGCGTTCAAAATACGTAGAAGTCTGATTTGATAATTTGAATTCTCAGACGAAATACTCCCACTTCGCCTTGAAATTAGCATTGTAGTTATTGTGTTAATTTTTTCCGTGCAATGCAGTCAGCTGAGATGCGACTGATAGAACTATGTAGGGCGAAGACTAATTAACTTTGTGTAATAAATAATAATTCGTCTTTTGTTTTAATTGCATTCGCGCATTCCATGCTAGACATACATATGATCTGGCGTTCGCTTAAAATTGAGATTATAGAAAACGTCCACAATATTTTGTTGGTTAAAAAGAATTTTTAAACCCACTAATAAATGGATGATAAATGTTCTGTCAAATACAAGCATACACCAGATTTTCGTGATGAGTTTTTCATTTAATCTGGCTATTGGAAGTAAACAGCCTAATAGTCGTTGGCAAAAATTCTACTTGTGTAGAACTAACATGACTGTGTACAACGATGTTTTTAGTCACTACATTTTTTTGTCCATGTCCGCTCCCAACGTGTAGCATATGGTTTCCTAATGGAGGTATCTCAACAGAACTTTTCTATGAGAACTGCTTGTTACTCAGTTGCTCAACCTCTTTTTTTTCAAAGAGCGTAGGGATATAAGGATTTGATAGGTGGGAGAGAGTTTTAGACATCATAAACATTCAGACTACCAACAGAAATCCATAAACCGATTGAAAGATGACCGTAACTTATGAAAACCGTCCGCACCTGAAATTGAACCCGAGACATCCGTAACCGTAGCCAACGACGCTACCAACTGCGCCACGGACGCCGAGGAATGCCGACATTTGTTTTAAATACAAAAAACCTCAAAATTATAGATTTGCAACAACCATGCTATTTGGAGAAAATTTGTGCTGTACAGCGTAGAGCAGCGCTCGCCAAACTTTCAGACTTCACGAACCAATAATCTTACAATTTTGAATCTCGTATCCGCTAACGTGCAAAAAAAAAATTTTTTAAAATACAAATGTAAAATAATGATAATAAAAGGTATGTAATGTTTTTATTAGATATGGTATTACAAATTAATTAGAAAGATACTTGTTGCTAAGTGTTTGCAATGATTTTATTGAATCTTTGTTCCAATGACGTTACTGCAACAACTCCGTGCATCAAAATTTTCTCGCTGACCACCGGTTGACGACCGCTGTTGTAGAGAACCGTCTTATAGTGAGGCGTGCTATGTAGAGAACGATTGTCATTGATAATTTTGCGTATAATAGATAGTAGATATATATATATATAATATATATTTTTTTGACAGGTGTGTGTTTATGTTATAAGATACAAGTCTCGCCCGAATGAATCGGTAGAGGTTTCCTCAAGTTCTTCCTCTCACGGGTTTATGTTGTCACTATTGTGCATACACTGTGACGATGCTTGGCTTCGGTCATCGGGTTACCAAGGTGGTGGTCATACTTGGAAGAATATGGAATGATTACCAAATGATATTTATATCATTTTTATTTTTAAACATTTAAATCGTGTCCACTCATGATGTATAGTGTATCTACGTCATGCAGGAGAATGTCACCAAGTGTTGAATAGTAAAATGGACATTTTTTACAGACGACTGTTATGTTCGTAACACGTCAAATAATTACCAAGTCAATTTTCGTGAAAAAGGCACTTAGCCACTTTTTCTTGTGTGATGACGATTATTTCGCAGTTCATCTTTATAGCCATTATGACGTCAGCGATTCTGGGACCGATTCCGACACGGCAATGTGTTCTGGGCAACAGTTTGCGAAACGTTCTTTTAGAACTGAGGCATTGCTTAACACTTAAGATCGCCATTTGGATTATTGAGGATGGCTAATTGACTAACCCCGGGTTTCGCCTGTTTTAGGCATTCGAGCATACGAATGGACTCGAACTGAGAGACAGTAAACAGTGTCTAACGTTTATATAGAAGATACAAATCGACAAATATTATTTACGAGGTAGATATTACCCGTCTAAAGTGTACGATACCTGAGTTAATATTTCGGGAATCTCCTAATCCTTATTTTGTAAACACCATATTAACAGAGTGGCGAATTGCGAATTGGTATTTCTAAAAGAAGTTGAAAAGCGGCAATTCGCCACTCTGTTAATATGGTGTTTACAAAATAAGGATTAGGAGATTCCCGAAATTTTAACCAGGTATCAGTGTGGCTCTCAGACGTATAATATCTTACTCGTAAATAATATTTGTCGCATTTTATCTTCTATATAAACGTTAGACACTGTTTACTGTCTCTCAGTTCGAGTCCATTCGTGTGCTCGAATGCCTGAAGATGCCGAAAGGCGAAACCCGGGTCGTTAGTGACAAAATACATGGAAGTGTACAAAATCTCAATAATCCAAATTTGATATTGAAATTCCATCAAGCACCCTCAGTCGATGTCTTAAATTTTACTTAAGATGTAAACAATTCATATATTTTAAGCACGTAAGCGTCAGCACGTGATCAAATAATAATCTAATCCAGAAATAATCCACTGAACTGCGCCAGTCTTATCGAACTGACATTTTTTTTACTAAATATAGACCAAACATTTTTTTCAAAGAACTATTTATATGTCGGTTAAATATTCCAAAGTTTATAATAAACTAGCTTTACTATCCAGCTTCGCGAGAATTCTAGATTCGTATATTAAAGCTATTTTACTCGTAACTCTGAAAGAGAAAGACGTAACAAGCTGAAAATAGTATTTATTCATATTTGTTAAGCATAAACTATCAACTTCGTGTCTTTTTGAGTTCCCGTTTGAGTGTGGCGAGTATGTTCTAATTTGTATTTTTGTAATGAATATCTGTTAAAACTTTGATATCGCCCATAATCGTCATGTTTCATATTTTAGTAATGTGTTCTGTTAATGATGTCAACGTTAAAAAACTAATATCAACCCACGAAGAAAGCAGAGAATAAGAAATATGAAAGTAATTTAAAGAAAGAACTCTGTTATGATGTATCGTAAAGAATATGCCGGCTTCACACCATCGTCAATAATTTGCTTCGACCGATTCAACTCAGAAGAGATATATTCGTAACACGTAAACGCAAACGCATTTTTGACAGCTGGTGAATATGTTCTTCTAATTACTTTTCAATGTGTAATGATGTGGCAATCGGTTGAAGATTCCGACCAAATAAACACTTAATTCGATCAGAAACGATTGATTATAAACCACACCCGCTCTCGTGTTCTCAATTCCTCGTTTGCTTAAATAAATTCAATCGTTCATTTACTCAGAAACAGTTATAATGATAAGTTTATATTGCACTTGAAACGCTTACTGCAGTAGTAATGCTGCATTAAATATTGATCAATAGCTCTTTTATATTCATTCAATGACCACACGTATTCACCGATACGCTATTAAGTTTATTATATTAGGGTCCAAATGAAAATGTGTAGACTTAAGGATTATGGGTAGATACAGGTGCACATAACGTGGATCCCACAGAAAAACCCTAGCTAATTTGTCGGCGTCCGTGGCGCAGTTGGTTTCGTCGCTGGCTACGGTTACGGATGTCTCGGGTTCAATTCCCGGTGCGGACGGTTTTCATAGATTGATCTTTCAATCGATTTATGGATTTCTGTTCGTAGTCACCAATCCCATCCTCACGGGGCGTAAAGAGAGCGATTAGCTAACCACTAGTCCTGTCATAGCCCTATCCTTCTATCTCTACTCTCTTCGAAAAGAAAAGAGGTTGAGTAACTGAGTGACAAGCAGTTCTCGTAGAAAAACACATTGGGAGCGGACATGGAAAAAAAAAAAAAAAAAAAAAAATAATAATAAACGCCAGCGATATATAAAACGAAGAGACGCTTGTTACATATCATTCCAAAGCAAACGTTTACTGAGCACACAACATATTCTTCAATAGATTTGACGGAACGTTTTGTTATTCTTTTAAATATAATTAAATAATGCGAATTGACCAAATTGAATGCAAATTGATTTCAGTTTACCGAATCAATTTGCCTCGAATCGAATGAATTACGTAAAGTAAACCGCAGCTCAGTCTGTGTACCAGAAATATCTGAAATCTGGCTGTGAATGCTAACTTATGTCAGTTATATGTATAAGCAACGGAAATATTTTTCTTGTATGCTTGGATTGCGTTAGTAATACACAACCAATGGGCTGGGTAAGCTCCTAGACACACTGGATATGTATTTTGGACGGGTACGTGAAATGGTGGCTTTTATATATATTCCACAATTTTAATTTAACTCAATCTCACATTTATCGATGGACTAGTGTACTGTTTCTTAACCTTTTTACATCCGCGGACCACGAAAAAATCAAAAAATATGTATGCGTGATATTTTATTACTTGAAATTTAAGAAGATTTTTGCGCTCACACAAATATCTTCGCGGACCACCGGTTAAGAAATAGTAGGTATTTCAACTTATTAACAGTAAATTGATCGAGGGTATTTTATACAAATCGTTAGACTTCTTGATCAACTTAATAAAACTGTCCATAAAAGAACTTCACATCCACTATGACTTAATAATAAAGTTATAGTGGAAAAACGATCACTTCGAAAAATGTATTTTTAGCTAGCATAGTTATGACGGTGAAGTCGAAATAGCTATTAACTAATAATACACTTTTGTAGAACTTGACACGACCCACTATTATTCAGTATGAATCGTGAACAGAACTTTCATCGGATCATCTCTTGTGGCGCTAAGTCAAGGAAAAAGATACGTTGTAGTGTATCAAGCGTATAATATTTTTTGCCAGTCGACTGCCGAGAGCGACCGCGCAAGCGCGTGTGCGCGGCCGAGCGTCTACGTTAACCTATAGCGTAAGTCACGGCGAAGCGACTAGTAATGTTAAACGCCGGCTTGATTTTTTTGTTTGTTTTAATGTAAATTGTAAACACTACATGTAACTACTAACTGGAATAAAAAAATAATTTGACTAAGTAAACGAGCGTGTTTGTGTGTACTTGAGAGACCTCCCCATTATCATCAGCTCGCCGGACGAAAATCTTACTCACAAACTGTACACTTTGTTATTTTTATCTTATTATAATATTAGAGTTCTGCCAATTCAATCAAGAATACGATATAATACAGATTGTTTCTTGTAATTATTTTTTGTTAAAGCCTACGCGTAAACCTAGTGGTTCTGTATTTTCAAATTGTCGTTTTTTGCCCTCAGGCCTTAATTGTTCCATAAAACATGTTTGCACCGAAAAGAATTGAAAATCGTTATACGTGCATTTTATAAATTTGTGTATTTTCTGTACTTTAAATAATAATGGAGAGCTTATACTGAATATATTTGGAGTAATTTTTTTTTTAATAACAGTGTTTTTCTATTGTTTTATCTCCAATCGTCTTCCCACGGTTTGCGTCCGCTGTCCCTCACAATTAAAACACACACCATGCCAAAATATTGAACGCGGCGTCCAAAACCAGTTATATCCAAATGGCAATAAAATTTCATTTTTTTACATCTCCGAGTCGGTCGGAGGTGTAATAAAATAAAATGTCTCGTGTAACAAGCGAAACAAGATTAATCAAATTAAAGGATCGACGGAGGTTAGAATAATTTACCTACTGTTAAATCTAATAAGATCATTTTTACAACCATGTGGGATAACGTAATTACACTTTCTTTTGAAGACGAGGAATGGTAACGATTTTACTGATACTTTTTCATTTTTAATACAATTGTCGGCGCAAACTTTGATTTATAAAACCAAAAAGTCCACGAGACGCTCATTCGTTTGTTTAAAGGTTTTGATGTAAATTGTAAGGTATACTATTGTTTTTCATATGGCAGGTTTGTGATCAACGGAAAGGTGTTAATAGATCAGCTCTTTGAGGCTGAAAGGTTTCATGTGATTTAATGACGGTTATTACAATTATTATGAAATTAATTAGTAGTATCATTGTAGCTTGCAATATGTATATTAAATTTGATGAATGGTTGCGTAATTCGTTACGTCGATATGAAATTATCTGCGATCGACTAGAACTACGAGTGATAAAAAAATGTTGCGATATCAGCGTTATCGCAGCGTTGCAAATTTATCAATGGCTTTATAACTATAAAGCTTATCTTTGGAGGATGGCAAATCGTTAGAGATATAACTGTAGTGAGAAGGTTAACCGCTGGAGTATCAAATAAGGGATAAGGAATCAAATCGTCGCTATAGATTTGACGCACAGGAACTCAAAAGTATTAATAATACTATTCATTTGGAACGCGTGAAATCATTCTAGAGTTGTATATTCGAGTCTTTGTTACGTCGGCTCAATAACTTGCCAAACGCGTAGTTTGTGAATAATGTTATGGGAGTGGAATGAAATTCGATAGTATTGACTACCTAATGTATTTAAAAGTATACATACAAAATTGTGTATTGTTAAATATCATTTTCATTGACTTGCGTTTCCGTTCTTAAAATCTTCTCATACATTGATTTATTTATTTCTAGTTAGTTACTGACGTTATATGTTTTCGTAAAGGATATCAGAAGGATAGGATAAAATAACTAATAGTTCTACAATTATTAGGTACTTAATAGCTATTTCGACTTAACGCAATCGTCAGAACTTCTAATTCATCTCCGGTATGCCTACATTTTGTGTGCTAAGAGCCTCAGGTTAAATTTCTTAGACAACTAGAAATTAATGGATATTATCAAGGCAATAATCTCATTAATGACCAAACAAACATTAATTCATCACCCTTACTTAAACCATTGTATTTACTTAAGCTTATGATCAATAAAATTGCAATGAATTTATTTTAACGATTGATTAATAACCCACGTAAGCTCCTTTTCCAAAAACACAATTAGTACGTCAAACAATTTAATTTTAAATAAATGTTATGATGTTTGAATACGTGAGATGACATAATATTGTCTATCTCTTCTAAGTAGTAAATATAGCTAAGCTGAAATAAGTATAGTTCTGACGATGGCGTTAAGCCGAAATAGCTACCAAATAACTTTTGTAGAACTAAATACTTTGTTATACATACATAATGGAGTTATACCAAGTAAATACCAATTCAATCAATAGATATCAGAAGGCCCAAAATGAATTGCGGTTGACTGATAATTTTATCCGTTTCTTCTGTGTCACAGATAAATATATACGATGGTTAACTTCCAGTCTCAGCACAGTTAAGTATTAATGGGCTGGCGCTTAAATCGTCAATAGTATCCTCTATCATATTGCGGTAATCAATAAAATATTGCTGATAGTGGGAGACAGAACCAATGAAAATATATTCGACATCACGCAGGCGGATAATAATTCAATATCCATTTATATTGTGATTATTATCACACACTGAAAAAAACTTGAGTTTATCAATACAACATCCGCCGATTCGAGCTCCGCATACCGGCTCTACAACAATCTGTCCATAAACGGTTCTAAGGAAAGTGGTTGTCAATTTATTATTATAGTATGAATTCTCACCAGTTTTGTAGGCGCGTTATATAAAATTGCGTATCATTCTTTCAATACTCTTACCGGTTTTAATTTTACTTCTTGCGATCGAAGCTTCGTGTCGTCATTTGTATTATTTTTTGCCCGAGATACAGTATGCTTCGCCGCCATGTTTCTTTTCAAATGTTAAATGCATTGACAGAATCTTCATCGTGTTGTACCACGGTTGCATTGTGGGATTTAAAAATACAAGTCTAATTATTTGACCATACTTTGATGTAGTATTTTCATGGTAAAACCTGTAGGTATGCGTTATTCTTCCGGTGCCACACTTCTTCCTGGTTCTTCCCGCTCGAATTGGTATGTCAGTTACCCCCTTTGTTTAGCTGTTATTGCCGACCGTAGTAGTAGAGTAGCAATCAAACTTGCACAACTATTGCGACTTGAAGTCAGAATCTAGATAAATATATAACATTAACTGGTACCGAACTTAACCCGAAGATATCTTAATCTTCTGCATTTTTGAAAGAAAGTCATTGGCAGTAATTTTTTCATAACAGTGCGATATTATTGTATTGAGTCCATTTCTACGAATGTTGGGCACTTGGGCCTGTAAACATTGATTGTGGAACCGAAGTTTTTCTTTATCTCCTGCAAATTTTGAACTTAGAAAATATCGTCGAAATATTGTACATACTCGTTCTATGTTGTAAATGTAGTGGTGCTCAAATATTATGTTCAATAGTTGGTTACACGTTCTGCGTTCTTTAATTCTGCAGCCGGGCTTCTTTAGAAGAGTTTTAGTGAGAGGTCTGTCATCTCATTGACTAAGTTCATTCACCTAAGAGGAGACCTTTCACTAGTATAATGGCAATGAGTTTTCCATATATGTATGCCGTTGTCAGTGGACGTCTACGAAGAAAATAACACATTCGTTGTAATGCGTCATATGGGGAGGAGCGGTCATCCCTTATTGTTCCGGGAATATAAAGATATTCGTGTGGTCCATGAGATACCTCTTCAACATTCTTTTCCTTCTATGATTCTAATGTAAGGCTAAATAAATAAACCATTACACGTAAATAGCATCAAATAGTTTATCTTCGTGGATACACAATGCTTATAGTATTTTTTTTATAATTTACCATTTAGTGCAGACACGTAAATGGCATTTTTTGCCAGAGCGAATGCAAAAGATTGATTTCGTGCCGACTCCTATTTCATGTACGATATCTTTATAGAATATCTATAAATATAACATGACACCGCCCCGTACTTACGGGGCGGACAGGGGTCTTCAAAACCCGTCTACAGACTCTTCCTATTCATACAAATTTAATATGTAATATCTCTGCTAAGGCGTTCAAAAATAATTTGTCATATTTGTTTGTTTACCGTTATGTGCTTACCGTTAGCAGTAAACAAAAAGCGTGCGACGCTCAGAGAAACTGTCACTTATCACTCGGCCTACCCAAGGGCTGCTGTCGGTCGCCGACAAAGCGACAGCTTTGTTCGAAATTACGACCCTATCTAAAACCACTTGCTGCGTTTTTAAATTGAAATTGTGTATTTTAAACTCTGTTTGTGTATCTGTTACTGCCTTCGAGGAATTTATTAATATAAACTAACTGCAATTAAAGAGAAAGTAAACTGACGGGCGGGTTTTAATAGAAGACGAAGGAACCTGTGAATTATCCTTGTCACCACGCCGGACCTGGACAGTCAAAGTGTGTTGACGCTCCACCTCCCCGTCGAGTAGCTCCTCTCTCAAACGCTTTATATATTGCTGTCTCACATTTAATCATATACATAATACAAATATGCGCGAATGAGAGAGAACAGGCAAACAAAATTTTAAGATTTCGTTTCTAAACAATCAATTCATTATAATATCTTTCTTTAAACGCCGGGATTTTGCAGCTTCCGGAGTTTGCCTCGCTCTCCATCTCTGCTGTCGCTCACGATGTAATCGCAAACACCGCTGTTCTTTAGTTTTCATACTGACGGACTGATTGTTATTGTTATTTGTTTGCCTCGGAATTTGCGTCACGTCGAAACTGTGTGTATTGTTGGATGTGTGTTTTTATTTACACCGCGGACGCTTAGGTCATGAGACAATTTTATACCTACATGGGATAATAATAAAACGCCTACAGACCGGTCTGCGCTATTATATATAAGATATCTTCAGTTGGGTATATTATGTATTAACACTGTAAACGCAGTGCTTAAACATAAAGAAATACTACTCTATATATATATTAGCCAAAATGTTATTCCGTAATGGTGATCATTAAGGCAAATATGTAATTGAATTTTTTAATTTTACGATCTTGAATTATTGCGATTGCGTTGTATACAATCATGCTGTTTTTTCATACACTCGCAAAATAATTTGCGGAGTTTTACGAGACCCTGCGACCGAAAGTGAAAGGTGTTATTCTTAAAAGTAATTGTATTTTTAATGCATCGGATTAAATAAAAATATTTTTAAGAAGTTTTAAGATAATCTGATCATACTTACAAATAATAATTATTCTTGTGTTTATTAATGAAAAATATGTCTCTGGCAATGTTTTTAATAGACTGGCGAACCATATTTAGTAATATGTCGTTTCATTTTTGATATATGTATTGGACTAGAAGCATGTTTTACATACCTGTACTATTTGCCATAATACCAAATAAAGATAAATGATTTTGATCCATACTAATAAATTATCCGAGTACTGTAACATGCCCCCAAAAGATATTCGTTACAAAGTTGCAGAAACTCTTGAAAGAAGCTAAAAATAAGTCTTGTCAAACGCACGTATTTTCTTGAACAGAAAATATAAGTTGATTATCACTAGTTAATTTGTGTGAAAGAATTGGCCGCGATATTTCCAACAAATTATAAAAAACAGAGACATCTGGCTATTCCCAGTATATTTTTTTGTGATTTTAATGTTGGTATATATGTCAAAAAACTTGATAAATACTAAATGCACATCTTTACTTGGCTTGACTTATTTAGATATCTGTCAATTTTGCTGATCATCAGTTTGAGTAAATCGTTTTTATATAGATATATAGACACGAGGATACCGAAACGCGAAACCGATATGATAAAAATTATATAAATCGTATATATTTTCAATGATAACAAAATTTTGAAACATTCAAATGTAAATTTAATAGAAAGGTTAAAAAATAGTATATTTATATACCATAAAGTTAATAACGTAAAAATTCTTAGGAAAATAATTTTGAATACTGCTAATATTTCATGATTGAATAAGAACATTTAAGAATCTCTTTCAATTTCGTAATAAATCAATTTAAAAGCTTTCTCGATCATGATTTTGATAGCGAACATAGATACGCACTCAAAGAAAGCTAGCTGGCGTCCTTTGTCGCTTAGTCATTAATAATGTACCTAAAGTTAGCCATCTTTTGTTCGAGATTCTTTACGTAAGGAAATAACCGAACAGCTGATTTAAAATCTGTCGCGCAAAAGGCCTGGAGGGTGAATTCTTTTTATAGATCACTTGCCCAAATTTATTATTTAAAATGTGTTCTGCGAGGCGGAACAAAAGGGATTCGAACTTGCGCGAAAACACACAGGTGACTAGCTTTTGTGCTGACGCGCGGTAAGTTGTGGATCATTGGACAATAGTTTTCAATAAAATAATCAAAGTGTATTTGGGTCAAGCGATTGGGTAATCGGGTGATTTTTTTTTTAAAATAAGTAATTGCCACGAGTGATTATTGAAATGTAAACACGCACTTGTACGTAGAATGAAAGCAATGAGAAGATAACTGCAAATACATTGTTATTTACTATAATGAATTTTTTCATATCTAAGAAAACTTATTATCGGGCGTACTATTATATGTGTTCACATTCAATTATTATTGATAGTTTATCAAACCATGTCTACATCTACGATGCAAATCGTTTGTCAGCGATTAAACAATAATTTCATAAATATTTACAATGTTTTCTACAATTTTTTATTTAAATTGGCGCTTTTGAAAACCCCTTAAATTATTCATTCACTTGAATAGAAAGATACATTCAAGAATGTATCTTTTTGCGGTTTTTGGGATAAAAATATTTTTACGGAATGTGACTTTTGAATTTTATTGTCGGTCATTTAGGAATAACCAGATTTGTTTCGCAAACTGTTTCTCATATCAATAACTTTTTCCTTAATTAAAAAACAAAATATTTGTTAATCTGATTGAAGCAGGACAATGCCGAGTGCATAAAAATGCAAAACACGATTTTAAAAAGGCTTTAAAAACAGTAAGACAAAGAGAGCAGGCGATGCTTTTAAAATATATTCTATATATACTTATAAATACACATAAAATAGTATTTCGCGGCGGTCACTAGTTTGTCAATTTAGTTTGGTCTAGGATATTAAAAGATATATTTTGGACAAGCTTAATCACTCTAAGTAGGTTATGATCCCCGCTGCCCTGGTTTTCTCAACGCATTGCACATGTGGAATGGGCGGTTGATTTTGATAATATTGCAGATGCCTGTGACTTCATCATTGATTTCGAATTATAATTGTTTGATTTCCTTTTCACGAAAGAACAGTTAGTTGTGAAACATTCCTGGCTAGCCGATAATTATAGTCTGTGGAGAAAATTAGTTTGTGTTACCCAATAATAATTAATGCTCAGATCTAAATCGGGTAGCGGTTTTATTTTTTTTATAAATTGAATTATCCTATTTTGTTTATTCAGATGTAAATATACGTCTGTTAAAGTATATGTTTAGTTTGGACGCTTTGAACATAAATAGATATTCTCTTCTATTATAAATTTGAATCTCCTTTATAATTTCCACCGACGCTTTCATCCCTCCTTATATTTATAAGTTTTCGTGTTTGATCATAATTGATAATGGCGCTCTAGTCAATCTAAAGTAAGAGCCGTTTGAAAATCTATTTGCTTGCTCTATTGATTATTCATGATACATTGAAATTAATGGCGGATTCAAAATAGTTTTACGCAATATAATCCTGCCGTAAGAGAATTTTGAAGTGCTAAATAAATCAGTCTGGGGTCGCTGTATTTTTTTTTAGTCATTATTTCTTTGTCCACCTGTCCTCAAGCAAACCAATTTTCAATATTACGCGGAGAAAAATGATAATAAATTTTCCCATAATCGCTTCAATAGATTTTTTACGTCATAGTATTATTTTTAGATTTTAATAAGTTTAAAATAGCAACGTTTAATTGACCATATATTATTCAACTGATTCAAATATATGGTGTGCATAATTTTACCGATGACGGCAAAACCCGGCCCAAACTACTGTACTGTTGTTGACGATTTTTTTGCTTAGCCTAGGAAGAACAATAGTAAATGACGAAAGCACGGATAGTACTTGCTATGTGTGGTGGAGTCATAATAATATAATTACACTTTGTCTTCCAACGTACAAAGCGAAATCTACATAATTGTATCTTCTCTAAATTGATAATATTATGTATGTGCATCCACGCGTTGTTTTGCATAATGCTAAGATGTTTACATACGATGTACACCTAAAGTCTTCCCAGTTGAATGAATCCATTATGTATTTACTATGGAATTAAACCTTGCAACCTGTATGTCGGTAGCTAGCAGGTATGCTATGTTACGACACCAACAATGCATTCCCAGGATGAATGACTTGACAAAATGATAATGAGATGACTTGTGCTTACGATCCGCATCGAATACGAAATACCGTTAGTAGACTGGAGTGATATGAACTAGTTATTTCAAAGACTTGTCTGTAACCTGATGGTATTCTGACAGTCATCTATGAATATTATCTAATTTATTTAATGGTGCTAAAAACAATACCATTCTCTAGAGAATTTAATTATGGATGGAAATTCGCAAAAATTAAACAGTGGAATCAAGGAAATCTATAAATTATGTGAAATACGCAATATTATTTATCAAAAAATGTCAAGTCTGCTCGATAGTTTGTTCTGAGAAATTCCATTTGATAGCTTATGATGAATTTTTCATACTCCTGTTATGTTCTTATTACGTATAAATTATAGGTTTCCCTGATTCCAATGTTCAATATTTTGACAATTTCCGATCTGCAATAACATTTCCTAAAGAATTGCGTTCTTTTCAGCATAATTAGGTATTTTCTCAGGCAGTAAAAAGTAACATATTGTACAGCATATTTACCCTTACCATATTAAATATTGTTTTTTAGTGTTGTGGTATAAGAATGTGATGAATGACACTTTATAGTACAAATTCCTCAACTGTACTGTTGTTACTCTATATTTATAATTTTTAATATGTTAACGAGTATTCCAGTCAGAAACACTTGTGTAGTAGCCTCAACAATTCCGGGGTTCAGTTAATTGAAGGTAAAATGAAATACTATGCTGAAACAAGCCGATCGCCAGAGTCATCTTTTGTTAAACATTTGTTTTTTAGTCTTCAATTGTTGTATATATAGTGTGTATTTACTGTTTTAAATATTTAATTACACGGGAATAGTTATATAGTTGTAACACCGTACATTCCCAAAATATCGCTATCCCATGACGTGTTCCCTAGTAGTTCATGTCGAGTGGTTGTGCAGCGAATAATAATATTGTTGACCACTAATCGGTATTATGCTCCAATCACCAGTGCCGCGCACACATAAAATTATCCATGCATAAAAGCAAAATAACATCATCACATTTAATGACATAATTCTTAACAATATAAAATATAATGCCATTGTCGGTGAGACTGAAAGTAGTGCACGCGTTATTGCCGATATTAGCATTATCGCGCGCACCTCGATTTTTTACAACACAGGTGCTAACAAGTACTGGCAACCTTGGCCCAGTGAAACGGATAATTGGCACCGGTGCGCTAGAGGGGGGCGCTTCGTCCTGCCCTGCTTGCTCGTCCTTTTTCACGCTCAATCAACGCAAGGAAAACAAACTACAATTTATTACCAGTTTAAAGTAAATGTTTGATTCTTTATAAGGGGCGATTGAATGATTTGACGATTCAATCTCCTTGGAATGCAATCCATGAGCGGCTTGGCTGGAATTCAAATTTATCATTTTGATCGTTCAAATAGTACACGTGTCAATTGTCGATATATATATTTATGACCGTTTGCACAGCCTTGGGTTCTACTCCGAGAAAGAAGACATTCATAAAATACATTTATTTTTCACACAACCTCTATCTGAATCTTAATAGGCAAAAAAATAGAGTGACTTACTGACTATACGTCCTTTTCTAACCGCATACTTTTTTTCTTTACCCATCAAAGATACAGGTTGAGCGACTGAGTCACAACTTACAATCAGTAATTTATGTTGAAATACTACATTAAGATCCACATGCCCCATTGTGAGCGAACACGGTTTTACAAGAGTTGCAAAAAAATATGTACGAGTTAAACTCAAAGAAGAGGTATAAGAGTTTTCGTAACCATTTCCTATCACAATTTAGATTTAAGATCATATAGACTCTTAATTGAGCACCTCAACAGACCTTGTTTTGTAACTCAACCGCTCAAAATCTGGAAGAAAAGATGGATGGACTTAGGAAAGGAGTGGTAGTTTAATAGTTGCTTTCTACGCGCTGTTGTCAGAATAGGCTAGAGTAGGCGACGAGGGGTGAAAGTGTCACAAACATCAATAACGTTTTTCGATGCAAATTCATAATATATATCGATTGAAAAATCCAAAAAGCCGCGAGCTCGCAAAAGAGTGGACAAAAGTCCAACAAAGAACCGAGCGATCAACTGACATATGACTGATACTTTTTGTTTAATTGATCTAAACGGGTATTAAAGAACGTATTCGTCCAGTAAATAAATTAGTTTTATAAAATACTGTCTACAATAAGTATTAAACGTTTATTTTTGTGTATACGATTTTGATGTAGTTTAGCAAGCAACTCGAATCGCCATATTATATAGCGTGTATTCAAGTCGAGGTAAAATATTAGTCAGGATTGAAACACCGGTCAGCTGACAGTCGGCCTAGAAATAATTTTATTCCAGCGATGTGTTGGAGAGAGACAGTTTTTATGTTGTGCTAATGTATGCTACAAAGTATGTAGACTAGGCTAGCCTTATGTCATCGCTTTTATTAATGCGGTTACGCCCTCCTCGTGTATACGGCCGGTTGCTCGTGTCACTGATGTTATGCCGTCAGCCTAACTAAACCTCGTAATTCCAGCGTTAATTTATATTTCAGCCATATCGAGGCATCCGAGGATATTATTTTGGTGATGTTTTAATACACGTTATCGTTTCAATCATTAAGAAAAGATTCAAAGCGAAACCTGGCCTATGAAAGACATCGTACAATTTAATAACACCGTATGATGAGATTTAACTTTATTTATTACTAGCTTTTCCATCACACTTATCCCTGAAAACACAATTGGAAAGAGTACGACGCAGCAGCGAGTTGAAAATAGTCACATGCATCCGGGTTTGTCAGGCAGAATAAACTGTAAATTTTCTAATAAAAAGACACTGGCTCACCGTTATTGAGTATTTTGTGTTTTATAGTTAGATAAGATATTTGGAATAATGTTGCAAGTTTTGTATTCTTATACTTGAGTGTGACGTAATTTTATAATAAAAAAGCTAATTAGTAGATAGTAATTCCATTTGTTTCAAAAGTAATAATAGTAAAACTAGTTTAGTAGATAAAAATGTAAACTATTTGTGTATTATAATATACATGCATCTTGTTTATAAGTTTAATATTAAATGAGTAAATAAACCTCTTGCTATGATTATTTTTTTGAAAAATAAATTTTTCATTGACATCGGTTATGTTTTTTTTTATCATTGTTTTGTCACACAGACCAATTGATAATACTTTTGATGGAATTTCTATACTACACAAATATGTTACATATGGCTTTTATTATAACAACTTATAATCGTCAGTCAATACGCCAGAAATTTAATAGGCATTTGAGATAACTATTTTTCAAGAATTTTTATTTTAGGATGTTACGCTAAGCTTTTCTTATTGAATTCATCAATTAATTGTTATTCAAAAAAAACAAGTTTCTTACAAAAGTTTCCATTTTAATATTCAACAAAATATCTTTGAATTAACTGTTGCCAGCTCGCGGTTCGCGGGAAACTGGTAAAAAGTAATTTACGTAAGCTATCAACTCAAGGCCTCCACATGTACCTATATTATGCTAGTCCAAGATTATATTATTTTAAACTTCGTTAACCGCATCCTCGTGTGTTATCCAAAGTGAATATTTTGGAGCTGCTGTTGTAAATTATTTTGAATCACGTGTAATAAACCCACCGAAATGTATATATGAAACAAGAGCTAGGAGGTTTCTGCATTCCTTTTTTTGACAAGAGGGTATCTGAAAAACCATGCTGCGAATCCAGCAAGTTGTCCAACAAAGATCATAGAACGCGTGAGTTGGTTTAGTGCTCAGCTGGTAAGTCATGTTTCCCCTATTCTCTTAACCATGTCCGATGTCCGCTCTCAATGTGGAGCATATGGCCTCCTAATGGAGGTATTTCAACAGAAGTTTTCTACGAGAACTGCGTGTTACTCAGTTGCTCAACCTCTCCTTTTTCGAAGAGAGTAGGGATAGAAGGATAGGGCTGGACAGGACTAGTGGTTAGCTAATCGCTCTCGCTACGCCCCGTTTTTGAGGATCGGATGGGTGGGCGGGAGTTTTAGACATCACACAAAATTCATGAATACGAACAGAAATCCATAGATCGATTAAAGGATCAATTTAAGAAATTATCAGCACCGAGACTTGAACCCGATACATCCGTAACTGTAGCCAACGACGTTACCAACTTCGCCACTGAGCTGACAAGACACACATATACCTCTAATTAGTAATCAAATATTATAGATTTGGCTTATTATAATTATAATTATATATATGTATCTTATAATTATGTTCCATATCCAATCAATCAATCAAACAAGGATTGTAAACACTTTTAACCCGAACAAATGCGTAATGTGTAATTAATTATGTTAATCACTAAATTAACTATTTCGCAATTTTGTACAAGTTACAGTATCTTTTCCTGATTCTGCTAATATTATTGATCACTTTTGCATATCGTACAAATTTGTTAAGTGCCATTTTAGGTACCTATTTGTAAGTACCTTTTCCATATCACTCAATGAACCACACACAAAATCACGATATAAAATCGGGTTCTAAGAAAAAAGCTAATAGGAAAAAACCGCACACAGAGTAGAAAAAGAAGTACCGCGTACTCATAATAACCTATATAAATGTCTCAATACAATTTATTCATAACTCAACACTTGAACAAATGAATCGTTCGTCGTCGGACGCTCTGAGTTTCTGAAAATTATTATTTGACTATATTTAAAATAAAAAATCTGATTTTAAATGTGAATATTTCTTTTTCTACTATATGCGGCTTAATCCGTGACCGATTTTTTCATGTTCACTTTTTTCCTTGTCCCTTTTTTCCGTGTCCGATTTTTTTCCTGTCCGGTTTATCCGTTCACCGTAAAATCGTACAAATAGTTCACTACGTCCATTTATGCAGAATAAAATATGGGCTTGAGTGATATGGAAAAGGTACTAAACTCATAAATACCTCAAACATCGTATATTTCATATTTGTGAACTAGGAAATCGTTATTATACTGAAATGAAAATACGTGTTTGTTAGACTTTTTAGATTTACAATTCTTGAACACAGTAAGTGAACATTACACTTAGCAATAATTCTATATGCGTCATTGATATATTGTCTATTGTATTTTTTTTCCAATACTGACAGTGACATTATTAGCGATTGGGCTTCAAAATAGTAGATTCTAAGACTAGTGGTGGCTCAAGACCCAAGACCTTCACACGTCTCCTATATTAGGTTAGCATAGCACAGCGTATGTTGTAAATTTTGGTTACTTATTACGAATAGACATCGGTCCAAACATAGTAAAACCGGTATGCAAGCTGTATGCATCGCCTTGTCTAGTCATTCGACTGTGCGCTTAATAGTACAATATGGTGTAGGGCTACCCAACCTCTAAATGCCTGTATGTGATTATTGATTTGTGAATGCAAGATACTTTTTTATTAGTCTTTTTGTGGTCTACTCATACTAGTAAATAATCTTATTTTAACATAGTGAATACGGATTGCGATATCGGTATAGTCGAAACCGGGATCTCGCTGTAGTCATTGAAGTCCTTGATTCCTCCCTATCACCCGCCAATCGTTCATCCTGTGGTTAGTACCCGATGATCGTCCGGGACGCCGGAATTCCACCGGTCGGAAAAAAAAGTAAGCAAGATTGAGGCTCTCCGCAGGCATCTAAAGCACTTGACCCAGCCAGCTCCAACGTCTCTCCATGAACAGTGCTCTGCCTGATACGGTCCCTAATCTCTGAGTTCTGCAAGAAGTTAAACCACCCCCAGTATCTGACGCAAGCATCTATTGTCGAAACTCAGTATACGGTTTTTTAACCTATAATATAAGAAATTTATTAAAATTAACCTTTTATGCTTATGATGTAGATTTTTTTACAATACCGTTGCTGCAATCCCTAATTGTGTCTGGTTTGCCAGGACTTGTACTGTAATGTGGGAAGAAGTGGCATAGTACCCTACCGATTCCCCTGCTTTGAAATTACTTCTTCTGGGATGGCCTCTGGGTTAACTGAACGATGATGGTCGTGGGGCCGAAGCGCTTTTGGAAATAATCGTAAGATATTTAAGACAATCGAAGAAACCTCCATTGATAACAGACAACGCTACTAATTTAGGTAACTTAAAAGAAAATTCAATAATGATATCAAATGTTCCAGTTCTTAGATTTCTTAATATTATATATTATATGAAACGAAGACCCACAGACACAATTCTTAAAATCAGACATTTAAGTCGCATGCAAGAATTTCGTTTTTTCCAATGACTCGGTATTATTCAAATAATTTCCCTAGTTAATTTTTTTTAAATTGTACAAACTTATGTGGTATGACTTGTACAATGATTAGGTTAGGTAGACACTGAGTACTAAATTGAAACGTAAAATTCATAGCGTTCTAGTTGGGCGTTTAAGTGTTTTCCTATCTACATAATATACATGGTGAAAAATGTCGCCGGAACTAGCGAAAAAAATAAAATATAAGCGCGGTAGAATATAGAAACATTATTTTATTCTTATAACACAATGTGACTATGTAATGTGCATTGTCATTATTTAAGAATATCTGCGATTAGGTTCAATACGTGAAAGCGTAGTAAAATAGTTTAAATGCACATCACGTCATCATGCGCTTTCAATAGACGTGTAGCTTCCGCGTTCTCGCACTGCGCATGCTTCCGGTGACGTCACAATACGTTGTGGGTTACAAATAATTATAATTTGTTTCGCAACCCAAAAAGAGCGCACACATTGAAATTGGCATGGAATCCTTTTGTTATGAAGCCGACGTGTCAAAAACGGATGTTAATAAATTTAAATCATGCTGCTCTTGGCTCTATTTACATGAATTTGTATTGTTTGATATTCACTACCCCTTGTGAATATTTGATTATTGCGCCGCCTTACAGTTGACCACTAAATGTTATGTACTAATTCAAAAATGATTTTTTTTAAATTTGTTTTCTAGTTCGCAGCAACTATAATATAATCACTTTTAAGGTGTTAACTGTCAATTCTTGGTGGAAAGACATTATATTTTAAAAAATAAAACACAATTCATTTGTACTACTTCCACATATTTATAATGATCAGGACCGGTTTCGCTCATCACGAGCATTATCAACTGATGAATATCATGATCAGTTGATAATGCTTGTGATGAGCGAAACCGGTCCTGATCATTATAAATATGTGGAAGTAGTAAAAATGAATTGTGTTTTATTTTTTAAAATATAACATAATCATTGAAAAAAAGGTACAGGTGACAAATATTTGATCGCTTATGACATGTATATAAAATAATACTTCATGCCCTTCATGGTTATGCCGTCTGAAGAAACAATAATCTTCGTTGAAGTTCATTTATATATTAACCCTCATGTAATGAATGGTATTCTACCAAGTAAATCGATGAAGAATGAGTTTACTTCTCAGGCGTTTCTCATTATAGAACCATTCACATTAGGTACATGATTATATATATTAAGACATTGCTGAAAATACTAGATTTTTAATCAAAGATATTATTATACAACTGAAATTGATAACTTTGTTATTCCACATGGTTCGCCTCTTTCAGAAGTATCGTCAGATTAATTCTATCTTAAGTTTTTTTAAGTATCGTAAATAAGTTGTAAGTATCGTAAATATATCTTAAGTAAGTAAAAATATCTTAAGTATCGTAAATACTGAATCCAATTCTTAACTCATAAATGACAACATTAACAGTTTGTCTGAAGATGCTTCACTTGTCTCAGTTTGCAACGCAACCAGTGGAATAACAATTTTAATTTTATATAAAAAAATGAATTTCCGCAAAGTTACCGCCGAATCCATCGAAGATATTATATGTATACCTTCAGTGAAATCCAAAGATATAGTACACCCGATTCAAAATAGCTTTTATTTCCTTGAGATTATTTTGTGTTCAAAATATCTGTAAAATATACAAATCCTAGACCATGAAAGTATACAAAAAACTTCAACTTATTTTACACTGAAATGTAGAGTGACATATATGTCATGCAATAAATGATTTATTTTTTTTGAAGCGTGGGTGACAACAGAATTACATCTATAACTGGCCAATCTACCACAAATACAAAATTCTCCGAAGAAGATAAGAGAATTTGGAAAAGAGCGTAAGACAGTCCGTACAAAATGCTAAAATTGTAAAATAATGCGTGACCCAACTCCAAAAATTCATTAGATTGAGATTCACTGAGCAGGTAGCGTGCATTAACAACAATGGATGTTTCGTACAATAATAACAGTTACCCGAAGACAGCAACATGCAACTCATAAAGCCATCACATCACGTTCTTTTATTCGAAAAATTATTATTTCGATTCAATGACTTTCGTTATCCGAATAATAGTTATTCTTACTTATACTACATATTATACACAAGCGATGCCCAAAAGGTAGATCCATTATCGTGATTTACACATTTTTTTAAATAACTTCAATGTTTTCTCTAAATAACGTTGCGTAAAATGTTTGAAAAAAAATATCCTTACGAAAATGAACTAGGTAGTGAATGTGAGCCTTTCAGCTCCAGGACACGACTCCTTCACCCAGTCAACCGATAACGACACACCGGTGGGTCTTTTGCTTACTCACCACGCTGTTGGCCCACCGGTGGGCGACGATGTTTCCAACATTAAATTATGCTATTTTTCATACTCCAAGTATCATAAATCAACTAAAAACGAGGTTTTATATTTTTTGAATTTAGAAAATTGCCAGAATACTCACTTTATTCGATATATTACTCCCGTTAGGGTTTCCAAAAATGTTAAAAAAAGCGTACATAATAATTTTCTAAGGGATTTGCTCCCATTTGAATCATATTACTGGAGTCATTTAAGTGTCTCTATCTTTCCTAAATTTATTATGACAATTCACTTCTGTAGATAGCCGAACGGTTTTTATTTCAAACGTAGTATAAAAAAGTAGTGGACAGCACCACTGTTGACCTTTCTGTTAATCTTTGCCGAAATTGCTTCATATAACATGGCCGGTGATAGATGATTATTTCAGTAAACACGACAGAATCAGAAAAAACACCAATCAGCAGTGATTTGGTAAATATTTTCGTTCACGGCTTAATGGGTTGACACAATTTGTTAGTTTGTAACCGCTAGGTGAAATGGATTTAACGATATCTGCATTTTATTTGAATGCCTGAAGATGCGAAGTCTGTGTTGTAAATGAGAATATCATGGAAATGAATAAAATTGAACTACATACGCCGAGCAATTAACTGTTAATTTGTGAACTACTACGGTATTATACTATTCATGACTAAAATCCGTGAATATGACAAATTACTGATAATTACAAAAGCGAGAAAATTATTTAAACATAAACAATTAGTCATCTGATCTGTTAAAAATCTTCGATGTGCTCTATTTATATTGCATAATCGTTTAGGTACGTTTCGATTTTTTTCTTCGTGAGAAATGTACCTAACATGATTATCAGTCAATTTCTCGGACGATCAATATAAAAATTCTCACCGCTCCCTTTATAACGTGCACTGAAATATAAATGCATTGAAACTAAATTTTTATATGAATGCCGTTCGTTTCTCATACAATCCTTTGTATAGATATCAAAATTATGCAACTTGCACTATCGTCGAACGCACATGACAATATAAACAATGATAAAATTATGCATGCATTATTTGTATGCAATTATTACGTTTTCAATGTCAAGGTTGCATTTCATCAAAATTCGTCGCATGCGTGCCGAATTTCGAGGGGCATCAATGTTTTGTTTTTATTTATTGATTTAGTGATTCACCTGAGTAGCGAAATTTATATTTTTTGGTATGTAGTATTCCAGAAATTCCTATTTATTTGATCGCGAGATCTTATCGGTGGCAATACAATTTCATTATCATGAAATAGAATCAATTTTATTTGAAGACACTGCATGTATAAAATTGGTGTATTCGTGAACTTGAAAGCGTGCCTTTCATTTCCGAAGGTTGATCATTGAATTCAGAAATTGGAATGACGTGCGAGAAATGCGGTGACTTCGTATTTTTCGTGTTAATCGATTTTTAACAATTTCTATTACCCTATAAACTTTACAGGGTATTATAAAGTATACATTTGATTTGTGTGGAAACGTATGTATCATAGTACGGCTTACCTTCTTTTGTGAAAAAAAATATGTGTTTTAAATAATGATAGTATGTAAATCATAAGCAAAAAAGGTGAAACAAAAAACACTGCGCTACTCTCCTCTAAATCATAGCATTGCTGTTTTAGATTTTTTTATAAATACAGTACATTGATAAGTGATTGATTATTTAGGGATAGGGTAGTTTGCAGTGATGGCTTCATTAAATAAATCTTATTTTATTAATCAAGAAATAGTATTTTTCAAAACAGTTTTTTTAATGTCCAAATCATCCTGCGTTCGATTCGTAGATAGCTATATACATTTTAGGCACCTCTGTCATTAATTTGTTAGTGTTACCATAGAATTCACTGCCTTGATTACATCACGCTGTTCTAGAAACTTGTTTTCTATTCAATCCAGTGCTTTTGAACAATGAATTACTTTTTATTGTTAATTAATCTTGGCTGTATTTCCGATTCGGTTGTGAATATGCTAAAAAAACGTTTAAAATTATGGCGCAGGCGCAATGGTCGATGACATCACGGTTACGTCTGACAGAATGTGCAACCATGAGCGTATTCTACAGTGTGCATGTACACAAATAGTTTTTGAATAATTATTCTAAGTAATACATAATGTGTCGGCCTATGCGGTCTAGTAGAGCTTCGCCATAGCGATCAGGTGGGTCTGGTTTCAAGTCCCTGCAAGGTCAATATCAAATTTAGATTCTTTCAATTTAAATTTGTGTTCTTGAATGGGTGGTTGTGATGTCTCTTCCCGTCGAGTAGATTTCGAGAAGTTTTTTTTGTCTAAAACCTACTATAATAATAGGGTTTAAAATAGTAATCCGCGCAGTCAACCCTCGCCTTATTCAGTTGAGGTGTTCTCGGGTTCAAATATCTGTACGTCACACTTTCATAAATTGTTTTTGTATCGATTTGTGGATCAGTGTTGAAAGGCATGGATTTCTGTGATGTTTATATTCCCACTCGCCTATCCGATCCTAAAAGTGATTAGCTAACTACTAGTCCTTTACTAATTCCATCCTTCTTTTCTTACCTTCTCCGAAAAAAGAAAAGTTGACGGACTGGATAAAAAAAAAACAACTATCGAGATCGTGCTGGTCTGCATGGCGCCAATAACGTGAGGAGTAAATTCGTTTCTTTTCGTGATTGTGTTTTGCGTAATGGAAGGCGGCCGTGGAACAGCAGCACCTGGTGTAGGTGGGGCAACCAACTTGTATCATAAAAACAACTTCTGCTCAATTAGTAGTATGCTCCATCCTGGGAGCAGACATGAAAAAGACAATAATTTTGTGGAAATTCATTTTTAATATGTAATTGAAATTGATAACTTTATTATTCCACTGGTTGTGTTACTACATGTGACATGTGTGTCGCTGTTTTGAGAAGCATCTTCAGACTTACTGTATCGTAATGTTATTTATTTCTAATGATTCTTACTTTAAACCACGCCCTTCATTTTTAAGTTAGGAATTGGAGTCATTGGTTACCTTAGAAATAAATAACCTTGCAATATAGTCAGTCTGAAAATGCCTCTCAAAGAAGCGAAACACTTGTCACGCTTAGTAACGCAGCCAATGGAATGAAAAAATTCTCATTTTATATATATATATATATATATATATCGATTGTGGAAAGGAAGAAGTACGTAACCCACACTTAAAACATACAATATATATATACATTGTGATTATCGAAAAAAAAATATTTTAAAAAGATGGACGGATAAGTGCTCTTGCCTTTCTTATGTCGATATATTATATATTTATATAAAAATATAGTGTATTAGCACGTTTTGTGTGAACTATACACACTATTTTTCTGTTTGGGTTACGTCCTTTTCCTTTCCACAGTCGTTATATATATATACTGTGGAAAGGAAAAGGACGTAACCCAAACAGAAAAATAGTGTGTATAGTTCACACAAAACGTGCTAATACACTATATTTTTATATAAATATATAATATATCGACATAAGAAAGGCAAGAGCACTTATCCGTCCATCTTTTTAAAATATTTTTTTTTCGATAATCACAATATACACGTTTTATATATATATATATATTGTATATTTTGAAAAACTATTTCTTGGAAGATTTCTATTTTTGTAATATCATTTTCTGGTTACTTACTCGCCTTGCAAAACAGGTATTTCTTTTTTGCATAATTGATTCTAACGAAATTGGGCTCGATCACTCCGCGTAATATTCATGGTAGGTACGAACAAGCCACTATCATATGTAGTCTTTTATGCTTGTATAATTTTTTATCGCCATGTGTTGCACACATGTGCTAGTTTGTTTGAATAATATTTTTATTTTTATCCACATTTTTTTTTCAGCCGTCGCCGCATTACAATATTGCGACAAAATAAAAAAAAAACTTGGCTGAGAGATTCCTACGGTTTGCTCTCGGCCGTATTATACTTTCGCCCACGCATCCGCCGGTTTGTTCTCTCGTTTCGCACCGTTGTTCATCATCATCATCATCGTTTTATAAGCTTTATGACATTGTGTTCGCGGATTGGCGCGTTGCAAGTTAAATTTGTTATGACTGGGGAAGATAGCGGCACGACTGCACACCGGAGGTGCTCATTAAGACAAATAAAAAAAAATGCTGAATAAAACAACAAGGGCTGTCTCATCTCTGGGGTGTATAACCGAGAGATTAGCGAGATTGAACAAGTATGTCGACGGTCTTTTGGCCGATTGATGTAACCCTCAAAATTGAAATTGTTCAGGAGAGAGTAAAAACGGTTTTTATCGAAAACATTATATAACATATTATGGTGAGTTGCGTTATGAATCTTTGAAATGCACTTCTGTAAATTCTCATGTTTGCAGATACGGGATCATACGTAGGGAGTAATAGTCACTTACATCAAGTGGGGGAGGGTTCATAATTTTTAAATCTAAAACCAATGTAAAATGATGTTTCCCTTCCAAAAAGTGGTCAATTTATTTTTCTAATTTACATCATTTGGCCCAGACCTGCACTGCCGTCTTTAAAATGAGATTCAATCATTAACTCATTTTCGTATTTTTTGAGGGTTACATCAATTGGCCAAAACACCATCCGTCATATCGGATGATACATTAACAACTAGGTCTTATCGTAGTCAAACAATTATTCCGATGCTTTTTTTTACATAAAATAACTCATCAGCCATATATTATTATATTGGCGACATATTTCTTGATCCTCGTTTTGATACAGAGTTTCGCAACATTTGTGTTGCGAAATTAGCAATATGTACACTGTAGTAAGTGCTGATATGTTATTATTTTAAGCAAACAAATAATGATTTAACAATTGTCACGGAATCATAATCACGGATTGAGTAGCAGATAGCCGAGTGGTCGCCACTCTTGGGTTTTCGTCCACTTTCATTGTCAACTGGTTTAGATCTCCGAACAGGCACGTCAATAAATATCAAACTATAGATTTGTGCTCAAAGGAATGGATGTATGTGATATTTACATTTTCTTATACCATCTTTCAATCCCTAATCTCTCCTAACAATAGAGGTTGAGTGACTGAATAACAGTTCTCGTGAAATCAACTTCTGTTTGGATGCTCTACCAGTTGTCGATATGGTCTACATTGAGAGCTGACATAGTTATTAAAATAAAATTGAAATATTTTTTCGATTATATACTTTCAAGGCGATGTTTCAGTTCCTCGTGCGATAAATCGCTTGCGATCAATTTGGTGACACAAAAGATTTTCCGGTGCATAACATCCTGTCATCCAGACGCAACAGTATATTCTTTCCCTGACTGACCTAAGCCACGTCTTGCAAGCGCTTTTCTTCAATTAGTTTATTGGTTTGTTAGGACAGGCCTGCCTGTTCTTATCTGCTTTTTTTGATTAGACGGAACGAAACGCACGTGTTTTATGTATAGTCTGCCAAATTTAACATTTCAACAATCAAGTTTTACACATAAAGACTTGATACATGGAATGAGACGAATTGAATAATTTGTTCGTGGTCAAGCTGGGATACCTTTGATTTCTTAGTATAGCACTTCTCAAACTCTTGATATTCCGAATGCATTCCACATATTGTGTCAGCTAAACTTCGTCATGTGATTAAAGATTCAACTGTTTCCATATAAATTCAGCCGTAATAAATTTAATATGTATGTATTAGCAACAGTCTCACAGGTTTACCGTACTCATCAACCGGAAATTAAAAAAAAGTTCGTTAAATTGGTTGAATTGTCAGTTGTGACAAATTTATTATAATCCAAATATGGATAAATAATAATAAAATCAGATGTAGTTTTCTTTTTTGGTGTACCTATTTCCGGCAATTTCCGTTTGTATATCAGAACAAGCTTTTTCGTCTGCTCAAATTTATGTATGATTTATGCTTTTTCTGAGCACACTTCGATTCCGACAAATTATAAAAGCGTATACATCTTCAAACATTTGCAATAAGTATGAGAACGATGTAAATAGGTTTATTTTTTTCTTCCGTTCTGTAAATTATCACATGTCTTTCATTAAAATATCGCTCGATTTTGTTATCGTCAAATTGACAAAAAACCGATAATGGAAACATGGCGGGAGCCTTAATATTCACATTTCCAATAAAAAATTGATTGATTACCCCTTCAGGTTTGAAAATTTTAATATCCCGTACTCGACATAAATATATTCGACAAGCCGGGACTCCGCTAATGGTTTAGTCGCAGAGGATGGATGATTTTGTTATGAATAAATAACGTGCGCAAGAAAGAGAGCGAAATATGAATTTTAATATCAATCTCAGTGACTGCAAACGCGGTGTATAACAAAGGGTAAAAGACAGAATAAAATCACGTCAAAATCTATCATTTATTTCAAGTAATTTTTAATTTCGTAGATCTTTTTTTGATTTTAAATAAATGAATCCGTTAATTCTCTCGTTGTTGTTTTTATTTTATATTCATAAATAACTTAAAATATGTCGACAAAAGTGTGCTCGGAAACAACGATTCTTCACTATTGGGTTCAATTTGATATACAAGTGGAATAGTTAGAATTACCTCATGTAAAAAAGATTACGTCAGGCATTTTACAACCAACCAGTTGGCAAGATGAATGTTTTGCATTCATATATTGAACCGGAATAGAATCGAAACAAATGTGCGGTAAATGTTTTTGTAACTGAATCCATTAACGTTTTTGACAAATAAACTTCAAAATATAACAGAATTTCTTTGGCGAAACACTATTATTAAAGGTTAAAGGCATTCCAAGAAATTTTTGCATACCTACTTACTCCAGAACTTTTACTCGGAAGAAATATATTTTTCTCTGAGTTGTATGACGCTTGTGTGTATGATTTCATCCAAATGTCAATAGTTTTCAATGACTGACCTATAAAATGCGAAAACCAGATAAAATGTGCGTTCGCGCACCGGCGATATATACATAGACTGAGTCAGAGTGAAAAGCACAGAGCCGGATCGCCTGCGATCGAGAGAGATGAGTGCTTTATGACGTCATATTTTGACTCTAAAATAGAAGCGAATTCTGAAAGCAGGAACTTACGCAGAGGATCCGGTCGGATTTCGTTTATTCTGTTTTGTGCATTATAATATAAGTACTTAATACGTATACAAGGGTATTTTTACCGTCTGACAAATTGGACACACTTTGGCGCTGACGTTCGTCATGTATCTAATCAAGTTCGTTAGAAAATTATGTACATCACCTGACTCTTAAAATATCGCTGAGAGGTGATTCCTGAAAGGTGATTAATCATATGTAAACTTTATAGCAGAAAATAATGTATCTTTCTGTCTGCCTGTCACAAAAGCTCCTCCAAAACCGTGAAAAGTAGCGACGTGAAATTTACGCAATTCTGGTAATAAATACTAGTATTATGTAAAGCGGAAAGTTTATGTCTGTGGTTAAAAGTTTGAATTCCCGAATGGACTACTTGCTGCCCGGTTTTTCTTCCTATAGAAATTGATCTTAGTTAGAATGTAGCCTATTTGTTACTGAAGAATCAATCATAATTGACGACACACTGATCGAATAGCACATATTTGAATCATATTATCGATATTAATTTGTTTTTAGATTTAAGTTCGTCTCTGCCATTACTGTTTCGAATTACTATTATTAATTATTAGAATTAATTAGATGTTAACATATAAATCGGAATACCTTTTCTTTTTTTAATATGCAGATATTAAATGAATTTCTTCTGTATTTGTTTTAAAATCCTAATTTCCATTTTCAACAAAACAATGTCAAACGATGACATCAGGTCTAGATATACATATTCGTCTGTTACTTGGCGTGTGTTGTGCTTCACAAGTGTTCAGCGGGCAATTGATTATGTATATTATGAATGGCAAGTGTAGAAATAGTATTATGACTAAATCGTTTTCGGATGCTCTAATAAAATATGGTGCCGCATTTTGACTGCAGACCGGTGGCTTATATTCCCTACCTTTGGACATTCATTAGAACAGTCATTGTAGTCCAGTGGCGCACAACCTCTCTCGGGAGCGATGTAACAGTAAATTACAAACATATATATATTGTGGAAAACAACGTATAATTAATAGTGAAACATGTTTTGTTTTATCGAATTCTCAATATAATATTTATGTGCAAACGTAGTTGACGTGATGAATTAAGTCACTTTTTAAGATTATCCGTCGTTATAATGATTTAACACTTAAAAGATGAAATCAAGACTTTCACAAGTTCGATTGAATTAATACCTACAGAAGTTTTCATGTATTTGTTATCGATTGGCAGCGTTTTGAATCATGTTTACTAACACGTTTAATTAGTCAGTTTAAGTCCATCCAAGCACTTGAACGCTTGAAGATGGCGAAACAGTGAATCCGGGGATTCGCCCTCCGATGATAGATTAAGGTTTGCTGGGGTCCACAATCCTTTTGGTTTCACGGATGATCGGCGGGTCGGAATCATATCGAAACACTTGACCATTTGATGAGGATGTTCACGGTAGAAAAATATTTTTTTTTTTTGAGTGTTCAAGAACACAGTACATTGATTTTAAGCTACCTTTTTAGAGAGACACCAGCGGTAGTTCCTCCAAGCGGCATTATTTTTGTTGATGATAACGTCGGGCCCGTGGTGAAGTGATCAACATCGCTGGTTCGAGTCCCGGTACGGACAGTTTCATAAATTGATTTTTCAACCGATTTATCTCTGGAAACGGCTTGAGAATTCACTACTAGACATCGTAAAAATACTCATTACTAGACCAATTATTAGTATGCTATACTAAGAGAGTAGTCACGTGTTGGAAAATAAACAGCTTACGTGTAATTCTTTTGTGTGTCGTTAAGCCTCAATACATTAACTTATTAAATCGAATTTATTTCACAAAATTCTCATTCCAACAAACTGTCTCGCAACCCAAGAGTTGGCTACTAAAGCACGATTCTTTAAAATCGTTATGGAATATTTTCGAATTATCTATTATCGAAACGCGAGGCAATCTATACATCAAATCCAACTCGAGATTCTCGGACAGCTTTATATTGATGCGTTACAATGATTTTTATAGTATTGATTGATTAATGATGGAATGCGGCCTTCTGATTGATTATTATCTATTGTAAGTCGGCTTTTCCATTGGCGAGTTTTGGTATCTGCTGTTTTGATTAGTGTGATTAAATTACATTGATAAGAATTGTAATGTCAAGATACCCAAGTGTTGCACGTGTTAAAAACGAACTAGATTCAAAGTATTTTTTTTTTATCGGATGGACGTGTTTTAGTGTCAAAAAGTGTAACTTAAAAAATAAAACAAACTCGACGTAATCTAAACAATGTTGAAAGTTCATCATACCATGTACACTACCATTGTGGAGCATGTGGACTCCTTATGAATCGACAGAAATAGTTTTCACGAAAACCGGTTGTAATTCACTCACTCAACCTCTTTTCGTAAAGGCTATGGATATGAGGATGGAGCTAAGAAAAGACTAGCTATTCGCGCACTGGATAAATTATCTGTTTTTGTTTTCGATAAATTTAGAAACCATATTGTTGTCATATGATTCTTTCAATAAACTACTCAGTTGTAACGTAAATATGAATAAAAAGTTTTATAGGGCGAGTGTTCGAAACTTTAATAATAGTGGATACATTTAAGAAATCAGATTTTTTTAATTTGTGTAGGTAGTCTTGCCACTTGCCAATGTATATCTGCACTATACTGACCTATATGATGCATTACGCAATTACAAAAATCACATTTTTACTTTGCAAGCTTCGGCAAATTCATGTTGTATGGAGATCGCCAACAAAATATACTTTATATTGTCATGTTTGGCATCATTATGTTTCTTTTAATGTTCTGTCTACTCTCGGTAAATAAGTTGGCGATATTTATGAAGTTTCATAGTGATGGCCGAACACTGGGCAACGAAAGGCCGACCATTGGTTTTTGGGGGCCGACTACTGGGAGGATTGGCATTTTTTGTAAACTTTTACTATTTTATGTTTGGTACAATATTAACTATTTTATTTTTAGTTGGTTACATTACTTAATCCCTATTTAATAGAATAACAGCGAAAAAAATATGTATTTATCATTTATTGACTCAAAATCCCTTTTGAAAGTAAATCTGTCGCTTAACTGGCCGACCACTAGTGAAATGACCCTCATCGGTACATAATATCTAACATGAATTTAAATTCTACAAGAATTATTAAATATGGTTTAAATAAATCCTTATTTTTTAACCTTATTATGATGGATTCTACCAAAGAAATGTTAATGCAGTATGTTTTTGCTGAAAAGTAAACGCAGAACATCGAAAGTAAACATAATTTCTTTTAAGACATCGACTGAGGGTGCTTGATGGAATTTCAATATCAAATTTGTATTATTGAGATTTTGTACACGGTAAATACATGGAAGTGTACAAAATCTCAATAATCCAAATAATTTCTTTTAATGTTTTGATAAAAATGTCCAGCAGTAATAAATAAATAATGCTAAAATTATCAACAAAAATCTGCGTGAGCTTCACCTATTCACTGTTTCCTTTCGTCATTCGCACTGGGGCTTTCCCGCAGGATGCTCTCTGATGTGATAATTTTTCGGCAGTCCATTGTTTTCGTCTATTGGCCATTCCACCGCACAGCACCGTGCAGTCTGGCGGGGCGGTAATAATTTAATAAAAATTCGCCGCTTGTAAAAGGCCAATTTGCAATTTGGTTACCCACCAGTAAATACCTAGATACGCAAGACATTTTTTTTGCCAGCCATTGTTTTAAAAATTCCGTTGGTTTCAAAATTGTGGCTCGCTATGGTATTATTACGGGTCAGCAAAGTTATTATTCTGATGGCCAAACTGATTTTAATAGAATGGTTATTGCGTTTTGTAACTTATTTTATTACATAATATGATATAGCCACATCAGCTTTCGCAGTTTAGGCTAGTTAGCTTTTACCGGGAATAATTTACTTTTGAGATAGTTGATGGAGAACCCTATTCATGTAGCACTACTTCATGTCGATTTCCTTAGTGTAAATCCGTTTAAGAACCATTTCACTGAGTGAATATTTAAATTTGGATTATTGAGATTTTGTGAATATTTGTTATAATGTAAAAAAAAAAAACAATTATTTTTCAAAGAGGGAGATATGCATGCTTATTAATAGGGTTAATCTCATTTAATACGGTTGCACCTTGCAGCGGTTTGATTGGGTGTCCATGATACTTAAAACTGAACTCTATATTTATGTTTAAATACTACACTACCCTTTAAATGATCTACCTGGAACATACAAATGAAACGATATAATTTTGTTATATTATAGAGTTTGACAAATAAATTAAGAAATGAAAAAATAGTCGTAACGACCGTTGGTTGGCCCACGCAAAAAGAACAGGACAAAACAGTACATGTCATAGTATGGTAATTTACATGTCTCTGTCCATCTCTTCCTGTATTGCCGTCTTTTGTTATGATTTCTTTCAGTGAAACAACTAACGCTACGAATAATGTAATAAATTAAGTATTATAATTTATTTTAAGCTGAAAAGCGGTGTCGCACCTAAAACGAATATGGAAAACAAATTTTATATAGGTCGAAAGAACATT
This sequence comes from Himalopsyche phryganea, assembly GCA_022494535.1. Classification (NCBI taxonomy): domain Eukaryota; kingdom Metazoa; phylum Arthropoda; class Insecta; order Trichoptera; family Rhyacophilidae; genus Himalopsyche; species Himalopsyche phryganea. Next base: position 181,946 of record JAGVSL010000035.1, on the reverse strand, counting down.
CTGATTGTTTCGTCAATTCAATGTTATCAGTAAAAAATCGTACAGATTCATGCGAAACGATTCAATTAGTTTTTCCTTCACGCGCTTTGTGCAATATTGTCAGAATGACAGGTAAATATACGGAGAGGTTCTTAACGAAAAATATCTTAGAACCGGCGTATATTTATTTGTGATTCGCTATTATAATAGCTGGAGAGCAATGTTGCATAAGTCAGCGGTTTGTTTTCAACATGCAATTATATGTTTTCACTTTTTTACGATAAAAACTGGGCGTGCGCATTTTGTTTCGGGGCTTTTTTTTTACATCACCGTTCATCGCAGACGTAATAGCAAAAATAACAATATTTATTATTCATCATTTATTCGTTCATTTTTTTCACAACAATCTTTTCAACTATTCTATCTATCGACAATCGAGAGCTTGCAAAATTAGTTTGTATTTATTTTCCGATCGATGGTTAATGGGTCAAATCTCTGAATGGAAACATAAATTTCTAACACTATCATTCTTTTCACAGCTTAACGACTAGACTAGGTACATCTATCCGTACACCTAATACCACTCAAATTAGTGCAAATTTAAATTATATCCGCTGTTCGCAAAACTTAAAGTAATTTCGGAACCCCATGTCAGATTTCGTTGAAATACAAACTAATATGAAGTCAACACTCTAACGAGTAAAATCGTTTAACTTTGTTTTTATAACGACGTATGCAGAGTTTGTTTCAGGTGTTTTTTTTTCTCAAGAAATGTTGAAAATCTCCATGGTTTTACAAAGCATATGATTTATTGTTAATTCAAAAAAACACTTGGGTACATATAAGGTACATATAAAAATAAATTTATTTTACTGAATATAAGTATATGTATCGAGGATAGAAAATCGAAACCGACTCCTATTGAAACAAGTAGCCATAACAAGCGTGACTATAAAAAATCCTTTTAGCATCATGTTTCCGAGAAATTGAGTGGCATTATCTATATTTTTTGTAATATATATGTAAGCTTCGAACTTTTCAAAGAAAAAAAATTCCGCTCGAAAATGTAACACGGCATCTCAACAGATGTCATAACCTTGACCCAAAGCAAAACACGCAAAAGTGCGGGAATAGTCGTTAAAGGTTGACGCAAATTTCCGCTCTATTGCGGGATAGGTCGTTAACGCGTTAACTTACGCTCTGAAGAGAAGAATTGACAACCAGTTCTCGTTAAACAACTTCTTTTGATATGCCCCGTTAGTAGTCCGTATGCTCTATTTTCAATGGAGCTATACTAGTTCAAAAATACTAATTAATCAAGACAAATAGATTAATAATTACTGTTGTTTTTTCACTTACGCAAGGGATTTTTCCAACATAAGATTTTTATATTTCTGTCATTGTGCACTGTAATAAAGATTGTTTATTGTTATTAGTATGAACAGAAAAAAGTAGTTAAATTATTAAATAAGTGGCATAGACCAATTGTTAAATGAGTTATGGTGACGCGAGCCATTTGTAGGGCAGGGCTTATGATTCTTCCTCTTGTGTGAAGCAACTGGATTGACATATTTATGAGCTATTTAGGTAGTTGTATAATATTGTTATAGTTAGGGAAGGGTCGACTTTGATTCAATTTAAACGGAATAATTCATCTGACATTTGCTCCTTCCATCTAAATAGGAAAGGGGAAAAAATAGCTAGACATTAATCACTTTCAGTGCCCATACACTCGAGATATTCACACCCACATATTAATTGCAGCTATTATTTCCGGGTGCGTGGTCGAATACACGGCTCGACCAATGGATTTCTGATTGAAGGAATGGATGTCTGTGATGTCTAAATTACCACCCTCCTGTCCGATCCTAAAAACATTATTTAGCAGGAGCTAACCACTAATCCTATTCTTCTATCCCTCGGAGAGGCTATGCAACTGAGAAACAATCAGTTCTCGTAGAAAAACTTCTGTTTATAAGAGCTCCATTGAGAGTCGAAATGATCCACATCGAGAGCGGACATAGTTATTTTTTATACAAACATGCTATATTATACGTCTGCATAGAAACTTTGATTGTCAATTTTATAAATAGCTAATTTTAAATTTCTGTAAACCCTTCAAACGATTAATTTAATTGTCAAAGAAGACTTCATAATAATTGAATATGAATAGTAGAAAAAGGAACACTGATATATTAAACCCTTAGGTACGGACATACTTTTTATTTTTCACCTTATATTTTTGTTGACAACAGTTTGAGAAAGCATCAGTGAAAAAAAAATCGACATTTTGCTGCATTCACCCTGTAACACATTCATGAATTTAAAGCATTGTTGTGTTTCAGTGTTTCCAACAGCTGTGTTCATTTGACTGCAGTTTTATTATTTAATCAGTGATTGCAGAGTTCTGTTATATGTCATATTTAAATATTATTATAAAATATACAAGAGTTTTATTTCCCAAAATCAAAAGGAAATTATTTTATTTTATAATAAAAGCCACTTTGAATGGGCAGAGAAAAACATATCCAGGTATATATACAGGAAACAGCATATGGTAGATCTTATAAGCAACACTAATTGATCGGCCTGCTGTTTAGGCTCCAGGGTTGAATAAAATTAATTTTCCACAGTGAACAAATAATAAGTGGTGTTATTTATTATAAATTAAATTGTGGATACATTTATTTGCAACACCCGTCATATTGTAAATAATAACATATTGCATGCATGAAAAAAAAGGAATCTGAAAAAACATTAAACTAGACTTGTAGCATTGCAAAGTGTAAAGCAATTGCAATATCTCTCCGGGTAATGCATGAATAAATTATTATAGAACCCTTGCAATACATAGTCTACTATTTTCACTGAATGTTTCAGTTGGTAAATAAATAGTAGCAATATTGAAATGAGCTTGGAACCTATCGCCTCATACATACTTTATGGCTCGCAAATAAATTGTGACACTTCCATATATTTTGTTATATTTATGCATTCATCTTTAAGTTGTTGCACGATTATGTTTGATTTTATTATTCCATAATTATGTTGTAATTCATTCATTTATAAAAATAGAATGTTACTTTCATTATGTATTATCAAATAATTACTATACATTGTGAAATAAATTGCTTTTTATTCAAAGGCACATGAATTTTTTCTTCAAATATGTGCAACACCAAAAGTTAATTAGCTGTGATGATAGTGTAGTATCTGAGAGTATTTTTTCTTTTCTTTCCAGATGGAGCCGAGCACAGCTTTTCTCAGGGCAGCTCGAGCTGGTCAGCTTCAAGCGGTCCGAGAACTCCTGGACACACAAGCAGTCAGAGATATCAATACCTGCAATTCGGTAAGCTATAAATCACACACAACTACTGCATATTGGTTGAAAGGTTCTTAAAGACATGTCGTTTGCATTCCTAACAAACCCACCGTCTATCCGATACTAAAAAAGGGATAGAGATTTCGACTACACTAGTCCTTTCCTAACTCCTTCTTTCCTTCCTTTCTTCCTTCTCTCACTGAAGAGAAATGTTAAGCTACTGCATTGCAACCAGTTCTCTTGAGATGCTCCATAAGAAGTCTGTATGCTTCACATAAGAATAGGCAGTGTTTAATTTCTTATATTTAATAAAAACCAGCCCTTTTAAAAATGCTTTGTTCTAAAAAGTGACTTACGATCCTATTCTCAGATTTATTAGTGTCCGGGTACTAGAGGTCTGCACAGCCCGGGCTTGGCCCGTAGGCCTGTACCCGGGCCAGGCCCGGGTAAGAGATTTGGACTGTGTTCTGATCATGAGTACTAATGATAACTGAATACTGTTGATAACAAAAAGGCAATAACTAAAATAATTTAATACCTTTGGAATATCATTTTAATCAATGAAATCTTTTGCTTGATAAGTATGGTGGCAAACTTTATATTTTGGTAACCTGAAACTGAGCTCATAAAATTGTGTGTTATTGATGCCAAGTCTGAAACAGTGCTTTGTTTATTTAAGAAACACCATAGTAAGTTGAAATAGTTTGTACATACATAAAGTGTGATATTATTCAGTATCAGTTTTCTATTTTTAGATAGTTGACAGTTTCGTGTTTCAAAATCATTATAAAAAATACAATAGATTTCTTGAAGATGAGTGAGAAGAATGGTGATGCGTAGAAATCATTTTGTGAAATAAGAGATTTTACTACATGTGAAAAAGTTGGGTAGGTACGTTCAGTATGTTTAATGTCAACCAATTTTATGCTACTGCAATTTTTTTAAAAAAATCGGAATTTTGGGTCAGGTTCGGGTAATAAGTGTGGTATTAAGACTCGGGCTCGGGCCGGGTAATTTCATCAAATTTCGGCCCGTACAGACCTCTACCGGGTACTGACCGTGCAAAACGCCAACACCTTTACGCCGAACGTTACTATGACTGAGAGTTAAATTATTATTATTTTTAATTTTTTCAGCATGTGTAATTTATTCCATTTACGTATGAAACATTTAGTTGACAAGCTTAACATCTGAATTACTCTTCCTTGAATCTCTTTAGTTAGTAATCGGTTAGCTAGAATAATAGTCACTGGTTGACTATAAAACTCCCTCTAATTAATTAATCCATTCTCTGAAATCAAATTTGATACAATCCATGTTATTCAAAATGCCATATTAAATTCTAGATGATAGTGATTCTTTTATCATATGCATATTTTGCATGCTTTCCTATGTGTTATCCCTTAAGGCATGGGTTTCACATTTCAACATCTTCAGACCTTTATAGACACAGATAGACAAACCAAAACTGACCTCACCAAACTCAACTCAATATATGAATTATGTTTCAGACAGACAGTCATTTCATATTAAAACATAATCCATATTACGTCATCTAAATGTATTGTTCTACAACCCTCCGAAGTTCCTTTTGTGTTTTTGGTTTTATTAAATTGAATCTAGTTAAATTAGATATAATCGATAGTTATTTATACATTTAAAAAAATAACAAAAACACCATTTTTTTTTATAATATTGAGTAATACATAAATGTATTATTATTTATTTAGCCAACATTAGTTATTGTGAATGCAGCACCATCTATCACTTGGAATTGAAAGCACTCAAAGAATTTTTCTAACAATGTTTATTATTGATCACTCTTGAAGCTTGAAGTATGCAAGATCCATAAATAAACCACACTTGAAGTGAACTAAATATTGAGAAATAGTGAATTTTCCATAGCTAAACGGTTAACACAATATTAGATGATTTGCAGATTCAGTTTATTAGACATAGGATTATTGCACAAAAAGAAATCATTATGAATTATTGTCTATATCTATAACCAATACTTTATAGACGTTTTTATTAGGCTACAAATTATTTGTTAACTTTTGAGTAAATTACTATTACTTTACTAATACAGAAAACAAATTAAACCCAATATTCAATGAATAAATTACGAAGCCACACTTCATATATTTTTGTTTCTCCTGAAATTAATTATGACACTTTTTTTATGAAAATTTTTTGAAAATTTCAGTGCTGCCAGCATTCAAAAAAATTGTGCTTTCCAATTTATCAATATTGTGATTCATTCTCCAACCATTTATACATACGGTATTTGCGAGACATATTGAATGTTAAAAATGCACTATTATAATTATAATATATAATATTGTCGGTCTTTGTGGTATAGCGGTAAAAGTTTAACCCTAGTGATCAGTTTTTCCGGAACAAGTCCCGGCAGAGTGTTTGTGATGTCTTCCTCTGATAGATTTCTCATTGGGCTTAACTCACCTAGCACATTGTTGTAATTTAATTTTTTTATGTCATTCTAAATCATTAAAATGATGACCTTGTATAGAATATTCATAAAGATTTGGTGTTGAATATCTCTCAGTTCACCTCATTAAATATTTTTATTTTTTCAAAAAAATTTCATGAAATCGCTTTAATTTCCAGAATGGATTAAATGCTCTTCATCTTGCGGCGAAAGATGGCCACGTTGAAGTTGTGCAAGAACTTCTCACCAGAGGAGCATTGGTTGATGCTGCAACCAAAAAAGGTAAGTGTTCTTTCCATAATTTTATCATTTAGAGCCCCTTTAGAACTAAAATCAGCAAACAATTTTTTTATTAATTATACTAGCGATATTCTTTTATAACATTTTTTCTCATCAATAGATGTCACTGTCTCGAAATCTTTTCACTCGCTGGTGAGCCCTTAATCCGCAAAAAATGTTTGTTTTATTAATTAAAATTCCAAAACCAAAACTAAAGTAGGCAAATAATACACATCATTCAATAACTATTAATTTTTAAACCGTGTAAACCAAACTTATTAGGTATTGGTAAAACAATATATTGCTAATGGGTGTATTTTCATTTGCAGGAAACACAGCCCTACACATTGCCGCACTGGCAGGACAGGAGCCTGCAGCCCGTGCGTTGCTTGCAGCAAATGCCGCGCCTGACGCACAAAGCCTGGCAGGGTTCACGCCTCTTTACATGGCCGCGCAGGAGGGCCATGCACCCTGTGTCAGGCTCTTATTGGCCAAAGGGGCCAGTCAGGCTCTTGCGACAGAGGTAAAATAATGTCGACTTATATAATAAATGAGATATGAGGAGTGGAATTCTTGCCGTTTACTGAGTGCAGGAGAGGGAAGATACAAACAATAACAGTATCCATTGCTTGTGTTTGTTGGGGAAAATCTCACAGTAGCAGTTAGCTATCCATCATGTTAAATGTGTTATTTACTAGCAATTGATTTCTATTAAGGCTTTATATTAAATAAAAAATTAGAATCAATGTCTGCATTATAATAAAATTGTTAGACAGAGCTAGTTAGTTAATAGAGAAAGTGAATATCATTAATGAATTTCCACAAAGCTACAGAAGTTACATAGCTCTTTATTTCATTGCTGCACTTTTTTGATAACTCATGAAATACAGATAAGCTCATCCTACTCCTCATTAATTAATAAAAATTGTAGTAAATGTTGTATCCATTTACAATTTTTTTAAAATAAACAGTAATACTGGGGAAATATGAATGGTAATTATATTTGCTTCCTCTTTTAGATGTTAACTATATTATATGTACTGCTGGTACCGTATCCGAATAGTCAACGTTTTTGGCTGCTCATCCTATTCGGTGCAGTGTTCACGGGTTCTAATCTCCTTATGGACAATTTCAAGAAATATTTTATGGATTTGTGGTCAAAGACATGGATGTCTGGGATGTTTGCATTCAATTAATTAACTAATCTGATCTAAAAATGGGGCATAGCGAGAGGGAATAGCCGACTATTAGTCGTTTCTTAGCCCTATCCTTCTTTCTTTACCCTATCTGAAAAAAGAGATGCTGAGCGATCAAATAACAACCATTTCTCGTATTAAAAATAACTGTTGAGATGCTCCATATCCTTTACATTGGTAGAGGACATGGTTGAAAAAAAAACTAAATGTGTTTAAATTTGAATTGTTGAAATTTTTGTACATTTCCATGTATTTCATCACTAACAACCCGGGTTTCGCCTTTCGACATCTTCAGGCATTCGGGTACACAAATGAACTGTAACTAAATACATGAAAATGTACAAAATTTCAACAATTCAAATTTCATCAAGTATTCACGTCTTAAAATTATAAATGTGGTTGTATATTTTTTTGTTGCTGATCATGAATTGACACAGAACCGTTTGTCTCAAAACACCTGCATCTGAATCTGGAGCATTATCTCATGATCTATTTTATTTGTCCTTCCTGTCGAGTAGAAACGCAAAAGCACAATAAGCGCAGAGTTACTTATGTGATGTATTTTCACAAAAATGATTTTAAAGTTTGACTAATGATGTCCAATTGGGAGGTGGGCGGAGGAGTGTGCGAACATGTCATACGGCGTTTGATATGTTGGCAATTTGCCATTATTCACTAACTGTTTGGCCTTCACGTTAATTCTTCGTTTTCGCTCTGGTTTTTTTTTGATCTAATTACTGACATATTGCAGTGAGTCACAGCTTTATCAATCTCTGTGAATAAAAGATTATGGAATCTCAAGACTGTGATTCTTCTAAAATGACTCCTTTCTTTAAATACTATCATTACAGTAAATCTTCGATATAACTGACTGATGTGGATAAGGAGAGAGCCCGTTAAAATCAAAAGTTCGTTACATAATAAAGTAAATGCCATATCGCTCACATTTACTCTCATTTTATTTAGCGTTTCATTAATTCTTTTCCGTTTGATCATATTCTAACCACAACGCCGCTAATGACCCAGCAGGATGCCACTTATATACTCTTCCGTACACGCTAACGACACTGGTGAGCGGCGATGAAAAAATCTGTTGGCATAAACTCTATTAGGATTCCATATGCTCCACATTAGGAGTGGGCATAGCTAAAAAAATATGATAGATTTTTTATAACACGTATAAATCTCATTTAGGCATCATTATTGCGAAACTCACTTGAGTAGCAATGGAATGACCAATCTTTGCAGTTGTGTAAAAATACATAATTAATGGTTCTTAAATATAATTGTTAAAAGCTTCATACCTACTCATCGACTGAACGATTTGTGATCATGTGTAAAAAATCCACTGTTTCAGTTGGAGATGTGTGTGCTCAACTATAATTAGTCAAACTTTTAGGTGCCATAACTACCAGTAATAAGGGTATACGGAATCAAATAGATGATATTCACAAGTTTTATGATATTGTTTTTACAGGACGGCTTCACTCCCCTTGCTGTAGCCATGCAGCAGGGACACGAACGAGTAGTGGCTGAGCTTCTGGAGGCCGACACACGCGGCAAAGTCCGGCTGCCTGCATTACACATTGCCGCTAAAAAAGACGACGTCAAGGCAGCCACATTATTACTCGAGGTAAAGAAATCATTTCATAACTACACAAGTGCCGATAGTAAACCACCAATCAATTTTTTTCAGTCCTTGTTGCCCATGCCCAGATGTGCTTAGATAAATAATGCGTTAAACTTTCTCAAATAGATTTAATTTTTTGTAAGCTGTTGTTGCCTTTGAAAATTCAACACAAATATTTCAATACAATTGTTGATTGCTTAATCACCTTTAGTCATTAGTATTAATCATTTTTTATCATTCCAGAATGACCACAATCCAGATGCGTGCAGTAAATCAGGCTTCACACCTCTTCACATAGCGGCGCACTACGGTAACACTGGCGTTGCCGGCGTATTAAGGGGAAGAGGTGCTGATGTAAACCACGCTGCCAAACACAGCATCACCCCGCTACACGTGGCCAGCAAGTGGGGGCAGGCGGCTATGGTTGATATGCTCATAGACAATGGTATGTTTATAATTTAAGACATCGACTGAGGGTGCTTGATGGAATTTCAATATCAAATTTGGATTATAGAGATTTTGTACACTTCCATGTATTTTGTCACTAACGACCCGGGTTAGTGACAAAAGGGTTAGTCAGTTCGAGTCCATTCGCGCACTCGAATGCCTGAAGATGCCGAAAGGCGAAACCCGGGTCGTTAGTGAAGTGTACAAAATCTCAATAATCCAAATTTAATGGTATGTTTGTTTTTGTTCAGGCCTTTCCCATCGGCTTGTCATTTGTATCCGTAATACAAATAAATTGTCTCGTTAACAATACAATATGATTTTATAGTTAATGAGACATTGGCAATGAAACTTTCTTATTATATTGTTTGATGCAACCTTACAAGGATATATTCCATCTTAATTCCATCATACATCGATAGAATGTTTAGCCCAAATAATACAAGTAATATTTTTTTATGCAGGTGCAAATATAGGCGCAGTAACTCGGGATGGTCTAACTCCTCTTCACTGCGCTGCAAGATCAGGACACACGACTGTTGTCGCACGATTGCTGCAGCAGGGAGCACCTATCGCATGCAAGACCAAGGTGGTTATTGAGTGATAATCAAATGAATACAATACAATAGTATTGACTTAATACTTTCATAAAATAAAATATTATTTGTATTTGCAGAATGGTCTTACTCCGCTACACATGTCAGTCCAAGGAGAACACGTAGAAGTCGCGAAAGCCCTTTTAGCCGCCGGTGCTCCGATCGATGATGTCACCGTTGATTATCTGACAGCCCTGCATGTTGCAGCACATTGTGGACATGTTAAGGTTAGTTTAATTAACAGCTGTGAATTTATTTTTATTCGTATGAGGTCCATGTTTTTTTCGATAGGTTCTAAGTGACAATGTGTTGATTTTTGCAGGTGGCAAAACTGCTTTTGGATAAAAACGCCGATGCCAACGCGAGAGCACTTAATGGATTTACACCACTACACATTGCATGCAAGAAAAATCGTCTGCGTGTTGTTGAATTACTCCTTAAATATGGTGCCAGTAAGTATTTATTATATTACTGGTTTATTATATTTAAAATACACTAACCGTATGGAATTTTGCAAGTACATCATCAAAGATTTCTTTGTGTATACCATTTACAACCCTTTCCGCCGCTATCAAGATGGATATATTGGATTTACATGAGTTTGCGACACTCGTTTTGACAGTCGTAGAATAACTTTTAAAACTATTACATTCTTATTTCTTGTCAGCTTAATGATTTGTTTATAGTACACTGTTCATTAATTCCCATGCATTCATTTTGAATTCGCTTAGCATTGAAGCCACACATCTTATTCTCGCATAGCTGCGATTTTGTTAAGAAAGTTATTAATTAATGGTAATTGTTTTTTCCAGATATATCCGCAACCACAGAATCGGGATTGACCCCTCTACACGTGGCCGCGTTCATGGGTTGTCTAAATGTTGCCATACACTTAGTGCAGCAAGGAGCGCCAGCCGATCGGGCCACAGCGAGAGGCGAGACACCGTTGCATCTCGCCGCCAGAGCACAGCAAACTGATTTGATCAGAGTGCTGCTGAGGAATGGAGCTCAGGTATATTATTTAATCTTACTTATTGAAATATTTTTTCCAGGCAACTATGGAGTGAAATAGAATTTTCGTAAAATTTTACATTTAAATACAGCATCCCATAAAATGATCTACTTAACTCATTTTGCATTTAATTTTTTTACATGCTTTAGGTTGACGCGAGGGCACGTGAAGAGCAAACAGCTTTACACGTGGCGGCTCGTTTAGGACACGCAGACATTGCATCACTTCTTCTGCAGCATGGAGCAGACGTTGAGGCGAGAACTAAAGATGCATATACACCATTACACATTGCAGCTAAAGAAGGTATTTCATCAATTGAACTGTGCTATATCCTCATTACAATTGTTTTGCTGTGCTGTGCGTTACATGTGACGATATATTGTAATAATAATAGAAGAAAATCTTTCTTCAATTGGTGTATTATCTATATTTTAATCTTTTCTTATCAGGCAAAGAAGAAGTAGCCGCAATTTTGCTGGAACAAGGTGCATCCGCGGCATCTGAGACCCGTAAGAACTTTACCCCACTCCACTTGGCTGGTAAATACGGCCGAGGCGCGGTGGCTCGCTTGCTTTTAAGACACGGTGCCGCGGCTGACGCCCAAGGAAAGAACAACATTACGCCGTTGCACATGGCCACCTATTACGGCCACCCCGACATCGCTCTGCTCTTGTTAGACAAAGGTAAATATGAATCAGGCGTATTTATTTCATTTTAAATCATTCACTTACATCTTAAGCTCAAGAATACATCACTGCATGGAAAGACATTATTAAAAATGTTATGCAGTCATTATTTAATCCATGTGTTATTTATTTTTTGAGCGCCATAACAAGGATGTTAACAGTTCTAAGTAGTTCCAGTTTCTAATAATAAAGTCTTTATATGTATACTAATATTTTATTTGATAAAACGAAAATTTACCTTCGATACTCAGTTGAAAATGCTTATTTTATAGTTAATAGGGAAATTTGATAAATTTATTGTCACATTAGAATTTTGAAATAGTATATTATTGATTAGATATTATCATATAGCTCAAGGTTAATGAAAGAAAGATGATTGAATATTTGTGGTAATTTAAATAACAGCTCCGATAAGAAAAATCGGTAGTGAAACTTGTTTGTAGTGAAGTTTTATTGTATGTAACAAAACCTGTGATTTCTGTCACCTAATATTTTTTTTTTGTAACAATTTGTTTTCTAACATGCCTTTGTGTGTGTGTTTCTTTTTTGTTGTCGATGAATCATCAGGTGCATCCCCTCACTCTTTGGCAAAGAACGGCCACTCGGCACTTCACGTGGCGTGCAAGCACAATCATCCAGACATTGCCTTCGCACTCTTGGAACACGGTAAAATACATTATTCACCATCAGTATTTTTACAGATTGCCGATTCGAACATAGCTTTATTCAGATTAATTCTATTGTCATATGTCGCTTGTTCTTTTTTAGGTTGCAAAAGAAAAATAATTGTATGATTTGCGATAAATATCAATTATACTTATGTGTGACAGTTATTATTTTTAGAAAATCCAAACAAGAAGGAAAAAGAAACATTAAATCTAATTCAGATTTTACAATTATGATTATTGATATAATGTATGTATAATATATAATATAATAGATTAATGCTGTTGAGTTAAACAAGACAAACAAAATATTCGATTGGTTCAAGAACTATGGTAAAAATTTACAAATTGTACAAATACGAAATTAAACAGTCTACAATTAAAATGTCAAGGAACTTTTACAAATCTGTATAATCTTTCTAATGCTTTTCCATCAAGAATAGACATCACCTTAAGAGAGATGAAAATCTCTTGGGGAACATAGAAGTTTTTATGAGTTACAAGACATGTTCTCTTCACAGCAGCAATAGCATTTCAAATTTGTAAAATACACCAGAAAACATAATTTGATAAATTACCATAGGTTTTCATGAAATAAAATAAAAATATAACTGAAGAATCAAGAGAATTCTCTAAGTATAATATATCGGCAAGGAAGATTTGTTTCTCTTGTTTTCATTATTGTTTGAATTAAAGGATATTTTATAAGTGATCTTAACTTGACATATCTTATATTTCAGGTGCCGATCCGTCGGTTAAATCTAAAGCTGGCTTCACAGCTTTGCACATGGCAGCTCAAGAAGGACACGGAGACTGCGTTGAGATGCTTCTTGATCGACAGGCCAGCATCAATGAGCAGGCTAACAATGGTAACTAGATGTACTACCATATCTAGGCTTCGTTCTTCGTACAATCTTCGTACAATGGCGATGAAGACTGTCCAATATTTGTACTAATGTAAATAGAAAAAGTGGAGATTATTTTCAATTAATTATCCTGTGGTATGATTTTCTGATTCTGTAGCTTCTGTTTTCTGGTTAGGTGTGTGTCCTATTTGGTTGTGGTCCCCACAGGTTCGAATCCCTCTACATACTATTTAAAGAATTGGATTTTCAATTGATTTTTCGCTTTGTGTTTAAAGGGCTGGATGACTGATGTTTATATTGCCTCCCACCCATCCGATTCTAAAATTGGGATGTGGCAATTGGCCTACTTACCACTAGTCCTTTCATAGCCCCATCATTCAAAAAAGGTTGGGCGACTGAATTTAAACATGGTAAAAAAAAAAGGATTTTTATGAATGAAATGGCAATAACTTGTAGTTAGGCAATCACGATGCGTATAATTTCAGCAATCAATTTCTGCTTAGTTCTTTCGTCATCTTAATACCTATTGAATTTTCACGCATCAGGTCTGACTCCGCTGCATTTGGCTGCGCAAGAAGGTCGCGCTAATGCTGCCAGCGCTCTATTAAACGCTGGCGCAACAATCGATGCACGCACACACGATGGCTACACTCCGCTCCATGTGGCCAGTCATTTTGGACAGCACGCCGTTGTCAGGCTGTTGCTGGAGAAGGGAGCTGACGTCCACGCCAACACTAGTATTGGGTAAGATCTATTATTAAATTTCCATTTATTATTATCAATTGTTTTCAAAATTGTGATCAGCAATATTTTTTTTTATCTATGAGACTGCAATATTGCAATAATTAAAAAAACTTCTCTTTGATATATTTTTTCAGTACAGAATCAAACGTCAACTTTGCAGAATGGCAAAATGTAATTTTTTGTTTTGTAAAGATACAGATATTTTTTTATGCAGACTAAGATTTTATTATTTAATTACAGTTACACTCCATTGCACCAGGCAGCGCAGCAGGGACATACATTGGTTATCCACATGCTACTCAAGAACAAAGCCGATCCTAATGCTGTCACAAATGTGAATATTTTCTTCAGAATGATTTCAAATTTATATTGATTTATTGTCAAAAATGTTAAATAAATCTTACGAGTGTCTTATTTTTTTTTAGACTGGTCAAACAGCTTGCGGAGTTGCCGATCGCCTGGGTTACATCGGAGTGGTGGAAGCTCTTCGTCCTGTTACCGAACACACCGTCAGTCAAGCCGCTGGAGACACGGGTATTGTGTCACCCTTTCTATTGCATATGTGTATACCAACTTACATTAAAATAGCAAAAGTAGTACATGATATGTGATAGAGTTAACCTTAAATAAAAAAAATATTATCGTTGAGATTATATTCTTGCTTTCTTTCTTTCTGATTTATTTAATTCCTCAATTGTTAAGTTGTTTATTTAGGTGTAATTTTTATCTTTTTAGGTGGTGGTCCCGAAGGTCGATACCGTGTTGCTGCGCCAGAAGTGATGCAGGATACATTTATGAGCGATTCAGAAGATGAAGGAGGTATGCACGACCAGTGACATGACATATTTTTTTGAATAGTTTTTGGTATACATCACATTTTAATGCATTTATATCTTTTGGACTGTTGCTGATGACATTTATAACTGTTGCTGAAAATATTAGTAGCTCAATAAGTATAATTTAAGACATCGACTGAGGGTGCTTGATGGAATTTCAATATCAAATTTGGATTATTGAGATTTTGTACACTTCCATGTATTTTACCCATGTAGGATTTTATCCATGTAGGAAGTCCATAAATACATGGAAGTGTACAAAATCTCAATAATTCAAATTTGAGCTCAATAAGTATTTGAAGATGTATGTTATTATGTTATTGAATTCTTATTAAATCTAATAGTGGTTTTATATCTTTTGATATTAATTGGTTGTTTTCAGGTGAAGTTGAATGTCCAGCTCAACAGCAGCAACAGTATCGTTACATGAGAGAAGCCGAAAGGAGTCGGGAGGTCGTCGACTCTGCTCCTCCGCTACTTGCCTCAGCAAACAATGTCAGCGTCGACAGGGAACCATTACACATTGGGTGAGAGTAACAATAGATTATTTCTTTATTTGACTCAACATATTGGGAAGAGATATTAGTGTATCTTGTGTTTTGCATCAACATTGACAGCACCATTATATTTCAGATTCTTGGCATCATTTGTGGTAGACGCTCGTGGAGGAGCCATGCGTTCAGCACGCCGCGCCGGTCTTGCCGTAGTGGCTCCGGCGGGTGCCGTTTCGCAGCCCACACGCATCACTTGTCGCCATGCAAGACGAGCTCCAGCGCATCCTCCACCGTTGATGGAAGGCGAAGCTCTCGCTGCCAGACTACTACAGTTAGCACCGCCACAGGCAGCGTTCCTCAGGTTTGATTTCTGTTTTTTTGTCAATCGTAATTATGAGATTAGTATTCAGTGGAACCCTGATCTATTATTCTCGTATTCAGCGTTCTTTTTGAGGGACCCTTAGAAACGATGAATTGATGTTGAACATTGAATTACTCTAGATATTGTATGACTATAGCCACGCAATAATTTCGTTAAAATAACATATTCTATATTCTGTGTATTCTGGAACTATTAATAATTATTATCTGTTCTATCTATCTGGGAATCTTATGAATGCTCAGCAAGTATGTAGCTAACACATCAATTCTCGGGGAAAAGCAAACTCCCTTGCAATTGAAAAAATCAACATTCTCATAAATTTAATCATCCTGAAAACAAACCGGGCTTAAGGCTAGGCTCAAATCTCGTGTACCAAGTGATACATAATAAATAATTTGTTACTACATACATGAAATAAGAAAAACTCTTAACGTTTCAAATAAGATTTTCTTTTCTGTGCATCTTTGATGTCGATCAAATACTGGAGTTATCCTTTTTGTCAGAAATGTTCGCTTTGTGAATATTCTGGTTTACAGTAGATTTTTAAATGTTACAGTCCCGTGGTCCTTGAAGTACCGTCATTCACTTCAACATGCCGTGAACGAGAACTCGTCATTCTGCGCTCTGATACAGGAGAGACATGGCATGATCACTATTTGCACAACAACGATAATCAGATGATTCAGGTAACATTATAATATCAATTCTTTCAAATTATGTGTATGCACAATATTTTTATTCTTTTAAAACTTCTTTACTTAAAAATGTAGGTTTCCCGTTATGGGCTCTGTAATAATGTCTTGTTAAACAATAATATTGTATGGTGTGAAGCATTCGTATTTCTTGTTTTAACATGACAAGTGCGGTGTTTTAACAAGGTATTTGTTATACATTTTGTAGGAAGCTTTGGCGAAAGACAAGCTGGAGGGTGAATCAGGAGGCGGCAAGATTGCACGTGTTGTGACTTGCGACTTCCCGCAATACTTTGCCGTAGTCTCTCGAGTGAGACAAGAAATGCATATCATCGGACCGGAAGGCGGTACCATCTCTTCGAGTGCTATTCCGCAGGTAACAACTTTAAAAAATTAGATACTCAGCAATCTTGAACTGAAAATAAATTTTCTATGGATTCGGCGGTAACTTTGTGGAAGTTCAGATTAGTCTGAAGATGCTTCTTAAAGAGGCGAAACGCGTCACGTTAGTGATAAACCAAGTGGAATAACTAAGTTATCAATTTTTAATTTAACTTAGTTTAAATATGAAAATAAATATTCCATTAAAATTGTATTATCGCTTGTCAGGTGCAAGCTCTCTTCCCTGCTCAAGCTCTCACTAAGCGAATTCGAGTCGGACTTCAAGCCCAGGCTGCTCCGACAGCTCTCGTACAGAGGGCCCTAGGTCGCGCTGCTTCTGCCAGTCCCGTGCTCACCGTCGAACCGAGGAGACGCAAGTTCCACAGGAGTATCACGCTAACCATGCCACTACCTCCAACAGCCCAGCAAAATCAGGTAAAGTATTACTCAATATAAACAGGGAAATATCTCGTCAAAATCATCCAATTTATCCTCCACTAATACTGTACATTTTTCTAAAAGATAAAACTTATTTTTAATTTGCAAAACTCTATGATTTTATTGGACTACAATACTTTCCTACAGGTAAGTCTGAAAGTTAATTATTCTGAACTAGTTAGTTTTGTTTCTCATTTGTGACATACTATATTATGTATTGTCAGGTAAATATGTTATATTTTCGCGGTTTATCTACAGTTATATGATATATAACGTTGTATTGTTATTAACTTCAGACTGGCACCGGCAGCGGCAGCACCTTACGCCTCTTGTGTTCAATAATGGGCGGTCAGGCGAGCGCTGTCTGGGAAGACGTCACCGGATCAACTCCACTCACTCAAGTCGGAGACTGCGTCAGCTTCACCACTACTGTGTCTGCTAGGTACAATAACCACACTTTCAAAAAATTTATCATTACAACCAATAATTGAGGTTGGTGTTGCATAATATAATTTGGCTTCTTTTTAAGAGGTGGACAATTTTATTTTTGTTACAGATTATATCTGTCTCCTGGCACTTCACTGGTTGTAATTTTGTAACTTTATTTATTTTACTACTGAACAATTACAATCTATACCCAGTGACTGTTTCTGATGATGCCTGAACCACCCAACCCGGTTTCCTCGCGACCAGCCCAAATATTTACAAATTAAGCACATTCTCTCCTTTCGTCAGTACATGCCCACTCTTTTTAAGTCCCAGTCATAATCTAAAATCGTCCTTGCGATATGCCACTTCTGATTTCTTCAGAACTTATCGAAGTGACACCTTCAATTGTGTACTTATGTAACATCGAGTGCCAAGGGTTACATCTGTAAAATCTGAAATAAAATAAATACTGGATAACAAACTAATCTCTTATGACCAAAAGAACTACTTAACGGAAAATGATAATAGCTTTGAATTGAACTTATTGGTGAACTGAGAGTATCCTTTGTGAATAAAAATTTTTCTTATTACAGATTCTGGTTGATGGATTGTCGCAACATCACTGACGCTACAAAGATGGCAACTGAATTATACAAGTGAATACATTCTCCAATTTGTTTCTGCTAATTTTTCCACAGTATTAAATTATTCAGGTTCTCTTATTGTTCTTAAGTATTAAATGTGTGACGTCATTGTTTCAGAGAGATGCTTCTGGTTCCATTCGAAGCAAGGTTAGTTGTCCTCGGCAAACGAGTTGATGCGCTCGAAGGAAGGTTGCTCGTTCTCTGCTTGACTGACCAACAACTCGGTAAAACTCTAATGGAGCAGGTACAAAAAAATATTTATATTTGTAACTCATAATCAACAATAAAATTCAATGCTTTTAGATTATTTATGCAAAACGATATTTTTTGGATGAAATTATCATTGTGATTGTAAGTTTCTATAAACTCTCTTTTTGTTTTTTTTTTTCAGGAACATTATACGGAGATCGCTCAATCTTCGCCGGTGTCGCTTCTTGACTCCAAGAGTCTCTATTTAGAGTTCTCTGGTAATCTTGTACCCGTCACCAAGGCCGGAACGCAGCTCAACTTCAAATTTGATGTAAGTGCTTAAATAATTCTTTTTATTTAATTTGCAATCAAATCGCAAAAATGTTATGTTACTAGGAAAGAAGTCATTGAGATGCTTCACTATATAAAAAAAAAAACCATTTCACTATCAAAATAACTCAATAAACCCTAAAGACTACAAATAAACATTGCTTGCCGTTAACATGTATTTTAATAATGACTTTTTTCAACCGCAACAAAAATTCTTTAGCTAACATTTTATTTGCAACATGTCTGATTACAATTAACGCTATCTGTGAATTCTCTGTATAAACCCAATGACATCTTCCTTCTCCCTCTCTGCTTTAGAGAGAGAGAGATGAAGCCATATTCAGGAAGGATATATTCAGCCTTAGAGTTGAAAGTCTGGATTATTTTTTACATAACCTCTTACAGATGGATATTTTATGGATAAGATAGATGCTCTTGAAAAAATATCCTATAAAAACATTGCCTAAATTTTACCTCTTTCTATTTGCTTTGAATGATAAGAGTATCTTTTGTAAATGTATCCGTGTGCAATTTTTTGCAGTCCAGATATAGTAATAACCAGTTATGAATTAATGTTAAAATAGGTGTGTCGTTGCAAGAAAATGAATCAAACCATGTACCAACCATTCTCTTGAACAGCAAAATTATGAAGATTTATGATTTCAATTCACAATTGTATATACAAATAATACCAAATATCAATTGTCTTTAATATTTTCAAACACATAAGTATATAGTGAGCAGCAATCGAATAAGACAACGTTTTTTCCAGGCATTCAAAGACAACAGATGCGAGTTCTCCGTACGAGTTAAGGATCCTGAAGATCTTGCAGCCGCCAGGATTTATTTCATGACAGAACCCAAGGTACATTTCAAGCATGGTATTTTATTTTTTTGTTCAATCTTTCCCACTCTATTGGCACATTGTATGCAATATTTTTGGGATTCATTGTAATTATGAATCTAAAACTTTACCTAATGATGTAATTATGAGTTATGATTTACATCTAACCAGTGTTTTATTAGACATATAATTTCAACCATTGTTTGATTATCACATTCACTGTTACTTAAACTACGTCTCCATAGATGCCACGCTAAGAAATTTCGATATCTAAAAGTGCTTAAATATGTAAAATAATAAATTTATAAGTTCCTTTTCAAATTTCCAATAGCGTTGTGGTTATTTTGCGTAATAATCACTATTATAAAAGGTGTCTACCGTATACGGTGGGTGCGTCTCACGGCAACATGCTTTTTTGATATTTTTCCCCTGTATTCACAATAACGACATATTTGCATTGTTCCCACAAACTTCATTATGATGGGTAAACCTGGTAGTACATATCCAGTAATATTCGGATATACTTCTAAATGAAAAATTCCATGTTTTAAATATAATAATAGCGTAATGATGCTAATGTTTGGTGCAGGCGTCCCGGGGAGAAGTAGCCTGTGCCGCTTCCTGTGCCCTGGATGTTCAACTTCCTCGTGCTGTGGCTCCGAGGGCCGCCAAATCACACCTCGATTGTCTGAATCTCGATCAATCAGGTAAGATGCAGAAAACGTGACTTGTTTTCCATTAATTTTGATAAATTATAAAAAAAAATTGTTTTGCTTGAGCTACGATCGATTCTTCCGGTTTTGCTGCGATAATTAACAATCAACAAACACCGGTCGCAAAACAAATTCTCCCTGATTGTATATATTTTCCACTGCGAAATACTCTCGATATTTTCCATATTCAATATGTTAAGTTCAATTATTGAATTAATGCTTTAAGGATTCGACGCATTGAATGACGAATTAAGCGGTCACTGGGGCGACTCTCTCGGCCGTCACGGAGCTCTCTCGCTGCCTCGTCACATCGAGATCGATCCCGAAGACTATGACGGGCCCAACAGGCAAATAAATGGAAAGGTATGTTTGATCCTAGACATCTGATTTCTGATATCATATATTTTGTACACTAAGCTGTTATAGTTCGTAAAAATTACAATTTTAATATTAAAATCTATTGTTTTAGGCACCCGGAGTTAAAGACGCCAAAGGAGCCAAACCAATCAAAGATCTACTCAACAAAGAAGCCAAAGCTAATGGACAAATTACGGGAAAATGTATGCGGACTTTGACTGTGGCAATTAATTTTTATCAAATTCCTGTAATTAAATTGTAATTTCTCAATTCTTTTCATTTTATCCTTTCAGTGATCCAAAACGGCAGTGACTCCGAAAACGATACCCGAGGTCCTCCTCCGAAACCTGCGAGGCAATCCTTGGAAATTTTTGATTCCGACGATGACAAAACAACCACTACGGTGACCATCGAAAAGCCCAGAAGAAAATCTCCATCACCTGAATCTAAATTGCCCATTAAATTAGACATCGATATCGCCCAAAAGGGCAAAGGCAGTGTGCCGTCTCCCGATCTTATCAGTGATATTGGAAAGAAGGGCAAATCGCAGTCGCCCGATATTGCCAAGAAGGGTAAATCGCCATCTCCAGACATCAAAGATTCTACCAAAAAGGGTAAATCTCCATCACCCGATATTAAAGACTTCGGTAAGAAAGGAAAATCACCTTCTCCTGACATTAAGGATAAGACAGGAAAATCTCCTTCTGATATTAAAGATGGCAAGAAGGGAAAATTGCCAACTCCAGATATCGGTAAAAAGGGAAAACTTCCACCTTTTGAAAAGGATGCTGGCAAAAAAGAAAAATCCAAATCTCCCGAGCCTAATGATTCTCCTAAAGGTAAAGACAGGTCTCCGTCTCCTCCCAAGATAATAACAGAAGATCTTCTGGGTAAAGTTGAGGACATGTTTGCGAACTTTGCCGAGCCAAAGTTGAGAGAAGAGGAGAAAGATTTGATTTACAATACAAAATTGGTTGTAGACGAAGATCCCAGGGAAGAAGTGCACGAGACGTGTATTAAAATGAAAAGAAAACCGAACAAAATGGATGAACTTCTCAAAAAGCAAGAAGAAATGTTGCTTAGAGAAAAAATGGCTGAATTTGGTGGAGATATCAATGACACTTTGAATGAAGGTTCCAACAAATTGAAGGATTTATCTTATGGCTTCGATAAGGACGGAGATGATTTTGGAAAGAGGCTTAGTGGAAATGTCATCGATTTGGGTGATAATATGGGCGGTTTCAAAGATGATCTCGAAGAGCAAGTCAGCCATATTAAGTGTGATCTACCCGAGAAAGGAAATAAGAAATATAAAGATCTAAGTGAAAGCTTCGAAGGCAACTACGATAAGACTGTTTCTAATTTAGCCGGTCAAAAAGACGCTTTAGTGTCAAATCTCAATGACAAGAAAAAAAGCGTCAGTAATAAGTTCGGTCAGCTATCAGGAAATCTAAAGGATGGTGCCCAAAACCTTGAACACAGATTTACCGACATTTCAAGTGATTTTGGAGATAAAAAAGATAATTTTGGTGATAAATATGATGAATTTTCTGCTAATATTAACCAGAAAGGGGAAAATCTCAGTCAACAATTTGGCCAAGTCACCGGAGATATAAGGGCTAAAGGATCCAATATGTTCGGAAAATTGTCCGACAATTTTGGCTCAGCAAAGGAAAATCTCGGAGAGAAAGCTGACAATGTGTCAGGCGGTGTTGCTAGTAAATATGACGAATTATCTGGAAATCTCAGTCAGAAGGGTGAAGACCTAAGCCAGCAGTTTGGAAACATTTCTGGAGATACAGCTTCACAAGGCGAAGAACAGTTTGGAAAGCTTTCAGATAATATTGAGGTAGCTAAAACTGATCTCGGACAAAAATTTACCAATATGTCCGGAAGCATAAACCAAAAGGGTAATGATCTGAGTCAACAGTTTGGTGATATGACTAGCGATTTGAGTGCTAAGGGTCAAAATCAGTTTGGTAAAATATCCGGTGGGCTCGGTGCCGCCAAAGACAATCTTGGGGATCAATTCGGTAATATTTCCAGCAGTCTGAGCAAAGCCGGAGATAACGTGAGCCATCAGTTCGGAGAGATGACTGGGGACTTGAGCTCTAAAGGTCAAGATGCTTTTGGTCAGCTGTCCAGTGGATTCAGTTCAGCTAAAGACGGCATCAGTGACAAATTTGGAGACGTATCAAGCGATTTCGGAAAGAAAAAAGATGATTTGTCACAGCAGTTAGGAGATGTGACAAGTGGTCTGAGTGCCAAGGGCACTGAAAAGCTTGGCCAATTATCCAGCGGGCTTGGTGCCGCCAGAGAAAACCTCGGAGATAAGCTCAGTGATGTTTCCGGTAGTCTCAACCGTGCAGGAGATGATATGAGTCAACAATTTGGGGAAGTTACTGGTGATCTAAGTGCCAAAGGTAAAGATAAATTCGGCAAATTATCAAGTGGATTTGGTACTGCCAAAGATAGTCTCGGCGACAAGTTCAGTAATGTCTCGAGTGGTATCAGCCAAGCAGGCGATGACATGAGTCATCAATTTGGGGAAGTTACCGGCGATCTGAGTGCCAAAGGTAAAGATCAATTCGGCAAATTATCAAGTGGATTTGGCGCAGCCAAAGATAGTCTCGGCGACAAGTTCAGTAATGTCTCGAGCGGTATCAGCCAAGCAGGCGATGATATGAGTCATCAATTTGGTGAAGTTACCGGCGATCTGAGTGCCAAAGGTAAAGATCAATTCGGCAAATTATCAAGTGGATTTGGCGCAGCCAAAGATAGTCTCGGCGACAAGTTCAGTAATGTCTCGAGCGGTATCAGCCAAGCAGGCGATGACATGAGTCATCAATTTGGTGAAGTTTCCGGCGATCTGAGTGCCAAAGGTACAGATCAATTCGGCAAATTATCAAGTGGATTTGGCGCAGCCAAAGATAGTCTCGGCGACAAGTTCAGTAATGTCTCGAGCGGTATCAGCCAAGCAGGCGATGATATGAGTCATCAATTTGGTGAAGTTACCGGCGATCTGAGTGCCAAAGGTAAAGATCAATTCGGCAAATTATCAAGTGGATTTGGCGCAGCCAAAGATAGTCTCGGCGACAAGTTCAGTAATGTCTCGAGCGGTATCAGCCAAGCAGGCGATGACATGAGTCATCAATTTGGTGAAGTTACTGGCGATTTAAGTTCCAAAGGCAAAGATCAATTTGGCAAAATATCCAGCGGGCTCGGTGCTGCTAAAGACAATCTTGGCGATAAGTTCAGTGATGTTTCCAGTGGTTTGAGTAAAGCAGGGGATGACATCAGTCACCAATTCGGAGGAATAACCAGTGATTTAAGTGCCAAAGGTAGTGAAAAGCTCGGTCAACTGTCCAGCGGGCTTGGTGCCGCCAAAGACAATCTCGGGGATAAATTCAGTGACGTATCGGGTAGTCTCAGCCAAGCAGGTGAGGACATGAGTCATCAATTTGGGGAAGTCGCAGGTGATTTAAGTGGTAAAGGTAAAAATCAATTGGGCAAAATATCCAGCGGGCTCGGTGCAGCTAAAGATAGTCTCGGTGACAAGTTCAGCGATGTATCGGGTGGCCTCAGCCAAGCAGGAAACAACATGAGTCAACAATTTGGAGAAGTTGCCGGTGAGTTGAGTGACAAAGGTAAAGAGCAATTCGGCAAGTTATCCAGTGGATTCGGTGCCGCGAAAGACAATCTCGGAAATAAGTTCAGCGATGTCTCGAGTGATTTGAGCCAAGCGGGAGGCGACCTGGGTCATCAGATTGGAGAAGTCACCGGAGATTTCAGCGCCAAAAGCAAAGATCAATTTGGAAAAATTTCAAGCGGATTTGGTGCCGCCAAAGACAGTCTCGGTGATAAGATCAGCGACGTATCGAGTGGTCTCAGCCAAGCGAGAGACGATATGAGTCATCATTTTGGAGAAGTGACAGGTGACATAAGCGCAAAGGGTCAAGAGCAGTTCGGCAAAGTATCGAGTGGATTTGGTGCCACCAAAGACAGCCTCGGTGACAAATTCAGCGATGTATCCAGCGGTCTGAGTAAGGCGGGAGAAGATGTGAGTCACCAATTTGGGGAAATGACGAGCGATATTGGTTCAAAAGGTAAAGAGAAGCTTGGAAAACTGTCAAGCGGATTTGGCGGAGTAAAAGACAGCATTGGCAATAAATTTGGAGACATTTCAAGTGATATCGGCAAAACTGGTGACAGCATGAGTCAGAAGTTTGGCGAAGTAACAAGTGATTTGAGTGACAAGAGTCAAGAGAAATTCGGACAACTAGCCAGCGGGCTCGGTGCTGCCAAAGACAATGTCGGGGACAAATTCAGCGATGTTTCCAGCAGTATCGGCAAAGCAGGGAATGATCTGAGTCATCAGTTCGGAGAAGTAAAGAGCGATTTAAGTGCCAAGGGTAGTGAAAAGTTCGGTCAGATTTCCAGCGGATTCGGCGCCGCTAAAGATAATCTGGGAGATAAATTCAGCGACATGTCGGACGGACTAAGTAAAGCCGGGCACAATGTTACACACCAGTTGGGAGAAGTGACCGACAATATAACTTTGAAAGGGCAAGAAACACTCGGTGATATCTCTGGTGGCTTAAGCTCCACTAAAGACGGTATCAGCAATAAATTTGGTGAGGTTTCCAGTGGTCTGAGTAAAAAGGGAGACGATCTAAGTCAAAACCTTCGGGAAGTCGCAGGCGACTTGAGCTCTAAGGGAAAAGAGAAGCTCGGAAAACTCTCCAGTGGATTTGGTGTCGCAAAAGATAGCATAGGTAACAAATTCTCTGAAATGTCCAGTGACTTGTCAGCCAAGGGTGAAAGCATCAGTGGAAATATCAAAGAACAGAGCGACTCCCTTAGTAAACAGTTTGGTGAAAAGGTTGACCGAGCATCAGATGGCTTCTGCGAAAAACGAGATGAACTCGGTGCAAAGATTGGTGACACGACAGAGAAGCTATCCGAAGGCATATCTGAGCAAGGCAAAGCCGCAGGCGAAAAATTGGGCGGCTTGGCTACAGGTGTCAGTGAAAAGGGAAAATCCATTGGAAAAGGTATCGGCGGATTCATGAGCGGCGTTAGTGAGAAAGGAAGCAACCTTAAAAACCAAATGGGAGATAAGTTGAGTGGAGTCGCCAGCGATCTTGATGACACAAAGAACAAGGTCGGTGAAGATGCAAAGAGTTTGAGTAAAAAGGTTGGCGAGGAAGTGGACAGCGCTTTAGAGTCGACTGCGGAAGGCGCAAAGAGTGTCGCTGATAAATGTGAGTGGTTTATCTTTTTTAAATTGCTATTTATGAAGGTGTGTTGATTGATTTTCTTTTTGCAAAAAATTGCATAGCGAATTAATTATTGAACACTTTCCTACCATCGGCTTGCGATGGATGTTTGTCTATCTCCATCGCACAGCCACACACTTACGTATGTGCAAATAGAATAAAAGTGCTATTGCCAGCATGCCTTTCATTTAACGGATGATTAAGTGAGAAAGAGAAAAATTCACAGAATTTTCAATATGAAACTTCTGTTTTTGTTTTGAGTGGCAAATAATTAAAAATTAAATTTCAGATTAAAATAATAATGCAACCATTTTTATGATTTTTTGTGAGCTTTGAAGAATTTATAGAAAAGTTTATATTGTGAATAGTTTACAATGTAAGTTGATTAACGAGTATTTGATTTGAAATAATATTACCATTTTTCTTTTTTCCAGTTACCGGTTTCATGAAGTCCCCTAAAAGTTCAGGGAAGAAAAAGGGGAAGAAAGGGAAAAATTAGGTAGGTCCTTTTATATATAAAATACAAAGTATTTGTATTTTGGAAAAATTGTTTGAAAAACAAAGATGTAAAAATACTTCGGGTCTTATTCTCATGTCCAATACCACTCAAAATGACCGGACAGTCATGTTCAACACATTCATGCAAAACATAATATTTATTGTATCTGCTTTACACATGTTTATCAGGCAATGCATTAGTAAAATGTATTCTTGACTGATCGGCGAAATCTCTTTTGGTGAAAATGTCGGATGTTGATATAATAGCAATCAATATAAGTAAGTTGAAATAATAAAACATAATTTAAGAAGACACAGGAATATATTGGACAGTTGTTTAAAATAACTAAACTGAGCATATGTAAAATTCAGAAGCAACAAAGAATTAACACACATGATTATAAATATAGGCTAAAATTTCGTTTTCTTGCAAACATGAAATTATCTATTCATATACATCATTATTCATCAACCATTTAAGCCCAGATGTGCACTCTGTTTTATCGTCTATTTATAAAGCAAAAGTTCACCAATTTCAACCCTACTTGAATTCTATAAAGATTTTTGGCTATGAATACTTCTCATCATATTTTTTTTTAATCCAAAAAATCCCTTAAATACCTTATTTGGAAAGATAGTAAATAGTTTTTTAAATTTGACACATTCTAATACCATAAAAAATTATATTTATGAAAGCTATATGCCTTACCATATAGCAACGATAAAGAGCTGGTCTGAGAGTAACAGTTTCAAATATAAAAAATTGACAACACTGTTGTCATTAAACATTTGTCCAGAATCTCTCTATCTTTTAATTTATGAATTTCACAGTTTGCATGGAGTTTATTCTGTTATTCATTCAAACTGAAAAATAATATTCCATCGACTCTTAGTGTTGATTAGAGATAAAATTTTTCTATATACCTATTAACCTATATAACACGTACACTCGGGGAAGGCGTTTTCCGCATCGGAAGTTTTTTGTATTGAGGCAGGGAACGCGTTTTTCGAGTCATTCGATGTAGGCGACATTAATCGCTCATAACTCTTGAAATGATTTTTTATTTTTTTATTGTCTTAACACTAATTGTTCACAAGACATGCATTAAGGATATCGTATATTACTTTATGGGATATCCTAATTTCTTTATGGGCTGCAATGTCGGCAATTACGAAATAAAGCCATTTAACTGAATGTCATATTTTATGGCTTATTTCATAACCAATGATAACAAAACATATTGCATAGTTTGTTGTAATGAGCAGCTCAGCAGTCTTATCTGTTAAATCAACCAGGACTCTCCAACATTTGGAATTGAACTAAAATAAAAAACATACAACTATGGAAGTTAAAAATTAAT
The DNA here is from genome assembly GCA_022494535.1 of Himalopsyche phryganea. Lineage (NCBI taxonomy): Eukaryota > Metazoa > Arthropoda > Insecta > Trichoptera > Rhyacophilidae > Himalopsyche > Himalopsyche phryganea. Next base: position 154,208 of record JAGVSL010000035.1, on the reverse strand, counting down.
ATTGATAAAGTTGATCAGTTTATTAAGAAACACATTTAGAAGAACATCCAAACTTGTTTTCGCGTAATTTTCGGTTCGTCAATTTCATGCTATTTTTTTTTTAATCAATCCCTTAACATGGACGAATATACGTTTATAGATGAAATTTATGAGGACAGATGACAACAAATCCTCCAGGTTTTGATCCACCTTTCAAAATCATTGAAAGATTACTATCCTGTTGAAAATAAAAAGATGTTAAAATTCTTAGAAAAACAAATTCTGTCACTTGAAAAAAACATTTAGCTACGTGATAAAAGACATATTTTGCTTAGTATATAAATAATATCTTGTCTCATTTTACATGACTTGAGACAAATACTTGAATTATGTGAAAAACTATACACTTTAATGCACTACATATGTCAACTGCCAGCCGACCTTTCTCGGTGGGTTATTTAACTTATTTTCATTAAAAAAAAATTAGAGCCACTGATTTACCAATGGAAACATAATAATCGATAACATCACTGGTTTAAACAATTGATGGAGTAAAAACAGTTGTTTCAGCACTTCTTTGCTATCGCAATTAAAAATTATTTAGAAGGGCCATATTTATAACCTTATTCAGAAGATTGTTTGATTAGATTGCGTATTTGATGATTTGAGCCAATTTTCTACAAATATTTCCCGCGAAAGTAAAAATTATGTTGATTTAAATAAGACTATGATCTTTAGTCAATTGCTTGAGAATCAGCCCGCCGCTGCTCGTATTTCAGTCATATTTCCCCCTTGCGAATGTGTTAATATCAATTCTACCTCTATCTCAATAAAAAAATTGATCCATCCCTGGGACTGAAAATCTATTTCAGCTGTATGTGCCTGAAGTGGTAATATCAATTGAATTGGCATTTGTTGTAATTATACAATATTGGTATTATACAATATATATAGTGCTGATGTGAATACTATTTTGTAACTTATCATTATTTTATCTGTTACACGACACAAATAATGAAGGAGAATGTATTTAATTCATTCTGTTTTATTATTCACTAATGATAGTTGTGTTTTTCAGAAATCGGGACTGAATTTCGAGCAGCACATTTCGAATATTGACTTAAAACAGTCACCCAACGATTCCGGCGGCTTTGTATCAACTTATTTCAAACTGAGATAAACGTGAAACTGAAGAAAAGCGTTTTTGAAAGAAGAATCGAGAGAGGCGAATCTCTTGTCCCCTTCCCACTCAAAACACTCACAAATAACACAGTTTTCATTTAAATAATTAAAATCTAAAGAGATTATGATGATAATGTGATTTATGTGTATCTTATATATATATATTATATATGCGGATTTTCGCAATGATCTTTGATATAAAATACTACAGTGATTCAATCATTCTTCATATATTTATACTATAAAATGCGAAACAATAGATTCCTTATTAATAAACTTGTCAAAGTCCGCACTCATTGCTATCTCATAAAATTAGCCAAATCATTAATACCTTTACAAACATCTGCAGCGAAAAATACTTATTTAGTATTGAAGCAATTCTTTTCTTTGCTTTTTTTTTTAATATAAATTTTGTCTAAAGCGCACGGTATTGATAAAAATTTATTAATCGCATGTATATTGAATTCCTTTTATAATGTCTATATATTATTACATAAAGATTAAAGAACTCGACGGGGGGCTATTTTTATTGTCGTTTTATTTATTCAGCTATTAAATAAATATTAATTAATTAGTATAGGCAGCTAAAGAATAACTCTATTATAGACATGCGCTCGGTGCATGCGCGGTAACGCGGCGGGTCGCTTGAACCAAATCACGGAAATCGATAACGGCTGAAGTGTTGTTATAAAGCTGCTAAATTTATATCTACATGTAATTATGTCCAAGACATATTTTGACAAATTTAGGTGCTTTAGTTTTTCTAACTTGAAAATGATTTGCGTTCAATGATATTTGAATCGTAATTTGGACACTAATATAGAGTTACTGACGAGACCCATTTCCTAGTTAGTTTTTATTTTACTTTGCAGCTTTTTTATGAATATCGTTTTAAATAAAATATATTTGAACTTGTAAATCGTACATTGATATTTAATAAATAATAATATTTATAGGTGATATCGCTGTCTACTTTTGAAATTAGTTAATAGTGTATATTGTACAATATATTGTTACGATGACTAGCTTTATATCTGATTCTTTTAGTGTGCTATCTATCTAATATGCAAGAGTTATAGTAATTTTCTATATCCTGCATCTCCATGTGAAGTGTACAGATGTTTCACCATAAAAATACATCAAATTTTAACATTGCCTGTTAAGGGCGTACTAAGTGATGGCGAATGCAAAATTTTTTGATAATTTCATGTCATTTAAATATACTTGACGAACCATTATCTTAATCATAGTTGAATACCTTTGATTACTTGAGGTAGCACTCGATAAGCATCAGATGTAAAGCTTTGTTTAGATTGTATATGTCCATTTATCTTTTTTGAATTGTGCACAGTTTAAGAATATTTAGATAATATTATTATTGTGAACTTTCCTGTGTTTTCTTCTCTAATTTTTTTATGTAATTTTTAATTATTAACACAAATTATTTTATATAATATCGTGCAAAACTGTATTTATTTTTAATGGTTGTCTTGTGCTATTTACACTGAATTTTTATACGTTTTAAATCATAGACTATGAGTGTTTAAAAAATGCATCTTACAGGGTGGTCGGTCAGTGAGCTGACAATTTTGCTCCCGAATTCATAATTTCAAAATCCATTTGTCATTCGCTTCTCATTGTAATTTTCAACTTAAAAACTATCGATCTGGTTTGCTATCGTTTTAAACGTCATTTCACTCAGATGTGTCATAATATTCATAACTATTGGAAAGTTTTATAAAATTGACTACCCTTGTTAGCAGATAATAAAAGTAAATTTTAAAAGGTGTTTTTACAATACTAACAACTCAAAATGGCTTCATCATCTGCAACAATGTGAGTTCGTAATCCTTTTTGCAATGCAAAACAGTGAAGTGCATAAATAATTGTTATATATATGAACAATGTTCTGAGAACGCAATTTCCTTTGGCAGGTTGAATCGTCTCAAATTTATTACCGAAATTCTCAGGTATTACTGATACTTAGTATTGCAAAACATAGATTTTAACTTGTATTGTGCGATGCTTTATTATGTACCTAGTTTTATTTATATTTGACATCTCCCAGTAATTACAATATCGTCTTAAAGATTCTAGAGTTTTTAATAGTCAAACATTTGAACGAGTAACATATACGTATTTTAAATAATCATTTCTGCTCAATGTTGTCGCTTTTGTGCTTAGAAACCTTTTTTAATACTCTTAATAGATTTATTAACGTTGAATAGATTATTATAATATATTTTTTTTATTTATGTATTTTATATTCTACAGATGTCACTGTTTACGTTAATGATAAAAATGATCACGTATATTCCTTGTAACATAATTACAATAGTCAACATACAAAGTAAAATTTCTTTTTGGAAGCCAAAGAGGAATAAAAAAAGTTATCTTTGAACTATCCACCCGGTGTTGATTCGAAAATTATTTGAATAAAATCTTTGAAGTTCTCATTTCCGAATGGTTAATCAAAATACCATTTGATCAAAATTTTTATCATTAATGAAATATTTGTTATTTAACAAACATTATAAAAGAATGGCCTAGTAAAAGATACAAATTAGATTTATTTCACCATTAAATCATCCTTTTTATTATCTTATTTTTAAATTAATTAAACGACACAAATTTTCAAATTTTTTTAAAAGTAATGTTTCAATTAAAATGGACAGTTATAATGGTATAAACTTGGTAGATGCCATTGTTTTTTTTGTCATGCCAAATCTATAAAACGACTCTACGTCAACTAGAGATTTCTGATGGCTTAATAAATGAATCGAAATTGAGTTGAAAATATTCTTTCATATTTCTAGCCCAAGTATCTCTCATCTGTATTAACATTTTACTAGTGTCAATCGAAACAGATGTATTATCTCCTCTCTAGTTGTGTACATGTGAAGTGATAATTATTATGATATATATATTTAAAAAAAATATTTTTGCAGTAAAATATTAAATTATTTATTATATTATATGAATGATGTTTTCATAAAAAATCATTACTTTGTAAGCAAATCAGTGTATAGCTATAAAGATCATATTTTTATTATCACTGAGAGAGTATTTTAAATAGAAACATTTACAACAGTATTTATGATTTCGGATAGTGAGAAAAAACGAGAACACGTTTCACTTTGAAGATTGCAGTGCATATTTAAACATAGCATTTACTGAAGAAGAAAAAGCATTTTTTTACAAAGCCTATTGCATACCTTAATAATAAAGAATATCTCTTGAGAATATGCAGATATAGTCACCAAATACTGTGAATTACAATGCTATGTTTAAATGACCACTTATGAAACTGTACAAAACTATTTAATTATCTGATTTTGTTTGTCATATTGTTGTTTTATGTTTATAACAATTTTATTTTCCATAAATAAAATGATATTCTTACACTGATATTATTTCTTTTTATTTCTTACGTCTCTTTTTGTTTTTAGATTTCAATACTGAAATATATATTTATTATTTGGTGAAATTCAGAGCACCATAAGAATCGGTAAAAACTATTGCATTCGGTTTCGAACTAAACTGTCAATCTATTAAAAATATAAATATTTGAACATAGAATTCATTAAAAGAATGATATTACTAAAATTTGTAGTTACTTTTTACTGTTCTACTGCTCTGAAGTTGTGTCCTAGTTTTTAAAATAACAGAAAGTGTTCATTTAAAAATAAATATATTTCATAGATTTTAAATCCCTTCACAGAAGAAAATAAGGATAGATTGCAAAACTGCTTATTTTGTGAATTTGGATTATGTAAGTTCTTTTTTTTTATCAATTTGTCATAGAGTGTAATATTAGCAATTTGTTGATTAAATAAAATTTGACAATTATATGCAGCAAAAGAGTTTCATGCATTGATTGCATTTTGTCCGAGTATATTATTTGGCAGAAGATTTTTATAGTACCAAAAAAGAATACATACAGTCAACAAAGATGCAATAAACTAGAATACTGAAATCTTAATTCTGGGTTTGATACAAAATTTGTCTTGATGTCTTGAGAGGCACCGTGCGACGCAAACTAGACCTTAATAGAAATGGTAATATGCTACAAACAAGCCTAGAAGAATAACCATGGGTTTGATCCTTATTGATGTAACATCAAGTTTCATAGTAATTTAATCCATACTTCAAATATATCCACTGAATTGTTAGATAATAATTTAAATTCACAATTATTTATGTAACACTGAATCAATTTTGTCTTGATTTAGGAATAGGATAAAATTATTTTTTGTGAAGGGACTTAAACTCTACATTTATGATAAAATAGAAAATACTGTACATTTAAAAGTTTAGTGATAAGCTTTGCTCTACGCTCGAATTATGATAGCAAATGCTAATTGTGAAATAAACATTATTATTGCAAACTGTTTTGACATAAGCTTCGTGCGTTACTTTGAAAGTACATAAATTGCGCCCATAACATGTGTAAAGTAATATTTGCTACAATATAAGAAATGTAAAAAAAATAACTGAATTAATTTGAATAACTGAAGTATAGTGGAACCCTGAACTATCGTTTTCCTGCGTGTATTGTTTATTTTTTATAGCCCCAGCTAAACATCCAAAAGCACGGTATTAAAAATCCCGTATTCATTGTTCTCCAATCTATTGCCGCTATTCCTATCTCATCAAAAATTTTATCCTGATGTTGTTTTTGTGGAATATTTGTCATCCCTTTCATAAGCACGTGCGACCTCATTCAACTACTTTCGTAAAAAAGACAACACTGCAAATCTGCAAGCATTGTCTTGTTGCTATGATGCCAGCTCATAATGTTTCCGTTGATAACTCACCCACTTACAGACTTGTCTGTTGGAGTTGGTCAGTGTTCATTTTTGCCTCGTGAATTATTCTGACTTGCGACTAAAATACCACCCTATGAAGAATGTTAAGACTCTAACGGAGAATATGAAAATAATTCAACACATTCACCATTTTCCCATAATTATCGCCTTTTTTATGGTTCCTTGAAAAACAAAGAATGGGGTTCTACTGTATATATGTGAATATTTTTATTGACAGCTACTAGTCTTCAATTAAAAACGTTAACAAATTGTAATTCATAAATTTGTATATTTTCTCTTGTAGAGATTGTATGCTCTCAATGTTGATATGTTTAAGCCACGATAAAGATTATTTTAGTTCAATAGAAAACTAATTTGCAACATTAATTCAGTTAAACTACTTTCAGAGTGATATGATAGGTAAATATAACTCTTAGGAAAATATAATTCGTGAATAGAATAACTGAGCATCGAATCATCTGTTTTGACACTTGAGGTGACTAGTCGAAAAGTTTGCAGCATTTTTAAATTTACTTCAACTAAGCAGCATGATAATTATTTTTATTAATCCGTTCACTGCCCATCCTGTACATAAACAGGATCAAAAGTTGGACCTCACACGCCCACCCCATAAGCATCACCCGATATTCTGCATCTAAAATTCGAATTTTATTTACATTTTGTCACTAAAATTCTGTTTTAATGTAATCGCTGCCCAATAAATACCTGAAATTTTGGGTGTGAGAGGATACATCGTATTTGGCGCCTGGGCAGGAAAAGGGTTAATCCACATGTGAAGATTTATACCGATGTGGTTAATCTGTGACATCAAAATTTCTATTTTTATACTTACATAAACAACAGATTCTTTTTAGCTCGCAAGCAATACATCATTTTCCATGTATCTCCGTGTTTGATTAAAACAGAATATAATATGTGCCTGTCATTTCTCAAGTCATTGAAACATAGTCATCACATAATGTAGATTCGATGGGAAATATTTCAAAATTTTTGAAACTATTAACTTTTCAAAATTAATAATAATAGTCATAATACGATTATTTCAATTGATAAATTTATTTCCAATTAATATTATTTAATAATAATGGTCATAAAAATAAACTAACAAACTGGAAGCATAGCCTTCGCGAGTGTGTTTTATAAATGTAGGACAAAAAACAATTGGATCATTTCTATCGTAATAAGGCACTTAAATTGTAGGCACAAGCTTAGTAAGTATCTGTAAGGCGTATTCTGCAAGATTCGACCAAACTTCTTGTCAAAATTATTTATAATTCAATACATTTTTATTAGTTGTCTATTGAAACATGAAAAAAATAGCCATAAAAGAAGACTAGAACAAAGATAGAATAATTAAAAGAACAAACTTCACTTTCAGTATTCAGCATCTACTGTTGTCAGATTTGGAAGAACGTTTATACTTTATAAAAGTTGAGGAGCTCAAGGATTTCATCCAGTCGCAAACGAATTTATTCTTGATTGAAAACCAGGATTGATAGACAATATAAAGAATCCATTAATAGAAAAACAATAAAGACATTATATTACTTATTATTTTATCCTTCATAAAGATTCTGGAATTTTGTCTGTTTTATGACTAGTTTGCTTGCGCCATGATGTGAAATAATAAAGAAAGTATATTCATTGATATGTTTATACTGCAATATTTGATGTTTCTTACCGCCAGGTAATTAATAAAATTGTTTTGATGAGAAAAGAATGTACCTAGGGAATGTGAAAATATTATAAACATAACCTGAAATATAAATTGGTTTCAAGAGAAATATAACTTGTGTTTCATTTACTGACACTGAATTGATATATCATTCACATTACAATACCTAGGGAGTGTAATAACCTCTTAAAAGTATCCTATGGGAGATATTATTGTACAGTTTAGTTATCATTTTGTTATCCAATCAGCTATCCCTTGTCTGTTTTTATTCTATCAATATGTCCACGCTGAGTAAGCTTCATTCCATTCTAGTCTACTGTCAACACGATAATGCACGATAAAATAAAACAAAATATAATTGTTTAACACTGTTTATTGAATACTTCATTATTGTTTAATATCTATGACTGTCATTTGATGGCTAAACATTCTCTGCACCGACTTGCTCTTACTATCATTCTGATACATCAAAATTATCAATTAATTCATATGTACAAATTCGAATCTATACAATAATCAATTAATAAAACAATAACTTTTATTACAATCATAATGATAATAGGTATGCGATAAGAATTATTATTACTTATTCTTGTAACATTACAGTTAATGATTTCATATACTTATTTAAAGTTATATCAATGCTACTTCAATGAAGCCTCAACCAACAATGAAATAATGATAATTATACAATAGAATGATCATAATTAATTTTGCAAAAAGTCATGAATAACACTGCGCAAAAATTCTGACATTCTGGCATTATTTGAATGAAAAATTAGCCCATGTTGTAACAATAACATTTATAATTATATTTGGGTAAACAATATGCTAGAAGTTATTACTAATTTTTACTATAGTGATCGTCAGTTATCCGACAAGAGAAAAAGTGGTCAAAAAAGGAAAGAGCTAAACCTGGATGATTCGCGAGAAATCCTGGTTGATCGATTTTCCAGTTAATCACAATGTATAAAAAAGCATTGAATCAATCGAAGAAATATAAAAATAAAGATTTTGGATTCTTTTTAAGAATTGCCACACCCAATTTCTCAAAACTATTTTTCTCACAAGAAACACCATCATCAAGTTCCTACTCAAGATAGCTAAAAAGTCACAAAAAGACACTCATTTTTGAATACGAAAACTAACTATCAGGGCATAAGGATTACATCAATGAGCTCAGATCAATCAATACAAATATTGTCATCGAGTGGCTGGAGTTGGCTTTTTTAATTTTTCGAAACGGCAAGGTTTCATCAGAGTAACATTGAAATACAGTTTCTACAATTTTCTAAGACATAAATCTACGTTTAATATGAAGTATGTTATGTAAAATTGGTGAAATTCTATAAGATACGCCCAAATTAATTAATACATAGTTACACGTATATATATATATATATATATTATATTTCACTTGTTTTGCTATAGATGGAGATTCTTGATTCAATTTAAGTTATTGGACATACATCAAATAATTGGTAATTTCATGATTTGATTTCCAATAAATCTTTTTTAATAACATTCATCCGAGTAATTTTAAATGTTGACATTGAAAAAAAATTAATACAGAAGAGAAGGTAGTTTGCTAGTTTGAAAAAATATCTATTTCTAAGAATAATCAAATTTTTTAACAAAAAATCTACACCTTCTGTAAGTGCGCAGCAAAAAATTAAAACATTTAAATATATCTATGGTTTTTATTCTACTTACATAAATACAATGTTTTATTACATGGCCCTTTATTTAATACTGCTGTAATAAAAAAAATACCTTTTATTCTAAATGACCATTTCTTGCTTATTGACAGTGCATTTTTATTCATAAATAATTTTTGTGTTTCGGATTTTTTTCAATCTATGATTACCGAGTAAAAGTTCACATATCGCTGCTGCTGCATATGATTAATATTAATAGAAATAATTGAAATAATTGTCAATTACAATTTGATTGTAGCACTAATTGTTTTCTGTGAAACATTTGAATATTATTCAAAGACTAACCAACTATGTTTTAATGATGGACAGATAGATGGGTTCTAAAATAATCATGAAAAATGATACATTATTTTACAGGTATAACATATACTGCAGAATTAAAGACAGTCAATTTATTTTTGATTCAACAGGCAGTTCGAAAGAATTTTTTCTCAGCAACCGTAGATTGAGTATCATTCTGTATAATTTCTACAAATTAAATGCTTTTGATGTATCGATAACAAATTATTCTAGTAAACATTATTAGGTAGTTTTTAAATTAATTAAATACACTTTGCTTAAGGAATTGATATGGAAAACATTACCCTCATTTCTCACATTGTTTATTTACATTTTTATTTATTAAAAACAATCGCCAAAGCAAAATTCTGAAATATTTTACATACGAATACGAATTCCAATTCACCAAAAAATTATATATTTTGGCGCACTGAAATAAATAATTAATTATTGAAAATCTGTAGTACAATGTAATATACGAAAACCGCTTAGGATGGTTAAATATGAAGAATTTTATAAAGCACCAATTAGCAATATAAAATTATTATCAACGGAGGGCATAGCAGAAAAATATTAAAATATCAAGAACCGATGTATAATTTATGAAATTCGTTTGAAAAGCGAATAAATGAATCTATTTTTTATAATTTCATTATTAATGCCACTCATAATTTCTGTCGCAATAAATATAATTTTAAATATTAATAATTACACTTCACTTTACTTGGAATGGGATCTTTAGGCATGGAAAAAAATATAATTTGCGGTAAGCCCCCATGCTTCGTTACACTAAGTATCCATTCAAAATTCTACTTTACAATATTATAAAAACTCATCATTTCATTAAAAAAAATTAACAAATGTAAAATTATCTTTTAGCCTAGATTTTTTATAAATATTTACAAGTCTTCTTCAATGTTCAATAGGTAACATTTTTTAAATGTGTTTTTAAAAATATTATTCAAATGAAATAAAGGATCACCATCTTTTACTTGTTTTGTAAAGTGACAACTGCAAGAAACGTAATTGAATGAACGCAATAGTAATGAAAACGTTTGACGACTGTCATTTCCCATTTCTGAAAAAACCTATTAATATTCGTAACCCTTTTTACAAATGAGAAAAAAGTGCCTATGTGAAAATACTGTTTAATAACTTAACGATCACTAAAAATCAAAAGAGGACTCACAAGGAGTGAAATTTTTATTATGAGATGTGACATTGTCAAAAATAAAACTTTCTGGATCCATATATAAAGAACTAATAATGTTCATCTATTGATTAATCGATGTCTTAGAGTAAAACGGTATATTATGTGTTTAATATTATAGGTAACTATTTTATACATCGGATAATTTATTATACATGTACCTAGAAAGATAAAAGAATAATTCAAGGAAGCGATTATTTTAACGGGTTCACAGAAGACATTCGTATTAGCGCGTTAACTTTAATTTCACAATTCAACAGTGAATGCCGTCTTGTGGATATGAATATTTCACGTTTTAAAAACACATTTCTCCACTATAGTTATTTATATCAATGCTATAATGTCATTTTGGGCAGTAGTTTTCGTTATTAAAACATTCACGATACTTATCCCTGACTCGATTAAATTAAAACCTGTAATGGCAACAGTGTTTCATTCTAACAAAACACGTTGAACACACACGTACACGTTCTGAAATTAACGGTCTAGTTTTCGATAGCATCTTTTGGCCTAAAAAGTACCATTACCAATCTTAATTTAAGCTAAAAGCATACATCTTTTCGATTCTTATTGTTAACATTAATTTTTCTTATCACAATACAAAATGCATTTTTTCATTTTCAATTCGATTGTTTTCTAATTTTTTATGGATGATCCATTATTTTCGTATGTACAATTTTATTACACGCTTTTTAAGTCAACAATTTCCACCTTATAAATAGAGATTTATTTACAATCAATCTTATTATCTTTACACATGCCAATAATATTGAACATTCTTCAATAACAAAATTCAAATATTAAATAAATTTACATTCGAATTTACAAGTGAATGTTTCAATCCACTACTTCTATCTATGTATATCAAAAGTCAAATGAAAATAACAGTAATGAAAATAATTAATTTAATTTATTCCTGAAAAGTCAAAAAAAATGATTTGTCAACGGTTCTTAAAAAACGCCGTAATGAATTAATTTTAATGATATACTTACAATGAAAAAAAACCAGTTTTAGTCTCCATAACTCGATAACAATGTTGGTACATCACAATTCAAGTAATCATTGCTGCATAAGTTCTTACTGTTATTTAACATTTTTACGACATTTGATCTACACGAATTTATGGTTAAAATAAAGCTTTTCATTCAAGATATGAATGAAATAACTTTGGCAAAATCTTTTAGAGACATATTTGGTAGAACAAGGTTTATTTTAAAGCTGTAATGTATAGTTAATTTATATTCATAAATATATCATTGTGACAGTCGAGGCGTGTCATGCCAACTTAACAACCTACATTAACAAAAACATGACAAGGAATGTTATCGATGAACTGATTTCTGTAATGTTGTGTCGTTTTACCTCACATATTAATATTGTTCGTTAGACAGCGGACAATGGAAGGTTGACTTAAGTTATAAAATGTAGGTAATCAGAAAACCTAACGAACCTTGCTGTATTTTAAATTCAATTCTAACCATTGGAAAAGACTGAGAGGTGTTTTCAGTCAGTAGGAACAAACATAATATAAAAAAGTACCTTAGTTGTACCTTGATTTCAATTTGATTTTCTGTTACTTGAGTTTTTGCTTATGTAAATAGTTGTCCAAAATTACACTTTATTGCTATCTATTCTCGATGGATTTGGAACATTGTGAAATTTCATTTTTAATATAAAATTTTATGTTTTGGTCGCTGTTTATATTACTAATTGCGACACAAACAGCGGAATAACAAAGTTATCAGTTTTAATTCTATATGCTTTCTATTCATTGATATGGCAAACATATGCCTGTGTCACATGCTTGTCAAAGCTTGTTAATTAATATCGTATTAAGAATACCAGAATATGTCAAGTGAATGATTTCATTTTCAAAAACTAAATTATTAAATAGCAAAAGAATCATTATATTAATTAGGTATTCCTCTCTTCAACTTATAGCCAAGATAAATATGTAATGAAATTGCAATATTACATACCTAATGATAATTTGAGCCCATTTATCGTTGATAGTTCCTGTTAAATTTTTATTTCTTTAAAATTGATACTATTTTATGAAATGACTATCCAATTAACATTTTGACAATGATCGATAAGGTAATACACTAGTAACCGGGATCATTTTCTCATACAATAATGTATATTGTGAAGTTCAGGCTCATTAATTTACGCTGAAATTATTCATATTAAATTTAAAACATTGAGAAACATGTTTGCAATTTTAATTGCTCAGTATTATTGTGGTCCTTTGCTTTCATAATCTTTCGTTGTACGCAAACATTTCTCTTAATATTAGATTCAATGTCGAATTACTTGTAAATAAATTGCTATACGAACAACCGACCATCAAAAATTTGGTTTCATAAAAGTTTCCAATGTTGTCACGCAGGTGACATTCCATTCAAACAACAATCTGCTTACTGGGTATTGACACTACATGTTTCATAAATATGTGGTAAATGCACATTGGTATAAATATCCAATTATTATTAACTATACGAATGTATATTAACTCCATAAAATAGATATGGCTAGATTTAAAATGTTTCTTAACATTTTAGTGGTAGCTGTCATTATATCATCGATGCTTCTCAATCATAAACCTTGCACAGATATCCAAGCTTTGTGAAATTGAATTTTCATCAATGTGTTTGAGTACTCACGCCTGTCCCAGGATCGTCCATTTATTATCCTAGTAATATTTCCACAAAGATCAATTTATCTTTTCCGGATTTGTCTGATCTGCGCTGGATCCGTTATTGTTAAGAGATAAATTCTCCGCCTCTTCGATGTCGTCATCGTCGGCGTCGACCATATCGACAATATTATCTCGGCTGTCACCACCGCCTTTGCGCAGCTGACCGTGGTGAACTTCCGGGTTCCTCATGTCGTCGTCGTCACAGTTCAGGTTTCTCTCGTCGTCGTTGCTGTGCCGCTTATAGTTGTGGGGGACGTCTCCGTCGTACGCCTCCAACGATCCATGATAATCTGACTTTCCAAAATCGTGTTGGGGATGGTGCATCGGTGTGTGATTGCCGAACTCACTTTTCAGGTTAAATATGTTCGGTTTGACGTCTAGTTGCTCTTGAGATAAGCCGTGACGACCCATGGGACCTTCCGATGAGGAACTGAGGTTTTCAGGTTTGATGTTAACGTGGCCGCCGCCTTGAAGGGATTGTCCGTATCCATTCATAAGACCAGATCTAGAATTTCAAATTAACTATAAAAGCACACGATAAAAAGAGAAAAAACCATCAGAAACCGTGTATTTTAAACGTTAGTTAGATCTTGGACACACATTCTAATTCATATTTTTTTTTTTTCCATGTCCGTTCCCAATGTGGAGCATATGGTCTCCTAATGGAGATATCTTAACAGACTTTTTCTACGAGAACTGCTTGTTACTCAGGTGCTCAACCTCTCTTTTTTTTTTTTTCAAAGAGAGTAGGGATAGAAGGATAGGGCTATGAGAGAACTAGTGATTAGCTAATCGCTCTCGCTACGCCCCGTGAGGATGGGATGGGTGGGAGGGAGGGAGGACTCAGACTACGAACAGAAATACATAAATCGATTGAAAGATCAATCTTTGAAAACCGTCCGCACCGGGAATCGAACCCGAGACATCCGTAACCGTAGCCAGCGACGCTACCAACTGCGCCATGGACGCCGACAAATTCTAATTCATATAGTAATTGGAAATGAGGCTCAGAGCGTTATCTGCTTGACTGCTGTTTCACATTTTTTTAGATATGTAAAAGCTACTTACTTCTAGTTGTTTCAAATTAGGTTAGGCTTTATTAAAATTACTTGTTTCTAATCCATGTGTTGGCATGGTAAATTTGAAAAAATATACATTATTCAAGTATTTTTGACAGTGTTCTTTTTTACGCAGCTCACTCTTCGATTCCTTTTTTTCAGAAACCACGATGGTTGCAGTAACGGCAATGTTTCAATGTTACAATCAAGCTCTGTTGAAGGTTAAATGAAAACCGTAGCACAAAAATAGCCCTCAATCACTTGAGATTGTGAAAACAACTGTCAAATATTTGCGGTGGGATTATAGATGTTGAGTGTAGGGCAATTGAAAGGTTCCATCCCCCTCAGAAGAAAACAAAAGGTTGCTGCTTATGCGGATTAAAATTCACCCCTTAGATTAATGCACAGAACAAAGTCTGGGCGGAGAATCACAAGCTAATATATTATATTAGTATATACTGTGAATGATTTTTTTTCAGAGATACCAATTCTCTATTCTAAAGGATGTTTGGTTTTGAGATAATAATATCAAAATCTTTCAAAGATTGCTTTGTAAATATCAGTAATTTGGTGTATACTTAAAAGATGTAGAACATATACGGCTTAAAGGTAAATTATTATCAAATTTTAAGCATATTGTTGGAAAATATGACATCATAATATAATATTATATTACTAATGGCCAATTATGTATCTCAAAACACTACTGCCCATCGAACAAAATACTTTGCAAAATTACTCTTAAGCCACTTTTAACAGGATTGTGATGTTTTAAAAATAAGGATCACAATTACATTATATTGTAACATTATTTGATATTGTGACATTAACCTGTATTCATCATGCAGACTTTGGTAGTCTTCAGGTCCAGCCATGTGATCTTCCGGACCCATATAGGATAGACTGCAGTCTTCCATTATCCCCTAGAAAGATTTCCATTAATTGAATGTTTATTTACATGAACAAATGTAGGAAATATGACATTACATTTCATATTATACATCAATATTTATGCTATCTAAAATTGAGGAAATATTCCTATAGCTCTGGAATGAAAGAAATGACGGTTGGAATATTACGTTAGGGGTCTTACGCGCAGTTGTCAGTATGGTTTATACAAGAAAAACATCACTTTTGTGTATACTGTAACGAGAAAGAGGTAGGAAATAGAGCGCTCTCTATGCTGATTGTTTTAAAAAATTAGGAGTGGGATAAAGATGCATAATGTCACATTTAAGACATTTCGCCTTTTGGATCCATAAATTCAATCACATCTTTTTGTGAATATAAATAAACAGTAGAAAATTACACTTTTTATGAATCTTGTTACAAAATAATACTGTAATTTTGTTCATACCAGTTTTATACAGTATAATGAATATTGTTTTACCTGCAAATTTCTTTTCAGAACTTCACTATAACCCTGAGGGCTATGCAGCATGGGAGGACTTTGTGACATCATACATCTAAACGTGATGAATAAAATATATTAGAACAAACTCACTAAGTGTTTTAAAGTAAATCTATTGATATAAAAGTGTATTAAATATGACGAAATTATCAATCATGAGAGTTTTGGAAATAAAATTTGTTCCATTTATTTTTTGATTTGACAGATATCTTGACAGTGCCATAATGACTTAAATATAAGAAAATCCTACTTTGATATGTAGCTTAATAAATATATAGCATATTAATTATATTGATAATTAGGGAAATGAACATCAAAAATTAAAATAAATGTATTTCTCTTTCATAATAGTTCACAGTCAATATGTATTCAATCAAATTGACTATGAACATTCAAAAGTTTTCAGTCCCACTTTGTATTGTTTTTTTTTGTAAATGTGGCTCAAAGGGATAAAAAAAACTATGAATATTTAAATTTATAAAGATAACCTTATATTTGAGTCAATACGGGCAGTATTTATGCATATTGTAAGTGGCAAATATTAGTTGGGCTGTCCTTAATGTAGATTTTTATTTTATTTTTTAGCGGGGAAGCAAACTTATGTAACAAACAGTACAAGATGACTGAGTAATAGAGGCATCACATCCCACATATCAAAAAGTAAGATTATTTTTTAAATACCGGTAAAAGTTAACACAACCTTATAAGAATGTAAGCGAAAAAGTATCACAAAATAATGGTTGAATAATTATTATCTGTAAATAATAGTACTGTGAATAGTACTACGGTTGAGGTACTACCTGTTTCATAAAGTTAGCTTCCAAATATATCAAAAAAACTCTGTAAAGTAAACATGGCGGTACATGAAACCTGCTTTAAAAGGTTTCTTGATGATTTGAAAAGCATTGTAAAATGTAAATATAAATTATAAGAGAATGGGGCTTATTAATACTAGACAAATAACAGGAGTCTCCCCGGTGTATCTTATATGCGAACCTTTTTGTTTCTGTTGTGTTTTTTTAATGTAAAATTATTGTTGAACAATATTATTTATTTATGTCAGAAGTGTCAGATTTTTGAATAATAAAGATATATAAAAGTATGTAAAGAGGATTGAAAAGATATTTTAAAAAGGCATAAGAGTAAATGTGATTAAAAAAGCATGCAGATTAGTAAAAAGTTAATATAGAATATCTTAAAAAGCATGCGAGTAAAGATTAAAAAAAGACAGAAAGATTAAAATCATTTATTGTTTAACACTTACCACTTGTTTGCTGATTATGTAGTAATTGAAATATGTACCTCTATAATATTTATTAATAAATTTTTTACTGACACGGATTCAAAAATAGTTTCATAAAAAACAATTACGGCATCTTGTGCAATTTGAGAACTGTGATAATATTGTTGGGCTATTATCTAACAAAAGCTTATCATCAATAAATCGATTTTCGAAAGTTTGAGACCACCGAGTAATCCAGATTCCAGCATGCTATTTATTCTTTTTAGTGAACTGAATTAGAGTCCTTATTAATTCTTTGTCGCATTATTTTTTTTCACTGGCAAATAGTTGAAAAAAATTAATTAACAACTTTCATTAAAAAAGTGAAGTAAGTTCAAAAATGTTTTCCCAGTTGTCGAAATGTCTCCATTCATATTTTCATAAGTATAACACCTACACGCAAAAATTTTAACTGACTCAAAAATACCTAAAATATCGACAGCATCCCAACGATATTATTATAATGTTGACTATATTTCTTTTAAAAACTGAAATGTTAAGTTTGAATATGCTTACGAGTGATTACATCAGTAATAAATGTATTGAAAAACTTTAAAATCGAAAAGTACCTTGAATTGTTAAATTTTTTACCATCCACCTTAGAGTAACAAACAAAATGGGTTCATCACTATCATAACATCTTAAGCTTCCTTGTGTCAATAGAGATTTATAGTACATCATACTTACATCATAAGTACTGTAGATGTTTGAAAATATTTGATTAAAAATTATAATGGAAAATTGATATAAGTAAGAGTTATATTTAAGAGTGCTTAAAATTGAAAAGATTGTGAAAAAATTAACAGTAGTTTTAACACTGACCTTATTATCACCAATGTTCCTAAGGCATCCTTTGACTTAATAATAAAAATATTACATTGTTAATGTCTAAAAGCAAACACACATAATTGGCTACGAATAATTGTAGTCAATCCTCCACCACAAGATACCTATTGAGGTTATGTTCAGACGTTTCAATACGAAATCTATGCAGTTAATTGTTCCATAACTTCCCACAATCATAGCACATGCTCAGATCAAAACAGTCGGTAGAAACCTAAGTATGGAGCAAATATATATATTTTTTTTCATTAATCCAGATTTAAGCAAAATATATTTTATGTGTAAACTTACAAAACAGTATAAGGCATTTCAAAGGTAACATGCAATGATGATTTTTCTTATTAAGTACACATGAGTATCCTCCTTTAAGCCATTAAATGCAATGAAAATAATTAACTATTGTATTTCTTAATATATTTGTAACCGCTGCATCACTGATATATTTTAAGTAGCGTTCTGCAGAATTTTAATTTGAATATCCAATGCAATAAATTGTTTTTCTTTTTCTAGTAACGGAAAATCCATTTAATTTTTTTATAGATTTGTGGATACAATAGATTATTAAGTATCGAAATTGACGTTATTGATAAATTACAAACACATTCAATGACAAAACCATACCAAAGATGAAAAATGCTTTAATAATAAACAATTCTTTATTTTGAATAACCAAAGATACTCACAAACTTTGTTGGAAATTATGGCACCTGATAAAACAATGGTATGATTCGATAAGGCATCAATAATAACACAAAAGATTTTCAGTAATCGCATGAAACATGGACTGACCAAAAACATCTTGAACACTTATTTCTATTTCTTCAATGATCACAATCGTTTAAAATCCTACATGAGGATAAAAGAATAGTTACAGCTATAAATAATCAAAAGTGACGACTCAAATTTACTTTTTTGTGTTTTTGGAGTAAAGTATTTTGAACATCGGTGGATTTGTCAATCATTCAAAATAAAGTATAGCTTATAAGGTTGTAATGTTGAAACAACAAGATTCCCAGTTAAAGCTAAAGGAAAGAAAGAATGGAAATAGAAGATGCACCATAAAAATAACTGAGAAAAATAATAATCTTAAAATTTGGCTTCATTTCAAAATAAAAATAAAATTGATTTTTATACCAAACGATGGCACGAAAATAATGAAAGAGCAATTCGTCGTTTCCATTGCAAAATTGCATATCTGCAAATTCCCAGGGGGCCTTTGCCTTCAAATCAGTACGATCATTGAGAGTAAATAATATTTTCTAGAGAATAAAAACAGTTTAAAAAATAACTTTATACAATTAAAACAAAATCAGGTAATGAGTATAGTTATCTATATTTAATATTAATTATGTGTTCTTTATTATTGTTTTAATTCGAAAATGTTATTTTTTAAACTGATTTTATGCTCTCCTGAAAAATTTGGGTTTTGCAGACATCCAATTTTGCAATGGAAATGACATGAATGTAAGATATGTTTACTTTAAACATGCTTGCCAATTTAACATTTAATTGAACATAATGAAATAAACAGTAATAAAGACAACTAAAAAGAGAAGCACAGACCATTGACCGGTTTTACAGAAAAGAAATGAAAGGAAATCAATGTAAGCGACATACAGCGAACGGCCCTCCAATCAAATTTCAAGGTCAACCTCTAAACGATGATGTGAAATGTTTTATATACCCTATTAAAACAAAGCTCACTCGTTCTCTAAGAAGTTCAATTTTACCCATTTTAGTTGTCAAGTCTATTTCAACTGAATAAATACTAAACAATAATTTAAGTTAGATAATGAATTCTCGTATTTATCAAAATTTATTTTACTGCCAGATAATCCATAAAATCAGTAATTTCAGTCAATGATTCCATTCCAATTGAATTTGTTTACAGTTTTTTAACTGTTTCAGCAATCAAAGTTTAAAGTATTCTTTTGATAAAATCCAGTGACTTGAATGGTGTAATAGATTCTATTTAACGCTTAGAGAGAAGGAGACAGAGCTGTGTTCTCGTCAATCGGTTACAAAAAAAATACCCTGTATATTTTATTAACATCACGATTTCATATAATGTATTGTTTATATCAGGGTAGCATCTTTGAGGTAAGTTTTTAAATTTCACCGATGATAATGATCGCATATGCAGTGTATTCATATGCCTTCAATTCAAGAGGCGCATTGAGAGTAAATAGTATTTTCTTATGTTAACTAAATTTATGAAGAATTTTTAAGTACTTCTTTAATCGATTTTAAATAGGTGCAGTGCGAAGCACTGAAAAGATTACAAAGTGACCTTACATTTATAGTTGCGCCACTGGGTTATAGATTATTTGAAAAAATATCAAATATCTTTTAAGGAAACTAAAGTTGGGTGTCATTTAGTAACATCTAATTAATAATCTATGTAATTATTATGATTTTGTACATCAACAATAAATATCTACTGTTTATGAAAATATCAATATCAAACTGGTTTGTTTATTATATTTTTTTATGCCTGGTAATGTTTGACTTATTAAAAATAATATAAACAATACTATAAAATCAGATTCAATATTATTAGCATACATAGCAATTTTCCAAGAAGTTTTTATTGTAAATTGATGTTATAAATATGGCAACAAGTCCATAAATACCAAATTATAAATAATAACAATTATTAGCTAATCAAACATGTAGAAATGAAACATTATACGTATTGGTGATATAGCTTATGATCGTAATTATACAATCTTCCTATTCTTTATTTTGACAGGTGCAAGTAACTAAGTATGTACCTGCATCTAATTAGTTCCTAAAAACTTCACCAGAGGAACGTTTGAAGTTGATTGAATGGATGAGCCTACGACTCTAGTAAATACATATTATTCTTAAGAATGTGTCTAAAGAAAACTAAAATTGAATAAATTGTTTTATTCGGCCGCAGCTTATCTGATATAAATGTTATTTCAAAGTTTATAAAAGGTGATGTTTTTAATGCGAGTTTCATGGGCGCTATCACCTTTCGCAAACTTTATATTTGCTACCCTGAATAGATTCTACTGATAAATAATATTTATTAAGCTATCTTGTTTTAAAAATGTTTGGTTATTGATAAATTTTAGTTGAGCAGGCTTACAACATGAGCACGAACATACAGCCTTCACATCTAAGTAAATTAAACAACTCTAAGAGTCTAAGAAGCTCCGACAGTCAGGTGAAGACGAATTGTTTCTCTCGATGATTTTATTGTAACCTTGATATTACTTTTAATTTTGCTTGCTAACACGATATAGAATTAGGTTGTATTTATCATGAACAATAGAAGAATTGGACAAAAACTCAATTTCAATGATTGAAAAGATCTAATGACAGTGAATTTTAATAATTTAGTGGGATTTCTATGATACAAAATGAGTAAGTTTTGAAAATCTTAGAAAATAGAAATAATTTGCTCAATCAATAAGATAGCAAAGGGAAAAACAAAAATCTTCACCAAACATGTCACAACTTTTGTCCGCTAGTTAACGCACTAATGTCAAAAAACGTAAAAGACAGAACATGTGACATCTATGTTGAACTAAGCACACGATGTTACTAATGTAAATATGCAAGTAGTATAAACTGGTCAGTTACAATAATAATTATAGTTGTTCATAGCAAATCATAAGAGTATCATAAAGGAATTAAGTCACGACACGTTGTCCTCTGATACCACATGCTTCACGCTAGAATGAAATAGATCCAATAGTTTATCGGATGGCCTGTACGTTTTCAGTTACACAATAATTAAGAGTAAACTCAGAGATTTTGAAATAACTGAAACATCAGTAAATATATTTGTTTTTATTATAGTAAACAAGAGATGAATATAAATTATTCAGAAAATATGATTGAAATAAATGGCAGAGTATTTCAATTTAATCATTATCAACAAAACAGAAGATGAGTGTAGTTTTTATCTGTCAGAATGTATAATTCTTTTATTTTAATGAAAGAAGACTTTGATATTGATTACAATACATTATGAAATAATTAAATACATATTATGTTGAAATAAAAAATCTATGAAAAGCTGTCATAATTGCTGGATAAAATGATATCTATCTCTTTCATCCTTATCCACTGACTTCATTAACCTGGGTATATATGTTTTTCAATTCAATGTTTCAATTATTATATTGTGATCCTTTTTATTCTATGTGATTAACATGTGGCAGTAATAATTTAAAAGGCAGAATGTATAGCCTAATCTTCTCGCACTAAATATTATGCATTATCACAACATACTGAACCTTTGTTGCCTAGGTGTCAAAAAATATGAATGTTGAACATGAATATGAAAGTCAATCAATTACCTTATAAATCAAAATAATATTTTCACATTTTTTGACACACTGATCAATTTTACCAAAAGTTCTGTCATGTTATGGTATGTACGTGGGATGGGAAATTGTAATTGAATAGAGAAAAGTATGGAAAAGGAAAATCTACAGGACACAGAATGCTCAGCGTTTTATGGTTATTATAGTTGAAAAAATGCATACTTATTGTAGAAAATTAACAAATTTCAGCCCATTAAGTACCAGAGACAATTTTTATTATTCCGAAGAAAGAATCTAAGGTAAAGCATATTAAATGTCAATCTTTATGACATCATAAGACAAATGATGAATAAAAGAGTCTGTTTATGAATGTTAATATACAGACACTTAAAGCTAGATATTATGTTTTAATGTAAATTGCGATATTACATCATTGAAGGAAGATATAAATATATTTAAATATATATGCATATATTTGATATTGACTGGCTCTCTGCGAGATTGAGGTAATGAGGTATCGGTAGAGGTTGGAAATGATTGTCTGGTTGGTTGTATATGGGTTGGGGCCTTACTGTGGTCCGCCCGGGGGGCCTGGTTCGTACTTGCGAGGCCTGCCGCGGCTCAGATGCCTTCTTTTCACAAACTCCGCGTCGTCCACCATCCAAAACGAACCAAAGTCATCCTCGTAGCGGACGAAACACTTGTGGAGGGACAAATTCGTCCGGATTGCATTCTAACAAAACACGTTCACACACGGATACATAAACAAGTCCACCTTGATACAATGATCATGGAATTGAGTAAAAAATCTCAATCGGGCTTTATGATTTGGAGTTTTTAATGATAGTCAATTGTCACATCATATTTTTTAAAGTTGGAATAGAATCCTTAAAATTAAAGAATATAATGAATCAATTTTTTCAAATTTTCTAAAGATTTTTATAAATGGAGTAGTCGGTAATTGGTTGTCTAGATGTCAGTTTGCTATAGACAAATTTGCTACAACAATTTGTAGAAAATGAGTGTCATAGCTGCAAGTATTATAATAAAAAAGATGTTTTGAATTTTATACAATAAAAGAATATGAATTATTATTCTTTATAAAAATACACTGTTTCTTGTAAATACACATACAAAAATGATGACATCAAAGAAATAAAATATCAGTTTTCAATAAAATGGGCAATATGGTTTCTATTGCTTCCTTGTATCAAGAATAGACCTGTTTATGCGTTCATTATGGATAAAGATTTCACAACTTCTCACATTCCACACATCATATTCTAAGCTTGTAAAAAAATACCTTTTTAATCTACTTACAAATATAGTAACATGTCGCTTAAATTACTAATTTTTTATCAATATTATTGTTTTTATGTATTAGTGCTCATCTGCAGAATATAAATTTGTTTATTTCACCATTTTCTGTGCTATTTTTGGGAGTGTTTGACCATTTTATTGACCGAGTTGGGATTGCCATATTTATAAATAGTTGAAACTGTATACCACTGTTTAAGTATGTCCCAAGCGTTTTATAATGGAATCAAAGGGAAAGGATCACGGAGTAAGATTGTAGAAATATTTTATGGATCACAGAAGTAGGACGGGCTTTTAATCCTATATTATAAAATTAAATGTCTGCTTATTTGGCAGGGACCCATGACTATGACGGCCGCCCGCCGATGCCGCTTCAAGACGGAGTAGAGAGAAGCACCCATGCAGGAAAGAGACAACAATATCATATTATGTATACCACCACAAGAGACAAAGGGAGAATAGACACACAACCACACGCACACGCGCTCACAAAATACTTATATATAATTAAAATACATAATGGTCACACTAAGTCTTGGTTACAAATACATCAGAATGATAATTATTATTTAATAATTATGATTCATTGTTGGTTTACCAGTTATTATTCCAAATCTTTAGACAATTATAGTAAATTAAGAGATAAAAACGACCACCAATATTTATGAATATTTTCCTTTCTTGATCTCTAAGAATTTAAAGAATAACCATCTCTATGACAGAATTTAATTCTATCTAAGCTAGACAACAACAAAATGGCCGCTATAAAATTATACATGTTCAACATATTTGATAATATTTCATAGTTGATAAACTTTTTTGGAGAAACCGTTAAAATGCAAAAAACTCACGTATATGGCAATAAATTGAGATCAAGATTCTTTGATTTGATAAAATTGTATACAAGAGTGTTCAATGTAGCCAAGATATTTATATACCTACTTACTTTATTAAGTTTTATACCAAAGCAATATTAATGATAATAGTAACACATCACAAACACACACACACACAGGCACACCCGCCCCCAAACACACTGTAAGTAAATAATAAAAACGCTGAACATCTGAAAATAAAGACATTTACTTCCAAACCTTATATTATTGGTGTAAGTTAAATTTCTTTGCAAAATTGTTCTAATAAATAATACGTTAAAACAAATTATTGGTTATACCAATTTATGAATTAGGACATTTTTATAAATCTTCCCCAATTAAAAGCACTTATTTTTTTAGTTTAATTTGATAATGTTTACTGTTATTACGTTTTTATAGTTTTTAACAATTTTGCATAGATATTTTATTTATAAATAATTTAATTTCAAAATGTACAAGTGAATGAAGTGTTCTTTTTATAATATTACTAAATAATATAGATTAGAAAAATACAGAATACATAGAAAAATTTGTGGGGCAGATTTTGCCAAAGATATTGTGTGCTATGAAAATTTATTCACAGATGTGTAAGAAATAGGTATGATACTTTTATTGTACACTAGATTATTTTTTGTGCGCATATATTTATAATACAGGGAAATTATCTTGGTGTTTTATGTGAATGAGTAAAAGATGAAAATAAACATTTTATGACACTGGTTTATTAAATTCTGTAGTCAAATAGAATTGTTGTTGGCATATTAATGTTAACTTGTAGATGTTATACATAATCCAAGTCAATAATTATTGTATATATCTGTATTTGTGTACTTGCTTTTGAATCTGATGAATTGTGTAAAAGTGTATGTGTGTCTTGTGTGCTTGCAAGATTGTGTGCTTGTGCCTTATAATTCGATACAAACGATTAATTTATATTTACAAAATAGTATTTTCATAAAATTTAAAATTAAAACAAAAATCTTGACAGAATTACTTAATACAATTATTATTCTTTAATTTAAATACTAAAAAAAAATTCAAAACAAATGTTTTGCCATAGCAAAAGGATAAACTGTATATGTGTATTGTTGTATTGATAAGTCTTTCATGTTTTTTATTGCTTGTGTCAACGGTTTATATGATTGTGCTTTTGTAATTGTATAATTTCATGCTTTTGATATTGTGTATTTTTTGTGTGCTTTAATTGTTTTGCATTTGTGTACCTTTCATATTTTTGTGATTGGGTATGCTTGAATATTTTTATATTTGTGTGCCTGCATGATTGTGTAGTTTTGTACTTATGTTATGTGTTCATGAGCTTGTATTGTTGTACTTGTGTATTTGTGTGTTTATGTGCCAGCGTAGTTGTGTATTTGAGATCCATATTACAATGTAAAAAAATTTTTTTGTAATTTGTTTTAGTGCTCCATTAATAGTTTGATTGTTAGGTGAGTTTATTGTGTTTGTTAAAACCATCAGTGTTTTCAAATGGAAGATTTTTTTCTGATCATGTGTTTGTTTTGCATTATAGAATTTAATGAATGTTTGAGTGGGCCATGATTGATATACTTTGATAATTTGTTATTGAAATATTAGTATATTAGTTTAAATTATTATGATAACATATCGAGGAAATCTTATAATGATGATGTCAGAAGTTTTTAAGTTCCGTAAACTTAGGTTTCATCAAAAAAAAAAAACAAAAACAAAACAGGAATCACACAGGAGCTATACATATCATTTGTAACCTTCAATCAAAATGAAAAATTTAAATCGTGTGATTATTAATTACAGACGTTTTGCATAATACATAAGACCTCTTTATGTATGAAAGGTTTTAGTGAAAAAATTTTAATTCAAGAGAAAACAAGTCCTTCATTTGTGGGTGACATGACATTTTCGTATGTGATAAATATTTAAATACCGCATAAGGTAGAGTTAATTATTTCAACCTTTGCTTTTGGACTGCAGTTTTTAAGGGTGGAAAATTAAATCGTGGCAATGAAGCCATGGGTTCGTACCCGGGAGGCGGTTGGTTCATTCCGGGAGGTCCGGCCAAATGGGTGGGTGCGGCACCTTGCGAACAACGCTGCGGTCTTCTCTTGTAGAACTCTACCTCGTCAACTGTCCACACTGCGCCTTTCACATTTTCCACTCTCATAAAACACTTGTGGAGGGATAGGTTGTGGCGCACCGCATTCTGATCATCGTGACGAAGCAAGAATATTGCAGATCAAAGTTCAACGCGATCGATGGTAATGGTGATCCGTCAATGATGTAACAGTTTAAAGAAATTAAATATCTCATTCATTTTTGCATTCATACACTCTCACAATTTCACATTATACAAACAGTACACACAAGGACAATATATATATTATAACAAAGCTGAAAGTAAACAATCAAATAGTAGTGTGTTGTGACTCATTTTTTATCATTGCTAGATCTTGAAAAATCTTCTAGAGAAAGATAACAAAACACTCCAAAAATTATATGAGCACATTAACAACTTTGCAGACATCCATTCACGTTTTATATAGAATAAATTCCGTAAAAACTAACCTAAAAAAGTAATGTTCTAAAGTACAGGTCTAAACTTTGTTTTGTAGACATGGTAATATTTTATGATGTATTGGAATCGAAATTAAGGTAAATAATCTGAAGAATTAACTGTCAATAAGCACACTATTATTGTTGAAAGCATTAGAACACACAATGAAAGATCCATTCTTACATATAAATTGAAATTTAATAATTTATATTGTTAAACAGTATAAACTTTAATACAACTGTTGTTAGGATTCGAACCCAACACACTATGATTCCTAAAGTATAAAATAACAATTGATTTCATACAATAAGAATTTTATTTAAAGACGGAAATATGTGAAAAGATTTATCATTGAGATTATCTAATGCAGAATTTCGATAAATTTTATAAAATCTCTTCAGGAAAATATCGTTATTTTACCTAAATATTATGGAATAATACCGAATAAATGACAAAGCAATCAATTATGAGTATTTTACAGAACATTTTTTATTCATAGTATATAACGCAGTATAGAAAAATGAATTCAAAGGCATTATGTTAATTTGGTGTATGTTGATAACAATCAAAGTAAGTAATAATTGAAATAGTTCTATTACCTTCCATGTTGCCGCGTTTCTTCTGAAATAGCAGAAGGTATTCTGGAACCAGTTGTAGATCTCGTTCAAGGTTAACTGCTTGTCAGGAGATTCGATGATAGCCTGTAGAAGGAATATTTTTTTTTAATTCTTTCGTGTAGAATAACAGTGGATACAATAAGAAAGATTATCAAAATGTTTGGATTGTTATATTAATATTACAGCTTGCAGTTATTGAATTATTTACCTGTCTTATAAGAGAAGCATAAGTGAATGGTGGTCTGACATCAGCGTTTTTGTAGAACTCTCGGTTTCTTTGAATTTCTGAAAATAACATATGTATATACTTTCTGTAAATATTATGATTCGTTTATGTTATATTTATCTTCAAATGCAATCACTACTGTGGTAAAAAATACTGGTTTTCTATCACTATTGATATATTTTTGGATAATACATCTGTAAGTAAAGCACGATATCTTGATGGAGATAATAAAACAAAATGACAACTTTTAACAATAATGGAGAGATCTCTGACATTTCTGATAAAATATCAAAAATTTATCTGATTCTAATGGTAATTGAAGAAAGTTCACAACAAATTTTAATTATAGATGCTATTTCATTTGATAACAAAAAAGGTTTGTGTTCATAAAACATTTTGAACCAGTAAATATACCTTTGTTTTAAAAACATAAGAATAACTCTTGCATTAATAATTATTAAAAAAATCAAAATATACATACAAAGCGCCATAATAACATTAATAATGTATGGAAACATACCTATGGATGTATTTGAAAGAAATAGTGTTGTGAGACAACATCAGTTTGAATTTTATTAATTGTTTTATATTGATAAATCTGTAATTATTGCATTGGAAATATGTTTGTTTTCCACCCAAATGGCAAAATAGGTAAAAACTGTTATTCATAAAGCAAGATATTTTTTTATATAGCCAAAATATAAGTAAAGATACGAAAATTAGTCTCCAGTACAAGTAGGCAAGATATGCAACAGATGGTTGATTAAAGTTGTTGTCTATGATCATATTGATATGTTCAACATGTTCAAGCTTGTTTATGTATATTTAATTCATCTGGCTATTTAATATAATGAGCGAAACTAATCTATCAATGTCAAAACAATTTGACACTAGTCATACACCATTGTTATTATGACAATAAACTATTTTAAGAATTCATACATATGCACATAAGTTATGTCAATATATGCATGCATATAAGCTTTGGCATATAAATATGTGTCCATGTAAATTCGGCATGTGCATGCCTATTTGTCTCAGAGTCTAATGGTATCCTAATGTTGTTAATTAGTGATATCATTTATAAATAATAATATTGTTTAGTGTCTTGATGAGCTCCAATGAAGGTATCTTAATAGGTAACCTTCAAATCACGGATGGATTTCAATAACTCACACATTAAATAAATATTTATATATTTGATGTCAATAATAGTCATAAGTTATAATTGAAATATCAGAACATTCAAAATTCTTCAAATGTCAGTATTATTTTGATGATTTTATTAATTCTGAAATAAGCAGTTGTCTTTTATTTTGTAAAAGTATGTCTTTTTATATCTAATTTTCTAATAAAGAAAGGCATAAACGTTTAGAATAAGTATCAACAAAGGTCAGCCCTTAGTTTATTTAATTAATAATACAATTAAGTTTGCTAAGTAATTTTAATGTAGTATATTACCATATACACATACAAAACATGTTTCTTTCGTGAAGTCAATTTAATATATTCTCAAATTTGATTATGCGACTGAAATTTTTCCATGAAATGAATAACCCATGACATTGTGGAATAAAATTTAGATTTACCGAAACGGAAAAGTGAAAGAGGAAAAGTCATTTTCAATGTCACTCTTCCATATCAATTTGGGTAAGCAAAAAATAATAAAAACAAAATGTCTACAAGGTATTTCATTTTGCGAACCCAAGTGGCAGAAGAAGAAATTCCACTCTTTACCTTGCTGCACATCTAGTCCGGCTCTTTCGAGCATGTAGGGAAGACCTGTCGGACCACATTTGGCTGTTACAAATATAAATAAATAAGTGGATAGAGTAGAAGAAACTAGTGTACAGATATTTATAGCCATTAATATGCAACAAATTCCTTATCCATTTTCATTTGTGAAGCATTTTGAATTTAAGTAATCAAATAATACTTAAGAGTTCCAAATAAATCATTTGTACAATATAGTTTCCAATGTCTCACTAAGAAGAAAAATTTCAGTTTGTTTAAAAAAATATCATTGTAAGACAATACATATTGAATGCGAAATTGAAATTGATAACTTTGTAATTTCACTGGTTTTAAGCAGTGGAGAAGATAACAAAGTTATCAATGTTCATTTTATGTGAAGAATAAATTTCCATAGAGTGACTGCTGAATCCATCGGAAATGTTATTCAATATTCAACTTCTGATTAATATTCTTATTTGATGAAATGATGAATGGCATCTGAATAAGTTACTTTTTTAGTTTTTTTGAATTAAACAGTATACATCATCATTATTAATTTTTAAAATATATTTACCATTTTACCTTGAAAAATGAATAAATGAGTCATCCTAAAACAAACTCACGCCTCTCCTATATATTGTATATACCAATATTTATGGATTGGCGTGTGTTTGTTTTATTGAATGAATAGAATATGACAATATTATAGAATTAATATAATATGTAAAGTTAGGTACACATAATAACGTGACGTACTAAGGGAATGTGGCTGACCTCCCGCTATTGAGACACCAGTCTTGTCGCTCACTCGCCGACGTATCGGACCTGCGGGAGAGGGTGCTCTCGAAGATCCGCCTCCTGACACTCCAGCACCTGGCAAAATATCAGGATATCAAATGGTTCATCATTACCTTATCAGCAAATGAAAACTTTTTCATACATTCATTATATAGATGATGTTTTCGCCTATTGATGTAACCCTCAAAAAATACGAAAATGAGTTAATGATTGGATGTCATTTTAAAGATGACAGAGCAGTTCTCGGCCAAGCGATGTTAATTAGAAAACGCAACTCGCCATACAATATTTTCGATAAAAACAGATTTTACTCTCTCCTGAAAAATTTAATTTTTGAGGGTTACATCAATTGGCCAAAACAGCGTCGATATATTATAATATACTGTTTATTTAAGATTTGGTAAAAGGAACTGCACATTTCATTCATATAGTAAATAATAGGCCTGTATTTATTCGGTCAGTATATGGTGAAGAAATTCCTAGCCTAATCTATAAATGGACATGATATTACATTTACAGAAAGTGCAGATGTAACAAAAATATTGTGAGTGTTGCATGCATATTAGATTTAAATGAAAGTTTTCTTCTGGATTACTGTCGTAAATTTAATATATTTACACAAAAGGGTGAAACGTTAAACTAACCTGGTAGCTGTTGCTTGGCTACCACTCCCATTGGAGGTACACCTCCATGTTGAGGTTGCTGCGTTGGCGGTGGCAGTGGCGGTAGGGACTGAGACATGGCCTGAGGAGGAGGAGCAGGCCGTTCTTCCCGCTCAGCTCTCGCTGCATGCAGGTGTCGTGTCATCGCGCGGAGTCTGTCGCGTTCCCGCCGCAGTTGCAGCTCCAACTGGGCAACGACCTGCTGCTGGACTCGCGCTTGGGCTGCTGAGCGATCATCGAGGGCATGGGCCCCTGACAAGTGCCTGATAAATGAAGGATTACAATAAAAAAAATGAGCATTTTCATGTTGTTTTCATTTGAAACATGAACTAAAATACCAGGTGCCAAAAAATGACATTCCCTATCTATTCATTATAAGTAAGCCCTACGAAAATACCAGAAAAATCATTGCTCTTAGTATCAAATATTCAAATTTAATATAACATCTAAAATTGAATTTGTATCTAGGATTCAGCAAATTTGCTTTGAATTTAATCGAAATTTTCTTGGTAAAATTAAAAATAGTATAGGTCAAATTATTATTGCGGTAAAATTAAAAACGAAATTTAGTTAGAGTCCTTAATATTTATTAGGTAGACAATTTCATAAAAAAAATTCTAGCTCTTCAAGATTAATTAGGTTTTAAATTGAGAAAATTAGAATTGCTGGCAATAAATTTTGATAATAATTTATTCCAAATACACGCGTAATGGTCAAAAATAAATAGAATGTGTAATATTCAATATCATGTGGGAAATAAAACAATTATACGCGATCGAAATTGCCACAATATAATACATTTATTATGGCGTTCAAATATCCGGGAATGTGCGACTTATTGTCAAAAAACACAATAAGTTTAATCTGTGGTCAAAATGGCGCTTAGCAGAATGGGGCAATGGACAAAAGACGGGAAAATAACAAAACAAGAAGATGGCTACAATCTACAACAGCCGCGAAAATTTCTGTGTAATTCCAGCGTTTCTACAATTTGAAGGCAAACATGCAACATGCCAGAAAAATATAATTATTACGTTTCAAAAAATAGAACCACCTAGGAAATATTATGTTGCTGGCATTTTATATAAGTAGTTAATATAGAAATTAATGTTGTCTTTAATTTCCAAAGTTCATCATCTTTTTGAAGAGTAATTTAAATATTTATAGAATTGCAGTATTTCCTGAATAAGACACAGATTACAATCAGGAAATAAGTACCGGTTGTAATTGTAAATAATTTTTAAAAAATACGAATTTTGATTCAATAGATTGTCAGAAATAAACGATTGGATTTTGTATTATTTTCAAATTAAGATTCGAAAATCCTGCAAAGACACATTTTTTCTCAATCGTTGTTGTATGTATTATATTTATAAGCACTTTTTTCTTAATATAAGTAAACGGTAACGAAGTGCCTTTCTGGATATATGAACTAATTGCAATTTTTCAATCTGTATTCACTCGCAGAAACTTCGATTAGTCTTGCAAGTTAAATAATAAAAACGAAATTCTCTCCAGCTGGTATTCGTGCCGTAATGAATGGCTAAAACTTTTTAACAATTACACAATCCGAGCATTCATTATGAAATAGAAATCTTTTAATTAAAATATCGATTTTAATATTGATCAAAAAGAATGCGGAAAAGTAAAGTAAAAACTGCTGTTGACTGCCATAGGGCAGTGTACATGCTACGCTCCTTGATTCGATTCGAATCGATTAATTAATGTATTTGGATTTTACCGTAAAATCCAAATGTATAATTTCTCGACAAGGTGACATTAAACACCAGTCGTACTGTTCCACTATACATATTTGAAAAGAAAATCCAAGTGATTGATTCGCAGCCAGCACTGATAAAATATAATCATGTTCGTATGTAGAATAGTAGAAAAATATGTTTTGCTTTTCATAAGTGTAACTGTTCTGTAGTAAGATGAATTTGACAACAACCGAATCTATTTCAATTTGAATTTAATTAAAATAATAGGTAACATATTGTATGTTTCGGTCAGAGAGCCGCTGGAACTTGTGTAGAACTTACAATACCTACATGAAAGGAATGTCTGCTGTTTTGTTTAGCAGGAATACAAACAATATTGTAAAATATGTATTTATTTTGTTTGCTTTCTTTGATTCGATTTGGAAACCATTAATATTATTATTATATTCATGAAAATTCCGCTTGGTTTACTGGAATTTCGTTTGTTTTAAATTTTGAGAACTACCATATCGAAGGTGTACTGATAGAACGTATTAAGTCAGTTTTGGATGACTTTCTGAACGTCAAAATGTATACGTTTCAATGCTTTATGTACTGATAGAACGCATGAAGTCATAGGATAATATTGGATTTGAAAAAAAATGTCGTATTGTTATTTTTTTATTTTGATAAATAGCATGATATAACTATAACTAATCGATACCAATTTTTATGATTTGTATGTCAAAAAGACTATTCTTTATAGTGCACAAAAAATCTTTTTAAAAAACAAACAACTGTACTTGTGAGAGTACTTTGAAAAAAAATTCTTTAAATGCGGTTATTGCAGAACTTGTTTTTACAACTTAATGCCCTCTGTCAGTATAACCCAAAATATTATAAGCATAATTAAAATTTCCAAATAAGTAAGTAAAATAGTTATACTATGCAAAATAATTGGGAATAACAAATGACTTGGTTAATTTTGTTAAAAAATTTGTAAATCAAAACTCTACGCCATCTCATGTTTTTCCCTAATAAATAAGAAAGAATCATACAAATTGAAAATATGGCATTTTAAATATAGTAATATAAAATTTTATAAATTGATTATATGAAGTAAAAAGTTTGCAATGGGAGGTGTCAAGTAAAATCACCACCGCATCACGTCTTTGTAAGATTGTGGAGAGCTTTATCTTCTGTTTGATAGACAAAGTGTGTTGATAAATACATTATTTGAATACAATAATACATAGAAAGAAAATATAGATGAATATACAAATATTATTAATGTCTGAAAAAATATTTAGCAAACGAAAATACACTGTTTTTAATCAAATAAATTTATAAACTTATTTCATGCAAAACAACGATGGGCGTGTTCAGTTTTATGTGCCGCCCACCCCCAGAGAACAACCGCCTACCTTAAAAAATCAATTTTACTTTTTGGCTTGTTTAAATATTGGGGCGAGAATTTTGTTCTAGACGAAAACATTTTAATTAAAAATGCCTCGGCGACATTTTCTCTTACTTAGCACCTGCTAATAACGAATGTAATGAGATGAAGCTGTGCATTACCATAGACGCCATCTTTAATCTACCTTTGTCTCGAGACTTTATCAAATTTATGTCGGTAACGGTTGTAAATGTCAACTCTTTCTGGATAGTAAAATATAAATATATTATAACAATAATTAATAATTCATCTTAAAACATTATTTTCTGTTATGTTTTTATTGCCATCTTTCCGGAAATAAATAAGGTTATAAATAATTGCACTCTGTATTAGATAGTATTCACTTGGTATACTTGAAATTTTATTTCGATAGTTTGCACTTTGGATTAGATGGTACTACCTTAGTACTCTCAAACTTTGCTTTTAATATTTTCCACGTATAAAGGGATTCTCTTAACAAAGTACCGCAAACTTTATTTTCAAGAGTTTTCACTTAGAAACGGATTCTTTTACAAAGTACAATATACTATATTTGATAGCTTGGACTTTGAAATGGATTACATTAATTTTAATTTGTATTTTATGGATATTTAAATAAATAATATTAACATATTGCATGTCCACTTGGAACCCTGCTTCTTCATAAATACCACTCCTTAGGGCATGTGTTGTCAAATTTAATTTATTAACAAATCTGTCAAATTTATTATTGAATAGGTTTCTGTTTACCCCTGATATACGTTATTTTCTAGATGAAAACAAAATAAATATATTCGTATGCAAAAAATGATTGCGATAACAGGAAAAATAATAAAAAATATTAAATAGTTTTTTGGTATATTTTCACCCAAAAACACTTTATACTTTATAAACGTCACGTATAAGCAACATGAATACGATACTTACACACAATTTAGGTTACAATTATTGTAATAAAATAATATTGACATAAAACTGCAGTGATAGTTTTATGCCTGTTCTTGTATAAAAGAAAAATCATCAGTTTTTATTAGTTTAATTTTATATTAGTGTTTGCAACATAATTACATAATGAATCGTATGCTTTGCTTAATACTATGGACCTGTTCTTGCAAAAATAAAATTATAATGTTGATGTCGTTTTGTGAATTTTCCCATACAGGCCAATGTCCAATACTGTCTTGCTTTATGTCTTTCACTGAAATTCATGTGATAAATTCAATGATTGAAGCCTTACACCCTTTATTTCTTAGTCATGCCAAGTGTGCATAAAACATATTTACCAACACGAACCTGAGGGATGAGTTTTATAAGCTTTCATTTTGGGATATTTGACCCCTTCAACTATTTTAAACAATAGCAATGAATTATCGATTTCAAAGTGTGAGTATTTATATTGAGTGAAACTATTTTATCTATGTGAAAATATTTTTTCGTAATTGTAATATATTTATTCAATATTAAAATGTATTGTGTTATGTGGGATCACTTTATTTTTAGTGAAAGAATTTGTTTTTTGTGGAATATATTTGTTATAAGTGAAAACTATTTTTATGAAAGTGAATATGATCTAAAAAAAGTGCATTTAATTGTAAGCCAAACAAATATGTCTATGTTCAACCAATCAATGAGTTAGTTACTATTATATTTTTCCTTGCTGAGTATTCACAATAAATAAGTTTCTACAATATTGTTTACAATGTTGTCCGTAAATCGATAAATCATTTAAAACTCACTTGAGGAATGCTTGAAAGTCATCGCAAAGCGCCTCACATCCCGGCCACTTACAAACACCGTGGCCGAATAGTGGATGAGCCACTTCATCGTCCGAAACAATCTCTTGGCCACCAGGACCAAAGACCATGGATGAAAGAAGACCTATTTTTTCAACAATAAAATACATTATGGCAGGGTATGATCACCAAAAAATTGAGGTTAAAAATAATTATACATTGGTCAATTGGCTTGGGGAGAGGAAAGGGTATTATCCGGGCAGACCCATGTACACGAGTAAGCAAATTTTAACAAATGTACTATAAACATTAAGCACTTGAAATCAAATAAGAAAGTATTTATTTTGGATAAAATATTAACGTTGGTAACACATTTATACATCGACACTCCCTACGTATAATCCTGTATCTGCAAACATGCGATTTTACAGGAGAGCATTTCAAAGATTGATATCACAATTGTAATGTAACGACTACATGTATATTCTTCAAAATTGGGACAGTGCTACTACTGTAAATATAATTTTACTTTTTGTTTGATGCCTACCCATAGAACTGAGTGCGTAGACAATGAAAAAGCAAAACAAATAACACTCATATATTTGGCACTTAAGTGATTATACGTAGGGATTGTCGAGATTCTAACTAGAGTTTATCATATTATCAATATTCTAATGTAACTTTAAATTTTAAAATGTTCGACATGCACTGTGGGCAATAAAATGAAACTCTCCTACTAATAGTTTATTAATTTTGTAATATTCTATATTCTGAATTGTTACCTGGGTACTCGATATCCGGTTTGTGTGTCCCTTATTATTATTGGGACAAATCTATCGCATTAGCTGCTCAGTAGCTCAATGGCTTTCAGATTATGATGAAAGCAGTTTCACTCGATATGTGACTAGATTCCAATGTATAATATCCAACTGTCTTATCTAATTTTTGCTTATTTAAATTATGATCTCTCCTTCTACACCTTAACAAATGTTTTCTCGTTTGAATGAATTGATAAGGTAGAAGTGGAAGTAGAATCGAAAGACGAATTACTTATATAGCACTCACGACCTGGATTTAAGCTGAAGAAGATCTTACCGTGAGATGGTGCAGGTGGAGGTCTTGGAAGCCCATGAAGAAGATATTGACGTTGAGCGGCTTGTAACTGTTGCACCAGCTGCTGCTGAGCTCCGAGTTGTTGTAGCGAACCTGACGAAAACAAATTATAACCTCGACTTATTCTTTTATAACAGAAACAACCGTACCGAAAATAAAGATCAATTAATCGTGAGATTATTGGAAGAAGATCGTCATTGATTCGAACATTTTTATAGAAGTTCAATTAATATCAAGAGAAAGTGCCTAAACTTTCAATGTCTTAAAACTATTCACCACACTAATTGTGCATAAATCTTAAAGTTATGTACCAATCATCTGAATTGTAAATTATGTTATACCTGGTCCATTAGGTGGGGCGTGTAGAGCATGGCCTTGAAGTAAACTTAATTGCAGCTGGTCTTGGAGACGCTGAGCAGCCTGTTCCATTTGTCGCTTACTCAACTCCGAAGAAAGCTAAAGATATAAATTTCATTATGTTAAAAGCAAGTTAAAAGAAATTGAATGTCAGTAACTTTCAGATAAATAGATAAAACTTTCCAGTTTAAAATTCTTTATTTTGTGAATTGACAATAACAACGAACATCAGACACCAATTAAATTAAAATTTTATTCATGTACATAATTTTATATTGCTAAGAGATATTTCATAAGTAATTATTCTACCTGTTTATGCATGTGATGTTGCTGCAAGAACCTATGCTTCATAAGTGCCTGCAGTTGAGCCGGCGCTAAGAGGGGTTGCTCCAGCATTTGCTGAACAGCAAAAAGTTCGGCAGCCGCTGATGCACTTGTGACTCCACTCGGGACTGAGTTGTTCTGTTGTTGCGATGGCGGCAGAGATTGAACATCTCTTCCTGAAGAATGCTGGGTGGATTGGGGAGGTGTTGATGATGATGAGGATAAAGGGGCTGGTGGGAGAGAGGAGTTTGCTGTCGTCGAAGGAGGGGGAGGCGATTGAGATGGAGAGCGGCCGGCGAGACCGCCTATGGCTGGCGACGGTGGACCTGATTCCTATCAAAGGCAGAACACACGCTGTCAAGATAACTTCATTGATTTTTTAATTGTATTATCGAACTATTAATTATTTTAAGTTTTTCAAATGTTTAGATATAAAATAGTCCGTTTTCTGGCAAAAAAAGTTGAGATGGGAAATTCATGTGATCAGTTATTTACTCAGAAATATTCCTATTTTCGAAATTTTATTGCCAATGTGATTAAAATTACAATTCTCTTAAAAAAACCTTCATAAAAAATCACCTAGCAATGCTAAAACAATATCGTAATACATCTAAAGAGAAATGCTGTTTTTTAATCAAATCTCATAACTAAATTCACGTGCATTCATTGCTAAGCAGTTATTTTAACGATGCTTGGACAGTAATATGTACATTGATACATTTTACATACAGTATTGATTTACTTAAAATTAGTAGGTAATGTCGATCTTCATTTGCCAGAACTTCGACAATATGATACTGTTAAATAGAATAAAGACGAGGTGGATATTTACTATTATAAAACCTATTTCGCAAGTAATAACGATTGACTGACATTGTAGGTTATTACTTTATTATATCATGGCAATTGAAAAAAACTGCTTAGCAATAAAGAAAATAAAATTTAAAAATAATTATTCAATCATTTAAATATTTTAAAAATACGTCTCTATTCTATAAAATATTGACGGTGTTTTGGGCAACTGACGGAACCCTCAAAAAATACGAAAATGGTCTCGGCGAAATGATGTAAATTAGAAAGATAAATCGACCACTTTTTGGATGGGAAACATCATTTTACATTGGTTTTAGATTAAAAAATTCTGACCCGGCCACTTGATGTAAGCCACTATTATATTGATATGAGAATTTACAGGAGTGTATTTCAAAGATTCATAACGCAACTCACAGTACAACGTTTTCGATAAAAACAGTTTTTGCAATTTCAATTTTGAGGATTACATCAATTGGCCAACACACCATCGATATTATTAGAAAAACGCTTTCACTTTGATGAAGTGTATGCAATTTAGATTAATCGATCGTAAAGAACAATGTCAAGAACTATAAAATTTAAAACATGTTATTATATTCTCCAATTATATCTTTGCAAACTATTTTTAATTTTTTCAATAAATTTTCTATAAAATTTGAATTGGTGTTTTTACACTCTCCTGAACAATTTCAATTTTAAAGGTTACATCAATTGACCAAAACACTGTCGAATTATGTATTATAAGATAAATATAAAAGACGTTACTTTTAATGCAAAAATTATGACGCGTAATGCCAAAGCAATGCAATCGATATTATAAATAAGAAAATAATATATTAACAGCACATTCATTCCAACAGTTTCTTCCTTAAATAACTAGTTATACCAAAAATATAAAAAGTATATTTTGCCTTTTACTCACGCTCTAGATATCAAACAAAATAATAGTATGAGTAAACTCGATGCGAAGTAGTCATCCACAGTGTTTTTAAATATATATTTTTTAAATAGAGTCAATGGATAGTAATATTTACCGGAAGATGATGCGTGGGCGGCGATGGGCGGGCGTCGGGACGCTCCCGCGGGCGCCGCCGCCGCGGTTCGCCACCCGACCACCTGCAGAAAAAATAATATAATAACTCCTATATGTTACACGAAAATGTTGTTAACCTTACATAATCATATTGAGGTCGAAAGATAACAATCTGTGTTTTAATTGTCGCACTTCAATCTAATACACACCAATATAAATATATTAATTTAATCTACAAATGCTGAAATGAAAATAGATACGCTATAATTATAAATTCACAAAACAATTTGGTATTTAAATATTAAAATGTTGAAATTTATTAAGTTGTAGTGATCAATATTATTCGTTCTCGACTGCATAAAGGAAATAAATAATTCAAGATTATCTATGCAAGCTTTATCATTAACTATAATTTAAGACATCGACTGAGGGTGCTTGATGGAATTTCAATATCAAATTTGAATTATTGAGATTTATAATTGGTGGTTTAGTAAGCAATTACTTGATTGCATATTGAGTGCAAACTATTTCTGGTTCCATGAGGTAGGACTCACATTTTCTAGGTAAATTAATATTTATCAACTGAATGAAGACATTATTTTTACTTTGAATTTATTAAATAAAATAATTGTCTCATACTATTTATAACTGTGCTTGTCAGCATAGAATTGAATAATTGAATACTTCAAGCTTCATGTTTTGATTAGGAATTCTTTTGACATTAATAATTGACATCTTAATATTATATTATGTTCTCAATAGCTCATTACCAAGAGACATAAGGTAAAAAATTGTCGAATAGTATTGTGACAACCGAAAGTCAGTGGGAAAAGTCTTACCGGTCAAGGCAGCGGTCCAGGTCTAATGATGGCTGAGGTCGTGCTGGTGCGCCAGGGGCGCGCAACTCAGGAGGCGGCTCCAGCGGCGTACCCTGCAACAATTAAGCAGAAAAACACAAATGATTCATTTATTTTAATCCAGGTAATCTTTAAGGTAATCTTCAATTTTTTGAAACATATCATCATTCAAATCATAACAGTCGAGTGGAAATATTATAGTAATATTTTCAATGGCATTGGTTATTTCCATTGTTGCTTTTCAACAGTTTTGTTATTGCTGAGAATGGGTGTTAGCCTTTTAGGGGAAGGTAATGAACTGGTTATTTATAAATGGAATGTCAAAACGTAATTTATTTATTTGTAATTAAAAATTACAATAGATGGCATTACAGCTGACGCCAATGCAGCATGCTTTTGGATATGTTAAGAATTGAGAAACTAGAATACAAATAATATTATTTACTTACAAATTCATACTAAAAAAATAAATACACTTCATAACTGATGCACACATTTCTAGGCAATGTATTGATCAGCCGAACGGCCCTTGCAACTGGCGACTCGAAGAACGAGCTTTAAGAGAAAAAATGTTTGGTTATGGTTTCGGCCACCGGATAAATTTGTACACATTTGCTTAACTAAAACTATCTTTAATAGGACTCTTATCCAAAATCATCCAGGAATACAAAAACAGCAGTTTGTATTTAAATTAAACTCTTATGATTCGATTTACATGAATGGCTGTCCTTATTCTTATGATGTGAGTGTTTAAAAATAAATTGTTTGATAGTGTTAACACAATTTATATTCAACAATTTACTCAAAAATAGTATTTTTAATAAAACAAAGATAAAATTCCACCCATGCCACGAGCGATTTTAGTAGGAAAGGGAAGGGTGTAGAATAAATATTAAATATGTAAAATATTATCGTTTCTGATTTTCTCGATAATGATGTTGTTTTTATATCAAGCTGGGTTTCATTTCAGAATATGAATATAATAGATTGCGATATACGTTTTGAATCAATTATTTGTATAATATGAAAATCCCTACAACATCGAAGCTCAAAATAAGTGAGTCGCTTATAAGTTACAAATACATTATAAGCGACGGTTGCGCCATTATGATTACAGCGGGGGGGAAATAAACCGAACATAGAAGATGACACGAGGGGAATTATTCATTCTTTTCACTTTTTTGGCTATCTATTAAGAGTTTCATTGGTTTTCAATAATGGCAATTTGTCGCTATAGAGTAAAAGATGTATAATAAAAATGATAACAATTACTAACTTGATACGAAAGAAAATATTTTAAGTATATTTTATTATGCATTCTGTCAAAGTATTAGATTAGATTAATTAAAACAACAATTTCAAGGTCGAGAAAAAAGAATTTCAATCTCAAACGTTGGTTTTTTCAAGATCCAAAAACAATGTTATACATAAAAAAGTTGTCAAGATTTTTAAATGATTTCCGCTCCTTTTCTATGTAAGTTTTAATGAAAACTGGTTGTAAGTCAGAAGCTCAACCTGTTTCTTCTCTCTTAGAGATAAGATAGGTATTGAATTAGGAAATAAATAGTAGATAGTCAATCGTTATGCCCTGAGTAATCACGTCGTTCCTGCCCCCAAACGGAAACTTTTATACATGAAAACATGTTTTTTGAAACCATTCTCGCAACAAATGTGGAGCATTGGACTCCTGATTGAGCTCATCTCAACAAAAGTTGTTCTAAGACAATTTCTTATAACTCAGTCGCTAAGCCTCTCTTTTTCAGAGAGTAAGGACAGAAGAATGGGAGTAGGATAAAAATAATGGTTACTTAATCGCTCTTACGTTACGTCCCGAATTTAAAACCAGATGGATGGATGAATAGGAGGGAATTTAAAAAAAAATATCACATATAGAAATAACAAAAATCATTCAAGTGAATTTTTGGAATTCGTTTATTTAATTTAATAATACTTTTTGATTTTTCACTTTATCCTGTAATTTTATAGTTTATGGAGATGCGAACTTTATATTCCAGTTGTTAATTTTGTTGATTTCATTCTAAGATATTGAAGGTAAAAAAGTCAACTACTTTTTAATGCCGCAAGTTTAGGAATTCAATTCAATAACAAATTTAAAAAAGA
Organism: Himalopsyche phryganea; assembly: GCA_022494535.1. Taxonomy (NCBI): domain Eukaryota; kingdom Metazoa; phylum Arthropoda; class Insecta; order Trichoptera; family Rhyacophilidae; genus Himalopsyche; species Himalopsyche phryganea. The sequence goes on along the minus strand of JAGVSL010000035.1, from coordinate 111,476 downwards.
GTTTCGACAGTTCATCAGATGAAACCGATCATGATGTTTGCAATATGCCGTTGGTGGTGTTCATTTATAATAGAAAATCAGGTTTTTGTGTTGTTTCCGAAATACGTCAATGTGCAATTGTAAGTGTCTTGTTAGGCACATGTTCCACCCTTGAAAATTCGCGACCCCAATATTTCAATAGTTTACACAACACAGAGATGAACTGGCAATTAATTGTTACGAAGTATTACTTTCCGACTGTGAAAGTCCTCTACAGCGAACAGTTCTGGATAGATAAGAAAAAAGACAATATTCAAATAAAATTAAAACTTATTAGCAATTTTAAGCTTTAATTTAGGGTGAATTTCCACAAATTTACAAGTCCATCAAAAATAGACATTATTATTTATAAATATTAAAATATCTGTTTATGTCATGTTCGTTCAAATTGTAGAGAATATGTGAATGTAATTGAGCATTCAACAGATTTTTAATGAAAACTGGTTTTAGGTTAATCATTGAACCTTGAGTTAACAATTTTCAAGGATAAATTAGTGATTTCACTGGCTGTGGTACTAATAAATGTAACCCGTTTCGCTTCTTTAAAAAACATCTTCAGATTAACTATATCGCAAGGTTATTACAATCAGTTGATAATGCTCGTGATGAGCGAAACCGTTACGATCATTATAAACATGTGGAAGTAGTACAAATGAATTGAAGTGTTTTATTTTTTTAAATATAATACCTTTCCACCAAGAATTGACAGTTAACACCTTAAAACTTATCATTTGTTCGTTGTCTGTCCGAGTAGATATAATCTAACGTTATTTGATTTGTATGCTTTCTCTTCAATATATTATTAACTAAATCGGTGCTATAACCGTTATTTAACGCTATTTTTTTATTGAAATCTATCGAAAATATATTTTTTTTAAGGAATTCGATCGCATAATCGAGTAGGGCATAAGTGCTACGGTGACCGACCAGTAATATCTTTGGTATAGTTCTTTCTTTCATTTAAAGTTAATGGACATCGAGATATATAAATATAATAATCTAGTGGGAATATTATAGTTGGAATAATAAGAACAATAATAAAATGATTATAGATATTAATTTAAGCTTGTGTTCAATATGCCATGAAATAAGGCTCAAAAAATAAAGCTGCAAAGAATTAATCATATTTTGAAAGAAGTATTTGAAAGAGTTGATGCATTTTTGCATTTCTCAATTCAATTGCTAATCAATTTTTCAATCAGTTCAAGTCTCGAGAGCCAAGCTTTTCAATTATTATTCTTGTTCCGTTTCTCAAATAAGAGCAGACGCTTTCAAGAAAGTAATTTTCAAACAGACAATGTGAGGCAACTCCATTTTGTAAATTTCATTAATCGAAAAAGAGTAAGTTGATAACTAAAAAAAAAGCACGGTACTTCAATGTATTGTATTACAAAACCTATAAAATAAACCATTTTTCTTCGTATCATATAGGGAGACAAATTAATGTCAAATTTCACGGTAAAGAGAGATGCCAAACTCCGTGTTGAAAGCGTATTTGTCATTGGCACAAATGTAACTGAAAACCTCGAAACTGAAGCTAAAACAAAATATTTTTCTCGTGGTTTGATTTTGATGCTTCGGGCGATTAATGCAAATACCTACATCCTACATGTCAATGTTTTCAAGAAGCAACAGTGGTTTTTTAAGGTGCGAGTCATTAGTTAAATACTAGTCCTATACTTCTATCCGCACTTCTATCTAAAAAAAACAGAGGTTGAGCAACTGAGTAACAAGTAGTTCTCGTAGAAAAAACTTCTATTGCGATTCCTCCATTAGGAATCCATATGCTTCACATTGGGAGCGAGCATGGTGAAAAAAATTCAATGTCTTAAATTTTTTTAAATTTTAAATCACATTACATAAACTCGGTGATATTTTATTTATTGGTATTGGTGTTAACCGGGAAGAAAAATGGAAAAATGTTCTTTGTCTACCGACTCATGATTATCCAGGTTATTGAATCGTGAAGATAGCTTTGCTCCTAACAGACATCCAATTATTATATTGCAAATCGACTATGAATATATACAGTTATAAATTAATAAGAAGTTAAAACTTGTAAAGAAAAAATTAAAAACGCATGAATAATATCGGTTATGCCATAATATTAGAGCAATAGGAGTCCAACCAGAAGAAATTTTTCTGTGCTTTTCATTCTACTTGAAATCTGGTTTGCCTAACACATTAATAAAACATTTTTTTTATAATTTACCGATAAAAGAAGCTGGAAAAATAAATTAAAAGGCTTTTTACGAAACAATGGCTTTTAAAAACAAAAAGTGTTCACAGACTTCAAGCTAAAACGAGCCCCGGCTTAGGAACGGAAACGAGAAATGTAAAGCGCGCGAGTTTCCCGCTCTTTCGTTGAAACAAGATGGCGCTGAAGGATTGAGAAAATGGCCGCCAAGGCACGCCCAAAAAAATGGTAGTCCACAGGAATAATAACTGTTAATTAACAAGTTAAAGTAAGAGTCAATAATTGTTGAATTGCTATGGAGAAAATGAATATATTAAATATCTTTTTCCTTACCGTAAGCACAGTATAATATAATTACACATATTTAGACATTCATTTTTGACTGCTTTGTTCTATTGATCTTGTATTTTTTACAGTACCAACCTTCAACCCGTAACCTTGAATATATATCAACTCTTTCCCACTAAATATAATTCGTAAGCGGTTAGTTATCTTACCATAGTCAAAGAATCTTAATATTCATTTTTTTCTTCTACCCTGAATTTAGAAAGTTGTGCCCCGTGCATTAAGTAAACTTTCAATGCGTAAATTCATTTATATCGAATCACTATTGCGTCATGGAAAGCGGCTTTGATATTCGGGATTGTATAAATGCACACGGATGATGAAGAATCTAGTGGCAGTGTCATTGTTTTCTCAATAGACAAACATTAGGTTACGTTGGGTTATATATATACGATCTTGAATGCAAGGGTTGAAAGTATATTGGAACGTTGTAATAAAAGGAAAGTGAAATATCATAATTGATTTACATTTTTTTTACTAAGGCAAGTATATTTATATTCTTCCAAACTATCTTGTTTCAAAAACTCATTACGACGTTCAATATTAGTTTCAAGATAGTATATTTTTTAGATTCTTAGCACGCTCATATTTCAATGCTGGTATTCCTGCGCTATGAATTTGTAAGTTATTACAACGTATACGAAATTGCAATTCTAGCAGTAGAATAAGTTGGGCTGAAACGAAAATATGGCTATAATCTAGGAGTTGGATAACGTCGAGTTGCTAATATGGAAATAACCTGGAACTGAATCATAAAACTATTTAAGTTATATTTAAGTTAAGGTGGGTTTCAGAAAGGTTGTTACAAATTTCTTTTTCGTACATTGAAAAATGTCAAACATAAATGATACATAAACTTTTCCGATAATTAGTTAGTTATTAGATAATGCTATTCAGATCAAAATATTTACATTTTATATTTTCCATATCGAATATAGAAATTAATGTTTTGACAGTAAGTTGCGTTTTGTTTTTTTCTATTTTTTACCAATGTCAGGAGGTTTATCTAAAAAAAGTTTTCTACGAGAACCGCTTGATACTCAGTTGCTCAACATCTCCCTTTCAAAGAGAGTAGGGATAGAAAGATAGGGCTAGGAAAGGAATAGTGGTTAGCTAATCGCTCTCGATACGTCCCGTTTTTTCGGATCGAATGGGTGGGAGGGAATTTTTAGAGATCACAAATATCTATGCCTACGAACAGAAATCCATAAATAATGAAATTGTCCGTACATGAACTTCAATGCGAGACATCCGTAACCGAAGCCAAAAATGGTAACCACTACACTGATTTGGTACTCATATATACTCGTATATTAATTTTATTTTTAAATTGTAAGGAGTGTAATACAGGAACAAAGTAATTTTAAATTTAAGTTTAGCTAACAAATCATTTCAAAAAATGCAGCATGGATTTTGAAAAAACTGACATAATGTCATACGGGAAAAAGATAGTAATAATTTACAGTAAGCGATATTTATATAAAGATATTTTTAAGTCTAACTGTCAGTTTCAGCTGCAGATTTTGCGACGGTCACATCTATTAATGAAAAAAAACGTGTTAAAAGGTCTTGTTATAAACATTCGTGTAATTTATAAAATAAAATTAACTAGAATATTGAAAATGTCTCAGCTGAAGTATTCATTACAATACTTTGAATATATATATTACAAATGTGATTATTCAAAAACAAATTCATATATCGATAATTATTTGCTGAAAATACTATTTTACAATAAATTACGGTCCTGTAGTCTGTATCAAATTATAATTCCACCCCAATCTGTACGATGCAGCACAATGCAACTGTGTAAACAAAACAGGTCCATTCGGCTTGACACGTGAAAAATATCCCTACGAAAGAATGGTTACAGCCTGTATTGCAGTATCAACTGTTCCGATTGATGAGATTTTATCAGATGAAAATAGTCATTGAAAACCTTGGGAGATTCTAAAAAATGAACATTTTTTCCACGACTCTGTTGTGATATGTCATTTAACAAAATTAAATGATTTTCTTTTTCAATTTGGTTTTATAAACATTTTATGTTTGTGAACATTAATCTAATTTTTTTTGTGTTATTGTCAAGGTTAATTCTCAATATAGAGCATATCATCGCTGTACTGGAAGAAAACACTAAATCGAAGAAATGACATATTGAGTTAGTTATATCAAAATGTTCCGTATTTTAAATTCTACCGCATGAAAGAACTCATTTATTTTTATAAATTACACTTTTACTTAAAAACAGTTTTGTACAAAACAAACAAATTGAAAAAGGTATGGCATTTTAAACATTTGACAAACTTCAAAGTCCAATTATTCAAAAATAGTATTTTTCAGATAGTCTCTTCTTGCAGAACAACGACGATATGTACTTTTAACAGAAAGCTTCATAGTGGATATAATAAAGGAAATAATCATGACTTTTTGTCAGACAATGAGATTAGAAAGACAGAATTTTTACAAGAAAATTCATCATTACTGATTTCACTTACAAAACTATCAATTATATTTATATATTATGCATTTACGGAATAAATTTTATAAATATTTTTTGAAAAATCAAAAAAATTAAATTTGACGAACCACAAACACTAAAAAGTTAAACCTTATGAACTAATCACATTGAATGAGGTGAGAAAATTGTCACACTAACAATTTATTGAAAAACATTTTAAATAACGAAGAGAGATACATACAATAATGAAAATAAAATATAATATATAATAGTTATTCAATTTCGCTTTAAGTTTCAGAGCCTGTTACACCCAAAGAGTGAACATTTTCATCGTATCAGTTAAAATAAAAGTGGAAAAATCAGAAAATATTTTTTTTTATTTTCAAAAATAAAATATTTTCCGGCAATCATTAATTAAAAAGTTAAAACTAATAAAATAGTTTATTGTATTTTTGCTAACAACTTATTGATGTTTGCTCATTACTCTATACGACACGACACATAATAGTCCCCAACGTTTTTTCGGTTTAACTTGAAAAGCTTTAAAAATACTTCACGTTTACCCGAACAGTACTTTATGATATAAAACAAGATGATTAGCAGTGGCAAAGTATGCCACGTAACAATGCATTAATAAAAATAGCAAACAAAATGAACAATAGAACTATGATCGCTTATAATAGCACAATGCACTTTTGAAAGCGAACGTAGACGCTGTAGCATCGTAGCATCGTAGCTGATGTAGCATCGTAGACGCTTATGTCTACAGTGTTCTGACCGCTTTATAGCGATGAGTGTGAGACTTATCATGTTATCGACAGTACGTATATCACACTGATTGACTCAATTGACTGCGTTAGATTTTACTTGGAAGAATAATATTATGTTGTAAAAAAAATGTATCGCTTTATGTTTAATTCAATGATACTTTTATTATAATACAATATATATTCTAACATGGACTATTTGTTCCTTTTTTTCATTAAATTGTTATGTTTTTTTTAAAATTAATTCTTGGTTTTGTAAGGAAGTGTAAGTGTATGAGTGGACATGAGCTTTGGCGTAGTATCAAAATATTTTTTAAATATTTTGATACTACGCCAAATCTACGCCTATAATTATGTTGGTATTATCTTATCACAAGGACTATTGATGTGCTTTTAGTATTACTAGTAAAGTAAAGAGGAAAGTTAGATTGCAATAAACCTCTAAAAGTAGCTAAAAAATATTAATTTAGATCATTTAATCAATTATTTTTATCAGTGACACTTTATAGACTATGGCATTATAATGTGTAGCATAAAGTTTCATAAAATGCGAGTATAGATGAATTACATACTAAGAATAATTACACAATACTTGTAATCAATAGTGTACGTTACAAAATACAAAATAATTAATTTGATCGAGTAACGAGACTGAAATTACATTTACCCTATCCAGTGATTGTTTGTAAAGCGATTGGTAACTAATCAGTCTTCTTGTCCTCATTATTTTTGTAAAAATAGACAAATCAAGCAAAAACCAATCTTATTTTTATCTTTGATTTGAACTTCTGTCCGTTACCAGTATTGCCTACAACAGAGACAAAATAGGTGTGTAATGCATGTGTTTCCGTTTGCTGTCTATGAGTAGAAGGTTGTTTAATTGAAATTTTGGAATACTTGTGAATTATTTTGTAGGGTTTTCTATTTATTTTAACTTTATCGAGTCAAAAAAGTCTCGGTTCTATATAATTTTGTTCAATCTATGATTTTCATACCGTATACCAGTCGTAGAATACGAATATAACTTTACGATAAACGCTATAGAAAATAAAATGTATGCTGTTCTAACCCATATTCAATTTACAAAATGTATTAACCGGATTCCTTATTGTATAGATGGAATGTCAGAGCAAAAGGCGGGAAGCCGAAGTAGCTAAAAAGCGACATGCGCTTTTTGAATGCAAAAGGGTCGCTCATGATTCCCTAATACAGTCGCTGTTGAGGCAGCGACGGCGGCACTCGTGCTAGGGGAGAATTTCGCACTGTGAACAAAATTTTACCGCGAAAATTTCGGCGCATCGTAATAAAATACGATAAAGAATAAAATATTTGCGATAGTAGAAACCTAATGAGTTTAACTGTAAATTCATAGTTTATTTAATGCTGCTCTTCATCAGTACAGTTAATGGATGTAATATGGAACAACTGTTTAATATCTTTAAATTTGACTGTTCAGTTTCATTCAGTCATCAGTAACTGATGCGCTAGGCCGATCTTAATCGATTAAAATACAAAAATGTTAAATTCAGTGTAATATTCTGAAATAGGAAGTAAAACAGTTTGAAAGAATGCAATATAGTGTTTACATATAGATACAAATCTAGCTTTAAAATTAGATTGTTAATTAAATATGCATGTGGAGAAAATACGGTGTTTTTACAATTAAGTCCATATGCGGAAAAACTCGCTGTCCTAAAAACATTGATCAGAGATAACAGCGGTTGGCTGTTGTATAGATACCCTTTATTGAAAATATTTATCTTTGATGAATGCAGATGGTTCGAGTTATTTGATTGAAAACACGGTTTATTGATCAAAAAATCTGTTACTGGATAAATATGTTGACAAAAAAAAACTAATAACGCTGTTTTTCTACATATGGGCTCAATTCTATTAGCTGAAAGAATATAAGGAATAACGACACAACACTTAGGTATAGTTTAAAGTAGGAATCGGTTATTATAAAGATATTAAAAAAACCACGATCCCTTTCTGAGCTGCAAAGTCATAGAATGTAATAATAGACTGTTTTTTTACATTTTTTACAAATTTCCATTTACCTATTATGTACTCACATTCGCGTTACAGCTCTTTTCGTTAGTTATTTAAGAAGACTAAACTAAGAGTATGTATAAACTCAAATCATCCAAATGTCATTTTTATATCACTTAAGTCTGCATTAATTTTATGAAAATATTTAAGATGGTATAACAATCCATTTAAAGTAAAAATCATATTTTTAAATATTATACAGATTTTTTTTAAATTCAGGCTCCCGTTCAATATATTTTTGAATATTGTCACACTAGAATAAAAGGGAATCAAAAAGTATATTATATTTCTAGCAATGATTGTAATATTTTACAGAACCATAAATTTGACGCTTATTACGAATCTACGTCCCTGCGAATTAATATGATCAAGTCGAACATATGAGGATATGAATGAAGAAGAAATAACCAATTTTATAATTTTACCTCTATATTATGTAGTATTATTAAAAAATCGTAGTAATAAATAATATCACGTATTTAACATAAACAATAAATATAAATTAATGTTTAAGATTATTCGTGTCTTATTCCCACTCGGAATAATCGAGATATACAATGCTATTTTAATTTTACTGTTTAGTTACTTGCAATGCAATTTTTTCTATGAGATATGAGTCTGACGGAAAAAATACAATATCTTCTGTCAATTCCCTCGTAAAAATAAATAGCATTGAATTCTTATTTTATTTCTTTTATATATTTTTAGAAATAGAATTCACAGATTACGAATTAATTAAAAAATGCACAGTTTAAGAGTGAGCAGAAAAAACAGTTAGATATAGTGGGGTGACCATCTATCGATTGGGTAAACAACAGAATACACAAACAAGCGACCCTCTGCTCGACGCCCGCCACTGCAATGCAATGTACCGTCTCAGTGCAGTGGTTGTAGAACATTTAGGATGTGTTTAACCACATGGTATTTTAAACCTATGTTAAAGTTTCATATTCTCTTCTTTTCTTTCATGGCGTCGTGATGATTTATTTTGTCTTTCTTGGCAGCAAGCAAAATGACTGCTCAAATATATCAATTTCCGTATTGTGAAATTTAAGGTACGAATATCAAAAATATTGTCCAGTGCCTTTCATTAATTCTCCTTGAGTTAATCTAATGCGATTAAGAGACTTGTTATTGAATAATGAACGATTATTTACAAAAAATATTGAAAGATCTAAACTGAAAGCGTAAATTAATCTGAACCGAAAACAAATATCTACACAAAACATTCAATTATTTAAACACAAAAAAGTTTTTAATAAACATTCCTCATTGTCAGTATAATATTGTAATAATACAATTAAAGATATCGACTGAGGGTAGGATGCTTGATGAAACTTCAATATCAAATTTGAACTGTTGAAATTTTGTACATTTCCATGAATTTCGTCACTACCGACCCGGGTTTCGCCTTTCGGCAGAGCGAATTTACTAAACATTCAAAGGCTTCTACAATTTTTTTTAAGGCAAGCTTATGAAAGAAGTTATTTTATAAACAAAAGATAACTATTAATTAACTAACCAATGTAATGTAGAATTGTTACATATTGGATTATATATAGGAATTAATATGTGACAGCTGGAATTTAGCGCAGCATCTCAAAGTTTGATTCTATCAGTCCCCCTTCGTGTTGTTGTGTTGTTTGCATTATTTCCGTCGCTTATAATTCTGACGAATGCACTGTAGGGGGTTGTGATAAATCTTCTGTGCTCAAACTATGGTTCCCTATTCCGGCCACCGAACTGGCTCATTATTCGTAGACAGGTTTTTGTTTATTTGGATATTTTAAAAAATATGTTTTCGAATCATCGGATTTGAAGATTTTTATCGGTCAATAATCTGGTGAATACTATCGGGTCCACCGGAGATATTCGTAAGATTCCTGACATTGATTTCTTTTATTCAAGACCGCTTTCAATCTAGATCACATGGATTCCTATTTGAGCTTTGCAACATGACTGTGTTTTTGATTCATGAAAATTGGTTGTAAATCAGTTGCTCAACCTCTACTTTTAGAGAGGGTAAGTATAGAAATATAAGAAAGGACTAGATCTTAGCTTATCGCTCTCATTATACACAATTTTCATGATCGGATAAGGTGGGTTTGAGAGGTCGAAAATATGACAGGCAACCATGCGTTGGATACAAAATGGTGAAAGCCTTCGAAAGTTTGATTTTAGTCATATGAACCTTCAACGGGTTCGTTTTTTTAAAAGCTTTTGCTAATTATGTCACTGTAAACCTTATGTGTCGGCGTTATAATATTATGTTAGAGTTATATGTGTTGGAAACCCAAAATTTTATGTTAGGGGGAGGCCATATGTTTTAACCCCCACACAAATCGTCACATTTCTTCATATTGAATAGTACTCAAAAATCACCAATCGCCATCTTATATCACACCCCCCCACCCGTTTCAAGTGTGATATGAATGGTCTCTTACAGGGTCAAATTTCATTTGGACTCTCTTTTTTAACTATTGAAGTGTTTAACAAAAGCAGATCAGTGTGTCGCTGTCAAAGTGACAAATAGCGGCAGAAACATAACTATTATGAATATGTGGTTTAACGCCATGTATTTTTTATTTTTTTTATTAAATCATAAAAATAATCATTAAAACCTTGTTAAACATAAAATAATGCTCTTTTAAACTCTATAAGAGTTTCAACAATCAAGTTTTTTCAGATATGATTAAAAGTTTTATTGGTTTCTTAAAAAATAAAACATAGTTTACTGACTCGTCAATCTAAATAATAGTATTTTAGTAAACATTTTCAAAGCCGATTGGAGCAATCTTTTGATTACAATTTGGATTTGACGTTTGCCGTAGCAGAAGAACAGATCTAATAGATGCGTGTTATTTATGCAATTAATCAATAATTATAGCACATGGAAACAAATAAAGTTCGCAAATAACGTGCAATAATAAACTTATACAGATTATTTATCTTTGCTTAATTTTGATTCATTTTACACAGTTAGTAAATGTAACGATGTTATTTGTGTTCAAAAATGTGTTGTTGGTCTTTGGAAATTTTCGTACAACAAAGTAACATGTAACTTGATATTGTGGAATTATTTTTGTTATTCGAGACTATTTAACGCGAAGTGGATGTTGGTTTTTATTTGTTGCAGGTACAGTCGCCTTCCAAGTTTTAAATGTAAGAATGCAACACAACACCGCCAATGTTTTTATTTCATTGTATTTTATTTGACTCAAAGCTTTATTTTTCATTTTTTATTCTAGATTCAGGTTTTGAAAAAAATCAATATGATGTTTACAGTCCACATTCCGGCAAAAAGTTATTTAAGTTATTTAAGTTATTTATTATCCTTTGTTCATTTGTCGAAACTCATCGATTCATTGCAATTTAAAAACGTTTATGTAAAATTCGAATCTTGAAACGTCAGTCATTTTAACAATATTTTAAAATACATTTTTATTTTTTAAGTGATCCAAGAAAAAAATATTAAACATCTCGTTTTTTTCAAGAACCAACTATCTCTTGTTTCTTTGTATTTTTTTCACCGTTGGACACCAAGCATTTGCGGGAACTAACACTAAATAAATTGTACATACATATTCAGTCAACTGACAAGAATACTATTTTTACTAATTATTGTTTTTAAGTCAGCTTAAAGCTTACAAACAAAGCGGAATTGGCATTGATCGTTGTTGATTGTGGATGTAAAAACAGTATGTATTCAAAATGTGCTTCAAAAACATCATTTCAAAATAATGTGCTTGGTAAAACTCGTGATTGTTTTTGATAGGTAGGCCATGGCCAATGCTGTAAAAAAGGTGACAAGTATATTTATACTGGTATGAAAACAACATTACGGATACAATGTTGAATTTAGGATATTTAATTAATTACATTTAATTTGTATAAGTCTTTGTTCACAACGAGTTGAGTTTAATTAATCTTGGATTCAACATCTTATTCGCAACCATAACGTCCACACCAGAGGTGGAGAACTTGCAGTCTTCTAGATTCTAGATCCTCATGTGCGGCCTTTTCACTGAAGACGAGTTTTTCATTTCATAGTTTTCGTCTATTTACAAAATAATTTATTTAATTTTTTGGATGTGACCTTATTATATAAAAGATAAATTAATGCAGCATTCCGGGAGGTTTTCCTCTCTCGGTCCACACCATATTATATTGTCCGTATCATTTTGTTCTCACACAATATTTGCGGTTCGTTTTTGTCTATTCCTTGAAAATTTTGATCCCAGGCGTCTCGGTGACCTACCTACTACATAGAGTAGAAAGAATGCGATGAGGGAACTTCAGATACCGTCTTGGAGAAAATAATAGCTGCTAAACTTCCTAGAATAATTCGACCCACGGAAGCTAAATATATTTGATGTTGCTAATCTTATCCAGTAATATAATTTGTTTTTGTCACGCGCGTGTTTTAGCTTATACAACACTCAACGCGGGTGTTATTGTTTGCCATATGCGAATTGTTTACAACTTCATTTTTGTTTATTTTAACAACATTATTGTTTACGTGAACGAACAGTGCTACAAATGGACCAGCGCCGAGGATTCATCCGGAACGGAAAAGTAGCCAATAACAAGTGGCGCGTTTTCAATAATTGCTCGGTGAGAAAAGAGTTGTTGTGTCATATTATAATGGATACGTCTATTGACAGTAAAGTTCATGAAGATGCTGAGTATATGTCTACCCAATATCACTTTAAACCGAGTGGCTGAGCAAGTCACGTTACTTTTTATTATTTCTTCTAATCTTTTTTTATCACAATGATTGATGAAAGTAATGATAAATTGCTTTCCCACCACCCAACTCCGGTTGTGTATATGCAACCGGTGTTTCATAGTCTTTTTAACTTAAAAAAAGAAAAGAAATGAAGTAACAAAAGATGTGACTAGCTCTGTCAGATAATTCTAGTTGATATTAAGTATTCAGTTCATATACTGAGAGCCCATTGGTAAACTGATTCTATCAAATAATTGAGGTTATAGCGATCAACAAATACATAAGATTATTTTTCTCCCTGAGAAGTTATCGTTGGTTGCAATCAAGTCAGTTTTACCTATTGGACCCGTATAATTATGGACCGCTGCAGACAGTTCTCCTCCTTCGAAATTCATCCTTGGGTTAAACTAACGCCCTGCTGGGCATGCCAGCAAGCATACTCCGGTTTACCCAGCGCAACGATTTTAGCTTAAGACTTGTCATGGCCGGTTAGAAACCAATCTGATGGTGTAAAATATTATGCAGCCTTGCATCGGGGCAAGATCGTCAGGTGCAGTATGATAAGTAGAGTTGATACTAGCTTAGTTTTTTGATTCAATGTATAATTTTTAGATGACAGCTTATTTTGAAAAAATGAGCTGGTAAACCACTAATAATTATAACGATTATTATCGAATTAATAAAACTATACATCTATGAATCTTTGAAAGTCTGAGACGTATGTCTGTAATAAAACACTTTCAATTGATATTATTAATTTCGCATTGCTTTCTATCGACCTTGTTATTATTATAATGCAGCATGAGAAATAAAACCATTGAGAGGATCAGAAATTTGGTTAGATGCCTTAAAGAGTATGCCGGATATTTTTTTAATAAAATTATTATTTATGTTGTGTAAGATTTTTATTAGATTCCGGTTCCATAACACATTCAGTGTTGTCATATGCAGCACTGACATTCAAAAAGAAAACAGAGCGCGTCAGCACTGAGCTCGCGTTTCGTATGAAACAAAAACATTTCAAGTTATTAATGTTTTGGTTATGATGACTAAATTGAATGCTCCATTGGACTAGTTACCAATCGCATCAATAATAATTTTCATTTATAACTACAAATTATGTATGTTAATTTAATAAATAACAATGAGCTCGAGTGAACGAAATGAGACTGCTGTATCCCAAATGGTTGATTTTTCTTCATGTTTACATTCTCCATGACGACTTCCTAAACTTTTATGTAAGATGTAAGGTAAATAAACTGGTAGTTGACCATGTACCAGCAGTTGACTTATTTTCAATAAAAATGCCCAAAATAAGAAACGTCGACGCGGGATTGCTCTAAATTGTAGAGTTCAGACAAGTGAAACCATCTTTTATCGGATTGAGGAACTAATACCTCACGAAATTTGTCATTTAGGTGTCATAGTGGCCATTTGAAAACAACACCTTAAGTATGTATTTTCTTTTGAATTTCTTAAGAAAATTGTTAAGGATATCAGTGAATATAAGCGTATGCTATTTTATCAACTAAGAGTAGTCTTACAGGAACCTCTGGTAAAAGGTTGTCATGAAACTCTCTGATTAGACATGGTCAACTACTGAAAAAAAAGTGGCCATCTATTGGAACATTCGATTTTTCAGATGTTCAACTACTGAAATATTAAGAAGGTTGTTAAAAATTAAACACAAATTTTTGCAACAGACCTTTTCCTAATTTTTGTCTGATCGTATTAATTAAGGCATTTGTAATATTATGTACACGCTTGCTTTGTCATCATTCGATCTAATGCTATACGTTAATCGTTATTTTTGGTTAATTTTTCTCTTAAGCGGTCAACTACTGGTATAATATATTTATATAATTAGAACAACGGATGTATTAAGTATAGACTAGCTTTTCCCAAATATATAATACTTAGTGGAGAACACTTTTATACGATATACAACAAGCAACAAGATGGAATACCTGAGATATTTTAAATGCATCAGATAAAAAAACGCATTACCGATGAAAAAATCTTGTTTCAATGTCAAATATCTTTAAATTAAAAGTTATATGATTCCAAAGGAAGGTTACTGCAGGTATTATCTTGACCGTAACTTCGCATAACTACGCCTGTAATGGTGTGTTTTGAATAGAATTAATAATCTGGACCATTTCGTCTAGTATTGTTTTAAGTGTGATTAGAACCGTTTTAGCTACTACCATATCGATAAAGCCACAATAACTTTGATACAGTTTTTTGCTAAATTTAGCTATCGCGTATTGGCGTGTGACACTTAAACTACCATTTTTGTCGCCATCACTGCACGCACCAACACATCTGTCTGAATTGATAAAGTGTGTATTTTAAAAAGCAATCAATACGGTTATAGATGAAACCACACTAGGGGATAAGTTTTTACGCCATCGCATACAAACGTTTGCATACGGTAATATTATAATATTGTTATTCTTATACTAATCGTGTAATTGATCTGTTACGAATTTCAAAAAAGATTCAGTTCATTAAGGCATTCCTTATACTGTACAATATGGAGGATAGGGCACCAGGGCGTCCTTAAACGGTGACATATTTCTTGCAGAGGAGGGTCGGTTTTCATCGATATTTCTTCGGATTTATTTATTTTATAAAAAGGTTATGTTGCCCTTTATTTTATGAATTGAGAAAGTTAAATTACAATTGGTAAGCACGCCGTATGATCTACAGAAAGATAAATCATTCATTTTACTGCCTGCTTACTCGCGAGCGGCGTGGCGTCGGTGTCGTCGGGATGTTGTTCGGCGCCCTTATTTCTGATACAAAAATGATATTAAAATAAACCAAGTAAAATTCTCACCTGTCTTATTGCGTATAGCATTGTTTGAAGCGGCAATGCAGAGATCATCAACTGTAGGCACTTCTTTTACGTTTGGAATTTTTAAATGTTGATTTTTTTATTTAATTTCAAAGCGTCATTGTCATTTTATTGTCTATGAACACTTAGTTTAAGATATCTTTTATTACGAAAGAAACCAATAAAAAGATTTATTAAAATGTTACAAGGTATAGGATGTATTTATATAAAAACAAAATTTTATCAGAAAAGTACACCTGATACTATGTTTGCCCGGATTTATTAAGTTTTCGAAATAATACGGTTTGAAAACGGACTAATTATTTTTTAATTATTTATGATGTAGAAGATATTAGAAGTAAATGAATATCAAATCTTGCTATTATTAAAAGAACTGTATTTTTAATAATTACTAAATTCAATCGTAGAAATAATATTAAATTTAACCGTTTACGTATGGAATAAAAGCTTTCAGGCAGCGATGGGACACGAGAGAAAAGCGGTACGTTTCGCGCTCAAAAGCGATGAATTACTGAATGGGGAATGTGAGCCTTAAGTACTTATGCCTGACGTTTCAATCGTAGTACAAAGCTTACAAAACTGAAAAAAAAGAAGTACTTATGGGATATATATTAAATATATTTCCACGAAATAATCATTTTTGAATTTGAATTTAAAAGAGTAAGATAATTATAAAACCATTTGCATTTCTTAACTCTACAAAAATGCCAATGGAAAATTAATTCCTTATTAGTCATTATTGCAACCGTCTTTTTTAATTATTAAACAGTTTTATATAATATACTCTCGTTTGCTACCGTTAGCTACAGCGCCCCGTCGCACCGTGACCGTACGCACCCCATAGTTTCGCCAATGATTGTGAATAAAATCGAAAGATGCAATAATTATTATAAACACGCAATTCTATTTTACATGAGGAATACGTTACATGCAAAAAACTATGTAAACAGCTGATGTAGTGAACAAAGAAAATTGAAAAGTCGATTCGAATACACTGGATCGTGTTATTTCGAAGCCGTATTAAAATGTCCACCCAAAAAGAAGATAAGATGCAATCCATACTAAAATACGGTTATATTACTTTGTATTCTTTAATTAAACTTAATTAAAAATAGCGCTTGTGAATTTAAAGATGTTATGGTCCAAATGAATTATTAACTTTAGCAAAGATTGTTTGTAAAACTCACGAAACATTTGACAACAGTGAAGAACACTTTTGTGACTACTTGTAATGAAAACAACTTATTTATATTACGCAAAGCAATATTTAGGCATGCTTGAAGCTATAAATAATGTATGTAAGGAGTTATTTTAATGCTTTTTAAAAGTGTGAAGTGCTAAGAACGAAAACATTTTTAAACAATGATGTCACGTGTAGTATGGGAGACTTTTAACTAATATTAATATTCTGAAATGATGAAATTTTTGTTTAAACATCGTAAAATGTCATGAAATATCGTTTAGGTGACGCAGAAATAACGGAAATAAACATAAGGATAAATTAATATGAGTTGAAGACATTTTCGATTCACGCATTTTGTATTTAAATGAATAAATTTGCAGGAAACGTATATTATCAGAAAGCTTATTTTAAAATGTAAAGCGGTAAAGTAAAACTATTATAAAAAAAGCTTTCAATATATTAAATAATACGGATAAAGTTTTATCGGTTTTTAAAAATGAAAGCACATTAAAAAGCATATTAAGTAAGTAAATTTTAACAAAATACTTTTATAGAAATGAATTTTAGGTTTAACATAATTATATCAGTCAATCTATCATAATATATGAATTAACAATACATTAAATTAAGCTGTCAAATACTAGTCAACGGTACAAATTCTTTTGTCAAATGCTTGTCAAAACAACTAAATCAAGAAATAGTACTGCGAAAATACCGTTGCTGTGTGAGAGCATAGACACTGATAAACTGATGTACTGATGAGCGATACAGAAATTTTCCCGCGAAAACTTTCAGAACATTACGGACGTGAAGATAAATTTGTGATCAGTGAACATTGTAAAACACATAAATTGTTATTCAGTAATTTACTATCAGTGTAATTTTAAAATGGGTGGTATTTATACCATTGTTAAAAATAGTAACTCATGAGCGATAATATAAAGACATGATACGTGACAGCTAAATGCAAGTTGGAAAAGGAGATCTTTACTAGATTATGATACAAACAGTACTCTTATTAACACATAATTTAGGTATTCGCTATTTTTGTTTTATTTATTAACATTGCATTTAATATCAAATTTGTTATTATTTAGTTAACGGTGGTATATACATGATACATGTAACGGTTATTTTCTTTCGTTAACATAAAGAGAATACTATGGTTTAATTATGAAAATATGAACAAAACTTGTTATTTTTTCTATAAACAATATTGTATAATGATAACTGATTGATAGTAAAAGTTGAAAAGTAAAACAAAGCGTAAATTTATTATATTAATTTAAGATAACAAATAAATTGATTAATGTAATTATTTATAATTATCAAAAGCAGTTTTCTTTGTTTATGTTTTTCTTAGTTTTAATTTCAAAATCACCACTTTATGTTTAATGAAGGATTTATTAATAACTATTTCAGACGAAAGATTTAAATTTATTTTTAACTGAATTTAAAAATGTTTTTTTAAATTCCTCAAAATATTGTTTAATTTATTTTTATTGCTATTAAAATATTTGCTATTTATTTGAAAACACTCCCTAAAGTAATAAATAGACGGCAGATAAATAAATACACAAACAAAACAACCAATAAACAACAATAAATATTAAGTAACTGATAAGCGATGTCGTTTATATTATGTCGAAAATAATAATAAACAATTTAAAGGGGGTTAAATTTAAATGTATAAATAAATAATCACTAAAGCGCCATTTATTCAATTTAAAAAAAGAAAATAACCAACAATCGAATGAATTTGAAAATTGAATTTGGAATCGTGTAGCGGGAGGACGCGCCAGTCTCGGCAATCCGCCGTACACAACGGTTGCCTCGGCTTACACAACAATGCACCGGCGAAATAAGCAAAGCAATATTTAACCAACATGGCCATTCGGCGCTGGCTGTGTTGCCGTGGTGGTAGTTTAGTTTACATGATACACAGCTAAAATACAAATAATATAAACATTATGACTGGAGAACGCGGCGGCATGCGCACAACGGTCCAGAAAGAGCCGCATCTAGGGTGGGAAAGCTCTACGTTCGAGTTTCACGCCGTTTGTAGCTACGGTTCCTTGAATTCCCTCAGATGAACACAACTTTCAAGAGGAATTAATAGTCACACAAAGTAGTCAATAAAATATTGACACAATATGAGGCTCAATCAAATGTTGTTATTTGAATGAAAGATAACTAAACTTTCCATTGAGTGGACTGGTTACTATGTTGTATCAAATTTGATAAAAACTCCTCTTAAAGAAAAAATAAATTATGGGCTTGGAAAGATCAGACAAGGAAAAGATTGATTATAAAAAAATTAAAAACTACAAATCTCATAGAGATCTTAGTAAAAAATAATGAAAAGAATACGTGTCATACAAGTTCCATACTTTTTAAATTTAAAAGCAAGTTTGGTTTCGTTCTACTAGTGGCCATTTTGAATTTATTAAATTTAATTTGAGACACCCTTACGTTTTACGTTAACAATTCAGTCATATTATTACAAGCTATATGAAGTAAAGAAATGATGACACGAGGGCATGGTTAGTTAGGTATAAAACGAATTATTGATGAGGCTATTATCCTACATTTTCAAACAACAGAATTATAGTATAAATGAAGATTTGCGATAAAGCTATTAATAAATTGTTTCCATTTTTTATGGGTAATAGGTCTGCATGGGCCCGTAGAACGGGTTTGAGCGGGTAAATACAATTAAGATTCGAGATAGGGTATGAAATTTATTTTTCAGTAAAATATCTCTTACTCTGTTCGAGTCATGAGCCAGCCATGCGGCAATGAATCATTATTAATAAATAAAATTGATTCGTTAAAAATATGTTCAAACGAATTGTATTTCATAAAAAAATTGTGATTTGAAAAAAATCGGGCTGAGAAATATATCTGGGCAGGTTCGGGTAAAAAGTGTGATATTAAGACTCGAGACTGGGCCCGGCCGGGCTTGATAGACGTACTGGGTAATTTAATCAAATTTTGGCCTGTGTAGACCTTTAATACGTACATTGAAAATTGAATTCTACATATAAATAATAAAGCAAAGATCCAACTCGGTTGTCTAAGTAGATTTTCAAAAGCGAGAAAGTAATACTAAAATAGTTTTTCTTTTCAACCTGATTACTGATGTGAGAGTAAAAACTGTGAAACATTGTGTAGTATGGTGAGTTGGGTTATGTATCTTTGAAATGTATTCCTGTAAATTCTAATGTATGCAGATACCGGATTATACGTACGCAATGTCGGTATACTAATGGCTTACAAGAGGGAGGTCAGAATTTTTCAACGTAAAACCAATGTAAAATGATGTTTCCCTTCCAAAAAGTGGTCTATTTATTTTTATAATTAACATTATTTGACCGAGACCTGCTCTGTCGTCTTTAATATGAAATCCAATCATTAATTCATTTTCGTATTTTTTGAGGGACACATCAATTGGCCAAAACACAGTCGATATAGACTATGTATAAATAAAAGTCATTCGTTAGCATAAACTGACAATAAATATAATAAAACTAATATAATAATTATTATGGTAGGTACTCAAATCAAAAATTTTCGATTGTTAAAGTAACCAGATGGTTTACCAAATCCAGAAAAACAGTTTTGATGGTTCTTAGCGACCAAACGTCTCTTCAGCTTGATATTTAGATAATTATTGTTGGGCATTTTTTTCTTTTGTAGCAAGCTCTTAATGTTATAGTTGCAAATTTAGTGTTTTCTCAACATGTGTGAAATTGTCACAATTTGGTGACAAATAAAAAAAAAGACTCAAATTATCGGTCCCAAAGCCGTTTCGGCAATACTATTTATTGGGCGTTGGTCCTATTCGGTTTCAGTGTCTATAAGTTCGGATCGCTGTACGAAAAATTTTATAGATAGACTTTCAATAAATTTATGGCTTAGTGTTCAAAGGCATGACTATCTTCTGTGCTGATTATATTATATTCGAAAAAAACCTAAAAATTTTCTACCAAGGTGTGAAAAATGAGAGACTGGTTATGATAAGGCTATAAATAAACGTTTTTTGTCAAATCATTAATCTGGCTCTGCTTTCAGAGTGAGATGGGTGAAAATGAACGCGCGCACATTTCTCGAGATGAAAAAGCGCCATGGTACAATTTGCGATTGCGCGGGAAGATGTAAGAAGAGTAATACAATTTCGCACAAGAGGATCATTTGAATTTTTTACATCCACTGTTGGCCGCTCTGTGATAATATTTATATTTTTTATTTATCTGCGCAGCAATGCTTCAAATAGATAAAATATATTATAAGGTAACAAGAAACACGATAAAATGAACTGGACAATAAAGTAATAATTATTTTCTCTGTGGATGTTTCTGTTTTCACATCTTTTCAATTCGTTTATATAATGCTGATAATATTGATAGCAACAATTTAAAAAAAGATTAATATTCATAAAACCATTAATAATTAACTGTCAAAATTCTTGATATTTCATGTATAATTATAATTGGAAGAATAAAGCTTTTTTGCAAATGATAATAATTAAGATTCACAGTCTAATTATTTAATAAAAATAAAGGTTTATCATATATAAATCGAAATATTAATACCAACAAAAATCCAAGAATCTGATGATATAAATATGGGTATACCAACGTCACATACTTATGTTAAAAAAAAGCGTAGCAAAAAAGGCCCGCTTAAAAGCTAGTACAATTCGTTGCTTTTGAGTACCATTCGTATTACGTTATGACTAATTATTTGACGATTTAAAATATTTATTTTTTGTAAAATAGACTAGAAAATACTATTTTTTGTTAGATTTATTATTTGTTATTTAAATCAAATGTCCATAGTGGTAATTAGTAGCTTTAAAGCGTCTCAGGTTTCTACTCATAAGAAATTATTATAATACACACTAAGACAGTTCGTAATATCAGCATAAACAAAGAAGATTTAGAAAGAAATAGTATTTTGGTTATTCTTCATCCTTTCAAATAAAAAATAACATTATATAAAGTACACTAACTAATTTAATTATACGTATATAATATCGTATATAATATCGTATTGTAGTACAAAGTATGCATAATTCTTATGCAATTATTTAGTATTATTTGCATACATTTTGTACAAAATCAATTAAGGCACATACATTTTATTATTGTTTGTCATATAAAGATGATTTAATATCTCTCAGATACTAAACATGTGAGTATTCTTCGTGTTTTTTGTACGATAAAAATTGCTCTTTGCTGTAAAATTGAAATTCATCTATTAAATATGTTTTATTTATTAGTGATTTTATTGAGTAACAACGGTAAACAGAATACGTCAATTGGCTACATAACAACAAGCGTTGAACAAACTAAATATATAGCTGTTATAGATATACGTGAAAACAAGCGCTGTGTGTTTGTGTGGAGCAACAGAATACAGCCTGAAAAGCTCGTCCAATCGTACCTTTTGAGCGACAGCCGCGCGCTTTTCAGTGATATCAACGAAATGTTGTTCGAGCTTTCACAAAACCCAACTCCACAAATAAATAACAGTTTGTTTTAATTATTTCCAGTGAACGATATTTAAATATTAGAATAACAATTTGTTTTTCAGAAGATAACTCAAAAGATATTTTCCTAATTATATTTAAATGGTTATTTAATCATGGTGTGGTCAGAAATACTGTAAATCAATTTGGATAATTTATATCTTTATTTCAAAATATTAAAATTGAAACTAATAGATGGAATGATTTTGAATTTATTTTTCAGCTCGTTTAGACACACGTCTTGATTTAAAATCATATTAAATAAGTAATGTCGTTTATGAATTCAATTTATGACACAATTGAAATGATCTTAAAATAACTCTCTACAATTATTGAGGTGCTTTAGAGTAAAATCATTTTAAGTCATGTCAGCTCTAAATATAAGGTTTTAAGTTTTTTAGATAGAATACACGTTAACATCGACGATTTAAAAATAAAACACTGATAATTAATTATACTGCTTCGTCCTTTGGATTAAAATACGTTTTAAAAGACATTACATAGATAAGCACGAATACTTTTTTATAATTATTATTGTTGTTGTTTTCAATTCAAGAATATTGATATTTTTCATGTTCATTGTTTGTATGTTATCACATATAGTGTGTGTAAAGTCACTACTTTCATTGCCCGTTAAAATTGTTGTACTTCGGTTAATACTTATCATTACATTTTCCTTCATTAAATTAATATCGCTTTTAAGGAAAGTCCACTCTAAAGCGACCGGAATAATTTAGATACAGAATCAAATTTACAATACAGCTTTGATTAAATGCGGCTAAATTAAAATAAAATGCTTAAGTATTGTAAAAAAATGTGATTTTTAAAACACTTATGTATAATAATGACATTATATGCAGAACGCTGAAAAGGGAGTAAGCTTTCACTTATACGGATATAAACGAATCCTTTTTGAGCGTCATACGAATGAAAATACGTTAACTTTTGATAGATAACGAAGCAAAACTCCTCATATTAAACCAGTGTAAGTAACTAATAAATTGAAAGTAACAGCTGGTTTATTTTGTGGATATTACCAAACAAATATAAAATCAGTAACAAAAATATATGCGTAATGTTTGTATATCATTTAAATCTCAAGAATATCTTTTATTTCATTGGTTTATTTTTCAATAATATTTATAAAACATAATTTAATTATAAGTGTCTCTTTCATGTTTTATGATTCAAAATTGATTTTGTCAGTTAACTATGATTGTGTCATTGTATGCATTAAATTACATTGATGTGTGAATAAAATCGCTTTTTGCGTTATCAAATGCGTCAGCGACAATTTTGAAATCGTTTAATCATTGATTATATAGTTTCATGATGAATTCTAGTCATTTGACAAATAGACATACTGAAAATATTCCCTTTTAAATGGATTTAAGACAAAATCGAACGCTTCAAATCAGCACGACAGCATAGAGTCGATAATAATAATTATATTTCTAAAGAAATTGTAGTAAATGCTTATCTAATTAAATTTATTATTAATTTACAGTTAGGAGTGTATTAAAAGGATTTTTTTTACAATTGAAAAAATATATGACCATTTTAATAGTAAATAGCATTCATTGTTCATCAGAATGAATTATTTAGTTTATTAAAATAAATGATTCACAAAAAAACATTGAAAAATCATGATACAATCAAAATATAAAATTACACGATGAAGTTTCAGTAAACTTACCTGTCTAGGTAGATGCACCATTAGTTCTGAAACAATCAAAACATGCTAATTTAATAAAATAAAATCATCATTCGAGAAAATTAAAAAAAATCTTATCGATAACTCAGTTCCAAAGTGTAACAACTCAAAAAGCATAGTTTTGAGAAAATTAGGAAACAAGTTTTTGAGCAGGTTTAATCTTCAACTGTATACCTAATTTTTTTAGATATTATTAAAATTCTAGGATTATCTGAAAAATATATACATAATTTCATTTTTTTCTAATATTAATAATACTAGTTTTCACAGGATTTTCGAAGTTATTATAGTTTGGATCTACAGTAATAATAACGAGTGTAATTCTAAAATAACCACAGATTACAACTTGTTACATTTTGAAACTGGTAGATATTCGGCATTCCAAGCATTTCCTCATACTTGACTCAGAACTGCAAATTGTTACACTTTGGAATTGAGGTATCGTTTTTAGTATGCTTTTGACATTTATCTTTATCCATCATTTTTTTCAACAGTATGTAAAGGTTTTTTCCATTTTTAAATCATGTAAGAAATCACTTTTAAGGTGTTAACTGTCATTTCTTGGTGGAAAGACATTATATTTTAAAAAATAAAACACAATTCATTTGTACTACTTCCATATATTTATAATGATCAGGACCGGTTTCACTCATCACGAGCATTAGCAACTGATGATAATGCTCGTGATGAGCGAAACCGGTCCTGATCATTATAAACATGTGGAAGTAGTACAAATGAATTGTGTTTTATTTTTTAAAATACATGTAAGGAATATTCTATATCAACAATGCAGTGGGATTATGTGTGGTAAAAAAATAGTTTTTTACACAATTCGTTGTTAAAATTATATTATATTATTATGTAATGAAGACAATGAGTTTTGTATCTGCGATATCAAGTATAAGAATTGGTTACAGTTATAAAAAATGTTTGTGATTTTGTTAATTTGAATTAGTAAAATGGTTAGATGACTATATTAATATATATATATGTAAAAATATTTTTTACGAAATTTTAAATTTTAAGGACACTATAAATTAATTCGACGTAATTATGCAGGAAGTAGCGAACCCACAAAAAAATAAAAATATAATATAGATCAGGTGAGTGAATGTTTAATCTAGGTTCAGCTGGACGTAGCTTGGCTGAAAAAAAAATATTCTTTGAATAAAACACAGTTATAAAACAGTCAGGCAATTGGTCATATTCTATATCTGTTAGAAATAAGATTCAATTATCGCTATATCTATTATACAAATAATAACTAAGAGCTGCGACTTTCTTGCATTTTTAATTTCATGTGATTGCAAAAGTGCCATTATCTCAGCTTGACAATATTGTGAATAGGCTACATTCTGTAGAAATACATTCAATTAAGATTACAACAGAACCTTTGTCAATGAAATCCATGTTCTCATATACGAATAAATTTAATATTAATAGTTGACACGCGAATATAATATAAATAATTGTGTTTTTTTAATTTCCAGCTCATAATTTGAGCAAGACACATCAGCATGAAAGTCCAGAGCGAGAGGATTATTTAAAATAAATTATGGAATTTCTGTCGAGTTTTAAAAATGGCCAACATGAATAAAAGTTTTTTTTTAAATTACAGTATGCACTTCTGCATTTCGAACGTGTGCAACGTGTAGTGACGTCGTTTGTCAGAGCGTTACTAGGCTTTGCCTTTTTCGACAATTTTCCCTAATTAATAGGTGAAACAAACGCGAAGCTTCAACTATTTTTCTGTGCCGATTTGTAACAGAATTGTCACATTAATCCATTATCTTCTAAGTATTTAAAATGTTACAGTGATATTCAAACATTAGCTTAATGGAAATTGATCATTTTCTTTTAAAGAATTATGATCGGCTATAACAAATAATAGCGCTTAATGTTTACTAGATACGGCTTTAAATATTCAAAAATTTAATATAAAAAACATCTGCACCATTCATTAAGTTTAGTATATTATGTATGAAACATACCTCGGTCAAAATAAAGGATTTACTACTATAGTTCCACACTATTTTATTGTATAAAACACATTCTTCATTGATAGAGTAAAGATTTTTATTTGAAAATCATATTGTCATCAACGACTAAGATTCAACATTTTTTTATATTGTACTAGTGAGTACCCGGCATGCGTTGCAATGCCACTCAAAGAAAGAAAGTGTTTGTATTTTAATTCTGTTTATTGAAGTGCTTTTGGACATGCAAATTTTCCGAGATGTCGCTATGACTACGAATTTGATTTTTTAAGATTTTAGATATGTTTGGATTGTGAGATTGATTTTATATATACTTACTGTAAGTCAAAAATGAAAAAGTTGATAGTCAGGCTGGGGCCGGGCTTAGCCTGATTGTACTATGCCTATATCCTTCGCGCAAGTGCAAGCAATAACTTGACAAAGTTTTATCGGAATCGGATGAGCGGTATGGCAGTGCATAAGATACGAAAAAACCCTCATTGATTTTTATATATTAGATAATATATTGAGTACCAAGATTACACTGACATTTACATCTTTCTTAGGTTTCGTGTCAGTAGCCGTGTCCGAGTGGTTACGTAATCAGGCTATTATTCTACTTCGAATGGCAATTTCATATACAGATTTATATAATTTAAGTAATTTAAGACATCGACTGAGGGTGCTTGATGGAATTTCAATATTAAATTTGGATTATTGAGATTTTGTACACTTCCATACATGGAAGTGTACAAAATCTCAATAATCCAAATTTACAGATGTATATGTTTGTATCCAAAGACATGATTTTCTGTGATGTTTTCATTCTTTCTTATCTACCCAGCTGGATTCTGAAAAGGGGCCGCAAGTCTCAGCAAGAACGATTCGCTAATTACTTTTGTAACTACTACATTGAACATTTTTTTTTTGGAATGTTCCTACAGGAGCCTTTACGCTCCAAATTGGAAATGAACATGGTCAAATTAATGTATTTTTCCAGAGATTTCCAATAACAAATTCAGAAGTATTCCGCATCAACGGAATTAATCAATGGGTTTTCATTATATTTGGATGGTACATATTGAAGGAAATCCATGATATTACAAAACTCGAACCAAAAATATTCTTAATAAATAAGCTTAAAGAAATCATTACATAGTATTTACCGTCAGAATTTAACAATATATTATGGAACTTGTGACAACTTTACTATTATTGTAGGTTTAAATTACGTGGATACTGGATACGTATTATTATTGCATATTGTTTTAGATGTATTCAGCTTCGAGTAGAGAAGTTGATAGTTTCAAATGAATTATTTTGTTTTGTATGTACAAGCCTTCATTGATTGGTGGGCGTGTTCACGGGTGGGCGTGTTTAATTATTATACACGCCCAGCAAGGAAGTATTCTCAAAGGCGCTTCGGGAAATTGGAAAAAATTTCCTTGCCGCAAATTGAAAATATTATAATTTTAAGTCAATGAATTAACGAATATTCTTCAAGTGATAAATTATCTTAAATGCTTTTATATTTCGATTTATCATTTGAAGATATTTTTTCTAACGTATTTTAATTCCATTATGAAAGTGTGCTGGAAATTCACACTTTGTGTCGTTGCTATTATGTATCTATCGCTTTTGAACTCTCGTTTAATGGTTGTTAATCACATGCTCCATCTCCATCTTCGGAGAAGGTAAGCAAAGAAGGATAGATTTAGGATATTGATATAAATTAGTTAGTCGTTCTCTTTACACACCTACAACATACAACTTGTTCAGATATTATACAGACAAAATTGGTATTTATACGGGAAACTATTTTTGTGATGTGACGTAATCAACTAATGTCCATTATTACAAAGCACATTGTACAAAATCTCAATAATCCAAATTTGATATTGAAATTCCATCAAGCACCCTCAGTCGATGTCTTAAATTACATTTGTTTTCGTTTATCTTTAGATCAGACAAAAATGTTTTTTTTAATAAAATACAATTTGTTTATACTACTTCCACATATAATGATCACGATCGGTTTCGCTTGTCACGATCATTATCAACTAATAAAAATAAACATAGATCAAGAACCAACTGTTTTATATACCTACTCTGTATTTTGTTAACAGCCAATTTTATAGAAATAGCCCTGTTATGTTATTTTTATCAGTTGGTAATGCTCGTGATTAGAGAAACCGGTCCCGATCATTATAAACATGTGGAAGTAGTACAAACAAATTGTGTTTTACTTTTAAAATACAATGCCTTTACATCAAGAATTGACAGTTAACAAGTTAAAAGTGAAAAAATGAATGTTGCAGGATGGGAAGATGGGTGGGTGGGGAGTTATGAAAATATCACAGACATCGATGTCATCGGGTAAAAATCGAATGTACAACCCTGCAATGGACTGGACCAAAGTCCAATAGCGTTAACTTCTGTAGTACGAGTTATTTAAATGATTTATTCAATACTGGATGAAAACGGTTTTCAAATTTTTGTGGAGAAATTTCTCCTCCTAATGTGTAGTATATGGCTTCCTAATGGAGGTATCTCAACAGAAGTTTTCTACGAGAACCGCTTGATCATCAGTTGCTCAACCTTGCTTTTTTGAAGAGAGTAGGGATAGAAGAATAAGATTATGACTGGACTAGTGGTTAGCTAATCACTCTCACTACTCCCCGTTTATTAGGATCGTATGGGTGGGAGGGAGTTTTAGACATCACAAACATCCATGTCTACGAACAGAAATCACTAATGATTTCTAATGAAGTCTAAACCTATAGAAAAATCAATTTTTGAAACAGTCCGTATCGGGACTTTAACCCGAAAAATCTGTAGTCGTAGAAACAAAACCACGAAATTTACAACTGCACCACAGACCCGAAAAAGGTTAGGTTAGGGAAGCACCAAATGAAATCTCTCTCTCTCTGGTGTCTTTCAATGCAGTACATTGAAAATTCAAAACAATTGAAATTAAATAACATCACTAAAAAAATTCAAGCCATTAAAAAACAAATAATTATGAATGCCAGTCTGCAGGTATTTACCAATGAGGGCTATACTCATTAATCAAAAATAATATTAAGCATTTTTAATCAATCAATAGTTCTAAGGTTATGACCACAATGTTCCCTCAATACTGACGAGCCGCCCTTGCCGATCCGGCCACGAGAGATTCCGCCCAGTCCTCAAACATCCCGAATAATAAGGAACAGTCTGGAATGTTCTGCGAGCTAAGAGAAGAAAAAAACAACATATTACTGCTGCTGTAGAAGATAGGTAACTCCGCTGGGCTTGCAATGGATTGTCCACACGATATCATGTTTCCGAATTATTTACCCTACTATTACCAGACGTACACAGTTCGCGAATGAACGAATCCAAGCGAGATAATCTTTGAGTTCAAACGATTGTAGCCATACGTTCATCAACGAACGAATCAAATGCACGATAATAAATCATGTCACTTATATTACGTTTTGAAGTACATTTTCACGACAGTAACAATAAAGTATTTATGTGTGTTTTGTTTGCTCCTCCGACTACAGGAGCCGTCGAGGCGCATTCCTTTCCAACTTCACTTATAAATTAACTGTTATTAAGTTTTAAATGAACGTTTATATTATGTTAAAAATAGTGTCTCATAATGGAGATAGCTCAAAAGACGTTTTTCTACGAGAACTGTTGTCACTCAGTTGCTCAACCTCTCTTTTTCGAAAATAGTATAGATAAAATAGTATAGGAATATTAGGATCGGATGGATTGGAGAGAACTTTAGACATCACAAACATTCATGCCTACAAAGAGAAATCTATAAACAAATTGAAAAATCCATTGATGAAACTGTTCGTATTGGGATTTGAGCCCGTAAGATTCGTAACCGAGGTTAAGGACATTGACCATTACACCACGGACCTGCTTACTATACTTAATTAAAATTGACACGACCTCATCCGGTGGATAGTTATATATTATGTGTTAACATAACTTAGTATCAAGGTTCAATCTCGACACTCGTACTGTATGCAACGTTCGTAATACTGCAGCAGGCAGCTGTCGCTTAATCGCGGCGCGGCTCGCACATTTTTAGTAGGGACTGGGCAAGTCTTAATATAAGCTAAGTAAGTTCTTCAAACTTACGCAACAGTACGAGCAATTCTGGTTATGAATTGAACCTTTTGTTAATGATTCAAAGACAATCATTCTCGTATGGGGTTTTTTCTTAAATGTTTTCCCCACACAAAGCCTTCAGCTGACAGAATCTTTTAGACAGCATTACGTAGCTAGCTTACATGCGGGAAAGGGATATAAAGACTTAGTCTGTACCCACCCTAGCACTAACTTTAGCCAGGAAACTAGGAGCCCGCTTCGCGGACTCCACATAATAGTTTCAGTAGGAAAGAAGAGGTAGGAAAAAAAAAAAAAAATTAATCGCGGCGCCCGCCAAAACTTAAATAGATTAAAATTAACTTCACGCGCCGCTGCCATTTTTAGTTTTCTCGCAGGAAAAAAGAAGAGTATTTGAGGATATACCCCGGCAACATAGCCTACGTGTTTCACGGTTGAACAATGCCGCTTCCTTAGCACCAGCAAGCAAAAGACAGATCCTGTGGGATTTGAGCTTGGACCGACTTCACTTTTGTATTTCCTGTGTTCGGTATCATCATTTGATCTGTAGTCTGTATGTCTTTCTGCCCAGTGTGAAGAGTCTATTCGTCTTGTGGTGTGTAAGTTATTTATGATATTTAAAATTAAAATAGATAACTTAGTTATTCCACTTAGCTATTTAGTGTTACTAAATGTAACGTGTTTCACTCATTTAAGAAGCATCTTCAGACTATCTATTCTTTCGAATCATTGTTCACCTTAGAAATAAATAACCAAGCGATAAATTTAGTGTAAAGATTCTTCTTAAACTACTCAAATAACTTAAAGTTATCACTTTTTATTTTATTTTAAAAATGAATTTCCGCGAAGTTATCGCCGAATCCACCGAAAAAAATGTGTGATTTATTTACGTGCATAATGAAATGCGCTTTACATATTTCTTTGGTACAAGCAATGCATTCGTAATATTTGTGGTATTGGTTGAGATTTTTAGTAATATTAATGTTTGTATTGTATTTTTGTTTCATTTTATTTTTATATTGTATTAATAAACATTAATTGTTATAGCATGATAAAAACAACATTTGATAAAGTTTGAAAAGTAGGTCCATGCAAATTCTGTCTTTAAAAAAATGTTTCTACAAGAAATTCGAAAGAAAATAACTTCAATGTAATACTGATTTGTAAACGATATTTTTATATAAAAATGAGTTTTAACTAAGGCATACATTTCTTGCAGTCATCGCACGTAGACCTGGCGCAATATGGCACCATATAACAGAAGAAAACACTTTACGACTTACACCGGAAATTTATCAAGTCGTAAGGAACTTCGCTGTAAAGGGTTTTCATGGAATGAAAGAGGAAACAAGGCTTCTAGTTTTATGTTTATTAAACTATGTGTAAAACAGTCTCTGCCAAATTATACATAAAATAAACTAGTTGCTTTTACCACTATGGAGTTAGGGTATAAGGAAAGATCGCTGCTATTTTATATCGTCTCTCTTAATAACATTTCCAAAAATAGTTTTTTTATAATTAAAACCCTCTTCAAGTATATAATATAGTAAGTTTGTATAAATAGAGACCGGTCACACTAAAATAATATGTCAGTTGTCAGGAATTAAAACTGGAAATGTATTATTTTTTTTCTATAGATTCGACGGTAACTTTGTGGAAATAACATTTTAAACAGAACAGGCGGCTCGCCATTATTAAATTTATTCCCTTTGGTTTTTTCACATCCAGATGCCAGAAATTGATTTGTTTATAGTGTAACAATGTTTATAGCTTACCCCCTTCCACACGTCCATTAGAATGTAATAAAACCCACCCCCACCCTTTTAAGAATAAAATCATCGTTTACCTTAGAAATAAATAACCTTACGATACGGTTAGTCTGAAGATGCTTCTTAAAGAGGCGAAACGCGTCACGTTAGTGATAAACCAAGTGGAATAACTAAATTATCAATTTTTAATTTAATTTTACATGGAAATGTATTATTTATCCTTATATATAGGTATTTAGCAGAATATAATTTTATATCTACATATTTTTTTTGCCTATCGATAATCATCATTATCGGGAGCGTGTCAATCCTGGGGCGTCCTGACAGCTTCCAACAACCCCTGCTCAAAGTGGCCGTAGTCCAGCATGGCTCCACATGCAAATGAGTCATTCACAGCTTATCTTCGGTAAGATTCTTCTTGTGCGTCCTATTACTGGACATTACTATTTTCCCTGGCGAATTATCGTTTATACGGCGTACGTGTCCTAGCCAACGCAGTCTCCTAATTTTAATTGAATGTACTGCGGAGCATTCTTCGTACAGACCGAAGAGCTCAGTATAATACCTACTTGAGTTAATGTTCAAGTGCCCGATGCATATGTGACCAAAAGCTTTCCAGGTGGTTGGTAAAATATGTCAATTATAGAGAAAAAAAATTAGATTTCATATTAAAAGGCAAAACACATTACAGAAACGTTTATTTCTAATTGAAAAGTGAACATGAACGTGTCCTGCTTTGCTCGTAAACTGCTGTTATATTGTATTCTTAGCCAATTACGCATATTTTCCTAAATGGCGTTAGCTATCTTACACGGAGGGTTTTATTCTGTATTTTTCTCAAATGTTATTATAGCCGGTTTTGGGAATAAAAATGTTTTTTATTTCTATCAATATTCTTCTAAAAAATATTTTTTCTGATCTGATTGAGTTGTGGATACAAGAAATCCAAAAACTACCCTTGAAGTTAAGAAAATGTTTTAAATAAAATACACTCGCTTATCTATCACATACTATGACTAGTTTACACCATACAATTCTTAGTGAGTTAAAAAAACTAAAATTCATCTTTATTAATTACCTTTCTCATCACAAAAATTCACACCAAGGATACACTTAATATCCATCCATTAACACGGCACATAGCCATACAAAATATTTTTTCCGATCACAATTTCATTATAATATTATTATTCCGTTATTTTTATACGTTGATGTTTTCGAGATTCCTCTCTTTTTCTTGCAGATCAATCATTCAGAATTGACAGACAAATTGTTTAGCATTACAAAAGCTGCCTGAAAAGCAGAAAAATAGATCTCAGTAGGCTTACGTTTTTTACAAAATATTTTCTCTTTGCTCATTCAAGACGGCTAACCTTTTAAAAGGAGGTACTCATACTTTCCTACGCCCACGGCTGTATTAAAAATATTCATAAAGAATTTCAGAAAATTAGTGTCTTGTCTTATAGCGAGGGCTTTTTCTTCTAGGAGCGACTCGTAGATAAAATTATTGATGGTGATCGATTGATATCGCTTGTATTTATAACATGAGAGAACAATAAAAACACAATAATTGCAATATGTTATACATATAGAGCAGGGTCTCCCAAACTATGTTCCGTAGAACGGAAATAGGTACGTGAAAACTTGGAATGGTTTTATATGCTACTCCAGCTGCAAAAAATTAAAACATGTTTGAATTCATATTGATAGTATATACCCAACAAAATAAACAAGACGTTCGGTTAAAATTTTAGGGCTTGCAAAGTGTTCCAACGCAAGAAAAGTTTGGAAAACCCTGATATAGAGAATAACAATACAAAAAATTAAATTGATTACGTATTAATATTACACATTAACTGTAATTTCGACATATTATAATTACACAATTTGTAATTTTTAATCTTTTTTCCCGACATGTAATAATAGTGACGTAAAAATCAACCTGAAAAGATGTCATTTATTACGTTTACTAGCAGATTTTAAGAGCTGAAACGTCGAGTAGTTTTGATTCGTTTTAACAAGAAATAGTACAATATAGGCCCGCATATCGACGATACATACATTCTCGATCGACACACTGACCATCCCTGTCTTATAGGGAATGAAATCTGCGAACATTGTTAAAAAGGGTATGGTAATTCTTTTTGTCGGAAGTTATACAAATAAATATTGTAGTAATTAATAGTAGATATATTGATAGCAAACAAAATCAAGATTTCTCTAAGGTTTCATAAAGAATCGACCAACTGATGTGCTAGCAACCTTTCTGATGGTTTTATTTAAGTATTGCACTGCCCAGTATTTCGGCTGTTAATTCAATTCGGAAATGCAATTTAAAAAAAAGGAAGACACTGGTTTTTTGGTATTAACGGTACAAATTTGGATTATTGAGATTTTGTACACTTCCATGTATTTTGTCACTAACGACCCGGATTTCGCCTTTCGGCATCTTCAGGCATTCGAGCACACGGATGGACTCGAACTGAGAGACAGTAAACAGTGTCTAACGTACATGGAAGTGTACAAAATCTCAATAATCCAAATTTGATATTGAAATTCCATCAAGCACCCTCAGTCGATGTCTTAAATTATTAACGGTACAATTATTAAATGACTGTTCGTCCTAAGCGTGTTGAATCTGAGAAGATTTTTTCTGCATTTGGACTTATTTATACGAATATCGGATCAAGTTTGACAGATTCCAGTATAGATGAACTGACCTTTATATGTTATATTTCAATTCAAATAAACAATAAATTCATAGCTTTTTGAAAATCAGCCTTTTTGATTAAAATAAAGATATCTTTTTAATAACTGTATGAAATATCAAAATTTCGATATTAATTTATTCGTTCGGTAGTGCGATCTCAATTGGCAGTAATAATATTTGTCTGTTTTTGTAATACCGGTATTGACATGCCCAATACCGGTATGCCATATGAAATACCCAAGTACCGGTATGTTAACCTTAGTTCCATTGCAAGTCAATATTTTGACACTCTTTTTATGAGCCAGACGTTTTGATTGTTGATAATAGTGATTTTGATACAATTTACCTAAATTTCAGTGATTTTTTATGTTTATTTAAGGAAATCTCCCCAAAGAAATATAAAGAAAGTATTGCTACCCTCCCTCCAAAATTACAGGCGTATTCATCAGTTAGTGCACCCGAAAACAACCAATCATCAAAAATAAAAATGACGTAAACAATACTTCCTATTTTTTCCAAAAATAGTTAATCACTTGCATGCCAATTTTATATTTGGTAAACTTCTATTGTGCCATGCCATGAAAGCATATACTAGGGCATTGCTCCGCAACCAGTGTACCGCGGGACGGTCATATGTGTGCCGCGGCGCAATACGTCCAAAATGAGAAAAAATCGAGTGTTTTATTAAATTAAATTAAAGCCACTAACACAGGTTGCTAAGGTCTTCGTTTATATTATTCCCGGTGAAAAAATAACATTGCAACTATATTTAATTTACAGTTCAATGTGTTGAAGAGCTTTGATATAATAAGTTATTCTGAAGCATTCACTTTTTGAAATAACGTGTCAGTGTAAACCAGCTTTCAATTCAAATATTATTCACTATTAAAATACTCACTTAGATGCCCTCGTGCTATATGTATTGTGATGGATAAAAAATTTAAGGCTTAATTATACAACATTTTATTAAAATGAGTTTTTAATCTCAGGAAACTTACAAATAGATCAAAAAGTTACAATTTTTTTTCATTAATATCTAAGACTACAAAATGAAGAGACATCTTAAATCAATTGCTTTAAAAAAAAATCAGTCGAGAAATAGTAATACCGACCATTAAAAAAAACAGCTGAGTGAACCTGTTGTTTGATAATAAAATATTTCGACCGGTATCTTGCTAGATATGTTTGCTAAAATGAAGATATGGTAACTATGATAAATGTCAGTATATACAATTTTTAGACATGTGGAAAATATTGTTTGTAGTTAGACTAGACTTAGATGCAATGAATTTTAAAATTATGCAAACTATCACTTGTTTCCTTTTAAATTCACATTTATTACGAAAAAACATATTCAAAATACAAAACATCGATTTAGAAATAAAACAAGGTGAATTAACGAAACGAATACAATTTGCATAACAATGAAATAATCCATCAATTCATTCAATAGCGATAATTCAAAATATAAGAAATGAAATGAAAAGCTTGTTTTCGAAGCCTTTACTGGCATCTAGCGATATTTTCTATTACTAAAATTTCGGCAAATTCGCAACCGATTAGGTATTAAGGTTTCCTGTAATATTTACTCATTGACAACGCGCAATTTGACGTCGAATATGCGGGAAGTTTTCACTGAAATACATCATGGCGCTTGTTGCCGAACATTAGCTGAGATAAGTTTTTTATATGGATACTTTCATAGCTTTTCTAGAATGTATTATGAAAACTGCCAGAGTACTTTTCAATATTTAGGGTAATATTGAGGAACAGACGTATTGATGATTTCCTTGCTTATGCTATATTTAGATTTATCGTTTTTTTTAAATTTTTGTTTCATAAAATAAAACCTTATTGCCATTTTGTTGTTAGTAAATAGAGTGAGATAGATTAATAATTAATTGTAGCTTGGCCACTTAAATATGTCATTACACTAATGTGTATTTGAATAAAAAAATATAAAAGACCAGAAAAGAATCTGGGACAATTAATTATTATTATTTATCCAACAGAGTATACAAAAATATAGATAATTTATTTTCAATATAGTATTTTAATTTGAAATGTCGTTTCGCAGTAAAAAAAACTTAGTGTTAATTTTTAAAGAGAATATTCTTCCAAAGTAGGGCACAGCTATTAAATATTGACACAAGTATATTTGCTCCTCTGCTTATAGGTTTTATGAGGCTTTTTTTGTATACGAACCGAAAGTATGACGACAGAACATAATTCAAAATTATAAGTAAACAAAATGTCAAATGAATTTAAAAACACAACTATTATTTATTTTTAAGGTGTGATATAAAATTATTATTCTTTTGTAATGCTGAAAGTAATGTTGGATTAATATTTAATTATTGCTGAAACAAACCAGTTTATGGTGGGTTTTTATTATTTCCTGCGATCACAGCTTTGTTACTAAGAGAAGATTTTTATGCAGCTTTCTGTATACAGTTTGGCACACTTTTCCACATTATTTTAACGTATTATTGGGGAATCTTGTTATCTTATCTCGTTTTTTATATGTCTGAGGGTGATAATTGATATAACACCATGCAGACACCCATTTTTATGGTTTTGTCAGGATCAAATTAAGTTATTGTTCAAAAAAGCTAAGTTGGTAATGGTTAAATATTTTTCAATATTATAACAGTACGATAGCTTGTACTTGAGTGATTAGGTATTAACCTGTTTCTTGAGCTGCGTTCAATTAGATACCTAGTTCACACAAATAAATGTGTATTTTTATGGAAACAATAAACATGTTGGATTGCACGATTCGTTAAAACTAAAAGATTCTTGCTTCATTCAATAATACTTATAAGGTAATCCTATCAATTTTAATGTGTTAACTGTCAATTCTTGGTGGAAAGACTTATTTTAATAAATAAAGCACAATTTGTTTGTACTACTTCCACATGTTTATAATGATCAGGACCGATTTCTCTGATCACGAGCATTATCAAGTGAAACTGAATGTATAAAAATGCGGAAGTAGTACCGTCTTTTTCCGAAAATAAGACACTGTCTTCCTTTCTTTTTTGGTCCAAAATACGTACAAAAAAGCCTCATTATCGGGGGAGGGCTTACTTTTCAAGTATAATAAGTAGATTTATATATTTTTGTTTAATATTTATTTGTATATAAGAATTTTACATTTATTACTTTTAATTTAAGTAACACATGTATATTTTAGGGATATGTTTATCGTAGTCTGCACGCCGTTTTCGAACCATAAGCAGATCCAACATCTCTTTTCAGAAGGCTACAAGATTTACGTCCCAGGAGTCCTCCACGATTCCCTTTTTTTACTCGACGGGATAGTTCTTTCTTTTTGCACTAATTTTATTTCTATTTTAGACTTACAAGACTGAAATGCACAAACGTTGTACCTGCACCGTTACTGTACGTAGACCACTGCCTTATATTGTTAGGTAGGTAAATTCTACACTCTAGATTCCAAGAATTAATTTCGGCATCTGCGAGTGCATTGCTTGCAACGAACTGTAGACGTAAACAAGGTATTCCTCGGATTTTTTTGTTTCAAACTGTGTAATTCTCGGAAATATTAGGCCAGCTAGAGGTTCTAAACTCAACATTATTTTAACTAGGGCTTATTTTTGGGGAAGGGATTATATTCCAAAAACTCTTGAAAATCACGCTAGGGATTATTTTCGTAGGATGTCTTATTTTTGGAAAAAGACGTTACAAACAAATTGTGTTTTATTTCTTAAAAAAAGAAGTAATTCTATGCCTAGATTGTTTAAAAATTCACTAACTGTTCAGTTTCCCTCTTCATTCCATTAAAACAGATATTTGAATGGTATATTCAATTTTTATTCTTTTATTAATATTTGACAGTTTTTTAAACATTTTTATATTTTTAGAGAGTTTTGAACTGATTTTTTGTGCCATAACTGCATCAAATTTCTTTGTGAAATACCTCGCCTTATTGTTGATAACCAAGATTTTTAAAAATGAAAAAAGAACTCAACCCAACAGTGAAAATGAAAAAAAATGAATGTGTACACTTACAATCATATACGCGAAATACCCATTACAATTACAAAATAAGATTTCAAAATGTTCCAAGAAAAAAAAATGTTAGGGAGTCGTCATGAAAGTATTGCAATTTCGTGAATCGACTATTTTAGCGGTTGATTGGTAGAACATTCAATTATTTCCTAGGGGTGACTAGAGTTTTTTGAAATCGTTAGTACGACTCTGTCAACATAAATAGTAAGCCGTATTTTTCTTATCAGTTCAAAAGAATTGTATCTACAAACTAACCTAAATGAGTAATAGGTCTATGTTTTAAAAACATATTAAGTTTAAACGAGTAAACAATGCCATACGTATGTTTTTTGTGTAAATTCGCAATGGCTGTTTAATAAATTTTCAATTAGGTAAATTATGCTTGAAATCGCCCAACACAGCTTCTTTCTTTTTGATATTATACATAATATATTTAATGACTTCTCTTTATTAAAATTATTATGTATTTCATGATGGTATCTTGAGAATATCAAAAAGAAATATCGATACTTTATGCGTTTGTGCAAGGTTGTTGTTTTCGAGAAAACGGTATCCTAACTAATTCGTTGTAATATCATTATAAATGGAACAAACCAGGCAGCGTCCTGTGAGGTTAGAACTGTCTGGGTCACATACTGCGGATGCTTCCGTAGACTCTCATCCAAGTGCCGCTTGGTGGCTATATGCTCCACACAGGAAGCGAATATGATTCAAGAATATCACTAAAAATATTAAGAAAGGAATCGAAAGCTATCTATTTTATATTTATCTCTTATGACTGAAAAGTTGTGCTTTTACTCTTTGCCCACTATATCATTGATATGGTTGAATTTGAGCTTTTAGTCAATGTGTTGTAATTCCAGTTACTTATTACAATTATACTAGTCAGTACCCGGCATGCGTTGCAATGCCACTCAAAGAAAAAAAGTGTTTGTGTTTTAACTCTGTGTATTGAAGTGCTTTAAAAATTACCCGACCCGGCCCGAGCTCGAGTCTCAATATCAAACTTGTAACCCGAGCCCGACCCGAAGCTCAGATTTATTTTTCTCAGCCCGAAAAAAGCCCGATTTTTTTTAATATAGTAATTCATTTATACTTTTCAAACAATATATGTTACGGTTTCCATATTTCCAACGATATTCATAGCACATGTGAAAAAAATTATTTAAGTTATGAAAACTATTGCCTTATTATGACTCACGACCCGAACATAGTATGAAATATTTTTCTTAAATTTGAATTCCTTACCCGGGCCCAGCTCGAGCCCAAATCTGAATTATCCCTACCCACCCGAACCTAGCCCATCGGTTGGGCCGGGTGAAGGTCCACGGGCCAAGCCCAGGCCCGTGAAGACCTCAATTTTGGATATACAATATTTTTTTGTTTCTCCGTCTTGTTCAGAGATGTCGCTAGTTGTACGTATTTGATTATTTTTTTAGATTTCAGATTTAAATTTTTTTCTTCGCACGATAATTCACCAAAGTTTGTGCGAAATCGGATGAATGGTAAAGGAATGCATAGAGGACAAACAAACAAACAAACAAACAAACAAATCTTCATTTTTATATATATAGATTAAGCCGAGCTTTGGTTTTTTTCCTGTTCAACAGAAGTTAGCCCTGTGCTGTTCTTCAAATAATGTTCGACTTGTGATCGATTCTTCTAATATAACCTGTAATTCAAGAATAGTTAATGGACATTCAGATAAACATTTAAAACAATAGGAACATTTTTTTGAAGTGCGGAAATGTGCGTATTTCCCTACCTATTAAATTCTGCACCGTCGGGGTGCTAACAAGACTTCATTTTTATATAGATTTAACAAGGTTGTTTTGAAAAAGAAATATACTATCGATAAATTTTCTTGCACTATAAGGCAATGTACTCATTCCCTTTTATTGTAAATAATGGTACTTACTTAAAATAACACGTTTGTATAATTTTATTTATCAGCTTAAAAAGCTTTCTCATAAAATGAATCCACTATACATCCATCACATTAGTAGCTTGTACAAAATGCGTTTTATCATAACTCTTTTATTTTTTTGAAGTGTTGATTAATAACAGTGATGATAATGAGGAAATCGAATTATTTTTAATGCATTAAACGTTGGATAATTGTATACCTTACTATTTTACTGGACAAAATCGCATTTCCTAAATATTTAAAAAATATATTTGGCATTACTACCAACTACCAAGGTGCTAGATATTTTTGAAATCACATGAGACACCACCAATAAATATCTCAAATTTAAATCTAAACTTAATACTAATCTTGTCGGGACTTGAACCCAGACCCATCTGATCGTTAAGCTAAAGTTGAACAATATACATTCTTTAATATCAAACAAAAGAGATTTTTTTAATTTTGTTAAAATTAATAATTTAAGATGAAAATTTTTCATTTTAGTCCCGGATGTTAATTGCCTTATTGAGTATGGTTATGAAATCCAAAATTTTTTAATTATTTCGATTTTCTACTGGTGTTTACCCATTTTTAAATTAATAAAGCCTTGTATCTTAAATACCCATACAAAATGGTTTTCTCAGGAATCCTACGATAGTAAATAAAATAGTTGGTACTGAAACAACTTATCAAAATTACTGTAGCTGGTAATCGTCCAGATTAAATATTTTAGATACTTTTTTGAAGTTATGCACATATTATCGACTTCTAGAATATAAACTACAGTTAAGATGGCGCGATTTTCCTTTTTGCAATTCACCAAAATGTAAATATGTTATTAAAACTAAACAGATCCTCTTATTAGAAAAGATAGTTTTTTTTACTATGTATTTTCATATGGCCTCTTAATGGAGGTATCTCAACAGAAGTTTTGTTACTCCGTTTCTCAACCTCTCTTTTTTGAAGAGATTAGGGATAGAAGGATAGGGCTAGGACAGGACTAGTGGTTAGCTAATCGCTCTCACTACGCCCGGTTTGATCGGATG
Source organism: Himalopsyche phryganea (assembly GCA_022494535.1). NCBI lineage: Eukaryota > Metazoa > Arthropoda > Insecta > Trichoptera > Rhyacophilidae > Himalopsyche > Himalopsyche phryganea. The sequence goes on along the minus strand of JAGVSL010000035.1, from coordinate 70,023 downwards.
GGTTGGACGGAATTTTAGACATCACAAACATTCATGCCTAAGAACAGATTCCATAAATCGATTGAAAAATCAATTTATGGAACTGTCCGAACCGAGACTTGAACCCGACACATCCGTAAACGTAGCTAACGACGTTAACACTGCAGTTAGTTTATTGATTTAATGCTGTTTTATTTCAAGAAAACATGATTTAGAATATTACTGTTACAGTGTTTAAAGTCATAAAATACAAATTTGTTGAATTCTACGATTGCTTATTCATGCCACCTACTGGCAGTTTTTATCTCTTTAAATTACAACAACAAAAAAAAACATTTTATTTTTGTTGACATTGATAATAGATGTTATTAGAATTCAAGGCCATGCTTACGAGTGTCAATTTATTTAAGTAAGAATAATTTATTTCTTTTCTGTTTTCTAATAATTGCTATTTTTACACACGTAGTGTGTTAGTGACAGAATAAACTAATTAATATATTATAATATAAACCAGGTTGGTAACAAATAATAGGTAGATAGCCAAATATATTGGATAAACAGCATGGTTTTGAATATTATATTACAGCGGCCGGCAAACTTTTTGGCCCACGGACCACTAACGGGACTTTCGTGTTAAATATTGAGTATTTGAAAAAAAGTCATCAAAGAAGACATAAAATGCACCTAGTCCATTAAATAAAACTACTAATAATAATTAAAAATAAAACAAAAAAGAATTACAATAAAAAAGTTGTTTAAATACAATACATATAGACTCTTAGCTTTTAGAATTAAACATTTATATTGTGAAGGATGTTCCGGCTTGTTTAAAATAAGAACATTTATAATATATTATTTACTAGTGGAAAATATCTTGATAAGTGATGTAAAGAATCAACAATATAAAATTATATGCAAACTTTCCTAGAATATAAATGTTGGCAGTCGATGTCAAAATAAACTCGCTTTTTACCTTTACCTTTTTTCGTACCGGTAGATGAATATCTATTGAAACTTTGCGTAGTTTGCGAAGCGGGCTATCAGTTTCCTGGATAATTTATTACTAGGGCGCGAACAGACTAAGTATTTATATATATCTCCCAAATGGGTACTAGGTAAATGCTGTGTAACTGAATATTCAGTTAGCAGCAGGTTTTGAATTGGGAAAATAAGGTACGGTAATAATACTCCTTACGAATACTGACTGTGAATATTCAATAAACAAAAGTCTTAAAATTTTATCAAGAATTTTTGTTAATGTGATTATAAACTTGACGAGTTTACTTTGGCTTTCTCGTACCTCTATTGACGTTCATGATTACTCGTAGGGGGCGTTGACTTTCTATCAGCATATTTATAATATATCCATAGTTGCAAGAATTAAGTTTGTTGAAACGGAAACGGAGACGGATATGTATGCGGTTCAAAGTAAATCAGTTCAATCACGGAGAACAATTTTGAATGTGGAACGAAACTTTGTTATTTGATACGTAACTAAGGCAAGTTTGATATACCGCATATTTTTAAGGATTTGGAATCGATTCAGGGTTTCAATATAAGAGGGCTGAAGATATATTTGCAATTTTTTGTCAAAAGATGACTAGGATGCATTGAAGTATAATTTTCAATCACCGTAATCGCAAAACGGTACTGACGTATATTGACACTGTAATCAAATATGACTATTCGATAGCGCTTAGAAGTCAATATCTATTATCATGCTATTGTAGGTAAAAAAAATATCAGCTTCTGCCATTCTCATAATCGGGAGTTTCGGTAGAAGTATATTTGTGTTTTTATACGCTTCCGTGCTTAACGTAGAGATTTGCGTCCATTTTTTTGAAACATTTTTCAATGAATTCAGTTTTCATAATGATAAAATTTGATGACCTTTTTCGACTAGTCTTCAGAAAAATGATTAGCGATTCGTAATAACAGTGTTTGCAAATATATTTTGTTAAACAAATTTCTGGAGATGGAGGATAAATTCAAAAGAGTTTTTCTGATACTAAAGTTACCCATAGGGATTCCAACTACTCAGATATCGAATAGTAAAACTGAAACTAATATATTCAAACATCCGAAAAGTTTCTGAAGTATTAAAATAATATTAAAAATTCGATTTGAATAATTAATAACATAACATCTAATAATAAAATAATAATTAAATATTACATTAAAATTTGTAAAAAAATGAGCTCATTTATGATGACACAATATTTTCTAAAGGATGAGATAACTACATCTTATAATAATTTAAGACTAAGTCTGGAGAAATTGTGATGTGATCTTTCGTCGATTTTGTAAAATAGTTCATTAAAAATTATAATGAATAGTTGTCCAAATATTCGAATATCGAATAGTTAAAGAAGGGCCGAATATATTCGAATATTCGAGTTGGAATCACTAGTTACGATAGAGTGCTTTTCGACGCTTTAATAAAATGTCTAAAGTTAACATACACCGTGTCTAATTGTAATAATCATAATCGAGCATATAGTACAATATCAATCTCTCTACATGTCTGTAAAAAACTTTATTTGTGGCCCTTAATGAAATTGAATGTTCATTTTTCTTTTGGAAAGATGATTTTTCTCGCTTAGCGGCACTATCGTTATTTTTGTTTTCGTGTTTATTTTTACCATAAGCGAATATCGACAAAATTATTAATATCGCTAACTGATAATAGCTGAATTGTTATTAATTTAATAAATAATATTATGTGAAATATATAAATGACGTATGTATAAATCGCGCGTCACTTATCACTGAGCTATTTATAATAATTATTTTATTATTGTAAGGTGTGACGAGATATCATATTTTTGGGCCAATAGAAAAGTTTTTGCCTTTCATAATACTAATTTCATTTAATTTTGCATCGCACCGAACGAGATGTACCGATTTTCAAATGTAGATCGAACGGTCTGTTATCAATATTTTATTCAGTCAGGATTTGTTCCACGAATATTCGTTCTGACAAAATTGATATATTATTTTCATTCAGTCTCATTTAATATACATGCATCGAATTTTACATAATATTTAAAAAAATATCCTAAGGCTAATTATTCTAAGCTATCTTTTCAAATACACCAAAGCATATTTTTTTAAACTGAGATTTGGCGAATATGACGATTAAAAATTGTTGGTCTATTAGTTTTATATAATTCCGTTAGTACGTTTTTTTGGAATACAGAGACCAGAGAGAGTCCTCAAGTGTGGTCTTTTCATTGATTTTCAAAAAAAGTACGCATATTTATTGACGTTTTTTTGAATGAGGCTTTCCAACAAAAATTAAAGAAAAGATTCCCAATCCCTGTGCCATTCCAGCAAGCCACGACTTCTGATTTCCTTGCGATAATTTTTAAAAAAAATTATCTAGAATATTTCCTTTTTTCAATTTAGGGAAAGTTTGGAATCTTAGTAACACTATAAATTTAAAACTTATTTGCAAATGTGTTGAGGATTGTTATATTTTATTATATTCTGAAAGACACCTGATTCAATATTTTATCGGTTTATTAAAACCAAGTGTATAATCAAAATATTATAAAACTGTGACATTTTCAATGTAACAATATTGCTATTGTACATAATTTTCAATGACTTTATTTTATGGCAAATTAATCGTTGTTTATTTATTTTTCTCAGCAGTCGAAAATCGGAATTAAAAATAAAATTGATAAAAAAATCTTTTCCCTAGTTATCTGTCACTCAATTGTTAATGTAAAATGAGCTCATAATAATTGATGGTGAATCGATAGAATAGAACATATTCATCGAATCAAATCGATATTCGTTCTTTTTCTCTCCATTTTTAAACATGGAAAAAGTACTCGTGTCACTCTCACTGAGGAAACACAAAAAGGTTGGTCAAATGTTTCATAATATATAAAAATATAACGTGAAATACTCGTTAATATTGTTATATAAAAAATAAATCAAAAATGTATTTACAGAATCTGTCATCTAAGAAAGATGACTTCTCGTGCTTTGTTGACAGAATGTGAAATCTAAATGTATCTTATAACTTTTTTTTGTCTCCATTTTATTGCAAGCAATTCCTAGATTATCCAGATATAGATGTTTGTATTTTTCAGTATTGTTCAGTAATAGTATTACGGAGATTGGTTGAAACAATTCATTTAAAATATCGCAGATTAATTCTTGTAAAAATAAAACACAATCTGTTATAATTATTCCACAATTATATATTATCCGCTCTCTTTAATTCGCGAAACCTGATCTACACGGCACTGTTTCGCTGATTAAATGAAAAACAATGTATTTTTAATGCATTTTATGGTTGTATTACTTTATGACAGCGCAAAAGGGTAAACCCCAAAAAAAATATCAGTCAAGAGTTGCTTGTGAAGACATCAAACTGTCGGTTAGATAAATAGGTATTCATATCTACAGAAATATAACGTATAAGAAACAACACTTCTATTTATGGGTGCATTAGTGATTCAGTGTAGAATATTTTGTCTTGTCGTTGCATATCCGTAGATATCGTCGAGATTCTGATTAAAACTGTGAGTGGATTCTGATTAAATTAATCCATACCATTTATGAAAAACGTTTCGACCATTACGTTTTCGTGTTTGACATATTTCGTGTTTCGTTCGGAAATTTATTATTTGTGCACAATATTTTTTTAAGGATTCATCATCATAACAAATGTGTTAGTAAAATACTTATGCGATGATAGGGTCGTTGTAAGTATGAGTGTTATTTTTATTGATGTGTAAGTTCAGCGGTTTTCGAAGTTTTAAGTTTCCCAGGCCCCAGGAAAAAAGATAATTAATGTTGATTTCGTGATCGTTTCCGTAAGCGAGAAACGTAATAATACCTAAATATAATATTTGCAATCAATCGCTATTTAAGTATTTTTCGATCACCCAATCAATATCGATTTTTAAAAAGATGATATCACATACTGATAAATATATTTGTTATGTGCTCGAAGTGCATAGAATATATACTGTAATATATATCCAATGCATTATCGGTACAGCAATCATTATGTCAGACATGCAGTTTGTTTTTATTCTTGTAAAGATGGTCAATTTAATATTTTTCTTTATCGACTGCTTCATTTGAAATTGGATTATCGGAATAGTACAGCTCGAGCGGTTTTGTTTAATTTGCGTTAAACAAGGACTCCATTTTTGGCAACATTTTTAGAGTCGGGAACGTGCGTTTGTTTCATTGTCAACTAATAATAATACTTTGGTAATACTGCCATTCTTCTGTTTAAAAGTAGTCTTTTTTAATTCCTTCTATGAAAATTCGTTATAATTTTACCTCCACACAATGGCGGACTGGCTCTAAAATATTGGTCGCCAGGAGTCAATAGGGGCCCACCCGATGAGTTCCCATCCAAAAATGGGAGAGGGGCCCCTACCCTATATTCTAATTCCTATGTACTGTATTAATAATTAATTGATAATTACAAAAATTCACATGTTACAGACAGTTAAAACAATTTAATCATGATGAAGTATTAGTTCATTGTGCATATCGTAAGAAAAAATATTTATTTGTATTGATGAAATAACCAAAGTGATTTATCATATGACACGTAAAATAAAACAGTTAAATTTTTTTTTGATTTTACTAAGGGCCCCTAATATACAGCGGGGCCCAGTTGCCATCGGGCACCCTGGGTCGTATAGCCAGTCCGCCACTGCATCCACACATCTCAATAATTGTTTTGGAACTAGGATTTCGTTCAATCATCGTTCATAATTATCTCCCTGAGTATTCGGCCTGTTAAGATATAGCCTCTACCAACTCTATTTAACTGCTATGCCTCTTGCCATCTTAAATAATTAGCTTGGTCTTTCTATTAATGTCATTTTGATGTCGCGTTGAAGGTCTAGGTTGGTTTGTTTCTAAATATATTTAAACCCATCGGACTATGTTCGTCATAATCTAATTTTGATTTGATTAAAAAGACATCAAAATTAACTGTTTTAACGATTATCCGCTTTTCCGTTATGCGGAAAGTGTAGCTTGGGAACCATTTTTGTTAGTTTATTAGTGCGTGTTAGTGGTGTGGGTTTTTTTGTTTGGATAAGTGAGCACACACAAACACAACACATAAGTAGGATTCTATTTTGACATTGCTTATTTGTTTTACGCATACAGGCGCAACATCATTTCAAACGTTATGTAGTATGACGTAATAATGAATATGCCAAACATAAAAATATATATATAATGGATAGATGCAGAATTTTGTCGGTTTGCAGAGACGGTCGCCGATCAAAAGAAAGTGATTTGGTATGATCGAATCATTTTAAACTGTATGATTGTGAATTGAACAAAACGTAAAAAAATCATAAGAATAATTCAACTATTATTTTCTGTTTCGTTGAAAATATGAAACTGTCCTTACAGTTGCTGGGAGCAAAGCCAAGGTCATGAAAAATTAATGCACTGTACAATTTTCAATGTAGAGGTTTTGGTACAGACTACAGGTTTCCAGCGATTACGTTCAGAGCCGATCTCTTTATGCGTTAGATTGACGAACTGATCAATAATTCATTATTAATCGTTGATAACCCGTGATGTGGGAAGCGAAACCGGTACTGATATTCATCAAATACAATTAATAACATTTTTGTTATAAAAATATTGCATTTTATTCTTACAGTATAAATCCACTAGCGTTATAAAATACTTTTTAATACAAACACAAACGATTCTCTTTTTGCACGGGTTTTTTTTGCACTGTGGTTTCTGGAGCAAAAAGAGAATCGGACTTATAATCAAGACGATATTATTTCAATAAGAAGTAACGGCATATATCATACTAACAAATACTATTTTAAATGCAATACTTAAAATTCTTGATCATATCCAAAAAAAACCACTGCATTATTATTTTCTGTGACCAAACCTGCTAAAATAAAAAATATTCGTATTGATACATATTATATTATAATGTTAGTATGCGATAGCTCGTTCGAGTACACTCGATTCTCTTTTGCACGTTTTTTACAGGGTGAAGGATGTTTTTGCTTCAGACCAGTAATAAAAATAATACAATTGTATTTATCATAGAGCTGACGCATTAAAACGTTTTCTGTTTTGCAGAGAAAAAAGTCCAAAACCACGTAAATTAAATTTGTGTAAAAATATTTTGCGTAAATAAAAATTTAAATACGTGTATTTTTAAGAATTGAGCATAAACGTTATGGAAACTATCTGTCGTTTTCCGTATCTTTTAACATATTTTATTTTCCACAGTATTACTAGATATGTTTCTAAAATAAAGTATTTCCATGGTTGCACACCGTCATAGCACATATCATTCATAATTATAAACATATATTTACTAATCAAGAATTAAAAACAGCCCTGCAAGTTATTGTATATTATATTTGGGCCTTCTGTTTGACAGTTGGAAAATGCGCGGGAACTGAAAGAAGTTTCCTTTACTGCCGTTGGTATAAAATACAGCGCTACATGCAACTTGTAAAATCACCATTGATTGTCTATCATAGATATTATACCGACGTTTGATCTACCTAATATGCAGTCAACACTTGTTATAAGTCCCCAATAAACAACACAAATTTATCGTTATATGCAATTCGTTGCAATCATGGTTTTAAAGTCGTCCAAAAAAAACGCGACTCCAACTCCAACATTCACCAATAATCCGACTCTGACTCAGATTACGACTAAAAAAAGTCTAATTTTGTCAAGTTTTATTTCCTACCTTTCCCATTTATGTGTAATTGGTCATCAAATTAAGCACCAACCAATCCGGCAAAACGACAAATTTTTCAAAATATACATATAATATATATATGCATATGTATATTGCAGGACAACAAGATGTAATAGGCATAAATAAAAATGAAACATTAATACACGCAGAAATGCAAAAATTCACTTTATAGAAAAGGTAGTCGGTATCGTTCGTTTTTTACAACCCCGACTCCGGTCAAAACAGCACGACTCCGCAGCCCTGGTTGCAATCATATATTTATTTTTATTGCAACAAAAAACCACGCGCCGTGCGTGGGCATTAACTTTAAAAATTAATGGTTCCTTGTTAGATATTAGTCCACTGGAATAATTTCATTTTTATTTGGACAGAGTTAAAAACGAGGACACCTAATATAGGTTGGGACTGTCAATTCCGATATCAAACGAGTAATGAGGTTTGAAAGTCGCCACGGAATAATCGCAATCAATGAAAGCGGGAATAAAAGAAAGGTTCACGTGAACAAAGATAAAGTATTAACAACAAAGTATGCGACTCGGAAAATAGGTATGACAAAATTTGACTAGAACGGAAGAAACTGAACCGAATCAAGTACATATTTCCTTATTTTATTGAAATATTTAATTCGGCTGGAGAGAATAAGAAGAAATTCTACTCGGGTATAAATAAGATCATAATAAATATACATATGAGAGGATCGGGCCAGGTGAACAAACTACAAATGTACTGAAAAATAGAGAAATAGAAATAGATATTTTTAGTGGTTGGATTTTTATTTATAGCCTTTTAATCAGATCCGTCAATCGGGTGGAGGCTAGGGCTTCCAGTCCCGGGATCCCGGTCAATTATTCAATCCCGTAATCCCGGGCTTGATATTTAGACAATTTCGGGATTTACTTTTTTAACAGTTTTTTTTATAATACCTATAAAATTAATATAAATGTATTGTAGTCTCCCTCCTTCTCATATTTCGTAACAGCCGTTCAAAACCAATTTGAAATGGAGGAAAAATTAGGAGCGTTTCTTAAATTAATGGGGGACAACATTTTAAAGTCAAATTGAAGGACTTGTTCTCGTTTTGAATACCATTTAGTAAAACCTACTATAATAATGCAATAAATAAAACAAAATGGAAAATTATTTTGACCATTAGGTTCTTTTTTAACTTTTTTTTTTTTGTTAATGACTGATTTCAAATTGACAAAAAAAACCATTCCAACGCCAAAAAAAAATAACATTACAATTGAAGCAATAATGCACACAAATAAAAAATAAATGTACAATTTAATACATGACATTACACTTAATGACCGATTCCCGGATCCCAGGATTGAGAAATTCTGAATCCCAAAATACCAGGATCGTAAAAGGGGTCCGGGATTGAATTTGGAGGCTGAATTTGAAGAAACATACATTAATCCCTTGCTTCACTGGTTTACACATCTAGATGAAACAAAAAAAATAGCAACAAGGAAACTTTTATCCCCCCCTCTAAAAAAGCTGAAATGACGTCTCTGGATTTATTAATAAATGAAATATTGTCACAATGTCTAAAAATAGAAACAATATATTATTTAATAATATTTATGGTATTATGATATACACTATAATACAGCTATACTAATAATATTAGACTACCTACTGGATCAATATATAATTATGCAATATATTAAATAAATAACGAATTATGTACTTTTATCAAAATTGAATTATTTTGATTATTATCAAAGTATCGTCATTACCTATGTTAATAATATTAGATTTTATAAAAGTAGTATGTGGAAGAAGTTGCCTAATTCTATAAACACATTAAGGGATAAGACGTTAACAACTCTTTTAGCTGTAATACGCATGACGAAAACCTTAATGAATACCCGAAATTTTCTTCGTTTTACTTTATTTTATACAAGGAAGATACTCATGATTACAAGAACATGTTGGACAAAAATATATGCATGTAAGCTGGATTTTAATTCAATGGATCAATTTGCACGAATATATCGCGCCAATATTTAAATTTGGAACGAACCTTGAAAACGTTTTCACGGCCTGTAAACACGTGCTCCGCTTAATTGTCAAGAGCCAGTCACAATAGAATAATACATGTCAATTTTCTTATGTCATCGCTCAAAAACTTGCGGGAAATAAATAAATCAGTTTGGTATTGAACAAAAAACATCCACTACCAACACTGAGCGCCGACATCACATATTTCACTGGAAAACTTTCAGCAGATTTTTGAAACTTTTCCGGCTACAGTAGCCGGCAGATCACACCGTATGTACACTTTAAAACCATTTTGAGCCGGCTGTCAATTTCACGCGCGCGGGATATTTGAATTACTTCACTATTATATTATTTATTATCCTCAAATTGCACACGATACTTGACGCGGCTGTAAATCGTTTTGTGTAAGGATTTGTTTGTATTGTTTACCGAACTTTTTTCGGCGTTTCGGAGGCTTTTGGCGGTTGATCGCGTATTTTTTTCCGCGGCGGGTGAACGTAGATAAAAATGTCGCGAGTGGTGTGCTGCCCAGCGCATTAGAACTGAGCACAGCCGGCAAAGAGCTCAAGCTTGGAACATACAACATGGCAAGCCGAATAAAATAAACAACAACATACCTAAATAGCCGACTTGTGTCGCTCTGAACTGCGCGTGTAGTGGTGTATGCATGTGTCAAGGGGAACGATGAGCTATAATGACAAGCTACGTGAGAAAAATATTTAATTTATTCTTTTTCCGTTTGATTTTTAAAATACACAGCGCTTTATGACATCCAATAATCGATCAGTACAAAACAATATATGCATATTTTTGATTTCGAGCCCTTAAACTTTAACAGAAGCCGAAAGCTTCTTTAAAAACCAATTGGTCAAGGCGATCAGTAAACAGTTTCATCTCAAATTCATATTATAGGTATTATAAACCAACTCTATATCACATGTAAAATTATGTTTAGCCCTTCACAAAATCCTTAAATTATACATTATCATTATTTTTTTGTTTTTTACCCTTGTCTTTTCATGTTTATTTGTAAGCAATCTTTGATTTTAATATATGTATATAATAAAGTATATATTCATTCCTCTCCATAATAATGACAAAATAATAAAACTACATATTTATATATAAACAGCAATGATTACCACGTAAACAGTGTTGCATCTTTCTAAATACGGACATTTGCATGACTGCATTTAATGTGTGTGTGAAACAATTTTTGATATACCTACTTAATAATTTCAATGAATGCGTATAAGAATTGTGTAGCGACAAATGGTGAGCGTAAACCCTCGAAAACTTGCAATTAGCAATTAGAAAGTACAATATCTTTGCTTCTTTCCCCTAACAATATCAGTAAAATTTGTCACTTTATCCCACTATGTATTTAAATCCTGCATTTATGACACGGCTTTACTTTCATATCATATTATTGAAAAATTTACATAAATTATTCGAAGTATTAAAATAAAATTTAAAAAACGAACACGCCATTATTTACCTAGACTAGTCAATTATGCCACAACTTCCTCAGTACAGAATAAACACATGACGTCACCGGTGTAAACAAACAAACAAATACATGCGTCGGACTTTAACGATCCATTAGCGCATTTTGTACTTACGTGGCAAGATAACACAATACATTATACACAATACAATGAGATGTATATTTATATACACTCACCTATAATGTTGCTTTACTGCAGTATAATTATTATACGTGTGTATACAAAAATAAACAATGTTTTTCAATACATGTTCGTTATCTAGTTGGAAAACAATAAGTTTGCCATCTTGAACCTAACTTCCTGTTGCAAAGTATAAGAAGTATCGTATATCCGAATTATTCGTTATGACTGCACACTGAGAAACAATATAGCTGCAATGTTTTTGGGTTTGTTGAGGCGATTAGGCGGGCCGGGCTAAATTGATTTTTTGTTACATTGTTTTGTGCGGTTTCTTTAAATAAATATTATTAAAAAAACACACAATATTGTACGATAAATAATTTCCTATATTTTAGTATCTGAAGTTTTTTTAAATTATGTAATGATTTCTACGGTTTATTTCGTATTTTTAAAATATAAAATAGGTAAGATCTTAAATTGTATTATGTTAAGCCAGTAATAAATTAGTCATTTTATTATTTTAATTTATTAAAAGCATTATTTGGTAATTTAATACTCATAAACATGTTAACTCACATGATATATTATAATAGAGTGATTTTTATAGTTAAAACACACATTTTATTGTTAATTAATCAATTATTTTTGGGCATTGTTTGCTGCAGTACTTTAATAATAACTTTTCAAAACAGTTTCCTTTTCACAACATTGTGTAATTTACATACAACTGAATATAGTAAGTAAAATCCGCAGTATAGAATTGATTCCACGGATTCCTAAGAACATCTGAAATATGAACAAACTAAACTTTGTGACAATTTTGTAATGACGTATTGATACTGAGAAACATCAACCGCTTATGTAGGCGAGTTATGAATATACTATTATGAATGAATTCTTAGTAAACAATTAAAATTTTAAAGCGACGCTATTAATTCCATTAATTTTAAATTATTTTCATAATTGATAGAGAGATTATTAAATTATTTGTGTTCATTTAAATTTCCTATTATATTTATTTTAATGGAAAGCATACAGAACTTTTTTTACGACCACCGATTACAATGTTATTAATACTTTGTTTTGTAGATATCATTGTAGCCTTTTCTAAGTGATCCAAAGGGTCCAGAAAAGATCGAAAGATTTCAGTGATAAAATTAACGAATATTTATTAAAGTCTTAGAGCATGAAAAAAAACATTCACTAGTCTTAATGTTAAATCATTATTTATAGAAATGTTTTAGCATTTAAAAAATGATTCGATTAATTATACAGAGCCATGGACTCAATTATGCTCTTAGCCATTTAATCGTAAACATAAAAATGCAAAATATTAATTGGTTTGTAGAAAAAAGGGCGTTACAACCCGACACAGATGTGTGTAAACAACACGTTCTACCGCTTGACGTACATGTGTCAGACGATCGGGCTAAAACTGTGGTCCGCGATGTGTTAAGCTATTACGAATCCATTGCCACTAACTTGTATCGTATGAAAATAATAGATACTTTTAATACCAACACTGCTTGGCATGCAAGGGTTAAGGATAAATACTATTATCTTGAGAAAACTAGTTTGAATTACTATAAATTACCAATCTAAATCATCAAGCATTTGTTAAAAATTTTATTATCGTTAAAACATAATTCAAAATGGCGATAAATGTTAGATTTTTATAAAAATTAAGCAGAATTACGCCATTTTATAAGTTTAGCTTTCCACCATGAATTGACGGAGGCCGACAGTAATATTTATTTAATAAATTTCATAAACAACGATAGTCATCATATTTTCAGAAGGGTTGAAGTAGAATATACACGTAGAAATAAAAACTAAAACATAACCAGGACTCGAATTGGACCGCGGCGGTGCGTTCCGGCTCGTGACATCCGTGGACAGTTTCATAAACTTAGATTAATGTTGCCCAAAAAAATATGGGCGAAATTTGATGAAAAATCTGGATATTGCTTGAAATTATCGAGCGTTCAGGTTCGTAAAATTTTCAATTTCCTGCTTTGATCATAATACTGAAATCTATAAACGATAATAAAAAGATTTGTATATTTCCCAACCATCAAAATAATATTATACGCTCTATTCACGCCCTGTGTTTAGAATTGGTTAAGGGTTGGGTGGACAGTGTTGAACATAAACATCCATAGACATGCATAGATCAACTGGAAAATCAATGTATTAAAGTTTCCATTACAGGATTTGAACCCGTGGTCCTGCAACCGAGTAAAACAAAAGCTCAAGTGCGTTGGACCATTTATAATATAATATTATAATTTTTAGTTGTGTTTAATTCTAATGTCTATTTCAACAAAAATACAAAATAATTCATTTGTGAATTTACAATTTGAAATTATAAATTTCCACAATAATTTTGTATATATTATTTAAACCATGGCCGCTCACAGTGTGCGGCATATTGAATCCTAAATGAGTTTAACTCAATAGATGTTATTCTACGAGATATGATTGTTACTCACTGGCATAACCCCTCCTTTTCGAAGAGAGGGGTGATAGAAGGATAACGTTAGGTTAGGACTAGCGGTTAGCTAATCGATCTCGCTACATCCCGTTTTTTTTAGAAACGGGTGGGTGGGAGAGAATTTTAAACACTACAGACATCCATGCCTTCGAACAGAAATCCATAAATTGATTAAAAAATCAACCTACGAAACTGTCCATACTGGGATTCGAACCCGTGAGTGCCGCAACCGAAGCAAATAGCGTTGACCACTCGACCGCGCATTCGGCAAGTTTATATTACATAATATCTAAATATAATAACTTATAATAACATATTTTGGGACTAGCTGCATGCTTGAAAATAAATGGTTTATGTAGTGTATCGTAAATCCGTTGTTATGGAAATTGGGTAACACTTCTGGGTCTACTGGAGATGATACCTCGGTGGTCGTCTGCTGTGGATGACTCGGGAGAGGTCGGGCCATGAATGACTCTTCCTCAAATCGACTTGGAAGGCTGCTGAATCAGCTGAAGCTGCGCATGCTGGTATGCCATTGTGAGTTGTGGTCATCATCACGCAGGGAACGAATGCGGTCGAAGAATATCTTCATAATATTATAATAATTCCATATAGACTATAGAAATGCCATCTCGTTTAATAAACTTTAGTCAATAACGCGTTGCATAATACGAATGTTTTTTTAGTTTTATGTACTCAGTTGCTAAGTGATAAAAATAGAGTTTTAACAAGAAATTGGTACACAAAATAACTTAGAATTGATTTGTGTTCAGCATTTATGGTATTCTGTATACGAAATTTAATAAAGTTTTGTAATCATAATGTATAAATACTATTTACCCAATGCGGTAACGCTCTGTTGTTTCGTTTTGTCATCTGGGTTCCAACCCCGAATAGCATTTATACGTTATATTGACATTAAATCACATATGTACACGTCCAACCCGGTTGCACGGCCAAGGACTCGAATCCTGAAATTTAATAAATTTTAGTTCAGTGATTTTTGAAGTTAGGTAAAAATAATTTCAACCAACCATAATCTTTAAAAGCGGTGCACTGAATGCTTATTTAGTAAGCTTAATTGTCTCTGAAAAATGAGATAAAGCGATTCACCAATATTTTTTCCAGTCTATATATTATTTATACGTCGGCCTCTGTGGTCTATTGGTAACAGCTTAGCCCTAGCGATCAGATGGGTCCTGGTTCAAGTGCCAGCAAGGTCAATCACAAATTTAAATTTTAAAATTTGTGATCATGATCATGCGTGGCTTTTACAAATGCTCATCGAGTTTATCTCGTATTATTTTCTAATTTTCAAAATATTTGGCGCATTGGCTGTCAGCTTTAATGCCGAATCTTTAAAAAAGAAAATATTATGTACACATTCAATAATATGTAGCCTTCAGAAATCTGAATTTTCTTTTATTTTTACGGTAGATACAGTCTACGAATTCATTTTTCTTTCGAAAATGTCATATAAAATTGAATAAAAAATTTGGATAATTCATAAAGAAAAAATATTTAAGATTTTATTCAATTTATCATAGGGTTTTTACGCAATTTATTTTACTATAAGAAGGATAAAATAATATAATATGATCTAAAATTGTATGATTTGTTAGTCGATCTGACACTCGATGAATACTCTTGTGTTAATGTAAATATCTACTTTCAATAGAGCTTAGTATGGTTTCCTATTGGTATATATTTATTTTTATTCCGAAGCAAGCTCCAATTTTTTTCTCAGTGACAGCTAGACTTGATAGATCTGATTTAAGACGCGTAAAAATAACTGAACAATGTGTACGAAAATAAAATCAAAAGAAATCGTATTTGAAGCATTTGAGTAGAAATGTAATAGACATAATACATACTGCAAAGATAGCTAAAACTATTAAAAAAAAAAACAAGACTGGTGAGAGATGACAGGTAAAATCCCGCAGAACATATTTATTACAAATACCTAAATCGACAACCTGTGTGTTTTTAATGTGAAGGATCATGGTATAAGAAATATATTGTGAAGAAATGAGTTAACACTCTGGAATACAATATGCACTAAATGTTGTCAAATTAGGAGTTGTAAGACTTTCCAATAATAAATTTAATAACGATAGTTTGCTGACGAGTACGCAGTTCCTATGAGTACTCAGAGAATAATGCCTAGGGCGATTCCACCCTCTCTCCATACTTAGAAAGTATATCTTCTTTCGCAAAAAATACATATTTTTACCGAGTCGTAGAAAAAATTATATACCAAATGAGAAAAGTATCTCTAACAATAAATGTTACTATTACGACGCCAGTAATATTATTTAACCCCTTCGTCCGACCCTCTCCTTAGCGCGACCCTGCGTATAAATGAATCTGTGGAAGTTATAGCATAATAAAATAACGTTCGTCATATTTATATAAAAATGTAACCACTAATAGCGTCATCTCATTTCAGTCAATATGTTCAGAATCTATTTAGATAGTTTCATTTTTTATACGATTTGCCATTTATTGTAAACAATATTAACTATTATAATACAAACATATTTTTAGCAGGGTCGGATTCATTACCCTTTGCGGCCCGGCCCTACCACTCCTATTTAATCTTTATGCATAACTATTTTTGATAAGCTAAGGCTGTATAATAATACAATATTATCATGTATCAATTTTATCACTGACGTTTTACGTGACTTCTATTATGATTATAAAATAACTATATCAATATAGTTCCTTATTATTTTCATAATATATTTTTTTTAAATTTCCATGTATTATGTTTAGTCACTTATTCACTTTTGCCTGTTGGCACCAAGGACCATGTCTGCACTGAAACAAACGGTTTATCTTGACTTGAAATTTGAACAAATGAAAATATATTTTGACTATTTATTTTACTGTTCGAATATACAGTCGATTGCGCTTAATTGGGACACCTCGGGCACAAACTTTTTATCCCAAATTAGCGGCTGGTTCTAATAAGCGAAGTTAAAGGAATATATATATATATTTTTATACTTTATTTGCGTATTTAATAATTGAAAAAACATTTAATTACGGAAAACAGCAAAGTAATTAGTAAGTTTCAATAAAATAATCAATAATACTAATAAAAATATGTATTCTTAACAAAAAATGTGAAGTATTCCTTTTGTTTTTGTAGGGTTAAAATTGCACAAAATCAGCACAAAATTATCATTGCCTTCTTGCATAAATAACGCTATTATTATTTTTTTTTATTTTCTTGTCGGTCACATGGAAAAAGAGTATACTCATCATCACTGTCATCGTCTTCGTTTAATGATTTAATGACTTCAAAAATTGATTCTATAGTCATTCATTATCTTCATAACATACTAAATTCTTATCTATCGTCATAATAATTTTCTTTTTTGTCCCAATTGAACGGAATGGTATCCCGGATAACCGAAGTAAATTAAAATTAGTTTCTTCATTTGGTTTCTGTTCCTAGGGATTTTTCCCAAATTTCTGACTGTCCCAATTAACAGGTGTACGTAGCGGAATCGACTTTACATCATGTATTTCATCGGCTTAGTTTTCAAATTCTATAGATATAGGAGCCGTTCATATAGGTGTTACTTATATCATGATTTTAACCAAGAGGATAGAGAAATTTTTTTATATTAAATCTGACTGCTAGGTACTTTCTTCACTGATAATCAGTAATTTGAGAACAGATCATAATCAGTAATGTGTTGCTAAAATTCTATCAACCAGCTCGAACCTTGGTAAACATCAACCACCAATTTTTATACAATTTTTTTTCAACTTAAAAAGGGTTTCAAATTTAAAAAATATATCATACATTGAAAAATTATTTATTTACTTTGTTCGGCTATATTTCTTCATTTACAAATCCAGTCCTATGATTTTCATAATATTATATTTTACGAAAGACAGGATAATTAATAATTAAGGATAATGGATTTTTTCCCGATTATGAATCTTTTCAAGCACTTTTTTAAAGCTAGAAAGCCACTATAGATATAATACTAATGCGTAATGTACAACACTTGTAAATACATGCTACCAATACAAAATTAATACCAGCTCTCCGATTTCGCTCTCTAGCCCTAAGCACATCCATGACTTGGATTTGGACACTATTGGATATTTAAAAAAATACTTATAGCTGTCAATATGCCACTCATTTGTTAATCTCAAAATAACTAATAATACAGTGATGTATCTTCTATACTGCAGCGGTCACCAACCTATCGGACCTCACTGATCACTAGTACCAAAATTTTGAATCTCGTGGACCACTAACATGCTTTTTATTGAAAAGTTATTATACTTGTATAAAATAATAATCTTTTATTATAAAATGGTATTTACACATGCTAAGTTATATCAAATTATTTGAAATGATATTTGTTGCTGCGTGCTTGAAATAAGTTTAAGGATTTCTGACGCACCACTGCTTGGCGACCGCAGAGCTATAGAATATATTTGAATCACATAATTTAAGTTCATTTGTTGTCTGTGTTGCTATAACTACGTCGATTAATATGAAACGTAGCTCAAAAATTGAAGACGATTATTAAAATATATAACGCGAATATCTAAATACCGAAAGAAGTCTTAATAATATCTTCTTTTTAGTGTGTATGTCCACTCCCAATGTGGAGCATATGTACTCTTAATGGAGCTTATCTCAAAAGAAGTTTTTCTACGAGAACTGCGTTTCATTCAGTTCCTCAACCTCTCTTTTTTTGGGAGAGAGGTAGTACTGAAGGATAAGGTTAGGTCATGACTAATGGTTAGTTAATCGCTCTTGCTGCTCCCCCTTTTAGGCTTAGACCGATGGGAGAGAATTTTGCCATCACAGACATCCATCGAACACAAATCGATCGATTGAAAAACCAATTTATGAAACTGTCCGTACTGGGATTCGAACCCGTGAACACCGCAACCGAAACCAACGTCGTTGACTGTTTAACTACAGATCCGGAAAAAGTAATACCTAGACCTTTGTCAATTGAAAATTTACTACGTTTTTGAAGATGGGTCTGAAATAGCTTTTATAATTTGATTCGATATTCTAATAATCCTATTACGTTACAGCTCAAATCACGCCTTAGTCTTTTACTTCATCCCTGGCCGTCTACACATTTTCCAGCCCTCCACATTCACTATTATGGATATGTGGCTAAATCACAACATAGTTACTAATAATGTATGCATTTAAATAATACACAATCTTTCACACTATCAGCTGCCCAAATCAGCCCTAATATGGTATAAGTTGTTAAATTCAAAACAGTTAGCTATGAAGTTACTTGTATAGGGCAGGCGATGCATGGCGATTAGAGAAAAAGTTTTTTGCCTGACTCCGTCGGCCCTAAATCATAAAAGGTCTTTAAATGAGAAAACCATTGAACGTAATATCAACCCTGAAATAACTATGATGGGAATGGGATGTGAAGGAGTAAAGGGAAAGTTTAATTCCCCCAATGCCGCATCGACCTGCTTATAGAAGTCAGTGAGTTAAATTTCCCAGCTTTCTCCGACACTTCTTCAGACATTTTTCATCAGTAATGAAATTTATATTAGGTAAATATGGAAAACTATTTCATTGTTAATGCTAACTTAGGAAAGAGTCAAGAATTTCAATAGAAATATTCATACAATACACAAGAAGCAATAAGCCTTTTACTGTCAAAGTGTGATCATTTAAAATATATTTTTATCAGGGCTGTGGAGTTGCTAAAAAGAATGATGACCCGCAATCTGACTCCGACACTACTCCAATTTTAAAAAATATCAAATTACTTTTTACCTGTGTAATTCCTGGTTTTAGCATTCACGGTGTACTAATATAATCATGTATTGAAAGATCAAGAAATTGGTATTAATAAGCATAAATAAATAAATGAAACAAGAGCATTGTGAGGAATTCACCAAAAGACTAGAGAAAGACAGAAATAGATATACTTTGTTTCTCAGATCAGAATACAATCATTCTCGCTACCGGTAGACTCATTATTCATAAATATAATATACAACAAACTTAAATTATTTAAATTTATTTGAAGTATGTAGTGACACAATATTAGATAAAAAAAGAGTCGCTCGGTTTTTTACGACTCCAACTCTGACTCTTCCAAAAACACCACGACTTCTCTACTCCGACACAGTCGCGATTTTTCCACACCGCTATTTGGCTAGCTCATCCAGTTACACAATGTCATTCACAAATAAAAATGCTTCCAATTAGAATATAGTTCATGTGTCCCAAAATCCCAATCATTGTGCATTACTGATCCTACAGATCACTTTTACCATCTTGTATCGACTGCACACGGCTGAATTAGTTTTTGTAAAATCAATTGCACACAAGTTACACAGTTTGACAAGTAAGAAACATCGCCATATTGTTTGTGTTGTCCTAGTGGTAATTGTTTACTTTTTATATTCGAAAGAGAATTTGTTTGTATTGGTGTTTGCGTGTTTCAGACTCAGTTTAGTCGCGGCCTCTTCCATGTTTGTATGCGGATATTATTGTGTGGATGTATTTTCTCCAGGGACGTACTTTTATAAACATAACATTACTCTAATGGAAGTAATTAAGAGAATTTTAAGCTACATGGTAATCTTCGACAGTGACTATTTTTTTTTTACAAAATCTAGCTTTGTTTAAAAACGTCTTATTTGATTTAGGTATTCATTCTAATACTGTTCCACTTACGTCTACTGCGGATTCACAGACGCGGATACAATTGCATGCCCGCATCACAAAGAATGAATTATCGAAAAAACGCAATTGACCCCAAAAAGTATTTCTTGTAAATGCCCTCGCTGTATAATGCAACGATTTACATACAATTTACTTATTATATAATGAATAAAACATAGTTTACGTCAATCTAGACATTTTAAAAACCTGTTTACACGAATACGCCCAAATACGTCAAATACGCCCGCGGTCACAAATAGATTGAGAGCCCCTGGTTTACTGCATATGTGGGACGGAAATGCTTCCCCCCTCACCGCAAATGATATCACCGTCACAAAACTGAAGTTTTTGCCTCGCTCATAATAATAAGGGCGCTACAGAAGGTCCGAAAGTGTTCATAACTGTAACAAACTACAAACCTTCATGGATGGTTGTCATGGATTTGAACGTGACATTTAATTCCTCATCTTTTTTTTTTAAATATTAATGTCTATTCCATGGCGCATATCCTGACTTATGTGGTAAATTGATTTGTTACGCCTTATATTTATGTAACAAAAGTGGTATAAAATATCACAGAGTCAGGTGTAGGAAAAGGTGGAGTAAAAAGGATTCAACTTTCAAATAAGAATCTCGGTATCCAAACTGGATTCGGCAAGTATTTGCACGTATTTTAAATCACTTGAAAAATGTACTTATGCCTTGTAATTTTTCTACAAATTATTGCCATGTTGCCATAAATTGTGTAGGTTCTGGGAAAAAATAGCATTTAATAAGAATGCGAAAACAGTAAGCTACCTTTAGTCTGCGATTGTTGCAAGGAAAATCCAAGTGACTTATAGTAAACAAAACATAAATGTCTGAATGCGTCCCTGATTTAAGTGCGAGACTGTTTAGCGATTGTGTGTTTGTATGTTTTGTTTACCCAAATAATAATAATAGGGTGGGGTGGCAAAAAACAAACTAAAAGCTGTTGCTTTTCCTGATCACCAAGTACAAATTAATATTCGGCCAATTTGAGGAAATATGTTTCGTATTATTTAATGTCTAAAATTCATTAAGTACATTATACCTTGCTCTTATCCATCTGAATTACTCATTACTGAAATTGCGTCATATTTAAAGGGGTTTTTTAAACTCCGAGTCATTCATCAAACTCAAGTATTATGATTTATGATTAGATACTGAAAGAGCCCGAGCTGGGTGAAGACAAAAAAAACCACTATCTAGGGTATTAATTATTGTTCTTGAAATTTGGAGAAAAATTGAATTGATGAAAGTTATTACGAATAGTAAGTTACCCAAATATTCGAATAGTTAAAAAAAAGGCCCGAATGTATTCCGTTATTGAATATTCGAATATTGTGAATTTGAATATATATATAGCTGGAATCCTTAATAACCAACCTTTAGTCAAGACGGCCAGAAAGGAATGCGAAGTAAATGAGAGGGAAAAACTCAAACGTGGCATTTTCGTAAGGAATTCAACCGAAAGTAACGGGCGGTCAACAGACTGGTTTTCAACTACTCCCTAAAATAGGGCTCGTGATTTTATTATTACTGATTATAACGCGCGGATAACATCAATGAGATGACTTTTACCATACATTTTCATTGTCAATATTTACACACAGAGAATCGCCTACTGCGAGTTCATGGAAAATGCTTTTGACTGTAATTAATTATTAATAGCTTATTTTTAAACATTAGATATTCTTAATATTTTTCTTAACCTGTCTTCCCTAGAAATATTGTCCGTCGTGTAGACACAGCATACAGCCATGTTATGTCTTCACCCAGGTGTAAGAAGTACATGGTCTTCACCATACAATGGTTGAGTTGGATGTCTGATCTCTGATAATTATATTGTTGCACTACAGAATATTACACCAAAATTACAAAAAATATCAATTAATACTGTGGGACATTGTTACTATAATATTTTAGTGTGCTATAAGGGAGCATGTCAAATGTTAACTGTACTAGGTACATAACAATTTTTTTGTTCAATTTGCTTAAACCATTAAAAAATAAAATCAATTTTATACTGTACAGTTATGTCACAGCGACTAAATTATTGCAGTCGTTATTGTTATGGGTAAAGAAAATACCTTCTATTTTTCATTGGCAGTGAGCAAAATTAGTAAAACACTTCTTAATAATTTTAAAATCGGACGAATATGAATGTAGTAATACAAAGCTTTTTCTATGAGTTAGACCAGTATTTAGATAAGTACAAGTTTGTATCCGATAGACTCTGTCCGAAAAAAAAACTATCCAATAGAAAGTGGGTGTTAAATTTTACAATATAATTAAACAGTTGTTTTCAAAGCGTCGTCTATGTGCAATTGAGCATGCAATTTGTAAATTGTATGTATGTATGTACATACGTTCGGGGATGAACGGCGATACGCGACTAGGAGTCGCGTCCGTGATATGAGTTTTGGATAATTGAAAGGAACATTTTAACCTCTAAAGACAAAGTAAATCTCTAACTGACATCATACAACAAAGCTGAAATTATGACCTGAAAAAGATTCAGCGACAACGTAAAATTAATGCTCTTTGTGAAAATAGGTGCTCCAGTTGTAGTTCACGTGCTTAATTTCTGAGGAGAGTGGAAAGTTTATTAGGGTGGTTGTTTCTAAAGTCAGCCGTCGCCAGTAGTCGGCCCTTTGAGCTTAAAACTTAAATAATAGTGGATATATTTAAAAAAAAACAGATTTTTTAAATTCGTGTAGGTAGTCTTGCCACTTGCCAATGTATATCTGCACTATACTGACCTATTTGATGCAATACGCAATTTAAAAAAGCACATTTTTACTTCGTAAGTTTCGATATAGAGATCGCTAACAAAAAAATAGCCGCTGTGGTCAACTTGAAAGGGCATGTTTGATCTACCATTTCTTAAATTATGCATGTTAAGTGCTTTTGTTTTACATAATATAGTATTTTACAGGGGTATTAAGATAAAAATATGGAATAACCTCAATACTTAATTAGATATTAGACGACCGACTACTGGCATAATGAAATCCACTAAGTGTCCTGTATTTAGCTCCTCGGCTGAGCATTATTAAATTATCTGATTGACAGTATGTCTAAGTATATATAAGATCTTCGCTCTTGACATCCGTTCTACCAGAATCGAATTGGTTTTATTTGTTGGTTGGTTGGTGATTTATTTACGAATCTTTAACAGATTTTTTAACTGATGTATTTTCGTTATATCGTTTGCAAGAAATAGAAAGGTATTCTACCATTTTTATTTTCGAATAAGCAGGGATAAATCGTGAGTTGAATGCAGAACTATGTTAACCAGCTTTTTTGCCTATTTTTAAGATTAGGTGATAATTTATAATGTGTCAAAAGCGTTTCATTATAATTTTAATGTTTCGATTGATTTTCACTATTGAAACGAAGTATTTCTGATAGGGAGATATAGAAAAATTATGTCTTGAAATAGCTCTCTGGCATAATTTATGAATAAATTACATAACTTCGAAATTCGTAAGACTTTCTCGCCGAGTTCAAATCGATCCAGCATTTTTGACGTTTCTCTAAGGAAATTATTTTCCTTGTAAATGTTCGTTTATTTCCGTTGGTAATCATGGTTTTAAATAAATATAAATATTAAATAATGATGACTGATAAAAAAATAAGTGTTGATAAAGTGTTGTATCGATATTAAACATTGTATCACTATTAGATTCGTCAGTAGAAGGGAAACTTTTGAAAATATGTACACAAATTGGATTTCAATTCGGCCCTGTTTGAAAGCATGCGAAGTGACACAAACGTACATATGTAGAGGATAGCCGATAACTTCTTTCTTTTTCTCTTTTGCTCACATCAAAGCAGAACGAGAAATATTCATAATATCCGTTACCGCGATATTCATGGTGATGGCCGAACACTGGCGACGAAAGGCTGAACACTGGACTTAAGGGGCCAACTTCTGGGAGAATTGACATTTTTTTGTAAACTTCTATTATTTTATGCTTGGTACAATATAAACTATTTTATTTTAAGTCGGTTACATTGCTTAATCTCCCTTTAATGGAATAACAGCGAAAAAATATGTATTTATCATTCATTGCTCAAAATCCCTTTTGAAAGTACACTTGTCGCTTAAATGGCTGAGCACTGGCGAAACGTCCCTGGTACCAAGTACCCATGCACGTGAATGAAATTAAATGTTTTTGTTGCCTATATGACATAGTGCTTATATATATTACCATTCGGAATGTCAAAAGGGCATAAAGTGTAATTCACAACTTTTCACGAAAGTGCATCACATATACCTAAATAGAAATTTTGTCAATATCTGTTTTTTGATTTTTTTCAATTTTCTTTATTTTTGTTGTGAATTGACAAAGCCCCCTAAACTAAACTTTGTAAAGGCTGTTATGGTATTGAGTAATACTATACAATTACATACTTATATTTAA
Source organism: Himalopsyche phryganea (assembly GCA_022494535.1). NCBI lineage: Eukaryota > Metazoa > Arthropoda > Insecta > Trichoptera > Rhyacophilidae > Himalopsyche > Himalopsyche phryganea. The sequence goes on along the minus strand of JAGVSL010000035.1, from coordinate 45,023 downwards.
AATTTCAAGTTGTCTAGATATGTTTTTTTTTATTTCCCGACAAAATAACAAAATTTGAGTTGTTGAGATTTTGTAAATTTCCATGTATTTTGTCACTAACGACCCGGGTTTCGCCTTTCGGCGTCTTCATGCATTTAAGCCCACGAGTGGTCCACTGGTGACAAAATACATGGAAATGTACAAAATCTCAACAATTCAAATTTGATATTGAAATTTCATTAAACACCCTCAGTCAATGTCTTAAATTTAAAAATAACAAAAAATAAAGCATTAAAAATAATGGTTTCATAAATTCTTTTCTTACTAATTAATACGCACATTACCTTATCAAGACATGGTTTATGTACACAAATCAATTAATCATATCGCTTGCACAACCCTAAGATAAATTTTTAAAATATATGCAATTGTCAATGAACCAAGAATAATAATCCCACCAAAACGGGAATGTAAATAGTGAATGATATTTAGTGTTTGCAGCACATGTTACGTTATTCTACCTGATTGTTGTTATAACGCAATAGTAATAAAGAATTACTCTGATTAAAAAATAAGCGGAATAACCTCTAACCAGTGTTACTTCGCCTACATGTTTATATAAATGAAGTCAATATATTATAATGTAAATCGACAATGTTTACTATTTGAATACTTTCAGGTCGGCATATTTAACAGTAAAAACCATATAAAAATTTATGCGTAATACAAAAGAAAATATAGTAGGTAGGTAACACAACGTAGAAAGCAAGGCGTAATAACCCTGGTTGACGTACCATTATTATTATATTTTTCGAGAAAATTGCCTTTCCACCTTTTTGAATTTTTGACCTCAACATACAAATAAAATTGGCATTAATTAAAGTTGCTGCCTTTATAAACTAGTTATAATTTTTATTTATGTTTTACATAACTACTTCCTTTTTTTAATATTATTATTGTGACGATTTTAAAACCAGATTAACTTAAAGCTAAGTTTATTTCAGGTTTAATCATTTGAATTAAAATAATAATTATCATTACCTAATGCTATCTTTTAATACGATCTTTATATGAAAAATATAGTCTACCTACCTACCTATCAATTATTTTCAATTTTTGCTTAGCTTTTTTGATATTTATTCTCCTGGCAGCATCGAAGTAATATTCTTGCAACATGGCGTCACAGGAGTTGGCTTCAATAAGCAAGAAAAATATTCATGTTTTTGGCGGTTCAGCTATAACTGATGACGCCAGACCCACAACAAACTGTTCAAATAGTGCGAGTGCCGTGTCAATAAATCGAAATAACACAAAAGACATTACAAAGAAACGTGAGAGTAGCCATCAAGTGTCACCACAAACAATGGCGTCCGATGAACAGAATTCATCCGATGCGAAACGCGAAGATTCGTGCTCTCCTAATGGCGAGGGCTTCAGTACGAGTTACAAAAAAGACGCTGGAGAAGGCGGAAAACGCAGACGTGTTAACCACGACTACAGAAAACTATCCAATATGGGATATTACCCTTCGGGAACAACACCGACAAAATCACAATCTGTATCACCGAATAATGACTTAAAAGGTAATAAAACACCATATTTAGAGGTAAATAATGTTTTAAAACGTTCTCCATTCACTAATGCTGCGTTAAAACGGTACAATTCCTCGATTTTTACCTTGAAAACATATTTTCGTGTGATGGAATATTTGTTTTGACCATCCGTATGTATGTACTATATTTTAATCTCAGCTTTACTTCTATAGAATTGAAAGTTTTTGACTTTTAATGATTTATATACTTGTTTTTATCAAATCCTTACATTATTTCTGCAATGTTTCTGCAATTCAATTAAATTTTGTACATTTGTAAATATAGACAGTTAGATGTTATGACAGAATATAAGAGATGACTCCTATGCAATATCAATATTCGTCAACCATAATTTTCAATATTACTTTTAAATAATTATGCTAAAATATTGTCACAGTGATTTATCCAGAAAGCCCACTCAACGCCATCATTATCTGACTTTGGTCCTTATGCCATATTTTTGTCAGTCCTTGTCTGATGCTTTGTGTAAAGTTTTGTCGACAGTTCAAAATAAATTCAACAAATTTTCCTGCCTGGGCTGTACAAAGACAATATTTTCCCCTTTACTAATTTAAATTTCAAAACAAATGCGAAAATGAGTAACTTCGTTTCCTTAAACAATTTATTTATTTACATAATAGAATCACAATTACCACATGAGATGTTCTATTTCTTCCAGAATGCTTCGAAATCAAAGAATGCTTTCGGGAACTGTTATTAGAGTGTACATATAAGATAATTGATTGAGTTTCTTGGCAATATTATCGAATGTTTGCAAGAGTCGTGTCTACATAAATCTATTTGAAAATATTGTCTTTACCATATGTCCTTACATCAGGGTTGTCAATTTTACTGCGTTGTTGCTATAGATCAATTTGTAACAAAGTTGCAAGTTGTTTCCACAACAGTTACACATTTGTGAATTGTGTGTCATTTTATGTCAAAGACTTTTATTGTTATATTTTTCAAAGAATCCAAAACTACCATTATTTTAAGTCTGTACAATATCTTAATAAATAAATGACTATTCATTATAGCTATCCAGTATGCATTCCTATTGATGATTTTGGCAGTAAGTTTAAGGAATGGAAGGTTCTTGAAGGAATTATTTAATTATTAATACATATTTTTTTTTCCATAGTCCGAAAGCGCAAACGTGAATCTGAAGAGAAAGATGACTCGTCGCCTAAATTACAACCGCAGTCTTGTAAACTGCAGCGGAGGCTTCCGGTCTGGCCCGTTTTCGACTCGGGAGGGTTCAGTAAACAAAAACTGTCAGTTCTGTCGACACTACCATCTGCAGCGTTACTTTCACCTTCATCAATATCGCACAACGATATCAACCATATTGATTTATCGCGTGTTTCTGAGCTTTGTTTCTCTTTTATTAATGGAATAAACTTTGCTACTACACAACATAGACTCAACAATGTGTATCCTGTCAATTCTGCCACATTCAAAAAGTTGGGGTCGGTTACTAAACAGATTAAAATGATAAATTCTCATATCATTGCAAAAATGTGGGGTTTTAAGTATCCCAAAGTATTCAGGGGAAACGTTTTGACGGCACCGACTGTCTTAGGGCAGAATATCTTTATTCTATCACGGAACTTGTGTTCTATCAGTGCTGTCAAGTTTTCACCCATGCCTAAAGTAAGGCAATTACCCTGCTACGGTAACCTGGAGATGCCAGTCAAGTTTAAGCAGGAGCGGAAGTCCCCCACCAGGTCCATGAGCTGTAAGAATAAATTTAAAAGCGACTCAAAGACGAGGAGAATGGATGTCATGCCGGGCAATTTGAAGAAAGAGATCAAGATGGAAGTCGATGAAATGTTTGAATATGCATCACACAATGATAACAATTGTTCAGTTGACTTTCAAGGTGTAAAGCGAGGTGAGTTATACAGTGTCAATATTCTAGATCAGCATCTATCGTCGATGTGCTGGAAGAAAAGGCTAAATCTAAAAATGACATATTGAGTTAGTTATACCAAAATTTTTTTTATTTTTAACTCTACTGTGTAGAAGAACACACTTATTTTTATAAATTATACTTTTACCTAAAAACGGTTTTGTAAAAACACACAAAATGAAAAAGGTATAGCATTTCAAACATTTGACATTTGACATTTGAAACTTTTAAGTCCAATTACTCATTTTTCGGTAAGTGTCTTCTTTCAGAACAACGATGAATTATTCAGTGACACTACTATCTTGTTACACTACCTACATTGATTTCCAAACTCGAGAAGTATGGGAGATTCTGTACACCCGGAGCCTTACATATAACCATAACGAGCAGAGAGAGGATTCAATTAATAAAATTAATATATTACATTTGTATGTATTCAGTAGCCCTTATCAAATGTAGATTCGGTTGAAATGTTTATATTTTGTTTTTGTATATTGCTATGTCAGATGTAATAACAACGATGTAGATGTAGTACAATAACATCAATCTCTTGAAATTTGTCCTAAGTTCACTCACCGAATTAAAATTTATTGAGAATATTGAAAGACATTTCAAGATCAGGAGGGGGTTTACAATCGAGTTTACTATGCCGTCATTGCAATTTTGATTTTTACCCATGCAATGAGAACATGGATTCTTAATGGAGGAATCTTACAAAAATTGTTTTACTAGAATCGCTTGTTATTTAATTGCTCAACCTCTCTTTTTCAGAGAGGGTAAGGATAGAAGGATGGGTCTAAGACAGGACTAGTAGTTTTCTAATCTTTCTCTGTTTCACCGGGGTAGGGGAGATTTTTAGACATCTATGCCTTCGAACACAGATCCATAAATCTACTTATTAAAGTGTCAGTACTGGGAGTTGAACCCATCTACACCGCAACCGAAGATAATGACATTGATCACTCAGTTTTAGGGCTGGAAATTATTGCTACCTGTTTTTAATGACGTTAATATTTGTAGACTAATTGTTTTAACCATTCTCATGATTTTTCATTTGCAGAAGTGAAACTTTCTCTTGATGTCAAACAGAAACAGAATGACGTTGATGATGATGATTCTAAATTTCTAACCCCGACATCTCTAAATCACAGTAATGTTTTCTCCGTCACATCGACTGGCACGCAATGCTTATCGACGTCTACAACTCTACTGCCGAGCCCAGATTTGATTAACAATTCAAATCCAATTAGTCTATCTTCGAAGTCAAGTAAAATTTCTACATTACAAACTTCAGAACCGAAGACCACTTCCATTTCAACGTCTTCTATTGACACAGTTTCCGCATCCAGTTCCTCTTCAAGTTCTTCCTGCAGGCGTTGCAGACGGCGTGCTCGCGTCCGCCGCTGTTCCATTGGCGTGCAGTGTAAGCGGCAACAGGTAGACACTGCGCCACCTGATGGATGGTCACCGCTGGCTACCACTATGTCAACCCATGGCCTTAAATATCATAGGCAAGTTATTTTCAATCATTTTCTATCATTAGTGATTTCCCATTTTTAGTTTTGTATTAAATACAATTATAACAGTATCGGTGTTCTGAGATTCATCTTGAGGTAACGATGTAGTCTGGTGTGAAGGTTAAATTCTCAAACTGGTACTGTCCACCTTAATCATTCAAAGCTAATGTGTCACTGAATGCCAGGTTTGGAGGTGAAAGATTAAGACATGAATCGTACCATGATATTTTGGTTAAACTTGCATCAAACAGCTGACAGGCAAAACCGAATGTGAGCTAAATATTATTCAGAAACTTGCAAAAACAACCTGGCAAACTCGGTCTCAGAATATTACATCCCGGTTGGCGCTGAACAAGACCGGTGTTACTGTGGGCAATGATATAAAATAATGTGATGTGTATAGTGCTGTATTTTTTTATCACCATAAACAGACTTGTTATTATTATAATGTTCAGAGCCAAGAATATTTCATAAACATTAATAATGCCTGCTTTCACATAATATATTGGTTATAAAGCAGGTGCCTCTTAATGTAATTTTTAAAATTTTGCTTGGCAGTCAACGTGCTAATAACAACTCGTCTTAGATTAATATAGAAAGTACTCGTTTATTCTGATTCGTTTCCTTATGTTTTGTTTTATCATGAATTAATCTTTTCAGGTTGATCTACAATGAAACTCATCCAAATGGTGGAGCATCTGTCCTTTATCTGCAGCAGAAAGATATTGACATGCTTTCGCCCAATCAACAGAATGCGCTCGCTGAAGAATTTCTTAAAGTGAATATTTATTTTGATTATTCCATTTTAACTTGTTTCAGAAACAATTCATAATTCTTTCGATATATTTTAATAAGTAACAATAACTAATTTTTTAATATTTCTAGTTAGTGTTCAGTGAGGATTCAGGAGGGTGGGCTCGTTACAGTGCTGGAGTTGTGAGAGGGGCTGCAGGTCCGCTTCCTTGCCTTCTGCAATATATGGCGAGAACTCATCCAGGACTGACCGTTAAAGCGGGAGCCCTCGCTAGGCACAGCGATATCGAGACCACCACTATGCTGCAATACAGCCAGCAGGTATAAAAAAATATAGTTTTTATAAATAAAAAAACCTTATTATTATTTACATTTCATTAATGATGCACCTACTTTATCTCTATTTATTTTACCAGGTTATGCAAACATATTGTGCTGGAACTTTCCGCTGCGGTCCACTTCATCAGATCTCCTTGGTCGGTACTGTCCATGAGGAAGTCGGAGGTTACTTTCCTGAACTTCTTGCGATGTTGGAGTCCAATCCGTTCTTGAAACTGGTGAGCTATTCTTTACATTTTTTTTTGACTAAATATGCTTTAGAACATGCTACTCCTTTTCTGCTTAACAATTTACGAAATTCCACAAAAAACGATTCTCTAGGAAATTTAATTGCGAATAGGAAAATATTAAAAATGATTAAATATAATTACAAAAATTCATCGCCATATTTCTAATTTGCTCTATGGATTGTTCTAAGACTTAACTATTTATTTACTATTATGGTGACATTTTCATACTTATATTTGTACTTCCTGTAAATTATCGTTTTCCCTGGTTCCCATGTATGATGAGTAGGCATTTTCCTATTTGGAATTGAATGTCTTACAGAACTGCATCGTTATAAGTGGCATTTAGAAATTTTTTCGGTAGAAAGGCATGGGCTAGTTTTAAAGCATATTTACCTTTTTTTTCTAATAGAACATGACCCAAAGTCATATTTACACTTTTTGTCATTGTGATATATTTCCAGACAATGCCGTGGAGTGTGATGTCAGCAATGGAGATGGAACCCCGGGAGAGTAATGATGGACCCATTCTGTGGATAAGACCGGGAGAGCAGTTGGTTCCCACTGCGGAACTGGGCAAGAGTCCACTCAAGAAAAGGAGGTATGATTATAAGATAAATATTCTCTAATAGAAAAATCTTTAATGTATTCCTTTTCACAGGAATGTCGATAAGTCGAATGCTTGGTATAAAAATTCAAGTCTTTAATTATTTTTAGTGTTTTTTTTTTCAATATCCCATTCATCATTTTCAGCCGGGGTCGATCCGCTGCTGGATGAAGGCCTCCCCCAGCTCCATCCATTCCTCTCGGTTCCTAGCTTTGCGCTGCCACGTACTTCCACCCCATTACTATATTATTATATATTAGATATCCCATTACTCATTACTTATTCAGCGCGAAAATAAACTCTAATGTGTAGTGTGTAATGTGTAGGTTAAATAAATCATTGTAGTTTTGTGGCAATACAATACAATAACATCATTTGTGTCTTTCAGAGCGGGTATAAATGAACTACGCAACCTTCAGTATCTACCTCGCTGGAGTGAGGCTCGCGAAACTCTCTTTGAAGACAGGACTCGTGCCCATGCTGATCATGTTGGACACGGTCTTGATCGAATAACAACGGCAGCTGTTGGTGAGTTATTGTCATTTTATAAAGAGTTATCGTCAAAAATTGGTTGATATTATAAATAATTTTTATTCTGAAGTTATACATTATTTCATACATTGATTTTCTTGTGACATGAAAATATTTCGCGTTTCGGAAGATAGAAATAAATGGTGGCCAGCTATGAAAATATTGTTACACTATCATGTATCATTTGAATATTTTGGTATCAAAGTCGGACAAACGCATCCTATGAAAGTCATGTTTTTATTGTTTGTGGTAGTGCAAGTGATGATCTTTTCAAAAAACTCATTAAAAATATCAGAATCCAATGGTTTCATATAGATCGAGTTTAATGTTCGTAAATAGTTTCAAAAGCGGACACTAAACATCCATTTTCGCGAAATCAGTGGACATATGGCGATCCACAAATTGACACATCGTCTACACATTGACCAATCACAGAGCTAGAATTTACTCTAAAGTGTCATGGCTGCCGCCGGGCTTGATGAAGTGTGGAATATATATGAAATGAAAAATCACCTCTGCTGTACATTTTCATAGATGGCTTATGTCCGTTTTTGATACCAATGTATTCATTTGTTGTCAAGTAAAATTTGATTGTTGAATACCTAAGTCTTGCATTCTATGTACAGTGTTATTTTTTTGATGTGAAAAAAATATTTCTGTTGCATGGCTTCTTAGAAGGAAGTAATTCTTTACAGTTGAAATTAAATGTTCGCTGAGATCATGGTTTACGAAATATAGGTGAGCTGGATCATTGTTTTTGAAAAATATGTGACGTCGCTTTGACAGACCAAATTTTTATCGTCACCAAAACGTTGTTGTAAACATAATAAATTGTAATATAAGCACACAATGACGTCAACAAATGCAGAAATGGCGATTGTCATCTTTTATCCAGCTCATCTATACTTCTTACACCATGAGCTGAGGTCTAACTAAAACAGTAGAGAACCAAACTGTTTCTGGTTTACTGATGGTAACTGGTTTATATAGGTTTCTAGGAGTGTACTCCGTTCCTAAACCTAAGTTATACTGTATTTATGTACCAACCTTTTCATATTTATCGTATTAAAAAAAAAATAATCTTATTATTATCCTTCTAGGCGTTCTGAAGGGTGTGGGCAGTGTATCAGGTGGCCCCGGTAGAATAACAAAAGACGTAGTCGCATTTCATGCGGCCGACTTCACCCAGCTCGTGCAGTTGCTTCAGTTGGATTTGCATGAACCGCCAATCACGCAATGCGTGAACTGGTCAGTATTGCACAAAAATTCAGTTTATCATATTGGCAGTGTTATGTTTCGTTTAATTATTATTATTATACTCGTATTTTTGATTGTTCAGGCTTGAAGATGCCAAGTTGAATCAGCTAAGGCGGGAAGGAGTCCGCTACACTAGGCTCGCGTTGAGGGACAACGACATCTACTTCCTGCCCAGAAACATCATCCATCAGTTCAGAACGGTGGCGGCCGTCACTAGCGTCGGTGAGTTTTTATCATATTTTGTTTTGCATCAGATGCGTGCTTTGATAAAGTTTCTAATGCTCTGGCGATATTTTTCAGCATGGCATCTGAGATTGAAACAATACTATCCTGAGTCGGAGAGTTCTCCCAGTGAAGGTGTACCCGGCGATGTCTCACCGCCACTTGTGATCCCGCCCCCGCAAGAGGACGAGTTATCCCTTTGTAAGTATTACTATGTTTTTTTTATATTGTCTGAATAAAGATTCAATAAATTTTCTTTACAAATGTGCAGTAAGAAATCTACAGTTACATTAAACTATTTACATTCCTGTGACTTGTGAGAATTGTGTTCACATAGGTTAGAGCTACTGCTCGATTAATTCTTAGAAATCTTCGTACAGTATTGTGTTTCACACTGATGAAATGTATTTTCTTGTAACAGCACCTCAAAGAAAACACAACAAAGATAAGATAGAGATGAGAGCTCTGAGCGCACACCCTTACCCTTTGGATGCGAAGCCTAGAACTTTGGAAAGTAAGCAAACCCATACTGAGGTTAATACTAAGTCTTCAACTAAAACGCAAGATGCTTCTCCTGCGGATATCATGCCTCCTGTTGCTGATAAACAGCATTTAAAAGCACCGCAGAGTGCGCCGTCACCTAAGAAGCAATATAACTACACTTCGAGTAGCAGTAAAATGCACTCAAGCAGTAAATCATCTCACGATAAAGTGACTCCAGTTTTAAAAGAACAAGTGAAAACTTACAAAAGCACAAGCAAAACGACCGACAGAAAACTATCCTCTGACAGCATAGGGCAAAATGAGAACAGGCCCAAGAAAGTGTCTACTGATACTAAGAATGTAAACATTGCCGCGGATGTTAATAATATCGATGCTAGTAGTTCTGATGAAAAACGAGACGTTTTGAAGAGTCAAAACGGATCAGATAAAAAACCTTTGATTGTAGATGATGGCAAATTGAGTTGTAAAAAGGAGCGAGTCATTTCAGTCCCTGATGACAAAAAGGATATTGCTACTGTCATTAAATGTGAAGAAACTAGAAAAATCAGCGCCGAGTTACCTGTCAAAAGTAGCAATACCGGTACTGTTGTCAGTGTGAAGAAAAGTGGTAGCGCTAACGATTCTGCCGTTAAAAGTGTGAACGAAGTTCGCAGAAGCGATTCCAAGAATTCTGATGTCCGCAAGAACAGCGGAAGCAGTGACGCATCCAAAGAGAGGAAAGGAGATGTGTCTTCCAAAACTTCTTCTGGCCGTTCGTCCGACCGCCACCATTCGAGAAAGCATTCTGATTCGTCGAGCAAACATCATCGGCACCGAACCTATGGAGATTCCCATCATGATAAACCGTCATCGTCGTCTCATCGGTCATCCCATTCCGGAGACGGATCTCACCACAATCACCATCGCAGAAAATCTAGTTCGGGTTCCTCATCGAAGCACAATTCGAGTAGAACTCAAGCAACCGAGAACAATGGGAAAGATTCGGAAAGGACTAATCCGACTTCAGTTTCAGAAAACAAAACGGTGGATCTTAACAGTGAAAAGTTGAAATCGGAATCCACCAAATCGGTTGATTTTGTTTTCAAGGATAAACACCACAAGGCCCCTGTCAGCTCATCGATGATAGAAGAGTGCGACAGTATTTCAAAGAGAACAGTTTACGGTATTAACAGGACTCCCGACTAAAGAGCTGAGAGATAACCTGATTGTTGAAAAGCTGTGATTTATTTGTCATTGGCCAACTAATAATTCGCCCGTTGGTGTGTTTTGTTTTTTGGAGTTATTCGTCCGTATTTTATCAAGTGTTTGATGTTTTTTCTTTTTTATTAATAGAAGACAATTAAATTTTATGAGCGTGACTTAAGGACCGTAACTTAAATATAGAGTGGCCTAGTATTTTCTTACCTTGGAGGAACAATAAGAGACCAAATGAACAGTTTCCTTGTGTACAGAGAAATAAAGTTTGTATATGTTGTAAATAAACTATTTGTTGCACTGATATCAAATAGTTCCCTGTGATTGCAACAGTGTAATAGTGGTAGCAAATTTTTTCAGGATGTATGGGTTATGAATGATCTCCCGAATTAAAATGTCCAATAAATTTTTAATATTCGTTTAAAGCTGATAAATTTAGTCCCAAATATTCTTGAGACCTCATGAGATTTTATACAATTTGCATTACTTTTTATTCTTCACTAATTTTGCAGGTTCAAGTTTTTTATCATAACCAATCTTGCCAATCTTCAATTGAAAAAATAAATTGCAGGAAAATGTGGATATTTCAAATACGCACCTACGCAATCTGGTCAATTCTCACATTGTGATGATAATGTGGATATGTTTTCAACCTCCAAGATATTGTTTTTTATCTGAGTATCAAATAAGATTTGTATAGAGGCTTTTGTAAATAGACGGAAGGGAATCCTTATGGTAATGTTATTTTTTTTACGGAGATTTACTCGCTGTTCAATTGTCACTATTGAAATAAAATTTTACTTAAACATTAATTATAGCAGAATTATTAAAAAAATAATTCGATCCCAGTCCCGAATGTTATGAGAAGGTAATATTAAAAAACCGAATGCAAAAATATGTAAATACAAATTTATCGTGGAAGCAGCAATGTATTATGTATATGTTTTTGTTTTGTGAAATGGTGCTGCATGTTATGTTCGTTTTATATTCCAATTTAATAATTTTATATTTTCATAGAACGAGAAATGATGTCCTTCCTGCTATATATATAATATGATTGTAAATATTGTCGTGTAATTTGTAAATAGCACTGGTATATAAGCAGACAGATGTAAATTTTGAAATACTTATTGCAGATATTTTAGATTTGGTGTTTGAGATGCGTTTTCAAGATAATCTTCCAACGCATTTGACATAATTCGAAAACACCATTCGACAACAAATTATTAGCGTTTCAACGACGGTTCCGCTTGTTGTATCGATTATTATGTCATCTGAAAACTCGTCCCGAATATCATCCATGTTTTTATATATAAAATGAAACCAATGTGACGTCACTAAAACACTGCTATTTTATATTGATAGTTAAAACTATGAATAGCCTTGTGGGCAATAATTTTGTGTACTTGAAAGATAATCCTTAGTTGACATGTAACACCAACACGTTAATAATTAAAAATAACTATTATTAAAAACACTGTATGTAGTACACAATGTGGGTCAGGCTTTTTTCCTATTTAAGTTTAGGAATATTTATTTTAATTTATTTTTTACTTAATGTAACGCTTGGGAGTTTTTATTTTTTTTTGTGCACGTTTCTAGTGTTGGTTCGGTTAACTTTCGCACTGTCAAAAAAGATATTTCTTGAATAATGAATCATGCTATGTAAATTTTACTAGTTTTCCAATTTTTAGTTGATGCATCTATTTTTTTATATTCCAATAATTTGATACGCTTCGAAGTTGTTTCAAATAGTTGACAAAGAAAAATGTTGGTTTTTTCTCGTAGCCATGAGAATAAAACACTTGCATCGTGGGTTTCTCTGCTGAGATGAAACTAATTCATTTACCATCACGTTCATGTGTGCTGTAAGATTATTAATTCAGAGAATTTTGTCAGAGAATGTTACTTGTAGTTAGAGTCAAAACATTTAAATAAATAAGTATTTAAAAATAATAAGAACCTGTAAAACTTGAACAATATCCGATTTATCAAGCAGTATATTGTCAAAATAATATATACATATATGACTGGACGAATTTTGATTAATTTCAAGTTCCTTCTGAATAATTTACATTTATACCCCAGTTCTTTTTCACTATTGCTGGCGACGTATACAGTTTTAGCTTGTGTAGCTAAAGTTAAGGTCGACAAATAGATTTTGCGTCTCGTTGAACTTGCTGTTGGTGTATATTTTTAGTTTGGCAATATTAATGTTCTTTCTTGAACTAACATACTTATACATACAGTTATAAGTAGTCCTTTACCTATCATAATTAAATAAATAAAATAGAATGGTTTGATTAATCCTGCAAAGCCAGTGAATTATATTATATTTTGCATTTCAAAACGGATAATTGATATGAATTATTTTGCTTTTTCCATTGAAGAATAACTAAAATGTTATTAAGCTATTACATATAGCCGATAATTATTAGTTTACTAATTAGATTATTCCCTACAGCTCCTGCTTTAGTCATTCCATTAAATTTGAGTGCTTATTCTAACTGACAAAAAATACATAAAATTCTCGACAAAATGAATCGCGAGGTAGCTTGCTGGAAATTATACAAATGAATTTTTCTCATCTTGGAAAGATTCACCTATCATTTGAATTTTTTGAAAAGACCATATCGACAACACCCATCAGTCATTTTTAGCTTGTTCATCATGCAAATAAAGTGTTAAGAAGCATTTGGCTACTGTTCTGCGAAAAAATCATTCTATAATGACATATCGTCGCTGTTCTGGAAGAAAATACTATATCGAAAAAATGACATATTGAGTTAGTTATACCAAAATGTTCCTTATTTCAAACTCTACTGTATGACAGAACACACTTATTTTTATAAATTATACTTACTTTTGTATAAGTATAAACAAACAAAATGAAAAACATATGCCATTTCAAGCATTTGGCAAACTTCAAAGTAGTATTACTCAAAACTAGTCTTTTCCAGTAAGTGTCTTCATCCAGAACAACGACGATATATGTAATTGAAATTCGTGTGGAATAAGCCAGTTTATCACCGAGGCGATGAAATGTACCTTTTGAATGTGATGTGGTGGCACCTTGAAATGTTTCATTATATGTAACCCCTTTTTCTACTATTCTTGCATGATGAATTGGTTAAATTGCATTTAATTTTGTCATTGGTGCATGACATTGGTCGTTTGAAAACAATTCAGCTTCGTGATTTGAAATATTCACAGTTGTTATAGCTACATTATTAATTTCCACGTGGGTATCGATGGGATTGTTTGAAAATACTTAATTTGTTGATTATAAGCGATAAAGTTGTGCAATTTTTTTCATTCTGTACTTTATTAATACAGCTTTGTACTTTTGTAAAATTCCGAATTTTAACCAATTGATTGGCCTTAATGATGTCGAGAGGCATAGAAATGCACTATGCTTTCTAATTTTTTATTACGGCATAATTTTCTGCGAGAGATATCCGTTTCAGATGTTTCTGGTTTCACAAAAATATTGGCTGATTTCCCCATTAAGTCATTTTTTGTGTGATCGATTCCCTATAGCTTTAATATATCAAATAATCTAATATTTTATTATTGCAATCATTGTTTAAATAAACCATTCCTTAAAAATAGACCCGATAAAAAATATAATCAATAAATCAATCATCTGCTCAGCTGAAAAATATTTTTCATTTTAATTTTGCCTATGAAAATGTAAATGTTAAGTTAGATTTAATATTTTCTTTGTAGTTTGTCTAAGTATGCTTAAGAATATTCTCATTTAATTATCATTATGATCACATCATTGATACGGTTAATTTATTGTTCCATAGTGTTGTCACGTAAGAAACGTTTCCCCCCAATATTGATTAATTATTTTCGTAGTGTAATGTAGATTTTAAATGTTGAAATGTCAGGATAAATTATAAAATTATTTGATTGAAGAAATGAGAAAGGAAATTTTTTATAAAATTGCATTATTTGTTACTGTAATAAAGATGACTCGGAGATAATACCGAAATATATTATGCATAATATTTTTTTGTATCAATAAAATTATTATTGGACCCAAGCTCTTTTTTTAGTTGTCCATACCTGATTTGTTCTCGCAATCGTGGTTCATTTCTCAAAAAAGTATTAGTGCAAACCCAATCCATTTGGTTTCAAAAATTATGTTTAAACTATTATTTGTCGACTTTGCATCTGTATCATTTCAATGGCGAATGTGTAAATCCATCGATTTCAAACTATATGCTTAATAGGCCTCGAATTCTTCATACTGATGTTGCTAATTTGCAACTGCTGTGCAAATAGATTTGGATGCATAAAAGGATCTTTGCTTATTTTTGTCACTACGTGTTCATGTATCGATAATGATCTTGAGTAGTGAACATTTCTCAATATTTGAATACTTGGAAGTCTAGCTAAATTTTTGATCTGAGTATTTATTGTAAAAGTGGAACTAATCATTTTTTCATAGATATGACTAGTGTTGCAAAAACCCTGGGAATTTTGAAATGGTAAGAAAAAACCTTGAAATGTTGGGAATTACCTGTTAATTATATTTGTAATTTTTTCCGACATGTTCAAGTATATATAGATGTTATTGGAGATCAGATATTGAATAAGCTATTTACTTCCATCTATATCATCGATAATAACTAAAAATGCCACGCTTTTAAAATAAGTTTTGCTGATGCTAAAAACGAAATACAATTATTATTGATATTATGATTGTTTTTTCCCAATTTTCCCATACGAGTTTATTCCCGGGCTTAAACTCGGGTTTTTACCCAGGTAATTACCCAGTTTTTTCTCGTCCTCGCACCACTAGATTTGACACTGAAATCAATAAATACAATTTATTATATTTTTTAGTTATTTTTGGTTAGTCATCAATATTCTTCATTTTTCATCTCATTACAATATACTACATCTTATTGCAATAATTTGTAATGTTCAAGCCTCAATGACTGCTGATAAGTTGTTGGTTAGTTTACTGTACGTTTCAAAATTACGTAAATTGCTTGTTTCATTTTTCACTAAAAACTGTTCTATAGTTGAGGAACTCCAATTTTTCGTATACTTTTAATAATAATTCCAATATAATATGTTAAATGTAAAAAAATAGATAGACATATTTATTATATTTACGAGTAAAAAAAATTATTTCAAACAATTTCTTGATTATTGTGATGATGCAAATGGACAATAACTAACAGTGATAATAAAGTGTTTGATGAGAACGGAACAGATCTTGGATGTTCTTAGGAGCTTCTTACTTCTTCATGAGGGCAAATACAAAAATACCCCCCGTAAAATGCAGTACAAGTCTGAAATAATTATTTTGTATGAGAGCCATTTGAAGTTTTCAAAAATATGCAATAAATACAAAAGTTGTCTAGATGCATACACTTTTGTATGTTTTTATGGGAAAAACATGAATTCACTACAATAATTATTGTACTTTCAGTTTTAATTTAAAATAAAATAAAAATGGATATATTTATTTTTACTGACTTCACCATTTTTGAAATGCTCAAAAAATGACAATTTTTTATTTCCAACATTATTTTACTGGGGGTGCAATGTGTTCATAAAAGTCATATGCTGATGTCGGTTTGGTTAATGATGCAAACTTTTTTAGACAACTGGTATTTTAGTAATTCAAGTAGAAGATGTTCCTGTTTAATTAAGTCCTGAACAGTGGCGGCCGGTGACAAGAATATTAGGGAGTGCAAAAAACGATTTACCTATTTATGCAAGAAATCCATCCTCCACATATTGAATTTTGAAAGCGCTTCGATAACACGAACATATAAGTCTGATATTGCCGATATCAACAGTTTCTCTTCACCAGGGTTTCCAAAACTTTTACTGTAGATTAATTTCGACGGATCACCTTTTTTATTTTTTTGGGTAGGTAATATCAATATGAATTTGAGTACGTCCAAATTTATTGCAGCCCTAACAGCATATAAAACCATTCCAGGTTGTCGCGGATGATAGTTTGGGAAACCTTCTCTGTCTTTAGTCGTGGTATTTCTCAAATTGAATCGATCATTTTTAAATTTTGAAAGCAACACCCATAAATTATTTGTAATGGCTTAATGGTTTAGCTAAATACTACAAGTATTTTTTATTCTTGAAAAGTTGAAATATAGACAGGGCTCCATCGACATCGAAAAATCTTCTCTTTTGTATAAGACAGTTAGTTCAATTTAAGTTTAAATTCTACCATGCAATCGAATGTTAGGTTAACATATTAAAGTCTGCAATTAGAATAATTCTGTATTGAACCGGAAAGTAATTTGTAGAATTCATTATTGAAGAATATAAAAAATATTAGAGGAAGGCATATTACGAAACCGAACCGGATACACAGTTGTACATTATGGAATACTTACGCCAGCCTAGTAAAAAACTCTATATCCTATTTTAAATATTCAATTATATCTCCTTGGCATTAAACACGATCATAGTTATAATATTATTAATTGTATTCATCAATCAAAAATTGATGGTAGGTAAATATTATTATTGAAGAGCGTGTAGTTAAAGAATGATATTGAAATTGAATGAGATTACTAAGCTTGTTCGATTGCTCTTTTCCGTTCACTTCAAATGACTATTGTAAGCTTGTAAACTCAAACGTCAAATTGCTTTCGGGTACGTTCGGGAATTTCCGTCTAGCTGAGCAGTGCTCCAAGGGCCCGCAAAACAGTCTATACAAAATGTATGTGTCGCGTGGTTCATACTGGTGCAACGTCACAAATATGCCAAAAACCATTAAAATTTCAGACTTCTAGGGAGTGCAGCAAAATTTCTGCTCTAATCGTGTCATCGACCGACTTTCATGCGTATTCTGAATCGACGCGGAATACGTTCGCTAGTCGTGTTTATTGATCATCGTTTCCTTCAATATTTTTCTATGGGGAACACGAGGAAAATTTAAAATTAGTGAATTAGTATAATTATTATGTTTGAATATCGTTTATTAATGGAATATTTTCATAGAACTTATAGGAGTGCAGTGCACTCTTTGCTCCCTTACAAGAGTCGTCCCTGGTCCTGAGGTAATATCAGATTAGCGGAAACCTGCATGAATAACTATTTACGCTAATTTTTTTTCATTTGCGAACAGTCAATGACCAAATCTGTAAAATATTTCAGCTAGGTTGCAAAGAAAAATGTTCATAAAAAATTTTCATTTGAAACTTAAGAAATGGTGTATGCCGTATGTTGATCCCTTTAAAACGAGAGGTTCTCTGTTAACGTATAGAAAAAACAAATATTAAATAAAAAATGCTTTATTTGCTTATTTTAATTTTAACATTTTTATAGGCATGATACCTATATATTTATTAAGTATAGAACATTTTTTTAAGATATCGACTGAGGGTGCTTGATGGAATTTCAACATCAAATTTGAATTGTTGAGATTTTGTACGTTTCCATGTATTTCGTCACTAACGAACTGGGTTTCACCTTTCGGCATCTTCAGGCATTCGAACATACGAATGGTCACACGAATATATTTATATGCAAAATAAACTTATATACAAAAAATTGTATAGAAGCGAGTTAAACTGTTAACTGTCTGTCAGTTCGAGTGCTCAAATGCCTGAAGATGCCGAAAGGCGAAATCTGGGTAGTTAGTGACGAAATACATAGAAATGTGCAAAATCTCAACGATTCAAACTTTATAGAACATTTATTGAAAAAATTAAAAATAGTTTGCAAAGATATAATATGACAATATAATAACATTTTTTAACTCGTGGAAAATAACAGACATCATTGTTTTGCACAAAAATTCTTGAAAAATAACCTACCGTCAATCAGTAATAAAGTTATAATAAATAAAATTAATTAAATTTTCTAGTTTTTCACATTGTTCTTTACGATCAATTAATCTAAATTGTATACACTTCATCAAAGTCAATGCGTTTTTCTAATAATATCGACAGTGTGTTGGCCAATTGATGTAACCCTCAAAATTGAAATTGTTCAGGATAAAGAAAAAACTGCTTTTATCGAGACCTGGTGTGTTATGAATCTTTGAAATGCATTCCTTTAAATTATCATGTTTGCAGATACAGGATTATACGTACGGAGCGTCGATATAATTGTGGCTTACATCAAGTGGTCGGGTCTGAATTTTTAATCCTAAAACCAATGTAAAATGATGTTATCCTTCCGAAAAATAGTCAATTTATTTTTCTTATTTACATCATTTGGCCAAGACCTGCTATGTGGTCTTTAAAATAAGATCAATTTTGTTGGGTTTTATTTTATTCTCGTATTTTTTGTGACATGTGTTTTGTAATTGAAGCATACGTTCGATACAGTTTCCATTTGTTTTAAGAAAATAATAGTATTTTTAAAACACTACTGTACTGCATACAGATATTCAATAAAATTATTTTTCTTTTTTTCAACAAAATTGCAAGAGAATCTGGTCTTAATTCTCGGAAATTCCCAAGACTTCAGAATCCCTAGTGCAGATGTAGATATTATGAAGGGTAAAGAGAAATCGTAGAATTTTTTAAAATTGCTCTTGTATAAATATTTAATAAACCATATACAATATTGCTACAAATTTATATTCTCAATGTTTTTTTTTTCAAAAAAAAAACGATATATACATTAACTTTAAAAATGATAAGTATTCATACATATTATAAATATAATCAAATCGTATAGTCATTATTGGCTACAGGTAATTCTTAAAAGTATCATCCAGACAATTACGGGGACAGTATAAATAAGTTAGAAAGTGTCACAGTTTCAGTCCATGTTGTAGTTGTCAAAATACTATAGCTCTAATTACATGGGTATTTTAAACCGACGAGTGTCAGGTTTTTATGCCTGGCAGTTTGTTGGTGCGGAGAACACGATCTGCTTGTTGGATGGATATTGCTTCTCTTTGAGCTGAGGATTTTCACCGTTCTTGATCTGCTCCTTGTACATTCTGAATTGCTGGTCTTTGTTGGATTTGCAGACGGCCTTCACCTGAGGATTAATAATATATATTAAAAATTAGAAATAAGGAAAAAAGCGGTGAAGTTTCAGGGCAGCAATATTTTTAAGGAACACTCACTGGCGCAAAACAATTGTTTTAAGCAGAGATAAGGTCGACAGTGCAATCATAATATTGCTAAATAAATAACAAATCTGCGCCAGTTGAAACTTACGGGCAATTGAGTCATCTTTTGAGAGTTGCAACTCTTTGAGCAGACTGGAAGGGCACGGTATGTGATACAGATTTGTCCGTTGGATTCCCAGAACTGCACGCGGCGCTGTAATTGACAGACGTTGTTTTCTTGTTCTCCCCAGTTGTTGGTAGGCTGGGATCCCTGTCTATTTCTATCTTCGCCGCTTTCAGAGCTGGAGCTCGATGATTGGCTGCTGGAAGATGAGGAGCTTGAAGAGGATGAAGAGTCATCGTTATCTTTTCCATTGAAGCGGTTTTGTTCTTTATAGTAGTGGTTGTTGTAGATAGCTGGGTTGTAGTTGTCATGCTGCACACAAGTTTCTCTCTGTGCTTGTTGCTGAAGTTTTATAGACTGTCCGTTGCATTGCTGTTGTGGAAGAGCGTATGATGCAATGAATAAAGACTCATCGCGGAAGAAACAGTTTCCGGGGGTGAGGAGATCATTCTTTTCTCCAGTCATAGCTCCGCAGATACCGCTGCTGGTGTTGCGGTAAGATTCAGAAGCTTCGACGTACAAGCGCTGTCCGTCATAGATGAGTTGGAGTTGGTTTTCGTCAATGTTGACAATCATTTCTCCACTGGGTAGTTTCCATGCACTCAAGAGCTCAGATTGTTCATCATTGTTCCACAAAGTGTAGACTTGGTTATCAGAGACGACTTGTTCCTTTCCATTTACAGTCATTTTGTTTTGCTTGAGTTCTACAGTGATTTGATCTCCAGATTGTGGTCTGAAAGAATTAATCAGTAATTTTAGTAAATTCTACAAACATTTTATCAATTTAATTAAAAGAGAACTTTTAAAGGCTTACAGTATTCTTACCTGTAATTGATAAGAACTTCCTTTTGTTGATTTGATGGAGATCTGACGAGAACAGTGGTCTGTTGCTGGTAAGACTCAATGCCTCTGGAGCCTTTTTGTGATCCATTTTGCATAACGACATGCCAGCAATCATCAACAGTGTAGTCAATTGTCTTGTTTGAGAAAGTGTTGATCTGGGTTGTTTCCACAGAGCAAGATGCTGAAATGAATATACATTAAGATTATTATTATGAACAATAGGTAGATAATGAATAGTACGAGTTTACCGACAAGAATTTTCCTTTTGGTTATATTTGATATTCTAAAAATTGATATAATATTATTAGCTTACGATATAATTGGTATCCATATGCCTTCTGGACGAGACGCTCATAGATTGGGATTGAAGGATGAACGGAGACAAAAGGCCTGGCCCATCTGTTTATTTGGATGTCATTGAATGAGATGCGAGCAGCAGGGGTGCTGATGCTAACGTTCATTTTGTGGAAGTCTGGATACAATCTCATTTCGAGATCAGCCTTATTCTGCTCTCCTTGGTAGCTGACGAAGTCTTCTTCTACATTGAAGTAACCGAAATATCTGATGAAGTTGTACAATTGTTGAGTCATATTCTTAGCCTGGTTTCCAACCTTGTCATAAGAAACGCTGAGTTTCACGTAGTCCATAGTGTTGGCTCTGATAGTGACGTTTATGCAGGCGGGCATCATATTGTTTCCTCTCTGCATTTCTTGTTGGCATTGCTTGGCAACTGGGTCACGACGGAGGTACTCTATGAGCTCCTGGGTTTGTCTTGCCGTAGCATGGATTCCGATAGATGCTCCTGGGTTAATTTCCTGTCCGTATTTGATATCAGCCTCCAATTCTGAGTAGGTTTCGAATTTGAGTGCTTTCTCGAAATTAAGAATGGGGGTGTTGGGCATTTTAGCCGAAGCGGCTGCTAAAATGTTGAATTTCTTATTGCTAGTGCCCACCTTGCTGTAATAGAACATAGCTTGAAGCTTTTCACTGACGGGGCTTTGGGAGATAGCTGCGGTAGCGACGTAATGTGCGCTCTTCTGTCCAGAGAATTCGAGACCGATGTCAATAAGTTGAGCGTGGGCTCCGGGAGTGGCAACCTTCTGGAGGATTTCTTGGCGACGTCTTTGGCTTCCTACTTTGTCGTCTGATGGAGAGTTTTTGGTGACATCAGAAGGTGAGCTCCAGAAGTTTCCTTGTTGATTACGGCTTGAGCTTCCTTTGTTGTTCTGCGGCTGTTTATTGCTATCTGTAAGAACAACATATAAAAAACAATATAAAGGTTTATATTATGTAAGTTAATACTGGTTTAAAATCTAACATGTCATAGTTTTCTATCGATTTTTACAGATTTATTGAGCAATAAATGAATTCAGATTTTTACTCACCATAACTGAGAAAGAAGTGAATATTGTTGGTGCTCGATTGGCGTCCATCATATTTTAGTTCATATGAGTATTGTCGGATGGTTTCAATTGAAAAAGGGTTGACGATAGCAGACATGAAACTTTTTCTAGCTGTCTGTAGGAAGTTGTATCTTTCTGGTTTCTCATCGTAGACAGCCTTTACCTTGAATGCCAGGCCAGTTTCTTGTCCATGCATTCTTTCGTAGCTGACTTCTGGGTACTGATTCTGCATCATCTTAATATTCTTCGATTGCGAGACAACTTGCATGGATTTCTTATCATAAATTGCGGTGTATGGCCAACTACTGGCGTGAAGGATTGTTGTCTCATCAGCTTCATTGACTGGCCTTACTTGGACTGATACTTCAGAGTTGTTCAAGTCAATATCGGCCTTAACCTTCAATGGAATGTTCACCTGGAACTTGTTGACAACTCCGGATGTGATATATTCTTGTTTCTTATCAAGGGTATTCAAGAAACCGATCTTTCCATCGATGTTGGTTGCATATGTCAGGTGAATATCTGATGTTACGTTGATGGAGTCAGGTTTTACCAAGAAGTTGGTCGAAGGTTGCGGTTGAACCTGAACTTGAATCCTTCCATTAATGCTGAGCATAGTTGGAGTTTTGTAGTTGAAGAAGAATGGAACTCCCATTGCCATGGGGAACATAATGATGACTTCTTCGGTGTTAACGAACTTAGTGTAATTGATGTTCATTCCATTATGAAGTTCAGAATAAGTCTGATGGATCATTCTGGGTAAATTATGGACTGTTTGTTCATCGATTGCGAAGAATCTCTGCTGATTGAGAAGTCCCAAAAGGACGTTTGCCTCCAATTGCTGCCTGTTTTCTCCCTTGATGTTAAGCATTTTAGCGATATCTTCAGCATCATACTTTTGGCTTGATTGGTGTTCGCCTTGGTGTTGGGATTGCTTTCTGCCAGCGGCAACTTGGTTTTTGATGAGCTCCATGAATTGGCTGACGCTGGAGATAACGCCGCGAACCTGAAATATATTTATTTCACATTTCACCAAAAGTAATAGAGATTATATCTCTTGGCATAATATCTCCATATATTTAGATGCCAAGGTAAATTAGCAAAAGTAATAAATTATATCCAATTTTTACCTTGTTGGGCTTCATCCATCCTCCGAGTTTGCTCTTCCAGACGTAGCTGATGGACTTGGGCAAAATACTGTCGTAACTTCCGATTTGGGAATAGTATTGGTAGTGACCAATATTCATTTTGTCGTGTTGGTAATCTTGAACATTCCAGTTAGAGTATTGGAGGCCATAATCCTTCTCATTGAGCATCTGTTCAGCAGCGCGAGCATTGGCTGCCCTGGATTTAAATAATAAATTAATTTTAGATTGCTGTCATAAAATGATCGAATGGGTGTGAAATAATTTATTTTATTTCAGGATTTTATTATGCCACATTTGAATAATACATGAACACTTACAATTTTTGGAATTCGGGTTGTTCAAGAGTGGCAGCATTCTTGATGGCTGACTGGATAGCAGCACGCACTTGGTAGCTAGAGTCAGTGTGTGTAGACTGAGCCATACGTTGAAGCATCGCTGAGGTTGGTTCTGCCTTCATCAATTGGAAAACGGCAGCAACGCGAACTTCATATTCGACTCCCTGGTTTTGGTAGATGTTGAACAAAACAGGTCTGGATTCTGAAGGATACAGGCTAGCCATGTGTCCAAAGTTCATGACCATGTGTTGGCGAAGGAAAGTGCTAATTTGATATTTGCCTTCCAAATAAGGACCGAAAACACCAAGGATCGCGGGGTGACCTATGTTTCCGATGGCCTGTATGTAGACTTGAGCTTGGTGACTATCTTGCTGTTCAATTGCGTTTCTCAATTCGCGCGCCAACCATGGGAGTACTTCTTCAGAGACAATTTGGTAGTTCTTGTTGGTCAATCGTCCATAAAAGTGCATGGGGTAATAGTTGTGAGCGGTTTCGTTATCAACATGAGCCATGTTGATGAAGCTAGTTGCTGCGAGGAGAGCAGTCGAGTTCAACAATGGTTGTTGACGGACTTCAGAGCTTTTGGCAAAGTTCCAGAAGTCAGTGAGGAGTTCCTTAGTGGGATAGCGAAGGGTCTTAGCGAGAACGGCTACCACTTCGGCGGCTTCTTCTGATTGTATTTTCTTGGATTGTATCAAAGATTTAATCTGATTGTAGGCGGGAAGAGTACCAGATTGTGCCAGCGCATCACGGTAAAGTGTAAAAGCCAGTTTTTGGGTTTCTGATCCAGTTTTGTATAACTGAGATGAGGTATCTTGCAAGTGTTTGGAGTCCATTTCTGAGACAATTGACACGATAATGTTCCATTTTTCAAGAGATTCGCTTTTAGGAAGATTGTTAGCATCATTTTGGAGTTCTTCAGCAATTTCATAAGCGATCTTGCGGACATTTTCAACCTGAGCTGACTGCTGTTGGAAGTCTTCGGGTTGCATGTAAACTCTGTTTATTGGGACATCATCCATATTAGGAGAGCTTTGCCATTTATCAGAGCTTTGGGAATTGCTGGATGACGAGGAACTGGAGTCTGAGGAGCTAGAATCAGATGAGCTGGAAGAATCTTGCTGGTTTTGGTTATTAAGCTGGTTCTTGTTCTCTTGTTGGTTATTCTGCTTATCCTGGTTATTTTTGTAATCCTTGTGGGAGTACTGATTCTGTTCGTGGTTTTGTCTCCTCTGAGGAAGTGCTGACCTACAAATGTAATAAATTTAAGTCAAGTTCTCTTATATTATGTCACAAAAGAACAAAATAAGTTTTTACATATTCGATATAGTTATTATATACACAACGTGACACTCTTTAATGGGAGAATGCATTTTTTACAGTTATTGTAAGCATACAAATTGTATTGGGCTATGTTCCGGAGTTGTAATAACTTATTGGCAATCAGAGGTTCCAAGCTGTGTGTATTTTTCGATTTTACATTTCTGCATTTAACACGGTTACTTGTGATGTCTTTACTAAAATGACTTATATTATTACGTTAACCATGGGTTTTTAATTATTTAATATACTGCTGCAGTGCAAAATTTTGTTTTATTTTTTTATATTAAGATTTATATTCTAACCTCTTGTTCCTGCGTCCACGTTGTAGTTTCTCATTGTCTTGTTGATTATCATTTTCTTGATCTTGATTTTTGTTTTGATACTTATTTTGGTCCTTTCCTTGATTATTGTTATCATTGTTCTTCTTGTTTTGTTGCCAATTATTATTTTTGTTTTCTTCGCTACTGCTTGAGCTATCTGAATCATCATGCTCAGTATTTTTGTTGGATGAGGAAGACAAGCTGTAAATTAAGGAGTTGGTGCGACGAGATGGCGTAGGAGGAGAGAGGGATACCATATTTCCTGCATTGATAGCGGATAGGGTAACGTTGACACTGCTGTAAACGGTAGCCTTTTCGGAAGCAGGTCCATACATGACAGGGCTGGCAGCAACTACGGTCACTGCATGAGCGGAGTAGATGGTATTGTTGGAGCGATCGGCAATGATGCGGGATACGGTTGACCTCTGGTAATAAAAAGTCAAGTATTAAATGCCATTATATAATTATTCATAGACAGGTGATTCACAATGAAAGAATCAATCAAAAATATCAATGTGTTGAATACTTACGCTCATGAAGTTATCAGCGCTGTGGGAAGCATGTTCCCAGTGAGCTCCTTGTAGGACTCCAAAGTGGTAGGCTACCCTCTTGTCGCAGTCAGAATAATCCTTGGTCTTGGTGATCTCGAGCAACTGACCGGGCTTTTGTGAACCGGGTTCCAGGAAAGGAGCTAGCCAGAATGACCTCTGAGCTTCATCCAAGGGCAATGGAGCAACGGTGTACAAGGTCTGTGAATAGTAATCATTGTTGAAGCTTGATATTTATAGGTAAAGTAATCAAGGCGTATTGAGTCGGAGGTCGTTTTTATAAGTAACCAAGAAATTTATTATATGTAATTCGTTAATTGTATGGATTGAAAAATAAACGTCGTTAATTCCAAGCAAATTAAAAGGGAAACTATAGAATGAGATTTGCATTAAAACAATATTCGATTTTTACCTTGCATTTTCCGGTGACATCGGTTTCCATCTTGCGGTAAACACCGCTGGTTTGCCTTTCGTCTAAGAAGGCGTTTTCGGAGTGGAACAAGTGTTTGCTGCTAGTGTCGTATTGGAGAGTTCCAAAAAGACCCTTGATAAGATTCTCTTCTTGAACACCCGTGTCTTGGCTAACTTCCAATTGCTGGACGAGTCCACCATTCATTTGGACGAGGAAGGGACGTTCAATTCCGGGGTACGATTGGAATTCAAGGTTCTGAAAGAAAGACACAATGAACAGTTGTCAATAAAAACTGATAGCGTAAGTGATGAAAGAAATGTCATGGCAAGAAGTTTAATCACTATGAAACAAATGAATTTGATTTCCAGATGATTGAATTTCCGATACAAGGTGTCAATTAGTTGACGAAGCTCGTAAGAATATTTATGTTTGTTTATAATTTAAGGTCAGATTTTTACCTCAGGAAGAGGTCCCTGGGCACCTTGAGCCAATCTCTGGTGAACGTGAGCGTACTGGGCGTTCTGGAGAACTCCAAGAATGCGTCCCTCGCTTTGAGCTTGGAGCACCAAACGAGCTCTAAAGAGAACCCCAGCCCACTGCTGTTCATCTTCCAAGGAAGTCAGAGTGCGAGACTCTACGTTGTAGGAGTAAGTTAATCCGGATTTCCATTCTAAAAAAATAAAGACACTAAGATATGCTATCAAAGAAAAACGTTTTATGCCCTCATGGAATTCTTTACAGACCCGAAAAATTCTCATCCTAGGACTAAGATGAAAGACCATAACTCTTTTCGTTCGTTTGGATTACTATATCCGCTTTGTAGAAACAATTTCCAAAAATATGATATAAATATAATTTGTTGAATAATTATTTTATAATATTCCTTGAGCCATATATATTTTTGGAACAACAAAAAATCGTAACTCACCATCATAAGCGTTTTGTCTGTCATGTTGGTCGTTGTTGTTATTTCTATCCTTGCGAATCGAGTTTCCACTTTCAAATTCTCCGTAATCGAGTTTTTGTTTGTTGGCGCACACGGCCACTGCTGTTGAAACAAATGAAAAAAATAATTCGTTTTGTCTCTTATGTATTTCCACTTTTTTAAATAACGAAAAATGAATCATGATATAAAATTTTAAAGTCAATCGGTATTTATTGTATTAATTAGACTGAAAAAAACAAAGAAAACTATATGACAATTGGAAAATTATACACTTGCGACAATTTGACGTTGCTACTAAATCACAACATTGCCATGCTATATTGTGTATTTTTTCGACATAAACAGTGTTCTGTAAGCCAAAACAATTCAAAGTATTATTAATGGGTTATCTTATGAAAAAGTCGTATGTTGCTCACCCAAGAAAGTCAATAAGAAGAAGGCCCTCATGATGATGAGCTGCCTAGAGATAATAGGTCACTGACGACAGAACAGGACCGTCTGAAGTTTGAGTAGAAAGTCTTGGCTTTTATACTAACAAAGTCCTTCCCTTGCATATTTTGATAGTCAACAATTTTGTTGGTGATAGATACACGCGCAAATCTCTATATAATGTGTTATTAATTAATCAGGTCACTTTAAAGAGGTCACTTTTACTGGGTGTAATTTTTGTGTATTTTCTTAGAGTAGACGTCTATGTCTTTGCGAAAATTGTACTTCTCTAATACAGGTTATACTTAACGTTATGCTTAATGAAGGCAATTATAGGCTTCATCGTATCTGCATAGCAGTGGCATAAATATAATCTTGTAAATTGAGAGTTAGTATATTGGATTTGAGAAATCAAAAAATAAAAAAAATGAAAGTATCATTTAATGTTAGTGACAAGATATTATGGTAACAACATGTAATATTTCAGCTTAGATGAATTATATTTTTTAAATATGCCGTAAGCGTTTTTTTTAAATTTTAAAATGAATGATTGAAAAACATCATTTTATATTGACTAATAAATCACATAGCGAAAAAAACGATTTTTTAAAATATTCATTGCACTTGTCTTCTGTTCAATTTTGTAATTGGCTAGAAGACAAAATGAATGTATCAAAGTGAAGTTTTATAATATGAACTTATTAGCTGAAAAAATGATAGGTTAATGTTTAACCACACCACTGGCATCCTTTCCACTCTATACAGAAGATGGTTTTTGGAATATTATTATAATGATTAGATTAACATCGGCCTCTGTGGTCTAGTGGTAAGTGTTTGCCCTAGCAATAAGGTGGGTCCTGGCTCAATTCCCAGCAATGTCAATATCATACTTAGATTTTTGCGATTGAAATTTGTGATCTCGGACATGAATGACTTCTAAAAATTCCCATCGAGTTTATATCGTATGATATTCTTATTATCAAAAATATTTGGCGCATTAGCTGTCAGCTGTTATGCCAGATATTTAAAATTTATTTATATTATCCTAGCTGGCTCCACAATATACCAATAACGCAAATTTTTGTAAAAAAATCATTCATTATTTTTTCACATATACAGAAGTTTTTGCCTGAAGTATCCGTTTGTGAATAGATATCTATTTGAATTGTTGAAATTTGATATTGAAATTCCTTCAAGTCGATGTCTTAAATGGAAATATCTATTTAATTACATAATCATCAAGATTTCTATAGCATATATTACCCATTAGTCGGTTTCCCAATCTCCGAGCTCATCACACGAAGTCAAACCATCTCACTCCCAGGTTTTCATTTAATAAATTTTCACCTTTGAGGTGCCTACTGCTATTAATTCTTGGTGGAAAAATAAAATATAAAAAAAAAACATTTTCTGTAACTAATTCCGCTTTGATTTTAAAAAATTCTGTATTTTGCACAAAAATATTTTTTTGAATAACTAGTACTTTTTACCCGGCTTCACCCAAGACAGAGAAAGGTCATTTAGGCGTTGGCTTGATAATGTTGAAGTTTTGTTAATAATTGAAAATGTCACTGTGAACCATATCTTTGGTAACACCCACGAAATATATTCCATAGATGACATCGGTATAGTTCAAGGTACCCTCAGAATTTTCTGAACGGAAGACATTCAAAATAATGTATTTTCAGACATACAGTTGTAATTGTTTTCCCCAAGCGCTGGAGCGGGTTGTAACTTTCATAAAATGAGAAGATTACTGCAAAGAGTGTAAAATTTCTCGATGGTAAATCCTAATGTGATGCTTCCTTCCATTGATTGTCATTGTCGAGTAGTACCAATGCCAGGCACACTTCACGATACGTGTCACATTCGATTCCATCGATGGATCGGAGATCTTTGAAACTTGTTGGACCTTTGACTTTGTGTAAAAACAGCCGTAGATAATAACAATTAAAGTTTCTGAAATACACAGTGAAGTCAGTGTAGACACAGCACTCCACGTTGATGTTGGCATCAGACATCTTCAAGGAACCATCCACCGACAGTCAATACCGACATTATCAGATTTAATTTTCACAGTTGGTTCACTAGTTGAAGGTAAAATTACCAATTTTCCATGATAAACTGTATCGGTATCATTAATAATCGCATCTCTCAAATGAATACATTCATCGACACGCGAGTTCTTTTGATACTGTATTGATAAATAAAAAATAGCTCCGTCTCAATTGTGGCATACATGTCAACCAAATATTGATGCAAAACCAAATAATTAAGTTTTCTTCAAATCTGCGCATTGTCAATAAAATATCACGTTTCTTAATTTCATTTTAATCAATGATGATGGTAACTTTATTTACTATCGGTGCGTTGAAAACGCGAAATTAGGATGGCACTCATTTAAGTTTTATAATTTGAAATGATGAATAAGTTTCCGGTCAATCTTTTGATTTTATACAAATTTTACGATTCAACCATGACCAATAATGATTTGTGACGTTTGTGCGTGTGTGTTACAACATGAAGCAATTACGATGTAATCACGGAATATTTGGTATGAAGCGGTTGCTAAGCAGCGCTTGTTGATTTTATTATTCCGAATTTGTCAACGTCAAAAATATCGCATTTTCAGTTTTAGGTTAAAAGTTAAATGTTGAGAGTTGAAAATAGCGCAGTTCAACTAACGATTGCAAGCAAAATGACGTGTGAAAATTTCAAGTCACCAATGTGCGCCGTTTGGGAGGAGTTGTTGTGACCGACAGGCATACAAATTTCTACTTGTATTTTGTGCTATATAGTAAATATTGTATGCACTGAATTGTTTCCCGTTTGAATTAAGAAACAATTAATATTATGCAACAATTTTCCAAATTAGATCATACATTTAGATAACCTTTCATTCATTTTACACTCGATAAAAC
This sequence comes from Himalopsyche phryganea, assembly GCA_022494535.1. Lineage (NCBI taxonomy): Eukaryota > Metazoa > Arthropoda > Insecta > Trichoptera > Rhyacophilidae > Himalopsyche > Himalopsyche phryganea. The sequence continues at coordinate 14,570 of JAGVSL010000035.1, read as the reverse complement.
TAAAGGTCATTGATATTGCATTAACACTCGTGTAAGTATTTTTAATCTCCCAAAAGAAAATTTGGCCACAGTTTGATTAATAATTGCGTAGATTTATTCATCACATAAGCCGGCGCTTCCCAATCCATGTTCTGCGTAAAAGTAATAAATATGGACATGCAATGACCGCTAGAAGGCAAATGCTATTACAAGTTTAGAAATATTCAACAATGACATCTAGATATTCCAATACAATAGGTGAATATTCGAATATCTTCGGATCTTCCTTGATATTCGGATTTTCAAAAATACTTCGTTCATAATATTTATATCACATATGTATATTAAAACATAGGACTGACAAAGAATGTCATTCAGCGTTTTATTGTATTTTAATTTTCATTTGTATTGGAAAAACTTGTGTCAACCTTATTCGAAACTCATTGATTATTTTTTTTGATATTTAAAAAAACTATTCGAATACTATAAGGTTTTAATATTCGATATTTGTTATCAATGAATACTTCGAATCTCTACTCAAAGCACTAGTTTATTTTAATATTTATTCTTAACTTTTTTGTTCTGTTTTCATATGAGATAATATTTGTTTTTCATTTACTTTGTTTAGTGTTTACAGATACCCTTCGTACGAAATAACCATGGTGGTCCAAGACGATTTCAGGATTTGACCGCAAAAAAAGTATCATGACTTCTTCTTACACATTTTTCTTTCATAAAATAATTATTTTTTATTTATTGATACTGCATACGTTTTTATAAATTACAACTTCATAATTCAGATTTTTATTTCTTTCTGAAAACTGTACCACATACTTTTCCATATTATGACTATAAGAATATATTATTAAAGGAACTTCCGGACCTTTAACCGATTGTTCAATGACAGCTTCATTAATTTATGGTTTTTTTTTCGAAGGCTATCCTCATCCCCATCCTATTCTCAAAACGGGGCGTAGCGGGAGTGATTAGCTAAACACCAGTCCTGCCCTGGCCCTATTCTTACTCTCTTCGAAGAAAGAGAGGTTGAGTACCCAGCAGTTTTCGTAGAAAACAACTTCAACCACTTTTATATCAAAATAACAGAAGCGGCCTCTTATAGAGTTGATAAATTAATATGAATTTGATTTATATTTCTAAGACAGCTTGACAAATTTGATTTGTTTTTATATAATACAATTATGCATAATGTTGTTTTCTTAATAACGATGCGAGTCATAGTTTTAGACCATGATCGTCACCAAGAAGGTCAGTTATTTTGCAACTTTTTAAGTAAATCGGTCGACACGTTTTATCTTAATTTATTAAATAATAGATCTCTACAAAGTTGTCTATATGCATTGAAAATAATTTAATACACAATAATCGATGGTGTTTTGGCCAACTGATGTAACCCTCAACAAATACGAAAATGAGTTGATGATTGGATCTCATTTTAAAGATGACAGAAAAGGTCTCAGAAAATTGATGTAAATTCAAAAAATAAACTGATCCCCCTTTGGAAGGGAAACATCATTTTACAGTGGTTTTAGGTTTAAAAATTATAACCCGGCCACTTGATGTAGGCCACTATTATATTGACACTCCCTACGTATAATACGGTATCTGCAAACATGAGAATTTACAGGAGTGCATTTCAAAGATTCATAACGCAACTCACCATAATATAATGTTTTCGATAGAAACAGTTTTTACTCGCTCCTGAACAATTTCAATTTCGAGGGTCACATCAATTGTCCAAAATACCGTCGATATGACATACACCCGATTCTCTTTTTGCAAGGTTTTTTTTATGCTGATTTTATTGCTTTTATACAGTTAAAAATACACTTCGGTTCTTTGTGAATATTGAAATTGTTCTTTTGCCATTAAGCGAATTTTAAGATGCAGGTGTTCGTGACTTGTTAATTGTTTTGACACATTTATATTGCTGTTCTATGTTTCGATTTTAAACTTTCGTTTATACTTTTTAATGTCTAAGGTGTAATTTAAATCGCAACTAATATTATTTTATTACATATTATGTATGCATCATGTGAAACCATTATCATAAATAAAAAATAAATTCCAATTATTTTAAAGTTTGAGAATTTTGGGGATATTTTAAGTAATGGAAGCTCTCCCATATTTATATGGGCACCTCATCTATTTTTACACCGTTTTTGTTGTTGCACGGTAGTCTCCGTGAAAAAAGATAATCAGGTGTACTCTAATAATTCACTGGAAACATTTTGGTGCTGAACTGACGGTTGCGTAATTTACTAATAGTTGCCAATTTCAGACCATCATTTAATGTTTTGATAGTGAGATCATGGGCGCACAAGAGGGGCGGCCCAGTAGGTCCAGACCGCCCCTAGGATTTGAAAATATTTTTTCTCCATCACATCCCCTCGCCAAACGTAATACGGAAGGTCTTCATATATCCACTTGTCTTATGACTTCTTAGAATGAAACGGTCACCATTCTATTGTTCAAACTATTCCAAACACCGTCAAAATACTGTTGTTTTACTAAGTTTTCATTGACTTTTGGTGCTGAAATCGATACTGTTTATTTTAAAATGTTAAAAAACTCTTAAAGCCGTTTAAACCGGTTAAAAACTCTTAAAGCCCTTAAACCTTACCTCAAGAGTTTTGTAGGTTCCCAAACTATGGGTTGCGACCCCAAACCTTTTTGTGAACAGCGATGGGTTTTAATATGTAAAGTAAACTTATTTTTTTTTACTATAATGTAATTTTTACTAATAATCGGTATCTTTATCAGGGGTGAAAATTATGATAGGAAATATAAAAGAAGCTTTAATGTAGGTCAGTGATTTTGCAACCGGCGATGCGTCAAAATTTTTTGATTTAAAAATAATTTTCGTACGATAATAAATAAAACTTCATATCGTAAGATAACGGAAAAAATTCAGCGAATGAATGTTTATGTTATTCATTAACAAAATATACTCTTGGAGGCAGCATTTTTGAAAATGAACATAAAATTCCGTAAGTAATAAACAAATAAAATTAATCTAAGTATAATCATGAAACCTAAATGTCGAGGCAGAAAGAAAAAATTGTTGTAAACAGTCACAAGATGCTGAATTATCATCTTGTGGTTGAAATTAATAAAAAAACTATTTAGCATTGATAGTGAGCAATTTGCGATTAAAAAATCTTGCAATACTTTCAATAGAACACCAACTGGCAAATAAAAAATACCTGATAATGTTGCAAAGAGCACAGCAAGGAAAAATAATTCTGTTATAAGTTTTTTGTTTTTGTTTGCGAATAGTTAAGGTTGTGTTAGTACAATCTGCTGAATATGTTGTCCTAAATTAATTTACAATATATTAGTGAATTGTACATCAATAATAAATATGAAAATTATTTTAAAGATTAGATTTTTGACATATTTCAAGAACAAGCCTGCGGGGCTCTACAATATTAATATTAAATATAACATTTGTAATTGACAAATAGTAAAAATGTCATACATATATTACAAGAAATTATATTTACACACAAAAATTTTGCGCCTGTGTTTTCCTATCAACCGCCAACTGCTTTGCTTCCTCTTTTCACATGTCAGACATGACAGCTCCGTCGAGTATAGTACCCGACGGTCGTCCAGAACGCCGGAATCCCACAAGCCGAAAGAAGAGACAAGCAGCATTGAAGCTGTCCGGAGGCACTCGCAGCACGCGACCCAGCCAGTTGACCACTGACATAACCTGGTGCGTTACCTAATCTTCGAGTTCCTCATGAAATCAAACCACCTCAACACCAATAACTGACGCAAACATATTTTATCGAAGGTTAGTATACGGTTTTTCTGAGTCTTCGTCCGGTGTCATGATTCACTACTGTAAAGCAGCACTGGTAGAGTGCAGGCTTTGTATCAGATGGCCGGACGGTGGCTACAGTGATTCCTAAGCGAATATCGAGCTCTTTCTTTGTGTTACCGTCTTCCAGGATGTGTACATCGAGGTACCTGAAGCTGTCAACTTTCCCGATGATTTGTTCGGTTAGTCAAGATCCTATCGAAGTCATGAAGTCTTACTCACTCGAAGTTAATTTCTAACCCGTCAGTAGTCTACAGGATGCCCTTAACATATTTGTCAACAGATTGAATATACTCGTGTAATAAAACCTTTTGTGTTGATCAGATGATTTAATCAGTGTTGATAAATTCAAAGTAAACTAGATCTAAAGGAAATACAGTATGTATAATGTGGTTCTTATTTATGACACACCAACGTGTAATACGTTTCATAATAAAAAACAGAAGTAATAAATAGAATTTTTATTTTGTTCAAACGATGGTAGGTATAATCTTATATTTAATTTTGTTTCAATACTTTGTGGTAAGATACACACATAATTTTTAAATTGCTATCATATTATGCCAAATACTAACTATTAATTATTTAAAACTATAGAATTGTTTAAAACATCAGGTCTATTTACAAATAAAATATTTCAGTTATATTTTCCATTCAACAATGAAGGCTTTGATGTGAACAAAGCATCATTCGCCGTCTTTAAATCTTTAATGTTTAGCACCTTCGCATTATTAATGAAAATATTTATTTGAAAGTTAATTATTTGTCTAAATCCTGGCATTTTATTTGATAATCGTAAAGGTCAGGTAATAAGGCGGTTCTTGGTCGATTTAACGATGGAGTCTTATTTAAGCTTCGCAAGATGTTGGAACTTTGAAGAATCCTTGGCCGTTGGGCTTGTACTGGTTCTCATCAAGCTGTGGGTTCTTTCCATCTCTGATTTGTTGTTTCAACTTTCTGAAGTGTTCGTCCTTGTTGGATTGGCAGGAAATGTTGACCTAGAAAAATAATACAAACGAATACTTTTGAAAATGTTTTTGAAAGGTTGGGTGATTATCACGCTGATTACTACGCTGTCTTCCCGAAATAATGACAAAGTTGTTGTTTAAATAGTTGATAAAATAGTTAATAAAATAGTTGATGTTTATTCAACTTACGCGAATTTGTGTTTGTTGTTCAGGTTTGGAGTTCTCTCCGCAGACTGGGAGGCTACGGTAGGTGATACAGATTTTTCCATTCTGCTCAAAGAACTGAACTTGACGTAGGGGTTCTGATCCTTGCTGCTGTTGCTTTCCGAAGAACTTGACATTTCTCAATGACTGTCTTTCATCATCGCGTTCACTTCCGCTTTCCTTACGGGCATATTCGTTGCTCTCCGAGGATGACGAAGAAGATGAAGAAGAAGAGCTTGATGAGGAGCTACTGGAAGACCTATCACCACTATTGTTGTTGTCATAACGGTTGTTCTCGCTGTAGTAGTAGGTGTTGTAGATAGCTGGGTAATAGTAGTCGCGTTGGACGCAAACAGAACGCTGTGCTTGTTGCTGAAGTGTTTTTGAGCGTCCACTGCATTGCTGTTGAGGAAGAACGTATGAAGCAGCAAAGTGAGACTCTTCACGGTAGAAGCAGTTTCCTGGAGCAAGCAGATCATTTTCGTCACCGGTCATAGCACCGCATATACCGCTGGTGGTGTTACGGTAAGAGTCATCAAAAGCTTGGAGAACGAGGCGTTGTCCATCGAAGATGAAACGAAGGTTTTCGTTGTCGATGTCAACATAGTATTCGCCGCTGGGGAGGGACCAGGCCCTCAGGAGCTCATATTCTCCTTGCTTGTCCCAGAGGGTTGAGATGTAGGAAGAAGACACGGCCTGTTGTTTACCGTTGACGGTCAATTTGTTCTGTTGAAGTTCGACTGTGATTTGTTCTCCGTATTGAGTTCTAAAAACCAAAGACATTAAAGTTGATCAATTTGATGCGGAGGATTTCATTTTTGATATTGAAATGAAGACTAATAAATAGAATTTCAAATGATTTTTAATTGAGTATTGCAATATTCAAATTTTATGAAAATAGATTTACAATAAAAACCAAGGAATTTGCAAAGCGCTAGTATGAAAAGTAATTTTTGGCAACAAAGAATTTAAATCAAAAACGGTTTTAGAATTGTTAATTGTAGATGGTGTAACTAAATCAGCTTTAAATTTGGATTATTGAGATTTTGTACACTTCCATGTATTTTGTCAACAACGACCCGGGTTTCGCCTTTCGGCATCTTCAGGCATTCGAGCACACGAATGGACTCGAACTGAGCTCAGAACTCGAACTCAGTTCGAGTCCATTCGTGTGCTCGAATGCCTGAAGATGCCGAAAGGAGAAACCCGTCATGAAGTGTACAAAATCTCAATAATCAAAATTTCATATTGAAATTCCATCAAGCACCCTCAGTCGATGTCTTAAATTAAATCAGCTTTGTTAAAAGACATATTTATTTACCTGTAGTTGACGCGAACTTCTTTTTTAGAATCTCCCAAAGATCTAATTAGAACAGCGGACTGCTGTGCATAAGATTCCACTCCTCCGGCTCCATATTGAGATCCGTTTTGCATAACCACGTGCCAGCAATCATCGACAGTATAGTCGATGGTCTTGTTAGAGAATGTGTTAATTTTGGTTGAATCAACGACACAAGATGCTAAAATAAGAATATCAATTAAATTCCCAAGATAAACTTGTAAGTATTTTTGCATAAGTCTTTTTTTAATGATGAGGTAACGCTAAGAATATGATGTATGTCAGTCTCAATCGACATCCCATTGTTGAGATTCAGAAGGGAACGAGAATATTACATATACCCATGAATTCGCAAATATAGTCATAGTTGAAAAATCAGTATTTGAAAATGCGCATTTGGACCCTTGATCATATCATTACTACTGAGTCACAGAGCTCGATGTAAAATTATTGAATGTCCAAAAATCAATAAACTCCAGTAAATATATTAATTAAAATATTAATCTAAATATTTTATTTATGGTATGTAAAAAATGTATTTCTTGAAGATTATTTTTAATACTCGTTAATATAAAATCAACTTACGGTTGTATTGGTATCCAAAAGCCTTGTTCGCCAATCTTTCGTAGACGGGGATGTTGGGATGGAGAGCGATGATAGACTCGGCCCAGATGTTCAAAGGCAAGTCATTGAATTCAATATCGACATGAGGAGTATTGATTGAAACATTCAATGCATGGTAATCTGGGTAGAGACGAGCTTCAAGCTCAACCATGCCTTGTTTTCCCTGAGGATTAAACCAGTTTTCTTCAACATTGAAGAATCCAAAGTAACGAGCAGCGCTGTAAACTTGGTAGGTCAGGTTCTTGGCTTCATTGCCGACATTTTTATAAGTAGCCTCGAATTTGAAGTAATCCATGGTGTTTGCGCGGATTGTGGCGATTTCGCAAGCTGGCATCAAGAAGTTACCCTGTTTCATTTGCTCTGCGCATAATTTAGCCATTGGTGATTCACGAAGGTACTGTTTACGTTCTTGGGTCTGTTCCATCTTTCCGCGGAAATTAATGGAGGCACCAGATCCCTGTTTCTGGCCGTAGTTGAACTCAGCCTGGAAATCAGAGTAGGTTTCGTAGTTCAGTGCTTTCTCGAAATTGAACATGGGTGCGTTTGGCATTTTAGCAGAGGCAGCTCCATACATGAAGAAAGGCTTATTATTAGCTGATACTTTGTTGAAGTAGATGATGGACTGAAGTTTCTGATCGGCTTGTCCGCGACAGAAGGCGGCGGTGGCGACGTACTGTGCTTTATTTTTTCCAATGAATTCAAAACCAATATCGATGAGCTGAGCGCGTGATCCTCCGATGGAAACCTTCTGAAGCATCTCCTGGCGGCGTCTTTGGCTATTAACCTTGTCGTCCGGGTAGCTCTTGGTCACTTCAGAGGGTGACTTCCATGCTCCACTTTGGCTTTCCTGAGTCCATGCTCCCTTGTTTTTCTGTCCTTGAGTTTCCTTGTTAGTATCTGAAATATAAAGTTATCACCATACACATAAGAGATTATTTATATTACTTAATTGATGAAATATGACCAAGAAAGCTGCAAAGAAATAGCTCTCACCGTAAGAGAAGTAGAAGACCATCTTGTTATTGACAGACTGTTTAGCATTGTATGTGACGGAGAAATAAGATCTTTCGTTCGATAGGTATTCTGCGCCTTGGTGGATGATGTTTGACATGTAGCTCTGTCTGTACATGGACAAGAATGGGTACATATTATGGAGCTTGTTGTCATAGACGGCCTTAACATGGAAGACCATACCGGTGCTCTGTTCTCCAAAGTTGCGTTCGTAATTAACTTCAGGTTGTGATTTTGCGATCACCTTAGTGCCCTTGTGCAACAAAGGAACGATGGCAGAGTCCCTCTCGTAGATTGATGTGTAAGGAGTCACGCTGTGGTGGAAGACTTCAGTTTGTTCGTTGTGGTCAAGTGGGCTCATGGCAATACCAACATTTTTGTTGACGAAATCAATGTTAGCGTCAACCTTCAATGGGATGTTAACCTGGTACTTGCGGAGAATTCCAGTGCTGATGAATTTGTTTCCTAGAGTGCAATAGAATCCAACTCGTGCATCGACGTCAGAGGCCAAAAGGAATTGGTATTCTCCGGTGACATTAACGGAATCGGGAATTCCGAAGGACTTTTGTGATTGAGCGTTGATTTTAGCCTTAACCTGACCGTTCAGGTGAATGACGACGGGACTTTTGTATTTGAAAACGAATGGTACACCCATAGCCATTGGGAACATGATTTCAACATTTTCGTGGTTGACGAATTTGGTGTAGTTGTATTCGACGCCTTTGTTGAGTTGGTTGGCATATTCGTGAGAAAGTTGAGGCAGATCGTGCATGAATTGTTCTCCGATAGCGAAGAATCTCTCGTGGTTCAAGAACTTCATGAATAAGTTGGCTTCGATGGGCTCTTGGGCGTCACCGGCGATCTTAAGGTTCTTGGCAATATCTTCTGCGGTGAATTTGGCAGATCCTGATGAAGAGGAAGAAGAAGAAGAAGAACGGTATTTCTGGCCCTGGTTAGCTTGGTTGGCTTGATTCTTGATCAACTCATAAAATTGGCTTATGCTTGAGATGCTTCCAGCAATCTGAATTAAAAAAATATTATAAAATTATTACGAAAAGATTATTACGAAAATAATTGATTTTTTGAAATAATAATTTTGTGTACAATATTAAACATATTATTGTTGTCTTTCTAACTACCTGTGACGGTTTCATCCATCCTCCAAGTTTGCTTTTCAATAAGTAGTTGAAGCTCTTAGGGACGATGCTGTCAGCGCTTCCGATGTACCCGAAAGATTGGAAGAATCCAGCATTCATGTCGTCGTCTTCAGATTCATAATCTTCTAAGAATTTGGCGGAGTATTGGAAGCCATAGTATTCATGACTGAGCATTGGTTGGGCGGATTGAGCATTGCCGGCGCTGAAAAAAATACGGAATCAATGTTATTAAGAGTGCTTTTGCAATATTACATTATCATGTTTAGCCAATTATATTGTAAAATATATTTAATTGACTAGTTACTCTACACGGTTAACGTAACTTACAGTTTTTCGAATTCAGGTTTCTGAAGAGAGGCAGCGTGGTTGATTGCTGACTGGATAGCAGAACGGACCTGATAGCTGGAGTCAGTGTGGGTAGATTGAGCCATACGTTGAAGCATATCTGCAGAAGGAGTAGCCTTCATAAGTTCGAATACAGCAGCGACGCGGACTTCATATTCGACTCCTTGGTTCTGGTAAATGTTGAAGAGAACATATCTGGACTCGGAGGGATAGAGTTTAGTGAGTTGGTTGAAGCTCAGGACCATGTGAGTGCGCAAGAATGTGCTGATGTGGTGCTTTCCTTCCAAGTATGGTCCGAAAACTCCGAGAATTGCGGGGTGTCCCAAGTTTCCGATGGCCTGGATGTAAACTTGAGCTTGGTGGCTGTCTTCCTTGTCAATGGCATTTTTCAATTCACGCTCGAACCACGGGAGTACTTCGCTAGAGACAATTTGAAAGTTTTTGTTAGCCAAGCGACCGTAAGTGTGGGTTGGGTAGTAGTTGTGGGCAGTCTTGTTGTCGACATGAGCCATGTTGATGAAACTGGTGGCAGCTAGGAGAGCGGTGGAGTTAAGGAAAGCCTGGTGACGCACTTTGGAGCTGGTGGCGAACTTGAAGAAGTCGCTCAAGAGCTCTTCGGTCGGGTAACGCAGGCTCTTGGAGAGGACGGAGACGACCTGGGCGGCCTCTTCGGACTTGATGATTTCATTTTCGATCCAGAATTTGATCTGAGCGTATGCGGGCTGGGTGCCGGCTTGGGCAACGGCGTCGCGGTATACTTGGAATGCCAAATTCTCGTCAGAGCGACGTCCACGGCCAGCTGACTGAATAGCTTGGGAAGCCTCCTGCAACTGCTTCTGGTTCATGTATGTCAAGAAGTTTACAAGGTTGTTCCATTTGGTTACGGTTCCAGCGTCGGGCATTTCATTGGGGTTTTCCAACTCGCGGCTGATTTCGTTGACGATTCTTACTGATTCTTCGATGTAGTTCTTTCCTTGGGTTTGTTGGGATTGGGCATGGTTTATCAAATTGATAGGGGTAGAATCCATATCTGGTGCATCTTCCCAAGAGTCGGAACCTTGAGAGCTAGACGACGAAGAGGAGCTGGAGTCGGATGAGCTTGATGAGTCGGATTCATGGTTATCGTGATCTCTCTCATTGATTTTCTTTTGGTTGAAGTCGCCGTTATAATTTTGCTTATTCTCATTCTTGTTGTTGTATTGGTTTTGTCCGTGGTAATCGTATCCTGACATGGCAGCCCTGAAAAATAGAAATATTATGGTTAATTATTCTATCCGTTTCAATTAAGCGTCTTTTTCTGCTGCTCTATAGAAAGTTACAATAGCATTCTTAATTGGTTCATTATAACCTAGTTTATCCATTCATCTATTCGATAGTTCGTAGTTCTTAACATATTGAATAACTTTACAGCTATACAGAAACTACAAAAATTATATCTCCGCATACAAATTAATATGAATTGTGAAAAGCCTTTTTTTAAATTGATGCATTATTATTAAGTGTAATCATTTCGATAAATCACCTCCTCATTCTACGTCCGCGTTGGTTTTGCTGTTGCTGGCCATTTTGCTTATAATCATCATGGTCCTGTTCCTGGTTTCTTTTCTGTTTGTTGTTTTGTTGACCATTTCTGTTGAGGTATTCTTCGCTGTTGGCATTGTCATCATCTTGAGACCCAGAGTTCTTGTTGGATGATGTAGACAAACTGTAGATGAGAGAGTTAGAGCTGCGAGCTGATGAAGGAGCGGAGAGTGTTTTATCGATTCCTTGGTTGATTGCGGATAAGGTAACGTTGACACTGCTGTAAACTGTAGCCTTCTCGGAAGTGGGTCCGTACATGACAGGGCTGGCAGCAACCACGGTCACTACATGGGCGGAGTAGATTGTGTTGTTGGAACGGTCAGCAATGATGCGGGACACGGTAGATCTCTGTTAATAAAACGTTCGTTATTAAATGCCGCTGCACAATTGAACAATACATATTCCATTCAATTGAGAAGTTACTTACGCTCATGAAGTTGTCAGCGCTGTGTGATGTGTGTTCCCAGTGAGCGCCTTCTGGAACTCCAAAGTGGTAGGCCACCCTTTTGTCGCAATCGGAATAATCCTTGGTCTTGGTGATTTCCAACAGTTGTCCGGATTTCGCGAATTCAGGACGCAAGAATGGAGCAAGCCAGAAAGATCTCTGAACTTCATCCAAAGGCAGAGGAGCAACGGTGTACAGGGTCTGTTACAATAATTTTATTTTAAGATGACACTTTTTCTTCAGTGTTTTAGAAAATATTGTATATCTTATCAAACCGTCATACATACATAAAAGATATAAAAATGTGGATTTGGTATTAGTGGATGATTTACCTTGCACTTTCCGGTGACGTCAGTTTCCATTTTGCGGTAAACGCCACTGCCTTGAGTCTCGTCCAAGAAAGCGTTCTTAGAGTGGAACAAGTGTTTGCTGCTTGTGTCGTATTGGAGTGATCCCAAGACTCCCTTAAGAAGATTTTCTTCCTGAACTCCCATTTCTTGACTAATTTCCAACTGTTCTACAAGACCGCCGGTCATGTTTACTGAGAATGAATGCTCGACTCCAGGGTATGATTGGTATTCAAGATTCTGTTTTTGTCGAGAAAAACACATTTCATTAATTATTTACGGATAATTCGAAAGCTAGCTCGACCTTTACAACATCAAAGAACGTCATATTTTTCCGACATTTTTTGTACTTAATGTATTGAAAATACCAATGCAGGTAGATACGGTTGAAAAGAAAATTTTGCTGTAAACATCATAATATATACATAATTAATGGCAGACTTGCCTCAGGAAGAGGTCCCTGGGCACCTTGAGCCAACATCTGGTGGATATGGGCATACTGAGCGTGCTGCAGAGCTCCAATAAGGCGTCCAGAGCTTTCAGCTTGGAGCACCAAACGGGCTCTCAGGAGTACGCCAGCCCACTGGTCTTCCTCGTTCAAGGAAGTCAGAGTGCGGGACTCTACGTCGTAGGTGTATACCGATCCGGACTTCCAGTCTGTAAAAGATTAGTTTCATGTATTATCAGTGTCGTAAAACTAGTCCGATTATGATTCTCGATATCTTTAGAATTGAATACTAAGATCTCCAATTATTCGTGATGTAATGTGGAGAGAGAATAGAGCTCAACTCGTAAAACATATAGATCGACCATATCCTCTTTTTCAATCTCACCCTACAGCGCATGCAAGTGCAAGTGTTGAACAATTCTTCTCGGACATTCCCGAATTATTTCAAAAAAAACTCGAGTGCTCTAGAGACTGTAGTGTAATATTTTTCCACATATAGACAGCTATAAACTATAAACTCACCATCGTAGGTGTTCTTGTTGTCGTTGTCATTGTCATTGCTGTAGGAGTTCTTGTTGCGTTGTCCATAAGATTCTTTTTTGATGTAGTTCTTGTTGTATCCACTTTGGTGGTTTTCCTGGTATTGGCTAGAACCGGCGTTTGCCAGAACTGCCAAAGCTTCAATAAAGATATAACCACAATGAATATAGATAGTTACATTAGAAACAGTATTAAACTATCTTTTACGACTATTTACTATATTTCATTCTCTATAACTTTCTCTTTGATGTTCAAAAACAGCTATGACCATTAATAACACGTGGCAACAAAATGACATGTTTTGGAAAGTTTTATAAAACGATACGTAATCTAAAAAAGTGTGACTGACCCTTACAAATTGTGACAGTTGGTCACTCTACAAAAAGTTTTAATACAAAGTCGGTTGAAACAATATTAATATTCTCAATAGTCGAATGTTTCTATGCTTTTAAATTAATCGCACATATATTTCGAGCATGAGCGTTATCAAGGTATTTGAAGTGTATTATCATATAAAAAAATTAGAAAACACATAAAAAGTTACTTATTAGAATGATACATAGTTACTAATTTTTACTTTTCATTGATTGTTTTCAATAGTGAATAGTAAAATAGATTATGAATTTGACTACAAACATGTTTTTAATTGTGTAAATTTTCAGCTCTTGGTATATGAATGTATAATATTTATAAAAATAAAACTCATTGTTTTGTACTAATGTCACAAATTTTGTACTAATTCAGCGCAAGCTTTTTATCAGTTGATAATGTTTTCAATAATCAAAATCTTATGGAGAAGGCAATATAATGAAAACTATTATTTGAAATTCAAAGACAAAATGAACATTATTCAGCTTGAATAGCTATAGAATTACTAGTTCTTTGCTAACAAAATAGAAGACCAGAGATAAAAGTTTAAGTATAACAGAGTAGTACAAATTTGCACTTACCAAAGAAAGTCAATAGAAAGAAGACCCTCATGATGAGCTGCCTAGAGATAACTTGTTGCTGATCACAGAACAAGACCGTCTGACTTCTGGGCCCAAAGGCATGGCTTTTATACCAATGCTGGAAGACAACTTGCAACGTGAATGTTTTGCATTTGCTGATTTTGCTTTTTACTTGTCAAGATCAAATTATTATCATCCATTTGTTTTTCGCTGACTTATAAATATTTATTATAATAATAATATATTTGTTACTTTTAATATATATTCTATCTCTGGGGACTAATGTTACATGTGCCTTTATCAAATTTATCAATTTTACAGTAGAGGCGGTTGTATATTTCGCAATAACAATATATATCATTATCTTTCACATTACTCTTGCCCAATACTGTGGTTATTTTTAGTGATAGAGCTGTCCAAGTGTACACAATGACTTATTGTACTAGTAAATCCCAACATCTGAATAATACTTAAGTCAATATAGTCAAAATCTGATATAGGCACTTCTAGCACTAGGCCACAGATCCATACTTTAACATTAACGTTAATTGACCACAATAAATAAATTGTCTCCCTCGTATATTCTTTAGATTTATATAGTTTACTGTTCTTTATTTGTAGAAGAATAATTATAATATTTTTTATTTATAGTGAGAGTGGACAACGGAGGGACTTGAACCCCAGCATGAAAATTTTCAATTGAGAAGATTTTGTATCCAAGGGTATTATTATACGTGATTTCTCATTTAACTACCAAGCCAGTTCATATTCAATCCTGAAAATAG